>CM035839.1:16821139-18125306 GCA_020510985.1 Pholidichthys leucotaenia | reverse complement strand
GACGACGTCTATGTGAAGCCAAGCTATTAGCAAGAAGCCCCTGCAAAGTCCCATCGTTAAAAAAAAAACGTGCTGAAGCGGTTACAATTTGCATTGACTGGCCTACAAAGAAATGGCATAATATTTTGTGGACTGATGAGAGTAAGATTGTTCTTTTTGGGTCTAAGGGCCACAGTTTGTCAGACGTCCTGCAAACACTGAATTCAAGCCACAGTACACAGTGAAGACGGTGAAACATGGTGGTGCAAGCATCATGATATGGGGATGTTTCTCGTACTATGGTGTTGGTCCTATTTATCGCATACCAGGGATCATGGCTCAGTTTGAGTACATCAGAATACTGGAAGAAGTCATGTTGCCGTATGCTGAAGAGGAAATGCCTTTGAAATGGGTGTTTCAACAAGACAATGACCCCAAACACACTAAAGACAGATGTCAACACTATTTTTTTGAACATTATATTTCTTGACTTTCTGTAAAATATTATCAAACTCAATTACTTTTTCCAATTTTCTTGCTTTGAAATAGAATGTGCAGTGTCCCCAATGCATTTGTGTTCATTAAAATACAATTTATTTGAAGAATTTTGACGTTTATTCACATTTTTCAACACACTGCTATTATTTTGAACACAACTGTATATACATATACAGCCGAGGAGAAAATTGTTGGTACCCCTCTGTTAATGAAAGAAAAACCCACAATGGTCACAGAAATAACTTGAATCTGACAAAAGTGGTAATAAATAAAAATTCTATAAAAATTAACCAATGAAAATCAGACAATGCTTTTGAATTGTGGTTCAACAGAATTATTTTAAAAAACAAACTCATGAAACAGGCCTGGACAAAAATGACGGTACCCTTAACTTAATATTTTCTTGCACAACCTTTTGAGGCGATCACTGCAATCAAATGATTTCTGTAACTGTCAATGAGACTTCTGCATCTCTCAGCAGGTATTTTGGCCCACTCCTCATGAGCAAACTGCTCCAGTTTTCTCAGATTTGAAAGGTGCCTTCTCCAGACGGCATGTTTCAGCTCCTTCCACAGATGTTCAATAGGATTTAGATCAGGGCTCCTAGAAGGCCACTTTAGAATAGTCCAATATTTCGCTCTTAGCCATTCTTGGGTGTTTTTAGCTGTGTGTTTTGGGTCATTATCCTGTTGCAAGACCCATGACCTGCGACTGAGACCAAGCTGTCTGACACTGGGAAGCACATTTCTCTCTAGAATACCTTAATAGTCTTGAGATTTCATTGTACCCTGCACAGATTCAAGACACCCTGTGCCAGATGCAGCAAAGCAGCCCCAGAACATAACAGAACCTCCATGTTTCACAGTAGGGACAGTGTTCTTTTCCTGGTATGCTTCATTTTTGCGTCTGTGAACATAGAGCTGATGTGCCTTGCCAAAAAGTTCCATTTTGTCTCGTCTGTCCATAGGACATTCTCCCAGAAGCTTTGTGGCTTGTCAACACAGAGTTTGGCAAATTCCAGTCTGGCTTTTTTATGATTTGTTTTCGACAGTGGTGTCCTCCTTGGTAGTCTCCCATGAAGTCCACTTTGGCTCAAACAACAACGGATGGTGCGATCTGACACTGATGTACCTTGACCATGGAGTTCACCATGAATGTGTTTAGAGGTTGTTCTGGGCTCTTTTGTTACCATTTGTATTATCCGTCTCCTCCTGCGGCCATGTCCAGGGAGGTTGGCTACAGTCCCGTGGATCTAAAATTTCTGAATAATATATGCAACTGTAGTCACAGGAACATCAAGCTGCTTGGGAGATGGTCTTATAGCCTTTACCTTTAACATGCTTGTCTATAATTTTCTTTCTAATCTCCTGAGGCAACTCTCTCCTTTGCTTCCTCTGTCCATGTTTAGTGTGGTACACACCATGTCAATAAACAGCACAGTGACTACTTGTCACCCTTTAAATAGGCCGACTGACTGATTACAAGTTTGTAGACACCTGTGATGTTAATTAGAGGACACATCTTGGTTGAACATGTCACAGGTCACATTATTTTCAATCTTTTCTAGGGGTACCATCATTTTTGTCCAGGCTTGTTTCATGAGTTTGTTTTTTTAAAGTAATTCTGTTGAACCACAATTCAAAAGCATTGTCTGATTTTCATTGGTTAATTTTCATAGAATTTTTATTTATTAGAATCAGAATCAGAATCAGAATCAGCTTTATTGCCAAGTATATTTACAAATAAACACACAAGGAATTTGACTTGACATTGGGCGCGCACATTAGGCACATCCAATGACACGGCAGCCATAGAGGCGCCTGTCTGCAGTGGGGGTAAAGGGGGGAAGGGGGGGGGGAAACACAATAGGCAGAGAGAAAAAACATAGTTATCAGAATCACGCTCGTATAAGCTCATATAAGCTCATGAGCCAAATTTTGATTACACAGAAAAAAACCCTCTATGCACATTAGCAGACAATAGATACAATCACACAGCAGAGAGAGGGAGAGCAGTGTGTGTATATTTGCATGTCATTGTGTAGTGTGAGTGTAACAGTTGTTAGTGAGCAGCAGAGGGCGCCTCCAGGCAGTGGATAGATGTTATAATCATGTGACTTATAAACAAGTCAGAGATCAGAGTCTGTCTCTCTTTTCCTCTTCCTTGCAGAAGGCACATGGGCAATGTCCTTGAGAGACCAATCCGCTGACGACAACAACTGATTGTTGATGTATGGGTAGACATAAGCCACTTCTCCAGCGTTATCTTCATCGAGGAGGAATGTAAACAAAGGCACCAAAACACAAGGTCAAATCTGCACAGTGCACTCAGAGAATAAAAAATTTCTCTCTCTTCGATTCTGTGCTTCAATTTCATACAGGCTTGAATCATACTTTAGATCATTCTCTGGAGAGCACTCAGCGATCCACAGATGTTATCCACCTACCGAAACATAGGTAAAACATGTCCAGAGAGTTCGTTCTCTCTTCAATGCATGCCAGATAGTAAATTCCATGTTAATCCTGCTGCTGACAGTTAGTGCTCCCCCCAGCTGGACGAATTGTTGAATTTGTTAAGGGAGCTACGCCGGGGTCCGCATTTGATTAGCTCACCCAGATAATTTCGATACACTAGGAAAACTCCAGGGACCAAACAGAAGATCCTGTGATCAGTTCAATCTCAGTTGAATCACACAGACACATGAATTCCAATACCATGAGTCTCCCTTGGGTTCCCCCTGACCCGATCTTCTACTTTTTAAAGTGGTGACAATCGCATATAAGTCGCTTTCCAGATCCATAATTTCCATTTGGATTAAGATTCAGCCAGGAGAAGAGTGACATTGCAAGCTGGGATCAGAAGGGAGAGGATTAGGAGGGAGAGGGAAGAAAAGCGTCTGCTCTCTCTCAGAAGCGGAAGTGAAGTCTTATTACCACTTTTGTCAGATTCAAGTTATTTCTGTGACCATTGTGGGTTTTTCTTTCATTAACAGAGGGGTACCAACAATTTTGTCCACGTGTGTACATACAAGTCCATCAGTGGTCGAACAGGCATGTTACCAATATGCCCAACTGAAGCTGTCCATAACCGTCCTTGCCACATAGTCCTCCAAATAAGCAGGCCTCCAACGCACTCTAGCTGGGCAGCCCCACCTAGGGGACTCTGCCCCAGGCACCGTCAGAATTACCCGCGAGTCCACACCTGGCGTGGCTGACCAGTCCAAAGATCTGTCAAAGTCTCGTACAGCGTCCGAACCCCGGCCAGCTGTCGCACGCCTCAGCCTGTTGGCGTGCCACCTGGACCCATTGTCCAGTTCAAATGTGTCAGGGCCCCACCGACTCCTAACCTCCCGCAGTCCTGTCCACAAAGGCTGAAGCTTGTGGGCCCTGACAGGATGTCTAATCCACACTTGATCCCTCTCTTTCAGGCCGTGGTCTCTCGCCCGGTGTCTCCTATCGAACCGTCCTTTCATCCTCTGCTGCTGGTCCGAGACCCTGCTCCTCAGCCCACTCATTCGTCCGGGGCACCGTTCTCGGAGGCTCCAACCAATTGACTGGCAACAACAGCTCCCGCCCCAACATGAGCTTCGCTGGGGAACACCCCGTCGCTGCATGGACCGACGCCCTGTAATGGAGCAGCGTGTTCTGGAGCGCCTCCGGGAACACAAAACTGTCTGCCAAATGAGCCCTCAGCCCGTTCTTCAGGGTCTTGTTAAACCTTTTGACCCCTCCGTTAGCTTGAGAGTGATAGAAAGCCGTTCTAATATGCTTCACCCCTTTGCTGATCAAAAAGTCTTCGAATACCCCCGACACAAACTGAGGCCCATTGTCCGTCGTGATGGTGTCCGGGACTCCCCACCGGGCAAACAAAGATGACAGGAATCCCGTAACCACCTCTGTCGTCACCGAACCGGTGGGCAGCACTTCCGGCCATTTGGAGAACAGATCATATGCCACCACCAGAAACCAACTGCTGTATGGTGCTGCCTGGAATTCACCACAAATGCCCACCTCAACATGCTTCCACGGGCCCCCAGGGAACTCAACAGGCCGGAGCGGTGGTGGTCTGCTTGTCTTTCCGCTTTCCAAACACGGCACGCAGTTCTTAACCTTGGCCTCTATATCGCCATCAATGCCAGGCCACCAGACCGACCTCCTACTCCTCTGCTTCACCCGCACCACTCCCAAATGACCATCATGCATCATGTCCAGGACCGAGCCCTCAACGCAGCAGGAATCAAGGCGCACTGGCCAATGGCCACATAAACCTCATTCCAACAGCTCAACTCACTCCCAGAAACGGTGAAAAGGAGCCAGCTTGCTCGGCACCTTCACTGGCCAACCCTCAGGAATCACTGTGCGCAGCTGCACCATAACTGGGTCCCGTTCTGACTCATATTTGAACTCTTGCGGGGAGACCACACCCTGGAGAGTCCTGCACAGGGCGTTCACCAGCTCCTCCTCGGCAGCACCAATGTCATCCCCGACCACTTCCGAAACTCCCACGGTGGCCCGTGAGAGAAGATCCTGCACAATGTTCTCTCTGCCTGGGGTGAATTTAGTGGAAAAATCATAGACCCTTAGATGCTCCGACCACCTATGAAGTCTCAGCGACCTATGCCCCGATCCCAACGTCTCCAACAGTGTGGTGAGTGCTCGATGGGCCGTCCTCAGGGTGAAGTGGCGTCTGTAGAGGTATATGTGCTACCTCTCGCATGCCCAGATGCAGGCCAGTGCCTCCCTTTCGCCCACTGCGTACTTCTGCTCCGCCGGCAAGAGGGCTCTGGAAGCAAACGCCACTGGCCTCTCCACTCCACCCTGTATTTGGGACATGACCACACCAAACGCAGCCCCAGGTGCACCACAGGTGCACCACAGGTCACCACTGTCTCCAATTCAGGATCGAAATGTGCCAGAACTGGTGGTGAGGTGAGCTGCCGCTTCAGCTTTGAGACCGCCCCTTAGCACGCCAGAGTGCACTCCCACGGCGCATCCTGCTTCAGCAGAGCTTTCAGGGGCCAAATCGTCTCTGAGTAATGTGGGATAAACCGGCCATAGAAATTCACCATGCCGAGGAAAGATGAAATCTGGGCGGGCGTAGTGAGCTACGGGATGCGAAACACCGCCTCCACGTTGGAATGCAGTGGTTGCAGATCCTCGCCCGTCAGCCAGAATCCCACAAAATTGATCGCCTCCGCTGCAAAGAGGCATTTGTCACTGTTGAGAGTGATCCCGTGCTCCTGCATCCGCTTCAACACCTTCTCCAGTCTCTCATCATGAAGCTCCTTCGTCACGCCGTGTACCACGATGTCATCCAGGTAGGCTACTACCCCTTTCAGACCCACCAGCATCGTGGCCATAACCTTTTGGAAACAGCTGGGGGCGTAGCTCAACCCAACCGGCATTTGGGTATACCTAAAGACCCCCAAATGGGTCACAAATGCCGTCAGGCTCCTGCTATCTGGGTGTAGCGGCACCTGCAGATACCCCTGCCGAAGGTCCAGCTTAGTAAACACCCTGGACCCGCTGAACGTCGCCGTGAGCTCCTCCATGGTCGGGAAGGGGTATTTATCTGGAATAATCACCTTATTTACCATGTGTAGGTCAATGCATGGCTTGATCCCTCCGTCCTTCTAGTTCGCCACCACCAGGTTCGAGATCCAAGGTGACACATCCACCTTCTCGATGATCCCTGCATCCAACAGCTTCGAGAGCTCCGCCGACACATCTTTACGCAACGCCAGTGGTAAGCGCCAAAGCGGTTGGATCCTGGGCGTCACCGACTCATCCACCAGTGGGCGGTGGCAAAAGGTCCCGATCCGACCAAGGCCAATGAACAGCACCGGCCAACGGAGCTGCCAGTCCGTGAATGCCGTCAGCACCACTGAGCCCTGAAGATCTTGAATGGGAAAACACCATTTGTCCCAGTAAGTCAATTCCAAGCAGGTCCGTCCCGTGCCGTACCACCTGGAAGACGAACTTCGGCGTCCTCTGCTGTCCACACAACACATCGAACTCGATGGTGCCCACCATGTCGATCTTGGCATGGCCATAACCGAACATCCTTATGGCTCCTGGTTTAATAGCCTTTCCCGGGAACAGCCTCTTCAACGTTGCCAGGCTCAAAATGGACCTGCTAGCGCCTGAGTCCAGCATGACAGGCACCTCGATGCCGTCCAGCTGCACCACATACCATCTCAGGTGTCCTCTTCCTCCTTGTGCCACACAAACTTGGCCAGCGCCATGCGGGTCTTCACCAACCTGGTCCGCAAACCTAACACAGGCTCCTCCACGCACCACAGGCTGCTTTCTCCTCTTCTTCTTCCTCAGGCGCCCCCAAGGCCTAGTTAGCACATTAGCCGGTACCTGTGGTGCCAAGGCCTGGTCCTCCAGTGCCTCACCTGTGAAGGCACCTAGCCCCCGCAGGGCCGCAGACTCCCTTAGTTTAACCATGTCTATCACTTTGAGCAGAGAAAACGGCTGTAGAGTTACCCGCAGCATGGCTCCTAGCCACTTGCTAGTTGTGCCGTGCGCCAGTCTATTACGAATTAGCTCGTCTGTTAGCGGCCCAAAATCACACTCTCCCGCCAAACAACGCAGTTCCATTAAAAAAGACAACATGGACTCACCGGGTTGCTGTACACGGCTAAAAAACCTGTACCGCCTCTCGGTGACTGTGGCACTGTCACCGAACAGGTTGTCCATCTTTAATAGCAACTCCTCCAGCAAGCCATCGCCATACAGCATGAGGAACCGGCGTTGTCCCTCTGTGCCCAGATGGTGAAACAACAGGCTCCTCTGCCTGTCGTCGGGAATCCCGTCAAAGCCGGCTGCTGTCACATAAACGTGAAATAAGTTTTTCCAGCTTGCCCAAAGGATAACCGGTGCACCCTGGTCCTGCAGGAATGGAGGCAGTTCCACCACATGCGCACCCATAATTTTCCTCGTTGCCAAATGTTACGTTGGGAAATAAAGCAGGCAGAGAGTGTCTTGATGAACATACATTCATTCATTCATCTTCTTCCGCTTAATCCTTTTCGGGTCGCAACTGAACTTTATTTGGCCCACATTACTATTTATACTCCCTGCCATAGCCTGCCTGACATCATCCTGTTCCCTGCCCCAGCAGTGCTACGGAAAACCCCAAAGGCCAATCTCCATACACACCAGATGGTAGCACCATTCTATGAGTGACTTGCATGCTGTGTTTCGTTTGTGCTCCATCAGCTGATGAACTGTTATTAAATTTACTTAACTTATCTGCAAGTTTGGAGATTGGATTTTTTTAAATCTAACACCAAGTTAAAATAACATCTAGAACGAAACACAGTGGTGTGAAAAAGTGTTTTCCCTCTTCCTGATTTCTCATTTTTTTTGTATGTTTGTCACACTTAAATGTTTCAGATTGTCACGAACTGAGCCGATGTTGTCCTTTAGGCTGGGTTCTGACCATTCTCTGTGGCTCAAGTATCAGGTTATTTATGTATCGTTATCTTTTGAGTTGTTGTTGTTTTTATGTCTTCCTTTTTTTTCCTATGCCTGTAGCCACCACTCTGGCCGGCGGCTGTAAGGTAGCCTCTTTGACCTACATTCGTGTGGGTGTTGTCTAACACTCGCCAGTCCGACCCCCCCTCCCCCCCCCCGACAGCCAGTTGATTCTACTCCTGTGATTGTCTTTCCCGCACCTCGCCCAGGTGCACCCAATTTGTGGTGCCAGCAATGCTTGTACTTAAGCGGCTTTTGCCAGTCAAGCATAGCTGGACTGTTGTGTATTGTCTTATGGATGCACCGTCACATGTATGTGTTTTGCCAGGCCACATTGGGACTTACTCGGACCGCTCCAGTGCTGTTAGTATTGACTGTGTGAATTTTCCCAGTGTTTTGTTACTTTGTACAGTTAGTTTTTGTTTGTCTTCAGTTCAATAAATGTGGTGTAATCCAGCGCGTAAATCCACTCTTCCTTCCCCTCCTTCCTGCGCTGCATAAAAGCGCACGAGGATTGTGACATCAGATCATCAAACAAATTTAAATATTACACAAAGATAACACAAGTAAACACAAAATGCAGTATTTAAATGAAGGTGTTTATTATTAAGAGTAAAAAAAATCCAAACCTACATGGCCCTGTGTGGAAAAAGTGACCCCCCCCAACCCCCCCATAACTGTGGTTTATCATATCTTTGGAAAGCTGACTTCAGTTTTTCTAGCCCCACCCAGGTCTGATTATGGCCACACCTGTTCTCAATCAAGAAATCATTTAAATAGGACCTGCCTGACAAAGTGAAGTAGACCAAAAGATCCTCACCATGCTGCGATCCAAAGAAATTCAGGAACAAATGAGAAACAAAGTAACTGAGATCTATCAGTTTGGAAAAGGTTATAAAGCCATTTCTAAAGCTTTGGGACTCCAGCGAACCACAGTGAGAGCCAGTATTCACAAATGGCGAAAACATGGAACAGTGGTGAACCTTCCCAGGAGTGGCCAGCTGACCAAGATTACCCCAAGAGCACAGTGACGACTCATCCAAGAGGTCACAAAAGACCCCACAACAACATCCAAAGAACTGCAGGCCTCACTTGCCTCAGTTAAGGTCAGTGTTCATGACTCCACCATAACAAAGAGACTGGGCAAAAATGGCCTGCATGGCAGAGTTCCAAGACAAAAACCACTGCTGAGCAAAAAGAACATAAAGGCTCATCTCAGTTTTGCCAGAGAACATCTTGATGATCCCCAAGACTTTTGGGAAAATACTCTGTGGACTGACAAGACAAAAGCTGAACTTTTTGGAAGGTGTGTGTCCCATTACATCTGGCGTAAAAGTAACACAGCATTTCAGAAAAGGAACATCATGCCAACAGCAAAATATAGTGGTGGCAGCGTGATGGTCTGGGGCTGTTTTGCTGCTTCAGGACTTGGAAGACTTGCTGTGGTAAATGGAACCATGAATTCTGCTGTCTACCAAAAGGTCCTTTTTTTTTTTTTTGTTTTTTTGTTTTTTTTTGTTACTTATTTGTACCCGTAGGTAGATTTGGTTTGCAGTCTGATGACAAGCCACCGGCTGCTGGTCGCTGCGTGCGCGAGCGCCCGAAACCTACATGTTTTTGGTATGCGGGAGGAAACCGGAGAAATCCCGGAGTAAACCCGCGCAACACGGGGAGAACATGCAAACTCCACACAGCTCACTGTTGGTCGGGGGCTGGGATCGAACCCACGATCCCCGCGGTCCCCCGGCCGAGGGTAAAACTGTGCTGCCACAGTGCTAAACCACTGCGCCACCGTGCAGCCCACCAAAAGGTCCTGAAGGAGAATGTCCAGCCATCTGTTTGTGACCTCAAGCTGAAGCACACTTGGGTTCTGCAGCAGGACAATGATCCAAAATACACCAGCAAGACCACCTCTGAATGGCTTAAGAAAAGCAAAATGAAGACTTTGGAGTGGCCTAGTCAAAGTCCTGACCTGAATCCAATTGAGATGCTGTGGCATGACCTTAAAAAGGCGGTTCATGCTCGAAAACCCTCCAGTGTGACTGAATTACAACAATTCTGCAAAGATGAGTGGGCCAAAATTCCTCCACAGCGCTGTAAAAGACTTATTGCCAGTTTTCGCAAACGCTTGACTGCAGTTGTTGCTGCTAAGGGTGGCCCAACCAGTTATTAGGTTTAGGGGGCAATCACTTTTTCACACAGGGCCATGTAGGTTTGGATTTTTTTCCCCTTAATAAACACCTTCATTTAAAAACTGCATTTTGTATTTAATTGCGTTATCTTTGTCTAATATTTAAATTTGTTTGATCTGAAACATTTAAGTGTGACAAAGGGGGCAAACACTTTTTCACACCACTGTATATGGTCAGGCATTGTTAGATGAACAAGGATTCTCTTGATGGTGCGTGGAATTTATTGAAAGTAATGAGCAAAACCCAGATCCAGGCAGCCTGTCCATCACCTCCTCCACACCGAGGCAAGCCTAGTTTTGGCTACACCTAGCATGCTAATGCTAACAGTTCAATATAAAATTGCAGTGAAAATATAACAAAACAAGCCAGAATGAGGTGAGATATTTTTATTGAGTGTGGATTAGTGAACCAGGTGGAAACGGGGATATCAATTAGGGTGACTGAAATCTAAAGAAAATAACCATATAAACCACGCTTGGTGTGAGCTTCCTAGTACCACTGTTAGCCCTGAAGCTAACGACATGAACGGACAGGAAATGATAGACAGCTATGCTGACCAATAATGGAGCAGTAGACACACGGCGCTGGGCTGGACTTACCACTTCTTGACATGGAGGAATAACCCTTCAAGAGTCAAAATGGCTTCTTAGAGAGACAAACAATATAAAAGCTGCGTGTCTTTTTAGAGAAATGATATTTTTTCACTAATTGCATATCCAATAGACACATTTCAGTAAGTTAAAACCTACAAACATGCCGTTTTTCAGTCAATGACCCCTTTAAAAAACAAATTCAAAGATACTGCATAAAGTGAATTAAGATCAAAGCAGGACAGGACACGGGCATCTTCATATCTTTATTAAATTTGTAAAATACACATTGATCACTAAGAGGCACTTGAGCTGCCAAATATTTTGATGCAAATACAATTAAACATAACCATCATGTTAACCACAGAGACAGACATTACAGCTAAACAAAACCAAGCGGCCACGCTGTTGTCATGACAATCCACAGGTTCCACATAAAGAGCTATAGTCTTTTTTTCATGAAAAATGCAGCAGAAATGCGGGTTCTTTTACACACAGCTCAAAGACTGATGGACGCATACATTCGCACCATGTTATTAACTCAAACATATAAACAAATCATGAATAAAACAATGGTTTCCCACTCAGTCTGCAATTTCTGCTGTTTGTCCAGACTGAAATGCAAATGTGATGTTTTCATAGATTCCATCATACGCACAAGAGGACTGTTCACCATTTTCTTTAATATCTGAATTCTTCATGAAGGACTACATTCAGTGGAGAGGTGCGCACGTGTGTAGCACGACAGTCACTGCGGTTTTCAGTTCGGTGAGACAGGCACACTTAGTGATTATCGTCATGGAAATGCAAAATTGACACGTCGTTAAAGCCACATTAAGTTAACGCGCTGCTCGTTTCATTCAAGAAATGACTGTTTAAAAAAGATGTTTTGCATACATTCATAAACGTCATGTTAAATACAGAATTACCCTTACAGTGTGGTGACACTAGACACAGCAGGTGGACATCCTCTCCCACCCAGATGCAGTGAAGAGGGCAGAACAATGGACTGAAGGGGGGAGCCCCCCAAGGAGTAACTAGACAGACAACGTGGTGCCTTCGCCCCTGCTGCTCCAAGCCACAGCATGAAAGGCAGGGGGGCGAATGTATTGTCATGAATGTAGCAAGTGTTATGTTAATGTGTCACACATTCTCTAAGTACACACACAAGTATAATGCACCAGCCCAGCTCTCTATGCATACCATTAAAGCTATACAGGTACATCTAAAACAATTAGAATATCATGAAAAGTTCAATATTTTTTGTCACTAATTTCAGAAAGTGAAACCCATATATTATATAGATTCATTACACAGAGAGTGATATATTCCAAGTGTTTATTTTAATTTTGATGATTATGGCTTACAGCCCATGAAAACCCCAAATTCAGTTTCTCAAAAAATTACATTATAAAATAAAATTAATTTTAAAAAAACAGTTTTTAAATAGAAATGTTGGCCAGCTGAAAAGTATGCCCATGTACACAATACATGGTCGGGGCTCCTTTTGAATTAATTACTGTATCAATGTGACGTGGCATGGAGGTGATCAGCCTGTGGTACTGCTGAGGTGTTATGAAGGTCCAGGTTGCTTTGATAGTGACCTTCAGCTCGTCTGCATTGTCGGATCTGGTGGAACATGGTTCCTCAAATCATCACTGACTGTGGAAACTTCACACTAAACCTCAAGCAACTTAGATTCTGTGCCTCTCCACTCCTTCTCCAGACTCTGGGACTTTGATTTACAAATGAAATGCAAAAGTTACTTTTATCTGAACAGGGGTCATCTGCTGGTGTTTGTCCACTGTGTTTATCAAGACCAAAGTCAGTGCAGTCATCTACCAGGACATTTTAGAGCACTTCATGCTTCCCTCTGCTGAAAAGCTTTATGCAGAAGCTGATTTCATTTTCCAGCAGGACTTGGCACCCCCCACACCACCAAAAGTATCAAAACCTGGTTTAATGACCATGGCATCACTGTTTGATTGGCCAGCAAACTCTCCTGACCTAAACCCCGTAGAGAATCTATGGAGGATTGTCAAGAGGAAGATGAGACACCAGACCCAACAATGCAGACGAGCTGAAGGTCACTATCAAAGCAACCTGGACCATCATAACACCTCAGCAGTAACACAGGCTGATCATCTCCATGCCACGCCACACTGATACCGTAATTAATCCAAAAGGAGCCCTGACCAAGTATTGAGTGGTACATGGACATACTTTTCAGTCGGCCAACATTTCTATTTAAAAACTATTTTTTAAAATTAATTTTATGTAATATTCTAATTTTTTGAGAAACTGAATTTGGGGTTTTCAAGGGCTGTAAGCCATAATCATCAAAATTAAAATAAATAAACACTTGAAATACGAATCTATATAATATATGGGTTTCACGTTCTGAAATGAGTGACAAAAATATTGAACTTTTTCATGATATTCTAAATTTTTTAGATGTACCTGTATAAGCAGAATGCAGAGAGAGTTGGGAGGCGCTTCTACCAGACACTCGGCCCCAGTGGGCCACGCTGGGGTCCACAGGCTGTATACATGTTAGAGGGTCAATAAAGAATCTGTGTCGACCTACGCTCGTGCCTCGCCTCCACATCCTTCCCTTTTACCCTCTACAACAGGAAAAAACACACTAATAACACATTGTCCCAACGTGTGAAAAACACGAAAACGTTCCAAAACACATTTCCATGTTCACGTAACGATTCAAACAGTTCCCTCCAGAGGCAATTCCTATAGGGGAATAAAACATGTTCTATATGTTTAGTGCAAAATCTGTGAATTATCTGACTTATGAATAACCTGATGCCATAAGAAACACGGGACACTTGTATTCCATGAGATTTTGCACATGTGAAAGGTTTTTTTTTTTTTTCTGTAGGGGTAAGCATCACAAGCATGTATTCAATGTGCTTGTCAAGCAAAAACCAGACTATAAGATTCAGCCATGTTAAAGGCTCTATGAGCACGGACATAAGGCGCAGCAGTGCTTCAGATAAATGCTAACAGTGTAGCCAGTAGATTCATTTTCCAACTGACTGCAGTTAAACCAGGGCTGTGTGTGATGTTGTATTTTATGTTTCATTGTGAATTGCAATGTAGTGGTGGCCACCTCTTCTTCCGCCACTGCACTGCCCATAAATACCAGGAAGCAGCCATGTTGCGGTCTCTTTGCCCCTGCCTGGTGGCTGTGTTGTGTGTGACCACCCCTTTAATAAAGTGAAGTTCCGCTGTGCACCTGGCCTCATCATTACAAAGGTAATTCTGCCATAACATTTTGGTGACAAGAATAAACATGGAGGTGTATGTTTAAAAGTTTTGGCCCTTCCTGGAGCTCCCGGGCGAGCCACCTGTGCCCTGGCCAAGATGTTTTGCCACCTTTCAAAACTACATCGTGGCGCTCGACCTGGGTAAGCTAGATAAACTGAGGGCACGAGCGCTTCTGGTGCATAATTTGGGGTTTGAGGGCCAGCGTATCCTGCGTACACTAGGGGCTTCTGACTCATATGAGGATGCAGTCGAGTTGCTAGTCCACCATTTCAGCACCCTGAACAGCATGACTGTCCAGAAGATTAGGTTTCGGCAGTGACACCAAAGGGCAGGTGAGCCTGTCCACCAGTTCGTCGCCGACCTGAGGCAGCTGGCCAGTGAGTGTTGTTTTGGGCCACTGGAGGAAGAGATGGTACGTGACCGGTTGGCGGCGCACATAACCAGCAATGCTTTATGAGCTAGGCTACTCTTGGTGCCGAGTGACCTGACGTTATCCGAGGCTGTTGAGCTAGTTCTCCAAGTGGAGATCGCAGACAAGCTAGCTTTGGAGCCAAAGTGGCACCAATCACAGTGACAGCTGGGGTCTACCGCCACAGCATTAGTAGCGGACACAGACAGCGAGGATAACGTGACCGACGACAACGCGGAAACCAACACAATCAGCCGAAGGTCTGCCCCGAGAAAACCCTTGTGTATGGGTTGTGGGTCCGCGAAGCACCAATACAAGGCTAGGGAACGCCTGGCTAGAGGGAAGCATGGTAGCATGTGTGGACACTTGAACCATTATGCCAGGGTGTGTCATATGTCCAAGCTGGAGAGCCCACGGAGAAAAACAACTTCATCCGTCCCGACAACTGTCCATGCGGTGTTCCCGAGTACCAACGGGTTCACGTTCTGCAAGGTGACGGTGGATGGTGAGGAGGTGCTGCTGCTGGTCGATACTGGGGTGGAGGGATCATTATTGACTTGGGCCACGGTGAGAAAATTTTTTCCCCACTACAAAATAAAAGGTAACCCAGCGCAGCTCTACGGTTATGGAGGTGGAAGGCTGCGCACGGTTGGAACACTGGTGTTAACGGCTCGGTACAAGTCGGCGGTGATGGCTGACTTCACGTTCCACATGATGGCCCGAGGCGACAACATCATGGGTTGCGACCTGTTTTATGGACTGGGGTTTGCCATTAAAGACAACGCTGGGGAAGAGTGGACTGGTTGTGGCCAGCCACAATGGCAGCTGCTGCAGCAGCTTTATGAGGAATTGGGGCCAGACCAACAGGCACGGAGGGACCGCGTGCTGATCAGCAACACTACGGGCCAAGCAGAGCTCCTCTGAGAGTTGCAGACCTGGTACGGGCTCAAGGGGAGGGACATGCATGGAGGAGGTGGGCCAAACGACAGCCAGAGGAACACCAAGAATGACTGTGCATTGTGGCTGAGCGGGGCGCAGCCTACTCCCAGCTGTCGGACGGCTCGTGGAGGCATGCCAACGGGCTGCGGCATGCCCGGGAGGAGGCTTAAGATGCCGGGTCCAAACGAAAGAGGTGGTCGATGGCAAAGAGAAGAGGCGCTCTGGTCTATGAGGTCAGCTGCGATCCTGGTGGCATGCCACTTCCAGGGGTGGGTCTACTGCCTGGGGACCCTCACAAGCCACTTCTACCCCTTTCTGCCAGAAGGATGGGGACGGGGGGATGGCAGGTTAACAAGGGGGATGATTTGGGGTCATTTTACTAACAAGGGGGATCCCCCCCCCCCACACACACACACACATCACCTACTGACTATAGAGGGATTTATCTGCTAAGGACCTTTAATGTCCCAGAAAATCCATTTTATCATTTTATAGCTGCTGATATTTCAGCATGCATCACAGTGCTCCGCAGTAAGAGCCTAACATTCATTCATTCATTCATTCATCTTCTTCCGCTTAATCATTTTTTCGGGTCGCGGCAGGGCTGGAGCCTATCCCAGCATCTTTGGGCGAGAGGCAGGGTCCACCCTGGACAGATCGCCAGTCCATCGCAGGGCCAACACAGAGAGACAGACAATCATTCACTCTCACATTCAAACCTAAGGACAATTTAGAATCCCCAGTTTTGATGCCAATTAACCTAACCTAAGAGTTTAACAATGAAATAAAAACATGACAAAATAACACCACAATTGTGGTGTTATTTCAAAGTGTTCTCCTTTCATAGAACACTTTGAATGTCAGACAGACAGAGAGAGAGAATGTGTAACAGGAAACAGTTTCTCATGACCAGCTCCTGAATATGTGGTCATTTTTGCTCAGTAGGTGATTTGTAGGTGAACATGACTTTGAACAGCCAATTCCAAGCAGAAATGCAAATGCAAAAAAACCCTTAATTTTCAACTTTTTCTCGTAGATTTGCAAATCTTTCCTCAAAACTTTGACTTTTCTCATAAATTTGCAGTTTTTTTCTTAAAAATTTGTCTTTTTTTAACACAAATTTGCAACTTTTTTTCTCATATTTTCCAACTATTTTCCTGTAGATTTTCATGTTTTTCAATTTTTTTCACGAAAGAAAATTTAGTCATGTGATCAGAATACACTGAGCTAACATGTATTGTGGTCATGCGATTAAATTTACTCACATTTATCTGAACATACCATAAGGGTAGTACCTCACTGGTCTGAAACAGCTTGAGACTAACTGGAGAAAGACATTTGGAGGGAGTTTCCAAAATGTCTCCAAACATTCTGTCATGATCCTGAGGATGGACGGGTATCGTGCTCAGTCTCCAGTCTGAGTTTAGTCCCTTTCTGTTTGTTTGCTTTTTTGTTTACGTTGCAGGCATATGGTCTACTGTGTTTGGTCTCTGTTTATTTATGAAGTGTTTGTATTCTTAGTTTTGCCCTTAGTCCTGTCTATTTATTGTGTGTCATTTTGTATTTATGGTATTATTTGACATGATTTAGTAATAGACCCAAAAGCAGACTACAGACTCTGTTATAATTGCAATGATTTTATTGAGAGTGTGTGTGAGTGCAGAGTGGGAGGAGTCTGGCAACCCTGCAAAGGAGAGCAAGAGAAAGAGAGTGTGGTGAGTAATATGTAGCACACAGCGAGACAATGAGGAGCTGATAATAATCTTACGGAGCGTGGAGCGGCTGGGATGAAACAAACAGTGGCCCACATCTTCTCTGGATTGCTGTGGTCCCGCGAAGATGAAGAGGAACTGGTGCAGGTATATACAGTGCACAGTGCAAGATGGAATTCCTCGGCCGAGGAAAGAAGGGGAAAAGTTCAGTCTGATTATAATGTGCACTTACAGAATGCTGGTGGGAATGAGGAGACTCCGGCTCTGGGGAAGGGTCCTGGTCCGCTACGAAGAGGGGTACTGGTCCACCAGGGAGAAGGCCCACCTGTGCACAGGTTAATCCAAGACAAGCAGAGGTGAGATGCAGTGGGGTAAGGTTCAGAGAGAGAGGTAGCTTACAGAGTGCTGAGTCTGAGACGGGGTCCGTAGCTGGAGATGAGAAGGGCAGCAAACAATGTTGAGGAGCTCTCGGAACAGCATGCAAGCGTAGATGTCTCCATGCAGAAGTGGAGAACCCCACTTCACTTAAAGGCTGTTGATTAGGGAGCGCAGGTGTGGGTGAAACCGCAGCTGTGGAAAATATGCAATGAGAGGAGAGAGAATAAAACAGCACACAGCTCAGATCACCACAGTGCCCCCCCTTCAAGACACGCCTCCCGGTGGCCGACTCAACCTCCCCGGGTGGGACTGATGGAACGCTCCGATCATCTCCCGATCCGTGATGAAGGATCCCCGGACCCATGATCTCTCCTCTGGTCCATACCCAGCCCAGTCCACCAGGTATTCTAGGCCACGCCCCCTGCGTCGCACGTCCATAATGCGGTTGACCTTATACACAGGACCACTGTTGAGCATCACCGGAGGGGGAGGCGGCTTGGATGGAGGACACAGAGGGCTGGTGGAAAATGGCTTCACCTGAGAGACATGAAAGGTGGGACAGATGCGGAGAGCACGGGGAAGAGACAAGCAAACAGTAGCTGGATTAATGATCTGGGAGATGGGATAAGGACCAATAAAGCGGGGAGAGAGCTTTCTGGAATCAGTTTTGAGGTCAATGTGTTTTGTGGACAACCATACCTTCTGCCCAACCCGGTGGTGGTGGTGGTGGTGGTGGGGTCCTCCGACGGTTGGCGATCTCGGAGTTGCAGTCCGCAGTGTGGCGGAGAACAGCCCTGGTGGTCCTCCAGAGCCGGTGACAACGCCTGATGTGTGACTGCACAGATGGTACAGCAATCTCCACCTCTGCATCAGGGAACTGGGGGGGTGGTTGTACCCCAAGGATGCCTCGAAGGGGGAGAGACCCTTAGCCATAGACGTGGCGGAGTTGTGAGCATACTCAATCCATGGTAGGTAAGTATTCTAAGATGCAGGATTAGTAGCCGTGACACATCTCAGGGCTGCCTCCAGCTCCTGGTTAGCCTGCTTGCACTAGCCGTTACTCTGGGGGTGATACCCAGAGGACAAGCTGACAGTCACCCCGATGGCCTAACAAAAGGATCACCAAACCTGGGAGACAAACTGGGGACCCCGGTCCGAGACCACGTCCACCGGAATACTATGGAGGTGGACAACGTGTAGAACAAAAAAGTCGTCCATCTCCTTGGCAGACGGGAGCTTACTCAAGGGAACGAAGTGAGCTGCCTTTGAGAACTTGTCCACAATCGTGAGAACGACCGTATGTCCAGCGCAGGGGGGAAGCCCGGTAACGAAGTCCAGCGCCACATGGGACTACGGCCTGCTGGGATGGGTAGAGAGTGCAACAGTCCAAAAGGAGGAGAAGAGGATGACTTTCCAGTGGCACACTGGGGGCAGGCCTGGATGAAGTCATTCATGTCCTTCCTCATCGAAGGCTACCAGAAGGTCCTTTGATAATGGGACAAGGTGTGTGACACGCCGTGGTGGCACATAACCCTGGAAGAGTGTAGCCAATCGATGACCTCGCCACGGACCGAAGAAGGAACATAGATCTGTCCCACAGGACCCCTACCCGGATCACGCTCAGTGCCCTATGCCCTCTTGACCCTCTCCTTGATCTCCCAGGAGAGCATTCCAACCACACAAGAGGGGGAAACTATGGTGTGTGGCTCCGACAATGCTGTGTCAGCGGAGAATTGTCTCGAGAGGGCGTCAGGCTTGATGCTCTTGGACCTTGGCCGGTAGGTGATGGTAAAATTAAACCTGCCAAAGAACAGGGACCAGCGGGCTTGTATGGAGTTTCGCCATTTAGCAATCCTGAGATACTCCAGATTCTTACATTCGGTCCAGACCACAAACAGCTGCGAGGCTTCCTCCAACCAGTGGCTCCATTCGTCCAGGGCCAGTTTGATCTCCAGCAACTCCCGGTCACCCACATCATAGTTCCTCTCAGCTGTGGACAAGTGTCGGGAGAAATAAGAGCAGGGGTGGACCTTATTATCAGTGATTGAGCGCTGAGAAAGGACCACCCCCACCCCGGAGTCCGATGTGTCCACCTCCACCAGGAACTGCAACCGTGGATCCACCTGAGCAAGGATAGGAGAAGAAGGGAAGCAAGACTTTAGTTCGGAAAATGCTGTGTCAGCCTCCTCCGAACATCAAAAGGGAACCTTGGTGGAGGTGAGGCAGGTGAGGTGCAGGGCAACCACACTGTAATTGCAGATGAAGCGTCGATAAAAATTGGTGAAACTCAAGAACTGCTGTAATTGTTTGCGGGGGGAAGGAACAGGCCACTCCAAGACTGCCTTCACCTTACCTGGATCAGCCAGGATCTCCTTATGGGTGACTACAAACCCCGGAAAGGTGGTTGAGGGAGTATGGAACACATACTTCTCTGCTTTGACGTAAAGCTGGTTCTCCAGCAGCCATTGAAGGACTGCTGGAGATGAGAAGGGCAGCATACAACGTTGAGGAGCTCTCTGAACTGCGTGCAAGCGTAGACGTCTCCATGCAGGAGTGGAGAACTCTACTTCATTTAAAGGCTGCTGATTAGGGAGCGCAGGTGTGGGTGAAACTGCAGCTGTGGAAAATAAGCAATGAGAGGAAAGAGAAAAAAACAGCACACAGCTCAGATCACCACATTATTTACATCTTTAGGGTTGTGTTATTGTATTACTGTATTATTATTTGACAGCCGTGAGGACTGTCTTAAAAAAAAAAAAGGGCCAACACATGCCAAATTATCACATCCTTTTTCATGTAAATTAGAAACATTCTTTTGTAAATGTGAGGATTTTTCTCATAAATTTGCAGGATTTTCCTGCAGAGTTACAGCCATTTTACTCAGAAATGTGCAGCTTCTTACTTGAAATTTTACAGCTTTTTATTATTCATAATTTTGCAGCTTTTTCCTCATGAATTTAAAACTTTTCTTACTCTTGAATTTGCAGTTTAAAAAAAAAAAAGCTTAAACTTGCAGCATTTTACTCAAATCTTAGATCTGCAGCGTTTTTAGGTTGTAAACAGTTGGAAATTTACACCTTTTTTTTGTCTTTTTGCTAAAGTTGCAGCTTTTTACCCATAAAATTGCACTTTTTTTGGTCAGAAATTGGCAGTTTTTAACTGAGACTTACATTCTCCCCCCCTTTTTTTTTTGTCAGGTCAGGCATTGGCTTGCTTGCTACCGGACAACCATGAAAACCGGTACTACCTGTCTCATGGGTCGGGCCGTCGACAACTCAACCGGCATCCCCGCCCTTCCAAGGGCGTGGAGGGTGAAACAGGGCATCCTGGCAGAACTAAAAACAATATCTGTCACAGGTCTGTGGTGGACCACTCCCAGTTACACAGGGTGAGACTGGACATCCTGGCAGATAACCACATCTGTCACAAGGTCTGTGGTGGACTGTGCCAGTCAGTGCATTGTGACATGCACTACACAAACAGCAAAGATAAACAAACCTATCATCTGGTCAGTCACTGCAACAGATACTGGAATCAGTTTGTCTTGGCTTGTCCTTGCCACTGATATTACCTTTATCTACCAAGAATGTGCTGTTAGTCCAGCAAAAGCTAGCAGTACTCAAATACTTTGCAAGCAGTTTCATCAAATGGTCAATCAGAAAGCAACTCATACCGGCTCGGACGCCGCCCGGGCGTACAAGGTCCGCACTGATCTGTTCACACTCCGACAGGCAGCGAAAAGTAAGCTAGGAGCAGGAAGACAAAAGAAGAGGAAAACAGCAACCTTGTGTGTAGCAGAATGGAATGTACACACTCTGTTGGACAGAACAACATGACAGCGCCCAGAAAGACAGACCGCGCTTGTGGCCCTGGAAATGAACAGGTACAATGTAGACATAGCTGCACTTAGTTAAACAAGATTGTCTGGATATGACAGCTTGGAAGACCATGGGTACATCTTCTTTTGGAGTGGGAGATCAACTCAAGAAAGGAGAGAAGCAGGAGTGGGCTTTGCAGTTAGAAAGGAGATAGCAGCAATGCTTGATGAGGAACCAGTGCCAATCAACGACAGGATAATGACTATGAGACTCCCACTACAGCGGAAGATGTATGCCACACTCATCAGTGTATATGCCCCAACAATGACCAACACAGAGGAGGTGAAGGAAGAGTTCTACAGTGATTTACGTGAGACTATCAGGCGCGTACCGACTGATGACAGGCTGATACTCGTTGGAGATTTTAATGCCAGAGTTGGTTCGGACATTGAGAAATGGAAAGGAGTGCTAGGCAGTCATGGAGTAGGCAAGTGCAATGCTAATGGAGAACTTCTACTTGCACTATGTTCAGAGTACAACTTTGTGATAACCAACACTCTAAGCACAAGGACACACACAAGAAGACATGGATGCACCCAAGATCCAAGCACTGGCACTTACTAGACTACATCATAGTCAGGCAGAGAGACAGAAGGGATGTATTGGACACCAGAGCAATGAGAGGCGCAGACTGTGGCACTGATCATGTTATGCTGAGATGCTAGATTAAGGATTTGCAGATGAAAACAGCACTGCAGGACGGGTGCAAAGCCACCACAGAAGCTAAACACTACTGCACTGAAAGGCCAAACGAAGCAGGAAGAACTTACACAGGAAATGGATGAAAACTTGAAAGACTGGGACAGCAACAACTCAGAGAATGACATAGAAGAGAAATGGGCAACACTGAAGGATACAGTGTATCAGACTACGAGTGATGTATTAGGCTACCCTGAGAGGAAACATCAAGATTGGTTTGATGAGCATGATGAACACCTGAAGAAACTACTAGAAGCGAGGAATACAGCTAGGCTGGAAAACCTACAGTGTAACACAAGGTCGAAGAAGAAGAAATACTCAAAGGCTCAGAGTGAGCTACAGAAGTACACCAGAGAGATGAAGTCCAACTGGTGGGATGAAAAAGCGGAGAAACTTCAAACTGCAGCAGACAGGAAGGACATGAAAACATTCTTCACAGGTTTGAGAGAAATCTACGGCCCTAAACCAAGAGGATTGATCCAACTAAAGGCTATGGATGGTGAAATGGTTTTGCAGGAGAAAGACAAAATCCTGGACAGATTTGCAGACCACTTTGACCAACTACTAAACAACCCTGGAGATCTCACTGAAGAGGCTAAAGAAGCTCTAGTGCAGTGACCAGCTGTATATCAAGTCTGGATGAACCACCAAATTTTGATGAACTAATAGCAGCTATCAGGACAACATGGGATGGTAAAGCTCCAGGAAGGGATGGAATTCCAGCAGAAGTGTGGAAATTTGGTGGTGTTCAGCTGACCAACTGCCTGCACAAGCTCATCCAAGAGATATAGGATGCCCAGAAAGTACCTCAAGACTGGAAGGATGCAAGTATTGTGCCTTTGTTCAAGAAAGGTGACAGGAAGGATTGTGGAAATTACTGAGGTATATCACTACTAGCCACTGTTGGTAAGATTCTCTCACGTGTACTACTTAACAGACTCAGTGAACACATCTCGCAGAATGTACTACTGGAAACCCGGTGCAGCTTTAGAAGTGGAAGAAGCACAATGGACATGATTTTCTGCTTGAAACAGGTTCAAGAAAAGTGTATCGAACAGAACATGCCGCTTTATGTAGTCTTCATAGACTTCAGTAAAGCCTTCGATACTGTTTTGCGACAAGGACTTTGGCAGGTACTCAAGAAATATGGTTGTACAGAGAAGTTTGTCAGCCTGATCAAGGCACTCCATACAGGTATGCAAGCAAACGTGGCAATGAGTGGTTCAGTATCTAAAGACTTTTCAGTAAGCAACGGGGTGAAACAAGGGTGTGTGCTGGCACCTACACTCTTCTTGCTATATCTGGCAGCCATGCTTGACGTGGCCTTCAAAGACACTTCAGAAGGAGTATACATTCAAACAAGGAAAGAAGCAGACTTGTTCAATGTGGCACAGTTTAAAGCCAAGAGTAAGACATCGATAAAGATAGTAAGAGAAATGCTCTTTGCCAACGACAGTGCTCTAGTTGCACACAGCGTGGAAGATATGCAATCTTTAGTGGAGAAATTTGCAAGAGCAGCTAGCCAATTCAGCCTCCAAATCAACATCAAGAAGACAGAGTGCCTTTATCAGCCACCAAAGTTCCAATTATCAACATCACTACCAGAAGAGATCAGCATTGGTACAGAGCCACTAGTCAAGTGCAAGACTTTCAAGTACCTAGAGAGTACTGTTTCAGAGAATGCTAGGCTGGAGGATGAACTATCTCTCAGAATGGGAAGAGCGAGCGCTGTGTTTAGAAACTTGAGGGAGAGACTGTGGAACAATCGACATGTGTCTATCCATGTGAAATGCAAAGTGTACAGAGTGACAGTACTGGCTACTCTATTGTATGGTGCTGAAACTTGGACTGTACAGAGTGCAGGTGAAGAAACTCCATGCGTACATGATGAGACACCTTCGAGCCATAATGAACATCTCATGGAAAGACAAGATAACCAACACAGAAGTGTTGAAACAAGCTGGTCTACCATCAGTGGGGGACATGCTAATACAGATGAACCTGAGATGGCTCGGACATGTTGAGAGGATGGACCACCAGCATCTCCCTCGGCAGTTACTCTACTCACAGTTATGCGAGGGCAAACGCAATCAGGGTAGACCAAGGCTCAGATTTAAAGATGCTGTAAAAAGAAACTTGGAGAAGTTGGACATAGACAGGAGTTCCTGGCAGCAGAAGGCTAAGGACAGAGCTGTGTGGAGGAATCTGATCAGACCCAAATGAAACAGTCATTGTCGCCCACGACAGACTGCTATGAAGATGATGATGTATTATTATTTAGTGTCCGGTCTGTGCTTTTATTTTGACAGTGCTGTACAGCCTCCGGCTGTCAAACTCTGTTTCGCAGGCTGCACAGCTGTCACTTGTTGTGATCATTTCCTCATTCATGTACCCACACCTGTCATTCATCAATCACTAGTCCACTCACCTATTTAAGGATATGGCAATGTATCCCCCGTTGCCGTGTCCTACTGTTGCTTCCTCAGAGCTCCAGTCTAGCTCTGAGTGAAAGTGTTTTTCCCTGCAGAGGTGAAAGGGTGAACTCTGCCCAGGATTCTTTTCTCCAGTTCCCTCAGCCATGAGCCCCGTTTCCATTTGGGTGTGACTCTGGCTGGTTTGTTTCCTTTTCCCCGCCGTTCCCACACGCATCAGCCTGTTCTGTCCAGACTGTTCTTCCCTCCCTCGGCGAGAGCCCCATTCTCCTCCTGTGCATCTCATCATTTCCTTTTGTGTAAGTGCAGTGTTTTTGTACTATGTTTGTGTTTATGTTAATAAATGTGCACACTCACAGATGGCGTCTGGTGTCTTCTGCTGCCCTTGAAAAGGGCATTTTATGACAGAAGGACACGGCCAGTGTGTGACACCAGCCTCTGTGAGTTTTGCAATTTTTTCTTTTTTCCCATAATTACTTTTTCCCCGTTTGTTACTCCGCGCCTGCTGAGATGTCAGCAGGTGGAAGACAGGACCCATTGAGCTTGCACTGAAAAAAGTGTATTTGAGGAATAGCTGAAACAATGTAATATTTTGTCTCAGTCTCGCTCATATTTTTGCTTTAGTTGTGACAGTATTCTTTTGTGGATTAGATCAACTTGGATTTTTATGATGTTAGCTTAATGTACTATTGTGCTCTAAGTAAATGCAAACCAATTAGGTTTCTGTTTTGTGCGTCTGATGTCATGATGTCAGGTCTGGTATTTTCCAGATTTTTCTGCTCTTGCAAGCTGCCATTTTCTCTGTTTATTTTTGGTAACTAAATTAAGAATAGCATCTGATACAAAGTCACCTGCATAGTTAATTTTTAATGGTTAGGTTTTGTAAACCTTGTGGAGGAATATAAGTTCAGGCGAGATGCGACGAGCTGGAAGGTTGCAGAGTTTTATTTCCTCCAACATAATGAGACGCACTTGTAGCGCTGTGCGTTACAGTGCTGTGCTGTGCTCTGCTGTGTAGAGTCTTTGAGGCATCTCACACAAGCTCTTTTATCAGTGATACAGGAAGAGAGAATGCATGGCACATTAGCATAACAGTCAATACACATGATTAGCATGACATTGGTTGGCTCTTTGTCCGTCTGTGCATTGTCCTCTGTATGCAAATTGTGCTCTGGACCTTTTGAGTGTGAGGATGAATGTCCCTGTAGATTGTGGTGGGTCGCCACAGGGCTCCCCCCAGAACACTCAGAAGGGGCTGTGACCCCCCCCCCCCCCGTTGTTTGGCTCCAGCTCCGGTAGAACTGTCGGAGGGCATGTCAGTCCATGGGGGGGATGGGGGAGGGGTGGAAAAAAACCGTGTGCTCCGCTCCGGGTTCCAGCACGTTGAACGGCCGTGGATCGTGGGCACCGGGGCCGGGGTGCGTCGTGCGTAATGGAACCAGGCGGCGATCGGCCGGCTTTAGGGAGTGAGGTGCGGGAAGAGCACTGCGGAGGAGGAGGGTGAGGGGGGTGGGAGTAAGTGAGTGCCGGCCCAGGCGTCAAAGGTGTCTGGGCCGCGCAAAAACTGCATGTGGATCCGCGATGGTGAGGGACTTTCCCATTAAACCTGGCGGTGATCCACAGTGGCTGTGAAAAAAAAAATTATGTCTCTGACTCCTCTTGCAGCTCGATCCAGTGAGGATGAGGGAAAGGCGAGCGGCCAAATTCCCCGAGGATGCGTAGCGGCTGTGAAACAACTGCAGCTGTGTGAGGGACCTGGCGGTTTGGCTTTTAGGTGCGGGAAGCAGCCCTAAAGCCATTGGGGACAGCAATCAGCTAAATTCCCCTTATGTGCTGTGGCTGAGAAACCCATACAAAGTCCTGTGTGCGGGCTGCACGTCTGCTTCAGGTGCGTGAGCAGCCCTGAAGGTTCCGAGGCTGGCGATTGGCTGTGTTTCTCGGGCATATGCACCGGCAGAGGACGCTGTATCGGTCTGTGGAGCTGGCTTGACCCTGTGCGTGGCGTGCGCGTGGTGCAGTGACCACTTAGTTGGCAGTTGCGCTGTCCTCGTAATCCTGCGGTGAGCGTGCGGGGCTTCGTTGTTGCGAGCTGAGTAAGGGTCGGGGAGCTTGGTGGAAATCAACGCAGTCGGCGCCGATGTCCTTCCCCGTTCAGGCTGCTTCCTTCGGTTCGCTCGTGTCGCCGTTCATGGTGCGTGTCGGTCCAAGCACTGCCCGCTCCGGGGAGCGCGCTCCGGTGAGGATGAAGAGGTTGCAGGCATTCTCTGGTCCTCTGGGATCCACAGCGTGGTGAGAGGGAGCAGACGGTCATTCTCTCTCGTCACCAGTGTGGAGGGAAGAGATCAGGCGAGGGGCGCAACATGACATGTTGGGTCACCAGTGTGGAGGAATATAAGTTCAGGCGAGATGCGATGAGCTGGAAGGTTGCAGAGTTTTTTTCCTCCAACATAACGAGACGCACTTGTACCGGTGTGTGCTACAGTGCTGTGCTCTGCTGTGTAGAGTCTTTGAGGCATCTCACACAAGCTCTTTTATCAGTGATACAGGAAGAGAGAATGCATGGCACATTAGCATAACAGTCAATACACATGATTAGCATGACATTGGTTGGCTCTTTGTCCGTCTGTGCATTGTCCTCTGTACGCAAACTGTGTTCCGGACCTTTTGAGTGTGAAGATGAATGTCCCTGTAGATTGTGGTGGGTCACCACAACCTAACCAAACAGGCTATCGTTTAGTCATGCAAATGTTAGCAAGATCTGAATAAGCTTTGAACATTTAATTCACCTTTTTTATTTAAATGTGTTGTAATAGCTGTTAACTAACGTGCCTTGTAGCTTTAACACGCCACGGGTATTTCAGGTGGTCAACACCTTTTACACTTGTTCGCTAACATTTACCCACATTATCATGGTAACCCAGTTGGTAGGTGTGTGGGCTGAACTCTCTGCTGAACACTAGCACCAGCACAAGATGTCACATGTTCATGTTATGTACGGATGTGGCAGCAAATGCCACTTTACCCACAGAATTTAGCCTGGCAAGGCGTTTTTAGCCTGCTACCAAGTAGCTGCTGGAGCACCTGCACATGCAGCTTTGTGTGTAGATGCATGTGTGTGTGTGTGTGTGTGTGTGTGTGTGTGTGTGTCTGCTTCGGCGTGGGTGTGGTGTCGTGAGTGTAGTGTGTGTGTGATGGCGTACCCGCCCACAGGGTGACGTCAGGTGGGCACGGCCACTGGTGTATATAATTCTGTATTCTGTAATAAAGAGTGGTTTGCTGTTCAGTTCAGCACTGCTCCTGTCTTGCATTACTCATAAAAAACATTTTGGCGACAAGGATAATTATGGCAGCATATGGGCTACCTCAACCCTTAGTGCCATTTCTGGAGTACATGGGAGAGCCAGTGATCCTATGGCCGAAGTGGAGGGCCATGTTTGATGGTTACATCGGGGCACTGGGCCTAGGTGGACTCGAAGGGAGAAGACGACGAGCGCTCCTGGCCCATCATCTCGGTGCGGAGGGCCGAAGAATTCTTGGTACGTTGGGAATGACAGAGCGCTATGAGGATGCTGTTGAGCGGTTGGCCGATTTTTGGCCTGAGTTGCAGGGTCTCGAATTCATCTCACAGGAATTTTGAACATCTTCCAAAAATTTGTGTGACAGATTTCTCGCAAAATACACTGAGTCACCGCAGGCGTCTCAAACCCATCTCAGTCGCGTCTTGAGTGTTGGGCAGCCATTGCGGGACTGTTGTGAGTGGAAAAAAAAATCCCTAAATTTTGTCTCATGCATGTTGCAAGAATGTCCTGCAACACCTACATGACATGTATGCAAACACCTGGAGAACTTTGGCCAAAAACTCGCTGGGAGTTTGTGCAACATTATTGCAACATTCATGAGACAGTGACTCCATGTGAAAATAGTTGCAAATTCTTGGATTTGTCTCATGTTTTTTTTTAATCTCCAACTAGTTGCGAGCTGTCTCAGCCCAGTGAGACACTACCCTAAGGAAAATGAAATAAATTGAGACGAGACTTGTGGGGCCTTATATTGCCCCGCTTTAGCTAAATGAGCATTAATGAATGCATTAGTCTGGCTAAAACCAAACAAAAATCAAACTTTTTAAATGATCAGTATTCAGTCCATGATGGTGAACCTAAACACACCCAACACAATCCCAGCCTTTAATGCTGCTGTTAACTTCTGTTCTTTTCTGCTGCTTTTTAACACCCTCTATAGTGTCTCGGTGTATTGATGATGATTTTTAATTAGCAGTTCCGTTCTCTAAGGAATAAAAGTCATATGGAATCAATACAAACACATGTACCAAGCAAGTGATGTAAATCCTCAAACTAAAACAAATGATTAGAAAATGCTCAGCAATTACAAATGCATTAGCATCATCTGGTGCTGTGTTACTCATCTGAAACTTTTTGAATGTTTTCAGCTCTTCGGTGTTTCTCAGAGACCTCTCAAACCCCATTAGCAGTCCTTTTTTTCTGTTTATTCTAGCTGTAACTGAAGTTTCTCTGACTCTCATAATGAGGAAAATTTTTTCACACGTGAACCATCTGAAAAGTTGCGCTCTGAGACAGACAGTGAGCGTCTACGCGGGCCCTTCCACATTGATGGACGTGACCGTGGCCATGAAGCAACGCTGGAAAAGCCGGTCGGGGTCCGGCGGCTGGTTGTCGCAGTCCAGTTTGCTTCTCAGGAAGTGTTTCCTGAGGCCCTGAGGACCGGCAGGGCAACTGCTGTGACTGGGTCCGGTTCCCTGAGGACTGGACGTTGAACCTGGAAGACAGAAAGTTCACTTGTAAGAAGAATAAGAATAAGAAGAATAAGAATAAGATTTATTGCCATTGTGGGGCACCCCCACAACAGACTGGAACAAACAGAGCGCTCGGCTAGAGCAATTAACATAACAGTGAAATGTGTGTATTAATGTCAACAGGCAGCCTCGCTTCGTCTGGCTCTTTCTTGCTCAGTACTGTGATGTTAATGTGCCATTCATGCATTGTGTTCATGCTTCCTGCTCTACTGTTATGCAAATGTCCCATGCCTTTCATGTATTGTCTGTAACTGGGTATATAAGCTGACGGAAATTCATGTTCACTTTCTCTCTGACCACTGCTTCTGACGACACGCATTCTGTCTCCTCACGAGAGCCTGAGGACCCGCTCCAGCCCGCCTGCACAGGGCTGGAGTGAGTTCCATGATGGCGGGATGAATGATAATAAACACCCTCAAAAACTCCCAGTTCGCTGCATTATTATTCTGCCGCCACATTGGTGACCCCGAGAAAGAACACGCTGGCAGCCCCCGGCGGTGACTCTCCGACGACAAGCGAACGCAGCAGCCTGACGCAAATGATCTGTCCTCCCTTGTACTACAGGGAGACCTCGACGCAGAGCCACCACCAGGCGAAACTCTCCGGAGATCACCCACGACCGGGAAAGCTGCAGAAAGCTTCATGGTGAGATCTGCACGCCTGAGATCTGCACATCCACGCTGGGACCGGCCGCTCTCACAGCTCCTCCACACGAGAGCGCACGCACCTCGTCCTCTCTCCACGACGGCGACCTCCAGGGCCGACGGAGAACGCAGCGCGTGGACCTGAACGCACCATGACCCGACACAGCGAATGACGCAACAGCTTACAGGGATGACCATCGGCGCCGACGACGCTGATCTCCAGCAAGCTCCCTGACCCTGACTCGCCTCTACAGCGGTCCTGCCATGCACCGAACCCCGCACGCACACCGGGGGGTTATGAGGACAGCGCACCACGCACGGGACAATACCGGCTCCACACAGACCGCCATCGTCCTTCGCCGCTGCACACAGAACCTTCAGGGCTGCTCACACACCTGAAGCACGCACGCAGCTCGCTCACAGGATTTTGTAATGGTCTCAGCCACGGCGCACAAGGGAATTCAGCCGTCAGCTGTCCCCGAGGACTTTAGGACTGCGCGCGCACCTAAAGTCAACACGCCAAGTCCCACACTGCTGCAGCTCCTTTTTTTCTTCATAACCGCGAGAGGAGTCAGTGACTAATTTTTTTCTTCTTACAGCTGCTGTGGACCTCCGCACGTTCAACGGGACAGCCCCCCAACATCGCGGATCCACAGGCAATTTTTGCGCGGCCCAAACACCTTCGCCGTCCTGGGCCGGCACTTACTACCCCCACCCCCCTCCCTCCACCTCCGCCTGCACAGAGCTTTCCCTGCTCGCTACCAAAGCCGGACTATCGAGGCCTCAGCTTCCTGCTGGGCCCTCTGGGGGGGGGGAGTGTGTGGGGCACCCCCACAACAGACTGGGACAAACAGAGCGCTCGGCTAGAGCAATTAACATAACAGTGAAATGTGTGTATTAATGTCAACAGGCAGCCTCACTTCGTCTGGCTCTTTCCTGCTCAGTACTGTGATGTTAATGTGCCATTCATGCATTGTGTTCATGCTTCCTGCTCTTACTGTTATGCAAATGTCCCATGCCTTTCATGTATTGTCTGTAACTGGGTATATAAGCTGACGGAAATTCATGTTCACTCTCTCTCTGACCACTGCTTCTGACGACACATATTCTGTGTCTTCTCACGAGAGCCTGAGGACCCGCTCCAGCCCGCCTGCACAGGGCTGGAGTGAGTTCCATGATGGCAGGATGAATGATAATAAACACCCTCAAAAACTCCCAGTTCGCTCCTTATTATTTCATGCCGCCACACCATTGTTCATGTAATACATAAACTAGGAATTTGTCCCGGTGCAGTGCTGCAACATTAGACATAAATTAACACAAGAGATTAAAAAAAAATAGAAAACTATACATGCAATAAAAATAGAATAAAAATAAATGATGCTATTCTATACGATTTTTAAATATATTAAAAAACAACAGATATTGTGGAGTCCCACGTAGTACAGTTCGGCAGTGAAAAAAAGAATGATAATTGTACATGAGTCCAGTTGAGCTGCTGTACCTGGTGCACAAAAGTCTAATAAGTCACTTAGAGTTCAGCAGTCTGATTGCAGAGGGGATTGTGTGTGTGCGCGTTCTTTCTGAAGGTATCAACAGTCAAGACCAGACAAGACCAAGACTAGAAGGCAGAATACATGAGTGTGAATGAGAGGGAGGCAGGTGTAATGGTGAAGATGCAAGGAGTAGAGGTCGTGAAGGTGGATGACTTTAAATACCTGGGGTCAACCATCCAAAGCAAAACTGTACTTTTGTCACATGATATTTTTTATTACCTCCGCCAAGGAGGTTTTGTTTTTACTGGCAAAAACTACTGGACAGATTTGGATGAAATTTCCACCAAAGGTGGCCCTTGGATTAAGGATAGACCCATTACATTTTGATGATTCTCTGAAAGTGCATGCCTCCACCAAGGCCTTTGTTTTTATTTGTGCAGCAGGATAACACAAAAACTACTGGATGGATTTTGATAAGATTTTCACCATTGGTGCTCCTTGGGCTACAGAGGAACCCATTAGATTTTGGTGATGATCCGAGAGAGCATAACACCAAGGCTCTATCTTCTCACAGTGGTTTAGCACGTTTACGCAAAAAACTACTGGATGGAGTTTGATGAAACTTTCACCAGAGGTGGCTCTCGGGGTGCACCTGAACCCATTAGATTTTGGAGGTGATCCATGAGTGCATACCTCCACCAAGGCCCTATCTTGCAATGTAAGGAGGGATGGAGGCAGGGGGGTATGGACAGATGCATGAACAAAAGGGAGGGAGGGAAGGAGCCTCTCTGAGTGCTTTTCTAGTTTGCAAATGCTTGGCATACAACTACACAAACATCACCAAATGGTCGGATTAAACTTCCAAGTGGAAATCTCTGACAACAGGTGCTACAAAACCCCACAGCAGGGTCCAGAGCACAGATCTAATCAGGAAACCTAAGACAAAACAGCAGCGAGGACTTCATAATCCATGCGTATCAACAAACAGCTGCAGCCTTCTGCTCTGAGTTTACCCAGTGGACCAGTAAGCTTCTTGTCATTTGTTCACAAACAGCAGTCCGCCTTCATCCACGTCTAGATGTCGCATCCTCACTTGTATTCTTAGGATTAAGCATCCATGACTAAAAGCTATCGCTGTTTTCAAACACTACAAAGAGTTTTTCATCTGAATTCCTGCCTAAACATAATGCTAGAAAAACAAAAACCCTCAATTAACTTCTTAAACCTTTACACACACAGCATGTACATCATCACTTCTGACATGTTCCAGGGGAGACCTGAGGCATGAAACATAAGCAGAATGCAACTGTACATAAACTGTAAGTCCAAACAAAATCGACTCATGCTTCTTGTGTAAATACTTGTCATGAATGCGCCCGTTCACAGGCAAAAAAATAGGACACCAAACGCTCGCTGTAGGTTTGCACATTTATTAACCTAAACACAAACAAAAAATGTCACAATTACAATGAAAGAAATGAAATAACATAACCACTGGAGGAGAGCTGGGCTCAGTGTCAAAGGTACAAAGTCACGGAACGCCTGATCAGGGAGAAAGCTCAGCTGGAGGACCCCAAGAGCAATGGGGCTCGACGACTGAGAAAAACAGAGGGGAAAAAGGCACCAAGACAGAGCTCACAAACTTACCTCAACAGCGGGACTTAAACCATGAAAAATAGGTCATGGCAGGAGAAGAGGAAGAAGAAAGAGGACACGGCAACAGCAGAAGTTGTCGTGTCCCTTAAATACACACACATAATCAAAGACAAGTGTAATCCATGAGTAGCAATATGGGCAGCAGCTGTGCAGCCCTGAAGGAACTGACAGCAGGAAGCTGCACAGCGCTGTCAAAATAAACAAACTGGAAACAAGAAACTAAAACACAACGAAACTAGAAAACATCATAATAATCTTAGAGAAAACAGAAAATAAACAGAAAAATGCTCACTGGGCAGAGAACTTGGGCACGGCTCTAACCTGTGCCCCAGGACCATGACAATAATGAATAATTGCTAAATAAGGTAGGTCTATTCTTCTTCTTCTTCTTCTTCTTCTTCTTCCAGCTGCTCCTTTAGGGGTCGCCACAGTGGATCATCTGTCTCCATCTCACCCTATCCCTTCATCTTCCTCTGGAACACCAACCCTCTCTATGTCCTCCTTCACTACATCCATGAATCTTCTCTGTGGTCTTCCTCTTTTCCTCCTGCCTGGCAGCTCCATTTTCACCATCCTTTGTCCAACATCTCCACTATCCCTCCTCTGCACATGTTCAAACCATCTCAGCTTTGCTTCTCTTACTTTGTCTCCAAACCGCTCAACCTGACCTGTCCTTCCGATATATTCATTTCTAATCCTGTCCCTCCTAATCTTCAACTCTGCCACCTTCAGTTCTACCTCCTGTCTTTTTGTCAGTCAGAATCAGAATCAGAATGAGATTTATTGCCATTGTTCATGTAGTACACAAACTAGGAATTTGTCTCGGTGCAATGCTGCAACATTAAACATGGAGTAGCACTAAAGATAAAAATAAAAAACTATGCATGCAATAAAAGGTAGAATATGAATAAGTAATACTAATCTATGCAATTTTTAAATATATTAACAAGCAGCAGATATTGTGGAGTTCCACATAGTGCAGTCGGTAGTGCAAAAAGAAAACAGTGATAATTGTCATGAGTCCGGTTGAGCTGCTGTACATAGTGCACGAGAGTCTAATAAGTCACTTAGTGTTCAGCAGTCTGATGGCAGAAGGGAAGAAGCTGTTCATGTAGCGGGAGGTTTTAGTCTGAATGGACCGAAGTCTTCTGCCTGAGGGGAGGGGGGCAAACAGTGCGTGTCCAGGGTGTGAAGGGTCGGCTACGATCCGACCTGCACACCTCCGGGTCCTGGAGATGTACAGGTCCTGGAGGGATGGGAGCTTGCAACCGATCACCTTCTCAGCAGCGCGCACAACGCACTGCAGTCTTAGTCTGTCCCTGGCGGTGGCTCCTGCGTACCACACGGTGATGGTGGTGGTGAGGATGGACTCGATGATGGCCGTGTAGAACTGCACCAACATCTTGGTGGGTAGCTTGAGCTTCCTCAGCTGCCGCAGGAAGAACATCCTCTGCTGGGCCTTTTTGATGAGGGAGCTGATGGTCGGCTCCCATTTGAGGTCCCGGGTGAGGGTGGTGCCCAGGAAGCGGAAGGAATCCGCAGTGGTGATGGGAGAGTCTGTGAGGGTAAGGGGGGGCAGAGGGGCTGTGACTTTTCTGAAGTCCACGATCATCTCCACTGTCTTCAGAGTGTTCAGCTGCAGGTTGTTGTGGCTGCACCAGGACGCCAGCTGGGCCACCTCTCTCCTGTAGACGGACTCGTCGCCGTTGGAGATGAGCCCGATGAGGGTGGTGTCGTCCGCAAACTTGATCAGCTTGACAGACTGGTGGCTGGAGGTACAGGAGTTGGTGTACAGGGAGAAGAGCAGGGGGGAAAGTACACAGCCCTGGGGTGATCCGGTGCTGATGCTAACAGAGTCTGAGACAGTCTTTCCCAGCCGCACATGCTGCCTCCGGTCCGTCAGGAAGTCGGTGATCCATCTGCAGAGGGAGTCAGGCACGTTGAGCAGGGACAGCTTGTCCTGGAGCAGAGTGGGGCGGATGGTATTGAATGCAGAGCTGAAGTCCACAAACAGGATCCTGACGTAGGTTCCCGGGGAGTCCAGGTGCTGCAGGATGGAGTGGAGGGCCAGGTTGACTGCGTCGTCCACAGACTTGTTGGCTCTGTAGGCAAACTGCAGTGGGTCCAGGAGGGGAGTGGTGATGGTCTTGAGGTGGGGCAGGACCAGGCGCTCAAAGGACTTCGTGACTACAGAGATGAGCACTACAGGTCTGTAGTCGTTAAGTCCAGTGATCCGTGGCTTCTTGGGGACAGGGACGATGGTAGAGGTTTTGAGGCAGGCCGGCACGTGGCATGACTTCAGGGAGGTGTTAAAAATGTCTGTGAAGACAGGAGTCAGCTCCTTCGCACAGTGTCTCAGGGTGGAGGGAGACACGCCGTCCGGACCGGGGGCGTTGCGCGGGTTCAGTCTGGAGAATTGTCTGTGCACGTCCTGCTGACTGATGGCAAGGGCAGGGGGGGGGGCTGCCTTTGATGAAGTGGGGACCATGGAGGCAGTGGCGCTGGGGGGAGGGGGGGAGTTGGACACAGCTGACGAGGTGTCAAAACGGGCATAGTGTTGGGACAGTCTTTGACAAAGGGCTTTGTCATCCTGTCCCTTAGAAGCCTGAGGCCGATAGTTGGTGATTTGCCTCAGTCCTCTCCACACAGAAGCAGAGTTGTTAGCAGTGAACTCTTGCTGGAGTCTCTCAGAATACACAGATTTAGCTCTCCTCAGCTCTCTGCTAAACCGATATTTGACCTCCCTGTAGCAGTCCCGGTCTCCACTTTTCAACGCTGCTTCCTTCTCCTTCCTGATCTGTCTGAGCTTAGCTGTGAACCAGGGCTTGTCGTTGGAGTAACAGTGCCACTGTCTCCAAACCATACATCATAGCAGGTTTCACTACCATCTTGTAAATCTAATTTTCACTCTACCTGCTATTCTTCTGTCACAAATTACCCCTGACACTTGTCTCCACCCACTCCACCCTGCCTGCACTCTTTTCTTCACCTCTCTTGTGCATTTTCCATTGCTTTGGATGGTTGACCCCAGGTATTTAAACTCATCTACTTTCATTACCTTTACTCCTTCCATCTTCACCGTTGCACCTGTCTCCCTCTCATTCACACTCATGTATTCTGTCTTGCTTCTACTGACTTTCATTCCTCTTCTCTCCAGAGCCTATCTTCACCTCTCCAGGTTCTCTTCCACTTGCTCCCTACTCTCACTGCAGATCACAATGTTGTCTGCAAACATCATGGTCCACGGAGACTCCTGCCTGACCTCATCTGTCAGTCTGTCCATTACTATGGCAAACAAGAAGCGACTCAGAGCCGATCCCTGATGTAACCCCACCTTGAATCCATCTGTCAGTCCAACAGTACACCTCACCACTGTCTCACTGGCCTCTTGCATGTCCTGCACCACCCTCACATACTTCTCTGCCACTCCTGACTTTCTCATACAGTACCACACTTCCTCTCTTGGCACCCTATCACCTGCTTTCTCTAGATCCACAAAGACAGTGCAACTCCTTCTGACCTTCTCCATACTTCTCTATCAGCACTCTTAGAGCAAACATTGCATCTGTGGTACTCTTTCTTGGCATGAAACCATAGTGCTGATCACTGATTGTCACTTCTCCTGGCTTCAACAACTCTTTCCCATATCTTCATAGTGTGGCTGATCAACTTTATGCCTCTGTAGTTACTACAACTCTGACAGCAGTTGTGGTCTAATGGTTAGGGATGTGGACTGGTGACTGGAGGGTCACTGGTTCAATCCTTGCACCGGCAGGATCAGATCTGGGTGGGACAGATGACATATGGTATCAGCGTTTGCCCCACTCTTCTTAACCCCACTGTGGTGCCCTTGAGGAAGGCCCTTAATCCCAACTGCTCCAGTGCAGCTGCTCAGGGGCCACAGGTCAGTCTGTGGTTGTATTGGGCAGCTTCAATGTCATGATTTATACCAGAAAGGCTCAAACGCAGAGCAACCACACTGGATAAGCACTCAGACTCAGGTAGTGAAAGAAACACAATTTTAATGAAAAACTCAAAATACACAAACTTAGATAAATGTGCAAAATTAAAGAACACCGCAAAACTAGACACACACTTAAACTGGCATTAAAATGCAGGAGCCCGCTGGAATGTACGCAGCCTGAGGGGAGAGAAGAGAAAAAGGATTAGGGACAGGTAACACTCAGGGCGAGGAAAATGAGAGGTAGCAACATGGTTTACAGAACTCAGCTTTTTAATAATTATGCATTTCATGTCCTTTGCAGCTTCCAACATTTTAGTGCATAATGTTTTCCTTGTCATTACTGTACATTGAGGTTGCAGGGTTTCTATCATACTCTTGAAGGATGGCGTCTCAACCAGAGAAAATGGCTGACTGGCTTCACATATAAATTCTAGCACAAGTTTGTCCAGTGCTGCCTGTGTTACCTGCCAAGGAACAGTGACGAATTGATGATCTTTGCATTCTTCTTTGGCAGTTCATCAGAAGAGGAGGATTTTTGCTTTCTGCGGGACGCTATCAAGTCTGTATACCTCGTCATGTTGTTGGGGTGAACCCTCTGTTAACAGAAAAAATATCAGTGAGGCTACAGGGGATTTATCCATTAAAACAGACTCATCATCACATCAAATTCAAACTTAATTTCTGATATATATCCTTTTTTTAAAAAAAAAAAAAAATCAGCTATTTTTCCTCTTAAACTTGCAACTTTTTCTAATAAATTTTCACCTTCTGTCTTATAAATTTGGTATTTTTATTTTGAATTAGTATCCTTTAGCAAATGTTTTGCTACTTTATTCTTACAAATTTGTAAATCAGTTTAGGTTTGCACGTTTATACTTTATGCTAAATTTGTTAATACCACTACCATCATCCCCATGTTAAAAAGTAACATATCACTGCTGTCAACAGCCAAAACTAAGCTCATTACAACTTACTGTAATGTGTTTTCTCAAGTTTGACGTTGAGTTCTTGTAGGCTGAAATGTCGACATGCTTGGGCAGACACAGATGACAGCACATCACATAGCTGGTCTTTTTTGTTGTCTTTAAGGAAAACATAGGGCTGCACGGTGGCGCAGTGGTTTAGCACTGTGGCAGCACAGTTTTACCCTCGGCCGGAGGACCGCGGGGATCATGAGATCGTGGGTTCGATCCCAGCCCCCGACCAACAGTGAACTGTGTGGAGTTTGCATGTTCTCCCCGTGTTGCGCGGGTTTACTCCGGGATTTCTCCGGTTTCCTCCTGCACACCAAAAACATGTAGGTTTAGGGCGCTCGCGCACGCAGCGACCAGCAGCCGGTGGCTTGTCACCAGACTGCAAACCAAGTCTACCTACGGGTACAAATAAGTAACAAAAAAAAAAAAAATAGTTTGAATGTGTGGCCACAGATGTTCTGCTGCTTCTGCTCCATCTAAATACAAATCACAGGCTGTCGTCTCAGGCATTGTTAACGTCCACTCATGTGCTCTAGCTCGCTATGTTATGTGTAACCGGCACCAAGCTGCCACGTGACTACCTGGCAACATCTGATTGGTGGTACGTAGCCACTGTCTGTGTTTGATTGGTGAAACAAGGTCGCGTGAGGCTTTGGCAGGAGTCTTTCTGACAGCACAAAACAAATTGCTCGTGCACTGATTATCAAAATGACCAAAAATAAAAGTAACGAGCAGAATGCACCCAATTGTAACGGAGTAGAAGTGGCGTTTCTTCCTCATAAATATACTTGAGTAAAAGTACAAAGTATGTTGTATTAAAACTACTCTTAAAGTACAATTTATGTAAAAAGTTACTTAAGTAAATGTAACGGAGTAAATGTAATGCATTACTACCCACCTCTACTCCTGCTATGTCTTCCGCTAGCTGCTGTAAAGGTGGAACTACGTCACATTGACGTGTGGCTGACATACAGACATGCGCCGTAAACATATTTTCTGCCCAACCTTCGGAATAAGTGTTTTCATGGGCACCAATCGGATTAACAACCGGCATAACCCACCCGTCTCAATCGGAATGAAATTTTGATCCGAATGAGCGTGATCGGGTCAAAATATTCAGATTGGCATGTTTACGTGAAGCATTTTTATTCCAATCAGGTTTTTAATCCGGTTACTTGTGTCCATGTAAACATGGCTATTGTCTGTGGGGATCCCATGCAGGCAGATGACATGGAAGGGCAACAAATTGGCCGTTTCTGCAGCCGAGGGCAATTTGGGGAGAGGGACAAGGTGGATGGCCTTGGAAAAACGGTCAGTGATGGTAGGAATGTCCGAATACCCCTGGGATGGAGGGAGGCCTGTGACGAAATCCACGGCGATATGGGACCACGAACGACTTGGCACCGAGAGGGGATGGAGGAGGCTGGCTGGAAGAGATGAGTCCGTTTTGTTGGTAGCACAGACATGACAGGCCTTAATGTACCCCTTCACATCCCTGCTGACCATAGGCCACCAATACACTTGCCGTAGCAGCTCGACAATCCGTGATATTCCGGAATGGCAGGCAAAGAAACTGGTGTGCGCCCACTTGATGATTTCACTGCGTAATGAGGAGGGCTCAAACAGTCGGTTGGACGGGCTTCCCTCCAGGATTGGTTCAGAGGACTGGGCCCGCCGGACCCTTTGCTCAATCTCCCATGAGAGAGCCCCAAGAAAGTGGAAAGAGGGAAGGATAGTCTCTGACGGAGAAGCAGCAGCTGTGGAGAGAAAGGAGGAGGAGTCATGAGAGAACTGGCAGGAGAGGGCATCAGCCTCAGCATTATGGAACCCTGGGCGGTACGAGATGGGGAGATTGAATCTAAGGAAAAACAGAGCCCACCAAGCCTGCCGAGGATTTAACCGTCTGGCAGAGCTCAGATAGTCTAAATTTTTATGATCTGTCCGGATGATGACAAGTTGGCTAGCCCCCTCGACCCAGTCCCTCCACTCCTCCAACGCTAACTTAATAGCCAGCAGTTCGCGGTTGCCCACATCGTAGTTCCTCTCGGCTGTCATCAGCAGATGAGAGAAATACACACACAGATGGAGCCGCTGATCGGAGCTGGAGCGCTGGGAGAGGACAGCGCCCACCCCCAAATCAGATGCATCCACCTCTACCACGAACTGCGCTTGAGGGTCAACCTGCGCCAAAATGCGCGCTTTGGTAAAGAAGCCTTTCAGCGTCACGAAAGCCCACTCATCGGCCTCAGACCACTTAAACGGACTCTTAGTAGACGTCAGTTGTGTCAGAGGTTGTGCCACCTTGCTGTAATCATGGATAAATCAACGGTAGAAGTTGGCAAAGCCCAGGAAGCACCGGAACTGCTTCCTGGACTGGGGGTGGGTCGGCCAATCTACTACAACCTTGATTTTTGCCGCATCGGCCTTTAACGCGCCCTCGGTGATGATTAACCCCAAGAAAGAAGTGGAGCGGGTGGTGACCTCACATTTCTCCGCTTTAATGAAGAGCTGATTCTCCAGCAGCCGCTGCAGGACAGTTTGGATGTGAACTATGTGCTCCTCCAGCGTGCGGGAAAAAAAAATCAAAATATCGCCCAAATAAACAAAAGCAAACTGGTTTACCATGTCCCGCAGGACATCACTGATCAACCGCTGGAAGACAGCAGGGGCGTTGGTCAGCCCGAATGGCATGACCAAGTATTCGAATTGGCCCAGATGTGTTTTGAATGCCATCTTCCACTCATCCCCCTCACGAATGCAAACCAGATCGTATGCACTGGGGAGGTCGAGCTTGGTGAAATAATGCGCCTGTTGGAGAAGTTCAAAAGCAGAGTTAATTAAGGGGAGTGGGTATTTAGCCTTAGGGGTAATGGCGTTCAGTTGGCGGTAATCAGTGCATGACCGCAACGTTCCGTCCTTCTTCTCTATAAAAAAAGAATCCAGAGCCGAGAGGGGCAGATGACGAATGAATAAGGCTGGCGCTGAGGGAGTCTTTGATGTAAGTCTCTATCGCCTCCCCCTCCAGCCCAGATATACTGTAGAGCCAGCTGGATGGCAACCGCGCGCCCGGAAGGAGGTCAATAGCACAGTCATAGGCCCGGTGAGGTGGTAAGGATAGGGCCCTAGACTTGCTGAAGACCTCCCCTAAGTCATGATAGACCTTGGGCACGAAGCTGAGATCCGCCGACTCAGCCGGAGGGGAGGAGATTTGGGGAGAGAGGGTGAGCATGTGGCTGAGCGGCGACACAAGGAAAGGCAAAAGGAGCTCCACGAAGAAATGGAGCCCTGACTCCAATTAATTATGAGGTTATGTATTTGGAGCCACGGATACCCCAGACTCATGGGGGTAGTAGATTGGGGCAGTACATAAAACCGAATGGTCTCGCAGTGGTTTCTGGACAAAATGACCGAAATGGGTTCTGTTTGTGAGGTAACTGCTGTGATCCTACTGCCAGATAAGGCTGAGACATTCAATGGCATTGGGAGGTTCCTGGTGGGAATCTGAAATTTTTGGACCAATGCCTGATGAATGAAATTTTGCTCCGCCCTGGTATCAAAGCGGACGTTTTGAACTTGGCCCTCGGTAACTGAATGAGGGCTGGGAGTTCAAAATGGTTGGGAGGATTTTGGGAAGATCCTCCTGCCAGACCCCCCATGGTTACTGACAGGCCGGATCTTTTGGCTTAACTGGACATTTCGATATTGCGTGGTCAGGTGGCCCCACAAAACATGCACGCCCCTGCCCTCTCTTGACACCAGCGTTCCTCCGGGGTCAGATGAGAACTACCTAGGGCCATCAGCTCTGGTGAGGTTGCCGACGGAGCAGCACCAGAGGACTGGGGGGCCGGCCGTGAAGCGAACGGGGAGGCAGCAGCCCTCTGCTCCCTCGCATGCTCCCTGAACTGGTCATTGAGGGTTACCGCCTGCGCAATAAGCTCATCCAGGGAGGAGGGAGCTGCTTGGATAGCTAGCTTGTCATGGAGGTTAGCATTTAGGCCCCAGAGGAAGATGCAGCGCAGGGCCACGCCATTCTATCCGGAGTCTGCCGCCGCAACCCGGAACTCGACGGAGAAATCGGCTACAGACCGATTCCCCTGCTGGAGTCCCATCAGCTGACTAACAATATTCCCCTCGTTCTCCGTATGGCCGAACTCCTGCATAGGATAAAAGTGAGGATGGGACAGGGTTGGTTGATCTGGGTGGAGAATCCGTTGTCTTCACAGGTGAATGGTTCAGGCAAGTGTGACCAACCCCGGATAACACACCGCAGAGATGGTAGCAAACCTGAAGAGGAGAAACACAGAGGTGAGACAACTGGAGGAAAAACACCAAACAACATTAGCAGAGTTGTTGCCTGGTAGCAACCCAACGGTCCAGCGGAGAAGCACTTGCATGCTGGCAGCCCAGAAAGAAACAGGTGCAGCCAATCCCACAGGTGTGCAGATGACTCCGGAGCCGGGAAATCAGAAACCGGGGGAGGTGGGCACGCTAGCCTGATCATCACATTCCAGGTATGAATGTGAAGACGGCATCCTTGAAAAAGAGAGGTATAACTAAAGGTTTAAAAGGGAGGAGGGTCATTGCACTTTTTCCCCACATTTTAACAGCTTTTTCAGTCAATGAGCCCTTTAAGTGTTAAACCACTATCCAAACTGTACATAAGCACAATTTATAGTTCGTATTACAATGTTAACTGACTATGTCTCAACCAGGTCACAAAAGTCTAAATAGCCTGGCTAAAACAGACAGAGAGAAGCCCTATTATGCAGTCCTACTGAATATACGGCCTATTTAGAAAAAGAGGCTAAATGTGATGTAGGATGAAGCAAACAATGCAGTTGCTCGGCTAAGCGAAAGAACCTAAAGGCTCTGCCGAGAGAAAGGCTGAACACATGAAAGTTAATTTTAAGCCTTCTATAAAACTACCTGTTGATCTTTCTGTCTTCCCTCTGTCAGTTTACACTAAAATGCCACAGTAGAATAAGGCAAAATACATTCTGGACCACAAATCACTGTTCTTAAAATAAAGCACATGGAAATTAACTGTCTGGTTCATTTTCAATCATTCAAATAATACTATATAATGCAATAAACAACCTACTCCCTTCCTGACAGAACTGGTGGAACTGAGTCAAGTGTGTAGGCCACACATCTTTTCAGGTCTGTCCACAAATTTTGTAAAAATTTTGTATGATTGAGATCAGGGCTTTGTGATGGCCACTCCAAAACACTGACTTTGTTGTCTTTAAGCCATTTTGTAACTAATGTGGCTGTGTGCTTACAGTCATTGTCCATTTGGAAGACCCATTTGCACCCGAGCTTTAACTTCCTGGCTGATGTCTTGAGATGTTGCTTCAGTATTTCCACATAATGTTCTTTCCTCATGACGTCATCTATTTTGTGAAGTACACCAGTGGTGAGGTCCGGTGCACCAGCAAAACAACCCATAACATGATGCGGCTTGCAAGCTTCCCCCTTTTTCCTCCAAATGTAACAATGGTCATTATGGCCAAACAGTTCAATTTTAGTTTCATCAGACCACAGGACATGTCCCCAAAAATTAAGGTCTTTGCCCCTGTTTACATCTGCAAACTGTAATCTTTTTTTTTATGTTGCTTTTGGAGTAATGGCTTCTTCCTCGCTGAGTGGCATTTCAGCCCATGCTGGTACAGGACTCATTTCACTGTGGACAATGACACTCTTACCAGCTTCAGCCAGCATCTTCACAAGGTCTTTTGCTTTTGTTCTGGGGTTGTTAAGCAGGTCTTGCACCAAAACACGTTCATATCTGGGACACAGAACCATCTCCTTCCTGAGCGGTGTGATGGCTGGACATTCCCATGGTGTTTATACTTGTGTATAATTGTTTGAACAGATGAACGTGGCACCTTCAGGCATCTGGAAATTGTACCCAAGGATGAACCAGACTGGTGGAGGGGCACAATTCTCTTGCTAAAGTTTTGACTTTGAAGAAAGTAATAAATATTTCCCTAAAAATTATTTAGCAAATAGAAATAATTTTGGTAATCCTCATCATCATCATCATAGCAGTCTGTCGTGGGCGACAATGACTGTTTCATTTAGGTCTGATCAGATTCCTCCACACAGCTCTGTCCTTAGCCTTCCGCTGCCAGGAACTCCTGTCTATGACCAACTTCTTCAAGTTTCTTTTTACAGTGTCTTTAAATCTGAGCCTTGGTCTACCCTGATTGCGTTTGCCCTCACATAATTGTGAGTAGAGTAACTGCCGAGGGAGACGCTGGTGGTCCATCCTCTCAACATGTCCGAGCCATCTCAGGTTCATCTGTATTAGCATGTCCTCCACTGATGGTAGACCAGCTTGTTTCAACACTTCTATGTTGGTTATCTTGTCTTTCCATGAGATGTTCATTATGGCTCGAAGGTGTCTCATCACGTACGCGTGGAGTTTCTTCACCTGCACTCTGTAGACAGTCCAAGTTTCAGCACCGTACAATAGAGTAGCCAGTACTGTCGCTCTGTACACTTTGCATTTCACATGGATAGACACATGTCGATTGTTCCACAGTCTCTCCCTCAAGTTTCTAAACACAGCGCTCGCTCTTCCCATTCTGAGAGATACTTCATCCTCCAGCCTAGCATTCTCTGAAACAGTACTCCCTAGGTACTTGAAAGTCTAGCACTTGACTTTTGGCTCTGTACCAATGCTGATCTCTTCTGGAAGTGATGTTGATAATTGGAACTTTGGCGACTGATAAAGGCACTCTGTCTTCTTGATGTTGATTTGGAGGCTGAATTGGCTAGCTGCTCTTGCAAATTTCTCCACTAAAGATTGCATATCTTCCTTTTGCAGCTTTTTCCTCATGAATTTAGAACTTTTCTTACTCTTGAATTTGCAGTTTAAAAAAAAAAAAAAGCTTAAACTTGCAGCATTTTACTCAAATCTTTTATCTGCAGCATTTTTAGGTTGTAAACAGTTGGAAATTCACACCTTTTTTTGTCTTTTTGCTAAAGTTGCAGTTTTTTACCCATAAAATTCCACTTTTTTCGTCGGAAATTGGCAGGTAATCCTAACTGACCTAAAATCGGAAAAGTTTAGTCTGATTTAATGTCGGACAGTGTGGAAAAAAAGGTCATGTGTCTTTTTATACAGTGTATGTAAACTTCTGGTGTCAACTGGAAAAAAGAGAAAACTCTGGTTTATCACTGAACATATCCAGTATTGGGAAAAAAATTATAGAAAAAGAAATTTCAGTAAAATCTTGAGGCTTACAAATAAGAGACCATTGTTTGCCCGCCAGATCTTAAAATAGGAAATGATGACTGAAAAACAGATTTTCACTCCTCTTAATGAAAACTGAAGAAAATCCTCTTAATTAGATCCACAAAATGTTGCTCATTAAAACTGAGGCACTGTCATTCTATTCTTTTCACACTGGTGTGAGGCAGCCTCTTCACTGTAAACTCATAAACAATGTCACGTTGTCCTACCTAACCATTCAGGTCTGTGACAACCGTTTAGCTTTTGTCACATTAAATATCATACTGTAAAGGACTATAAAGTTGACAGCTGTGTAAATTCAAAACCAGGAACAGACATTACTGATCATTCAATGCACGTTAAACCTGTAACATAGCATACATATTACTGGCATGCATTTATGAAGACATCACAACGACAAGTTAATTACATCTTGTTTCTATATTTAAAGGCTTCTTTGTAACTCAAATCCTTTGTCTTGACAGTACAAAGTAGTACAAATGGTATGCTTTCCACCCCCTCAAAAAACATGCCCTTTAAACTACAAATAACAAAAAAGGTTCTACTAAAGCCTTCACTCATTGTGCATATGTGAAATCAATTTATTTATTTAGCGAATGCAAAGTTCTCAAGCCAAACAACTGCTTCTTGATCTGCAGTATGGAGGGCAGCCAGCCCTCCTTTCAGTCTGTGGGGTGGGCAGGCTGTGAAATCAATGCACTGTCATCACTCTGTGCAGCTGGGAAAAGTCACTGCACATGAGCAACAACACCCCCTTTTATAACAAGGCTCAATGCTCATGCAGTTGGTCGGAAAGGGATAGTGGATGGTTAACCATTAGAGGAGGTGACATCTTTTGCTCATAAACTTACAACTTTTTTCTTATAAAGTTGCAACTTTTTGCTCTTAAACTTACAACTTTTTTGTTATACTGTGCAGGAATGAAGAGAAGACACAGAGCTCCCCGTTCAGAACTTTACTTCTCTCCAACCAGAAGTGAATGAACACTTGGCGCCAAGGTGCATACTGTACATATATCCCCAAATTCCCCTTTCTCCCCAATTCACTGGGTGTGGGTGGAACCTCCTAGTGGTCCGGCACACAGCACCCCCCCGAACACCCAGAAGGGGCCTCATCAGTCCAGTACCCTGGGTTTAAGTAACTGACCATAATGGCTGTATCGTGGAGCAGCCGGGCCAGCCGAGGGGTCTCCAGGCCAGGGTGCACGAGGCGAGGAGGAGGATGTCTCTGTTTCAGGTCTTTGCAGAGTCCTCTGTAGGGGAAGGACAAGCCTGTGAACCCACCGCAGGAGGGCGTCCATGTCGGAGAATTTGGGCCAGCACCACCTGCTTGTCTGCCTATGCAAACGGTTTCTCTGCGCCCCCCAAAATCCAACACAAAATGCTTTGCACCCTTTCCCAAAACCTTGAAAGCACCGTCATAGAGTGGACGCAGTGAAGTCTTGTGGGCATCGTGTCTAATGAAAACAAATTTGGCATGCTCCAAATGCTTAGGAACAAAAGCACGGGGGTGTGACGGCTGGCCCTCACGAGCCAGCATAAGACACCACAGTCCAGTGAAGTTGCACAGATGTTTATTAACAGTTAGGGAAGGGAAGGACAGATAATCAGCCACGTGGGCTAAACAACAAGACTACTTCTGGACATACAGAACGAACGTTGACAGCTGAGACGAGGAACGCTCGCTCAGCGTCTGTTAAGGAAAAGGGCTACAGAGAACAAACAATAATCACAGGTGATTAACACACTTACGAATGAGACGAGAAGGAAATGCTGACGATCGTTAGACGAACGTTTGACGAGACTGCCACGAGATGCAGCCGCTGGCGCTGGCTTTTAAAGCCGGCCGCTAACGACCGCAAATGCAGCACAGCTGTTCAGGCCCTTGACAACAGGACACTCTCCCGAGCGTTGTCCAATCAGAGCCTGGGGAGCCAGAATAACAACACCGCTGTCAAAGCCTGACAGGAATGGTGCGTGGCCCAAGCGCGGACAATATTAGCGTTTGGGTCATGACAGGGGGAAGCAATGGTGCACCGGCCCCGGAACGCTAACTAACTCAACCCTAGGAAAAAATTGCGCAGAGGAGTCTATGCCCCGCGTGAGACCTTTCGGCAAAAATTCTCCCGGGACTCGCAACGGCTGACCAAAAACAAGCTCAGCTGGGGAAGTGGAAAAGTCCTCCTTGGGCATGAAGCGTAACCCAAGCGTCGACCCAATTCACGTCAGTCAGCGAGGCTCTAAAAGCGGCTTTAAGCAACCTGTGGAACCTTTCACACAAACCATTACCTTGCGGGTTGTATGCGGTGATACGATGAACTTTGACCCCCAGGTTCTCAGTCACGGTGGACCAGAGCTCCGAAACAAACTGGGGACCTCTATCAGAGATGATGTCCGATGGGGAATCGAAACACGCAACCCAAGATGACAAAAAGGCACGGGCTACGTTGGCAGAAGTGGTGAAAGCTAACGGAATTGCTTCTGGCCAATGAGTGGTGCAGTCCGCCATTGTCCAAAAGGTGCATAAAACCCTGCAATGGTGGAAGGGGGCCTACTAAGTCCACATGGACATGGTCGAATCTCCTACTAGGAATCCGGAAAGGTTCAAGGGGAGCTTTGGTGTGCTTCTGAACCTTAGCCCGTTGGAACGAAACAGAAGCTGCAGCCCATTCCTTCACATCCTTGTGTAGGCAGGGCCAAACAAATTTAGACCCCACCAGCTTAACTGAAGTGCGGACACCAGGATGTGAGAGGCCGTGAACAGACTCAAAAATGCGGCGGCGCCATGAGATTGGAACAACTGAGTGGGGGTGACTGGTTTAGTTGTCGTAAAGCAAGGGGGGACAACCCTGCTGTACCACCTTGCTCTTGAGCCTGAGGCCCGTATCTGTGGAATGAAGCATGGAAATGTCCGCGTCTCCCGGTTGGTCAACGGCCATGGCGGAAAAAAATCAATGCCCAAGTAGACCGGGAAGACCAGCATGTGTGACAAACAATCGACCACCACGTTGAGCTTGTGGGCCACATGCTGAATGTCGGTAGTGAACTCCGATATTGCAGTGAGGTGACGTTGCTGAAGTACTGACCACGGTTCAGAGATTTTGGACATTGTGTAGGTTAGCAGTTTGTGGTCGACAAATGTGGTAAGTATGCGACCCTTGAGCCAAAACTGGAAGTGGTGTGTGGCCAGGTAGAGAGCCAGCAACTCTCTGTCAAAAGTGCTGTATTTCGCTCACTGTCGCACAGTGTGCAGCTGAAAAAGGCAAGAGGTTGCCATGAACCAGAGACGTACTGTTCCACCACTGCTCCCACCGCAATGTCAGATGCATCCGTTGCCAGTGCAATACGTGTCAACGGGGATGGATGGGCCAGCAAAGTTGCATTGGTGAACGCAGATTTGGCACCCGAAAAGGCCTGGACGTGATCAGGGGTAAAGTTGATGTTATTCGTGGGTTTCTTCTTTTTGAGTGTGTCGTAAAGTGGTTGCAGAAGTTGGGCAGTTCTGGGGAGGAAACAGTCCATCCCTCCAAAACTCCTGCAGTGCCTTAACGGTTTGTGAACGTGTAAAAACTGACATGGCCCGCACTTTATCTGGCAGCGGAACCGCGCCCTTAAATGAGACGCGATGGTCCAAAAAATCAATTTCCTGCAACCTCAACTGACATTTGGCTGGATTAACTATTAAACCGTGGGCCTCCAGCCTCTGGAAAACCTGCTCCAAATGAGAGAGGTGTTCCTCCTCAGACGTGTTGGTCACCAGGATGTCATCCAGGTAGACAAACACAAATGGCAAACCATGGAGCATGCATCCATCATCCTCTGAAAAGTCTGAGCCGTGCCCTTAAGCCCAAATGGCATGCATAAGAACTCAAAAAGGTAGAAAGGTGTTATTACTCTCATTTTCGAGATGTCTTCTGTGCCCACTGGGACCTGGTGGTAGCCGTGGACCAGATAAACCTTAGAAAAAATAGACATTCCTGCCAGGTGCAATGAAAAATCATGTATGTAAGGGACTAGATAACGGTCATGCTCTGTAATGTCCTTCAGGCAATGAAAATCACCGCACGGCCTCCACGAACCATCGGACTTGGTACCATGTGCAGTGGGGAAGCCCAAGGGTATTGGAGTGCCTAATGATCCCTAATTGTTCTAAGTTAGCAAACTCTTCCCATGCGATAGCTAGCTTAGCAGCGTCAAGGTGGTGCAGGCGCAGGAAAACCAGGGGGCCTTTTGTGGTGATAAAATGCTCAACCTTGCTTGGTTACAGCAGCAGAAAAATTAGGCACCGTAAGCAAGGGAAAACCAGAAAGAAAGAGCTGGTACACATTCCCAGAGGCTGAAAAATTAGCATGTGCTAGTGGCCCAGCTCCCCGAGTTATACAAGGAAATGAAGAAAAGGAAACAACATCAACCAGACGTCTATTAGCAACATCTACAAGGAGACCATGAGCATGAAAGTAAGCACCTATGATAGGAACCGAGCTGGCAGCTACCACAAAGTCCCACTTGTAGGTGTGCCCATCAAAACATACAGTCACTGACCTTTCACCAAAAGTTTTGGTAGAAGAGCCATTAGCAGTAGTTAATGACAGGCCACAGCCTTCCGCCAGTCCATCAGAACCAGTCGGCAGAATAAGTTTCTTCTGGGAGCCAGAGTCAACCAAAAACTGTCTCTTGGACTGTGTGTCCTCGAGGAAAAGCAGCTTCTCCTTGTCACCAGCAGTCACAGCTGCTACTGATCACTGTATGGTACATTTCCCAGCACCTTGAAACAGCATGGTGGGAGGCAACGCCGTGGGTCAGCGTCAAACCACTAGTGGTAAAAGCACATAGTCCTGGCCTGGTGTCTCCGAGTGGCTATACCAGCCATGACCGTCAGTTCAACCACCTCCGTGGATGCTGCAGAAGGTCCCGGTGTCACCGCCTGGACACCAAAACTCCTATTCACCAGGATAATGTGGTCTGCTTCTTCTGCCAGTGTGTGGTAGTCTCTGGCAGCCAGCAGCGGCGAGTTGGCTAGAATGGGCCGCGCTGAAGTCGGCAGTTTCCTGACGAAGAGGTGGGTGAAGCGAAAAGATCCGTCATCTGTGCCCAGCAGAGCTAGCACACTTTTCATTAACTCCACAACAGAGCCGTCACCTAGCTAACAAGAAGGGGATGAGCAGACTCTACTTTCTGAGGAAGCGGAGATCCTTCAACGTGTCCAACAGAATGCTGGAGCTTTTCTACCAGGCCGTTGTCACCAGCGCTGTCTTCTTTGCTGCTGTCTGTTGGGGTAGCAGTATCAGAGCCAGCGACACCAACAGACTTGACAAGATTATCAAGAAGACTGGCTCTGTAATTGGTCTCAGGCCGGAGACCTTTGACACTGTGGTGGAGAGGAGGACACTGAACAAACTGCGATCCATCATGGACAATCCTGATCACCCCCTCCATCACACACTGGACAGACAGCGGAGCACTTTCTCCAGCAGACTGCTACAGCTTTGCTGCCGAATGGTCAGGTACAGGAAATCTTTCCTGCCACATGCCATTTCACTGCACAATAACTCACTGTAATGTTGAATTCTGGTCACAACAATGCTTGCAATCTAACTGGTACCTCACATTGCACCCTGTGCCTGATAGTCCTGCATTGTACAGCGAGTACAATTCATGTATCTCTACGGGTCATCATCTATTTATCTGCAATGTATATAAGTTATCTAGGTAGTTTTACTTTCCATGGGTAATTCCTTTTTCTTTTATGCTGTGTGTGTTTCTGTCGTTTTGGTCGTCTACTGTCATGCTGCTGTTACACTGTAATTTTCCCAGTTTGGGATCAATAAAGTACATCTATCCATCTATCTCAGAGTGAGAGAGGAGCTTCTCTGCTCTCTTCCTGTCAGAGAGGGTATAGCGCCATAATAGTAGCTGCTTGAGAGCAACATTTTTTCCCTGGGCAGGGGGTCTCGGAGAAGGCTCATAGCACTCTGGGTGGAGCGCGGGTCGAGCAAAACCACCACATAATGGTATGTAATGTCATTCGCAGAAATCCCATGAAGGGCAAATTAAGCCTCAACATGGATGAATCCTCGACACTGTAATTTCTCAGTTTGGGATCGATAAAGTACATCTATCTATGAACCATGCAGCGGAATCATGGAGCCAGAAGTCTGGGAGCTTGACTGATGGCGAACGAGGCCGGGATCTTGGAGGGAAACTCAACTATGGCTATTCCCAAAGAGGAGCTTGCTTCATCTTCATTTTTGAACATTATCAACGTCGTAGGTCACCAGTGTGGAGGAATGAAGGGATGAGACACGAGAGCTGCCAGTTCAGAACTTTACTTCTCTCCAAGCAGAAGTGAATAAACACTTGGTGCCAAGGTGCATACGTATATCCCCAAATTCCCCTCCTCTCTCCCCAAGCCACTGGGTGTGAGTGAAGCCTCCTAGTGGTCCGCCACAAAATATATTTGTAATTGTTTTTGCTCTTAAATGTACAACTTTTTTCTCAGAAATTTGCAGCTTTTTGCTCTTAAATCCATCACTTTTTTCTTATGAAGTTGTAACTTTTTGCTCTTAAACTTACAACTTTGCTGTTATATACTTGCAGCTTTTTGCTCTTAAATGTACAACTTTTTTCCCCATAAATTTGCAACTTTTTGCTCTTAAACTTACAACTTTGTTGTTATATACTTGCAGTTTTTTGTTCTTAAATGTACAACTTTTTCCCCATAAATTTGCAACTTTTTGCCCTTAAACTGACAATTTTGTCCCCATAAATGTGCAAATTTTTGCTCTTAAACTTACAACTTTTTTGTTATACATTTGCAATTTTTTGCTTTTAAATGTACAACTTTTTTCTCATAAATTTGCAACTTTTAAATTTAAATTTCACACTTCAGGGACAGCTGGAACTGTTGCGCGCACCTCGGAGTCAGCTGGAGCTGGGAGGCGCTGTGGAGTCGGCTTTGGCAGTGCAGAGCAGTGTGGAGTCGGTCTTGGCGGTGTAGAGCAGCATGGAGTCGGCATAGGCGGAGCAGAGCTTTGTGGAGCCGGTGTAAGCAGTGCAGAGCTGCAGGGATTCAGCACTGGAGGTGGAGAGTGACGTGAAATCAGCATAGTAGAGTTCTGCGGGGCAGAAGCTGAGCGAGGAAGGATAGAGAGCTGAGGCGCCGGAGCCAGGGGACGCTTCCTCATCGGCACAGGCTGTGGCATCGGCAGAGAGCTCTCCTCCAGTCTGTGCAGTGGCTGCAAAGCTGGGGGGAGTTCTGGGGCTGGAGGGTGTGGCACCAGCTCCGGAAAAGTCCGGCGGAGTTGGCTGCAGGCGGAGGTAAGCAGCTTCTTTATCCTGGGGTAGCCTGCAGCCTGGCTCCCCCACCACCTTCCCGGGTTGTTTTTTTGTTGTGCTCCTACTGAAGGAGGGGGGGGTCTTTTTTTCTTTTTGATGTTACCCTGGGGTGTCTGGAATCCACCCCTTAAGGGGGTGGGGCTCTGTCATGAGACTGAGCCACCGTGCTCAGGCTCTCTTCTTATTTTCGTTCATTTCTTGTATTTCCTCAGTTTATATATTATTTCTCTGTGTCAGGTTTTGTTTTTTGTAGTTTCTGTTGACATGAGCTCTCCCCCTCCAGACACTCCCTTCTTGCCTTCATCTTGTATGTGTACTCAGCTTTGTAATTAGGTCAACCTGCCCGCTCATGTGATCCACACCTGACGGCACTTGCTGTGTTGGATTGCCTGCTTTATTTAAGACTGCTTTTCTGTTTACTCACTTGTGAGTGCCTCATGGTTGTCATAATTGTTTCAACTATTTCCCGTCGAAACCCCTTCCCTGTTCCGATGTGCATTCCTGTATTTTCACCTCGCCGTGTTCCTGCACTCCTCAGTTGTAAGTTTATTTTTGCTCACTGTATGGACTTTGTGTTTTGTTTATTAAATTGCACAAACTGCAGTTTGCACAAACTGCAGGGCTGCACGGTGGCGCAGTGGTTAGCACTGCGGCAGCACAGTTTACCCTTGGCCGGGGGATTGTGGGGATCGTGGGTTCGATCCCAGCCCCCGACCAACAGTGATCTGTGTGGAGTTTGCATGTTCTCCCCGTGTTGCGTGGGTTTACTCCGGGATTTCTCCGGTTTCCTCCCACATGCCAAAAACATGCATGTTAGGTTAATTGGCTGTTCTAAATTGTCCCTAGATATTTGTTTCCTATAGGCCCTTAGAATAGAGGGTTAGTATTAATGAAAGCGCTTTGAGTGGTCTTTGTGACTAGAAAAGCGCTATATAAGTGCAGGTTAGTTAGTTAGTTAGTAGTTAGTTCAGTACTTGGGTGTTGTCTCTCTGCCCCGAAGGGGTGATTCATGACAACAAATTTGCAACTTTTCACTTTTTTGTTATACATTTGCAATTTTTTTGCTCTTAAATATACAACTTTTTTCTAATAAATTTGCAGCATTTTGCTCTTAAATTGACTTTTTTTCTCATAAATTTGTAACTTTTTGCTCTTAAACTTACAACTTTTTTCTTATACATTTGCAATTTTTTGCTCTTCAACTTACAACTTTTTTTCTTATACATTTGCAACGTTTTGCTTTTTAACATTAGAGAAAGCATCAAGGAAACATTTCTCAACAGTGCAATCGATTATAGAGTTTTTCTTCACTTTGAGATATTTCTTTTAACATGATCTAAAATATGCAAATTGCGGGTAAAACTCGAAGGACTGTGAGTGCCATTTTCTACCAATCAGAGTGAGAACAGGCCGCGGTGGGCCTCCCCCAGTGAAAGGACAGCCACAGTGAGTACCTGGCGCCCGCAGAGGCAGCCCATTATCCAGCCCTCTGGGTTTGGTGGTAATGAAGAGATAGCAGAGGACACACAAGGTGATGATGAAGGCCAGAAGAACCACGGCAGCGACAGAGAGACCCACCAGAGCTCCGAGGCTGGAACACAACAAGAAGAGAACATCTATTAAAAAAAAAAATTATGGTACATGTCCATCGAATCTGTGGCTTTCTTTTTCTCCATTTCTTTCACTTTGTGATGTGTTTTGGTAAAGGTATTTCACGATTCATGTGATGGAGTGCCGAGCCACTGTTACTTTCATTTGCATAAAGCTGAAAATAGTTTTCTACAGTGGACTGGTGCTCAATGTTTAAACCAGCAGTCGTTCTCTTCAGACGTTTGCAGAAACTCATTCTTTCACTGATTTGTTTTTAAGATACCAGGGAAAGTTTACGTGTGATGTTTCAAGGGTTCACACAAATAATGAGAGGATTTGTGATGTATAGGCATTTATTCTTCACTGACTCATTACACAGAATGGAGGGGAGGCCATTCACACAGACACTCATCTCACTCAGGGTGACACAGACACATAATCGCTCACACACAGGGAAAACAACATTATCACAAATGGTCTTATAACACAGTTATAATGGCACAACAATAACGCTTAGAACACAGGAATAATAACAGTCTTTGAATCCTCCATAACGCAAAGCAAGCCGGGGGAATCCTCGCCCCCTTATCACAGCCCCAACGTTACACTATCTCTGCCTGGACTAGTTTCTGTCCCCAGAATATTAAGTCCAACTCAAAAGTCCAATACAAATCCGTCCAGGCGTCGGGACAGCCGCAGTTGTCGGCGACCAGCATGCACGGGCCTGTTATAGTCCATTCGAGCCTCGACCAAGGCATCCAGTCGGAATGGAGCCTCTGGCTCGGCCGCCAGCGGGGCAGCTAGCTGGTACAGGGCGAGGCGGTCGCGGTGAAGCACCACCACCCGGTTCCTCTTCTGCAGCCTCACCCTGTACACTACATCCGACAGTCTCCGTAGAACCACACACGGCCCCAACAAGTCACTTGCCAGCTTTGGTGACAGTCCCTTTTTCCACTTTGGGCAGAAAACCCAGACTCGATCCCCGGGTGCAAAGTCTCTTCCCTGGCAGCGGGAGTTGTATGCTTGCTTCTGTTGACTTCCCGCCGCTGCCAGGGAATCCCAAGCCAGTTCGTGCACTGTGTGAAAACATTCTCTCAAGCAAAACAAATAATGCAACTCTGGTTTGCCTTCCACCTCTGACAAGGAGGTGGAAGGCAACACCAAATCCACCGGTGTGCGCAGCTCTAGTCCAAACATCAGCGCTGCAGGATTCCTGAGCTGCTGTCGGATACGCCCACAGAACTAGGGGCAGATGCAGGTCCCAGTCTCGCTGTTGCTGGTCCACTAGGACGGTGAACTGAGTGGTCAGGGTTCGGTTAAAACATTTGACCAGGCCATTGCTCTGTGGATGCAGTGGGGTGGTCCGGATCTTCAGGATGCCCAGCTGCCTGCAGACCTCCCTGAAGACTTCTGCCTCAAAGTTTCATCTCTGGTCACTGTGCAGCTCCTCTGGCATGCCGAACCGACAAAACCTCTCATCCACCAGCTTTGATGCTGTGGTGGTGGCGCTCTGATCAGGGACTGCATTCGCCTGTGGCCATTTAGTGACGTAATCCATCGCGACCAGAACGTAACCGTTCCCCCTATCTGTGGTCGGAAAAGGGCCCAGAATGTCCACTCCCACACACTCTATGGGTGCCCCTACCCAGTCCTGCTGCAAGGAGGCGTGGGATTGCTGAGTCGGCCCTTTCTGAGCCGTGCAGCAGTGGATATGGAGGTCTACATCCCGATGACACCCCGGCCAGTAGAACTTGGCCCGAAGATGCTGCAGAGTTTTCGTCACTCCGAAGTGGCCCGCTGTTATGTTGATAATAGGAGCCAAGGACGAGACCAAGTGTTGAACTGGACACAGCTTTATTTGTGACTAGCTCTCAACACAACACTTCCCCCCTTAAAAAAAAAATGGTCCAAAACACACGCATAAAATCAAAACCCTCCCCAATTTGGAACCCGAATCATGCACTAAAACTAAACAGAAATACCTAAACAATCTATCACATTCACTCAAAACAACTAAAACTGGGGGGAACAAGTGAATTACCGTCTCACCCCCACACAGCAAGACGGGCTATTCTGCCATCTACCCTAAGTGCACAGTCCTGCTAAACCAAAACTGCCATGTTCCTAAAATAATATAAAACACAAAATAATCCCATTAAAAGAAATAAATAACATCAGTTGTCCCCCTTTTCCATCACCATGCATAACATATACTGTCCAACCGTCAACTTGCCCCCAGAGAGGAACCACCCCCCGGAAAACTGTCAGACAATTCCACTCCGGTGCACCTTCTCTTCTTCACTCCTGGGGACGACCCACGTCCAGGTTCAAACTTCTCCTTCTCCTCACGGGCGCACCGCAACTCATTGGGATGCCTCCACGAGCCATCAGATAGCTGGAGGTAGGCATCCTCCTGGACAGCCACCACCTGCAACCGCCCCTGGTCATCTTCTCTCCGACGTTTGGCCCAAACACCTCTCAAAAGGGCCTCCTCTCTGGGTCGGACCACATCGGCGACCCCCAGAGGGGCCGGCCCTACTCAGCTTCCAGTGTTTCTGTTTGGCACATCATTTGACTGTGCCAGCCGGTCCTGCCTCCGCTCTCTTTCATTTTTGCTGCCGGCATCGCTGTTGTGACCCCCTGCTCTCTGGTCCTTTCCAGCCAAACTCCAAGAGTAGAATGGGCCCTCCACTCGGCGTGGCTGAATTGTTGTAACTCCCACATCCATACCTTTTTACCGTCACAGGTGTCCCACTATGCCACCCAGTTCCCTCAGCTAGGGTTACTTGGGCGCTGGCACCGGGACCCTCCCGCGATGGCCCTGGGGGGAACTGATCCTGCTCATTGTCTAGATTACTAGGCAAAGGTTCGTCCCACACAGCTCCATCCATCGTTCGCGGGACTGGCCGGTTCCACAAACCACAGCTCGACCACTTCTCTCCAATGCTGCTTGTGATGGCAAAGCCCAATCCTTAAAATAAATCACACCCCATAATGTTCTCTCCACTGGCAATCATGATAAACTTCAAGCTGGACACCTCCGCCAACTTGTACCTAGCTGTCAGTTCCACCGACCCCACCGTGGACAATCTTCCTCCATCATATCCACACAGCGACGCTGAATCACCTCTAAACCGATAATGTGAGAAGAAACTCCTCATGGTTGCCCAATTTAACACAGATCTCACCGCTCACATGTCAATCAGCAATGGCACTGTTACCCCGTCCATTTCCACCATACAGTAAGAACGACCGTTGGTACTTGGGGATACAGTATGAATAACCATGGGAGGTGAAACGGGGAGATCCTCCTTACGTCTCAGATCCCCTTGCTCGAACCTGTAACATGCCCTGGTGAAATGATGCAGAAGTCCGTACTTGCCGCAGCGTCTTCCTCTAGCCTTATAACGGTGGTTGGTGGACTCACAACCCAAACACCTGGGCGATCCCGGGGCAGACTTCATCCTGACAGTAGTAGCATAGCCTTCGTCATCCTCTATGCCATTGTCACTGTCCGGGTCCACTGCCTGCACCATTGACTGTGGTTCAATTTGGTGATGTGACACTCTCTCCCCGAGCTCCCGTGATAGCTTGTCCGCTGCCTCAAACTGCTGAGCTAACTTGATGGCCTTGGATAACGTCAGCTTGCCCGAGTATGTAAGGAGCTTCGACCTCGTAGCTGGGCAAACAGTATGTTCCAAGAACTGGTCGCGGACTACTTCTTCCTGCAACGCTCCAAACTGACAGCCCTTGGCCAGCAGGCGTAGGTCTGCTACAAACCGTTGCACCGACTCGCCAGTCTGCTGGTGGCACTGTCGAAACTGGATCTTCCGGACGATGACATTTTCTGGGGTGCAAAAATGTCACACCATTAGCTCCACCACTTCCTCAAAACTATCACTCTCGCCCAAAATACGGTGACCTTCCATTCCTAGGTTGTGAACCAACAGTGCCCATGCCCTCAACTTCTCCAGTCTTCCAAGGTCCAAAGCCACCAAATACATTTGAAAGGCAGCGAACCATCTCATCCAAGGAATGGGCGCCTCACCGGGAAGCTCCAAAAATGGCCAAATTGTTGTAACTCCCGCATCCATACCTTTTTACCCTTGTTGGCAAATGTTATGGCGGTAATAGGAGCCAAGGACAAGATAGAGTGTTGAACTGGACACAGCTTTGTTTGTGACTTGCTCTCACAATACATGCACATCTGTCAGGCTGAGAGGAGGCCAAGCGAGCGCCCCTCTCCCCCACAGCCCTCTTATACCCTGGGTGGCGGTGGAACCATAAAGGTGGAGCCACCACCTGTGTCACACAATAACATCAGAATCAGAATCAGAATCAGAATCAGGTTTATTGCCATTGTTCATGTAGTACACAAACTAGGAATTTGTCTCGGTACAATGCTGCAACATTAAACATGATAAGATAAGAGAAATAAACTATACATGTAATAAAGTGTAGGATAAGATTAAGTGATACTGGTCAACAGTTAAAATATATATTAGCCAGCAGCAGATACTGTGGAGAACTATATAGTGCAGTCGGTAATGCAGGAAGAAAACAGTGATGATTGACATGAGTCTGGTTGAGCTGCTGTACATGGTGCACGAGAGTCAATAAGTCACTTAGTGTTCAGCAGTCTAATGGCAGAGGGGAAGAAGCTGTTCATGTGACGGGAGGTTTTAGTCTGGATGGACCGAAGTCTTCTACCAGAGGGGAGGGGGGCAAACAGTACGTGACCAGGGTGTGAGGGATCGGCTATGATCCGGCCAGCATGCCTCCGGGTCCTGGAGATGTACAGATCCTGGAGAGATGGGAGCTTGCAGCCGATCACCTTCTCAGCAGTGCGCACGACGCGCTGCAGCCTTAGTCTGTCCCTGGCAGTGGCTCCTGCGTACCACACGGTTATGGAGGTGGTGAGGATGGACTCGATGATGGCTGTGTAGAACTGCACTAACATGTCCCCAAACCCAACACAACACCTACCCCCACCAACCCATGGACCAAGTGAAGCACCTTGGGGTGGAGCCGTCGGGGAACCAGCAGCTGCCAGATGTGGCACTGCCCAGCTGGAGACTGCCGCCGCCGATAAACAACACCCTCATGACAGCAGAGATTGGACCACTGGGAATGTAAGGCCTTGGTCTCTGGGTCCGGTGCAGACACAGCCTCCCAGGCGGGCCGTTGGCCCACGTTCAACCACTGCTGGACCCAAGAGACGACGGGATCTCCATTCTGCTCACCCCAAAGCTGCTGTGCGCCGAGGGCCTCTGATGTCATTGCTCGGGAGAGCTGGTTGATTATCTGAGGAGGGGCTGTGCGCCGCTGCGTTATCCCTGCCCACAGCAGTCTGGACAGCAGCAGCCCGTGAGACTGCTGAGTCACGATCCTCTGTCCGCTGGCAGTGCCGACAGGCCTCCACAGCACAGGGACGCTGGGACAGCGTGTCAGCGTTGGCATGGAGGCAGCCTGCTCGAAGCACCATCTGAAAATCATAACCCTGCAGTGCCTCCAGCCATCTTGCTAACTGTCCATCTGGCTCTTTAAAGTTCAGTAGCCAGGTCAGGGAGTTTGGTCCGTCCTGAGCTGAAACCTCCCCCCCGTACATGTACAGGCAAAAATGGCAGAGCCCTTGGATGACTGCCAACAGCTCTCGGTGGGTGACGCAATAATTCCTCTTGGCTCTGCTGAGAGTGCAGCAGAAAAAAGTGACTGCCTGCTCTCCATGTTCTCCCTCTTGAGATAGCACCGCCCCGATGCCCTGGTTTCTGGCGTCTATGTCCACGATGAAAGAGCAGTTTGAGTCGGGGTATTGCAGCATGGGGGCTCTGATAAGAGCCAAACGGAGCCGGGAAAAAGCAGCAGCACAGTCCTCACTCCACTCGAACGTGCGGCCCCTCTGTGTCAGCTGACGCAGCGGGCTGGCGATGGTGGCGAAATCCTTCACAAACCTCCTATAATAGGAGGCCAGTCCGAGAAAGCTCCATAGTTCTCCTACATCCCACGGCACCGACCAGTTTTTCACCGCTGCCATCTTCTCTGGATCAATGGCGACTCCCACAGTGCTGACGATGTGGCCCAGGAAAGCGGTTTCTCACCGAAACAAGTAAAATTTTTGCAGATGCAGCCACAGCCTGGCCCAGCGGACAGCGTCCAATACTTCCTGGAGGTTGAACAGGGCACCATCAAAATCAGCTGTGTGAACCAGCAGGTCATCAAGATAAACAATGTAGCAGCTCCAGGGTACGTGAGTCAGCATTCACTCCATCAGACGTTAACAGGTGGCCGGGGCATTGCAAAGTCCAAATGGCATCACCTTGAACTGCCACAGTACCTGCCCTATGGAGAAGGCGGTTTTCTGGCGGGCCTCTGGTGACTGCTCTACCTGCCAGTAGCTGCTGCGGAGGTCGACCAAGCTGAACCAGCTGGAGCCGGTGATGTAATCCAGCACGTCATCAATGTGAGACAGGGGGTAGGAGTCCTTACGTGTGACATCATTCATGTGCCGGTAATCCACACAGAACCGTCATGAACCATCCTTCTTCTTGACCAGAACCACTGTAATTTTTGCGGGCGGTGGAGGCGGAGCCGGATCGGCCTGGTCTCACCGGTGTCGATCTGGTGCTGCACCAAACTGGCTCAGGTGCACTCCCCGTCCCTGGCAGTGAAGCCATCGATGTAGCAGTCCAACAGGTCCCACAGATGGCGTCTCTGTCCTGATTCTAATCCTCTGCAGCTCCACTGGAACAATTCCTCGACCGCCTGCTGTGTTTCTGATGATGCAGCAATCCACTCTCCTGGCACCCCCCCCCCCCTTTCTGGTTGTCTCCGTCCCTGTTGTCTCTAGCAGCGATGACGCTTCCTCTGCTCACGCTGGTGGTGCTGCTGAGGTCAGTCCTGGTGGAAATCCACTCAGTTCCGTCTGTGCTGACGGTCCCTCGATCACGCGGGCCCCTGGTTCCTCATCTGGCTCTTGCCGCAGAGCGTGATGGTCCTAGCCCCCAGAAGGAGAGACGAGCTGGCGGTATTGATCATTGCGCCCCATGCTGCGAGCAGATCTAGCCCAATGATGCAGGGGTCTTGGATGTCAGCCAGCCAGAACGGGTGGTTTGTGTTCTGACTGGCCACTCCCATCACAAGAACTCGTTGCCCTCCCAATCTGGCGCGCTCACCGGTGGCTGTGGTGACACAGCGCTTGGTGGGTTCCCACTCCTGTGGTCCGAGTTCATCTGTACTGGACAGCACTCTGGGTCGGACCAGGGAGATGGTCGTACCAGTGTCGATCAGGGCCTCGACTGGCATGCTGTCCAGGCTGCGCTGCAGGTACAGCCCTGGTGAGTGTCCAATTCGGCCCAAACGTGGTCATAGTCCATGGGGGAAAATATCTGTGAGAGGTGGCAGGTCCCTGTCTGTGCCACCTCGCTCTAGTTTAACACCGGCGAGGGGGTGGGTTGTTGCGGGGTTGGTGCCGGGCAGAAACGCGCGATGTGTGCTGGTTCCCTGCAGCTGAAGCATCCTTCCTCGTGCAGCTGTTGTTGTACTCTTGCCAGCCACACAGCTGTGGCCTGGCCCAGTTACTCCTCATCCTTGCTCTCAGCTGTGGCCTGGAAAGCTCTCTGCCTTGATGATGACACGTCAGTTGCATAATCCACCATCAGCCCCACTCGCTCCTCTTTTGCCACGGCTGTCGCCCAGCTGCTCGCGGCGTGAATCCGGACGTGTTCTTGGAGCTGAGCTGGGCAGAGCCCTTGGATGAAGTTCTGTAGAGCGAGCTTCTCCACCGCCTCCAGCTCAAAATCCGGGCAGCCCTGCTGTGTCAGCAGCCACACATCCTCTGCATAGGCTCCCAGGCTCTCTCGGTTGCCTTGCTGGCAGCTGGTCAGCTGTTCCTGGGTGTGATCAGTGTGGGTCGGTCTCCTGAATCACCTCCGGAGTGCTCCTTGTAGCGCTGGCCAGCTGTGACGTTCCTCAGGCCAGAGATCAGACAGCGTGCAGACAGCTCCGCCCTCCAAAGTCAGTGTGACCTGCACAGCTGTTTCTTCAGGTGTCCAGCCATTCAGCACAGCGGCCAGTTCAACCTGGGCCAGATAATTGTCCAGCAGGGTTTCACCACCAAAATGGGGAAGCTTGGCCTGTTGGCAGGTCGGTGGGACGGTCGCCTCCCTGTCGATCACCACCCTCGATCACAGTGGAATCGCTGGCCCGCCCTGCCTTGAAAAAGGCAGAAAGCGGGGTGAGCTTGCTCCGTCTGGCCCGCTTCTCCATTCGTCATGGTGAGCGGCTCTGGGGGCTGGCGTGTCTGCTGTGCCGTCCGTCTCCATCTCCATCTGGGCGATGAGCTGCTCGAGCTGCCGAATCTCTGCCTTGATCCTTGCTTCCATCTCTCAATAATCCCACTCCTAACACCAGTGTGACGTTTCAAGGGTTCACATAAATAATGAGAGAGGATTTGTGACGTATAGGCATTTATTCTTCACTGACTCATTACACAGAACGGGGGGGGGAGGTCATTCACACAGACACTCATCTCACTCAGGGTGGCACATACAGGGAAAACAACACTAGCATAACTGGTCTTATAACCCAGTTATAATGGCACAACAATAACGCTTAGAACACAGGAATAATAACAGTCTTTGAATCCTCTGTGGCGCAAAGCATACCGGTAAAATCCCCGGCTCCTTATCACAGCCCTGACTTTACACTGCCGAGCCAAGCAGAGTTCCTGATTCAACAGCAGTGAGTTAAACAATCTAATTTATTGCAAAACCTTCTGCTTGTTGGTTCTGAAATGACAAAAAAAAATTGCTTGCATATTTATTCTTATGGACTACGTGCACAAAGACCTCAGTGTTTTAGACCAGTGTTTTTCAACATTTTTTTGAGCCATGACACCCTTCTTACATTGAAAGAATCCCATGGCACCCCACCAACCCAAAATGTTATAAAATGACACAATGTAGCCATTTATTTATTTATCAGGGACAACGCAGTAAAACATAGTGGTCATATAGAACATCTGAAGTTCTATATGAGTTTGAAACTCCTGTCCCTGATTGGACATTTCAGGAAGCAATACAAGTAAAAAGTAAAAACACAAGTAAAAAGCAACAACAAATAAAGACAGTATAAACAAGCAGCATAAGAACCTAATACACATCCGCAGGGCTTTACATTATCTTTTTTGCTCGCCAGCCACTAATTTTCCAGAATTAATAGTCACTCAGCCTTTTGACTAGCCACAATTTTGTGGTTGGAAAATTATGTTTAATATGATCAAATTGGACCATGGCATGCTAAAATTTATTCAAACTAAATTTACAGCCTTTTTCAATGGAAATTACCCTTATACATACATGAAAATAGCAAGAGAAACACTGTCTAATTATTAATGAACAGCAGTAAATACTGTAAAATGATAAGATAAGATAAAATAAGACAAAATAAGCATTTGTTAATCCCACAATGGGGAAATTCCAGGATTGAAGCAGCAAAGGGATAGCAGCACTCAGAGCAATAGTAAATAAAATAATGAGTTAAGAACTGGTTAGTCAAAGCAGTAAACAAATATACATATGTACACAGTTATATACACAGTGCAGGAGCATTGCAGCTAGATGGCATCAACAGTATTACGGTAAATTATCCTGCAGAATATAAATATGGACCAAGACAGTATATTTCACATTTGAATAAACAGTGTTGTTTCCACCCTCAATAATAATCGTAATTGTCTTAGTTGTGTATTGGAGGGGATGATCTCTATTGTGCAAAGTTGTGACATTTAGTACGTTTAATACAACCTCTACGAGCAGCACCAGTTAGAATATAAAGTCTGACAGCTGTAGGTAAGAAAGACCTGCGGAACCTCTCCATTGTGCACCTAGGATGACACAGCCTACCGCTAAATGAGCTCCTCAGTGTGTTCAGCGTGTCCAACATGGGGTGGGACTCGGACTCCAGCAGAAAAGCCACCATCCTCCTCTCTCCTAGCTCCTCCACTGGGTCAAGGTGTCGCCCCAGAACAGAGCTAGCTGTTTTAACCAGCCTTTTCAGTCTCTTCTTGTCGACTGCCATGATGCCGCTGCCCTAGCAGACCACTCCAAATGTGATGGCTGATGCCACCACCGAATTGTAGAAGGTCTTCAGAAGTGCTCCTTGCACTCCAAAAGACCTGAGTCTCCTCAGGAGGAACAGCCTGCACTGCCCCTTCTTGTAGAACGTGTTGGTGTTGCGTGACCAGCCCAGTTTATTGTTCAGGTGAACACCCAGGTACTTGTAAGATGTCATCATCTCAATGTCCGTTCCCTGGATGTTTACCGGCGTTGTGGGGGGTAGTCCTCTCCTGCGGCAGTCCACCACCAGTTCCTTGGTTTTTCTCGCATTGATCTGGAGGCGGTTCCGCAGGCACCAGTCCATAAAGTCCTGGATAAGTCCTCTGTATTCCGCATCATCCCCATCAGAGATGAGGCCAACGATCGCAGAGTCATCAGAGAACTTCTGTAGATGGCAGTGTGGTGTGTTGTGTGAAAAGTCAGCAGTGTAGAGGGTGAACAGGAAGGGAGGCAGAACTGTTCCCTGGGGGGCCCCCGTACTGCAAATGATGGTGTCAGACACATAGTTTTGGGTTCTCACAAACTGTGGTTGGTTTGTGAGGTAGTCCAGGATCCACGATGACAGGTGCTGGTCCACCCCTGCGCACAGTAGCTTGTCTTTCAGGATCCCTGGATGGATGGTGTTGAAAGCACTGGAGAAATCAAAGAGCATGATCCTCACAGTGCTCCCAGGCTTCTCCAGGTGGGACAGGGAACGATGAAGGAGGAAGATCACTGCATCCTCCACTACGATGCCATGCTGGTAGGCAAACTGAAGTGGGTCCATCGCTGGTCCCACCAAGGGGCGGAGGTGGGCAAGGAGCAGCCTCTCCAGGGTCTTCATTAGATGTGATATGAAGGTCACTGGTCTGTAGCTATTCAGGTCCTTGGGATGCAGAATCTTCGGTATGGGTACCACACAGAATGTTTTCCACAGCTGTGGTACCCTCCCCAGCTTCAGGCTCAGACTGAAGATGTGTTCCAGCATCCCGCAGAGCTGGTCTGCACAGGACTTGAGGAGCCTCGAGCTGATGCCGTCCAGACCTGCAGCCTTCCTTGCCTTGATCTTCTTCGGCTCAGCTCTCACCCGAGTCTTTGTGAGAGTCAAGCTAGAGCAGGGAGGCTGTGTGGTGTGTGTGTGGGGGTGTTGGGTCTGTGAGGGGAAAAACAGCAGGGGATGTACAAGGGGGGTGGAGGGAGGGCAGTGGACAGCGGGACTAGATGAAGGTGGAGGCAGCAGTGGTTGGTCAGTCCTGTTAAAAAACAGGTTCACGTTGTTCACACACTCCGTTCCCACTCACACACTCGGCCTCGGAGGAGGTATTCTGGTGCCCAGAGATGGTTTTGAGGCCTCTCCAGACACCGCTGACATCCCTGTGCTGCAGCTTGTCCTCCATCTTCTTCCTGTAGCTGTCCTTCCCTTCTCTGATCTTCCTCCTTAGCTCCCTTAGCTCCCTCTGTACGGACTTCAGCTCCTCCTTGTTACCCGACCTGAAGATTCTTTTCTCCTCCTTCAGCAAGAAGAAGAAAATATTTGCAAAAGAAAAATATTTGCAATATGAGAGTGAAGTGCAGGTAGATTTGGATCTGTCCCAATTCTCATTTGTACCCTTACCCCTTTGCCTACCCCTATGAATTGGGACACCCCTTCTTGGCTGTATGACATCATTAGCAGTTGCTGATGGGTTTGACCTAAATAGACACTACCTGTTTTCACCAGAAAAAAAAAGAAGAGAAAGAAAAAACTGATTAGAAAAAAAACAGTATTTATGGGAGTTGTAGCTTCATACTTACTCCCTACTTGTTTCAGGGACAACAGATTCTGAAATCTGACCTGAATTGCTTTCTATATGTGCTGTTTTAATTTTAATATCTTCCTGCCTGCCTCAGGGACTACAGATGGAAATTAGAGATTAGGAAGTTATTATAAAATATATTATGAAATATGGGTGAAGATCATTGCATGCATGTACAGTAGGGCTGCCTGGTTTGGTATGTCATTTCTGATTTATTTAATGCAGTTCAGACTGTTCTTGATTGTTTTTAAAATTTTCTTTATGTGGTGATTGTCTTTGAGTTGAGGGTCTAGTCCAGGGGTCTGCAACCTTTGCCAGCTGAAGAGCCGTTTTGCCCGTCTCCGACTAAAACAGACGTGGCTGAGAGCCGCAACGGCAATTTGACCTTTAAAATAAAGATTATGCTGCTTATAAAGTTTTTTATATACTGTACATAGCTCTGAATATTATGTGGCATTAATGAATTCCTACTACAGCAGTGGGAAAAAAACTGCTTATAGCTTCATTTATATAGCTTCATTCATGAAATAAATGTTAGATATATATTATAAATTGTTTTGTGCTGAAAAATAAATTTCTGAATATCTGACAATAATTTTTGCATAGTTTTAATTATCAGCACATTCATAAATTGTTTAAATCTGAAAAATATCACCCATCTCCTACTTTCAACAGTGATCACACAGCTTTAGTTCCTGATATTTTCATAAATTAGAGATGAAAGTTTTATTTAGAAGAAGCTACTTTTCATCCTGTTTCCTCATAATGCTCATTGTTCAAATGTATTAATATAATATAAATCTGTATCCTTCACTTGTTCTCCAGACTCTCAATTTGACAACTAGTGGATTGGTTGTGGGCGGCGCGGTGGAGAAGTGGTTAGCACTGCGGCAGCACAGCAACTCACCCTTGGCCGGGGGATCCTGGGTTCGATCCCAGCCCCCGACCAACAGTGATCTGTGTGGAGTTTGCATGTTCTCCCCGTGTCTGCGTGGGTTTACTCCGGGATTTCTCTGGTTTCCTCCCACATGCCAAAAACATGCAAGTTAGGTTAATTGGCATCAACTGGGGATTCTAAATTGTCCTTAGGTCTGACTGTGAGAGTGAATGGTTGTCTGTCTCTCTGTGTTGGCCCTGCGATGGACTGGCGATCTGTCCAGGGCAGGGGTCAGCAACCTTTACCGCCCAGAGCCATTTGGACCCGTTTCCCACAGAAAAGAAAACACTGAGAGCCACAAAAACCCTTTTGACACTTAAAATGAAATAACACTGCATATAACTTTTTTTTTCCCTTTATGCTATGTATAAACAAACTATAATGTGTTGCATTTATGAAATCAGGGAACTCCTGCAGAGAAAACAAAATTACATTTCTGCATGCAACAAAAACATTTTGAACTCCGAAAAAAAAAAGACATTGGGTTGAAGGTTGACATTGGGTTGAAAGGAGAGTGCTATTTCTAGCACTGATGACTCCTGATCCTTCGATAAAAATCTCATAATTCCGCTGAAAACAATACCGAAAGCTCAGAATTCCAACACGAACCAGCGATGTGATTTGGGGTTGGGGAAATTATCTGAAAATTCAGCAGGGGGTCTGGGGGACATAGTCCCCCAGTGGGGTCCAGGGTGGGATGGACGGCAAGGGGGGCAAAGCCCCCCGAAGCTCCTGGGTTTTTATGATTTTTAAGTACCAGAACTGTGCTTAAATGACAGCTGAATGCCACTTATTAATGTATAATATTGACTTATGTTCCAAGAAGATAGCATTCCTAAAATATTCCAACAAGCATTATCCATCACATGCTTTAACACTTGATCAAATCAAAATCAGTTAATTTTATCTATTTCATAATAGAAATAAAATTCCAACATACCATTACTTTTTATAATTTCAGCATTCATTTCAGATCACCAGTTTCAATCTCTATTGAGACTTGAGCAGTTCATTTTGCACAATCACTGATGCAGCCAAGTCTTAGAAATATTCAAAAGTTATGAGTCAATGTCCACTGTGCACTGTCAATTTCAAACTGTTTGGAATCATAAAAGGGGATGGTTAACTTTTATTACCGTTTCCTCCCTCGCGCCAGCCCAGCTCATACAGCCGTTACAGAGTTAATGACTCTCCACCTGGCCATATCGATTACCGGTGGCCATACGCCACTTCCAGTCCTGCCTGAAAGGACGCAGCTTCACTGCGTTCGTGGACCACAAGCCGCTAACGTACTTAACGTACTTTATCTTCCTGGAAGATAAAATAAAGCGGAATTCGGCGAATTAACAGAAAATCACATCCTTGAGAACACGCCGCCATGAACCTTTGAAAAAGCATACAACGAGCCATTTGATTGGTCCAATCGTTTGCAACTATCCAATCGCACGGCTGTTTACAATACAGCAGTAGCTTGAACACAACACATCCGGGTTATCGCGGGAGACGACTTCCAACTTCGTGTTGATTTTTCGCTGACGGTGATTAAACTTTAACACGTTTTTTTTTTAGATTTTACAAGATCACCATAATCTTCAAATTTAGAATTACATTTTAAAAACTAATGAACTAAAATAAAATACATTTTAATTAAATACTCATTATTTATTTTCCAAAGCCACAGGGAGCCGCAGCAGAGGGATGAAAGAGCCGCATGCGGCTCCGGAGCCGCGGGTTGCCGACCCCTGACCTAGTCAGACACCTGTTTCTATGTCTGTATAACGTCATACAGACATCATATCTTTATGACTGCATCGCAAGTCCAATGATGCCCGAGATCATAGGATCATCAAAGGACACCCTGCAGACATCATAGGCCGTCCTATGATGTCCTATGATTGTGACAGACACAGAGATTTCTTAAATTTATAGTGATTTATTTTAGCCATTTTAAGTGGGAATGAATGTGGGGGTGTCCTAAAAAAGATGGGGGGGGGTATACTAATTTATTCCTCACTATTTTAGAATTATATTTTACAGAAAATTTGAAAAAAGTCTAACTCATTTTAATTGTTTGGTTGTATTACATGAATCTCCCAGTATTTTAACCTCTTGCACTCCGTTGTACCGTGGGCGGGCAAGTCTCTGCGTCCCAGAGCACACGAGGGCGCTCTCGTGCGCTCTAGGATGCACGATGGAGCTGCATAAGTTAGCAACAATTCTCTAAAATTAATGGACAGACTTTGATGCAATTTTCACCAACAACTAACACCAACTCTCTCCATGTCCTCCTTCACTACATCCATGAATCTTCTCTGTGGTCTTCCTCGTTTCCTCCTGCCTGGCTGCTCCATCTTCAACATCTTTTGTCCAGTATCTCCACTATCCCTCCTCTGCACATGTCCAAACCATTTCAGCCTTGCCTCTCTTACTTTGTCTCCAAACCGCTGAACCTGAGCTGTCCCTCTGATATACTCATTTCTAATCTTGTCCCTCCTAGTCACTCCCAATGAAAATCTTGGCATCTTCAACTCTGCCACCTCCAGCTCCACCTCCTGTCTTTTTGTTAGCACCACCATTTCCAAACCATACATCATAGCAGGTCTCACTACCATTTTGTATATCGTCCCTTTCACTCTTGCTCCTACTCTTCTGTCCCAAATCACCCCTGACACTCGTCTCCACCCACTCCACCCTGCCTGCACTCTCTTCTTCACCTCTCTTGTGTATTTTCCATTGCTTTGGATGGTTGACTCCAGGTATTTAAACTCATCTATTTTCACTACCGCTACTCCAACCTTCTTCACTGTTGCATCTGCCTTCCTCTCATTCACACTCATGTATTCTGTCTTGCTTCTACTGATTTTCATTTCTCTTCTCTCCGGAGCATACCTCCACCTCTCCAGGTTCTCTTACACTTTCTCCCTACTCTCACTGCAGCTCACAATGTCGTCTGCAAACATCATGGTCCACGGAGACTCCTGCCTGACCTTGTCTGTCAGCCTGTCCATTACCATGGCAAACAAGAAGGGGCTCAGAGCAGATCCCTGATGTAATCCCACTCCCACTTTGAATCCATCCATCACTCCTACAGCGCACCTCACCATTATCTTGCTGTCCTCATACATGTCCTGCACAACCCACAAGTACTTCTGCTACTCCTGACTTTCTCATACAGTACTACATTTCCTCTCTTGGCACCCTATCACCTGCTTTCTCTAGATCCACAAAGACACTGTACAACTTCTGACCTTCTCTATACTTCTCCAACAGCACTCTTAGAGCAAACATTGCATCTGTAGTACTCTTTCTTGGCATGAGACCGTACTGCTGCTCACTGATTGTCACCTCTCCTCTTAACCTGGCTTCAACAACTCTTTCCCATATCCTCATAGTGTGGCTGATCAACTTTCTGCCTCTGTAGTTATTACAGCTCTGAGCATCACTTTTGTTCTTGAAAAAGTGGTACTAAAACACTTCTTCTCCACTCCTCAGGCATCCTCTCACTCTCCAAGATTGTGTTATACAATCTGGTTAAAAAGTCCACTGCCATCTCTCCGAAACATCTCCATACCTCCACTGGTATGTCATCTGGACCAACCACCTTTCCATTCTTCATCCTTTTCAAAGCTGCCCTCACTGCTGCCTTGCTACTCCTTGGGATTTCCTTGTTCTCTATCTTTCCTTCATCTATCCTCTCTCTCATTTTCTTTATTCATCAGCTCTTCAAAGTACTCCTTCCATCTTCTCAACACACTCTCGTCATTTGTTAATACATTACTATTTCTGTCCTTAATTAACCTGACCTGCTGTAAATCCTTTCCAGCTCGATCTCTCTGTCTAGCCAATCGATACAAGTCCTTTTCTCCTTCCTTAGTGTCCAGCCTCTCATATAACTCACTATATGCCTTATCCTGTGCCTTTTCCACCTCTCTCTTTGCCATGCATCTAGATTCAAAATACTCCTGTCTACTTTCTTCATCTCCCTGACTATCCCCCTTTTTCTTTGCTAATCTCTTCCTTTGGATACTTTCCTGTACCTCCTCATTCCACCACCAACTCTCTTTGTCTTCCTTTGACTGTCCACTGGATACACCACATAACTTTCTACCCATTTCCCTCAATACTTTTGAAGAAGACATCTCTATTGTCATTCAGTCCATACAGCCAATCATGTACAGTAGAATGAAATTATGTTTCTCCTTTCTACAATGCTAATCACACGTAGAATCAGAGGGGTTGCTGCCATGCAAGGCACCGCCACAAACAACTTCTCCTTCATCTATTCTATTATGCTGAGCACCAAGCTAGAAGGTGGGAAGTACCATTTTTACATGGTCTTTGGTATAACCCGGTCGGGACTTGAACCGCCAACCTCCCGGTTGTGGAGCGGATGATCTATCAGCTAGGCCACCACTAGACCACTTTTGCTGTACTTTCCCAGTCATCTGATAATTCTCCCCTACCACCCAGAGTCTGTATCAACTCCTTCCTGAACTCTGTGCGATCTCCTTCCTTCTGTAACTTCTCCCACTTAATCTTTGGCTCTGCCTTCACTGTTTTCCTCTTCTTGCTTGGCAAAGTCATTCTAAAGACAACCATCTGATGCTGTCTAGCTACATTCTCTCCTGCCACTACCTTGCAGTATTCTATCTCTTTCAGATTTCTCCTTCTGCATAAGATGTAGTCCACCTGTGTGCATCTTTCTCCACTCTTGTAATTCACCCTATGTTCCTCTGTCTTCTTGAAGTATGTGTTCACTACAGCCATTTCCATCCTTTTAGCAAAATCCACAACCATCTGTCCTTCCACATTTCTCTCCTTTAGACCACACCTACCCAGGACCTCCTCATCACGTCTGTTCCCTTCACCTACATGTCAATTAAAGTCCGTTCCAATCGCCACTCTCTCCCACTGGGAACACTCTACCACTTCATCCAACTTACTCCAGAATTCCTCTCTCTTCTACCTGACATCCAACTTGTGGGGCATACGCACTGACAACATTCAACATCACACCTTTGACTTCTAGCTTCAAACTCATGATTCTGTCTGACTCCCTCTTTACCTCCTGAACATTCACATACTCTTCCTTCAAGATTACTCCTACTCCATTTCTCTTCCTATCGACACCATACTAGAACAGTTTAAACCCCCCTCCAATGCTCCTAGCCTTGCTTCCCTTCCATCTGGTTTCTTGAACACACAGTATACAGTATCAACCTTTCTTCTCTCCATCATATCAGCCAACTCTCTGCCTTTACCAGTCATAGTCCCTACATTTAACGTCCCTACTGTCACCTCCACACCTCTACCTTTCCTTTTCTCTCTCTCCCTCCTAACACGCCTTCCCCCTCTCCTCCTTCTCAATCTTTGACCAACAGTAGCCCAATTTCCGCTGGCACCCTGTCAGTTAACAGCACCGGTGGTGGTCGTTGTTAACCCGGGCCTCAGCCAATCCAGTATGAAAGTGTCATTCGTCATGATCCGCATGTTTTATTTGGCAAAGGTTTTATGTCGGATGCCCTTCCTGACACAACCCTCCCCATTTACCCGGGCTTGGGACTGGCAGCAGGACTACACTGGCTTGTGCACCCCCTGTGGCTGAGTTAGGGCGATGAAGAAAGTAGACAGGAGTATTTGGAAGCTAGGGGCATGAGATGGATGGATGGATGGATAGATAGATATGTAGGAAAAAGTCAATTTTGGACAACCTCCAGAAACCCCCCAGAAAACAGTGTTGATTAGATGCTAATGGCTAATATAAATATTCCTGATAAATGTATCTAAAAGACTGTGATTTAATGGTTAATGGTAAATAGGAGCATTTATAGGAAATGTAACTAAAGGACTGAATCTGAACTGTTTAGATGTAAACTGTTAGTGAAAGCAGTAGCGCTTTTGCGCCACAGGTGGCGCTCAGTAGTGATAAGACGCTGTACAGTGTTAGAGAACAAGAGAAGAAGAGTAGCGAATGTTCCAGAGTGTGAAGAAGATGGTGTCAAGTGATATATGGCCGTTGCTGGCTGATGTGCTGTGTAAGTGTGCCGTGCCGGGTGTGGTGGAAAGTCAATAAACCGCTGCAAAGTCTGACAGCTTGGCCCTCATCCTTTCCCCTTCGCCCTCCGGGGTGTAACAAAAACTTGGTAGCAGAGGACGGTTCAGTCGTGTCTAAGACGGTGAGTGTGCAAATTAAAAAAAAAAAAAAAAAGGCCGAAACGATGGAACTGGAGCAGCTACAAGATAAGCTAAGTGAGGCCTTGGTGCCGTTACAGGCCGAACAGCTAAACGAGGTCTGTTTATTTGCAAAGATAAGCCCAGCCAAGCCGTCTAAAAAATACACGCTGATACGACTGTTAATTGAGGAGGTGGTAAAAACCATTGAAAGCGAAGAGGAGGATGTAGCCCGCGCGTTTCTGCTAAAGCTAATGGCATGTGCTACCGAAGCTAAGCAAAGCGAACCATCGACGCAGGTGGCGGCAGCGGCCGGCACAAGCCGGGAGACAGAGGCACTCGCCAGTTTACAAAGCCAATATGCCGCTCTGCATGAAAGTATCCTTGATTCAGCTAAAACGGTTGAAGAGGAGATAGCGAGGCTGACCGATGACGAGGCCGCGCAGCCACCGAGCCGCCATTTTGTGACACAGCCCGAGGCCGCGCAGCCACAGAGCCGCCATTTTGTGACACAGCCCACGGTCCCCGCAGCGTCCCTACTGCCAGAAGTGACCATTAAACGGGAGTTTAAGATAAATGGGCAGATAGGGGAGAGGGGCCAAAAAGACAAGTTGTCTTATTCCAATCTCATTCACCAGATCGATATGGGCCTAAAGAAAAAGCACAGTGAGGCTGAGATAATTGAGGCTGTTGTCAGAGCAGTAAGTCCCGGATTGAGTTTGCGCGCTATGCTGGAGATTAAGTCAGATCTCACCCTGCCACAGCTGCGCATCATCCTGCGAGGGCATTATAAAGAGGATAGTTCCACTGACTTGTATCATCGTCTGATAAACCTCACACAAGACAGTAATGAGTCACCTCAGAACTTCCTGTTTCGCGCCATTGAGCTAAAGGAAAGACTTTTAGCAGCATCCAGAGAGCCTGGCACGGAAGAGCAGTTTAGTTCTGATCTTATTCAGAGGAAGTTTCTGAGGGCGGTGGAAACAGGACTGATCAGGGCTGATGTGAAGTATCAACTGAAGCGCTATTTGGAGGATCCTGCCGTCACCGACGAGCTTCTGATTTCAAAGACGAATGCAGCAGCCAGTCTTGAATGGGAACGACACCAAAAATTCAAGAGGCACATGAAAGAACCAAAAGTTCGAGAATGCCGAGTGGGAAATCTGATGGGTCAGTATGCAACCGTGGAAGAAGTGGATGGCCAAGAGCGCCCTCCACCATAGACAAAAGGTAAAATCCTTAAATCCCAAAGCACAGTGACCCATACGGAATCTGAGCTCCTGGACATAGTCACGCAGCTGAAGAGTGACATGGAGGAGATCAAGAAGGCCATACGTGAGTCTCCCAGAGCACCTCATGCTCAAAGAGCCAGGAGGACACATGGCTGCAAGAGCTGTCAGTCCACCAGCAATGGCGACCAATGCGACCACTGCTTCAGATGTGGGATCAGCGGCCACATGTCAAGGGAATGTCGGATAGGAAGGAGACTTGGAAGAAGGATAGGGCAAGTACACACGGTGGCCAATACTGTCGCGACCACATCAGAACAAGCTAACACACAAGAACTGTATGAGCTAGTTACTGACAGTATTCGGAGGTTGGAAGCAAGGCTTGTAGCTAAGGCCGAGGCACCTCCTGAAGAAACGGTCCGTGTTAATCTACTGTCCCCTAATCGCCAATTACAGTTACTCAATTTGGTTGGAAAAAAATATGTCATCACCTGCTTCCTCGATGACAAGGAGACACAAGCATTGTGGGACACAGGGTCACAGGTCTGCTTAATGAATGACACCTGGAGACAGGAGCACCTGCCACACACCTCCGTCAGAGACTTAGCCGAATTGGTGGGTCCAAGTATTCTGAATGGGAGGGCAGTGAACCAGAGACCGATTCCATTCTTAGGGTGGGTCGAAGTCACTTTTAAGCTGCCGACAGTTAGTCGCCCACCGGTGGAACTCTTAGTTCCTGTGCTAGTGGTGAAGGAGGATGGAGTGGCAGAGCCGCCTATCATTGGGTTCAACGTGATCGACCATGTCCTGAAGATGGGCATTAAACCCCCTTGTGCCATCAGTGAAGCTGTCAGTGCAGCCTTCTCATTTGACTGTAAGAAAACAGAGGTGTTTTTGAAAGTGATGCAAAGTGAGGAGGATAGGCTAGGAGAAGGAATGGTAAAAGTTGGCAGTGAGTTGGTCACCATTCCTGCGGGCCAAACCAAAGCAGTCAAAGGTTGTGTCAGGGCAGGCTCACTTCCAGACACACAAGACGTCTTATTTGAGCTGAGTCAGTACACGCAATTACTGGAGGGTTTGCAGATGCAAAGTGGGTTGGTGCAGCTGTGGAAAGGGAGACGATCTATGTTCAAAATACCTATAACAAACAGCACGTCCCGTGATATCCAGCTGCCCGCTAAGACCATTTTGGGGGAAACGCAAAGAGTTAAAACTGCTTACCCGGCAGACATTAGACCCCCTGCTGTAAACCAAGCGACAGTCAACCCGACGACGAGTGAAACAGGAAGAAATAAAGAGACCGAGATGAACTGTGCCGTCAAAGAGACTATGGACATGTGGGACCCCCCAGTTCCCCTTGATCATCTCTCGCCCATACAACAAGAGCAAGTAAAACAACTCCTACGGGAGGAACGGCAAGCGTTTTCCCGTGATGAGTATGATGTAGGGACAATTCCCTCTTTACAGTTGAAGATCCGACTCAAGGATCCCACTCCTGTCAAAAGAACTTATGTTTCTGTTCCCAGACCACTTCATAAAGAAGTAAAGGAGTATTTAGAAGACCTGCTTAACAGGGGCTGGATCACCAAATCTAAGTCATCGTATTCCAGTCCAATCGTCTGTGTGCGAAAGAAAGATGGAGGTCTGCGTTTGTGTTGTGACTTTAGAGAGCTAAACAAGAAGTCCATCCCTGACAGACACCCAATTCCCCGCATACAAGATATGCTAAACAGTCTAAATGGGAGTGCGTGGTTTTCAGTCCTCGACCAAGGGAAGGCGTATCACCAGGGTTTCCTGGAAGAGTCGAGTAGGCCCCTCACTGCATTTATCACTCCCTGGGGTTTGTTCGAGTGGGTAAGAATTCCATTTGGTTTGTCCTCAGCACCAGCAGCATTCCAAAGATCTATGGATGAGTGCTTGTGGGGGTTGAGAGATGATATTTGTCTGCCTTACCTCGATGATAACCTTGTTCATTCACAGACTTTTGAAGATCACTTGCGAGACCTGAGAAGCGTCCTGCACCGCTATCAAAGCCATGGGGTGAAGCTGACTCCCCGGAAATGTGAGTTATTCAAGCAGCAGGTACGTTTCCTTGGTAAAATGGTAACAGGAGAGGGCTACACCATGGACCCTGCAGACATTGCCCCGGTGCAGACACTCAAACAGCAGCAACCTTCCACTGTTGGAGAGCTAAGGAAATTGCTAGGTTTCATTTCATATTACCGCAGCTATATTCCAAACTTCTCCCGTATAGCAAAGCCTCTTTACGACCTTCTTGCTAACAACCACACAGATAAAGCAAAGAAAAACTCAAAGAAACATGTCAAAAAGAAAGATGGTGGCCAGTTGCCCTCATCCCATCCAATCAGGTGGCGCCCAGAGCATCAAGCAGTAGTTTGTCAGCTTGTTGACTTTCTTTCCCAACCCCCAGTGTTAGGTTACCCGAACTTTGAGGAACCCTTCATTTTGCACTGTGATGCTTCACAGGAGGGGCTTGGAGCGGTGTTATACCAGCGACAACAAGACAAACTGGTGGTGATAGCGTATGGCTCCAGGACACTGTCAAATCCAGAGAAGAACTACCACCTTCATTCAGGAAAGCTGGAGTTTCTTGCCATGAAGTGGGCCATCTGTGAGAAGTTTAGGGATTATCTGTACTATTCTCCGCCATTCATGGTCTACACGGACAATAATCCCCTAACGTACAGTTAGGCCCAGAAATATTTGGACAGTGACACAATCTTCATGATTTGGGCTCTGCATGCCACCACATTGGATTTGAAATGAAACAACTACAACGGAATTGAAGTGCAGACTTCAAGGTTTAATTCAAGGGGTTGAACAAAAATATATGATTAAACATGTAGGAATTGTAGCTATTTTTATACAAACGCTCCTCATTTCAGGGGCTCAAAAGTAATTGGACAAATAAACATAACCCTAAGTAAAATGTTACTTTTCAGTATTTTGTTGAGAATCCTTTGCAGGCAATGACTGCCTGAAGTCTGGAACCCATGGACATCATCAAACGCTGGATTTCCTCCTTTGTGATGCTTTGCCAGGCCTTTACTGCAGCTGTCTTCAGTTGTTGCTTGTTTGTGGGTCTTTCTGCTTTAAGTTTTGTCTTGAGCAAGTGAAATGCATTCTCGATTGGGTTGAGATCTGATGACTGACTTGGCCATTGCAGAATATTCCACTTCGTTGCTTTAAAAAAACTCCTGGGTTGCTTCTGCAGTATGTTTTGGATCATTGGTGAAGCGCCGTCCAATCAACTTTGCTGCATTTGGCTGAATCTGAGCAGAAAGTATATCCCTATACACTTCAGAATTCATCCGGCTGCTTCTGTCTTTTGTCACATCATCAATAAACACAAGTGACCCAGTGCCATCGGAAGCCATGCATGCCCATGCCATCACACTGCCTCCACCATGTTTTACAGAAGATGTAGTGCTTTGAATCATGAGCTGTTCCAATTCTTCTCCAAACTTTCTTCTTCCCATCATTCTGGTACAGGTAGATCTTAGTCTCATCTGTCCAAAGAATGCTGTTCCAGAACTGGGCTGGCTTCTTTAGGTGTTTTTTGGCAAAGTCAATTCTGGCCTTTCTATTTTTGAGGCTGATTCATGGTTTTCACCTTGTGGTGAATCCTTTGTATTTACTCTCATGAAGTTTTCTCTTTATGGTAGACTTAGATACTGATACACCTACTTCCTGGAGAGCGTTTTTCACTTGAGTGGATGTTGTGAAGGGTTGTTCTTCACCATGGAAAGGATTCTGTGATCATCCACCACTGTTGTCTTCTGTGGACATCCAGGCCTTTTTGAGTTCCCAAGCTTACCAGTGCACTCTTTTTTTCTCAGAATGTATCAAACTATTGATTTGGCCACTCCTAACATTTCTGCTATCTCTCTGATGGATTTCTTCTTTTTTTTCAGCCTCAGGATGGTCTGTTTCACCTCCATTGAGAGCTCCTTTGACCGCATGTTGTGTGTTCACAGCAACAGCTTCCAAATGCAAACGCCACAACTGGAATCAACTCCAGACCTTTTAACTGCTTAATTGATGACAGGTTAACGAGGGAAGAGCCCATGCAGCCTTATTTTTTTTTTTTTTTTGCAGCCTTCTGAGTCAATTGTCCAATTACTTTTGGTCCCTAGAAAAAGAGGCAGCTACGTATTAAAGAGCTGTAATTCCTAAACCCTTTCTCCAATTTGGATGTGAATACTCTCAAATTACAGCTTAGAGTCTACACTTTAAGACCACAGTGATTATATAATTGTATCCTGAATATGTTTTCGTAAACAGCTAAAATAACAAAATTTGTGTCACTGTCCAAATATTTTTGGGCCTAACTGTATGTGCTCACCACCGCAAAGTTAAATGCAACCACACAGAGGTGGGTAGCAGAACTAGCTGATTTCCAGTTTGTGATTAAGTATCGCCCTGGAAAAGCAAACAGAGATGCAGACAGTCTCTCACGTATGCCCCTAGATATGGAGCAGTACATGAACAAATGCACACAAAATGTTGATCCTGAGGTAGTGAATTGTGTGGCACAGGCAGTCAAGGTAAAGTCACAAGAAAATGAACCATGGCTTTGCCCAGTCACCATTTCTACTCTCATTAGTGAAGCAGATCAAGAAGCCAGCTCTGTAGCTGAAATATCAAAGACTGCTCTAAAAAGAGCTCAAGAAGAAGACTCCGTGATTGGAGAAGGGTTGCGTTATGTGTTGTCAAAACAATGGCCAAGAAGTGGAAAGCAGCAGAACAGTAAAATTGCAGCTTTAGTCAGGCAAAAACACAAGCTGTACTGGGAAGATGATGGACTGCTTTACAGGAGAACGGCATCGCATGACCAGCTACTTCTACCTCCAAAGTTTCACAAGCTCGTGTTTAAAGAGCTCCACGAAAACCTGGGCCATTTAGGGGTAGAGAGAGTGATGAACTTGATAAGAGAGCGTTTTTATTGGGCTCATATGCAAAGAGATGTGGAGCACTACATCACTAAAGTTTGCAGTTGTTTGAAGAACAAACGTCCCAATAAGATAACAAGGGCACCACTGACTAACATTGTCACCACGTACCCATTTGAATTGGTGTCCGTTGATTTCCTGCACTTGGAGAAGTGCAAAGGAGGATATGAGTATATCCTGGTTTTAATGGACCACTTCACTCGTTTTGCCCAGGCTTATCTTTGTCGCAACAAAGCTGCCCACACCGCTGCTGAGAAGATCTTTGGAGATTTCGCCCTCAAGTTTGGCTTCCCCACACGACTCCATCATGATCAGGGTAGAGAGTTCCAAAATAAACTTTTTGCAAAACTCCAAGAGTACAGTGGTGTGCAGGGGTCCCGAACAACGCCCTACCATCCCCAAGGGAATGGGCAGGTGGAACGATTCAATCGTACACTGTTGGCAATGCTCAGAAGTTTGCCCGAAGCAGCCAAGGAAGACTGGAAGTCCTCTCTGGCAAAAGTGGTTCATGCCTATAATTGTACGCGTAGTGAGGCTACGGGGTACGCGCCATATTTTCTGTTGTTTGGCCGTAGTCCAAAGTTGCCTATTGATCTAATGTTTGGCCTCACAACAAGAGAGCAGAGTGTTTCTCAGCAGGACTATGCTGAAAAGTGGAGAGCTACAATGACTGAAGCTTACAAACTCGCCCCTAAAACAGCAAACAAAGAAGGTGTCAGAAATTGTATATATGTACAAATATGTTATCATTTCATAATTAGTTTTTAGCTGAACTTTTCTGTATTTTTTCCTTTACAATGGCTGCAACAATGCTGCATCAGGAAGGTTTAACTCACCCTGTAACAGACATACCTCAACAGACCGGAATAATCTGTATTTACTTAAAGTTTAGAAACTGGTGTGCAAGAAGTCATGTGCTGACACAGAGTTGTCTTTGTGTTACACAACAAAGCCTGACTGTTTCACCACAAAGCCTGACTGTTCCACGGCCTTATCAGTCACCACAAAGCCTGACTGTTTCACCACAAAGCCTGACTGTTCCATGGCCTTATCAGTCACCACAAAGCCTGACTGTTTCACGGTCTTATCAGTCACCACAAAGGTGCCCATAAAGTTGCAGTAGATGTTTCCTGTGTCTGACCTGCTCAGTATAAAAGTAGTAGATTAGTTTATTTGACAGGGACAGTGCAATAAACATAGACAATTAATCAAAGACAATCAATCTGATGTGTTGCACATAGAGTGTATAGCTATTAGCTAATTTGCAACTCTTGTCCCTGGATGGGCTGGCTTTGTATGGCAGCGCGCATTTCCCATCTGTAATCAGAGGTGTGTTGCTCCTTGTACAAGTAAAAACTTTGAACACATTTTGTGTCTCGAATCTTATTAAGGTACGAACCTAACAGAGTACTATTATTTTGTGAGTCTTGAGTTTCAGATTCCTGACAGAAGGGATGAGAAGTAAAGCCCTTTATGATAAAAAGGTTCACGGTGCTGAGTTGTCCCCTGGATCCCGAGTACTGGTCCGAAACTTGACCGAAAAAGGTGGGCCAGGAAAATTAAGATCATTCTGGGAAGACAAGGTGTATGTCGTGACCCAAAAGAAGTACCCAGACAGTCCAGTGTATGAGATCAGACCTGAAAATGGTAAGGGGCGCACTCGGGTCATGCACAGAAACCTTTTGCTACCCTGTGACTTTCTTTCCATGGAAACAGTGGAGCATGCCTCTAATCAAACAAGAGAAAGAGAGTCTAACAGACAAAGGCATGTGGACAGACAAAACAGCACGGATGATGAAGATGACGAGGGTTGGAGTGCCATAATCAGATTACAAGCTGGGAAGGATCAAAATCACTGTCCACTGAGAGCCGATGCACCGGAGTTCTACCCGCACAGTGACACTACTCCGGAGGATGAGGACCAGGACCCAGATGACGTCACGCAGGTGCAGCTGGCACCAGAGGTCAACAATCCGGTGGTCCCAGATCCAGCTGAGGCAGACTAGGACCAGGGTGATGAGGTGTCGGAGTCCAGTTCCAGTGACCAGGAGGGACCTGACGAGATTCCTGCTAAAACGTATCCTTCAAGAATGAGAAAACAGCCATTAAGATTTACTTATGATAAGTTAGGTCAGAATCAGAATCAGAATCAGAATCAAAATCAGGTTTATTGCCATTGTTCATGTAGTACACAAACTAGGAATTTGTCTCGGTACAATGCTGCAACATTAAACATGATAAGATAAGAGAAATAAACTATACATGTAATAAAGTGTAGGATAAGATTAAGTGATACTGGTCAACAGTTAAAATATATATTAGCCAGCAGCAGATACTGTGGAGAACTATATAGTGCAGTCAGTAATGCAGGAAGAAAACAGTGATGATTGACATGAGTCTGGTTGAGCTGCTGTACATGGTGCACGAGAGTCAATAAGTCACTTAGTGCTCAGCAGTCTAATGGCAGAGGGGAAGAAGCTGTTCATGTGACGGGAGGTTTTAGTCTGGATGGACCGAAGTCTTCTACCAGAGGGGAGGGGGGCAAACAGTACGTGACCAGGGTGTGAGGGATCGGCTATGATCCGGCCAGCACGCCTCCGGGTCCTGGAGATGTACAGATCCTGGAGAGATGGGAGCTTGCAGCCGATCACCTTCTCAGCAGTGCGCACGACGCGCTGCAGCCTTAGTCTGTCCCTGGCAGTGGCTCCTGCGTACCACACGGTTATGGAGGTGGTGAGGATGGACTCGATGATGGCTGTGTAGAACTGCACTAACATCTTGGTGGGTAGCTTGAGCTTCCTCAGCTGCCGCAGGAAGAACATCCTCTGCTGGGCTTTTTTGATGAGTGAGCTGATGGTCAGCTCCCATTTGAGGTCCCTGGTGATGGTAGTGCCTAGGAAGCGGAAGGAATCAGCAGTGGTGATGGGAGAGCCTGAGAGGGTGAGGGAGGGCAGAGGAGTAGTGACTTTCCTGAAGTCTACAATCATCTCCACTGTCTTCAGAGTGTTCAGCTGCAGGTTGTTATTGCTGCACCAGGACGCCAGCTGGGCCACCTCTCTCCTGTAGGCGGACTCGTCGCCGTTGGAGATGAGCCCGATGAGGGTGGTGTCGTCCGCAAACTTGATCAACTTGACAGACTGGTGGCTGGAGGTGCAGGAGTTGGTGTAAAGGGAGAAGAGTAGGGGGGAAAGTACACAGCCCTGGGGTGATCTGGTGCTGATGCTAGTATAGTCTGAGACAGTCTTTCCCAGCCGCACATGCTGCCTCCGGTCCGTCAGGAAGTCGATGATCCACCTGCAGAGGGAGTCAGGCACGTTGAGCAGGGACAGCTTGTCCCAGAGCAGAGTGGGGCGGATGGTGTTGAATGCGGAGCTGAAGTCCACAAACAGGATCCTGGCGTAGGTTCCCGGGGAGTCCAGGTGCTGCAGGATGGAGTGGAGGGCCAGGTTGACCGCATCGTCTACAGACCTGTTGGCTCGGTAGGCAAACTGCAGCGGGTCCAGGAGAGGGGTGGTGATGGACTTGAGGTGGGACAGGACCAGGCGCTCAAAGGACTTCATGACTACAGAGGTGAGCGCTACAGGTCTGTAGTCATTAAGTCCAGTGATCCGTGGCTTCTTGGGGACAGGGATGATGGTGGAGGATTTGAGGCAGGACGGCACATGGCATAACTTAAGGGAGGTGTTAAAAATGTCTGTGAATACAGGAGCCAGCTGTTTCGCACAGAGTCTCAGGGTGGAGGGAGACACGCCGTCTGGGCCGGGGGCCTTGCGCGGGTTCAGTCTGGAGAACTGTTTGAGCACATCCTGCTCACTGATGATAAGGGGAGGGGGGGAGGAGGGGGGGGTGCCTTAAATGAAGTAGGGAATGTGGAGGCTGTGGAGCTGGAGGGAGGGGGGGAGTTGGACACAGATGACGAGGTGTCAAAACGGGCATAGTGTTGGGACAGTCTTTGACAAAGGGCTTTGTCATCCTGACCTTTAGGAGCCTTAGGTCGATAGTTGGTGATTTGCCTCAGTCCTCTCCACACGGAAGCCGAATCATTAGCAGTGAACTGCTGCTGGAGTCTCTCTGAGTATAGAGATTTAGCCCTCTTCAGCTCTCTGTTAAACCGGTATTTAACCTCCCTGTAGCAGTCCCTGTCTCCACTTTTCAGCGCTGCTTCCTTCTCCTTCCTGATCTGTCTGAGCTTAGCTGTGAACCAGGGTTTGTCATTAGAGTAACTCACCCTGGTGCGTGATGGAAGAATGTTCTCTTCACAAAAGTGGATATATGAGTTCACAGTGTCCGTGTACTCATCCAGATCATGCGTGGCTCCTTTAAGCATGCCCCAGTCAGATATTTCCATGCACGTTTCCAGCTTCTCCTCAGCATCACTGGTCCGTATCTTCGTAGTGCTCACAACAGGTTTAGTGAGCTTCAATCTCTGTCTGTATGTGGGAATGAGGTGAACCATCACGTGATCAGATAATCCCAGCGCAGCTCGAGGGACAGCGCGATATGCGTCTTTCACTGTGGTGTAACAGTGATCCAGTGTGTTTAATCCTCTGGTGGGGCATTTAATAAACTGTTTGTAGCGGGGGAGATCGTGGCTCAGATTGCACTGATTAAAGTCGCCAGCCACAATAATCAGCGAGTCTGGAAAACTCCGCTCTGTGTGTTGAATGTGATCCGCGAGCACGCGCTGAGCTTCGCGCGTGTCCGCGTCGGGAGGGGCGTACACAGCGATCATTATGAAAGAAGCAAACTCCCGCGGGGAATAGAAGGGCTTGCAATTGATAACAAGAAATTCCAAGGCAGGAGAACAATGTTTGGAAATTACCGTTACATCAGAGCACCAGCTGCAGTTGATGTAGAAGCAGACACCGCCTCCTGTGGTCTTGCCGGAAAGCTCTGTGTCACGATCAGCACGGAAGAGCTGAAAGCCGTCGAGGCGCAGCGCGCTGTCCGGTATATTTTCCCGGAGCCAGGTCTCAGTAAAGCAGAGGACAGCTGAGGAGGCGAGGTCCTTAAAACGCATCAGCAGTCTCAGTTCATCTACCTTGTTAGAGAGAGAGTTGGTATTGGACAGAAATATGCCAGGCAGCGCCGTTCGCGAGCCTCTCCTGCGAAGTCGTACGAGAGCGCCCGCTCGTCTTCCTCTCTTCCGCCGTCTCACTTTCCGAGCCAAACAATAAACCAGATCGGCGGCAGGGGCTAGAAAAACTTGGAGGAGGTCCGTGGGGGTGAAAGTCCTGATATTTAGAAGTTCTTCACGGGTATAAGTGCAAGCAGATACACAATTGACAAACAAAAACAAACAAAGAGCGCAGCGAAGCACCATGTCGACCGCTGTGGGCGCCATCTTGGATATCTTCTAGGCCAACCTTGCACTTCATCTGTCTAGAACAAATGTGTAGAAGTTAGAGATAACCATTGTTCAGACATGAATGTTTTGGAAAGTAAATGAGTAGTGACTAGCCTCATTACCAAGTTACTTTTATGGTTGATTAAAAAAATTAAAAAAAAAGGAAAAAAAATTTAAAAAACAAAAAAGAGATTTTCAGTGTGTTACTAAGGCACAGGCATCACACAAAGGTTTATTTGGTAGGTTATGACTAGATTGAGTACCCTTACTCTCAGGAAAGATGCAGATACCCACCATGATGGATGGAGCGGTTGATGGTTATCGTGCACAAAGACCTCTTCTGCAAATGTATTGCGTGGAATAGGAGATACATGCTGTACTATGGACTATTACCAGTTTGCATCTTTATGGACTTTAATGAACTCTGACTCCTGTTTAGTAATACCCTACTTACATGAGATACATGGTTACCAAATGTGAACTGTGAGAGAAAAAAATAGTAGTTTTGGAAAAGGTGTAATGTCGGGACGACATTAAATTTTTGAGGGGTGAGTGAGTGTAGGAAAAAGTCAATTTTGGACAACCTCTAGATGAGATGAGATGATGAGATGAGATTCAACTTTATTGTCATTACACATGTATGAATACAAGGTAACGAAACGTGACTTGGCATTTGGGCACGCTCTGCAGAAAACCCCCAGAAAACAGTGTTGATTAGATGCTAATGGCTAATATAAATACTCCTGATAAATGTATCTAAAAGACTGTGATTTAATGGTTAGAATCAGAATCAGAATCAGATTTATTGCCATTGTTCATGTAGTACACAAACTAGGAATTTGTCTCGGTGCAATGCTGCAACATTAAACATGATAAAATAAAAGAAATAAACTATACATGCAATAAAGTCTAGAATAAGAATGAGTAATACTAGTCGGCAGTTTAAATATATTAGCGAGCAGCAGATAATGTGGAGAACCATATAGTGCAGTTGGTAATGCAAGAAGAAAACAGTGATGATTGACATGAGTCTGGTTGAGCTGCTGTACATAGTGCACGAGAGTCAATAAGTCACTTAGTGTTCAGCAGTCTGATGGCAGAGGGGAAGAAGCTGTTCATGTGATGGGAGGTTTTAGTCTGAATGGACTGAAGTCTTCTACCTGAGGGGAGAGGGGCAAACAGTACGTGACCAGGGTGTGAAGGATCGGCTATGATCCGGCCAGCACGCCTCCGGGTCCTGGAGATGTGCAGATCCTGGAGAGATGGGAGCTTGCAGCCGATCACCTTCTCAGCAGTGCGCACGACGCGCTGCAGCCTTAGTCTGTCCCTGGCAGTGGCTCCTGCGTACCACACGGTTATGGAGGTGGTGAGGATGGACTCGATGATGGCTGTGTAGAACTGCACTAACATCTTGGTGGGTAGCTTGAGCTTCCTCAGCTGCCGCAGGAAGAACATCCTCTGCTGGGCCTTTTTGATGAGGGAGCTGATGGTTGGCTCCCACTTGAGGTCCCTGGTGATGGTGGTGCCTAGGAAGCAGAAGGAATCAGCAGTGGTGATGGGAGAGCCTGTGAGGGTGAGGGGGGGCAGAGGGGTTGTGACTTTCCTGAAGTCCACAATCATCTCCACTGTCTTCAGAGCGTTCAGCTGCAGGTTGTTGTTGTTGCACCAGGACGCCAGCTGGGCCACCTCTCTCCTGTAGGCGGACTCGTCGCCGTTGGAGATGAGCCCGATGAGGGTGGTGTCGTCCGCAAACTTGATCAGCTTGACAGACTGGTGGCTGGAGGTGCAGGAGTTGGTATAAAGGGAGAAGAGTAGGGGGGAAAGTACACAGCCCTGGGGTGATCCGGTGCTGATGCTAACAGAGTCTGAGACAGTCTTTCCCAGCCGCACATGCTGCCTCCGGTCCGTCAGGAAGTCGGTGATCCACCTGCAGAGGGAGTCAGGCACGTTGAGCAGGGACAGCTTGTCCCGGAGCAGAGCAGGGCGGATGGTGTTGAATGTGGAGCTGAAGTCTACAAACAGGATCCTGGCGTAGGTTCCCGGGGAGTCCAGGTGCTGCAGGATGGAGTGGAGGGCCAGGTTGACTGTGTCGTCTACAGACCTGTTGGCTCGGTAGGCAAACTGCAGCGGGTCCAGGAGGGGAGTGGTGATGGACTTGAGGTGGGGCAGGACCAGGCGCTCAAAGGACTTCATGACTACAGAGGTGAGCGCTACAGGTCTGTAGTCGTTAAGCCCAGTGATCCGTGGCTTCTTGGGGACAGGGATGATGGTGGAGGATTTGAGGCAGGTCGGCACGTGGCATAGCTTAAGGGAGGTGTTAAAAATGTCTGTGAAGACAGGAGCCAGCTCTTTCGCACAGTGTCTCAGGGTGGAGGGAGACACGCCGTCTGGACCGGGGGCCTTGCGCGGGTTCAGTCTGGAGAACTGTTTGAGCACGTCCTGCTCACTGATGACAAGGGCAGGGGGGGAGGAGGGGGGCCGCCTTTGATGAAGTAGGGACCGTGGAGGCTGTGGAGCTGGAGGGAGAGGGGGAGTTGGACACAGCTGATGAGGTGTCAAAACGGGCATAGTGTTGGTACAGTCTTTGACAAAGGGCTTTGTCATCCTGACCTTTAGGAGCCTGAGGCCGATAGTTGGTGATTTGCCTCAGTCCTCTCCACACAGAAGCCGAGTCGTTAGCAGTGAACTGCTGCTGGAGTCTCTCAGAATACACAGATTTAGCTCTCCTCAGCTCTCTGTTAAACCGATATTTAACCTCTCTGTAGCGGTCCCTGTCTCCACTTTTCAGCGCTGCTTCCTTCTCCTTCCTGATCTGTCTGAGCTTAGCAGTGAACCAGGGCTTGTCATTGGGGCTTGTCATTGGAGTACCTCACCCTGGTGCGCGATGGAAGAATGCTCTCCTCACAAAAGTGGACATATGAGTTCACAGTGTCCGTGTACTCATCCAAATCACGGGTGACTCCTTTAAACATGCCCCAGTCAGTTATTTCCATGCACGTTTCCAGCTTCTCCTTAGCTTCACTGGTCCATTTCTTCGTAGTGCTCACAACAGGTTTAGTGAGCTTCAGTCTCTGTAAGTGGGAATGAGGTGGACCATCACGTGATCAGATAGTCCGAGCGCAGCACGGGGAACAGCGCGATACGCATCCTTAACTGTGGTGTAACAGTGATCCAGCGTGTTTTTTCCTCTGGTGGGGCATTTAATAAACTGTTTGTAGCGGGGGAGATCGTGGCTCAGATTGCTCTGGTTAAAGTTGCCAACCACAATAACCAGAGTCCGGAAAAGTGCGCTCCGTATGTTGGATGTGATCCGCGAGTGTGCGCTGAGCTATGCGCGCGTCCACGTCGGGAGGGACGTACACAGCGGCGAGGATGAATGAAGCAAACTCCCGCGGGGAATAAAATGGCTTGCAGTTAATAAAAAGAAATTCCAGGGCGGGAGAACAGTGTTTGGAAATTACCGTTACATCAGAGCACCAGCTGCTGTTAATGTAAAAGCAGACTCCACCTCCTGAGGATTTACCGGAGAGCTCTGTGTCACGATCAGCACGAAACAGCTGAAATCCTTCGAGGCGCAGCGCGCTGTCCGGTGTATTTTCCCTGAGCCGGGTCTCAGTAAAACAGAGGGCAGCCGAGGAAGAGAGGTCCTTAAAACGCATCAGCAGTCTTAGTTCATCTACCTTGTTAGAGAGAGAGTTGGCATTGGACAGAAATATGCCAGGCAAAGCTGTGCGCGTGCCTCTCCTGCGAAGCCGAACGAGAGCGCCCGCTCGCCTTCCTCTCTTTCGCCGTCTCACTTTTCGAGCTAAGCAATGAACCAGATCGGCGGCAGGAGCTAAAAAAACTGGGAGTAGGTCCGTGGGAGTGAATGTCCTGATATTTAGAAGCTCTTCACGGGTATAAGAGCAGGCAGACACACAATTGACAAACAAAAACAAACAAAGGGCGCAGCGAAGCACCATGACGACCACTGTGGGCGCCATCTTGCGCAGTTTTGGTTAATGGTAAATAGGAGCATTTATAGGAAATGTAACTAAAGGACTGAATCTGAACTGTTTAGATGTAAACTGTTAGTGAAAGCAGTAGCGCTTTTGCGCCACAGGTGGCGCTCAGTAGTGATAAGACGCTGTACAGTGTTAGAGAACAAGAGAAGAAGAGTAGCGAATGTTCCAGAGTGTGAAGAAGATGGTGTCAAGTGATATATGGCCGTTGCTGGCTGATGTGCTGTGTAAGTGTGCCGTGCCGGGTGTGGTGGAAAGTCAATAAACCGCTGCAAAGTCTGACAGCTTGGCCCTCATCCTTTCCCCTTCACCCTCCGGGGTGTAACAGATAGATAGATAGATAAATAGATAGATAGATAGATAGATAGATAGACTTTATTGATACCAAACTGGGAAATTACAGTGTAACAGCAGCATAACACAGTAGACGACGAAAACGACAGAAACACACACAGCATAATAGAAAAAAGGAATTACCCAGGGAAAGCAAAACTGCCTAGATAACTTTATATACATCACAGATGTTGTTGTGTTTTATTTTATTGCGCAGCACTTTGTGATCCTTTCTGTGAAAAGTGCTGTATAAATAAATTTTACTTACTTTTTTTTTTCTTAGGTGAATAGATGATGACCAGTATTGTCATAAAACGTCTGTTTCACGGGCAGCACAAGACACCAAATGCCATCTGTGAGTTTGCAACATTTATTAAAGTAAACACGAACATCACATGTAAGACTACACTACATACAAAGACATAATGGGAGCGCAGGAGGAGAACGGGGCTACACATCAACAGGTGGACGGAATAACCTGGGACACCAGTGAAGGTGCGTAGGAACATCGGGGGAGTAAAGGAGATATAACCAGCCGGAGTCACACCCGAAAGGAAACAGGGCTCGCGGCTGGGAAGATGAAAGAGAAATATTACCTGGATGGAGCTCACCCATTCACCTCCATGCAGAATACCTTCACTCAGGGGAAAGGTTGACTCCTCTGAGGAGGACAACAGTAGGATACGACAGTGGGAAGACGTTGTCATGCCCTTAAATAGATACATGGGATAATGGCTCAATGAATGGCAGGTGTGGGTACATGAACAAGGAAATAATCAAAACAACAAGTGACAGCTATGCAGCCCGCAAAACAATTTGACAGCCGGAAGCTGCACAACACTGTCAAAACAAAAGCACAGACTGGAAACAAAATAATACAACAAGAATAAGATAACACAACCCCAACATGTAAATAATACTATAAATACAAAATGACACAATAGACAGGACAATAAGGACGAGACTAAGAATACAGACAACCCGTAACTACACAGGGACCAAATACAGCAGACCATAATGACCAAGGAAACAAACAAACAGAAAAAGACTAAACTAGAACTGGAAACTGAGCACGGCCACCATCCGTGTAACATTATTTCGGGACCCAGTAAGCAGACACTGACTCAAAAGTAAATACAATTATCTTTATTGTGTAAAGAGTGTGTGTGTGTGAGAGTGCGTGTATATGTAAATGTAGCAGCCGGGGCAAGCAGAACACTGTACAGCCTGGCAACTCTACGGAGGAGCAGAGACAGGGAGGATTAGTGTCAACACTCAGGAGGGAATGAACAGTTATGTTATGTCTTACTGTTGATGAGATGGTGAGCAGCTCAGGCTTGGCCCCGAAGGCTCCGGCCAGGAAGACAGCGTCTACAGGCCCGGTTGTGAATGGAGACAATAGTGGAGTTGCAGAGGTGTAGTGAGGGCTCGGTCCACCGTGAGGAGGAAGAAGTCCGCCGCCACGGATTTCCGCCTGTGCACAGAGGAGCAGAGTGTAGAATTGTGAAGTAGAGGAAGATGGCTTACTTGTCCTGGGGAAGTGAGCACTCCCAGATGAATGATGAGGGATAACAGGTTTCTCTGAGGAATGACAGTGAAGAGGACGGACCTCTGGAGGACTACGATGACGAGAAGGAAAACTCTGGAGGAAGACGAAGTGGTGTGCCGGTCTCATCAGACCAGGGAGAAAGACGACTCCATGCTGATCAGCGGGCATTCATTCATTCATTTTCCTTCATCTTCTTCCGCTTAATCCTTTTCAGGTCGCGGGGGGGCTGCAGCCTATCCCAGCATCCTTGGGCGAGAGGCAGGGTATACCCTGGACAGATCGCCAGTCCATCGCAGGGCCAACACAGAGAGACAGACAACCATTCAATCTCACAGTCATACCTAAGGACAATTTAGAATCCCCAGTTTTGATGCCAATTAACCTAACGCGGGCAGCACGGCCTAAATAGCACTGCTGATGAGAGAGAGCAGGTGTGTGCGCAGCTGTGGAGAATCAGGCAGGCAGAGCAAATTATCACACTGTGCTCAGGATCATGACATGTATAGACATGGATCGTACTAGCTGTACAATGCAGGACTATCGGACACAGGGTGAGATGTGAGGCACCAATTAGACTGTAAGGTGCAGTATGGCAGCATTGTTACGCCCAAGATTCAACTTTAAAGTGAGTTATTATACAGTGAAATGGCATGTGGCAGGAAAGATTTTCTGTGCTTGACCGTTCGGCAACGGAGCTGTAGCAGTCTGCTGGAGAAAGTGCTCCACTGTCTGTCCAGTGTATGGTGGAGGGGGTGATCAGGGCTGTCCATGATGGATAACAGTTTGTTCAGTGTCCTCCTCTCCACCAAATTCTCAAAAGTCTCCAGCCTGAGACCAATTACAGAGCCAGCCTTCTTGATTATCTTGTCAAGTCTGTTGGTGTTGCTGACTCTGATGCTGCTACCCCAACAAGTAGTCTGCTCATCCCCTTCTTGTACTCAGCATCAGTGTTAGATTTCCAGTCCAGTCCATTGCTGATCATAGTCCTCCACTACCTTCACATCCTCCCCATTAATCCGCAATGGCTGTGAAGGTGTCTTCTTCCTGAAGTCAATGACTTATCCAGGACTTCGTGGACTGGTGCTATCGGAACTGCCTCCAGATCAACGCGAGGAAAACTAAGGAGCTGGTGGTGGACTGCCGCAGGCAAGGACAACCCCTCCCAGCACCAGTAAACATACAGGGAACAGACATTGAGATGGTGACATCCTACATGCTTTGGGCGCATGCGCACGCAGTGACCAGCAGCTTGGTGATATAGTGCGTGTGTGCGTGTGTGTGTTTTTTGTACTTTTTTACGTTTTTAGAAAATCCTCTGTGTCGTTTCTGCCCTGGAGCGTTGGTGGAATATATGGCGAACAGCTCCCTGGTATCTGCAACATGGATTTCCTGTCATATCTCGCACTACTGCTTTCTGTGCTGTGGCTCTTTGTCTCTGAGGTAAACGCGTTCGGCTCCATGGCGAGCAGAATAGCGGGCAGAATACAATATTCCAGGGACGTGTTGCTGCGCTTTAACACAGCTGGTGCAGAGTCTCTGATTGCGCCCAGATTTCAGCTGCCGGACTTTATTTTGAGAGACGGACACAGCGGTGAAAAAAGAAGCGGCAGGAGGAAGCGTGGAAGACGTGGAGGTGTGAAATTGCGCCTTAGGAGACGTCAGTTTGGTAACATTCCTCTTCCTTCGATCATTTTTGGGAATGCACAGTCTGTGAGAAACAAGGTGGAGGAAATTCAAGGCAACGTACGTTACCAGAAGGATTTTAAGAACTGCTGCGTCATGGCTTTCACTGAATCTTGGCTTACTGCGCATGATCGAGACGCAGACCTGTGGATTGACGGCTTTGGAGCTCCGCTGCGCTCGGATCGGCAGGAAGAGGTAACGGGGAAACGTCAGGGGGGCGGAGTATGTTTATACATTAATAAGCAGTACTGCACATCTGTCACGGTCAGAGAGCGCATCTGTACACCCGATGTGGAGCTGCTGTCTGTGTCGCTTCGCCCTTTTTATTTGCCTCGAGAGTTTCCCCAACTTTTCATCACAACTGTGTACATTCATCCGAGGGCAGACGCTGACTCCGCCTCCAGCACCATCTCTGATGTGATCCAGCGGCTGCAGTCAATTTCTCCAGAGGCGCCAAACTTCATTCTTGGGGATTTGAACCATGTTTCTTTAAAGAAGACACTTAAAAACTTTCATCAGTATGTCTCCTGCCCAACCAGGCGAAAAAAGACATTGGACCTGTGCTATGGATCCATAGAGAGGGCCTATAAATCACTCCCCCTTCCTCCTTTAGGATCATCAGATCACAACTGTGTTCATTTGCTGCCCACATATAAAACTGCTCTCAGAAGAGGCAAGGTGGAGATGAGAGACATTGATGTGTGGACAGAAGATTCAGAGCACAGCCTCCAGGAATGCTTTGACTGTACAGACTGGAAGATGTTCATAATGGCCTGCGGGGATGATTTGGACTCTCTGGCTGAGCTCACATGCTCATACATGGCTCACTGTCAAAATAAGTTTGTTCCACGTAAACATGTCAAAATATATCCCAACAACAAACCATGGGTTACTAAATCAGTTAAATCCTGCTTACAGAGGAAAGCACTTGCCTTTAAACAGGGGTCTGTTTCTGCGCTACAGGTTGCCACTAAGGAGCTAAAGGCCGAAATTTTAAGAGCAAAACAGAATTATAAATCAGAATTGGAAAGCAAGATGGCAGCAAATAAACTTGGTTCGGCCTGGGCCAGTATGAAAAAAATTGCAGGCCTTCAGAGCACAGAGCGCAGTAATCGTGTGTTTTTAGATGGTTTTAGTTCAGACACAGAGCTGGCTAATGCTCTTAATTGTTTTTATGGTCGTTTTGACTCCTTTGATTTTAGCACAGAAATCCAAGATTTGAAACAGAAACTCAAAGACAATCATCACTTTAATATTGAGATGCAGGATGTTGAAAGGGAGTTCCGCGCTGTAAAAGTGAACAAAAGTCAGGGCCCTGATAATATATGTGGACGCCTGGTAAAGTCCTGTGCACATGAACTGAGTCCTATATTTCACTACATTTTCAATAAGTCCTTACAGACACAACATGTGCCTAAGATCTGGAAAGATGCCGTGGTTGTTCCCGTTCCAAAATCCAGCTGTCCTAAAACGGTAAATGACTTTAGACCAGTTGCTTTGACTTCAATTTTAATGAAAATTTTTGAAAAACTGGTCAGATGTGAGGTCCTAAAGCAGACTGAACATGCATTGGATCCTCTGCAGTTTGCCTATAGGCCTCACAGAGGAGTGGAGGATGCCACTGTCACTCTGTTTAACATGCTTTTTAAACATCTGGATTTTAATGGGACACACGCCAGGCTTTTATTTGTGGACTTTTCTTCTGCCTTTAATACAATCCAACCTCATATTTTAGTTGAAAGGCTCCTGCAACAATTTGATTTAAGCAATAATCTGGTGGGTTGGATTCTGGATTTCTTAACCAACAGGACGCAGAGAGTAAGGGTCAATGGCACATTGTCTGACCTAAAGTGCTCTTCTACTGGCTCTCCTCAGGGGTGTGTGTTGTCACCACTACTCTTCATCCTGTACACAAACATGTGTCGGAGCAGACATGACAACAGACACATTATAAAGTATGCTGATGACTCAGTCATTGTCAGTCTCCTCCAGGATGGTGAGAGTGGCCACGGCCCAGTAGTTGATGACTTTGTTCACTGGTGTGAGGATTCCTACCTGCAGCTGAATACAACAAAAAAGAAAGATATGATTATTGACTTTAGGAGGAAAACTCCCAGGCACAAAGTCACCATACTAAAAGGCCAGACCACCGAATGTGTACAATCGTACAAATATCTTGGGACGATTATTGATAGTGGATTGAACTTTGAGGTGAACTGTGAAAGGGTGTGCAAAAAGGGTCAGCAAAATTTGCATTGTTTGAGGAAACTTGCACGCTTCCAAATTGACCGAACCATAATGACTATGTTCTATCGGGCTTTTATTGAATCTGTTTTATCCTTTTCTTTAATGTCATGGTTTGGTCAGATAAAACTGAAACAGAGGAAATCCTTGGATCAGGTAGTCAGATGGTCCAGTCGTTTGCTTGGTGAGTCACAGCTGAGCCTGACATCCCTGTACACCAGACAAGTACAGAGGATGGCCGACTCGATTTTAAATGATGACTCCCACCCTTTGCACTGCAACTTTCAGCTTCTTCCCTCCAGACGGAGGTTTGCTGTCCCAAAAAGTAGAACCCAGCGCTACAAAAACAGCTTTGTCCCTGCTGCTGTCAAAGAGTTGAACAAGCTATAAAAATTATATTGTACATATTTTATATTTACCTATTTTGTAAGATGTGTGCCTGTGTTTGTGTCTATGTTGAATGTGATTGTGGCTTGTAAATATGGATGTCACCAACTGCAAAACAAATCTACCTACGGGTACAAATAAAGTAACCTGAACCTGAACCTGAACCTACAAGCACCTGGATGTTCATCTGAACAATAAACTAGACTGGTCACACAATACTGATGCACTCTACAAGAAGGGACAGCGCAGGCTGTTCCTACTGAGGAGACTCAGGTCTTTTGGTGTACAAGGGGCACTGCTGAAGACATTCTACGACACGGTGGTGGCATCAGCCATCACTTTCGGGGTGGTCTGCTGGGGCAGTGGCGTTACAGCAGCCGATAGGAAGAGACTGAACAAACTGATCAAGAACGCTAGCTCTGTCCTGGGGCAACGCCTTGACCCAGTGGAGGAGATGGGAGAGAGAAGGATGGTGGCTAAACTGTCATCTCTGCTGGAGTCCGAGTCCCACCCTATGCAGGACATACTGAATGCACTGAGGAGCTCATTTAGCAGCAGACTACATCATCCTAGGTGCGCAACCGAGAGATTTTCGCAGGTCCTTCCTACCTACGGCTGTCAGACTGTATAACCTAAGCAGGGCTGCTCGCAGAGATAGCAAAAAAAACGTGACAACCTAATAGTATTGAATGCAAAAGACGCAATAGACTTACACAATGGTCCCCTCCGGTATACAACTGGGACAATACCGGTCGCTACGGAGGGTGACAATATGTATGGGTACATAATCATACCATGTAGGATAACTAAGTAGACGGTTATGCTGTTCATTCCATCTAGCTACAATGCTCCGCACTGTGTGTGTTTATATATCTATATATTTATTCCATCTAGCTACAATGCTCCGCACTGTGTGTTTATATATTTATATGTACATATGTATATTCGCTGCTCTTGTTTTTTTTTCTTGTCTTCTTGATTGTTGCTCTGAGTGTTGCTATCCCTGTGCTGTTGCAATCCTGGAATTTCCCCATTGTGGGACTAATAAAGGCTTATCTTATCTTATCTTATCACCATCTCTCTGGCTTTGCTGATGTTCAACCTCAGGTGATTCTGCTCGGTCCACTCCACAAATCTGTCTACCAGTGCCCTGTACTCTCCCTCCTCTACCTCTTTTATACACCCAACAACAATGGAATCAGAAAATTTCTGCAGGTGGCATGACTCAGAGTTGTACTGAAAGTTGTTGGTGTATAAGGTTAAGAGAAAAGGAGAAAACACAGTCCCCTGTGGACCTCCCATATCACTAACCATCACTTCAGACAAGACACTGCCCAGTCGGGCAAATTGTGGCCTGCCTGTCAGGTAGTCAGTAATCCAGGAGATCACAGAGCTGTTGACCCCCATCACCTGCAGCTTCTCACCCAGTAGCAGTGGCTGGATGGTATTAAATGCACTGGAGAAATCAAAGAATGTGATTCTCACAGTGTCTCCTCCACCATCCAGGTGCAAATGGGATTGTTGCAGCAGGTAGATGGCAGCGTCTTCAACTCTAAATGGGTCTGATATGCAAGCTGCAGAGGGTTCAGCCACATCTTCATCTGCGGCCTCAGGTGAGCTAAGACAAGTTTCTCCAGGACTTTCATCACATGAGATTTGAGGGCAACTGGTCGATCATCATTCAGGCCAGATGGAGACGACTTCTTGGGGACAGAAACCACGCAGGATGTCTTCCACAGCACTGGTATTCTCTCCAGACTCAGGCTCAAGTTGTACAGGCGTTTCAGTACAGGAGATAGCTGGTTGGCACAGTTGCTCAGGATCCTGGCGGAGATGCCATCAGGGCCCGCAGCCTTCTGCTGGCAGAGTCTCTCCAGCTGTTTCTTAACCTGGTCTGTAGTCACAGTGATTGGTGCTGATGTCTTCAGAGGAGGGGGAGGAGGGAGAGAGAGAGAGGTGCTGCACAGGAGAGTGAGGGGGACGGGTGTGTGAGGGTCTGGCTATGTTGTGGGGGTGACAGATGGTGAGTTGAACCTATTAAAAAAACAGGTTCAGCTCATCAGCTCTCTCAAGGCTCCCCGATGGCTGTCTGTTTCTCCTCTTACACCCAGTGATGTGTTTCATTTCAGGCCACACATCCTTCACATTGTTCTGCTGGTGTTTATCCTCTAACTTCCTCCTGTAATTGTCTTTACACATCCTCAGCATCTCTCTCAGTTCATGCTGCACTCTCCTCAGTTCCTCCCTGTCTCCAAACCTAAAAGACCTCTTCTTCCTGTTAAGAAGTCCTTTCAGGTCACTGGTGATCCGTGGTTTGTTGTTGGGGAAACAGCACATGGTCTGAACTGGCATGGTTGTGTTTTCACAGAATCTGATGTATTCTGTGATACAGATATTGTCTATGTCCACCTCATGTAGTTCACACAGTACGTTCCAGCCAGTCATCTCGAAGCAGTCCTGTAGTGCATCAGCAGCCTCCTGTGTCCATTTCCTCGCAATACATGTGTAAGCAGGCTACCTTTGCACAAGGGGAACACAAGGAGAGTTGTATGAGGGTTGTATGAGAGGCTGGACACTAAGGAAGCAGAAAAGTACTTATATTGATTGGCTAGGCAGAGAGATCAAGCTGGAAAGGATGTGCAACAGGTTAGGTTGATTAAGGACAGAAATGGTAATGTACTAACGGGTGACAAGAGTGTGTTGAGAAGGTGGAAGTGTCATGATCTAAGTTTAGTTTTTGATATCATTGTGTTTTCCCAGTCATTATTTGCATTATTGCCTTTTGTGCTCCTTTGTGATTGTCCTTTGTGCTCCCCGGTCCTTAGTCTGTCGTGTCATCCCCATTGCCCCTGTTGTTATTGTTCTCTGTGTCTCCTAGTCTCCTGTGCAAGTCTCAGGCAAATCCCTTGTACTTGTTTACCTAGTGTTGTCAGTCCCTTGTGTGTTCTTTAGCCATAGCCACTTTCCCAGCTGTTTTGCATCCAAGTAATTGTGAGTTCCCCTATTTATGACAGTTTGTACTTGTGCTCTGTCTGGTGTCAGTCATTTGTCCTCATCATTCATTCGTTGTCATTTGTCCTGTCGCTATCCTGCCCAGTCTCCAGTCAGTTGCTCCTGTACTTTAGTTTCATTTGCAGACCTTGAGCTGTTGTTTATTTTTTCTCTGTTTCTGTAAATAAACTTCATCGCACCATCGTTCTGCCTGCGCCTTGCGTCCAACTTTAAACCGACATCTGCCTTCCAAGAAGATTTATAACAGAATGACACCAGCAAACAAGGACTCAGCAGGAAGCAGACGGTACTGCATGAGCATGGGGTGGGAGCTTTGCTGTGCATCTGTTGAGATTGACCAGCTTATTTCAGTGGCTAACTCAGGTCTCACCCCACGGTCAGCTCTGTGGTACCTGAAGCTCACGGAGGCAGCTGTCCACCATCATCAGCGATTCATGGAGCACGCTGAGGGAGTGGAGCAGATCACGATGTTGGCTGATCTTCAGTGCCAGCCTGTGCCAATGAATCAGTGTTCCCTGGCTCCAGCGCTTTTCGTTCCAAAGCCAGGTCCTAGACCTCCAGTCCGGCTCCTCGTCGGCCTCTCCCTCCAGCACCGGCTGTCCCCTCAGCTCCTTCCCTCCCTCTGTCAGCTGCTGCCAACCTCCTTTCCTCCACAGCATCGACACCCACTGTTGAGCTGTCTGCCTTGTCCGCTGTGCCATCAGCGTCTCCAGGGGAGGCTTCATCCACTGCTCTGTCAGCATCTCCGGAGGCTACTTCATCCGCTGTGCCATCAGCGTCTCCAGAGGTCATCGTCCCAGCAGTGACGCCTGAGATCGCCTCTCCAGCAGCTGAACCACCGGGGTCGTTGCCGGCAGTGGAGTGGGAGTTAAGGCAAGTACTTTTTTTTTTTTTTAGTATTTTTAACATCTATACTTAAAAAGTTTTGCTTTACTCCTGGCAGGGGAACCCAGCTGCAGCTTCCATCTGCTTCTGGCCTCCCTCTGCCAGTCTCCACTGCTGGTACCTGTATTGGCCCGACACCCACCTGTGTTTTTTCCTCCCCCTCTGAGGTGGCTGCAGCGGGGATGGAGTCCCAGGCTGCTGAGCACACTGCTTGCCAGCCTCCATCATCGTCTGGGTTCACCGTTCACCAGCCTTCTTTGTCTGAACTGCACACTCCACCTTTGCCGTCATCCGAGCTGCATGCTCCACCTTCGCCATCGTCCAAGTTGCATGCTCCACCTTCATCATCGTCCAAGCTGCATGCTCCACCTTCGTCGTTGTCTGAGCAGTCCGCTCCACATGGTTCGTCGGAGCAGTCCACCCCACCTGGTTCGTCGGAGCAGTCCACTCCACCTGGTTCGTTGGAGCAGTCTGCTCCACCTGGTTCATCGGAGCAGTCCACTCCACCTGGTTTGCCGGAGCAGTCCACTCCACCTGGTTCGTCTGAGCAGTCCGCTCCATCTTGGTCATCTGAGCAGTCCGCTCCATCTTGGTCATCTGAGCAGTCCACTCCACCTTGGTCATCAGAGCAATCCACTCCACCCTGGTTGTTGAAGCAGTCCGCTCCACCTGGTCAGTCCGCTCCACCTTCGTCTGAGCAGTTTGCTCCACCTTCATCTGAGCAGTTCACTCCACCTTCGTCTGAGCAGTTCGCTCCACCTTCGTCTGAGCAGTCTGCTCCACCGTCGCCGCCTGAGGTCGCCGCTCTTCAGCTGCTGCCCCCTGGACTCAACATCCCTGCACCTCCGTGTCCTTCCACCTGGTGGCCAGTGGACGTTGGGAGGCCACCAGATTCACTGTGCTTTTTGGTTTGGGGGTCCATGGACTCTGGGCGACCCCTTGACCCACTCTGCTCCTTGGTTTGGGGGTCCTTGAACTCTGGTCGGCCCCCCCGACTTGCCATGCTTCCCCTGGTGGTGGTCCCTGGACTCCAGCCGACCACCTGATGGACTATTTTGTTTTGTTTCGTGTAGACTTGTTCCCTCCAGTCCTTCATTCCTCCACCGCCTTCTTGGCCTTTTATTTTTCCTTCATCTGTTTTGGGGGCATCTGGAATCTGCCCCTGGGGGGAGGGGAGGCTGTTATGATTATTTGCATTATCGCCTTTTGTGCTCCTTGGTCCTTAGTTTGTTGTGTCATCCCTGTTGCCCCTATTGTTATTTTTCTCTCTGTCCACTGTGGAGACCCCTGAAGGGAGCAGCCGAAAGAAGAAGAATTTGAAAAAATCCTCTTTATATTTGCAACCTTTTTCTCCTAAACCAGTGACTTTTTAATGCATTTTATTTTTTCTAAATTTGTTTTTCCCCCAAATAAATTTTCTTATTTATCTGGCAAATGTAGAACTTTTTACCTATAAATTTGCCCATTTTCCTTGAAAATTAAAATATCATCCATACAAATCTCCATTTTTTCTAATAGATTTGCACATTTTTCTGTTTTTTTTTTTTTTGTAAATTTGCAACATTTTTTCTCATAAATTTGCTCCCTTTTTTACTCATTAATTTGCATCTCTTTTCTTTAAAAATGTCACTTTTTTTCTTGTAAATTTGCACCTTTGTCCATAAATTTGCATCCCTTTTCTTGCAAATTAAATTTGTACTGTTCTTGTAAATTTGCAACATTGTTTCTTCTAAACCAGTGACTGTGGATTTTTTTTTTTTTGTCTTTGAAATCTCTTTAATTTTCTTCTTCTTCTTCTTCTTATAAATTTGCAGCTTTTTCCTCATACACCAATGAATTTTTCATGCAAAATTTTTTCTTGTAAACTTGCACAAAGTCCCTGGTTTTCTCCTAAGCCAGGGACTTTTCATGCACATTCCTGACTTTTTCATGCAATTCTGCAAATTTTTCTGGTGAATGTACAACTATTTTGTTATTAAAAACATTTTAAAAATAGTTTCTATTTTCCTGTAAATTTAGATAATTTTTGTTGATGTTAATATAGCCACTCACAGCCTCTTGAGAACAGAGTCAGGTTTTTCCAGCAACAAGAGCTCAAATGTGAGTTTTTATTGCATAAACAGATTCACCTACAGTCATTAAAAGCATCCTGATTAGTGTTGGTGTCAGTAGCGTGTCAATGATTGTGTTTTGCCCTTGCAGTTCCACCTGTTGATGGCATTTTACAGTCACTCATGTTTGACTCCAATCACAGTAATTGGCCATCATAACAACAGACTAAAGACTAATTAGGAGGAGTTTGGAGTTAGGAAACACAGATGACCTTTAAAGCTGTTTATCGTGTTGGCAGATGGAGGGGAATTTCAATGCAGCCTCACTTTTAATGCCAAATTCTAACAGCATATCTGGGTGGAAATTATGGAGGTGTGCTATAAAAGGAGAAAACAACAATCACTCTATGAGAGACTGGAGAGGCACTGTTCTCTGTTTACAGATTTTTAACTCTGATCTGTCTATACAGATGCAGATATCTATGGCCTTATTAGTGTAACCGAAAGGTAGAGGTTCAGTTTTTTATTTGTGAAGTGTCCAGGGGGCGATTTGTTATTGTAAACAAGGGTGATGGTTAATGTTCACAAACTTAGCATACAGTGCATCTGGAAAGTATTCACAGTGCTTCACTTTTTCCACATTTTGTCATGTTACAGCCTTACTTCAAAATGGATGAAATTCTTTTTTTTTCCCTCAAAATCCTACACACAACACCCCATAATGACAACGTGAATTTTTTATTTTTTTTTTAGATTTTTGCAAATTTATTAAAAATAAAAAACTAAGAAATCACATGTACATAAGTATTCACAGCCTTTGCTCAATACTTTCTTGATGCACATTTGGCAGCAATTACAGCCTCAAGTCTTTTTGAATATGATGCCACAAGCTTGGCACACCTGTCTTTGGGCAGTTTCTCCCATTCCTCTTTGCAGCACCTCTCAAGCTCCATCAGGTTGGATGGGAAGCATCGGTGCACAGACATTTTCACATCTCTCCAGAGATGTTCAATTGGATTCAAGTCTGGGCTCTGGCTGGGGCCACTCGAGGACATTCACAGAGTTGTCCTGAAGTCACTCCTTTGATATCTTGGCTGTGTGCTTAGGGTCATCCTGCTGAAAGATGAACCGTTGCGCCAGTCTGAGGTCAAGAGCGCTCTGGAGCAGGTTTTCATCCAGAATGTCTCTATACATTGCTGCATTCATCTTTCCCTCTATCCTGACTAGTCTCCCAGCTCCTGCCGCTGAAAAACAATAAACATCCCCACAGCATGATGCTGCTACGAGCATCGGCGTGGTTATGAGTGGTGTCTGGTTTCCTCCAAACATGATGCCTGGCTTTCACACCAAAGAGTTCAATCTTTGTCTCATCAGACCAGAGAATTTTGTTTCTTCTGGTCTGAGAGTCCTTCAGGTGCCTTTTGGCAAACACCAGGCGGGCTGCCATGCGCCTTTTACTAAGGAGTAGCTTCCATCTGGCCACTCTACCATACAGGCCTGGTTGGTGGATTGCTGCAGAGATGGTTGTCCTTTTGGAAGGTTTTTTTCTCTCCACAGAGCAACGCTGGAGCTCTGACAGAGTGACCATCGGGTTCTTGGTCACCTCCCTGACTAAGGCCCTTCTCCCCCAATCGTTCAGTTTAGACGGCCGGCCAGCTCTAGGAAGAGTCCCGGTGGTTCTGAACTTCTTTCATTTACAGATGATGGAGGCCACTGTGTTCATTGGGACCTTCAAAGCAGCAGAAATTTTTTTGTGCCCTTTCCCAGATTTGTGCCTCGAGACAATCCTGTCTCGGAGGTCTACAGACAGTTCCTCTGACTTCATGCTTGGTTTGTGCTCTGACATGCACTGTCAATTGTGGGACCTTATATAGACAGGTGTGTGCCTTTCCAAATCCTGTCCAATCAACTGAATTTACCACAGATGGACTCCAATTAAGCTGTAGAAACATCTCAAGGATGATCAGTGGAAACAGGATGCACCTGAGCTCAATTTTGAGCTTCATGGCAAAGGCTGTGAATACTGATGTACATGTGATTTCTTAGTTTTTTATTTTTAATTAATTCGCAAAAATCTAAAAAAAAAACTTTTTTCATGTTGTCATTATGGGGTATTGTGTGTAGAATTTTGAAGAAAAATATGAATTTAATCCCTTTTGGAATAAGGCTGTAACATAAGAAAATGTGGAAAAAGTGAAGCGCTGTGAAGACTTTCCGGATGCACTGTAAGGCACACACAGATAAATGTAAATTAGCTGCAAATCTGCATGAATAAACATGCAAAAATATGATAAAAGATGCCAGTTTTAAAATACAAAAAGTCGGAAGTTACAATTTAATTGCACTGAATAAACCAGAATCCAGATGAGCGTAGTAAATTTACAAGAAAAAAGTTGAACATTTACAAGAGAAAAAAACAACAACACATTCATCAGGATAAAAAAATTCAAATCTACAAGAAAAAAAATACAAATTTACAGGTAAAAAGTTTCAAATTTACAGAAAAAAAGTTGCAATTTTTTAAGAAAAAAAGTTGCAAATTTACAAGAAAAAATGGCAAATTTATAAGAAAAAAGTTGCACACTGTTGAGAAGTTGCAAATTTATGGGGGAAAAGTTGCAATTTTTTTAGAAAAAATTAGCAAATTTTGGAGAACGTTGCAAATTTTAAAGAAAAAAATTGCAAATCTACAAGAAAAAAATTTACAGGTAAAGTTGCAAATTTGGAGAAAATAGTTGCAATTGTTTTAGAAAAAAGTTGGAAATTTACAGGAAAAAATGGCAAATTTATAAGAAAAAAGTTGAAAACTTTTGAGAAGTCGCAAATTTACAGAGGGAAAAAGTTGCAAATTTTTGAGAAAAAGGTGCAAATTTCAAAGAAAAAAGTTGAAAATCTACAAGAAAAAAATTACAGCTAAAAAGTTATAAATTTACAGAAAAAAGTTGCAAATTATTTTGGAAAAAAGTTGCAAATTTACAGAAAAAATGGCAAATATATATGAAAAAAAGTTGCAAACTATGGAGAAATTGCAAATTTATGGGGGAAAGTTGCAAATTTTAAAGAAAAAAAATTGCAAATCTACAAGAAAAAAAAATACAAATTTACAGGTAAAAACTTGCAAATTTGGAGAAAATAGTTAATTTTTTTAGACAAAAGTTGCAAATTTACAGGAAAAAATGGCAAATTTAAAAGAAAAAAATTAAAAACTTTTGACAAGTCACAAATTTACAGGTGAAAAAGGTGCAAATTTTAAAGAAAAAAGTGGCAAATCTACAAGAAAAGAAATTATAAAATTACAGGTAAAAAGTTGTAAATTTACAGAAAAAAGGTGCCTGTTTTCTTTTAGAAAAAAGTCGCAAATTTACAGAAAAAAAAATGCAAATTTAAAAAAAAAGTTGCAAACTTTTGAAATAAACACTGCAATTTTTTGAGAAAATGTTGAAAATTTAAGAGAAAAATGTTGCAAACTTACAAGAAAAAAATTGCAAATTTATGAGAAAAAAATGTGCAAATTTATAAGGAAAAGCTGCACATTTTCAAGAATAAAGTTGGAAATTTATGAGAAAAACATTGCAATTCTACAGGAAAAAAATAACCAATTTACAGGAAAAAATTGCACATTTTTGAGAAAAAAGTTGCAGATTTATAGGAAAATGTACCTGAATTGTAAGTCAGAGGCTTTTATCCTCTTTATACATCACAGTGAGCTGAGACTGCTGTGCACTGAGTCTGCTGAAATGCGTGACAGAAACTCTTCCTCTTTTGATGGACTGGTTCTAAATTTGTTTCTGAGATTTCAGCCGCCAAGCTCTCAAAGAGCAAAAAAGAATAAATAAAAGATCTTCCGATAACCACAATTTTTCAATAAACCTGCAAGAAAAACCCTGACATCGTTCAAGAGTTGGACGGCTGGATTTAGCTTTTCCAAAGTTCTTAGAGGAAAGTGATGTGTGCTGTTTGACGTTGTTTCACTAATGCACAATAAAACACTAGATTTGTCCAAAATGGGCTGAATGAAGCATCACATCATGTCTCTGCCTCTGTGTTTTTCATCTTTGCAGGAGTTTGGGTCAGTAAAATTAGTGGCCCATGGGCGGCACACACCGTCCATTCAGCATCATTATGTGTCATTATGTGTGATAAGAATTCCAGTGGAACACTGCTGCAGGTTGGTTTACTCGTCTCGAGGTACCCATTATGGCTCACATGCTGCTCATGCTGAAGCTTGGCCAATTACGTGTGAAGTAAATATTTCATACACTCAACATTATTGTGTGAGAGTCCAACTAGCGTGTCTTCATCAAGGAGGGTAATAAATAGACTAATTATGCATGAAATCACCGTGGTGATATATTTATACCTCATAGCTCAATACCTCATAGCTCTCTCACCATTACTGTTCAAACTTATTTTTGTCATGTTCGGGGTTGTTCTGCCCCGTCCATGACCTGTGGCTGTAGGGTTTTGATTATTGCTTATTAATTTCAGCTGGCAGATTGAGCCTTGCTCTCTGACAGTCCTACAGCCACGCCTCCTCCTCTTACCAGACATTCACCGGATACATCTCATCACCACATACACACTCACACACTCATGCACACACACACACATTGCCAATTATTCATGCATCTGCTTGCCACACAGCTGTGTCCACTTGCCTTTGTTAGCGTATGGTGTACTTATAGGGGGGCAGTGTGACCAGTCAGTGTGGCAGCTTAAGTCAGCAAGGGACAGCCTGACTCACCGATGTTTGGCTTTCTTCCCCCCAGACGTAATGTATTGTTTCTTTGAGCCTTTCCTCTCCAACGTAAGTTTAAGTCCTCATTTTGTGCCTTTTCCCTCTGCTCCTGACTGTTCGGAGAGCATTAGGCACTTCCTCTAAGCCTACGAGGTTTGTAGCGGGTTGTCTTACCCATTCGCAATAGTGACTGTTATTTGGACATTTTTGTACATTTTTCCATTGTAAATAAACACGTTACTTACACTGCATTTTGGGCTCGCTGCCAATTTATATGTTCGCTGCCAAATTACGCAGCGGACATGACAATTTTGTTGTATGAATACATAACAAAATTCCCGCTATTGTTGTTTGAATCCCAATTTTTGGCTGCTGATATCTATACTTCTATTATTCTGGTGTAAAACTTTCATACTTTTCATAATCTTTGTGATTTTTCAACTAAAAAATATAATAGTGAATAGAGAGTTAAGCTCTAATTGCTTTTAAGGATAAGAAGTTCTGCATATTTTTTATCTAGAAAAAACTATTACAGTTTTAATATACTGAATGTATATATACTATACTGTAATGTAATCTATTAATTAAATTATCTTGCTATGTGTTCAAGATGTTTTAAGTATGCATTTAAAATTAACGTGGAAGTTACTTTTCCAAGTAACTAGTTACTTTAATCATGCAGTAACTGGTAAAGCAGCTCAATTACTTTTGAAAAGAAGTAACTGTAATTAGTTACTATTTTTTAGTAACTTGCCCAACACTGATCACGATATACATTTTCTGTAAATTCTGTAGTTTATATATAATAACCAATAAAAAGGACCATCTCTTTTTCTACATTTTAAACTAGAATAGCACTCAAACAGCACATATCTCCGCCAAGGCTCCAGCAAGATAATTTGCAGCACTCCTCGGAGCCTGTAATCCAATCTCCGCCAAGGCTCTTTACATTCACGGATTACCTCCAAAATGTAATGGGTTTGTGTGTAGGCCTAGAGCCACTTGTGGTGAAAACTGCATCAAAGTCTGTCCATTAGTTCTGGAGTATTGTTGCTAACACACTGTGAGAAGATAAGAGCCTTGGCTGAGGTATGCCTTCTCAAATCGTCACCAAAATGCAATGGGTTTGTCTCTAGCCCAAGGACCACCTCTGGTCAAAATTTCATCCAAATCCACCCAGTAGTTTTGGCAATGGTGGACCCTCAGGGCCAGCAAAGCCTTCTCTGCTGGCCTAAACAGTATCAGGATTACATTTACAACCTACATTCTTATATATGTTCCATGAGGATGTATTAAATTATTCCCAGTAGTCTATTCTCTTCATTTTGTAGCTTTTCTCTTGGTTGCACTCCTTCCAGTAGTGTAATGTATGTAGAGTTTTTTTGTCCAATCATATTTCAGCCAGTTTCCACGTACTTCGGGAGTATGGGGTATCAGGCTTGTTGTTACGAGCTATTCGGTCTCTGTATGACCGTTGTGAGAGTTTGGTTCGTATTGCCAACACTCGGTCGGAGTCATTCCCAGTGAGAGTTGGACTCCGCCAGGGCTGCCCTTTGTCACCGATCCTGTTCATAATTTTTATGGATAGGATTTCTAGGCGCAGCCAGGGAATGGAGGGTGTCATGCTTGGTGACCACAGGATCTCATCTCTGTTGTTTGCAGATGATGTTGTCCTGTTGGCTTCATCCAGCAATGACCTACAGCTCTTGCTGGGACGGTTTGCCGCTGAGTGTGAAGCGGCTGGGATGAGAATCAGCACCTCCAAGTCCGAGTCCATGGTCCTCAGCCAGAAAAAGGTGGATTGTCCTCTCTGGGTTGGGGACAGGCTCCTGCCCCAAGTGGAGGAGTTTAAGTATCTTGGGGTCTTGTTCACGAGTGAGGGGAGAATGGAGCGAGAGATCGACAGACGGATTGGAGCAGCATCTGCAGTGATGCGGACGTTGTACCGGTCTGTTGTGGTGAAGAGGGAGCTTAGTTCTAAGACAAAGCTGTCGATTTATCAGTCAATCTACGTTCCTACTCTCACCTATGGTCACGAGCTTTGGGTAATGACCGAAAGAACGAGATCGCGGATACAAGCGGCTGAAATGAGCTTTCTCCGTAGGATTGCTGGACTCACCCTCAGAGATAGGGTGAGGAGCTCAGTCATCCGGGAGAGGCTCAGAGTAGAACCGCTGCTCCTCCACATTGAAAGGAGTCAGTTGAGGTGGTATGGGCATCTGATTAGGATGCCTCCTGGACGCCTCCCACTTGAGGTGTTTCAGGCACGTCCCACTGGGAGGAGACCCCGGGGCAGACCCAGGACTCGGTGGAGAGACTATGTCTCCCAGCTGGTCTGGGAACGCCTTGGTATCCCCTCTGAAGAGCTGGAGCAGGTGGCTGGGGAGAGGGAAGTCTGGGCTTCTCTGCTTGAACTGCTGCCTCCGCGACCCGGACCTCCGGAAAAGCGGTAGAAGATGGATGGATGGATGGATATTTCAGCCATCTGTGTTGCCAGGGTCAAGCAAATCTGCCTTGGGCCTTCAGGAATTAACAGTGTGCTCTGTAGGTTAAATTAACTGTTAAACTTATCCTGTTGCTTTAACCAATCAGATGTCTTCTGTACATCCAGGGGTACGCATAGAAGGCATCCAAGAACGTTGGCATTTTCATGTTTGGCTGGTTAGATTCCTCCATCCATACTGCAGAGGATCCTAGCTAGCAAAATGCCAGTACAAGGATTTGCTTAAAGGCCAAATGTCACGTAATTTTTTTTTCTAAATGACAACGAATTTAGATAAAATACACATAACTTAAACCAAATATTCATACCAGAGACCATATCACATACCTGTATTTACATAATTGCACAAAATACACCAGGTGAAGGCCCCACCTTGCTTGCTGGCTTGTGACAGCCAGTCCAGACCACGCCCATGTTTTTGACATCACCAGTTGTACCCTGGCTGCCCTGCCTATCCACATTCACACTTATCAACATTGGACAATCATGACGGAAAGTGACAGCGATTGTGAACAAATTAGTTTAGTTTTGTCTTTTTTTTTTTGTCTTTTTTTTTTTGTCAGTGGTTCAGACAGTGACAGAGGCATAGAACCTTACAGGTTCGAGCCGTCCGAGACGGAATCAGATGCTTTGTCTGATGACAACAGTTCCAACGATGACCAGAGAGCAGAACCAGTGGAAAATGTCATTGAACTGGACATTAATCGCCTCCAGAATTGCGAAGCCGAAGGGGGTCTGTCGAGGGCGCCCCATAAATATTGATTTTTCGGAAGCCATTATTATTACAGTGGAGGAGAGCCGCTGCTGTCAAGAAATTGACCAGATCAATATGAAAATGGAGGCGCATACCTGTCAAGTGAGACGTTTTCGCCGTATTTTGGTGCCAAGCGCGGCTGTGGGGGACGGCGGAGTGGTGGAGGACACTTTTCTGGGAAATGTTTTAAATGTAGTTCGTGTTGTTATTGTCTAATATTTTAAGGAAAATACGGGGAAAATGTAATTTTAGCAAAAACGGGCGTATTGCCATTTCTGTACGCCCAAAAGAAAAAATATACGGGAAAAAAAACTGAGTGTGTTGAGGAGCCCGTCCTGTGTGTGATCACCCACAGCTGGTGCTGGCAGATCGCTCAGCCTGAGCTATTATCACTTCAATGAGAAGTGTGGAGTCAAACAGTTTGATTGTCGGGCGGGCTGATCGCTCAGCGTGAGCTATTCTCACTACAATGAGAAGTCATTAGGACAATGGTTTAACACGTTCAGCTGTCCTGCGGCTGCGGAACAGAGACAGATCGCCTTAAAAATACAGAATTCTGCTTTTTTTTTCTTTATTTTGCGCCGGACGCTGAGTTGTGTTGTTATTGTCAAATATCCATGAATCCTTAAAATATTTGACAATAACAACACGAGTTGCATTTGGGGCATTTCCCAGAGAGGTGTCCCTTGTTGCTCCGCCGTCCCTTATAGCCGCTTTTTACGGTGTTGAAGTACGGCGAAAACGTCTCACTTGACAGGTATGAAAACATTTCCCAGAGAAGTGTCCCTTATTACCCAGCTGTCCCTGATAGTCCCGTTTTAAGGTATGGGTGAAATATCCAATTTTTTCTTTCTTGTTGCTCACTTCAACCTTCCAGTCTCCATATAAACAATCAATTGAAATACCCCAAGCATCAAACTAGGGTACAATCGATTTCGTCACTTCCGCCTTCTTCACCAGGCGATTCCAGGGGCCGTGTCAGGCCAAGCGCGGCAGTTTTAAATTAACGAATATTCTGTTGTTACTGAAGCATATGCACCAAGACCCGAACGGATCGGTTCCCTTTTATATCTAGTTTCAAGATATTTAAAGTACCCTGTTACGTGACATTTGGCCTTTAAGCAGCTACAATATACTGTATCTGTTTAAATATAATAGCTGATTTTCCACCCACAGTGGCGGACAGGGGAAAGGAAAATGATGTGGTTGCTGATTGTACTGTTATCCCTACGTGTTATATACACAGTGTATGTCAACGCAGATCAACAGCAAGCCAAACTCGTTTTTCACGAGCCAGGAAACCGAGCGTCCTGCTCCTTTATTCCAGTCTTCTAGACAGCTTACAGTACTTTACAACTGTGGCTCGAAGCTCGATGAAAAGCCCGAGTGAAACTGAAAAGAAATAAAAACAGAAAATAAATACATATAATTAAGCTAGCGGGTCCCTGGGGTAGGACTAATTCCTGGAAACAAATAGACACAATACATTAAACAAGCTAGCGGGGCCCTGGGATAAGACTAATTCCTGAAACAAACAGAGAACACAATACACTTAACAAGCTAGCGGGGCCCTGGGATAGGACTAATTCCTGGCGATAGCACACTCTTAAAAAACGACATCAAATTCACATCTAACGAAACTTATAAAGATAACATAACATTAGTTGGACTTACAGCCATTGCTTTCGAAGGTGTAGAAAGGCGTTTAACACACAGGAGGAACGTTTCAGACATTCACGGGCAGGTTATACTCTCTGCCTTTTTTTCTTCTCCCTTACCAAAGTCCGTTTCTTCTACCCACAAATCATAGCGGCAAATGGCTGCGCTTTCAATATAAAATACAAGTAATTGCTACTAACTATACAGAAATTATTTTTAACATAATGACTATTTCTACACACTTCCACATTGAAAGGAGTCAGTTGAGGTGGTATGGGCATCTGATTAGGATGCCTCCTGGACGCCTTCCACTTGAGGTGTTTCAGGCACGTCCCACTGGGAGGAGACCCCGGGGCAGACCCAGGACTCGGTGGAGAGACTATGTCTCCCAGCTGGTCTGGGAACGCCTTGGTATCCCCTCTGAAGAGCTGGAGCAGGTGGCTGGGGAGAGGGAAGTCTGGGCTTCTCTGCTTGAACTGCTGCCTCCGCGACCCGGACCTCCGGAAAAGCGGTAGAAGATGGATGGATGGATGGATGGATGACTATTTCTAACATGACTTACTACAAATGAACTATGATATTTATTATGATCTTATGAACTATTTTTCAACTCTATAAAACATACACTACTGAGGGCAGAACACTCCCCGCCTGGCATTACTAATGCCACTACTTCTTTTTATCTACTTTTCACTCTCTAAGAGCATAACAACGTCTGAGATAGGACGTAAGTAAGTCTTTGAAACACCCTGGGATGATATCCTCACTTCGACCTTTCTGACCTTCCCGTCACTGCTTGGAAAGGTGGATGTGATGATGGCCATTGTCCATTCGTTTCTGGGTGCTTGGTCCTGTTTCAACAACACTATGTCACCTGTCTGTAGGTTGCGGTGTGCTGTATGCCACTTGCGCCTTGATTGGAGGGTGTTGAGATATTCGAAGTGAGGATATCATCCCAGGGTGTTTCAAAGACTTACTTACGTCCTATCTCAGACGTTGTTATGCTCTTAGAGAGTGAAAAGTAGATAAAAAGAAGTAGTGGCATTAGTAATGCCAGTAATGGCTTTTGCATATTTGCATCCTTTTATAGTAACGTGGACAGACTGTAATTTACTGTACATACTCTGTTGTTATTGAATCCTTATTTAAATCCTCCACCTGAACAACGAGAGCAAGTTTTTAGCCAAAGTCAAATTCCTTGTATGTGTTGTGCATACTTGGCCAATAAAGCTGATTCTGATTCTGATTCTGATTTTGATATTCGTTTCTCCAGCGGCTCCAAAATTCGTTGGCGAGTGCTTGCACTTGTTTCCACTGGTTTTTGAGCAGGTCTTTTCCACAAAAGTCTCCTGGTGGAGGGGGGACATGCTGCTTTTGGGTCAAGATCATTGCGGGACAAAGTAGGGATGGTGAGGAAGGGTCTGTTGAGATGGGGACTAAGGGCCTTGCGTTGATTATAGACGATACCTCAGCCATTAAAGTACAAAGCACCTCGTGCGTCAAACGAGTGTGTTTGTTTTGCAAAAGCACAGAGTCCAGTATTCTGCGAGTGACCCCAATCAGTCTTTCCCAAACGCCTCCCATGTGAGAGGCATGCGGGGGATTGAACTCCCATGTGCAACCGTTGGCATGAAGATAGTTGACGATGTTGGGAGAGTTCTTGTTTGGTTGTGCCATGCCTAACTCCACACTCGCTGCAATGAAGTTAGTGCCTCTATCAGATCGCATTTGCTTTGCTGGGCCTCGTATTGCGAAGAATCTGCGTATTGCGTTTATGCAGCTGCAAGCGTCCATAGACTCAATGACTTCAATATGCACGCCTCTTGTGGTCATACACGTGAAGAGTATTGCCCACCTTTTTCCTTGTGCAGCTCCACCTCGTGTGTGTCGAGTGACTACTGACCATGGACCGAATACATCCAACCCGACGTATGAAAATGGAGGGCATGTTTTGAGTCTCTCAGGTGGGAGATCTGCCATTTTTTGAGTCTCTAGTTTTCCCCTGAGTTTCCTGCACGTCACACAATGGTGGATAATACAGAAATTATTTTTAACGTAATGACTATTTCTAACATGACTTACTACAAATGAACTATGATATTTATTATAATCTTATGAACTATTTTTCAACTCTATAAAACATACACTACTGAGGGCAGAACACTGATATTTTAAAAAATTGACTTTCCAGATGGACTTTTCAAGAAAAGCTGGTCATTGTGAAGAGAGGTCAGCCAACCCTGAAGCTAGCAAGCCCGTCTCAGCCAGGGAAAGGATTTGTCTGTCACTTCCATATTAACAACGAGCGGTATCTTTGGATTACAGCCTCCAAGGAGTGCTGCAAATTATCTTGCTGGGAATGCCTGTTGTTTGCAAATGATGTAGTAGATACTTGGAGCCAGATAGGGTTTGCAAACTTGAGCTGTCTACTGTCACACCATGACGATTTAGGCAACGTTTGCCAAACGTATACAAATTGGTCTAAAACGCTGAGATATGCTGAAATTTTCACTTTTGGCCATATGCATCGCGTATCCATAACGAATTTGACATATAATTAATTAATAGTAACTTAAACCATCTAATGCTTAGCATGTTGCCGACATTCACAACTTATGCGTAACAATAGTCTAACTTCTGCATAGTGCAGTTATGCCAAACTGCCGTTGCCTCCCGATCCATGAATCCTAGTTTTGGGAGAGATCGTCTCTGTTCGACCCAGATGATTCTCCCCTCCACAGACCACGGCGGGGTGCATGACTGACCTTGCAGAGCTGTCAAATCTGTCAGGTCGGCCATGCTTAAAATAGCTGATGTGACACGTCAGGAACATCAGACAACTGTTGTCGCAACCTGGCTCAAAGGCACGCAAACTGATGGCGATAAAAAAATTTATTTTCAATAAAGTGAAAAAATAAAATCAAGATAATACATGGAGTATGCTTTTGCTGGGAGGTGCAGCCAACAGCAAAGTAAACAGCTGAGCTCTGTGCTTCATGCGATCAGCGGATTGGATCCTCCTCCTCCGGTGTTCTGACATTTTGGCATATCTATCACAACAACACAGGACAGCTGATCGTATAGACTTCAGTTAAATGTAAAAAACCCTGACAGGTCCCGTTAAGTACGTGTGTTTAACACTCTGTGTGTATGTGTGTGCGGGCGCGCTGCTGGCATAGACCTCTGTACGGGTTTTTCCTGTGAACCAATGCTGCAAATACTCCATTTGCTCCGCGAATGCAGGACGTATCAGCCATACGCTGGATGTCCGGAAACTTTCAGCATGCTGAAAATTAATTTTCAGAGAAGCTCAGCAAACAACATCATATACCAGCATGCTCTTAACTGAGACAAAACTTAGCCATAGTTGATTCAACGTACCCCAGCGTATTCTCCAAATTTTTCATACGTTTTGAAAACGCTGCCTAAATCATCTAGGTGTGACAGGGCCTTAACCAAGACAGCAGCAGACACCAAAGCACAGCCAGCAGCTGGACAAGAAACAGTACTTTTAAACCTTTGGGGAAACAAGAGTGGATCTGCAGCTCAATGAACAAATGAGCAGGAAAATGGAGCTCTAAAATGAAAGGTAAAGATTTTTAAAACCATAATTTTGTAGTTAAAGTCATCTTTAACATGCTTTGTGTGGACAGCCCTATAGGCTATTTTTATGGTGCTTGGTATGAATGTCACTTAAATTGGGTAGATCACCACTGAAGGCCTAGTTGTAAAATACACGGTCCACCACTGAGTTTTGGGGTATTGCTGCTAACACTGTGAGAAAACAAGAGCCTTGGTGGAGGTATGCATTCTCAGATCATCACTAAAATGTAATGGTTTCCTCTTTAGCCCAAGGACCACCTCTGGTGAAAATTTCATCCAAATCCATCCAGTAGTTTTTGTGTAATCCTGCTGCACAAATACAAGCAAAGCCCTTGGTGGAGGTATGTACTCTCAGATCATCACCAAACTCTAACCATCTGTTGCCCGTGCCATTACACACCTTTCCTGAAAATTTCATCAACATGTGTTCATAATTTTTTGAGTTATGTTGCTAACGGTCAAACCAGCAAGCATCCATCTATCCATCTTCTACCGCTTTCCCGGAGGTCTGGGTCGGGGAGGCAGCAGCTCAAGCAGAGAAGCCCAGACTTCCCTCTTCCCGGCCACCGGCACCAGCTCTTCAGAGAAGATAACAAGACGTTCCCCGGCCAGCTGGGAGACATAGTGTCTCCAGCGTGTCCTGGGTCTGCCCCGGGGTCTCCTCCCAGTGGGACATGCCCGAAAAACCTCAAGAGGGAGGCGTCCAGGAGGCATCCTGATCAGATGCCCAAACCACCTCAACTGGCTCCGTTCACTGTGAATGAGCAGCGGTTCTACTCTGAACCTCTCCCGGATGACAGAGCCCCTCACTCTCTCTCTAACGGTGAGTCCAGCAATCCTACAGAGAAAGCTCATTTTAGCTGCTTGTGTCCGCAATCTCATTCTTTTGGTCATTACCCAAAGCTCATGACCATAGGTGAGAGTAGGAACATAGACTGACTGGTAAATCGACAGCTTTGCCTTAGAGCTCAGCTCTTTCTTCACCACAACAGACCGGTGCAACGTCTGCATCACTGCAGATGCTGCTCCGATCCATCTGTCAATTTCTCCCTCCATTCTCCCCTCACTTGTGAATGAGACCCTGAGATACTTAAACTCCTCCACTTTGGGCAAGAGCCTGTCCCCAACCTCTACTGATGACTAGAGAGAGGAGGCACAGGAGGCACACATGACCAGGTAACAAGAGTCAAAACTTCATTTCTGCCAGTGCTGAAATACTTAACGCATAATGGGTATTAAGTAGGCCTGCTGCTTCATAGTGGCATAGACTATTACAAGGCTGAATATATATTTGGTAAATCAGGGAATAATTTTTTCAACTTTTACTAATATGGGAATGCCAAAATAAAGAGGGTAAATTAGCCTTGTCCTTCTATCAACGTTAATGATTTTGCGCTCTTCCTCCACACTTGTATACATCCTGTATGCTGTCATTTTTTGCTTAAAAATCCCTTTCCTTTAAAAATGAAAAAGAGGACACTGGAGACAAATACCTGTACTGATGTGCTGACTGTCCTATAATAAAAAGAGTTTTTAAAAAAATCCTTATATGGTCAGAGATTTACCCCCCCCCCCCAATATCTGAAACAAAGTTATGCCCTTGCACTCATGGATCACCTCCAACATCTAATGAGTTCATCTTTGGGCTAAGGGCCACCTCTGGTAAAAATTTCATCCAAATCCATCCAGTAGTTTTGGAGTACTGTTGCTAACACTCTGTGAGGAGATAAGAGCCTTGGCAGAGGTATGCATTTTGAGATCATCGCCAAAATCTAATCACGTGTTCAGTGTGCCATTACACACCTTTCCTGAAAATCTGAATGAAAGACACTATATAAATATCCATTCCATTATTATTATTATTATTATTATTATTATTATTATTAACAGACAGAAACGACAGCAGAAACAATATGACTACATTATATGAATACATTATAATAATATTAATAACAAGACTGTCATAATTGTATTGATCATACATTGGGGCTGAGCAATTCCACCTTAAATCAACATCATGGTTTATTGAATATTTCAGGTTGGTTTTCAGGGTTTTTTATTTCCTCCTCTCTTCTCCATTACAGTTTACTGACAAGGTTCATAATTATTAAGCAATATTACACAACAATGTAGTATCATACCATTTTTTTGCAGTTATCAACTACAAATTCACTTAGTATCCATATTATCTACCGCAACAAACTTATAAGAAATATGACCAGGACAAAGGCACAAACGCTCACCCGGCACGCCGACAGATGCGGACATGTTCCTTCAAAGGACTGCTTTCAAATTTTGATCATAATATCCTTTTAGTGTCAGATCAAAGAGTACTGGGTTGTTTGAAGCAGCAAAGTTCGGCCTCCACTTCCTCCACTGTCACCTCCCGTTCTCGTCTTCCTGTACCAGCGTCCTATGTCCCGCCCTTCCTTAATTCTGATTGGCTGCTTAGATAGGTCTGACATTGATGAGCACAGCTGTACAGTAGTCTGACAAGTTGAACATTTTTCAGCCCTAGAGCACCGAGACAAAAAGCAATCACTGCTCAAAGAGTCTCAGCACCGAGGGCGCTCAGCACTGTAAACATTGGACTACATAGAGAATGAGTAGAAAATAGTCACCCACAGAAGAAAAAATGAGTTTGGCGGACACGACCCTAATACTTTTACTGCAGTGTTTGGCTTCTGGATTGCCAAGGCATGTGGTGTTATGTATGGAATGAGTGAGCCGTGAGCTGTCTTATGTCAAACACCAACTGAACTTTATTACAGAAGAGTAGGGATATAAATACAGAGACCGCAGCCCGCCTGACGTCATCTACGGTAAGCCCCAGGGTTCAAACCCTCCCAAAGTCACACATCACATCCTCCCCCCTTCAGAAAAATACAGAACAGCATAACCTTTATATTAAATAACACCCCCTTTTATTATTTTTTAGAGAACTCTGTTGTTGTGTTTCACTTACAACTAGTCTGCGGGTAGATTGCCGCCAGACCCAGCGGGCTAAGTGGATTATTCTGCCACTTTTGTTAGCCACGCTCCTAACTAAACAGTCACTAACTTTTTTTTTTTATATGCGTTAAAGGGCAAGTCCATGGGGGGTGGGGGGATGGGGGGGCAGTGACCCTGCGGTGGATGTGCCCCTGGAGCTTCGAAGTGTGGTAGCCTCCTCCCTGGAGTAGCCAGACCCCCAAGGCCAATCTTCATCACGCCGAAGCCTGGGTCCCATACTGCGGTAGCCAACTCCTGCGGAGCCCCACCCCCTGGAGCCACCACCCGGACACACCGTAGTCTGTTTGAGTGCCAAACCGAATCATCCATCTGCTGAAAGCACGTTGTCCCCAGCTTCGCCACAATCCTCAGTGACGCCCACCCTTTCGCCAGCTGTGGCTCGGTCAGTCGCTGTCACTGTCTCCTGACGGCGCGAACCCGAACCCAGTCCATAACATGAAGTGGCGCCTCACTTGCTTTCATGCGCTGTCGTTGCACTCCCGGTGGCTCTGCATGCCCGTCCGGCTTGGGACCTCCGCCATGCTTCAGTGATTCCGTTGTCTCCATGTTCACTGGAGACCCTTCACCCGCTGTCTCCGTCGTCGACTGCGGCTCGTCTTGGGTACAAAAGCAGCCCAGTACCTCTCCAGTGTTGCTCGTTGAAACGCTCTGCTGTGCCGCGTCATGCACTGTGGTGATGCCCAGCTGCTGCTGCTACTTTTCGGGGCTCTCAGCATGCTCACGCTCCCTATCCCACGGCTCCAACTCTGGCTGCGGGGAAAACTGAGCCAAGCCTGTTCGTTGCTCTCCCACTGTGCTGCAGTCACTCTTAGTGCTGAATTCTCCCTTTTCACGGCACTCACTCTCCATGCTGTGCTCTTCGGCTGGCTTGTCATTCTCGATGGACACGGGCTCCCTCTCCTGTGGCTCTGATTCCACCGTGTTAACTAACGCCGACTGCCCGGGTAGCTTCAGTGTTTAGCGCCCATTTAGCACCGTAGCTAACTTCTCCGTTGCTACATTACCTCCCTAGAACTAGGTAGCTTAGTGTCTTTTGGCGCCAATAGCATTTCAACCCACAGCTTTGTGCTACATGTGTGTTCGGCAAAGTAGCCAGCCAGAAGCGTGACAGTATCCGCATGACTCTGTTTCCCCCAACGTGTGGAAAATTCTGACCTTCTATGCCGAGTTTGCAAACCAGAAGTGCTCGCTTCCTCACTCCATCGAATCTACCCAGGCCCACCGCTGCAATGTACTTCTCGAACGCGGCCAACCAGCGACAGCGAGGCCACACTATTGCTGGTTCTCCTGGGTGCTCTATAAATGGCTGTAGAGGTGCCCCGCCCGCCACCGTGAGTTAATCCTCAGTCGCCAAATGTTACATATGGAATGAGTGAGCCGTGAGCTGTCTTATGCCAAACACCAACTTAAGTTTTTTACAGAAGAGTAGGGATATAAATACAGAGACCGCAGCCAACCTGATGTTATCACCCTGACGCCCAACACTGGCTACGGTAAGCCCCAGGCTTCAAACCCTCCCAAAGTCACACAACACACATGGCCCTATGGCGTGACCACACACATAACTGAGTGGGCACGTCTTAAAGGGGCAGTACATGAAAAGCGCCAGATATATAAAATAATATTCAAAAAATTCCTGCATTCACATCGTGATCCAAATCGCTACCAAAATCTATTCATCTGTTCCGCTTGCCATTACACACCTTTCCTGAAAATTTTATCAAAATCCCTTAAAAAAGTTTTGAGTAATGTTGCTAACAGACTGATAAACCAACCATCATGAATTGCCTTTCGGGGCAGAGAGGAAGACCCACATGCTGAACTGTGAATTTGTGAGGTTTATTGAAAACACAAAGTCCAAAACAGTGCTCTAACATAAAATTCAAACAAGCCAGCAACTTACAGTTTACGCGCACCAGAATCAGGGCTGTGTTCTGGCGGAGACGAAGAAGGAGAAACTCAAGACTGCGGCGAAGAGAAATGAAAATACTGCCTTTAATTAGGATTAGAAACAAATCACCTAAGTACTGACAGGTGTGGGTCACATGAGGGAAACAATGATTCATAATTGTACCAGCTGGGAGCAATGACAGGGGAGTGACCGGTTGACAGCTGACAGGGGCCCTGCCCACACGGAGCCCAAACCAGGAAATGCCACTGACAGCTGTCAACAACAACAATAAGGAATTTAATGAATAAAATATCAGCAAGTACAGACTGAGAAATAAATACCAACTAGAAAAGCACTCATAGACCACATACCTCTGCCAAGGCTCCTTCTGTTTCTCATGGATCACCTCCAAAATGTAATGGGTTTGTGTGTAGGCCTATAGGCACTTGTGGTGAAAATTGCATCAAAGTCTGTCCATCAGTTTTGGAGTATTGTTGCTAAAACACTGTGAGAAGATAAGAGCCTTGGCTGAGGTATACATTCTTAGATCATCACCAAAATATAATGGGCTCCTCTCTAGCCCAAGAACCACCTCTGGTGAAAATTTCATCCAAATCCATCCAGTAGTTTTTGTGTAATGCTGCTGCACAAATACAAACAAAGCCCTTGGTGGAGGTATGCACTCTCAGATCATCACCAAAATGTAATCATCTGTTCCCCGTGCCATTACACACCTTTCCTGAAAATTTCGTCAAAATCCGTTCTTAACTTTTTGAGTTATGTCGGTAACAGACAGACAGACAAACCCCGGTAAAAACATGCCAAGGTAAAAATTACCTTGGTGGAGGTAATTAATACAGAAGAGCATAACAAAAACTAAGACATAAACAGGAAAATGGAAAACAGTGCAAGAATAACAAAACCCCAAAAAAGCACAGAATACAGCAAATATATAAATACAGAGAAAAAGCCATGAGACTGATCTAATCACATCTAATCAGAGATTTCTAACCCCTTGGTTTAACACAGAAACTTGTAGCTTAAAACAGAAGACTCGTCAATTAGAAAGAAAATGGTGCTCCACCAATTTAGATGAAATTTATTCAGCTTGGAGAAATCATCTTTTAAATTCTAAAAAATCTCTTAGAAAAGCTAGAACAAGTTATTACTCTGCATTAAGGGAAGAGAACAAGAATAATCCTAGGTTTCCCAGGGAACGGTTTTGGCTCCCTTCCTGTTCACCCTTTATACTGCGGACTTCTCACACAAAACAACACACTGCCATCTACAGAAGTTCTCTGACGACTCTGCGATCGTCGGCCTCATCTCCAACGGAGATGAAGCTGAGTGCAGAGGACTTATCCAGGACTTCGTGGACTGGTGCTATCGGAACTGCCTCCAGATCAATGCGAGGAAAACTAAGGAACAGGTGGTGGACTGCCACAGGCAAGGACAACCCTTCACAGCACCAGTAAACATCCAGGGAACAGACATTGAGATGGTGACATCCTACAAGTACCTGGGTGTTCATCTGAACAATAAACTAGACTGGTCACACAATACCGATGCACTCTACAAGGAGGGACAGCGCAGGCTGTTCCTACTGAGGAGGCTCAGGTCTTTTGGTGTACAAGGGGTGCTCTTGAAGACATTCTACGACACGGTGGTGGCATCAGCCATCACTTTTGGAGTGGTCTGCTGGGGCAGTGGCATTACAGCAGCCGATAGGAAGAGACTGAACAAACTGATCAACAAAGCTAGCTCTGTCCTGGGGCAACGCCTTGACCCAGTGGAGGAGATAGGAGAGAGAAGGATGGTGGCTAAACTGTCATCTCTGCTTGAGTCCGAGTCCCACCCTATGCAGGACATACTGAACACACTGAGGAGCTCATTTACCAGTAGACTGCATCATCCTAGGTGCGTGACCGAGAGGTTTCACAGGTCCTTCCTACCTACGGCTGTCAGACTGTATAACCTAAGCAGGGCTGCTCGCAGAGATAGCAAAAAAAATGTGACAACCTAATAGTATTGAATGCAAAAGACGCAACAGACTTATACAAAATGGTCCCCTCCAGTATACAACTAGGACAATATCAGTTGCTATGGAGGGTGACAATATGTATGGGTACATATTCATACTATGTAGGGTAACTAAATAGACGGTTATGCTGTTTATTCCATCTAGCTACAATGCTCCGCACTGTGTATATATATTTATGTGTACATATGTATATTCACTGCTCTTATTTTCTTATCTTCTAAATTATTGCTCTGAGTGTTGCTATCCCTGTGCTGTTGCAATCCTGGAATTTCCCCACTGTGGGACTAATAAAGGCTTATCTTATCTTATCTTATCTTTCTTTTCAGCACTGTAGCCAGGCTGACAAAGAGCCAGGACTCTGTCAATCCTTGCATTCCCTTAGAGCTTACTAGTCAGGACTTTATGAACTTTTTCAATCATAAAATTTCATCTATTAGAGATAAAATCAGTCAGATTCTTCCCACCATTAACTTAGACACAGCATCGACTACAGCTCCTTCAATTGATATCTGTTAGGATAAGTTTACTCCAATTGACCTTTTAGAGTTAGATAAAATAATTTCCTCATCCAAGTCTTCAACTTGTCTTTTAGACCCTATTCCTACCAGGTTATTTAAAAAAGTCTTCCCATTTATTGGCAGCCGTATTCTTCAAATAATCAATTCTTCTTTAACATTAGGCCATGTACCGCAGGCTTTTAAAACTGTTGTAATTAAACCCTTACTCAAAAAGCCAACGCTGGATCCAGGAGTTTTAGCTAACTATAGACCAATCTCTAATCTGCCTTTCATTTCAAAAATCTTAGAAAGAGTTGTTGCTACACAATTATTTGATCACTTGCAGGGAAATGGTTTATTTGAAGAGTTTCAATCTGGGTTTAGAATCCATCATAGTACTGAAACAGCCTTAGTGAAGGTCACTAATGACCTCCTTATCGCATCTGATAATGGACTTCTTTCTGTACTTGTCCTTTTAGACAGTGCAGCCTTTGACACTATCAACCATAACATTCTACTCGATAGATTAGAACACTATGTTGGACTTAATGGAACTTTGCTGCAGTGGTTTAGATCTTATTTGTCTGATAGGCTCCAGTTTGTTCATGTCATTAATGAGTTTTCTTTCAACTCAAAGCTCAGTCATGAAGTTCCACAGGGATCTGTGCTAGGCCCTATTCTTTTTAGTTTATACTATATGCTTCCGTTAGGCAACATCATTAGAAAGCACTGTATACATTTTCACTGTTATGCAGATGACACACAATTATCCTGAAGGACAAGCTGCTGCGCGCAGGGGTGGACCAGCACCTGTCATCATGGATCCTGGACTACCTCACGAACCGGCCTCAGTTTGTGAGAACCCGGGACTGTGTGTCCGACACGATCATCAGTAGCACGGGGGCCCCCCAGGGAACGGTGCTGGCTCCCTTCCTGTTCACTCTTTATACTGCGGACTTCTCACACAACACAACACACTGCCATCTACAGAAGTTCTCTGATGACTCTGCGATCGTTGGCCTCATCTCCAATGGAGATGAAGCTGAGTACAGAGGGCTTATCCAGGACTTCGTGGACTGGTGCCATCGGAACTGCCTCCAGATCAACGCGAGGAAAACTAAGGAGCTGGTGGTGGACTGCCGCAGGCATGGGCAGCCCCTCACAGTACCAGTAAATATACAGGGAACAGACATCGAGATGGTGACATCCTATAAGTACCTGGGTATTCATCTGAACAATAAACTAGACTGGTCACACAATACTGATGCACTCTACAAGAAGGGACAGCGCAGGCTGTTCCTGCTGAGGAGACTCAGGTCTTTTGGTGTACAAGGGGCGCTGCTGAAGTCATTCTATGACACGGTGGTGGCATCAGCCATCACTTTTGGAGTGGTCTGCTGGGGCAGTGGCATTACTGCAGCCGATAGGAAGAGACTGAACAAACTGATTAAGAAAGCTAGCTCTGTCCTGGGGCAGCGCCTTGATCCGATGGAGGAGATAGGAGAGAGAAGGACGGTGGCTAAACTGTCATCTCTGCTGGAGTCCGAGTTCCACCCTATGCAGGACATACTGAATGCACTGAGGAGCTCATTTAGCAGCAGACTACATCATCCCATGTGCACAACCGAGAGGTTTCGTAGGTCCTTCCTACCAACGGCTGTCAGACTGTACAACCTAAGCAGGGCTGCTCGCAGAGATAGCAAAAAGACGTAACAAACTAATAGTTTTTTGAATGCAAAAGATGCAATAGACTTACACAATGGTCCTCTCCGGCATACAACTAGGAACATACCGGTCGCTATGGAGGGTGAGAATATGTATGGGCACATAATCATACCATGTAGGATAACTAAGTAGACGGTTATGCTGTTTCATTCCATCTAGCAACAATGCTCTGCACTGTGTGTGTTTATATATTTGCATATTTATTCCATCTAGCTACAATGCTCCGTACTGTGGGTGTTTATATATTTATATATCTACATATTATTCCATCTAGCTACATTGCTCCGCACTGTGTGTGTTTATATACTTGCATATTTATTCCACCTAGCTGCAATGCTCCGTACTGTGGGTGTTTATATATTTACATATTTATTCCATCTAGCTACAATGCTCTGCACTGTGTGTTCATATATTCATATATTTATTCCATCCAGCTACAATGCTCTGCACTGTGTGTCTGTGTGTGTGTGTATATATATATATTTTATAGTAATACGTACATATGTTTATTAGCTGCTCTTGCTTGCTTGTTTTTTTTTTTTCTTGCCTTCTGATTGTTGCTCTGAGTGTTGCTATCCCTGTGCTGTTGCAATCCTGGAATTTCCCCGTTGTGGGACTAATAAAGGCTTATCTTATCTTATCTTATCTTATCTTATCTTATACCTGTCAGTGAAGCCAGATGATAGTAATCAATTAGCCAAGTTAGAAGCCTGTCTAAAGGAAATCAAAGCTTGGATGACATGTAATTTCCTGCTAAATTCAGATAAGACTGAAGTCATTCATGTTGGTCCAAAAACCTTAGAAATACCTTTCCAAATCAAACTCTTAGTTTGGATGCTGTTACTCTTTGTCTTAATAGTTCTGTGAGGAACCTTGGAGTTATTTTTGATCAAGATCTGTTTTTCAATTCACATATTAAATTTGTTTCTAAGGATGCTTTCTATCATTTGCATAATATTGCCAAGATTAGGAGCATCTTGTCTCAGAGTGATGCTGAGAAACTGATCCACGCTTTTGCTAGCTCTAGATTAGATTGTTGTAACTCTTTATTATCAGGTTGTCCTAAAATATCTTTAAAAAGTCTTCAATTGATTCAAAATGCTGTTGCAAGAGTTTTAGCAGGTACTAGTAAGAGAGATCATATCTCTCCGGTTTTGGCCTCCCTTCATTGGCTTCCCATAGAGTTCAGAAATAAGTTTAAAATCCTTCTTCTCACTTACAAAGCTCTTAACAATCAGGCCCCTTTTTATTTAAAAGATCTGATACTACCCTATCATCCTAATAGCGCATTATGCTCCCAAAATGCTGGATTACTTATAATACCTAGAATCTCCAAAAGTACAATGGGAGTCAGAGCCTTCAGTTATCAAGCTCCTTTCCTGTGGAACCAGCTGCCAACCTGGATTCGGGAGTCAGACTCGATCTCTGTTTTTAAGAATACGGTAAAAACCTTCCTTTTCGATATAGCTTACAATTAGGAGGCATCATGTGTCTCTAAACCTTCCCTTAGTTATGCTGCTAATAGATTTAGACAGCCGGGGGACCTCCAATAATGTACTGGGCTTCTCCCCTTTAATGTTTGCTCTCTACATGTCTGTTCTTCTCATCTTCTCTATCCCCTTACCCCCCAGCCAATCGCAGCAGATGACTGCCCCTCCCTGAGCCTGGTTCTGCTAGAGGTTTCTTCCTGTTAAAAGGGAGTTTTTCCTCTCCACCATTGCCAAGCGCTTGCTCACAGGGGATCGCCTGATTGCTGGGGTCTTTCTGCAATTGCGGGGGTTTCCCCTACATTTGAAAGTTCTATGAGATGACGGTTGTTGTGAAATGGCACTATATAAATAAAGTTGAATTGAATTGAATGAAAAGAGTCGGGTGGCCTACCAGGGAACATGGGCCACCCAATCCTGCGGCATAGTCTGTCAGGTGGTCTACCAGAGTTTTGTAGCCACCTAACAGAAAGGGTGGTCTAGGAGGCAGCTGCCCAACGGGAAGAACCAATGGCGGGCAAGATAGAGGAGTCGGGGAAACCACGACAATGTCAGGGTGAGGAGAGGGAACCACAACGTCCTGGGGCAGAGGAGGGGGAACCACGACAGTGTCGGGCAGAGGAGGGGGAACCATGACGGCGTCGGGCAGAGGAGGGAGAACCATGGCGCACTCGGTCTGGCCTGTAGCACCCTCGGTGGTCCCAGACTGGGACATTGCAGCACCCACCATGGCTCTGGGCTGGAGCAGAGCTGCACCCGCGGTGGACCCGGACTGGGACAGAGCTGCACCCGCTGTGGCTCCTGAGCTGGAGCATAACACCCATGGTGGGCCCACACTGGAGTGCAGCACCCAAGTTGGTTTCAGGCTGGGGCACAGCACCCACGATGGTCCCCGACTAGGACACAGCACTCATGGAGACCCGGACTGAGGAGGAGATGCACCCACGGAGGTTCCAGGCTGGGACGGAGCACCCGCGACAACCTCAGCCGGAGGCGAAGCAGCACCCTCGGAGGTCCCGGGCTGGGACGGAGCACCCACGAAGACCTCATCCGGAGGGGGAGCAGCACCTACGGAGGTCCCGGGCTGGGACGGAGCACCCACAACAACCTTAGCCAGAGGGAAAGCAGCACCCACGGAGGTCCCGGGCTGGAAGGGAGCGCCCGCGATGACCTCAGCGGGAGTAGTTGGACCCATGGGGATCTCGGGCGGCGAGCCGGGATGCATGGAGACTTCTGGCAGAGCTGGACAATCCTCAATGACCCTGGGGGAAAGCTCAGGGAAAAGGGGGCAGAGAAACAGGGTCAGGGTCACCGGGGGCAGTGGAGCCTGGCAAGGCAGGCTCAGGTGCACACTTGGCTCTCCCCACCAAGAGCCCAACAAGATCTCTCCAAAACTGAAACAATGAAAATGAAGGAAAGTATTTGCCTGAGTTCAAGCTCCACTGCCATCCAGGACTCCATCGATCCAGGCGATGGTTCCTCGGGCCTGGCCCTCTGGAGGTCCAACTCCGGCTCTGCTGCGGTGGCCCCTGCAGCAGGTATGGTGGTCAATACAGCCCTGGGACCCCCCCAGTGAGGTGACCCATGCCGGTGGTTCATCCGACGTGGATTCAAGAGGTCAATTTCCTGCTGGCGCTGGATTCTGCTCAGCTGAGGCCCGGGGACACTCCTTCGTCGGTGCAGGCATCAGCTCAGTCTCAGCGCTCTTCCTCCGTCCCGAGCGTGGCTGTGGGGCTGGAACCAAGTCCTCCAGAGCCTCAGGCTCCTCCATCGTCCGGCAGCTCAATTCTGGGGTTGGCAGACACTCAGGGAGAATAGGAGGAGACACGGAGAGATCAGGTGAAAAGTTTATAGCTGTAGCAGGCAGTGAGGACTCAGAAGACTGCATTGACTGAGCCTCACCACTGGGAATCAGGCAAGGTAATTCATGTGCCAATGATGGAGAATGAAAAAGCACTTGCCCGTGTTCCTGGGGCGTGATGTTTTCTGCTGCAGTTTGCATAGAATCCGCCCTCTCCGTGGCTGAAGCTGTTGTGGGCCCCTCAGACGAATGTAGAGGAGCCGCCCCTGCAGACGTGGTGACGGGCGGAGCCGGGAAGGAGGCGGCCAGACCCTCAGCAGTGGGAGGAATCGTCAAGAAGGGGAATACAGTGATCCCTCGCTACTTCGTGCTTCACCTTTCGCGTCCTCAGTGCATCGCGGATTTTTCAAAAAAATTCAAAATTGAGAAATAATGGGCGGGCGCTAGCAGAAGGCAGGGAGACTACATTAGACCATCAGGTATCAACACGGAGAGCCCGCACAACTCAAAAAAATCCACCTCTCTGTTCGCTGTTCTCGTGTTGGCTCGGCTCGGAAATCTCGCAAGCTGATTGGCCGAGACGTTTCACCCCGCAAGCTGATTGGCCGAGACGTTTCACCCACCTCCTCTCCCTGCCGAGCGCCCATGAAGGAAGGAAGAACGCATTCATTGCTCTTTATCGCTCGTGTTACGTAGTCTCGCAGCGTGGAACTTTTTGCTGTTCTCTTGTGCCATTTTGTGCGAAACAGTCTTCCCGTCGAGCCACTATGCCGCCTCCTGCAGCTTCTCCAGCTCTATCGGAAGCTGCCCTCGATGATCCTGCGCTTCTAGCACCTGACGATGAGGCGTCACCTGAGGAGCAGTAAAGCTCTCATTAACCTGTGAAGTAAATCATCTTCATCTTGAGTTACGTATCTTGTTATAAGAATAAAAGAGTTCTAAAAACATATTTATGTACACTTTATTTACATCTACGTATGTATGTACACGTACACACACACACACGTATCATATGAGAGAGAGAGAGAGAGAATGAACGTACATATTATTTATGGATGACGTCATTAGGGTGACGCTACTTCGCGGTTTTTCACTTTTCGCGGTCGGTTCTGGAACCCATTAACCGCGATAAGTGAGGGATCACTGTACAGCAGCAACAGAGGAGTAGGCTGACGGGACAGCCGGAGGAGAGAAACAGAGTGAAGGAACTGCTGCAGGAGTTTTCCGCCTCGGCAAAGGAGGGGCTGCTGACGAGGAGGTGGAGGTGGTCCTCCGGCAATCTGGAGCTGGATGGTGACATCATGGAGCTGGTGGAGCAGGAATGGGTGCACTGGAGGTGAAGCAGGGCATCTTCTGTGGAGCGTGCTTCTATGTGGGCGCTGGGTTCGCTGGAGATGGCCCCCACGTCAGCCCAGGGAAGGATTGTTGGACGGAGAGCGTCCGGAAAGCACAGAAAGCGTAGCCAACAAGTCCGCGAACTAGGCATGCCTCCATAACCCTGGGTGCGCTTCAACAATGGCGGTCACTGAATCCACGCTCTTCCAGATCTTTTTTGGGCTGCGAGAGGCAAAAGCTTCATCCACTAAACTCTGGGCAAACTCGGCAGCCCACTGCTTCTGCACACTTGGAACCCCCGCTGCCAATCTCCCTTTGTTTGTTGGAGGTCAGCGTGCTGGGGACATGATGAGCTCCACAGAAACAGGTGAGTGAAAACAAAAAAGAAAACGAAACCCCACAACTCACAGCAGCTGGGTCTTTTACTGGCCGCAGTCTTCTGTCATGAATTGCCCTTTGGGGCAGAGAGGAAGACCCACGCACTGATCTGTGAGTTTGTGAGGTTTATTGAAAACACAAAATCCAAAACAGTGCTCTAACAAATTTAAACAAACAAGCAACTTACAGTTTACACGCACCAGAACCAAGGCTGTGCTCTGGCAGAGACGAAGAAGGAGTGTCACGCCTCGCCGCCCATCTGCGGCGCCAGCTGCACGCACACCTGCACGTCATCAGCGGCGAGGGATTTAAGCCGCCTCGCCCTGGGCTTCGGCCTGAAGCCGTCAGACTTCACTCGTCACGATTGCTGTGAGTAACCTCTACCACTTCAGCAAACATTTCGGTAAGAAGCCCTTACCTTTTTTCCTCTCCAAGTCTGCTCCCCTGTGCACAGGTGGATTTCCCGGCGGCGGACCATTCCTGTCCGTCTCCATTCCCTCGCTGCTGCACCGGGCTCTCCAGGTCGCTGTCTACCGGACCTCGTCCTTGCTGTGCCAGCCACCTGCTAACTCCAAGTAAGCTCATCACTATTTTTACATCTCCTGTGTTGGTGTGTGCCCGTCACCCTTCTCCCTTTGCTTCTCCCATAGGGTTGTCCGGCTGTACGGTCTCCTGCCTCCGTGCCTGACGCAGACGCCACCACCAATACATTCACATCTCGCAGACACACATTCATACACACTTGTTGCTAATAAAGCTATTGGATCTACTCTGAGCCTGCGTGTGTGTCTCCTGAGCCGTGCATTATGTCAGTACGGCTTCAGCAGAGCGGCTCGGCAGACGGCGGGCTCACACGCCGACTTACCACTCTCGAAGCTCGAGTGGACCTAATAGCTCACCAGCAACAGGTGATTTTAAACCAGTTAACCATTATCACTAACCGATTGGACCGCTTGGACCCCCAACAGCCGTTCCCCCCGGCTCGTCAGGGTGGCGCGGCTCCTGCTGCTCCAGTGGCCGTCCAGCCGGCTCCAGTAGCACCGGCTAGGCTCACGCCCATTCCGACCCCCGCCCGCTTTAGCGGTAAGCTCGGCGGTGCGCGGGGGTTCATAATGCAGTGTGAGTCCGTGTTCCACCGTGTGCCCGGAGATTTTCCCTCAGATCATAGCCGAATTGGCTACATTGGGAATCTCCTAGAGGGGCGAGCACTAACTTGGGCTTACGCCGTAATGGCGAGGCCCAGTTATGCCACCCTCACCTATGACCAATTCGTGAGACAATTCCTGGAGGTCTTTGATCATTCTCGTACCGAGACTGTCCAGGTCGATCGGCTTCTCAGTCTTCAGCAGGGAAGCCGGTCGGCAGCGGACTATGCGATCGACTTCCGGGTAGCGGCGGAGGAATTGGGCTGGGATGAACGTTCATTCTACGGCCTCTTCCTCCGCAGTCTCAATGATGATCTGAAGGATGAACTGGCTGGGCGGGACATCCCGGAGACTCTAGCGGAGCTAACGTCCCTAGCCATCAGTTTGGATAACAGGCTGCGCGAGCGCTCCTCGGGGCGGAAGTCGCCTTCTTCTCGCTCTCGTGGTGCCTCGTCACGCCTGTTCCAAGCTCGCCCCCTGGCGACGCCGCCACCATCACGCCCGGAGGAGTCGGAGCCGATGGTGACGGGCTGGACAAAGCTCCCCCCTGCGGAGAGACAACGCCGCCGTGAGTTGGATCTCTGCATGTATTGCGGAGATAGTCAACACACGGTGGAGCTTTGCCCACAGAAGCCAAACGGCGGGGTCCGCGAGTCACTGTAGGGGGCCTCGCGGACATCAATCGGTTAAATCCCCTCTCCCAATTGAAGCTGCCCGTCCTATTTTGTCACAACTCCACTGGGCACCTCACTCACGCACTGGTGGATTCGGGCGCGGAGGGCAGTTTTATTTCACAAAGCCTGGCAACCCGATTGGGCACCCGTTGCCAAGTTCTCAAAACTCCTCTCACCCTAGTCAACCTCTCCCATGTCTCCCTGGGGAGAGTAACACATCAGACTGTCCCTGTTCCTGTGATCATCTCTGGGAACCACCGGGAGGAAATAACCTTCTACGTCCTCCCCAACTCTGTGTCGCCCGTCATCCTGGGATACCCCTGGCTTCGCCTCCATAACCCCGTTTTGGATTGGAAGTCCGCCAGGGTGTCGGCATGGAGTACATTCTGTATGAGCACCTGCTTGCAGTCCGCTGCCTGCTCTCCGTCCTTTTCCCCAACTCCTACGGACGCTGCGCCCCCGGATCGCTCTCTGGTGCCATCGGAATTTCACGACCTGGGTATGGTTTTCAGCAAGTCCAAGGCGATGTCTCTTCCTCCACACAGACCCTACGACTGTGCGATAAACATCCGCCAGGGGGCACCCTTACCCTCTGGGCGACTCTACAGCCTGTCGGCGCCGAAGAAGGAGACCATGAATGCCTACCTCAAGGAATCGCTGAGTGCTGGAATTATCCGTCCCTCGTCATCACCATTGGGGGCAGGATTCTTCTTCGTGGGCAAGAAGGACGGTTCCCTCCGCCCTTGTATCGACTATCGCGCCCTAAATGATATCACGGAGAAGGATCGCTACACCCTGCCACTCATGGACACCGCCTTCCACTCCCTCCAGGGGGCGACTTGGTTCACCAAGCTGGATCTTCGCAGCGCATACCACCTCGTCCGGATCCGGGAGGGAGATGAGTGGAAGACAGCCTTCCGTACCCCAAACGGCCACTTCGAGTACCTGGTGATGCCGTTCGGGTTGACCAATGCTCCAGCCGTCTTTCAGCGCCTAATTAATGACGTCCTCCGGGATTTCATTGGCCTTTTTGTGTTCGTCTACCTGGATGACATCCTCATCTTCTCCAAATCCAGGGACGAGCACCGGGTCCATATGAGGCGGGTCCCCCAAAGGCTGCTGGAGAACCGGTTGTACGTGAAGGCCGAAAAATGTGAATTCTACGCTAAGACAACATCCTTCCTCGGGTTCATCATCTCCCACGACCAGGTGCTTCCGGACCCAGTGAAGGTGAAGGCGGTGGTGGAATGGCCTACACCTGCATCGAGAAAACAGGTGCAACAATTCATCGGGTTTGCAAATTTCTACCGCCGCTTCATCCCTAATTTTGGCTCCATCGTTGGCCCTCTGACCCGCCTCACGTCCCCTAAGGTCCCGTTCCGGTGGACCGAAGAGGCCGCGGAGTTCTCCTCCTCCCGGGTCCTTAGCCAAGTCAACCCGTCGCTGCAGTGCATCGTGGAGGTGGACGCTTCGGACACAGGAGTGGGGGCGGTTCTGTCTCAGCGGTCGCCAGGTGATGGAGTCAAACGGCCCTGCGCTTTCTTCTCTCGGCGCTTGTCCCCGGCAGAACGGAATTACGACGTGGGGGACAGAGAGCTCCTTGCCATCAAGCTCGCGCTGCAGGAGTGGCGTCACTGGCTAGAGGGGGCGGACCTGCCGTTCGTGGTCCTGACTGACCACAAGAACTTGGAGTATTTGAGATCTGCCAAGCGTCTGAACGCCCGCCAGGCGTGCTGGTCCTTGTTCTTTGCCAGGTTCCGTTTTAACATCACCTTCAGGCCTGGCTCCAAGAACGGCCTGCCCGACGCCCTCTCTAGGCAGTTTGCCCCTGAGGAGTCTGAGGACACGGTCCACACCATCCTGCCCAGGTCATGCATCGTAGCAAGATCCGGAAGGCGCAGGAAGTGGAACCTGACCCTGGCGGCGGACCGGAGGGGAGGCTGTTCGTGCCATCCATGTTCGGGGGGAGGTCATCCACTGGCTACATACGTCCAAGCTCACCTGCCACCCTGGCTCCTCCCGGATGATCGACCTCCTTCAACGGTCCTTCTGGTGGCCGGGCCTGCGGAGGGATGCTGCCCGCTACGCCCGGGCCTGCCCAGTATGTGCCACCAGTAAGTCAGGTAATGTCCCTCCAGCGGGTTTGCTCCAGCCTCTGCCCGTCCCTGGCAGGCCCTGGTCGCATATCGCCCTGGATTTCGTCACCGGACTCCCAGTCTCAAACACGTTCGACACCGTCCTGACCATCGTAGACCGCTTCTCTAAGGCGGCACACTTCATCCCGCTACGAGGTCTTCCAACCGCCCTGGAGACGGCGGATCTCCTAGTCCAGCACGTGGTCAGGCTGCACGGGATTCCGGTGGACGTGGTCTCGGACCGGGGGCCCCAATTTTCCTCAGAGGTTTGGAGGTCATTCTGCAACGCCCTGGGAGCCAAGGTGAGCCTCTCCTCCGGCCATCACCCCCAAACCAACGGGCAGTGCGAGCGGACCAACCAGGAGCTGGAGGCTGCGCTCCGCTGCGTCACTGCGTCCAAACCTACGTCCTGGAGTAACCATCTCGCCTGGGTTGAGTACGCCCACAACACCGCCCGCTCTTCTGCTACAGGGATGTCTCCCTTTAAGGCGTCCCTGGGCTACGACCCCCCTCTTTTTCCAGCACAGGAGAGTGAGGTGACGGTTCCCTCAGTTCGGGCGCACCTCAGGCAGTTCCGCTCCATCTGGGCGTCAGCGCGCAATGCGCTTTTACGCACGGCGGAGCGCAACAGAACCACGGCGGACCGGCACAGAAGACCTGCCCCAGCGTACCAGGTGGGTCAGCGTGTCTATGTGTCAACCCAGGACGTCATTTTAAAGGGCAAGAGGAGGAAGCTGGCACAGCGTTTTATGGGCCCATACCCCATCACCAGGATTATCAACCCGGTGGCTGTGCGTGTAGCTATTCCCCCCTCCCTTCGCATCCATCCCACCTTCCACGTATCCAAGGTGAAGCTGGCAGTCTCTGACCCCCTTTGCCCTCCTCCTGCTGTGCAACCCGCGCCCCGGATGATTGATGGCCATCCGGCCTGGCCTGTCTCCTCCATCCTGGACTCCCGGCTCCGGGGTCGTGGGTTGCAGTACTTGGTGGACTGGGAGGGTTATGGGCCTGAACATCGGCAGTGGGTACCCTCGTCGTTTGTGTTGGACCCGTCCCTCATTGCTGATTTCCACCAAGCTATTGGATCTACTCTGAGCCTGCGTGTGTGTCTCCTGAGCCGTGCATTATGTCAAGGAGAAACTTAACCCTTTGACATCCTTCTATTTATGGACATAAAAAGCATCCTCACTGTCTATGGCGCAGTGCTGTGCCTGTCATGTGAAGTGTCATGTGATGTCATAACCCCCCCCCACCCAGTTATACTAAGTATTCCACCTCACAAGGTGGCAGACATGTATAACTTGCTGCTCTTGCCTTGGAGGACTAATGGCCCCCATATAACCCCCCGACTTCTGGACACCAGAGAAGAAGAGTTTGTAAACAAATGGTGATCGATCGCAAGACAGAGGAGGCATTTGCTCCCAAATTTGCCAACTATGATCCTAAAAAGAGACTATTTAGCTTTTGAAGGTAAATATCTACATTTTTTTTATAACAGAGGGTGGGCAAAGCTGGTTGATTTGTATCTGCCATTGACCCCCAGCACCATGTGACTGGACAGAACAATTGCGCCGGTTCCCAGTCGTCATATAGATAAATTGCAGTGGAATAAAAGCAAAATTGCAGTGGAAAATCATAGCAGTTTCTGGATGTGGGAGAGAAAGCAAAAATTACTGAGCAAAGACAAAATAATGACCAGGATGTACGAAAATGGATGAAGTACGCCACCTGGCCAGCGGTAAGTGATGAATTTCTTTGTTTACATTGTAACTGATTTCCTGGTTCATATACTTTAAAGGTAAGATAACAAAATGCCCAAAACAACAAACGGTGACAAAAAACAAAACCATCCTTTGTGTAAATATGTCCAAAGTCTGCTTTTGACTGAAAGTTATGTAATTCGATATGGCTGCCATGGCATTATGCAAATTAGACACGTAAATTTACTCCTATCGCAAACTTTGGATTATATTCTACATCTTTCTAATTGACAGTAAGCCATTATCTCTTACCACTTTCAAGTTATAGCTCTGGAAATCTCTGACATCTGAACTGAATATTTTCTTGAAAAAAATCTTGACCACCAGGGGAAGAGGAGGAAACGGCGCAATGGAGCGCCATAGGCAGTCACTGGGTTTAGACTGCGGCAAAGAGAAATGAAAATACTGCCCTTAAATAGGATTAGAAACAAATCACCTAGGTATTGACAGGTGTGAGTCACATGAGCGGGCAGAGGGAAACAATGATTCATAATTGTACCAGATGGGAGCAATGACAGGGGAGCGACCCAATGACAGGGGAGCGACCGGTTGACAGCTGACAGGGGCCCTGCCCACACGGAGCACAAACCAGGAAATGCCACTGGCAGCTGTCAACCACAACAATAAGGAATTTAAAGAATAAAATATCAACAAGTACAGACTGAGAAATAAATACCAATTAATCCAGAATAAGAGCATAACAAAACTAAGACATAAACAGGAAAATGGAAAACAGTGCAAGAATAACAAAACCCCCAAAAAGCACAGAATACAACAAATATATAAACACAGAGAAAAAGCCATGAGACTGAGCAGGGCAGAAACCTCCTGTGCTCAGCTCATGACACCAACCAACCAACCAACAGACAAACCAACGCCACTAAAAAACATTACCTCCGTCTTCCCTTGGCAGAGGTAATAAAAGATAAACACTGTCACAAAAAAAGTTCAAAATTTACAACAAAAAGAAGCAAATTTAGAAGAAAAACACTTTCAAATTCACAAGAGGATGAACATTTATGAGGAAAAAGTTGCAAATTTAGGAGAAAAAGATGCAAAATTTCGAAGAAAGGCGCAATTTATGATTGAAAATTAATCGGATTAAGTTAAAGGGTAAAACTCTCATATTTACTGACAACCCAGTTTATCGTTAAAACTCGGTTGTTTGACCTGAATGTTTAATCTCAGACATGTTTTTGAGCAAAAGTCGGTGCGAACGGATGTGTCAGCGGCTGCAGGCTGAGCCCCCCCCCCCCCCCCCCCCCCCCCGGCTCAGCGGTCACCCCGGGCGCCTCACCTCAGCCACCACATGTATCCGTACTCGTAGGGGAAGAAGCTGTTGGGGTCATCGCAGCAGTACTTCAGGTCGCTGAAGCCGCAGCAGAAGAGCGCCGCGGAGTCGCCGTCAGCCTTCGGACAGGTGAAGCTCTCCACCAGCACCTTCTCCCTGGTGTAGTAGCTGTCACAGTCTGAGCTCATGCCGGCCACGCACACGGAGCGCCCGACGCGCAGTGAAGGTGGTGTATGGCGTTATCCGCTCCCATTGCGCCCCTTCCCAGCTGCCGCAACAAGTTCACATCACCGCCGCGCAGCAGCAGAGTGGTCCAGGAGCTGCTGACAACTCCCCCCCCCCCCCGCTCTCTCTCTCTCTCTCTCTGATGCCCTCACCCAGTCTACTCATCACCACCCCAGATCACGATGCGATGTTTTACGCGCAGAAATCCACGGTTAGATTGAACAACGCAGCTGCTCTGCTCATTACCTCCGCCAAGGAGGGGATGTAATCGGTCTGTCTGTCTGTCAGGATTACACAAAAACAGCTGCATGGATTTGTATGAAAATTTCACCAGAGGTTGCCCTTGGGCCAGGGATGAACCCATTACATTTTGGTGATGATCTGAAAGTGCATACCTCCTCCAAGGACCTTGTTTGTAAGTAAGTAAAATTTATTTATATAGCACTTTTCACAGAAAGGATCACAAAGTGCTGCACAATAAAATAAAACACAGCATCACAAATACAATAATAAAGGCATAAAAACATTAAAAAAACATAAAAACCAAATCAAACTAAAAAGCCTGTTTAAACAGCAGTGTCTTCAGCTGCTTTTTAAAAGCCTCAACAGAGTCTACTGAGCCAACGACAACGGTAGATCATTCCACAATTTTGGTGCCACTGCCTGAAAGGCTCTATCACCTCTAGTTTTAAAATAGGTTTGAGGGACAGCCAATAAAAGTTGATCTGACAACCTCAAAGACCGCGAGGGGTTATACACAATAAGCAGCTCAGTGATGTATTTAGGGGCCTGATCATGAATAGCCCTAAAAATAAGAACTAAAATTTTAAACTGAATCCTAAAACCAACTGGGAGCCAGTGAAGTGCTGCCAAAACCGGTGTAATGTGAGCCCTTTTCTTAGTGTGAGTTAAAAGTCTGGCAGCCGAATTTTGAACAACCTGGAGGCGTTGAAGGTGCTTTTAGCTCAGACAAGTAAAAAGACTATTACAACAGTCTAAGTGAGAAGAAATAACACATGAATAATCATCTCAAGTTCTGCCTTTGACACCAGGGTTCTCAACTTAGAAATATTCTTCAGATGGAAGAAACAGTTTCTAATTAATTGATTAATGTGGTGCTCAAAAGACATAGCAGAGTCAAAACTGACACCAAGATTCCGAAGACTCACCTGGACAAAGGAACCTTATATACCCATGTGGTACTTAATAAGCGGGATCTTGTTTTCAGGAGCGATAACTAATGTCTCTGTCTTGTCTGAGTTAAGCTGTAAAATGTTTGCACTTAACCACTGTTTGATGTTAGACAAGCAATTAGTTAAACATGATAGCATGTAAAACTCAGACTCTTTAAAAGAGGAATACAACTGAGTATCATCAGCATAAAGATGATAAGAAATATCATTGAACTGGCTAATTATCGGTCCCAGTGGCAAAATGTAAATTAGAAATACAGTGGGGAAAAAAGTATTTAGTCAGCCACCAATTGTGCAAGTTCTCCCACTTAAAAGATGAGAGAGGTCTCCAATTTTCATCATAGGTATACCTCAACTATGAGAGACAAAATGAGAAAAAAAAAATCCAGAAAATCACATTGAAGGATTTTTAATGAATTAATTGGTAAATTCCTCGGTAAAATAAGTATTTGGTCAATAACAAAAGCTCATCTCAATACTTTGTTATATACCCTTTGTTGGCAATGACAGAGGTCAAATGTTTTCTGTAAGTCTTCACAAGGTTTTCACACACTGTTGCTGGTATTTTGGCCCATTCCTCCATGCAGATCTCCTCTAGAGCAGTGATGTTTTGGGGCTGTCACTGGGCAACACGGACTTTCAACTCCCTCCAAAGATTTTCTATGGGGTTGAGATCTGGAGACTGGCTAGGCCACTCCAGGACCTTGAAATGCTTCTTACGAAGCCACTCCTTCGTTGCCCAGTTGGTGTGTTTGGGATCATTGTCATGCTGAAAGACCCAGCCACGTTTCATCTTCAATGCCCTTGCTGATGGAAGGAGGTTTTCACTCAAAATCTCACGATATATGGCCCCATTCATTCTTTCCTTTACACGGATCAGTCGTCCTGGTCCCTTTGCAGAAAAACAGCCCCAAAGCATGATGTTTCCACCCCATGCTTCACAGTAGGTATGGTGTTCTTTCTCCTACAAACACGACAAGTTGAGATTTTACAATAAAGTTCTATTTTGGTTTCATCTGACCATATGACATTCTCCCAATTCTCTTCTGGATCATCCAAATGCTCTCTAGCAAACTTCAGACAGGCCTGGACATGTATTGGCTTAAGCAGGGGAACACGTCTAGCACTGCAGGATTTGAGTCCCTGGCGGCGTAGTGTGTTACTGATGGTAGCCTTTGTTACTTTGGTCCCAGCTCTCTGCAGGTCATTCACTAGGTCCCCCCGTGTGGTTCTGGGATTTTTGCTCACTGTTCTTGTGATCATTTTGACCCCACGGGGTGAGATCTTGCGTGGAGCCCCAGATCGAGGGAGATTATCAGTGGTCTTGTATGTCTTCCATTTTCTAATAATTGCTCCCACAGTTGATTTCTTCACACCAAGCTGCTTACCTATTGCAGATTCAGTCTTCCCAGCCTGGTGCAGGTCTACAATTTTTTTTCTGGTGTCCTTTGACAGCTCTTTGGTCTTGGCCATAGTGGGGTTTGGAGTCTGACTGTTTGAGGTTGTGGACAGGTGTCTTTTATACTGATAACGAGTTCAAACAGGTGCCATTAATACAGGTAACGAGTGGAGGACATAGGAGCCTCTTAAAGAAGAAGTTACAGGTCTGTGAGAGCCAGAAATCTTGCTTGTTTGTAGGTGACCAAATACTTACTTTACCGAGGAATTTACCAATTAATTCATTAAAAATCCTTCAATGTGATTTTCTGGATTCTTTTTTTTCTCATTTTGTCTCTCATAGTTGAGGTATACCTATGATGAAAATTGGAGACCTCTCTCATCTTTTAAGTGGGAGAACTTGCACAATTGGTGGCTGACTAAATACTTTTTCGCCCCACTGTAAAATGGGTCCTAGAACTGATCCTTGTGGTACCCCACATGAATACTGTGCTATTTCAGAAAGGATCTGATTCACGGACACATTAAAGGTTCTTCCAGAGAGGTATGATGAAAACCATTTTAAAACAGAACCAGACAGCCCGAGCTCTTTGAGTCTGTTGATCATCATGCAGTGATCAACAGTATCAAAGGCAGAAGAAAGATCCAATAAAACCAAAACTGTGTATTTACCAGTGTCAGCTGCCATCATAATGTGACTAGAGACTCTGACTAAAGCTGTTTCGATAGAATGATTCTCCCGAAAGCCCGACTGAAATTTATCCATGATATTACAATTTGCCAAAAATGACATAAACTGCTCAGCCACTACCTTTTCCAGAATTTTTGATATGAAAGGGAGTTTAGAGATTGGCCTATAATTATTTGGCTGTGATGGATCCAAACTCTGCTTCTTAAGTATTGATTCAACCACAGCATGTTTGAAGGGGCTGGGAACCACACCAGCAGAAAGTGAAATGTTTATCAGTTCAACAACTGAAGGACCAGTTGACTCAAAAACTGCTAAAAACAGTTTAATAGGGAGAACATCAGCAGGGGAAGAGGAAGATTTCATCTTCTGCAGCAGAGCTGTGATGTCCTGAAGGATCACTGGGTTAAAGGTGGACCAAGTACAAGTTGTGGGCATAACACTGGCACAGTTAAAAGAAGATGATGGCAAAATGTTTTCCCTGATATCGCTGATCTTATCAACAAAGAAATTAAGAAATTTTTTACTGTCTGCTTTACAGAACACAGGAATTAGAGGGGCAGCAGGTGAGACAAGAGTGTTAATTATGTCAAATAAGACTCTAGGATTTTTCTTATTTGTGAAAATTATTTTTGAAAAATACTGATTCCTGGCATCCCTCAGCATGTCATTTAAGGAGGCTGTAAGTTCCCTTAGATGGAGTCTGTGAACCTCCAATTGGGTGGATTTCCATAAGCGTTCTATCTTACGGCAATTTCTCCTAAAGGATTGAATGGAGTCATTTATCCAGGGATAAGGCTTTTTAGGAGAAGCAAAGACAGATTTCACTGGTGCCACTTTGTCTAAAATAGTCATACAATGGCTGTTAAATGTCTGAGTGATGGCATCAGGATCTTTAATTCCCAACAGTAAGTGTGGCTCAAAAAAAGCAGAGAAGTCATTTGCTGCCTCTTGGTTAATAATCCGCCTTTTTGCTGCCATTTTCAGAGGGGGAGGATTCACAGGGAAATTAACATTAAAAAGCACACAGCTGTGATCACTGATCTGGAAGTCATCCATACACACATTTTCAATATTCAAGCCCAAAGAAAAAACAAGGTCCACGGTATGACCCTTAGCGTGTGTAGGGCCTGAAATATGCTGGATGAGGTTATAAAAATGAGTGATGGATAAAAAGTCAACAGCTGTGTTACATGTACATCATCAATATGAATGTTAAAATCACCAATAATTAAAACCCTCTCCAATTTAATAAGGGAAGATAAAAAGTCTGTAAAATCTGTAAGAAAGACACTTGCAGGATTGCATTTGTGGAGCAGGTTTGTATTTGTGCAGCAGCATTACACAAAAACTACTATATGGATTTGGATGGAATTTTTACCAGAGGTGGTTCTTGGGCTAGAGAGGAACCCATAACATTTTGGTGATGATCCAAGAAAGCATACCTCCACCAAGGCTCTTATCTTCTCACGGTGTGTTCGCAAGAATCCTCCAAAACTACTGGATAGACTTTTATGCAATTTTCACCAGAACTGGCTCTTGGTCTACACACAAACCCATTACATTTTGGAGGTGATCCATGTGGGACAGAAGAAGCCTTGGTGGAGGTATGTACTCTCTGAGTGCTTTTCTAGTTTAGATTATGTGGATGTGCTCAGGAATGATTTTTTAGATTTTAGGAATGATTTTTTTAGATTTAGTATACTTTATTGATCCCCAGAGGGGAAATTGAGGGTCATCCACCACCTGGATGGATGAAGCAGCCACGATACGGCGCTATCCCTTAACCATTCACACACACATTCACACCTAGGGCCACTTTAGAGTCTCCAATTAACCTAACCTGCATGTTTGAAGCATGCAGGTGTGCATGCATGCAACTTGAAGCATGCATGCATGAAGATCATTCAAAGGTGGAGGTTCTGCAGAGAAGGACCGGTGTAACAGGCCACAGTACACCCCCAGTTCAGACGATAACCTGGGGTTAAAGCAGCCTGTAGGCTAGATTATACCCCGGCTATATTATGGCCTAGGCCAATTCATACTCTGGGGTATGAATCCATGATATCAATAGCATTAAGTGATTTATATGTTGTAGTGCATCCGGAAAGTATTCACAGCGCTTCACTTTTTCCACATTTTGTTATGTCTTATTCCAAAAGGGATTAAATCCATTTTTCCCCCAAATTCTACACAATGTGAAAAAAGTTTTGAGATTTTTTGCAAATTTATTAAAAATAAAAAACTAAGAAATCACATGTACATAAGTATTCACAGCCTTTTCCATGAAGATCAAAATTGAGCTCAGGTGCATCCTGTTTCCACTGATCATCCTTGAGATGTTTCTTCAGCTTAATTGGAGTCCACCTGTGGTAAATTCAGTTGATTGGCCATGATTTGGAAAGGCACACACCTGTCTATATAAGGTCCCACAGTTGACAGTGCATGTCAGAGCACAAACCAAGCATGAAGTCAAAGGAATTGTCTGTAGACCTTTGAGACAGGATTGTCTTGAGGCACAAATCTGGGGAAGGGTACAGAAAAATTTCTGCTGCTTTGAAGGTCTCAATGAGCACAGTGGCCTCCATCATCTGTAAATGGAAGAAGTTCAGAACCACCAGGACTTTTACTAGAGCTGGCCGGCCGTCTAAACTGAGTGATCGGGGGAGAAGGGCCTTATTGAGGGAGGTGACCAAGAACCCAATGGTCACTCTGTCAGAGCTCCAGTGTTCCTCTGTGGGAAGAGGAGAACCTTCCAGAAGGACAACCATCTCTGCAGCAATCTACCAATCAGGCCTGTATGGTAGAGTGGCCAGATGGAAGCCACTCCTTAGTAAAAGGTGCATGGCAGCCTGCCTGGTGTTTGCCAAAAGGCACCTGAAAGACTCTCAGACCATGAGAAAAAAAATTCTCTGGTCTGATGAGACAAAGATTGAACTTTGACGTAAATGCCAGGCATCATGTTTGGAGGAAACCAGGGACCGCTCATAACCACGCTAGTGGTGGTGGCAGCATCATGCTGTAGGGATGTTTTTCAGCGGCAGGAACTGGGAGACTAATCAGGATACAGGGAAAGATGAATGCAGCAATGTACAGAGACATCCTTGATGAAAACCTGCTCCAGAGCACTCTTGACCTCAGACTGGGGCAACGGTTCATCTTTCAGCAGGACAACAACCCTAAGCACACAGCCAAGATATCAAAGGAGTGGCTTCAGGACAACTCTGACAATGTTCTTGAGTGGCTCAGCCAGAGCCCAGACTTGAATCCAATTGAACATCTCTGGAGAGATCTGAAAATGGCTGTGCACCAACGCTTCCCATCCAACCTGATGGAGCTTGAGAGGTGCTGCAAATAAGAATGGGAGAAACTGCCCAAAGATAGGTGTGCCATGCTTGTGGCATCATATTCAAAAAGATTTGAGGCTGTAATTGCTGCTAAAGGTGCATCAACAAAGCATTGAGCAAAGGCTGTGAATACTTATGTACATGTGATTTCTTAATTTTTTATTTTTAATAAATTTGCAAAAATCTCAAAAAACAACTTCATGTTGTCATTATGGGGTATTGTATGTAGAATTCTGAGGGGAAAAAAAGAATTTAATCCCTTTTGCAATAAGGCTGTAACATGAAAAAATGTGGAAAAAGTGAAGCGCTGTGAATACTTTCCGGATGCACTGTATATTTGGAGGTTGTTGATAGTAAGGTCATTAGTTGGGATGCTACAGTTACTCAAACCTGATGACGATGCTGCAGAGCTAGCCTGTGCTTCACAAATCCAGCACTTGTTGAGTAAACTGCCTGCAGGATTAATAACTCTGCAAGACATGTCCGCTCAACATCCCAAAATGCTCACTACAACCTGGTGGATTTTGCTGCTTGGCTGGAAGGAGAGGCACAATGTTAAGCAGTTGTAGTACAATCCAGTAACCTGCACACTGGTGCTCCTCAAGTACAAATGAGAGAACCTAAACAAAGATACAAGTTGCCATCAACCACCATTCTACACGGGACTGACAGAAAACCTCCACATGGACATTCAAAAACAAAAACTGTCTGCATGCACTTTTGCCTGCTGCTGTCTCTTCACCTCGACCCTGAGCTTCTCATAGATGGAGAAGCTATCAAGGTGGTAGAAGAAACCAAATTCCTTAGACTTATTTTTGATAATAAGCTGTCTTTTATTCCACATATAAAATTTCTACGAATCAGATGTTTTAAAGCCCTGGATATTATTAAAGTTTTGGCAAAAACTAAATGGGGTGCGGATTCCACTGTGCTGCTGCGTCTCTATAGAGCACTTGTAAGATCTCGGTTAGAGGATGGGAGCATAGTTTAAGGATCAGCAAGGAAATCATATATCAGGACGCTGGAAATTGTCAATCACCAAGGTCTAAGGCTTGCCTTGGGGCTTTCAGAACCTCTCCTGTTAAAAGTTTTTATGTTGAAGCAAACAAACCTTCACTTCAAAACAGGCGCCTGAAATTGGTTTGGGAGGTAGAGGACCAACTTGGCCACATACCAGGGGTTATATAAGGTTAAGGGGTGTGTCCTTTGATTGGTAGGCATGGTATAGGATGGAGGGTGTGGTTAAGGAGAGGTTGGAAACTTGTGATTTAACAGCGAGTGTCAAAAGGTGTGAAAAGAATCAGGTAGCTACCTCATGGCTACCTGCCATAAGTCATAGACACTTGTATCTCTTTCAAAACCAACATGATGAGGTAGTGTATGCTAGATGCCGTATTGGCCTCTTAAGGCTCATGCACAGCTTTTTATTAAAAGGTGAAGCCCCACCATCTTGTCAGTTCTGCTGAGGCTTTTTTTAATCAATAAAGCACATTTTACTTGACTGTCCTGCTCTCATGACAACAAGACAGTGTTTTTATACTCAAAAATCACTGAAAGATATTTTTAATAAGGCACCACCAAAGAAAGTTATAGGGGTTTAGCCCATGTGCATCTGAAGCAGCTTATTTATTTTTTCTATTTTATTATACATCTCTCTATATATATTTATTCATCTATTCAATTATTTATTCTTTCATTTATCATCCTATCTATAATTTTTAACTCAATTTTCTTATTAGTTCTATTTTTTTGCCATGAAATAGTCATAGATGCTGACATGGCACTAAACAAGAACACTCACTCACTCACTCACATGAATATCAGGTCCTTGGCATGTTAAGGCCAAACTGCAAGGTTCATGAGGAATGTAGACTGAACTTGAAGGGAAAGGCATGGTATAGGATGGAGGGTGTGGTTAAGGAGAGGTTGGAAACTTGTGACTTAATAGTGAGTGTCATGATGGGTTGTAAAAGCAGCATCCCCAAAAGGCTCAGTCGTTCACAAGTATGGATGGAGTGAGGTTCGCACTTTGTGAACAACTATGTGGGCAAATAGTCTTAACAGTTTAAGAACAACATTTTTCAACATACAGTTGCAAGGAATTTTGGGATTTCATCATCTACAGTCAATAATATCATCAAAAGATTCAGAGAATCTGGCGAAATCTCGGCACGTAAGTGGCAATGCTGAAAAACCAGCATTGAATGCCCATGAGCTTCGATCCCTCAGGTGGCACTGCATTAAAAACCGGCATCATTCTGTGAAGGCTATTACCACATGGGTTGATGGATACTTCAGAAAACCTTTCCCAGTTAACACAGTTCATCACTACCTCTACAAGTGCAAGTTAAAACTCTACCAATCAAAGTCAAAGCCATATAGCATCAATACCCAGAAACACTACTGGTTGCTCTGGGCCCGAGCTCATCTGAGACGGACTGAAGCAAAGTGGAAAACTGTGCTGTGGTCTGACGAGTCTACATTTCAACAATTGTTTTGAGGAATCATGGATGTCATGTTCTCCGGGCTAAAGAGGAAAAGAACCATCCAGATTGTTATCAGCGCAAAGTTCATTAGCCAGCATCTGTGATGGTGTGGGGGTGCATTAGTACCCATGGCATGAATAACTTAAGATAAGATAAGATAAGATAAGAAAAGATAAGATAAGATAAGATAAGATAAGCCTTTATTAATCCCACAATGGGGAAATTACAGGATTGCAGCAGCACAGGGATAGCAGCACTCAGAGCAATTTTAAATAAGATAATAAGATAAGAATAGGTTAGCCCAAGCAGTATATTTCACATTGAATGAACAGTGTTTTTGCCACCCTCGATAATAATTGTAACTGACCTAGTTGTATATTGGAGGGGACAAGCTCTATTGTGCAGAGTTGTGACGTTTAATACGGTCTCTGTGAGCAGTATTTAGATTATAAAGTCTGACAGTCGTAGGTAGGAAGAACCTGCAGAACCTCTCCCTCGAGCACTTAGGATGGCACAGCCTACCGCTAAATGAGCTCCTCAGTGTGTTCAGCATGTCCCACATGGGGTGAGACTTGGACTCCAGCAGAGATGACAGCTTAGCCACCATCCTCCTCTCTCCTATCTCCTCCACTAGGATGAGGCGTTGCTCCAGAACAGAGTTGGCTTTTTTGATCAGCCGGTTCAATCTCTTCCTGTCAGCTGCTGTGATGCCACTGCCCTAGCAGACCACTCCAAATGTGATGAGTGATGCCACCATTGAATCATAGAAGGTCTTCAGAAGTGCCCCCCGCACTTCAAAAGACTTAAGTCTCCTCAAGAGGAACAGCCTATGCTGCCCCTTCTTGTAGAGCGTGTTGGTGTTGTGTGACCAGTCCAGTTTATTGTTCAGGTGAACAACCAGGTACTTGTAAGATGTCACCATCTCAATGTCAGTTCCCTGGATGTTTACCGGTGCTGTGGGGGGTTGGCCACACCTGTGGCAGTCCACCACCAGTTCTTTGGTTGTCCTCGCATTGATCTGGAGGCAGTTTTGCAGGCACCAGTCCACAAAGTCCTGGATAAGTCTTTTGTACTCTGCGTCATCCCCCTCAGAGATGAAGCCGACAATTGCAGAGTCATCAGAGAACTTCTGTAGATGGCAGTGGTGTTGTGTTGTGTGTGACGTCAGCAGTGTAGAGGGTGAACAGGAAAGGAGCAAGAACTGTTTCCTGGGGGGGGCCCTGTACTGCAGATGATGATGTCAGACACACAGTCCCGGGTCCTCACAAACTGTGGTCAGTCTGTGAGGTAGTCCAGGATCCACAATGACAGGTGCTGGTCCACCCCTGCACACAGCAGCTTGTGCCTCAGAATCACTGGTTGGATGGTATTGAAAGCACTGGAGAAATCAAAGAACATGATCCTCACAGTGCTCCCAGGCTTCTCCAGGTTGGACAGGGAACAATGTAGGAGGAAGATCACTGCATTCTCCACCCCGATGCCATGCTGACAGGCAAACTGAAGTGGGTCCACTGCTGGTCCCACCAGGGTGCGGAGGTGGGTGAGGAGCAGCTTCTCCAGGGTCTTCATTAGGTGTGATGTGAGGGCCACTGGTCTGTAGCTGTTCAAGTCCTTGGGGTGCAGAGTCTTTGGCACGGGTACCACGCAGAATGTTTTCCACAGCTTTGGTCCCCTCCCCAGTTTCAGGCTCAGGTTGAAGATGTGCTCACGATCCTGCATAGCTAATCTGCACAGGACTTGAGGAGCCTTGGGCTGATGCCGTCCAGACCTGCAGCCTTCCTTGCTTTGATTTTCTTCAGCTCAGCTCTCACCTGGGGCAGGGACAGACTGGGGCAGGGGGGCGGTGTGCTGGGAGGGAGGGGGGGTGTTGGGTCTGTGAAGGGAAAAACAGCTGGAGACGTGTACTGAGAGCTGGGGGCTGTAAGGGGGGTGAAGGGAGGGCAGTGGACAGGGGGACTAGATGCAGGTGGAGGCAGCAGGGGTTGGTGGGCAGGCAGAGAAGAGGGCGGTTGGTCAAACCTGTTAAAGAACAGGTTCAGGTCGTTGTCCGCCCCCCCCCCCCCACACACACACGGCCTGGGAGGAGGTATTCTGGTGCCCAGGGATGGTTTTGAGGCATTTCCAGACACCGCTGACATCACTCCGCTGCAGCTTGTCCTCCATCTTCTTCCTATAACTGTCCTTCCCCTGTCTAACCTTCCTCTTTAGCTCCATCTGTAAAGGCTTTAGCTCCTCCTTGTTTCCTGTCCTGAAGATCCTTTTCTTCTCCTTCAGCAGTGACTTTATGTCAGGGTTGATCCAGGGTTTGTTGTTTGAGAAACACCATATGGTCTTGGTGGGTACGGTGTTCTCCACATAGAAATTGATGTAATCTGTGATGGTGTGTGTGTGAGGCCGTCGATGTCCTCACCATGTGGATCCCAGAGCTGCTCCCACACAGTGGATTCAAAGCAGTCCTTTAGAGCATCCTCCACCCCCTCGGACCATATCTTCACTGTGTAGATAACAGGAGGTTGTCTGTGTACCAGGGGTTTGTACACAGGCAGGAGGTAAGCCAGGTTGTGATCAGATCTTCCAAGGGGAAGAAGGGGTGATGAGGTGTAAGCCTCCTTGGTGTTTGCATAAAATAAGTCGAGTGTTTTATTGTCTCTGGTGTGGCACGTGACATACTGGGTGAAATTGGGCAGAGCGAAGGACAGGAAAGTATGGTTAAAATCACCAGAGATGAGCTGGAGAGCATTTGGGTGCTGTGTCTGCAGCCTGCTGCTGACTGTGTGGATGACATCACATACTGCCTCAGCGCTCATGGAGGGGGGTACATACTGTAGATCGCAATTACAATGACGTGTGAGAACTCTCTGGGGAGGTATACCGGTCACATGCTAACGGCTTGTGACTCAATGTCCTTGCTACAGTGTTGTTCTTTAAACGTGATGTGCCCAGGAATACACCATCTGTTGTTCACCAACACTGCCAGCTCCCCGCCTCTGCTCTTGCTGCTATCAAGTATCCGATCTGCCCGTATTAAGTGGAAACCCTCCAGCCCAATGTTGGCATCTCTTGTTAGCTCTGTTACCCACGTTTCAGTGAATAGCATGATGCTAACCTCTCTGAAGGCTCTCTCATACCTGGACAGAGCCACTAATTTGTCCGTCTTGTTAAGCAGTGATCTCACATTTCCCATAATAATGGATGGTAGAGCGGGCTTGTACCTTGTCTTCCTCGTGCATTGCTTCACTCCAGCTCGACATCCATATCATTTCCTCCTGATTTCTTGAGGAATATCGAGTCTCTTAGTTAGCACTGTAGAAAAGCTGAGTAATGCTAACAATTAACTCCCACTGTAAACAGTGGCTCCGCCACTCACCAGGTCAGCAGTCATTGACGATATGAATAGAAAGACGGCTAATGTCAACGCTAGAGTCCATGGTGTCCATGGTGGATGTGGGGTGACAAGATCAGAAAAGCTGTAGCAAAGAAAAACAAATAGTAAATAAAAAACGAGAAAGAAGGCTCAGAACTGAGCCACTGCTGCAAAAAGGCAGCCGACCCGTGTGGCGCCAGAACTGATATATATAACTTGCACATCTGTAAAGGCTTCAGTAATGCTGAATGGTACGTACAGGTTTTGGAGCAACATAACGGCTTTTTCAGGGACATCCCTGCTTATTTCAGCAAGACAATGCCAAGCCACAATCTGCATGGAGCAGTGTGAGAGGATTTTTGAAAATTATACGATAATATGATAATTATATGATAATGATATTCACTTTACCCACCCTTACCAAACCTGCAATCTATGCAAAAAATGTTACTTTTCTGTGTATTTTGCACATTTTCTAAGGGTGTAAATACACTGAGTTTATCAGCAGTGGGAGTAAAAATTGATACAATGTAATACTGTGATACTTTGTGTCACTGATGTTGTATTGATTCAGAGACACCAGTGTCATAATATTTTATTAAGAGTAATAACAAATGTTGCAGATAGAAACTCAACTTTTTGGTAACTGTTATGGATTTTTTTTATTGTTGTCTGTTCAGTCTGTCTTCTGTAATCATAAATGACATTACACCCAGTTCTTCTCCTATGAGACAGCAAGGATTCAAACCAGCCTTGAACACTGCTGACTCAGCATTCTCAAAACAATGCTTATCTGCTTGGTCTATGGTATTAAAACTCTTTGCTGTTTTCTGAGACTTTGAATCTTCACGTGGCACTTACAGTGGGGCAAAAAAGTATTTAGTCAGCCACCAATTGTGCAAATTATCCCACTTAAAAGATGAGAGAGGTCTCCAATTTTCATCATAGGTATACCTCAACTATGAGAGACAAAATGAGAAAAAAAAAATCCAGAAAATCACATTGTCTGATTTTTAAAGAATTTATTTGCAAATTATGGTGGAAAATAAGTATTTGGTCACCTACAAACAAGCAATATTTCTGGCTCTCACAGACCTGTAACTTCTTCTTTAAGATGCTCCTCTGTCCTCCACTCGTTACCTGTATTAATGGCACCTGTTTGAACTCATTATCCATATAAAAGACACCTGTCCACAACCTCAAACAGTCAGACTCCAAACTCCACTATGGCCAAGACCAAAGAGCTGTCAAAGGACACCAGAAACAAAATTGTAGACCTGCACCAGCCTGGGAAGACTGAATCTGCAATAGGTAAGCAGCTTGGTGTGAAGAAATCAACTGTGGGAGCAATTATTAGAAAATGGAAGACATACAAGACCACTGAGGCGCCGCGTCATGGCTGCCACGTCATTGGGATGCGCCATCGTGCGCGCCCAATGTCAAGTCAAATTCCTCGTATGTTTACTTGTAAACGTGCTTGGCAATAAAGCTCATTCTGATTCTGATTCTGATTCTGATAATCTCCCTCGATCTGGGGCTCCACACAAGATCTCACCCCATGGGGTCAAAGTGATCACGAGAACGGTGAGCAGAAATCCCAGAACCACACGGGGGGACCTAGTGGATGACCTGCAGAGAGCTGGGACCAAAGTAACAAAGGCTACCATCAGTAACACACTACACCGCCAGGGACTCAAATCCTAGCTGCAATGCTCCGCACTGTGTGTGTTTGTTTGTATATATATATATTTATTCCATCTAGCGACAATGCTCCACACTGTGTGTTTATATATTTACATATTTATTCCATCTAGCTACAGTGCTCCGCACTGTGTGTGTTTATATATTTACATATTTATTCCATCTAGCTATGGTGCTCTGCACTGTGTGTGTTTATGTGTTTGCATATTTGTTCCATCTAGCTACAATACTCCGCACTGTGTGTTTATATATTTGCATGTTTGTTCCATCTAGCTGCAATGCTCCACACTGTGTGTGTTTATATATTCATCATATATTTATTCCATCTTTGGCCTCTCTTCCTCCTCATAATTTAAAAATTAAATGCAGTTTGTTAAATATTAGGTCTCTAACTCCCAAGTCTCTGCTAGTCCATGATCTGTTAATTGATCATCAGATTGATTTAATATCCCTTACAGAGACTTGGTTAGGGCAAGAGGATTATGTTGGTTTAAATGAATCAGCTCCAACTGGTTATTTAAAACTGTCAAAATCCCAGAAGTTCTGGTCGTGGAGGAGGAGTAGGAACAATTTACCATTCCAAATTACTAGTTAATGTAAAGCAAAAAACACGTTATATTCCTTTGAGGGCCTGGTCCTCAGTATTGGGCATTTTAGCAATTTTAGGCTAAACCCAGTTTTATTTGCCATAGTTTATCGTCCCCCATCAACCTACTCAGAGTTTTTATCCAAATTTGCTGAATTCTTTGCTGATTTAGTGCTGAAATCAGATAGAATAATTGTAGTAGGGGACTTTAATATACTGTACATGTAGATGTAGATAGTTGTAGGAAAAATTAAATGTTGGACACCACCCTAGAAAATCCCCAGAAAACATTTTTAATTAGATGTGATTAGATGCTGATGGCTAATATAAGCATTTATAGGAAATGTATCTAAAAGACTGAAATTTGGACTGTTTTAATTTAAACTGTTTGTCAGTAAAAGCAGTAGTGCTTTTGCGCCACAAGTGGCGCTCGGTTGTGATGAGACACTGTTAAGTTGTTAGAACGCGCGAGAAGAAGTTGTAGCAGTTGTTGAGTGATGTCCCATGTCGAAGTGCCGTGCCTGGTGTTGTAAAAAGACAATAAACTGCTGAAAAGTCGCCAAATTGCCTCTTCTTCACCTGACGAGTGTAACAAAATTTGGTAGCAGAGGATGGTTCAGTCGTGCTCAAGACGGTGAATGTGCAAATATAAAAAAAAAAAAAAATGAGCAGAAACGATGGAATTGGAGCAGCTGCAGGATAAGCTAAGCGAGGCCTTGGTGCAACTACAGCCCGAACAGCTACACGAGGTCTGTTTGTTTGCAAAGATCAGCCGGCTAAAAAGCTGGCTAAAAAGTACACGCTGGTACGACTGTTAAACGAGGAGGTGGAAAAGACCATTGAAAACGAAGAAGAGAATGTAGCCCGCACGTTTCTGCTAAAGCTAATCACATGTGCTACCGAAGCTAAGCAAAGCAAAGAGCCATTGCAGGCGGCGGCAGCGGCCGGCGCAGGTCGGGATGCGGAGGCACTCGCAAGTTTACAAAAACAGTATGCTGCTCTACACGAAAGTTTTCTTGATTCAACTAAAAAGATTGAAGAGGAAATAACAAGGCTTACCACTAACGCGACCACTCAGCCACAAAGTCGCCCTTTTCTGGCACAGCCCGCGGCCCCCTCAGCGCCCCTAATACCAGAGGTGACCATTAAACGAGAGTTTAGGATAAATGGTCAGATAGGAGAGAGGGGCCAAAGAGACAAGTTGTCTTATTCCAACCTCATTCACCAGATTGATATGGGCCTAAAGAAAAATCACAGTGAGGCTGAAATAATTGAGGCTGTTGTCAGAGCAGTGAGTCCTGGACTGAGTTTGCGAGATATGCTGGAGATCAAGTCAGATCTCACCCTGCCACAGCTGCGCACCATCCTGCGAGGACATTATAAAGAGGATAGTTCCACTGACTTGTACAATCGCCTGATAAACCTCACACAAGACAGCAACGAGTCACCTCAGAACTTCCTGTTCCGTGCCATTGAGTTAAAAGAAAGACTTTTGGTAGCATCCAGAGAGCCGGGCACGGAAGAGCAGTATAGCTCTGACCTTATCCAAAGGAAGTTTCTGAGGGCGGTGGAAACGGGACTGATTAGTGCTGATGTGAAGTACCAACTGAAGCGCTATCTGGAGGATCCTGCCATCACAGATGAGCTTCTGATTTCTAAGACAAATGCAGCAGCCAGTCTTGAATGGGAACGACACCAAAAGTTCAAGAGGCACATAAAAGAACCCAAAGTCCGAGAATGCCGAGTGGTCAGCCTGTCAGGTCAGTATGCAACCGTTGGAAGAGTGGATGGCCAAGAACGCCCTCCACCATCGACAAAAGGTAAAACCCCTAAATCCCAAAGCACAGTAACCCACACAGAATCTGAGCTCCTGGATATAGTCACGCAACTGAAGGGTGAAATGGAGGAGATAAAGAAGGCCATACGTGAGTCTCCCAGAGCACCCCATGCTCAAAGAGCGAGCAGGACACGTGGTTGCAAAAGCTGTCAGTCCACCAGCAATGGCGATCAGTGCGACCACTGCTTCAGATGTGGAATCAGCAGCCATATGTCAAGGGAATGTCGGACAGGGAAGAGACCTGGTAAAAAGACAGGGCAAGTAGACATGGCTGCCAGTACTGTCCCAACCACATCAACACAAGCTAACACACAAGATCTGTACAAGCTAGTCACTGACAGTATTCGGAAGTTGAAAGCAAGGCTGGTAGCTAAAACAGAGGCACCTCCTGAAGAAACGGTCTGTGTTAATCTACTGTCCCCTAATCACCTAATATGTCATAATAACCCCTAATATGTCATAACCTGCTTTCTCAACAATAAGGAGACAGAAGCATTGTGAGACATAGGGTCACAGGTCTGCTTGATGAATGACACCTGGAGACAGGAGCACATGCCGCACACCACAGTCAGGGACTTAGCCAAGTTGGTGGGTCCAAATATTTCGGAGGGAAGGGCAGTGAACCAGACACCGATTCCATTCTCAGGGTGGGTCAAAGTCACTTTCAAGCTGCCAACAGATAGTGGCCAACAGGTGGAACTCTTAGTTCCTGTGTTAGTGGTGAAGGAGGGTGGAGTGGCAGAGCAGCCTATCATTGGGTTCAACGTGATTGAGCATGTCTTGAAGATGGGCATTGGACCCCCTTGTGCCATCAGTGAAGCTGTTAGTGCAGCCTTCTCATTTGACTGTAAGAAAACAGAGGTATTTTTGAAGATGATGCAAAGTGAGGAGGATAGACTGGGGGAAGGAATGGTAAAAGTTGGCAGCGAGTTAGTCACCATCCCAGCTGGCCAAACCAAAGCAGTTAAAGGTTTTGTCAGAGCAGGCCCACTTACAGACACCCAAGATGTCCTGTTTGAGCGGAGTCAGTACACGCAACTACCGGAGGGTTTGCAGATGCAAAGTGGGGTGGTGCAGTTACGGAAAGGAAGTCGGTCTGTGTTCAAAATACCTATAACAAACAGTACTTCTCGTGATATCCAGCTGCCAGCTAAGACCATTTTGGACAGACACAGAGAGTTAAAACTACTTACCCGGCAGACATTAGAACAACGACTGTAAGCCAAGCGGCAGCAGACTCGATGACGAGTGAAACAGGAAGAAATGAAGAGACAGAGATGGACTGTGCCGTCAAAGAGACTATGGACATGTGGGACCCCCCCAGTACCTCTTGATCATCTCTCTCCCACACAACAAGAGCAAGTGAGACAACTACTACGGGAGGAACGGCAAGCGTTTTCCTGTGATGAGTATGATGTAGGGACAATTCCCTCTTTACAGTTGAAAATAAGACTCAAGGATCCCACTCCTGTCAAAAAGACTTATATCTCTGTCCCCAGGCCACTTCATAAAGAAGTAAAAGAATATTTAGAAGACCTGCTTAACAGGGGCTGGATCACCAAATCTAAGTCATCGTACTGTAGTCCAATCGTCTGTGTGCGAAAGAAAGATGGAGGTCTGCGTTTGTGCTGCAATTTTAGAGAGCTAAACAAGAAGTCTATACCTGACAGACACCCAATTCCCCGCATACAAGATATGCTGAACAGTCTGAATGGGAGTGCCTGGTTTTCAGTCCTCGACCAAGGGAAGGCATATCACCAGGGTTTCCTGGAAGAGTCAAGTAGGCCCCTCACTGCCTTTATCACCCCGTGGGGTTTGTTCGAATGGGTAAGAATTCCATTTGGCTTGTCCTCAGCAACAGCAGCATTCCAAAGATCTATGGAGGAGTGTTTGTGGGGGTTGAGGGATGATATTTGTCTGCCTTACCTCGATGATAACCTTGTTCATTCACAGACTTTTGAAGACCACTTGCGAGACCTGAGAAACATCCTGCACCACTACCAAAGCCATGGGGTGAAGCTGACTCCCCGGAAATGTGAGTTATTCAAGCAGCAGGTACATTTCCTTGGCAAAATGGTAACAAAACAGGGCTACACTATGGACCCTGCGGACCTTGACCCGGTGCAGGCCCTAAAACAGCAGCAACCTTCCACTGTTGGAGAGCTAAGGAAATTACTAGACTTTATTTCATACTACCGCAGCTATATTCCAAACTTCTCCCGTATAGCAAAGCCTCTTTACGACCTTCTTGCTAACGACCACACAGACAAAGCAAAACAAAACTCAAAAAAACATGTCAAAAAGAAAGAAAGTGGCCTGTTTCCCTCATCCCATGCAATCAGGTGGCACCCTGAGCATCATGCAGTGCTCTGTCAGCTTATTGACTTTCTCTCCCAGCCCCCAGTGTTAGGTTACCTGAACTTTGAGGAACCCTTCATTTTGCACTGTGACGCTTCACAGGAGGGGCTTGGGGCGGTGTTATACCAGCGACAACAAGGCAAACTGGTGGTGATAGCGTATGGCTCCAGGATACTGTCAAATCCAGAGAAAAATTACCACCTTTATTCAGGGAAGCTGGAGTTTCTTGCCCTGAAGTGGGCCATATGGGAGAGGTTTCGGGATTACCTTTACTATTCCCCACCATTCACTGTCTATATGGACAATAATCCCCTCACTTATGTGCTCACCACCGCAAAGCTAAATGCAACCACACAGAGGTGGGTAGCAGAACTAGCTGATTTCCAGTTTGTGATTAAGTACCACCCTGGGAAAGCCAATAGAGATGCAGACGGCCTCTCACATATGCCCCTAGATATGGAGCAGTACAAATGCACACAAAATGTTGATCCTGATGTAATGCACTATGTGGCACAGGCAGTCAAGGTAAAGTCACAAGAAAATGAACCATGGTTCTGCCCAGTCACTATTTCCACTCTCATTAGTGAAGCAGATCTAGAAGCCAGCTCTGTAGCTGAAATACCAAAGACTGCCCTAAAAAGAGCTCAGGAGGAAGACTCTGTGATTGGAGAGGTGTTGCATTATGTGGTGTCAAAGCAATGGCCAAAAAGTGGAAAACAGCTGAACAGTAAAATTGCAGCTCTAGTCAGACAAAAACACAAACTGTACCTAGAAGATGATGGACTGCTTTACAGGAGAATGGCATCGCATGACCAGCTACTTCTACCCCATAAGTTCCATAAGCTCGTGTTTAAAGAGCTCCACGAAAACATGGGCCATTTAGGGGTGGAGAGGGTGATGAACCTGATAAGGGAGCGCTTTTACTGGGCTCATATGCAAAGGGATGTTGAGCACTACATCACTAAAGTTTGCAGTTGTTTAAAGAATAAACGTCCCAATAAGCCAACCAGGGCACCACTGACTAACATTGTCACCATGTATCCATTCGAACTCGTGCTCGTTGATTTCCTGCACTTGGAGAGGTGCAAAGAAGGATATGAGTATATCCTGGTTCTAATGGACCACTTCACTCGCTTTGCCCAGGCTTATCCTTGTCGCAACAAAGCTGCCTACACCGCTGCTGAGAAGATATTTGGGGATTTTGCCCTCAAATTTGGCTTCCCCACACGTCTCCACCACGATCAGGGCAGAGAGTTCCAAAATAAACTCTTTGCAAAACTACAGGAGTACAGTGGGATGCAGGGGTCCCGGACAATGCCCTACCACCCCCAAGGGAATGGGCAGGTGGAACGATTCAATTGTACACTTTTGGCAATGCTCAGAAACTTGCCCGAAGCAGCCAAGGAAGACTGGAAGTCCTCTCTGGCAAAAGTGGTTCATGCCTACAACTGCACGTGCAGCGAGGCTACGGGGTACGCGCCATATTTTCTGCTATTTGGCCGTAGTCCCAAGCTGCCCATTGATCTCATGTTTGGCCTCACAACAAAAGAGCAGAGCGCTTCTCATCAGGACTATGCTGAAAAGTGGAGGGCCAAAATGACTGAAGCTTACAAACTCGCCTCTAAACCAGCAAACAAAGAAGGGATGAGAAGTAAAGCCCTTTATGATAGAAAGGTTCACGGTGCTGAGTTGCTCCCTGGATCCAGAGTACTGGTCCGAAACTTGACCGAGAAAGGTGGGTCAGGAAAATTAAGATCATTCTGGGAAGACAAAGTGTATGTAGTGACCCAAAAGAAGTACCCAGACAGTCCAGTGTATGAAATCAGACCTGAAAATGACAAGGGGGCGCACTTGGATAATGCACAGAAACCTTTTGTTACCCTGTGACTTTCTTTCCATGGAAACAGTGGAGCCTCCCTCTACTAAAACAAGAGAAAGAAAGTCTAAAAGGCAAAGATATGTGGACAGTCAAAACAGCACAGTCGATGAAGATGAATCAGAATCAGAATCAGAATCAGATTTATTGCCATTGTTCATGTAGTACACAAACTAGGAATTTGTCTCGGTGCAATGCTGCAACATTAAACATGATAAAATAAAAGAAATAAACTATACATGCAATAAAGTGTAGAATAAGAATGAGTAATACTAGTCAGCAGTTTAAATATATTAGCGAGCAGCAGATAATGTGGAGAACCATATAGTGCAGTCGGTAATGCAAGAAGAAAACAGTGATGATTGACATGAGTCTGGTTGAGCTGCTGTACATAGTGCACGAGAGTCAATAAGTCACTTAGTGTTCAGCAGTCTGATGGCAGAGGGGAAGAAGCTGTTCATGTGACGGGAGGTTTTAGTCTGAATGGACCAAAGTCTTCTACCTGAGGGGAGAGGGGCAAACAGTACGTGACCAGGGTGTGAAGGATCAGCTATGATCCGGCCAGCACGCCTCCGGGTCCTGGAGATGTACAGATCCTGGAGAGATGGGAGCTTGCAGCCGATCACCTTCTCAGCAGTGCACACGACACGCTGCAGCCTTAGTCTGTCCCTGGCAGTGGCTCCTGCGTACCACACGGTTATGGAGGTGGTGAGGATGGACTCGATGATGGCTGTGTAGAACTGCACTAACATCTTGGTGGGTAGCTTGAGCTTCCTCAGCTGCCGCAGGAAGAACATCCTCTGCTGGGTCTTTTTGATGAGGGAGCTGATGGTCGGCTCCCACTTGAGGTCCCTGGTGATGGTGGTGCCTAGGAAGCGGAAGGAATCAGCAGTGGTGATGGGAGAGCCTGTGAGGGTGAGGGGGGGCAGAGGGGTTGTGACTTTCCTGAAGTCCACAATCATCTCCACTGTCTTCAGAGCGTTCAGCTGCAGGTTGTTGTTGTTGCACCAGGACGCCAGCTGGGCCACCTCTCTCCTGTAGGCGGACTTGTCGCCGTTGGAGATGAGCCCGATGAGGGTGGTGTCATCTGCAAACTTGATCAGCTTGACAGACTGGTGGCTGGAGGTGCAGGAGTTGGTATAAAGGGAGAAGAGTAGGGGGGGAAGTACACAGCCCTGGGGTGATCCGGTGCTGATGCTAACAGAGTCTGAGACAGTCTTTCCCAGCCGCACATGCTGCCTCCGGTCCGTCAGGAAGTCGGTGATCCACCTGCAGAGGGAGTCAGGCACGTTGAGCAGGGACAGCTTGTCCCGGAGCAGAGCGGGGCGGATGGTGTTGAATGCGGAGCTGAAGTCCACAAACAGGATCCTGGCGTAGGTTCCCGGGGAGTCCAGGTGCTGCAGGATGGAGTGGAGGGCCAGGTTGACTGCGTCGTCTACAGACCTGTTGGCTCGGTAGGCAAACTGCAGCGGGTCCAGGAGGGGAGTGGTGATGGACTTGAGGTGGGGCAGGACCAGGCGCTCAAAGGACTTCATGACTACAGAGGTGAGCGCTACAGGTCTGTAGTCGTTAAGTCCAGTGATCCGTGGCTTCTTGGGGACAGGGATGATGGTGGAGGATTTGAGGCAGGTCGGCACGTGGCATAGCTTAAGGGAGGTGTTAAAGATGTCTGTGAAGACAGGAGCCAGCAATTTCGCACAGTGTCTCAGGGTGGAGGGAGACACACCGTCTGGACCGGGGGCCTTGCGCGGGTTCAGTCTGGAGAACTGTTTGAGCACGTCCTGCTCACTGATGACAAGGGCAGGGGGGGAGGAGGGGGGGGCTGCCTTTGATGAAGTAGGGACCGTGGAGGCTGTGGAGCTGGAGGGAGGGGGGGAGTTGGACACAGCTGACGAGGTGTCAAAACGGGCATAGTGTTGGGACAGTCTTAGACAAAGGGCTTTGTCATCCTGACCTTTAGGAGCCTGAGGCCGATAATTGGTGATTTGCCTCAGTCCTCTCCACACAGAAGCCGAGTCGTTAGCAGTGAACTGCTGCTGGAGTCTCTCAGAATACACAGATTTAGCTCTCCTCAGCTCTCTGTTAAACCGATATTTGACCTCCCTGTAGCAGTCCTTGTCTCCACTTTTCAGCGCTGCTTCCTTCTCCTTCCTGATCTGTCTGAGCTTAGCAGTGAACCAGGGCTTGTCATTTGAGTACCTCACCCTGGTGCGCGATGGAAGAATGCTCTCCTCACAAAAGTGGATATATGAGTTCACAGTGTCCATGTATTCATCCAAATCATGCGTGGCTCCTTTAAACATGCCTTTAAACCTTTAAACATGATGAAGAGGGCTGGAGCGCCATAATCGGACTACGAGCTGGAAAGGATCAAAATCACCATCCACTGAGAGCTGATGCACCGGAGTTCTACCCGCACAGTGACACTACTCCGGAGGGTGAGGCCCAGGACACAGATGACGCCACACAGGTGCAGCTGGCACCAGAGGTCAACAATTCGGTGGTCCCAGATCCAGCTGAGTCAGACCAGGACCAGGGTGATGTGTTGTCGGAGTCCGGTTTCAGTGACCAGGAGGGACCTGTCTACATCCCTGCTAAAACGTATCCTTCAAGAGTGAGAAAGCAGAAGTTGATATTTACTTATGATAAGTTAGGCCAGCCTCGCACTTCATCTGTTTAAAACACATATAAGATGTGTAGAAGCTAGAAATAGCTATTGTTCAGACATAGATGTGTTGGAAAGTAAATGAGTAGTTACTAAACTCATCACCAAGTTACTTTTATTGTTGATTTAAAAAAAAAAGACTTTCAGTGTGTTATTAAAGGCCAAATGTCACGTAACAGGGTACTTTAAATGTCTTGAAACTAGATATAAAAGGGAACCGATCCGTTCGGGTCTTGGTGCATATGCTTCAGTAACGCCGGAATATTCGTTAATTTAAAACTGCCGCGCTTGGCCTGACATTCCTACTCACGGCCCCTGGAATCGCCTGGGGAAGAAGGCGGAAGTGACGAAATAGATTGTACCCTAGTTTGATGCTTGGGGTATTTCGATTGATTGTTTATATGGAGACTGGAAGGTTGAAGTGAGCAACAAGAAAGAAAAAATTGGATATTTCACCCATACCTTAAAACGGGACTATCAGGGACAGCTGGGTAATAAGGGACACTTCTCTGGGAAATGTTTTCATACCTGTCAAGTGAGACGTTTTCGCTGTATTTTAATACCGTAAAACGCGGCTATAAGGGACGGCGGAGTAATAAGGGACACTTTTCTGGGAAATGTTTTAAATGTAATTCGTGTTGTTATTGTCAAATATTTTAAGGATTCATGGATATTTGACAATAACAACACAACTCAGCGTCTGGCGCAAAATAAAAAAAAAAGCAGAATTCTGTATTTGTAAGGCGATTCCTCTCTGTTCCGCAGCCGCTGCACAGCTGAAAGTGTTAAACCATTGTCCTAATGACTTCTCATTGTAGTGATAATAGCTCCCGCTGAGCGATCTCCCCGCCCCGACAATCAGACTAATGATTGAGTCCACACTTCTCAATGTAGTGATAATAGCTCCCGCTGAGCGATCTGCCTGCCGTGGCCATCAGACTAATGATTGAGTCCACACTTCTCAATGTAGTGCGAATAGCTCAGACTGAGCCATCTGCCAGCACCCTAGCTGTGGGGGAATCACACACACGACGTGCTCCTCAACACACTCAATTTTTTTTCCCGTGTATTTTTCTTTTGGGCGTACAGAAATGGCAATACGCCCGTTTTTGCTAAAATTGCATTTTCCCCGTATTTTCCTTAAAATATTTGACAATAACAACACGAATTACATTTAAAACATTTCCCAGAAAAGTGTCCCTTATTACTCCGCCGTCCCTTATAGCCGCGTTTTACGGTATTAAAATACGGCGAAAGCGTGTCACTTGACAGGTTTGAAAACATTTCCCAGAGAAATGTCCATTATTACTCCGCTGTCCCTTATAGCCGCGTTTTACGGTATTAAAATACGGCGAAAACGTCTCACTTGACAGGTATGCGCCTCCATTTTCATATTGATCTGGTCAATTTCTTGACAGCAGCGGCTCTCCTCCACTGTAATAATAATGGCTTCCGAAAAATCAATATTTATGGGGCGCCCTCGACAGACCCCCTTCGGCTTCCCAATTCTGGAGGCGATTAATGTCCAGTTCAATGACATTTTCCACTGGTTCTGCTCTCTGGTCATCGTCGGAACTGTTGTCATCAGACAAAGCATCTGATTCCGTCTCGGACGGCTCGAACCTGTAAGGTTCTATGCCTCTGTCACTGTCAGAACCACTGACAAAAAAAAGACAAAAATAAAAGACAAAACTAAACTAATTTGTTCACAATCGCTGTCACTTTCCGTCATGATTGTCCAATGTTGATAAGTGTGAATGTGGATAGGCAGGGCAGCCAGGGTACAACTTGTGACATCAAAAACATGGGCGTGGTCTGGACTGGCTGTCACAAGCCAGCGAGCAAGGCGGGGCCTTCACCTGGTGTATTTTGTGCAATTATGTAAATACAGGTGGGTGATATGGTCTCCGGTATGAATATTTGGTTTAAGCTATGTGTATTTTATCTAAATTCATCATTTAGAAAAAAAAATTACGTGACATTTGGCCTTTAAGGTACAGGCATCACATAATGGTTTATTTGGTAGGCTATGACTAGACTGAGTACCCTTACTCTCAGGAAAGATGCAGATACTCACCATGGTGGATGGAGCGGTTGATGGTTATCGTGCACAAAGACCTCTTCTGCGGATGTATTGCATGGAACAGGAGATACATGCTGTACTATGGACTATTACCAGTTTGCATCTTTATGGACTTTAATGAACTCTGACTCCTACTTAGTAATATCCTACTTACATGAGATACATGGTTACCAAATGTGGACTGTGAAAAAAAAAGAGTAGCTTTGGAAAGTTGTTTGTAATGTCGGGTCGACATTAAATTTTCGAGGGGTGAGTGTAGGAAAAATTAAATGTTGGACACCCCCCTAGAAAATCCCCAGAAAACATTTTTAATTAGATGTGATTAGATGCTGATGGCTAATATAAGCATTTATAATAAATGTGTCTAAAAGACTGTAATTTAGATGCTGATGGCTAATATAAGCATTTATAGGAAATGTATCTAAAATACTGTAATTTGGACTATTTTAATTTAAACTGTTTGTCAGTAAAAGCAGTAGCGCTTTTGTGACACAAGTGGCGCTCGGTTGTGATGAGACACTGTTAAGTTGCTAGAACGCGCGAGAAGAAGAAGTTGTAGCGGTTGTTGAGTGATGTCCTGTGTCGAAGTGCCGTGCCTGGTGTTGTAAAAAGACAATAAACCGCTGAAAAGTCGTCAAATTGCCTCTTCTTCACCTGACAAGTGTAACAGTGATTGCCTTAATATGGCATTTAATTCAATATTAGACTCGATGGGGTTTTCTCAGAAAGTAGGAAATTCTACCCATTATTTCCACCATATGTTGGACCTTGTTCTGACATATGGCATAGAAATAGAAAAACTGGTAGTGTCTCCTCATAACCCTGTACTGTCAGACCATTGTCTGTTAACCTTTGATTTTACTATTTCTGACTATTTGGCTCCTAAAGAAAAATATTACTACAGTAGATGCCTCTCAGATGATGTTGATACCAAATTTATGCACATTGTTTCCTCTATGCCATGTGTCAACACAATGGAAATAAGCTATAGACAGCTTGCTCCTTCTGTAATTGACAGCATGGCAGATAGTGTTACAGCTTCTCTGCATCAGACTCTAGACTTGGTGGCCCCTTTAAAAAAGAAAAAGTCTAATCAGAGATTTCTAACCCCTTGGTTTAACACAGAAACTCGTAGCTTAAAACAGAAGACTCGTCAATTAGAAAGAAAATAGTGCTCCACTAATTTAGATGAAATCTATTTAGCTTGGAGAAATCATCTTTTAATTTATAAAAAATCTCTTAGAAAAGCTAGAACGAGTTATTATTCTACATTAATAGAAGAGAACAAAAATAATCCCAGGTTTCTTTTCAGCACTGTAGCCAGGCTGACAAAGAGTCAGGACTCTGTCAATCCTAGCATTCCCTTAGAGCTTACTAGTCAGGACTTTATGAACTTTTTCAATAATAAAATTTCATCTATCAGAGATAAAATCAATCAGATTCTTCCCACTGTTAACTTAAATACAGTAACAACTACAACTCCTTCAACTGATATCTGTTTGGATGAGTTTACTCCAATTGACCTTTGAGAGTTAGACAAAATAATTTCCTCACCCAAGCCTTCAACTTGTCTTTTAGACCCTATTCCTACCAGGTTATTTAAAGAAGTCTTCCCACTTATTGGTAGCTTTATTCTTAAAATAATCATTTCTTCATTAACTTTAGGCCATGTACCACAGGCTTTTAAAACGGCTGTAATTAAACCCTTGCTCAAAAAGCCAACGCTGGATCCAGGAGTTTTAGCGAGCTATAGACCAATCTCTAATCTGCCTTTCATTTCAAAAATCTTAGAAAGAGTTGTTGCTACGCAATTATTTGACCACCTGCAGGGAAATGGTTTATTTCAAGAGTTTCAATCTGAGTATAGAATCCATTATAGTACTGAAACAGCCTTAGTGAAGGTCACTAAGGTTTGCTGGTTTCATCCAAAGACAGGACAGCAGCAGAGCCACCAGGAGTTCTGTTAACAATAACTGTAAAATATTCCACCGCAGAACCACATTTGGACAAGCAGCTTTCTCTATAAAGGGCAGTCACATCTGGAACACAATGCCAAATGAAATTAAAATAATAACGGACTTTAAAACATTCACTAAAAAGGTTAAAAACTGGCTGAAAAATAAACAAGAATGTACCCATGTATGAAATGATTGTCTGCAGGGTGAGAGTGAATGAAGGGAAGGAATGAATGTGTTTGTTTATAGTGAGTGACGAAGGGAGGGAGGCCTGAAATAGACAAATGTGTGTCAGGTTGTTATATTTGTGTATTTATAATATTTATAATCTTTATAATATTTATAATTGTGTATTTATAATGTATTTACAATCTTTTTTGCATTGATGTATGTGGTTATTGTGTATTCTGTTTTCATTCTTTTTATCTTTTCCTTTCCTTTTTTTCTTTTTACTTGTTTCTCCTTTCTAAAGCCCATCCAGGGACAAGAGTTGCAAATTAGCTAATAGCTATACACTCTTTGTGCAACACATCAGATTGATTGTCATTGATTAATTGTCTATGTTTATTGCACTGTCCCTGTCAAATAAACAAATAATCTAATCTAATCACTAATGACCTCCTTATCGCATCTGATAATGGACTTCTTTCTGTACTTGTCCTTTTAGACCTTAGTGCAGCTTTTGATACTATTGATCATAATATTCTACTTGATAGATTAGAACACTATGTTGGACTTAATGGAACTTTGTTGCAGTGGTTTAGATCTTATTTATCTGATAGGTTCCAGTTTGTTCATGTCAGTAATGAGTTTTCTTTCAACTCAAAGCTCGGTCATGGAGTTCCACAGGGATCTGTGCTAGGCCCTACTCTTTTTAGTTTATATGCTTCCGTTAGGCAACATTATTAGAAAGCACTGTATAAATTTTCATTGTTATGCAGATGACACACAATTATACCTGTCAATGAAGCCAGATGATAGTAATCAATTAGCCAAGTTAGAAGCCTGTCTTAAGGAAATCAAAGCTTGGATGACTTGCAATTTCCTGCTATTAAATTCAGATAAGACTGAAGTCATTCTTATTGGTTCAATTCAATTCAATTCAATTCAACTTTATTTATATAGCGCCATTTCACAACAACAGTCATCTCATAGCACTATCAACTGTAGGGGTAACCCCCACAGTTGCAGAAAGACACCAGCAATCAGGCAATCCCCTGTGAGCAAGCACTTGGCGACGGTGGAGAGGAAAAACTCCCTTTTAACAGGAAGAAACCTCCAGCAGAACCAGGCTCAGGGAGGGGCAGTCATCTGCTGCGACTGGCTGGGGGGTGAGGGGATAGAGAAGAAGAAAAGAACAGACATGTAGAGAGCAACCAGCACGATGGGGACTCAATCTATGGGAGAGAACAAACAAATGTTAATGACCAGCAAAAAAAATATTTCATTGAGAGTGAGAAAAGAAGTGAGGCCCAGTGCATTACTGGAGGTCCCCCGGCTGACTAAACCTATTAGCAGCATAACTAAGGGAGGGTTCAGAAACATATGATCCCTCCCTAATTGTAGGCTATATCAAAAAGGTAGGTTTTAGCCCTATTCTTAAAAACAGAGATCGAGTCTGACTCCCGAATCCAGATTGGCAGCTGATTCCACAGGAGAGGAGCTTGATAACTGAAGGCTCTGCCTCCCATTGTACTTTTGGAGATTCTAGGTATTACAAGTAATCCTGCATTTTGGGAGCGTAGTGCTCTGTTAGGATAATACGGTAGTATCAAATCTTTTAAATAAAAAGGAGCCTGATTGTTTAGAGCTTTGTAAGTAAGAAGAAGGATTTTAAACTTAATTCTAAACTCTATGGGAAGCCAATGAAGGGAGGCCAGAACCGGAGAGATATGATCTCTCTTTCTAGTACCTGTTAAAACTCTTGCTGCAGCATTTTGGATCAGCTGAAGACTTTTTAAAGATGTTTTAGGACAGCCTGATAATAAAGAATTACAATAATCTAATCTCGAGCTAACAAAAGCGTGGATCAGTTTCTCAGCATCACTTTGAGACAAGATGCTCCTAATCTTGGCAATATTACGCAAATGATAGAAGGCAGTCTTAGAAACAAATTTAATATGTGACTTGAAGGACAAATCCTGATCAAAAATAACTCCAAGGTTCCTCACAGAGCTATTAAGAGAAAGAGTAACCGCATCCAAACTGAAAGTTTGATTTGGAAAGGAATTTCTAAGGTTTTTTGGACCAACGAGAATGACTTCAGTCTTATCTGAATTTAATAGCAGGAAATTACAAGTCATCCAAGCTTTAATTTCCTTAAGACAGGCTTCTAACTTGGCTAATTGATTACTATCATCTGGCTTCATTGACAGGTATAATTGTGTGTCATCAGCATAACAATGAAAATGTATACAGTGCTTTCTAATAATGTTGCCTAACGGAAGCATATATAAACTAAAAAGAGTCGGGCCTAGCACAGATCCCTGTGGAACTCCATGACTGAGCTTTGAGTTGAAAGAAAACTCATTATTTACATGAACAAACTGGAACCTATCAGATAAATAAGATCTAAACCACTGCAACGAAGTTCCATTAAGTCCAACATAGTGTTCTAATCTATCAAGTAGAATATTATGATCGATAGTATCAAAAGCTGCACTAAGGTCTAAAAGGACAAGTACAGAAACTAGTCCATTATCAGATGCAATGAGGAGGTCGTTAGTGACCTTCGCTAAGGCTGTTTCAGTACTATGATGGATTCTAAACCCAGACTGAAACTCTTCAAGTAAACCATTTCCCTGCAGGTGGTCAAATAATTGCGTAGCAACAACTCTTTCTAAGATTTTTGAAATGAAAGGGAGATTAGAGATTGGTCTATAGTTAGCTAAAGCTCCTGGATCTAGCGTTGGCTTTTTGAGTAAGGGTTTAATTACAGCCGTTTTAAAAGCCTGTGGTACATGGCCTAAAGTTAATGAAGAATTGATTATATGAAGAATAAGGCTACCAATAAGTGGGAAGACTTCTTTAAATAACCTGGTAGGAATAGGGTCTAAAAGACAAGTTGAAGGTTTGGATGAGGAAACTATTTTGTCTAACTCACAAAGGTCGATTGGAGTAAACTCATCAAGACAGACATCAATAGAAGGAGTTGTAGTAGTTACAGTATTTAAGTTAACTGTGGGAAGAATCTGATTGATTTTATCTCTGATGGATGAAATTTTATTATTGAAAAAGTTCATAAAGTCCTGACTACTAAGCTCTAAGGGAATGCTAGGATTGACAGAGTCCCGACTCTTTGTCAACCTGGCTACAGTGCTGAAAAGAAACCTGGGATTATTCTTGTTCTCTTCTATTAATGCAGAGTAATAACTCGTTCTAGCTTTTCTAAGAGATTTTTTTATAAATTAAAAGATGATTTCTCCAAGCTAAATAGATTTCATCTAAATTAGTGGAGCGCCATTTTCTTTCTAATTGACGAGTCTTCTGTTTTAAGCTACGAGTTTCTGTGTTGAACCAAGGAGTTAGAAATCTCTGATTAGACTTTTTCTTTTTTAAGGTGGCCACCAAGTCTAGAGTCTGATGCAGAGAAGCTGAAACACTATCCACCATGTTATCAATTACAGAAGGAGCAAGCTGTCTATAGCTTATTTCCGTTGTGTTGACACATGGCATAGAGGAAACAATCTGCATAAATTTGGTAACAGCATCATCTGAGAGGCATCTACTGTGATAATATTTTTCTTTAGGAGCCAAATAGTCAGAAATAGTAAAATCAAAGGTTAACAGACAATGGTCTGACAGTACAGGGTTATGAGGAGACACTACAAGATTTTCTATTTCTATGCCATATGTCAGAACAAGGTCCAATGTATGGTGGAGGTAATGAGTAGAATTTCCTACTTTCTGAGAAAAACCAATCGAGTCTAATATTGAATTAAATGCCACATTAAGGCAGTCACTATTTACATCCACATGTATATTAAAGTCCCCTACTATAATTATTATCAGATTTCAGCACTAAATCAGCTAAGAAATCAGCAAATTCGGATAAAAATTCTGAGTAGGTTGATGGGGGACGATAAACTATGGCAAATAAAATTGGGTTTAACCTAAAATTGCTAAAGTGCCCAATACTGAGGACCAGGCCCTCAAAGGAATTATAACAAGTTTTTTGCTTTACATTAACTAGTAATTTGGAATGGTAAATTGTTGCTACTCCTCCTCCACGACCAGAACTTCTGGGATTTTGACAGTTTAAATAACCAGAGGGAGTTGATTCATTTAAACCAACATAATCCTCTTGCCCTAACCAAGTCTCTGTAAGGGAAATTAAATCAATCTGATGATCAATTAACAGATCATGGACTAACAGAGACTTGGGAGTTAGAGACCTAATATTTAATAAACCACATTTAATTTTTAAATTATGAGGAGGAACAGAGGCCAATTCATTCAATTTAGAGGCTTTATGTTTAATTTGAGTTTTACCAATATTTTGCTTTATCACTTTGGGATGCTTATGCATTATATTTTTATTTACTTTGGAGGGAGCAGACAACGATTCTCTGATGGGGAAGACAGGGGCTAAGCTGAGGGGTGGCGGATGAAGAGGAGCTGCAGAGAGGCGTGTAAGACTGCGACTCTGCTTCCTGGTCCCAACTCTGAGTAGTCACGGTTTTGGAAATTTGGATAAAAAAGATGCCAGATTGTTAGATAAATGAGAAGCACCATCCAAAGTGGGATGAATGCTGTCTCGTCTCATAAGACCAGGTTTTCCCCAAAAAGAGCTCCAATTGTCAATGTAGCCCACGTCATTTTTAGGACACCACACAGACAGCCAGCGGTTCAAGGATGACGAGCGGCTAAACATGTCATCACTGGTCAGATTGGGGAGGGGCCCAGAGAATACTACAGTGGCAGACATCGTTTTTGCAAACTCACACACCGATTCTATATTAAGTTTCGTGACTTCCGACTGCCGGAGACGGATGTCATTAATGCCGGCGTGAATAACAATTGTGGAGTATTTACAGTTACTTTTAGCCAGCATTTTCAAATTTGACTCGATGTCGCCTGCTCTGGCCCCAGGAATGCATTGGACTATGGCCGCTGGAGTCTCTAGGCTCACGTTTCTGACTACAGAGTCGCCAATGATCAGAGTTTTTTCCTCAGCGGGTGTGTCGCTGAGTGGGGAAAAACGTTTAGAAACGTGAACAGGTTGGTGGTGTACCGGGGCTTTGCGACTAGGCTTCCTTCTCACCGTCACCCACCCAGTCTCCTCGCTGCTGAGGAGAGCCGGGGAACTGCTGACAGGGGGGCCTAAGCTAGCTAGCTCCGCTGCAGCTAAGGGGCGTCCGTCGAGATTAACTGGCGCAGACGGTGTTTCAATGCAGCGGAGCCGGGATTCCAAATCAGACAACCTCGCCTCGAGCGCCTCAAAAAGACAACTCTTCTTACTTACAAAGCTCTAAACAATCAGGCCCCTTTTTATATAAAAGATCTGACACTACCGTATTATCCTAACAGAGCGCTACGCTCCCAAAATGCAAAATTACTTGTAATACCTAGAATCTCCAAAAGTACAATGGGAGGCAGAGCCTTCAGTTATCAAGCTCCTCTCCTGTGGAACCAGCTGCCAATCTGGATTCGGGAGTCAGGCTCGATCTCTGTTTTTAAGAATAGGGTTAAAACCTTCCTTTTTGATATAGCCTACAATTAGGGAGGGATCATGTGTCTCTGAACCCTCCCTTAGTTATGCTGCTAATAGGTTTAGACAGCCGGGGGACCTCCAATAATTGCACTGGGCTTCACTCCTTTCTTCAGTTTCAATGAAATATTTTTTTTTTTGCTGGTCATTAACATCTGTTTGTTCTCTCTCATAGACTGAGTCCCTGTCGTGCTGTTTGCTCTCTACATGTCTGTTCTTTTCTTCTTCTCTATCCCCTCACCCCCCAGCCAGTCGCAGCAGATGACTGCCCCTCCCTAAGCCTGGTTCTGCTGGAGGTTTCTTCCTGTTAAAAGGGAGTTTTTCCTCTCCACCGTCGCCAAGCGCTTGCTCACTGGGGATCGCTTGATTGCTGGGGTTTTTCTGCAACTGTGGGGGTTTCCCCTACAGTTGAAAGTGCTATGAGATGACTGTTGTTGTGAAATGGCGCTATATAAATAAAGTTGAATTGAATTGAATTGAATTGAAAATTCAAACTATGCCTAAGGCATACCCAGTGGTGGTGCTGGTTCATTTAGTGCCCCAAGCAAAAGTATAGTATTTGGCAGTGGTCAATTTGTTCATCATTAATATTGTGGTAGAATTTATGTTTCTATTTGTAATTAAATCCAAGAAAAGAGGTGTTTTTATGACTCCACTGCCATGTTTGGTGGAGCAGGAATCAGAATTTTCATCGGTTTTCCTCATTTATGTCCTTAATGAATCATCTGTTAATCCATCTCAGCCAAAAGCGTACATTATTTTTTTTAAAGCACAATGTGGAGTTAATGTGATTGTCATGTTTTCAGCCAGGATTTCTTTTGATCATATTTAAAATACATATAAATATATCTGTATGGAAGTGTCAATAATAAAAAAAATTCAGGCATTATCTGTGCATGCACTGACCTCATAAACATTTGGCGTGTTCAAGATGAGCATCCACCAACTTGTATAACAGAAAATCCAGTGTATTTGACTCACTTTAAGTTTCTATGCCAACACACCTTGACATCCACCTTCACCCTATCACCGCCTCCTCTTCACTCTGAATGGATCAGTGGTTTTCTTTCACTGCAGGCAGAACTGCTGCAGCTTCTTTCAATGGCTCTCGGTGCACTTAACTTCTCCTCAAATACGTATGTCTTCCGAAAAGGTCGAGTGATCTCTGAGCAGACACCGGCGTCTTTAGAATGTCTTTATCATCCTCAACAATCTGAGTATTAACCATGATGCTCTGATCTGTTTTTGTGACAATGTGTGGAATTCTTGCTCTTTTGAAGCCAGATACCAGCAGTGACAGCACTGTGTGATGCTGTGGCAGTTTGTATGTACCTGGAGGGAGATTTTCTGCTCACATAGAAATGATGGCTCAGCTTGGTGTGCTAATCCTCAACTCAGGCAAGAAAAGAGCGGCACAACTAAATAAATACACCAGCTCAGCTTATTTATTTTTTTTACCACTCAGAAAAACAAATCAAGCAGAAAGCCAACATAAATATTAAAATTCAGCATAAATGCATATTGTACTCAACTGGTTTTGCTGGTATATTGTCATTTATTTTACAATATTAGTGGCGAATACACAAAATACTATATTAAAGGCAACACAATGACTTTTACATATGCAGCACCATTATGATACGTTCAAACAGCATTAATTTTGTCAACTAAAACTAGACTAAAACCATTCATAATGAACAGACTAAAAACTATGAATAAGACTATGACTAAATAAGACTAAATCTCAACTAATACTTGGTGTCAAAACATGTAAAAATGTCAGTTTTATTTTAATTTCTAGCTTTAGTTGATAAAACAATTTTAGTTGAAGAAATTAACACTGATGCAAAGTGAATTTTGTTAACTCAATGTAAACATGCAAATGCGAATTTGCATGTCCGTGTCCAAGGGACACAGCTCTGCTGCTGAAACAGAGTATCGGGACTTTATCCACCCACATACTCCTGCTACAAACGTGAGGTTTCCAGAACAGGTTGGTAATCCTGCAACTTGCTTGGACACAAATTTGCATCTATTTGCATTGAGTGTATGTACAAGTTTCGCCTGAACACATCATTACGCTAAGGTTTTACTGGTGTACCACTGGAGTGGTGGCCTAGTTGATAAAGCATCTGCCCCACAACCAGGAGGTTGAGGGTTCAAGTCCCAGTTGGGTCATACTGTAGAGAGAAATGAGCAGACGAGGCAGTGAGCTGGATCAGCGTGGGCCTTATTTCTCTCTACCCTCAAGTCAACAAGAATAGTAACGGGACATCTCTCTTTTATATGTTACATGCCTTGCCTAGCGACCTGGGGGCTCACACCACAATACACATTATCACAATGCCTGTCGGCGCATTAACATACAGTCCTTTAGCGCCTCCACCTCCGCTGTCCTGTCTCGACCCCCCGTCGGCTTCTCTCCTGCTGTGCCCTTCAGTGTGAGTGGAGAATGTGACGTCTAGGTCCCCCACAATACTAAAGACCATATAAAAATGGTACTTTCTGCCTTCTAACTGGGTGCTGAGCATAATAGAATGGGGGAAGGAGAAGTTATGGCAGTGACCTCTCTGATTCTAGATGTGGTTAACATTGTGGAAAGGAGAAACATAGTGTGACGTAGGCGAGGTTCACACAAAGAAGAGGAGCAGATAGTTGTGACGAACAGGCTTTATTCACACACACCCTGAGCACAGACAGGAGGGGGGGTCATTCTCCCAGACCTCCGGTTCAATCATGGTTATCCATCACATGAGACATCTTGCCCTACTCTTGCCTATAAAACACTGCTGGGTCATTATAACGCAGTTATAATGACACAGCAGTATAATAACTCAGTAATAATCATTTAAGCAAACACACAAAATAACGTCCACTGTTGCAAAGCATTCTGGGGAGATCCCTGCCCCCCCCCCCCCCAATACAGCCCCGACGTTACACTGCCGTCCCCCTAGACTGGTTTCTGTCCCCAGAAAAATTAAAGTCCAATTCAAAAGTCCAATACTAACTCGTCCAGGTATCGGGGCGGCCTTTGGTGCCGACGACCAGCACGTACAGGCCTCCTAGTGTCCATCTGAGTCTCGGTCGGGGTATCTGGTCGGGATGAAGGCTCCGGTTCGTCCACCAGCGGGGCGGATGGCTGATACAGGGCGAGACGGTCACGGTGAAAGACCACGACCCAGTCCCTTTTCCTAAGCCTCACCCTGTACACCACATCCGACAGTCTCTGCAGAACCACGCATGGTCCCGACCAATGGCTTGCCAGCTTCGGTGATCGTCCTCTTTTTTTCCCAGGGCAGAAAACCCAGACTCGATCTCCCAGTGCAAAGTCCCTCCCCTGGCAGCGGGAGTCATACGCTCGCTTCTGCCGACCCCCCACCGCTGCCAGGGCCTCTCGAGCCAGTTCGTGCACTGTGTGGAGATGCTCTTTCAAACAAAAAAAATAATCCAACCCGGGTTTTCCCTCCACCTCCGGCTCGGTGGTGGTGGTGGTGGGGGCGAATACCAAATCCACCGGTGTGCGCAGCTCGCATCCAAACATGAGCGCTGCAGGGGTGCACCGAGTAGATTCCTGAGCTGCCGTCCGGTACGCCCACAAAACAAAAGGCAGATGCAGGTCCCAGTCTCGCTGTTGCTGGTCCACTAGAATAGCGAGCTGGGTGGTGAGGGTCCGGTTGAATCGCTCGACCAGGCCGTCGCTCTGTGGATGCAGCGGGGTGGTCCGGGTCTTCCGGATGCCCAGCCGCTTGCAGACCTCTCTGAAGACCTCTGCCTCAAAGTTCCGACCCTGATCGCTGTGCAGCTCCTCCGGTGCGCCAAACCGACAGAACATTTCGTCCACCAGCTTTGACGCCGTCGTAGCAGCGCTCTTGTCCGGGACCGCGTACGCCTCTGGCCACTTGGTGAAATAATCCATCGCGACCAGCACGTAGCAGTTCCCCCGGTCCGTGGTTGGGAAAGGGCCCAGGATGTCCACTCCCACTCGCTCCATTGGTGCTCCCACCCGGTACTGCTGCAGGGGAGCGTGGGATCGCTGAGTTGGTCCTTTCTGAGCTGTGCAGGCGTTGCAGCAGTGAACGTGGAGCTCTACATCCTGATGACAGCCGGGCCAGTAGAACCGGGCTCGAAGGCGCTGCAGCGTCTTTGTCACCCCAAAGTGGCCCACTCCTACCGCCCCATGAAGCAGCTGGAGTACCTTGGGCCGGAGTCGACGAGGAATCAGCAGCTGCCAGACGTGCCGCTGCCCAGCTGGAGTCTGCCACTGATGATACACCACGCCCTCGTGGCAGCGGAGATTGGCCCACTAGGAGTGTAGGGCCTTAGTCTCTGGGTCCAGCGCTGACACAACCTCCCAGGCGGGCCGCTGTCATGCGTCCAGCCACTGCCGAACCCGAGAAATGACCAGGTCTCTATCCTGCTCGCTCTGCAGCTGCTGCGTGCCAAGGACCTCTGTGACGTCATCGCTGGGGGAGGCTGCCTGATCATCCGAGGAGGGGCTGCGCGTTGCTGCGTTGTTCCTGCTTACAGCGGTCCGCAGAGCAGCAGCCCGTGGGACGGCTTGGTCTCGATCCTCAGCCCTCTGGCAGTGACAACACTCCTCTGTCACACAGGGGTGCCGAGACAGCGCGTCAGCGTTGGCATGGAGGTGTCTGAAAATTATAATCCTGCAGTGCCTCCAGCCATCTCGCCAACTGTCCATCTAGCTCTTTAAAATTCAATAACCAGGTCAGGGAAGCATGATCCGTCCTGAGCTGGAACCTCCCCCCGTACACATACGGGCGGAAATGACGCAGTCCTTGAATGACAGCCAACAGCTCCCTGCGAGTCACACAGTAATTCCTCTCGGCTCTGCTGAGGGTGCGGCTGAAAAAAGCAACTGCCTGCTCTCCATGTTCTCCCTCCTGGAATAACACCGCCCTGATGCCCTGGTTGCTGGCGTCCGTGTCCACAATGAAAGGGCGGTTCGGGTCAGGATACTGCAGGATGGGGGCTCCGATGAGCGCTGCGCAAAGCTGGGAAAAAGCAGCAGCACAGTTGTCACTCCATTGAAATGTACGTCCTTTCTGCGTCAGCTGATGCAGCGGGCTGGCGATGGTGGCGAAGTCTTTCACAAACCTCCTATAATAGGAGGCCAATCCGAGAAAACTCCTCAGTTCTCCCATGTTCCGTGGCACTGGCCAGTCTCTCACCGCTGCCACTTTTCCTGGGTCGGTGGTGACTCCCGCTGCGCTGACGACATGGCCCAGGAAAGTGGTCTCCCGCCGGAATAGGTGGCATTTTCTAGGATGTAACCATAGCCCAGCCTGTCGGATGGCATCCAGCACCTCTTGGAGATTTGACAGGGCGCTGTCAAAATCAGCTGCATGCACCAGTAGGTCGTCCAGGTAAACAACGCAGCGACTCCGGGGCACGTGAGCCAGCACTCGCTCCATCAAGCGTTCAAAGGTGGCCGGGGCGTTGCAGAGTCCAAACGGCATCACTTTAAACTGGTACAGTCCCTGCCCAATGGAGAAGGCTGTTTTTTGGCGGGCCTCGGGTGACAGCTCCACCTGCCAATAGCCGCTGCGGAGGTCCAGTGTCCAAAGACAAACTTGATAAACCAGCTAAGAGAGTTTGCACATTATGCATTCCAGAAACAGCGACAAAGCAATCAGAAGCATACCGAGTCTACCACGGTGTTAGCTGTCAACACCGCATCAGACACCCTGGACATAGAGGGCGCCCCAAGGCCAGCCCCTGTTCCAACACCTCAGTCACAAATAAAACGACGACAGTCCTCTAGTCAAGATAAGTCGAGTCATGACCCGAAAAATTTTTTGACACCAAGTTCCAAGCCAACATCACCAAAACCTGACTACCGTCGGAGACTGAGTCCACCAGGTAAGTCACGAGAATACGGTACGGATACCCGGGATGACAGATATCGATTTCGAGACTTGCGTAACCGCGGGAGGTGGTCACCTCCCTCATACCGCTGGAAAAACTTCGACAGGGAAGCAAGACCTCTCCCTGGTAAGTTTAGCTCCAAACTCTGGGAGAAGAAAGAAAAGCAAATTTTCAGCCGAGAAGACCTGGAAACTCTCCAACGTATACTTGACGAACTGAAGAGGAAAAAAGACGCGAAAGAGGACAAGAAGTCAGATGTCCTAGCCATAAATATTGTGACCACCCCAAACGATCCTTTAGGTTTGCCACAAGTCAACCCTGAGGAATCTCCTACTACAAAGGGGAAGGATACTGAAGACACAACCGAGCATCCTCCACCCGAAACTCAGGAGGAGCTCCAAAATGCAACGCCACCCAGTGCCATTTTGGTAGTCCAGCTACCTGGGAAACCCCACTCGCCCGAAACCGGCGACTCTTTAATCTGCGTTGAACCATCCATCCAAGAATTTCTGTGTGATTTGACCGAGAGGGGGGTTGCACGAAAATTTTTCCTGTCGTTGACCCTGGAAGATGTGATGACGCACGAAGCCCTCCTAGATACCGCAGCGGACATCACACTCATGTCGCGTGACCTTTTTGAACACCTACGTGTCGCTGCTAACCTTGCGCACAAAGACTTGAAACTAAGACCTTGCTCCTTAGCTATTCAACCTTATGCACCCTCAAACACGACTGTGTCACACGTGTCATTGATAAAAATCTCCATTGGGCCCATGACCTTGATCCATCCAGTCTATGTGTCCAATCTCAACTCAATTCCGTTGCTGATAGGCAAGGATCTACTTAATCACTTTGAGCCTCTGATAGACTTCAAGAATCTCAAGCTAAGGGCTCAAGTTCAACAACCTCTTCCAACCGCTCTACCTGAAGCAACCGGATCACAGTGCTACACTCTTGACACCTTGGATGTTCCAGGAGTCAACCCACTCGCACTGCTGACCCAACAAAGTTTGATGGAAGGTGACCTTGGGGAACAGGCTGAAACAGGCACCCCTTCCCATGTCACCACATCTGACAACCCAACCTTAAATGAACACAGTTCATTCCTTTGCACCCTAAAATCAGGGGCAGCCAACGAAGAGTACTGCCCCCAAGTAGTCAAAGGACTAGTTATCTAACTAACTAACTAACCTGCACTTATATAGCGCTTTTCTAGTCACAAAGACCACTCAAAGCGCTTTCATTAATACTAACCCTCTATTCTAAGGGCCTATAGGAAACAAATATCTAGGGACAATTTAGAACAGCCAATTAACCTAACATGCATGTTTTTGGCATGTGGGAGGAAACCGGAGAAATCCCGGAGTAAACCCACGCAACACGGGGAGAACATGCAAACTCCACACAAATCACTGTTGGTCGGGGGCTGGGATCGAACCCACGATCCCACGATCCCCACAATCCCCCGGCCAAGGGTAAACTGTGCTGCCGCAGTGCTAACCACTGCGCCACCGTGCAGCCCAAGTTAGTTAGCTTTGTAGTTATCCAAAGCTCCCACGTAGAAGACGAGGTACTGGCTCTCTGGGCTGATAAATCCGCAATCAGCCAGACACTTTTCGACTCTCTGCACGAGAAATACCCTGACCTTATGGTCACTAACAAGTCTTTTCGTCTCCCTGCTGGGACCAAATCAAACAAAACATTGGTCGCCACAAGTATCTGCGCCGTCCACCTTCAGTGGAACCACAGACTGCTGATTCATCCCTTCTTGGTCGTTCCCGACCTGCCACATGCAGTCTACATTGGCAGTGATCTTCTTGTGAGACTTGGAACCCAGGTTGATACCATAAACAATGTCTTATGGTCTCTCACCCCAGTTCGAGACACTCACTCTAAACCAGATCTTGACACTCTAAAGTCAGGCCAGACCATCCCTGAGGCCTGCCAGGTACTGAACACTCAACATTGTCTCATACCTGCTAATGTCACGTGCTACCCGGTCCAACTATGCATTCAGACCGGACAGAAAGTTATGCATCCACAAGCGTTTTTCCAACCGGCTCCTTTGCTTGACGATCTAGGCTTAACTCTGGAGGCCATGCCCCTTCTAAGCCTAGAACACAGAACCACCACATTGCCGGTAAACAATCCCACGGCAGAGACCATCGTCCTGCCCAAGGCCACACCTCTTGGCTGGCCCATCACCACAGATTTCCACGATTTTGAACTGACTGTTCTGTTCCTGTGCTAGGCGGCCTTCCTGATTCTCTTTGGGCCGACTCTCTTGAACCTACAGTCATTTACACTAAGCCTTCTAACTGTGGCAGCACAGTTTTACCCTCGGCCGGGGGATCGCGGGAATCATGAGATCGTGGGTTCGATCCCAGCCCCCGACCAACAGTGAGCTGTGTGGAGTTTGCATGTTCTCCCCGTGTTGCGCGGGTTTACTCCGGGATTTCTCCGGTTTCCTCCCGCACACCAAAAACATGTAGGTTTAGGGCGCTCGCACACGCAGCGACCGGCAGCCGATGGCTTGTCACCAGACTGCAAACCAAATCTACCTACGGGTACAAATAAGTAACAAAAAAAAAAAAAAGGCCATTGCTCTTGTGTCAATGCCAACCCCTGACAAAGAGTCAATTGGACAAATCGACTTGACCAACAATGACCAAATGCTTGTCCAAGCCATTGAGCTCCTTCCATCGGAGTCCGATCAGCAAACCAATGACAATCCCAGCGATGCTCCACCGAAACCAGTCCTCACTATCGCTGAAGAGATTGCACAGGTGGTAGCTGATGCTGATGCCCTAACCTCTGACGAAGAACGTGAAAAACTTCACCAAGTTCTTCTTAAATACGAACAATCCTTCTCCAAAGACTCCTTGGACTGTGGACTAACCACAATCCACTCAGTACGTATTCCTACACCACCTGACGCTGCTCCCACCTACGCCACGGAGTACAAGATTCCCTTGGCCTCGTACGGCCCAGTACAAGAAATAATTGATGACCTACTGGACCGTGGCATGATCAGGCCATGCAACAGTACCTACTCGGCCCCCTTATGGCCTGTCCTAAAGCCCAATGGTAAGTGGAGACTCACCATTGATTACAGGAAATTGAACACTCAAGTTCCTCTCTCTAGGTGGCCTATGACTCAACTGGAGCAAGAACTCCCTAGAGTAAAAGATGCCAAATACTTCTCAACACTGGACATTGCTTCTGGTTTTTGGACTATTCCTGTCCAAGCTGAAGACCAACACAAACTGGCCTTCACGTTTGTGAATCGCCAATACACATTCACCCGATGCCCTTTCAGTTATGCCAACTCTCCTGCAGAGTTCAACATTTTCTTGAACAAAGCATGTCCAGACACCCGAGACAGAGGTAACCTCATCTATGTTGATGACATTCTCATTCGGAGTCCAACTCTGGACACCCACCTCACTGAAATCGACCATGTCCTTGGCCAGCTCACGCGAGCTGGAGCCAAAATTTCTCTCTCCAAATGCCAATGGTGCAAAACCAAAGTCAACTATGTTGGTCTCTTGGTAGGATCCAAAGGGGTCCTACCACAAACGGCACGAATTCAAGGTGTGCTAAACATCAAAGCCCCTATCAACATCTCCGAACTCCGGAGCTTCCTAGGGGTATGCAACTACTCACGTTAGTTTATTGAGGATTATGCAGACTTGGCAAAACCCCTTACAGACCTCCTATGAAAGGCCACCCCTTTCATTTGGTCTGAGGCTCAAGAACAGGCTATGCTAGCGTTGAAGCAAAAGTTATGCACAGCATCATGTTTGGCCTATCCCGACTGCGGCCAGCCATTCTTCTTACAAGTGGGGTTCTCTGCCAACTGCTTAAGTGCTGGATTATACCAAATCTACGACCATGACAAACGAGTTGTGCCCTATGCCAGCAAAACCCTCTCTGGTCCGGAACTGAAATACTCTGACTGCGAAAAAGCCCTTCTGGCCACTGTATGGGCAGTCAAACATTTCTCCAACTATGTGGGAGGCCAGAGAATCACAGTTGAGACTCACCACCAACCAGTGGTCTTCCTTAACAGTCAACGCATCAGAGAAGGCGTTGTAACAAATGCCAGAATAGCCTCCTGGTTGATGGCTCTACAAAGCTTTGACGTGGAGGTCCACTACGCACAAAAGTTGAGAAGCCCTCTCGGCAGACTTGGCTGTCTGTCAACGGTGCTCTGAGGACACTCCAGGACCATCCATTCGTGCAGAGCCACCTACAGTCACTGAAGACCCAAACCATCACTACTTTGACCAGAACATCTGTCAAGATATGGTCACCACCTATGTCAATGGTTGTTCTTTTCACCATGAAACTCACATTCGTGCTGGTGTGGGTGTGGCATGGCTGAACAATCAGCCTTGTGAACCCCACAACTATCAACTGGGTTCCCAATCATCCCAGTATGCGGAAATCGCAGGTGTGCTCATTACACTGCAACTTGCCGTAGACCATGGCATTCGCACATTGGTCATCTGCACTGATTTCAACTATGCACGCCTCAGTTTCATTTGTCATTTAGCACTCTGGAAGGCCAAAGGTTTTCTAACCTCCAACCGCAAACCGGTTAAACATCAAGACCTTTTCAAGGCATGTGATCACCTGGTCACCTCCAACAACCTCCAGGTGTATTGGAAAAAGGTCAGAGATCACTCGCGCACACCAGGTCAGGACAAAGAATGGAATGACCTTGTGGACTCACTTGCAAAACAAGGAGCCATACAAGGCACACCCTGGTCCTTTGATTCTGCTCAGGTGCCGACTTCACAGTCCCACCCACCCACCCCTACAGTCTGCGCAGTCACTAGGGCCCAGCCTAACAGGGCCCAAGACACGACACAAACCACAGGTCCCCTTGCGGTTGGCCCTGTTTTTACTGACGCTGAGCTTATCTCTTTTCAAACCCTTGACCCTGCGATCCATAAAATGATACAATATCTCTCGGATCCTGCACTTAATGCACCATCCAACTCGGATCTCGCTGACACTCCAGACTTGAAACCACTTTTTGCCGCACGATCGTCCTTGCAGCTGCGAAATGGCATTCTAGTTCATGTTTCCGATGAACTCCCTGCGCCTGCGCTTGTGGTCCCTCATAACCAGAGGGGGTGATGATTGTTCATGCCCACAATCTCCCAACTGCAGGACACAAAGGCGTCAAAGCGACGTACAATGCGCTCAATCAAGTGGCATATTGGCCATACATGCGAAAGGATGTAGCGGACTACATCAAGGGATGTCTCGTATGTTGCCAGTTTCAACCAACCAACCCAATTCATCGAGCACCCCTACAGAAAAGAGGCATTTCATTCCCATGGTCTGACCTCCAAAGTGACTGGGTAGGTCCCCTTCCACGGTCAGCCAGAGGAAACAAATACTTCCTCACAGTCACATGTGCTCTCACCAAATGGGTCGAGTGCCTGCCTGCTCCTAATGACACGGCAAAAACCACGGCCTACTTGTTGATGAACCATGTATTCTCTAGATTTGGTCTGCCAAGCCGAATCAACTCTGACCGCGGCACTCATTTCACCGCCGAAGTCATGCGACAACTGTGGGAAACCTTGGGAGTTAAAGCTAACTTCCATATTAGCCACCACCCACAATCCTCCGGACAGGTTGAAAGAACCCACCGAACCGTGATCAACATACTGAAGAAGTATGTTTCACCACACCAAAAAGACTGGGATGTAAAACTCTCGCTGGTCTTTATGGCCATCCGAGCCACACCCCATGAAGCTACGGGGGTGTCACCTTTTGAAATGATGACAGGCCGGCAAATGACTTTGCCCCTGCATTTACTCTACCAACCTGGAGAAGCCAGTGTTGCCACAGCTTACACTACTCACCAGTACATGACTGACCTGACCAAACATCTCCAACAGACTTTTGCCTTTGCCCAAAAACATTTGGACCGATCAGCTGAAGGACGCAAAGCCTAGAAAGAAGAGGATCTTCAGGTCGGGGAACAGGGAGATGCTGAAGTCCGTACAGAGGGAGCTGAGGAGAAAGATCAGAGAAGGCAAGGACAGCTTCAGGAAGAAGATGGAGGACAAGCTGCAACAGAGCGACATCAGCGGGGTCTGGAGAAACCTCAAAACCATCTCGGGGCTCCAGAATACCTCCCCCCAGGCCACAGGGGGCAGGGAGTGGGCGAACAACCTGAATCTGTTTTTCAATAGATTTGACCAACCGCCCTCCCCCCTGACTGCACAACAACCACTGCTGCCTCTAAAGAAATCAAGTCCTGCTGCCCACTCCCCACTCTACCAACACCCCCCCACTCCCAACACACAGCCCCCCATCCTGACCCTGACCAGGACCCAGGTGAGGACGGAGCTGAGGAAGATCAAGGCGAGGAAGGCGCCGGGACCGGACGGCATCAGCGCAAAGCTCCTCAAGTCCTGTGCAGACCAGCTGTGTGGGATTGTGACGTATATCTTCAACATGAGCCTGAAACTGGGGAGGGTACCACAGCTGTGGAAAACATCTTGTGTGGTACCTGTACCAAAAACTTCCCACCCCAAAGACCTGAACAGCTACAGACCGGTGGCCTTGACGTCCCACTTGATGAAGACCCTGGAGAGACTGCTCCTTGCTCACCTCCGCCCCCTGGTGGAACCAGCGATGGATCCACTCCAGTTCGCCTACCAGCATGGCAGTGGGGTGGAGGATGCGGTGATCTTCCTCCTTCACCGTTCTCTGTCCCACCTGGAGAAGCCCGGGAATATGGTGAGGATCATGTTCTTTGACTTCTCCAGTGCTTTCAACACCATCCAACCGATGATCCTGAAGGACAAGCTGCTGCGCGCAGGGGTGGACCAGCACCTGTCATCATGGATCCTGGACTACCTCACGAACCGGCCTCAGTTTGTGAGAACCCGGGACTGTGTGTCCGACACGATCATCAGTAGCACGGGGGCCCCCCAGGGAACGGTGCTGGCTCCCTTCCTGTTCACTCTTTATACTGCGGACTTCTCACACAACACAACACACTGCCATCTACAGAAGTTCTCTGATGACTCTGCGATCGTTGGCCTCATCTCCAATGGAGATGAAGCTGAGTACAGAGGGCTTATCCAGGACTTCGTGGACTGGTGCCATCGGAACTGCCTCCAGATCAACGCGAGGAAAACTAAGGAGCTGGTGGTGGACTGCCGCAGGCATGGGCAGCCCCTCACAGTACCAGTAAATATACAGGGAACAGACATCGAGATGGTGACATCCTATAAGTACCTGGGTATTCATCTGAACAATAAACTAGACTGGTCACACAATACTGATGCACTCTACAAGAAGGGACAGCGCAGGCTGTTCCTGCTGAGGAGACTCAGGTCTTTTGGTGTACAAGGGGCGCTGCTGAAGTCATTCTATGACACGGTGGTGGCATCAGCCATCACTTTTGGAGTGGTCTGCTGGGGCAGTGGCATTACTGCAGCCGATAGGAAGAGACTGAACAAACTGATTAAGAAAGCTAGCTCTGTCCTGGGGCAGCGCCTTGATCCGATGGAGGAGATAGGAGAGAGAAGGACGGTGGCTAAACTGTCATCTCTGCTGGAGTCCGAGTTCCACCCTATGCAGGACATACTGAATGCACTGAGGAGCTCATTTAGCAGCAGACTACATCATCCCAGGTGCACAACCGAGAGGTTTCGTAGGTCCTTCCTACCAACGGCTGTCAGACTGTACAACCTAAGCAGGGCTGCTCGCAGAGATAGCAAAAAGACGTAACAAACTAATAGTTTTTTGAATGCAAAAGATGCAATAGACTTACACAATGGTCCTCTCCGGCATACAACTAGGAACATACCGGTCGCTATGGAGGGTGAGAATATGTATGGGCACATAATCATACCATGTAGGATAACTAAGTAGACGGTTATGCTGTTTCATTCCATCTAGCAACAATGCTCTGCACTGTGTGTGTTTATATATTTGCATATTTATTCCATCTAGCTACAATGCTCCGTACTGTGGGTGTTTATATATTTATATATCTACATATTATTCCATCTAGCTACATTGCTCCGCACTGTGTGTGTTTATATACTTGCATATTTATTCCACCTAGCTGCAATGCTCCGTACTGTGGGTGTTTATATATTTACATATTTATTCCATCTAGCTACAATGCTCTGCACTGTGTGTTCATATATTCATATATTTATTCCATCCAGCTACAATGCTCTGCACTGTGTGTCTGTGTGTGTGTGTGTATATATATATATTTTATAGTAATACGTACATATGTTTATTAGCTGCTCTTGCTTGCTTGTTTTTTTTTCTTGCCTTCTGATTGTTGCTCTGAGTGTTGCTATCCCTGTGCTGTTGCAATCCTGGAATTTCCCCTTTGTGGGACTAATAAAGGCTCATCTTATCTTATCTTATCTTATCTTACTATGATCAGAAAGCCTCACATGACGAACTCCAAGTGGGAGACAAGGTTTTCTATTACGCTTTCATTCCTCAGACAGGACAGACCAATGCACGAGCAGGAAAACTCGCTCGAAAGTTCCTCCCCAGGTGGACAGGTCCACACACGATCACAGATAAACTCTCTCCGGTCGTTTACCAAATCAAAATAAGCAAAGGTCGCCAGGACCCATCTCCAAATGGGTCCATCGTAATCAAATCAAAGCTTACAAAAACCCCATGGGACTCGTCGGGGACAACACTGTTCCATTAAGTCAGTAAACAAACCTAAAATCTTGTTTGCGCCCAATAGATAACTGTTAGCTGACTATCAGCCTCAGGCACGCTCGGTCGCATTTCTCTTCCCTCAATCAGGTAGCTGCATTAAACCTTCAAACAGGAAAGTTAACCCAAACTAACTGACTTCCTTAAAATCTAACTTCAAAAGATCCTGCAAAATTTCATTCAGTGTCATCAAGTTACTATTTCAAAGTAGTACATGCCAAAAAACATGCAGGTTAGGTTAATTGGAGACTCTAAAGTGGCCCTAGGTGTGAATGTGTGTGTGAATGGTTAAGGGATAGCGCCGTATCGTGGCTGCTTCATCCATCCAGGTGGTGGATGCCCTCAATTTCCCCTCTGGGGATCAATAAAGTATACTAAATCTAAAAATCTAAAAAAATCAACAACATCACTAGCTTAAGTCAATAATCACAAAACCCTCTAAAGGTGATAAAACCCTAAAAGCCTAGAGCTCAGTCTCTAACAAAGTTGTTTCACCTCTGAGAATAACTTTCACCTATCACTCTGGTATCTCAAGGAAAGGAAAACCGACAAGAAGCTCAAGATTAAAATGACTCACTTCTATTCGTTTGCCAGGACGATGGCCCTCCTGTTTTTCAGTTTAGCCCTCTACCTAGCACTCTCACCTACTTTCGCCCAGTTAGAACTGGACAGAGCCCAGACAAGAAGTCAACAATCCTTAGGTAGATTCTCAACCACAGCTTCATCATTAGGGCCCCTTGCTAGCCTTAGCACGTCTACTGTTAAATCAGTCAACACTGCTACACTGAAATGCCAGATAGTTGAACCACCAACCGTTACCAAAACTTTGCAAGATACTGTGTTGGTGTTGAATGTTTGCTTCAAAGCCTCGTTCAAACTCAACAAGGTCTTGGACTTGTCACTCTTCATGTTAAAGGGTGACCATGCTCACCCACATCTAATGCCTGTGTTTCTTCGAAAGGTAGCTAGAAATATTAGATTTTCAGCTAACACTTTGGCAATGAGCCTGCCTTCACCACTTCTTTCCCCTGTTTCAGATGTCACAAAGTTATTCCTCATTGCCACTCAAAGAACAATGATGACATTCCATGTTCGCTCAGTCTTCCAGAACAACGGTCTCAAACACCCTCTGAGTCAGACCTCTGTGGAACCATGGTTTAGTCCACCTAAACCAATTCAATTCGAACCTCCTTGAATTAACTCAATATTGCTTAACCTAAACATCTACCTCAAGTAAGCAATAAATTTTTGTTTTGCATTCTTTGTTTTTTTTTTATTTTTATTTATTTTTAGAATTTTTGAAGTTATATGCATGCTTATATACAAACATATATTTATATATATATATATATAGTTCCCGCACTCCATTTTGATTTTCGTGCCCAATTCAAACTATTTTTGAACAACTATAATAGCTATTTCATCGTAAACCAAAATTCCTACCTCAGGTATGTAAGACTATACACTTTGTATCTCCTTATTTTTGTAACCAGAATTTTTGAGTCATTTCAAGACATATGCCTTAGCTTACTACTCCAAGCAAATTTTATAATCTACATTTGTCCATATTCAAATTATTTTTGGAAATTCATGGAAGTCCTTCCAGTAAACCAAAGTCAAAGATCTGTACTTAGTAATAGATACTGTTTGCATGCTAGTGTGTATGGACATCACAAAACCTTTTAACCCAGTATTTAGGTCAAGTGTTGCCAAGGAGACGAAGCTGCCATGGGTGTGTACCAACGCTGACCAATGCTCACCATTGCTGCAAAGGGGGGGATCTGTAGCATCATCGTCTCCTCAAACCAAGACAGAAGATCACTTCTCTCCATTTTACAGGAATTCCACTTTATTCCTTCTACAGGAATACGACTTTTCTGCATTCTACAGGAATATCACTGGCTTTCATATCGACTCATCCAGGCCTCATCCAGGCCAGACCCAAAGATGTTTTCCCAGGACCCCAATGTAAACAGTTGCCTCTTGCAGAGATTGTAAGGATCAGAATTTGCTTTTAAAGGCTCAAAGGAACATAAAACTCGGGAGACCAGACCTCCAACGGGAACACTGCATTTGGATAACATCCTCCTTTATAGGAAACCAATGCTCTTAAAAGGGTCATAAACGGCTTAATCAGACAGGTTTATAACCCCCGATTTTTTTCCAGATTATCTCTTCCAGATACCATGGATCTAAAAGAAATCATCTACAGCTCAACAGTACCTCCTAGCTGATACCTACAAAATGTGTTTCAGTATGTAGGATGACTTTTTAATTTGTTCTAAACATAAAGTTTCTTTCAGCTTATCCTCTTCTCCCCTGGATCCTAAGGACACTGAAAATCATCCCTTTTTTATCACTAACCATAGTTTGCTGTACTACCTTAAGCTTTGATCTAAATATGAATGCATGTATTATAATTATGTATAAGAAATGTTATGTTCATGAGTGTTATTCAAACAAATGTAATATTAGAGTAATGGTATAAATGCAAGATCACCAAATATTAGCCAAGTCATTTAATTTAGTTGGATTTTATATTGAGCACCTAATTTCAGAAGAAGAAGAACTGACTGAGTGTTGATTTTTCTCTGCAATTTCATGGGATGGTGTCTTCGTTTGATTGGCTGCTCTCAAACAAAGAAATGTTCTCACATTGGATGGCAGCCATTTCAAACTGCTTTTGATAAAGTCGATTGGTCAGTCTTGCGATCGACATCACCAGTTTATGACCAGGCGGGGTCATTTAAAAGTAGTAGAAGCTGCTCTGCATAAAAAAAGATTCAGAAAAAAACCACACAGATTCAGAATTAGAACAAGACAAGTAGAAAGAAAAAGAAACACACAGATGTAAGTTAAGTTAACCTCTTGCACTCCGGTGTACCGCGGACGGGCACGTCTCTGCGTCCCAGAGCGCACGAGGGCGCATGAGAGCGCCCTCGTGCGTTTTAGGTCGCACGAGGGCGCTGCGTCCAAGCGCGCACTGAAAAAAAAAAAAAAAAGTTCTTCCACTACAGACACAGCCGCGAACAGATCAGATATGATTGATCTCTCATTCGACCAATAAGAGCCTTGAATTGGGTTTCTGAAACCTTGAAGAACCAATGACTGAAAACCTAGCAAGAAGGACCCGCCTACCAACGCTGTGAATGCAGCGAGCCAATTGAAGCACAGAAGTTCGCGAGCTGTTTTGTGTAAGGCTGGGTGAAGAGAGACTGACTGCTGCAGCAGATGAAAAAAAGGACCCGCAGGAAGAACCTGCTACAGACCCAGCAGCACGGAGACCACCCACAAGTGCGACCTGCACTTATTCCAGCAGAATAGACGTTTAGGATTCTCTTCCATGGCCATCATAGACCGATGGAGGCCGATGACGAAGGTCGTAAATCATTCGCCAAAACCGCAATCATAGAAGCGTAAAACCGCAATAATGGAATTATGTTTTCACCGGGAACCACGAGTGGACCAGCGTCGCATTCGTCTGACAATGAGGAAGAGAAGTTCGCCAGGACACTGCTGCTGTGAAGAGGTAAGGTGTTATAAGCTAAATTATTCTTTATCCCTGAAAATTGTAATCAAAAATGACTTTTGACCGACCGGTAAATTACAGCTGTGCAGCACACAAAGTCCGAAGTGCATGCGCCGCAGTACACGGTTCGTGCGCTGCGTCCGGACCGTGAATGCCCCCCCCCCCCGCTACTCTTCTGTAGCGAGGCGGGGGGGAAGCCACGGTGACCGCGGTGACTGCGCCGCGGTCGCCACATGAGTCTATTCCGTCATGTAGCGATAGCCGATGTCCGTCCTCTGTAGCGAGGGGGTGGGAGGACAACCCCCCCCCACACACACACACAGCCCTGAGTGTCACCTTTCATTAGAGCCCAAGATGAAGCTTCTATATTGAATCATTCAAAAGTTACAGACATTTTTCTAAACTGTGCCATTTGGCACAATTTGGCACAGTTCAAAAATGCCTGGAAACTACCTGAGGAAAAAGCTGTGTAACATATTCATTTTTTGTGGTATTGTTACAAAATTTGGACCTCAGCTGGATAACACTTGGTTCTATATTTATGTTGCATTTTCCAGCCCGGATCTGAAGCTGTGTGTTATTTGCAAGCATTTGTATCCAAAAAAACACCCAGGCCAAATTTATTTTCTTCAAGTTCAGTATGTTTAGATGACTGTAACTCAGTGGTCGGAGCACTTAGATAGATTATGACTATTTTGCCAAAAAATTCAAAGTGTTTTCTTTTAAATGAGACCAACCCCATGAAGATGCTGCAAAGGGTTGAAGAACAGCTTTCGATTTACTTTGGGCATGTTATTTTTTGGCGTTTTTAGGGAAATTGACCGGAGTGCAAGGGGTTAAGTTAAAGTTAGAGAAGAAAAAGCAGACAAGAAAGAGATAGAATGAGATTAGATAAGTCTGGGAATATTTTGTTCCACCGTTTCAAGGTCCTGTGTAGTTTTATTTTATCTAAATTGTTCTGTGTGAAGTTTGTCAAATCCTGCGTTAGTTTTTCTGGTTACTGAGGAGAAATCACCTTTTTCTTTAGAGCTCGCTTTCTCAGAGAATCAAATTCTCAAACTTTTTTTCCTTCACCTCAGAAGCCATTCTTATCCGAGTAAATGTTTTTCTCATTTTTTTTTTGACTTTTCACGCTGTTAAAGTGGACCTTTAATTTTCCTAATTTAAAGTGAACAGAGACTGTGTTTTTGGACTCTCTTTCCGGCCTCATACCCGCCTGACTGAGAAGTTTCTCCTTCAGTTTTTTGGTCTATCCCGCTACAAGAGACCTCAAATTCGGACTCTTTTCCAAGGACTTGTCACGCCGCTCGGTGACAGACCACCCACTGCTGCCATTGTCTGGAGAGCCCCCAGCTGAGTTTGCACTTCCACGGCTGTGAGGAAGCATCACAGCAGCCGCTTCCTTCGACGTCCTAACTCCCAACTCGGCCGGTATCGAACCGCTGAAACGTGGACCTACAGCTGTTTTCGTAAGTGAAACTCCTACTTCTCTTATCTGTTGGGTTTAAAACGTGATGTCCTAACAATTAAATTACAATTGAATATAGCCCGTATTGCAGGGCTCAGTTAGTCTCTCAGCCACAGGGTAAAGCTGTAAACTGAAGGAATTCTCTTAGTCATTTTTAAGTAACTGCCCTTAATTTTTGTAGATTAATTCAGAAGTCATTTTTAGATAATTAGCTTATGAATTTTCCCCATAAAATTGCGTTGTTTTGTTAGACATTTCAGCCTCATTTACCGTTGAAACATAAGTCTGGTTCCTCCTTGGTTCTACAGAGGTGTAACGCTGGATTTTATGTTCAGGAATCCAATAACAGTGGATGTGACATCGTACACTGTTATCATTTGAATCTGTTTATCCATCATTTGAATGCCATGCCATGTAACCTGAATGAGTTTAATAAAAGGGTGAATGAGAGAAGTTGAAGCGTTTTCCTTTTGCATATATATGTTTCTTAATCACGGCAGGAGAAGAACTCACTGAAACTTTGAGACTGATTCATTAAGTAATTGAAGGTACACAATTAATTAAAATTAAAGTTAATGTTATTGTCCATTGTGACTGGTGCCCCTTTTACGAGTGCTTTTATTTAATTTAGCGGGTGTAGAAGTGACGGTTTAACTCCGCCCCCTTTCACACCCACTATTAAATAAAATAAATAATTCCTGTACCTTATGACAAATATTTTATTATATAATCCTGTTACAGTGCAGAGAGCCCTCCCTTCCAAGGCCAGCGCGACTTGCACGGCGGTTTCCTCTGGAGACCAGCCGTTCAGCGCGGTGGCCAGCTCGACCTGGGTCAGGTAGTCATCCAACAGGGTCTCGCTGTTGAAGCGGGGAATCTTGGCCCGCTACCGGACGGATGGAACAGTCGCTTCTTGATCGATCACCACTCCTGATCGCCGTGGAATCGCCAGTCCGTCCTGCCCTGAAAAGGGCGGGAAGCGGGGCTGGTTTGCTCTGCTCTGCCCGCTCTGCCTTGAAAAAGGCAGAGGGCGGGGTGCGCTGTCCCCATCAGGTCCGCCGCTTTGTTTGTCCCGGAGAGCGGCTCCCGGGGGTGGTGTCTCGGTCCCATCGTCCGTCGCCAGCTGAGCGATTAGTCGCTCCAGCTGCTGGATCTCCATTCTGATCCTGGCTTCCATCTGCTCCATCCCACTTCTGGCACCAGTGTGACGTAGGCAAGGTTCACACAAAGAAGAGGAGCAGATAGTTGCGAGGAACAGGCTTTATTCACACACACCCTGAGCACAGACAGGAGGGGAGGTCATTCTCCCAGACCTCCGTTTCAATCATGGTTATCCATCACATGAGACATCTTGCCCTACTCCTGCCTATAAAACACTGCTGGGTCAGTATAACGCAGTTATAATGACACAGCAGTATAATAACTCAGTAATAATCATTTAAGCAAACACACAAAATAACGTCCACTGTTGCAAAGCATGCTGGGGAGATCCCTGCTCCCCCCCTCCCAATACAGCCCCGACGTTACAATAGTTTTGTTCTACTGTACATGATTGGCTGTATGGATTGAATGACAATAAAGTTGATTTCTTCTTTTCCTCATTGCCTAGTATAGCCCACTTCTTATTTCTGCATTGTGTTCTGGGCTTCTTTGTAAAAGACAGGAAACAGTCTCAGGATCTTGTTTCTTTACTCGTGTCTGTGCAGCAACTGAAAGGCATGACAATAGATTAACGGAGCACAAACTGCAGAATGATTTTAACCTGACTGGAAAAAACACATTTACTCAAGGTATGGGAATGTATTTTGTAAAAAAAAAAAAAATAAATAAATAAATCAGATTATTACTGAATGCCCAGCACCAGGCCTTTTTTAGAAATGATTTAGGCAAAGCATGGCTAGCGTCTGGTGGCCAGGTTTCCACCCATGGGACCAGGCTGGGCTCAGCCCGAAGGAGTTACATGGGTCTGCCCTCTAGTGGGCTCACCACCTGCAGGAGGGATCATAGGGGTCCGGTGCTATGTGGATTAGGTGGCGGTCAAAGGCGGAGACCTTGGCAGACTGATCCCAAGCTTTCTAAACTGGCTTTTGGTACGTGGAATGTCACCTCTCTGGTGGGGAAGGAGCCTGAGCTGGTGTACGAGGTTGAGAGATACCGGCTAGATATAGTCGGCCTCACCTCAACACACAGCTCCGGTTCCGGAACCAGTCTCCTGGAGAGGGGCTGGAGCTTGACCTTTTCTGGAGTTGCCCCGGGCGAGAGACGACGAGCAGGGGTGGGTATTCTTGTATCCCCCCCCCCACCTTGCTGCCTCTATATTGGAGTTTTCCCTGGTGGATGAAAGGGTTGCTTCCCTGTGCCTTCGGGTTGGGAAACGGGTCCTGACCATCATTTGTGCCTATGCACCAAATGATATTTCAGAGAACCCACCCTTTTTGGAGTCTGTGACTGGGGTGCTGGAGGGTGATCCTCTTGGTGACTCCATTGTCCTACTGGGGGACTTCAATGCGCACGTGGGCAACGACAGTGAAACCTGGAGGGGGGTGATTGGGAGGAACGGCCTGCCCGATCTGAACCCAAGTGGTGTTCAGTTATTGGACTTCTGTGCTAACCACAGTTTGTCCATAACAAACACCATGTTCAAACATAAGGGTGTCCATATGCGCACCTGGCACCAGGACACCCTAGGTCGCAGGTCGATGATCGATTTTGTTATCGTGTCATTAGACCTGCGACCGTATGTCTTGGACACTCGGGTAAAGAGAGGTGCAGAGCTGTCAACTGATCACCACCTGGTGGTGAGTTGGATCCGATGGCAGGGGAGGAAGCCATTCAGACATGGTAGACCCAAACATATAGTGAGGGTGTGCTGGGAATGTCTGGCTGAGGCCCCTGTCCGAGAGGTCTTCAACTCCCACCTCCAGAAAAACTTCAACCACATTCCGAGGGAGTCTGGAGACATGGAGTCTGAATGGGCCATGTTCTCCACCTCTGCTGTTGAAGGGGCGGCCCAGAGCTGCGGCCGCAAGGTGGTCGGTGCATCTCGTGGTGGCAACCCCCTAACCAAGTGGTGGACACCAGTGGTGAGGGGGGCCATTAAGCTGAAGAAGGAGTCCTATCAAGCTTGGTTGGCTTGTGGGACTCCCAAAGCAGCTGAGGTGTACCAGCAGGCCAAGCGGAGTGCAGCTCAGGTGGTTGCTGAAGGAAAAACCCGGGTATGGGAGGAGTGCAGTGAGGCCATGGAACAAGACTTTCGGTCGGCCTCAAAGAGATTCTGGCAAACTGTCTGGCAACTCAGGAGGGGATAGCAGCTCCCTGTCCACGTTGTGTATGGTGCGGATGGGGCGCTGTTGACTTCGACTGGGGATATCGTGGGGCGGTGGAAGGAATACTTGGAGGATCTCCTCAATCCCAGTGATACGCCTTCCACAGAGGAAGCAGGGTTTGTGGACGAGGGGGATGACTCGCCTATCACAGGGGCTGAGGTCGCCAAGGTGGTTAAAAATCTCCTTGGTGGCCGGGCCCCGGGGGTGGATGAGATTCACCCTGAGTACCTCAAGGCCCTGGATGTTGTTGGGCTGTCATGGTTGACACGCCTCTGCAACATTGCATGGAGGTTGGGGACAGTGCCTTTGGCATGGCAAACCGGGGTGGTGGTTCCTCTCTTCAAAAAAGGGGACCGGAGGGTGTGCTCCAACTTTAGAGGGATCACGCTCCTCAGCCTCCCTGGGAAGGTCTATGCCAAGGTACTGGAGAGGAGAGTCTGGCCGTTGGTCGAACCTCGGATTCAGGAGGAGCAATATGGTTTTCATCCTGGCCATGACACATCGGACCAGCTCTTTACCCTCTCGAGAATTCTCGAGGGTTCGTGGGAGTTTGCCCAACCAGTTTACATGTGTTTTGTGGCCTTGTAGAAGGCATTTGACTGCATCCCTCGTGGTTTTTTGTGGGGGGTGCTTTGGGAGTATGGGGTATTGGGCTTGTTGTTACGAGCTATTCGGTCTCTGTACGACCGTTGTGAGAGTTTGGTTCGTATTGCCAACACTCGGTCGGACTCATTCCCAGTGAGAGTTGGACTCCGCCAGGGCTGCCCTTTGTCACCGATCCTGTTCATAATTTTTATGGACATGATTTCTAGGCACAGCCAGGGAATGGAGGGTGTCATGCTCGGTGACCACAGGATCTCATCTCTGTTGTTTGCAGATGATGTTGTCCTGTTGGCTTCATCCAGCAATGACCTACAGCTCTTGCTGGGATGGGTTGCCGCTGTGTGAAGCGGCTGGGATGAGAATCAGCACCTCCAAGTCCAAGTCCATGTTCCTCAGCCAGAAAAAGGTGGATTGTCCTCTCTGGGTTGGGGACAGGCTCCTACCCCAAGTGGAGGAGTTTAAGTATCTTGGGGTCTTATTCACGAGTGAGGGGAAAATGGAGCGAGAGATTGACAGACGGATTGGAGCAGCATCTGCAGTGATGCGGACGCTGTACTGGTCTGTTGTGGTGAAGAGGGAGCTTAGTTCTAAGGCAAAGCTGTCGATTTATCAGTCAATCTACGTTCCTACTCTCACCTGTGGTCACCAGCTTTGGGTAATGATCGAAAGAACGAGATCGCGGATACAAGTGGCTGAAATGAGCTTTCTCCGAAGGATTGCTGGACTCACCCTCAGAGACAGGGTGAGGAGCTCAGTCATCCGGGAGAGGCTCAGAGTAGAACCTCTGCTCCTCCACATTGAAAGGCATCAGTTGAGGTGGTATGGGCATCTGATTAGGATGCCTCCTGGACACCTCCCACTTGAGGTGTTTCGGGCACGTCCCACTGGGAGGAGACCCCGGGGCAGACCCAGGACTCGGTGGAGAGACTATGTCTCCCAGCTGGTCTGGGAACGCCTTGGTATCCTCTCTGAAGAGCTGGAGCAGGTGGCTGGGGAGAGGGAAGTCTGGGCTTCTCTTCTTGAACTGCTGCCTCCGCGACCCGGACCTCCAGAAAAGCGGTAGAATATGGATGGATGGATGGATGGATTTAGGCAAAGCGGAAGAAAAAGAAACATTCAAAATACAAATATAAAGATTGAAAAATCGGAAATAACTACAATAGCCTATGGAAGGGCGCATTCACACGGCCACTGTTTGGTCCGGACCAAAGGACTATCCACGGATAGTTTGGCTCATTTGGTGCCGTTTGAACGCATATTTGAACTCTGGTGTGCACCAAACAAACGAAGTCTGGTCTGCTTGAAAACGGGGGTCTCGGTTCACTTGCAAACGAAGTCTGGTGCACTTTGCTTGTGTCATGGGTGGCCCTCGCAGGCCATTAATGAGATGCTATAGGCAGCCGATGAGTTTGCATATTTATTAATGGAAGATGAACGATTACAAAATAATGAGCCACGTGGGGCAAAAACACAAACAAGAGTTGCGACTAAGGCACAGTAACAATACGTTCAGGATAAGGAGTAAACTTACTGATAACATGGAGATCAAGAGGGTGACTGAAGCCGGGTGTAGGGACTCCAGCCGAATGTTGGAGAGACCAACGTTACGCGTATGTGAGGTCGTAGCCCGGAGTAACCTCGGCTGCTCCCTTAAATAGGGCTTAGAGGATTAATCAGGCAATAGGAACTCATTAGTGGAATACCATACAGCTGTCACCATGGAGCTCGGCTCTGACAGCTAGAACCCCCCCCGAGACGCTGTCAGAATAAAAGCCTGGAAAGGCCATAAGGAACTAACACAGAACGGGAGGAAAATACTGCATGACCTGAGCGCGGACAATATCAGCGCTCAGACCATGACAGTACTCACCCCCAAACGGCGCAGTCTAGGCACAACGTAGCATCCAAGCCCCCCCACCCCCCACCCCACCCAGAAGGCTCCTAAGGCCCACCCAGGGTGGGAGGAGGGGGAAAACGCTAGGAGGGTGAGAACCACAAAAAGGAAAAAAAGTGAAAACACTCAACCGGAGAAAAAAAAACTATCAAGGAAGGGAACAGAGAACTAAAAATGACAAGGGCAAATATAGAAAAAAAAAGAACATCGTGCAACAATCTGAGCATAGATGAAATAAACAGAACAAAGAAACTAAACTACAGGTACCAAACCCCAGGATGAACAAAAGACTCAGACCGGTACAAACAGCACAGCATCCTATGCACACAGTCCAATCCCAGGAAAAGCAACAACAGAGCGTCTCTCAAACAATAGAGGAAAAAAAAAACATCTCCACAAACACAAATACAGGTACCATACCATGTACCCCAATAATACCAGAAAACAGGACAAAAAAAAAAAAACACGCTAAAGAGCGATGCTATACAGACAGTTCAAAGAAGTTAAAATAAACGGCAGAGGCAACAAAAGAGCATATCTCTCAGACTACAGAGGAGACAATCAAAAAGAAAAAAAAAAACATCACCGGAATGCAGGCAGGCAGAGCACAATGAAAAACAAACAGTTCGGGAGGTCTACCTGCATCCAGCGTCCAGATCGCTAGCAGGGGAAACAGAACACGTTTGGGCGGCCTACCCCAGTCCCAGGCTCGGGAAAACAGTACCTCTGGCGGCCGGACCAGGTCGCCGAACAAAGAGTCCAGCCCGTCGGGTGGCCGACCCAGAACGCCAAACTGGCAAAGCAGTTTCCCAGGCGGCCGACCCGCGTCATCAGGCCACCAGGACCACAGGGGAGAACTCGGGGGTGGCCTCCCTACCGCGAGGGAAAGCAGGGGAAAGCCGAGCTGAATATGGGGAATCCCTGCGGCACCCGATGGAGGGAAAAAGGGGAACGGGGAAAGGATGAGGGACCAGTCCAGCGTCGGTCGGCGGAGGATCTGCAGCTCCTTCTCCAAACTCCACGCAAACTGGCACTGCGCTCTCGTTAGAACCCAAGCAGGACTGTGCTGCACCCCGATGGACCCCAACTGGGCCGGAACAGTGTCCATGGCGGACCCCAATTGGGTCAAAGTTGCACCCACGACGGACTCCTACTGGGCCGGAACCATACCCATGACGGACCCCGACTGGGCCGGCGCAGCACCAGGAACGACCTCCAGACACGAACCCAGAACCTTCAAGGCAACGACCGGAATGGGTTCGTCACCGTTGACCCTGGGAGAAGACTCAGACGAAGAACAGAAACCAGGATCAGAATCACTGACAGCGGCAGAGCCCAGTGAGACAAGCTCGGATGCAGTGGACGGCTGCACCCGGCTCGTCTCCCCAAGAGACAGGCAATAATGCTCCAGAATAGAAAGGAAGAAGACAAAATAGAGCACTTGCCTGATCTCGGGTTCTGCCGTCGCCCAGGACTTCGATGCTCCAGGTTCAATGAGCTGAAGGTCCACTTCTGGTTCCCACTCGACTGCGGTGGGCTCCACAGCTGGCATGATGGTCTCCACAGTCTGGGGATTCCCTGGCGCTGATGTCCATGCCAAAAGCCCGCACGGCGTGGTGGTAGGGGATCCATGGCCTGCTGGCTCGGACCGTTCCTCCGTGGAGACCTGGGGACGCTTAGTTGATGGCGCAGGCTCCAAATGGCAGTCCACCCTCCTCCTCTGCCCGTAACGTGGCTCTGGGGCTGGAACCAGGCTCTCCAGGGCCGCAGGCTCCTTCTTCGTCTGGTGGTGTAGTCCTGGCACCAGGGAACGCTCAGGGGAGGAGACATAGAGGTAGCAGGTTCACAATTAATAATTGCAGCAGGTGGAGGGAGCTCGGGGGACTGTGAATCCCGAACTCCACCCCCAGGGATCAAACAAGGCAATTCACCCAGTGAAGGAAAAGAATGAAAAGACACTTGCCTGATCCGCTGAGGACCAATGGAAGCTGCTGTGGTGGGCTTGGTTTTCTCCTTCCCCCTTTGGATGGTGATGGAGGGCCCCCCGGGAGGATGAAGAGGAGCCGCTCCCACGGGATCAGGAACGGAGATAGCCGGAGTCGGACTCGTGGAGCTCACAGCAGCTGGCTGGGAGACAGAGCTCATGTGGCTACCCGGAACTGGAACTGGAAGGGGATCTCACTGAGGCTTGATTCGAGCATGGTGATGACGTTTACTGGCAGAGGGCGAGGCAAAGGTGAGGTCAGGGAACTGCCGCTGCTGCGTCGACACAGAGGCTAACAGTTCAGCGTACTCGGGATAGTCATAGAGTTCGGGACTCATCTCCACTAGTCTGACTGCCGCCATCGCATGCTTTATAATCTGGGTAGGATAGGAGGCAGAATGAGCCGCAGCCACACGGTCCTGGATGATCACCGCTGTCTACTGCGTCTCCTCCAGGGGAATCCCAGCTGATGTCCTCCTCCGCTATCGACGGGAACGACACCTGAGCGATGTGAACTCCTGGGCTGGATGGGCAACAGGAACTAGAGGTGAGGAATGGGGATGCCTCACCCTCGGCTTCCTGCCGGAATTTCCCTCCAGCCCGCGGGCCTTCTCCCGAAGTGCCGATATCTCCGCCATCCTCGTCGTGATTTCGGTGTGGTTAGAGTAGTGAGGATGGCGGTTAATAACGGTCTCTGCGAGGTCTAAGTACCAGTGTAAGCCACTGGGAATGACGCTATTGAGAGCGCAGGAGAGGTTACCATCTAACTCAATGAGGGCCATCACTAGCTTGTAGCCCAAGCTCATGGTATAGCCCTTGGCTGCCTAGAAAAGCACTCATAGAGCGCATACCTCTGCCAAGGCTACTTCCATTTCTCATGGATCTCCTCCAAAATGTAATGGGTTTGTGGGTAGGTCTATATCCAGTTGTGGTGAAAATTGCATCAAAGTCTGTCCACCAGTTTTGGAGTATTGTTGCTAACACACTGTGAGAAGATAAGAGCCTTAGCTGAGGTATGCATTCTCACATCATCAGCAAAATATAATGGGCTCCTCTCTAGCCCAAGAACCACCTCTGGTGAAAATTTCATCCAAATCCATCCAGTAGTTTTTGTGTAATCCTGCTGCACAAATACAAACAAAGCCCTTGGTGGAGGTATGCACTCTCAGATCATCACCAAAATCTAATCATCCGTTCCCCGTGCCATTACACACCTTTCCTGAAAATTTCGTCAAAATCTGTTTATAACTTTTTGAGTTATGTTGGTAACAGACAAACAGACAGACAGACAGACAAACAAACCCCGGTAAAAACATTACCAGCAAACTGGTACGCGATAAAGGGAAAAAAAACTACAAGCCCAAATAAAGCAAACTCATGGTCACCGGCCTCTTGTCTGGCTGTGACCTACTGTCATGGGTGGCCCTCGTGGGCCATTAATGAGACGCTATAGGCAGCCAATGAGTTTGCATATTTATTAATGATGAGCCATGTGGGGCAAAAACACAAACAAGAGTTACGACTAAGGCACAGTAACAATACATTCAGGATAAGGAGTAAACTTACTGATAACATGGAGATCAAGAGGGTGACTGAAGCCGGGCGTAGGGAGTCCAGCCGAACATTGGAGAGACCAACGCGTGTGTGAGGTCGTAGCCCGGAGTAACCTTGGCTGCTCCCTTAAATAGGGCTTAGAGGATTAATCAGGCGATAGGAACTCATTAGTACCATTAATATCATCCAGCTGTCACCACGGAGCTCGGCTCTGACAGCCGGAAGCCCCGTCGAGACGCTGTCAGAATAAAAGCCTGGAAAGGCCATAAGGAACTAACACAGAACGGGAGGAAAATACTGCATGACCTGAGCGTGGACAATATCAGCGCTCAGACCATGACAGCTTGCAGTGTGAATGCAAACAGACTATCCAGCGGACCAAAGGGTGGAAGTGCTCCTCGGACGTTGTGTAACCATAGCAACACGTAGTCTGAGAAGAGGAAGTAGTGTTTACTGTAGCGCATTTTGGGTAGAAAATAACAATAAAGACTCCGATGCAAATCCAAAAAAATCTTTTTACCAGAGAAAGCAGAGGAGAAAAGTTAAAAAAATGACTCGTTTGTGGAGGACAAACAACCTGGCTGAAGGGAATGATTTCCGTTTTCAGTCTTGGCCAATTGATGAGCCAGATTTTTCTTCTTCACTGAGATTTTTTCTTCCTGGTCAGTGGTGGTTTTGGCTACAGCGCCCCAAACGAGCAGTTGTTGTAACTGCATGACGTTGTCCAGGCAGTTTGGTCCACTGCAGTGTGAATGCAAACCAAACAAAGGTGCAAAAATTCTCAGCATTCCCCACCCAGCTGAACCGAAACCCCCGGACTATCCTGGTCTGAATGCAATCTAAAAGTCTGTGTTCTTGACTGACCTGCTGTTTTACAGTAGTTCCAATTTTGCTGCATCAGTGGAAAGGGCTTTTCTCTTTTTAATTCACTCCCTTTGCACTTCCTTTCCTTTTCTTTTGAGCACCACCACCACCTTCCATTTTGCCACTGACTGGAGACTTATGTCAGTTTTTAATAGCATTAATAAGTTTTTTGTTTGGTTGCTTTTTATTAACCAGCAGCAGAGGAAGTTTGGTGCAAGTGCCGGCGATAAAATAAGTAAAACTAGAAAAGCACTCACAGAGCGCATTCCTCCGCCAAGGCTCCTTCCGTTTCTAATGGATCACCTCCAAAATGTAATTGGTTTGTGTGTAGGCCTATAGCCACTTGTGGTGAAAATTGCATCAAATCTGTCTATCAGTTTTGGAGTATTGTTGCTAACACACTGTGAGAAGATAAGAGCCTTGGCTGAGGTATGCATTCTCAGATCATCAGCAAAATATAATGGATTCCTCACTAGCCCAAGAACTACCTCTGGTGAAAATTTCATCCAAATCCATCCAGCAGTTTTTGTGTAATCCTGCTGCACAAATACAAACAAAGCCCTTGGTGGAGGTATGCACTCTCAGATCATCACCAAAACCAAATCATCTGTTCAAATCAGCATGCCTCCGGGGCCACAGCGGATCATGTAGATGGTGATGCGCCTCGTCTTCTCTGCCGTCAGCTACTCCTCTCGTCCAGGCCCACCGTCCGAAACCTCCTCCCAGGCACGCCACAGCTCATTGGCGTGCCTCCACGAACCATCTGACAGCTGAAAGTGGGCTGCGCCCTGTTTAGTCACGGTGTGCAGCCATCCCTGGTAATTATCAAGCTGTTGTTTGGCCCATATTCGCCATGGGCGTCCCTCCTCACAAACACGAACCCGGTCCGTAACTCTCGGGGGAGCTTTGCTCGGCCTGCAGTGTTGCTGATCGGCATTTGGTCCAGCGCCTGTCGGTCTGGCCCCAACTCCTTGTAAAGCTGCTGCAGCGGTAGCTGTTGAAGCTCCAGATCCTCTGGTCCACTGTGGTCGAGCTCCTGAGGAAACTGAGGCTTGCTCATCGGTGTCACTTGTCGACACAGGCACCTCGCCATCACACCCGGTACCTTTGTCCAAGGTATCCCCAGCGCCAGCGCTGAGACCCTCCTGTGTCGAACCTGAGTGAGACTGGTCCTGCTTGACCGTCGTGGTGCAAGACAAATTCGTTCTCCACACCGTGTCATCCTCCACCACTGGAACTGGACGGTTCCGCCAGCCACAACCAGTCCACTCCTTCCCAGAGTCGTCTCTAGTGACGAACCCCAGTCCATAAAACGGGTCACAGCCCATAATGTTGTCGCCTCAGGCCATCACGTGGAACATGCAGTTAGGCATCATCGCTGACTTGTACCAAGCCATCAGCTCCAGCGTTCCAACCATGCGCAGTCTGCCACCTACATAACCACAGAGCGGTGCTGGGTCATCTCTTATTCTGTAGTAGGGGAAGAATTTCCTCACCGTGGCCCAATTCAACAATGATCTCTCCGCTCCCGTGTCAATCAGCAGCGGCACCTCCTCGTCATCCAGCGTCACCATACAGTACTTGAACCCACTGGTACTCAGGGACGCTGGATGGACAATTATCGGGGTGGGTGCAGTTGTTATTCCCCGTGGGCTCTCCAGCTTGGATACACGACACACCCTGGCAAAATGGTTCAAGCGTCTACGCATGCCACAATGCTTCCCTCTAGCCGAGCATTCCCTAGTCTTGTATCGGTGCTTCACGGACCCACAGCCCACACACACAGGCTTTCTTCGTGCAGACCTTAGGTTGATGGCGTAGGTTTCCACACTGTCATCGGCCGCGCTATCCTCGCTGTCAGGATCTGCTACTAATGCTGCAGCTGGAGGTCCCAGATGTCATTGTGATTGGCACCACTTTAGCTCCGAAGCTAGCTTGTCCGCCTTCTCCACCTCAAGAGCTAGCTTGACAGCCTTGGCTAGCGTCAGGTCACTCGGCGCCAAAAGCAGCCTAGCTTGCAAAGCATTGCTGGTTCTGTGTTCTGCCAGCTGGTCACGTACCATTCCCTCTTCAAATGTCCCGAAACAACACTCACTAGCCAGCTGTTGTAGGTCGGCGACAAACTGGCGGACAGGCTCACCCACTTGCTGGTGTCGTTGTTGGAACCGAATCCTCTGGACGGTGACGTTGTCCGGAGTGTGGAAATGGCGCGCCAGCAACTCAACCACAACCTCATACGAGTCGGTAGCCCCGAGTGTACACAGGATGCACTGGCCTTTGAACCACAAATTATGCACCAGAAGCACTTGTGCCCTCCGTCTATCTAGCTCACGAATGTCGAGTGCTGCGATGTAGTTTTGAAAGGTGGCAAACCATCTTCGCCAAGGTACAGGTGGCTCACCTGGGAGCTCCAGGAAAGGCCGAAGCAGTGAAACACACACCTCCATTTTTATTCTTGTCGCCAAAATGTTATGTCTGGGAATACCTTGTAATGACGAGGCCAGGTGCACAATCGAACTTAGCTTTATTGCAGGGGTTGGCAACACACAAGATACAGCCACCAGGCAGGGGCATTGGCAAAGAGGCCAAACTCAGATGCCCGCTGCTATTTATAGGGGCGGTGTAGTGGCGGAAACGGAAGTGGGCACCACTGCACCGCACTTCACAAATAAGAGCATCTAAACAACATTTCACTATACAACAGTCTTATAATTGTGACCTGGGTTGTCCAGGACAGTCAGGGCCTAGACTGTCCTGGACAACCCCAGGATAGTCTAGTAGGAAGTAGGAAGTCAGGTAGGAAGTAAGCTATATTAACATAAAACACTTTCTCTTTAATTTTACTCCTCATTTGATCATAAATACATCTGACATTTGCAAGGAACCAAGAAGTTTAAAAAAAAGCTTGTAAATTTGTCAACTTATGGTGATTTAATTCTGGGTACAACATGGCCCTGGTTGACGTTCATGCATTTACAGGAGCAGCTACCCTGTAGCAAGATGGCGGCTCCATTGTCGCATTAGTTCCAATGAACAGCAGTAGCCTGGGTGACGTCTAGTGTTGATATCTATGCAGATTAATGAGAAAATAGTTGCAAATTTACATGATAAAGGTTGCAAATTCCTGACCAAAAAAACTGCAAATTTATAAAAAAGTTGCAAATTTCCTCAAAAAATATATCTTTAGCATTTATGCTTAAAGTGCATTGATATAGAAAGGTTTATTATGATATATAATATAATATGATATGATATAATATATGATATTTATGGGGACAACTGTGATGGATTTTCTTTGTATTTATCTCCTCCCAATGTTTTAGTGGCGTTGGTTTGTCTGTTAGCAATATAACTCAAAAACTTATGAAAGGATTTTGACAAAATTTTCAGGAAAGGTGTGTAATGGCACGGGGAACAGATAATTAGATTTTGGTGATGGTCCGAGAATGCATACATGTGCCAAGGCTCTTATCTTCTCACAGAGTGTTGGAAACAATACTCCAAAACTGCTGGATGGATTTGCATGAAATTTTCACCACATTTTGGTGATGATCTGAGAATGCATACCTTAGCCAAAGCTCTTATCTTCTCACAGTGTGTTAGCAACAATACTCAGTATTGGAATAATTTTGAGCTTAAATTATTCAAAATCAAAAAATCAGCCGGAAAGTACAGCCCCCCCCCCCCGTGACCCGAAAAGGATTAAGCGGAAGAAGATGAATGAATGAATGAAGTCGGATTTATGTACATTTATTTAACCTCAAATGGCCATCTTGAGGGAGAGATCACAAAGCATGGCATTCAGACACACCTAGAATCTCTAAAGGATTCATTTCTTTAGGTCTGATATATATAGGTAGGAGAAAGGAGAGGGAGGATGAGGATAAGGGAAGGGACAGAATGGGACAGTCCTGATAATCAAAGTTTATCTGGGGAAACATCACAGACACTCTGGAGACATAGGGTCGTGGAGACATGCACATGAGGTCCATAAAACTAACAGAATGTCCATATACACTACCGTTCAAAAGTTTGGGGTCACTTAGAAATTTCCTTATTTTTGAAAGAAAAGCACTTTTTTTCAATGAAGATAACTTTAAACTAATCAGAAATACACTCTATACATTGCTAATGTGGTAAATGACTATTCTAGCTGCAAATGTCTGGTTTTTGGTGCAATATCTAGATAGGTGTATAGAGGCCCATTTCCAGCAACTATCACTCCAGTGTCCTAATGGTACAGTGTGTTTGCTCATTGCGTCAGAAGGCTAATGGATGATTAGAAAACCCTTGTGCAATCATGTTAGGTCTGCAATGCTGTAATTGCTGCAAATGGAGGATTCTTTGACGAAAGCAAAGTTTGAAGGAAAAAATTATTATTTCAAATACCAAATCATTATTTCTAACCTTGTCAATGTCTTGACTATATTTTCTATTCATTTTACAACTCATGGTGGTAAATAAGTGTGACTTTTCATGGAAAACACAAAATAATTGTCTGGGTGACCCCAAACTTTTGAACGGTAGTGTACATAATTTCTACCACTGATCTATACAGGCTGACGAGTTCCTGTGCATTCCTGTGACCCAAAACAGGTCATGTCAAAGAGATTAAGAGTAGCTTAGATCATTCCATACGCATGTACTGATCCTGTACTGATCTTCAGTCTGAACTCTCTGAAATTGCTTACAGAAACATGCCAAGAATATATGAACTTATTTCACATGGAATGCACATATAAACATTAAACATGGCATATGAAAGGTATGATACTTGCCAAATATAATAATACATTATTAATATTAATAATAATGTAGATAATATGGAATTTTTCTATCATATTCCCCCTTGATGCTTTATATATAGCATCAGGATTAATAGAAAAATAACAAAAGTGGTAGTAAAATGAAGTGAGTGAATTAATATAAGTTTATGTGCAAGAATTTACATGCTGTTATGTGTCTTTGCAAGTTGAAAACGTGTAAAGAGTGAACATGTGCAGTGATTAAAATTAATTTTAGACTGTGTCAAATAAGAACACAGAAAATAATATGAAACAGCCTTAAATTATATTGCAAGCTTCAAAAATATCCTCATATTAAGGACTCACACAAGAAAAATCTGAAGTTATAAAAATCATTACCAAGTTTATGATGAGACTTCCCCATTAAGAGAAACACTAACTTCTATGAGTATCTGAGGTATTAATATGACCATTTGTATCATTTTCATGGATAGAAGTAAAACAATAATCTCCTATAATAGGGCCTACACCCCTACGGGTGGTAATTAGTCGATCAAGGACCATTCTATCCTTTGTTATAATTTTGTAAATGATTGTAGTCTACAATTAAGTGTTTTAATCCCTAAGTTATTTTGTTTCCACTCTCACTCAAAGAAACAATGAACAAAAACCTCACTCCTGTACTTTCCACCTGAAATTGCATTCATGCTTCATAAATGGCATCATGTGGTAGAAAAGCATCTCTCTTCACCCTGCCCACCTACCCTGCCGACATGATGAGGGTACAGTCAGTTGCCAAAACAGGGTACACAGATCTGCCCAGTGTCCTGGCCAAATGCGGATACGCCCAATGACTCAATGACCTTTGACAATGTAGATCCTTGGCATAACACTTGCTCGCTTCGTTGGTCAAGCAGGGTAGCAGTACAGGGGAGAGATGCACTGTAAGCCATTGCATACTCAGAGAGTGTTAAGCTACTGGAAAGGGGACATTACCACTTCAAAAAGAGGAGTTCCCTGATGAAATTAACCTTGCATTCGCAGAGTAAGGAGTGTCATCATGTTTCTAATCAGTGGAGTGATGTGTTGTGTCAGGTGTGATTCAAAATGAAGTTTGCATTATTTTAGCAATAAGGATAGTTTGCCTAACAGTTAGTGTTATTAAGGAGCAAACATAACAATTCTCTACAGTGTATAAGCAATGGAACAACTTAATAACCAATTATTAAGTATTACTAGAGGATAATGAGGATGATAAGGTAACAACACTAACCACACTTTTCTTTCCCTTGTATTTTTCCCTTGTTATGATAAACAAACAGCCTGCTTCTCCATTAGCCGAGGTCGTTACTGGATGCCAAGTCATCAGCTGACATTTGCATAGAGAAACAGTTAAACAGTCATTTGTTGTTGGTTTTTTTTCCCAAAAAAGTATACTATATATATATATATATATATATATATATATATATATATATATATATATTCTCTTGCTGAGGGTTTCAGGTGGGGTAAAACATTAGATGCACCCAAGTGCCATGTCCTTCGCTTCCCGCTGAAATGGTTTCAGACCCAAAGAGCAGACACGACTCAAGAATGACACAATTAACCGTTTATTGAATAAAGCGAGTGTGTGTGGGTGCGTGCATGCGTATCTGTATATGTATATAGTGAGAAGGTGAATCAGCTGGGGTGAGCAGAGCACCGTGCAACCTGGCAACCCTATGGAGAGACAGAGAGAGAGTTAGATGCAGTCTTAGCAGGGTATGCTCCAGAAAGTTCAGCGCTTACTGTTTGCGGTGGTGAAGTGGAGCACAGGTTAAGCTCAGTTGCTCTGGCCAGGAGGACAGTGTCAGCAGGCCCGCAGGAGATGATGTAGACAGATGAATGGAGAGGAGGAGTCCGCCGCCAGGTGGAAGGAATCTGCCACCACGGATCTCCACCTGTGCACAGGGGATCACAGAAAGGTTAGAGGAATTGATGGTTGCTTACTTGAAGCGGGGAGATGATGAGTCCAGTAGGCGAAAGGCTGGACAGTAAACTTGACGAGGTTAGGAAGCTCGATGTGGAGAAAACCTGATGAGGCTAGGAAGCTCAACGTGGACAAGGCAAAAGCAGGTCTCATGGGAAGGAGACAGACGACTCCGCTCTGATCTCAGGACCTCACGGTATAAATAGCCAGGCCAGGATGAAGAGCAGGTGTGCGCACAGGTGCGGATAATTGGCAGCCATGACACCTGCGGCTGTTCAGGTCAACCAGATAACCTTTGTACTGTCCTCGCCAGGGAGTTTTGGTCCAGTTTCCTTTGATGACCAGATCCCCTGGTTTGCTAAAGAGATGGGTGCACCTCCCATGGTTCCTTCATCACATGGTCCCTCCTGGGAAGGGCAGTATGGATGACATCACTGTCAGTTGTCATTCTTTGCATATAATCACCCAGAAACCCTTCCTCATCACCCAAGTTAAATGGCTTCAATAATAGGGTTTGTCATTCACAATTTCCCTATTTTTCTTATTTGTGTGTTATACTAATCCTGTAGATAGTTGATGGTAAGCTAAGTGGTTTCCTAGGTAAATGTTTGGTACTAATAATTTAGGAACTGCACTTAACTGTGACATGATTTGATTTACAAGGTGTATTCCATTTCTATTATCTAAGTAAATCATTTCAGCTATTTTAAATATTGATATTGTTTCAGTTAAGGGTTTCAGTGTCACCATAGCAATATTTAAATTAGTGTAGGGGAAAGCCTTTGTATGTTCAATAAGTGTGTAAATAATTTCTAAACATTTTTACCATCACTCTTATTTAGTTCAATGAGATCCATGCAAAGGTTTTGAAAAGACTAAATTTATGCAGGGAAGATCAAATTATTTTGCTTTGAGCTCCCTAAAGCATTGTTCTCTTAATTGAGTAAGAATCTGTATTGTCTTTGTAGTAGATTCTAAATTAAGTCCCACAGTAAACATGAATTCAGCACAACATGGACCTTTCTTAGACATTGGAACTTTTCTCATAAATTTGCATGGTTTTCTTCCTTATCAGTTTACCTTGTTTCTTATAAACATGATATTTCTTTTGCAATAATCTGCAGATATTTTCTTAAATATCTGAAAATTTATTGATGTAACTTTTAACTTCCCCATTGAATGTTGTGATTTCATTTCCAAGCAGTTTCATCTGTATTTTTCTCTACACTACTGATCATTTATTGATAATTTTTATGTATTATCTAGTTTTATGAGGATTGCTAATTATTTTTTGCTAATTAATTTCTTTGATACCCCTCCCCCCTTTGCATGGTGCACATGCATCAAAGTTACAGGGTATTTGCTTGATGAGTAGTGTCTATTTACTAGAAGGAAGTGTGTTACCACCTTTTATGTATTACACACAGTTAATTTAGGTGAAAATTTGTGAGTAGTATAGCTCCTTCAAAATGTGGTTTCAACAGTCATAGCTTCTTCTGTGCGTGTCATCTCTTGACTTAGTCTAAAAAGTAATATAGCTGTCTGTGCAGATTTGATATGATTTAGCATTTAGAGCGACCATTCTGAGTTAGTCACTTAGATCACATCTGTCTGTCCAATTGAACACAGACAGGTTGAATTTGTGTAAGTGAATCCTTGTGAAAGGTTGTGTCACATTCCTTCAGTCAATGGAAAGGTGGACATATGGTGGCGCAGTGGTTAGCACTGCACCAGCACAGCAACTCACCCTTGGCCATGGGATCCCTGGTTCGATCCCAGCCCCTGACCAACAGTGATCTGTGTGGAGTTTGCATGTTCTCCCCGTATCTGCGTGGGTTTACTCCGGGATTTCTCCGGTTTCCTCCCACAGGCCAAAAACATGCAGGTTAGGTTAATTGGAGACTCTAAAGTTGCCCTAGGTGTGAATGTGTGTGTGAATGGTTAAGGGATAGCGCCGTACCGTGGCTGCTTCATCCATCCAGGTGGATGCCCTCAATTTCCACTCTGGGGATCAATAAAGTATACAAAATCAAAATCAAAAAATATTGCTTAATTAGAATTTGGCTTAATTTTGTACAAGGAATGCCTCATTTTATATATTCCTTGGTAAATTATGGGGTGGACTGTAGTCCCAAGGCCCAGCTCAGCCATGGCTAAGCACCGGGAGCACAGAAAACACATTCCTTATTACTGTCACATTTCTGAAATGTGATATTGTCACACCATTATGTGGTGAGTGGCATCAGATGTATCTTGCAGTGTGAAGTCATATGAACACTACATTATTTATCTTTTGTTCTTATTAAAGACAAAAATAAAATAGAAAGGAGATGTCTTTACCTTCTTAACATTTTTCAACTGAACACTGCAGCCTTCGTCAGAAGAGTCAGCTGATTGCTGCCAGGTGACATTTATCAGCTGACTTTTGTAGGCAAGGCCTACAAAAAAATTTGCCAAATTTTTTGTCTGTAAAAAAATTTACAGACAAAAAGAAGGATTTGCAATGGGCGACCCACTATCAGCCATCATGAGCAGCTTTTTCATGGAGGATCTGGAAAACAAAGCCATCAACACAGCACCTACACAATGCAAACCCACCCTTTGGAAAAGATACGTGGATGACATTCTGGAAAAAATAAGGAAAGGACACACACGAGAACTCACTGACCATCTGAACAGCACAGACAGCACTGGGAACATAAAATTCACACACGAGGAGGAGGAAAATGGCACCATAGCCTTTCTGGACATAAAAATCCACCACAACGATGACGGCAGCATAAAAATCACAGTCTACAGGAAAGCAACCCACACAGATCAATACCTACTATGGACATCGGAACACCCCACAGCACACAAGCTATCAGTTGTTAGGACGTTATATGAACGAGCCACCATCATCACAGACCAAGAAGACAGACAGGAGGAGGAAAACCACATAAAACATGCACTTATATGCTGCCAATATCCAGTATGGGCTATAAACAAAGGGAAACAGCAAGTCAAAAACAAAGAAAACAAACAGGAAATAAGACACAGAACAAAAGCCGAAATCAAAAACAAGGACACCATAACCATACCATACATATGATATGGTTACATACCATATGTATGGTTACATACCATATGTCGTATGGTACATATGACACCGTGGGCTGCACGGTGGCGCAGTGGTTTAGCACTGTGGCAGCACAGTTTACCCTCGGCGGGGGGATCGCGGGGATCATGAGATCGTGGGTTCGATCCCAGCCCCCAACCAACAGTGAGCTGTGTGGAGTTTGCATGTTCTCCCCGTGTTGCGTGGGTTTACTCCGGGATTTCTCCGGTTTCCTCCCACATACCAAAAACATGTAGGTTTAGGGCGCTCGCGCACGCAGCGACCGGCAGCCGGTGGCTTGTCACCAGACTGCAAACCAAATCTACCTACGGGTACAAATAAGTAACAAAAAAAAAAAAAAAATACATACGAGGGATCATGGAACCAATTCAAAGGATCATGAAAAAAATATAAAATAAACACAGCAGTCAAACCACCCAAAAAATTAAGACAGTTATTAGTACACCCCAAGGACAGAATAGAACAAGACAAAAAATGCAATGTAATATATGAAATATCATGCAGATCATGCAACAAAACCTACATTGGAGAAACTGGAAGACCATTCACCACAAGAAAAAAAGAACACTGGAAGGAATGTGAGAAGGAAACACAAGGATGACTCACAAGACTCACAACCGGTGGTGGCTCAGTTGGTAGAGCATCCGCCCCACACCCGGGAGGCAGGGGTTCAAATCCCAGCCGGGTCATGCCGAAGACCATATAAAAGTGGAACTTCCTGCCGTCCAGCTTGGTGCTCAGCAATAAATGGAATGGAGGAGGGAACTCTGTGGCGGCGCCTTGTATGGCAGCAGCCCTCTGATTCTGCACTTGGGGTGTGTGTGATTTACACTGTAGATAGGTAAAGCACAATCTCGTTCTGCTGTACATGATTGGTTGTACGGTTGAATGACAATAAGGGTGATTTAAAAAAAAAAGATCACAAAAAGAAAAGGCAGAACAAGAAACATTAAAATCAGCAATATCAGATCACTGCAAAAGAAATAATTACATCATGGACTGGGACAACACAAGGATTATTGGATCGGAGAGAAACAGACACAAACGCTGGATCAAGGAGGCCATAGATATCAGGAAGCGGGAAAAAGCCACCATGAGCCGAGATGAGGGGGCCTTTATGCTTTCCCACACCTTGGGATCACATTCTCCAGAGACCATCTGACGGCGGGAGGCGGGGCTGGCTCGATGGATCTGACAGATCTGCTGAGCTGGCCCTGCCTACAAAAGTCAGCTGATAAATGTCACCTGGCAGCAATCAGCTGACTCTTCTGATGAAGGCTGCAGTGTACAGTCGAAACATGTTAAGAAGGTAAAGACATCTCCTTTCTATTTTATTTTTGTCTTTAATAAGAACAAAAGATAAATAATTAAAAGAAGACAAAATGAACCTATTTGACCTATGAACATATGTCAAACAGGTTCATTTTGTCTTCTTTTAATTATTTATCCTTTTTTTTTTTTCCTTTGAAAGACAAAAGTAAAATAGAAAGATGTCTTTACCTTCTTTACATGTTTCAACTGCACTGCAGCCTTCATCAGAAGAGTCAGCTGATTGCTGCCAGGTGACATTTATCAGCTGATTTTCGTAGGCGGGGCCAGCTCAGCAGATCTGTCAGATCCACCGAGCCGGCCCCGCCTCCCGCCGTCAGATGGTCTCTGGAGAATGTGGTCCCAGGTGTGAGAAAGCATAAAGGCCCCCTCATCTCGGTTCATGGTGTCTTTTCCCCGCTTTCTGATCTCTATTGCCTCCTTGATCCAACGTTTGTGTCTGTTGCTCTCCGATCCAATAATCTTTGTGTTGTCCCAGTCCATGATGTGATTATTTCTTTTGCAGTGGTCCGATATAGCTGATTTTAATGTTTCTTGTTCTGCTTTTTCTTTTTGTGATCTTGTGAGTCGTCCTTGCGTTTCCTTCTCACATTCCTTTTGGTGTTCTTTTTTTCTTGTGGTGAATAATCTTCCGGTTTCTCCAATGTAGGTTTTGTTGCATGATCTGCATGATATTTCATATAATACGTTGCATTTATTGTCTTGTTCTATTCTGTCCTTGGGGTGTACTAATAACTGTCTTAATTTTTTGTGTGGTTTGACTGCTGTGTTTATTTTGTATTTTTTCATGATCCTTTGAATTGGTTCCGTGATCCCTCGTATGTATGGTATAGTTATGGTGTCCTTGTTTTTGATTTCAGCTTTTGTTCTATGTCTTGTGTCCTGTTTATTTTCTTTGTTTTTGACTTGCTGTTTCCCTTTGTTTATGGCCCATACTGGATATTGGCAGCGTATAAGTGCATGTTTTATGTGGTTTTCCTCTTCCTGTCTGTCTTCTTGTTCCGTGATGATGGTGGCTCGTTCATATAATGTCCTGACGACTGATAGCTTGTGTGCTGTGGGGTGTTCCGATGTCCAAAGTAGGTATTGGTTATTGTTTGACGTATTACGTGGAAGTTATGGACAAGTTTGCATTAAAGACTTCCGCCGGCTGGAGAAATTGGAGAAAACACGGGCACGCTTCAGAAACCACCTACGATTCAACCTCCGTTGCAGAGATGAGGAGGTCACACCCCAAAGCCTCAATATAAGAAATCCAATCCCGACCAAGAACGCAGAAAAAATCATCAACAAAGCACGGAAAGACCTTATAAAAGAACGTATAAGAATAACGGCAAATAAAGTAGACAAAATAAACAACCAAATCAAAGAGGAAACGGACATGTTTAAGCAACGCTACCCGACGGACCAGAAAACGCAGGAGCAGATAAAAGCACAACTGAAACACGCACACGAACAAGAATTCATTACAACGAAAAACCGCCAATTGAAAAAATTAAAAAAACTCACAGAAAGAAAGAACGGACGAAGACAAACACACACGGAAAAGAACGATAAGTGGGTCAAAAACCTATCACAACGCACACTCACGGACACGGAGAAAACAGTGCTGAACAGAGGACTGAACTTCGCCATCACACCAGCCAGAATCCCCCATGAAGAATACATCCTCGCAACAGAACTGGCATGCGAAAAAATCCAGGACCAAGGAGAAAAAGCAGCACTCCGGAACGCAGTCGCAGGAATCCTCAAAACGGCCAAATTACCACAAAGCAACGTTACAAGAAAAGAAGAAAAAGCATTAAACTCACTCAAGACAGATAAAACGATCACAATACTCCCAGCAGATAAAGGCAGAACAACAGTAATTTTGGACACGGAAACATACGAAAAACAGATGGAAACCATGTTGGCAGACAGTAACACATACGAAATCATTAAAACAAACCCGACAGAAGAAAAGAAAAAAATGCTCAAAGCCCTTCTAAAACCTCTATTAGAAAGCAATAAAATCACAAAGGACGCATATGATCACCTGATCCCCACAGCCAGCATCACCCCTCGGATTTATGGAACACCGAAAATACATAAAAAGGATATCCCACTGCGGCCAATAATAGACAGCATTGGAGCAGTCACATACAACTTATCAAAAGCCCTAGCTGAAATCATCAAACCCCTCCTTGGACTATCAGACTTTCACTGTAAAAATTCAAAAGAGCTGGCACAAGAACTCAAAGACATAAAAATAGAATCAGACGAGATCCTCATCTCACATGACGTCATCTCTTTATTCACAAAGACTCCTATTGACGTCACACTACATATAGTGCAAGAACGCCTCAACAAGGACAGTACCCTAAAAAGACGCACCAACCTCACAGTCCATGACATATCCAAATTACTACAGTTTGTTGCAAAATCCACTTATTTTCAATTCAGAGGAAAAATCTACAAACAAAAAGAAGGATTTGCAATGGGAGACCCACTATCAGCCATCATGAGCAGTTTTTTTATGGAGGATCTGGAAAATAAAGCCATCAACACAGCACCCACAATATGCAAACCCACCCTTTGGAAGAGATACGTAGATGACATTCTGGAAAAAATAAGGAAAGGACATAGACGAGAACTCACTGACCATCTGAACAGTACAGACAGTACGGGGAACATAAAATTCACACACGAAGAGGAGGAAAATGGCACCATAGCCTTTCTGGACATGAAAATCCACCACAACGAGGACGGCAGCATAAAAATCACAGTCTACAGGAAACCAACCCACACAGATCAATACCTACTTTGGACATCGGAACACCCCACAGCACACAAGCTATCAGTCGTCAGGACATTATATGAACGAGCCACCATCATCACGGAACAAGAAGACAGACAGGAAGAGGAAAACCACATAAAACATGCACTTATACGCTGCCAATATCCAGTATGGGCCATAAACAAAGGGAAACAGCAAGTCAAAAACAAAGAAAATAAACAGGACACAAGACATAGAACAAAAGCTGAAATCAAAAACAAGGACACCATAACTATACCATACATACGAGGGATCACGGAACCAATTCAAAGGATCATGAAAAAATACAAAATAAACACAGCAGTCAAACCACACAAAAAATTAAGACAAGATAATTTATTAGTACACCCCAAGGACAGAATAGAACAAGACAATAAATGCAATGTATTATATGAAATATCATGCAGATCATGCAACAAAACCTACATTGGAGAAACCGGAAGATTATTCACCACAAGAAAAAAAGAACACCAAAAGGAATGTGAGAAGGAAACGCAAGGACGACTCACAAGATCACAAAAAGAAAAAGCAGAACAAGAAACATTAAAATCAGCTATATCGGACCACTGCAAAAGAAATAATCACATCATGGACTGGGACAACACAAAAATTATTGGATCGGAGAGCAACAGACACAAACGTTGGATCAAGGAGGCAATAGAGATCAGAAAGCGGGGAAAAGACACCATGAACCGAGATGAGGGGGCCTTAATGCTTTCTCACACCTGGGACCACATTCTCCAGAGACCATCTGACGGCGGGAGGCGGGGCCGGCTCGGTGGATCTGACAGATCTGCTGAGCTGGCCCCGCCTACGAAAATCAGCTGATAAATGTCACCTGGCAGCAATCAGCCGACTCTTCTGATGAAGGCTGCAGTGCAGTTGAAACATGTAAAGAAGGTAAAGACATCTTTCTATTTTACTTTTGTCTTTCAAAGGAAAAAAAAAAAAAGGATAAATGACCTATGAACACTACATTTTTAAAGTCAAAGTCATTTAAATTGTTATGCTTTATGTCATTTGTCCTACTTAGCTTCAAAAAATGCTTGTCAACTGAGAGGTCCTTTTCCCTGTGGTCACTGTCGCCCCCTCCAGCCAATGAGCCAGTCACCCACACACTGTCGGCCCCATCACATCTCCCACAAAGATCAAATCTCGGTGCCATCCTGCAAAGAAAAATTTGGGGAAATCTCACGGCTTCCCCATCCTTACGTCAGTATTTACATCAACAGGAGTGCAAATTTTATCACCTCATAAATTCATTTTACTAATGTTCCAGTTATCATCAATATTTTGAGTCCCTTAAATGTTTATCCCAGTTGTTTATCTCCCTGTTTATTATAACGTGTAATGTTAAGAAACACAAGTGAATTATTGTTTTTTTTGTTATTTTATTCCATATTGCATAGCTGTATATCACCAAGGATTTATTAAAATGAAAGGTAATGGTGATGTTATGATTCCTTGTTAATTTGGCAAATCTAATTCCTGGTGAAAGCTAAAAAAAATTTGTGAATGCTTTCCCTTTCCAGTTGAAAAACGAAGAATGAAGAATAGCAGAAAAGCCTTTAAATTACACCTAAAGCTTCCACAATTTGAATGTGTTTTTGCTATTAACAGCAAGTATTCGCTAAATATTCTGTGAATCAGTAAATGTTTTACCAATTGGCATGGGTAATCACTAGTTTAGGATTATGTTTAAACAAAACAGTGTCATATATTAGAAGCCTTAAACCAATGCAGCATTTAGAATTAGTAACTGCAAGTGCAGGCCTGATCTCTGTTTTCAGGAATTTATGGCACAGGACCACAATCTGTGTGTTTTGTTTTCTTTTAATATATGTCCTAAAACCCGTCAGACCTTGAGCGTCCTTCTTTTTGTTACAAACATCTGAGTCCTTTGAAGGCTGATTCTGTCTGTTTACCGTCACCTTATCTAGTCTTTTTAGCTGACTCCATCCGCCGCTTATCAGTCTGAGTTTACCATTGAAATTAAATTCCCTTTCTCCATTTTGGCAGCAATCTTGTGCTATTTCTGTCTTTTCTGTTCATAAATTTACCATCTCCTGATAATACAAAAATTTCATTGTCATCTTGCTGTGTTCTGCAATCCTTACAGCAAAATAAGCTATTATTTCTTTTTCCCTTTCTTCTGCATGGACAGACTGAGGATCAAAATATAAATAAGATTGCATATGCCATTTATTAAAAAGTAAGTGTCATGACGGCCGCTGGGCCGTCATCTGCCTCATTATCGCCAGCTGCACACACACCGGCAGGTGTCAATCAGCGGCCTTTAAAAGCCGGTGTCACTGACGGCTCAGCACGGAGTCGTCTGTCTACTCTGCCTGGTTATGAGCCAAGACTACGTTCTCAAGCCAAGCCAAGATCTTCACGTCTGGACTGTTCTCGTAAGAGCTCTCTGCACTCATCATCTCCCAGCATTCTCCCCTGTGCACAGGTGGACCTCCCTGGTGGCGGACCAGCCTCCCCAGCTAACAGGGCATCGCCTCCTCCATCACGGAGTTCCTCCTCACCCCCACAGCTACGGGCACTATCACCACCACGTCGCATGGGCATTCGGAGCCAGCAAGACACAACCTGTGGCACTCTCAAGTAAGCTTCTCCATCTGCAATTACCCACTATCGCTGAACAGCTGTAATTGTTTCTGCTTGTGTGTTCCAGGGTTGCCAGGTCGTCATCAGAACTGCTCAGCTCCAGTGACCAGACAGCTATACTCGCACTCACACACGCACTACACTCACTTTCCATTCAATAAAGAATAATTGTCTATATCTACTCATGTCAGCGTCTGTCTCCTGGGTCTGAAACATGTCAGTACGACTCCGTCAAGGTGACCCAGCGGACAGTGCGCTGTCGCGCAGACTAAACACACTTAGCGCTTGGGTAGATATGATTTCACACCAACAGACGGTTATTCTACACCAACTGACTCACATTAATAGCCGGCTGGATCGTCTGGAAGGACACCAGACGTTTCCCCCTGCCACTAGACCCTCAACCCCTGCAGGCTTATCACCGGCTCAAGCTAACATATTACCAACACCTCGCCTCACCCCTGTGCCAACTCCTGCCCGGTTTAGTGGAAAACTCGGGGAAGCACACGGATTTATTCTGCAATGCGAATCAGTTTTTCTCCGCGTTCCGGGGGACTTCGCCATAGACTCAAGTAAGATCGGATACATCATCAACTTGTTGGGGGGTAGAGCCTTAGACTGGGCATATACAGTTATGGCTAAACCTAGTTATCCTGTATTAACTTACCAGCAGTTTTTGGCGGAGTTTATGGAAGTGTTTGACCATTCAGATAGGGGTGCGGTGTTGACAGAACGGCTGTTGAGTCTGCAGCAGGGCAAAAGATCAGCTGCTGACTACGCCATTTCCGGGTCCTGGCCGCCGAGATTGGGTGGGGGGAGCCGTCGCTTTGCGGTATTTTCCTCCGCAGTCTCAATGCCGACTTAAAGGATGAGTTAGCGGAACGGGACAAGCCGGATAACTTGGGAGAATTAATTGCCCTTGCAATTAGTCTAGATAGCAGGTTAAGGGAGCGAGCGGCTGAACGGCGGTTCACTTCCGGTTCAGTTAAGCCCCGCCCTCGCTCCACTAGCTCTCCTCTGCTCGTTCTACCCACGTCAGAGGAACTTCCGGATTAAGAGGCTATGGTAATAGGGCAATCTAAAGTGTCAGCGGCTGAGAGACAGCGCCGCAGGGATCTGGGCCTCTGTTTCTATTGTGGGAAGGGGTCTCATGGGGTGTTCGAATGTCCTAGTCGGTTAAAAGGGGAGGTCCGTGGATTGCAGTAGGGGGATTCACGGACAAGAACTTAGAAGAACCCCTCACAAGTTTTCGCATACCCATCAGACTCATTCACAAACATACAGAACACTCCACATTGGCTTTAGTTGACTCAGGAGCTGAGCAGAACTTTGTTTCCAGAGACCTGGCAACCCGGATGGGCCTAAGCTGTCAGCCTCTGGATCCCCCTGTCAATCTCATCACCCTGTCCAAGGCATCATTGACCACCGTTTCCCATCAGACGGCCCCTGTGTCCGTGATTGTTTCGGGCAATCATAGGGAAGAAATAAGGTTCCTGATCCTGCCCGTCTCCTCCTCGCCCGTCATCCTGGGGTACCCTTGGCTTCGGCTTCATAACCCCACCATCGACTGGCAAGTCGGGAGCATTACAGCATGGAGTACGTTCTGCCTGAGTGCCTGTCTCCAATCTGCGGCGTGTGCCCCATCAGTCAAAGTGCCTCCACCTCCAACATCACCCCTGGAACTGTCCAAGGTACCGGAGGTTTACCATGACCTGGGGTTAGTTTTCAGCAAGTCACGGGCGTTGTCTCTACCCCCCCCCCCCATCAACCGTATGACTGCGCTATAAATCTGAAGGCTGGGGCCCCTCTTCCTGCCAGCCGCCTGTACAGCCTATCAGCTCCGGAGCGCGAGGCCATGGACACTTACATCAAGGAATCCTTGGCCTCTGGTATCATCCGCCCATCGTCCTCGGCCGTGGGGGCCGGTTTTTTCTTCGTTGGGAAGAAGGATGGCTCGTTACGCCCCTGCATCGACTTCCGGGGTCTCAACGAGATCAGTGTCAAGGACAAGTATACTCTGCCTTTGATGAACACCGCTTTTGACTCTCTCCAGGGGGCGTCCTGGTTTACCAAGCTGGATCTTAGGAATGCCTATCACCTGGTGCGCATCAGAGAAGGTGACGAGTGGAAGACGGCTTTCCGGACCCCAAGCGGACATTTCGAGTACTTGGTGATGCCGTTTGGGTTAACCAACGCTCCGGCCGTCTTCCAACGGCTAATTAATGATGTTCTTCGGGACTTCCTTAACTCGTTCGTGTTCGTATATCTGGACGATATACTGATCTTCTCCCGCACATTAAAAGAGCACCCGGTGCACGTTCGAAGAGTGTTACAGCACCTCCTGGAGAACCAACTGTTCGTCAAAGCAGAGAAATGTGAGTTTCACACTGACCAGACCTCTTTCCTTGGGTTCATTATTGCTCGGAATCAGGTGCTCCCCGACCCGGCCAAGGTCAAGGCGGTGGTGGACTGGCCCATACTGACCTCCAGGAAGCAGCTACAGGGGTTCCTAGGCTTCGCTAACTTCTACCGTCGGTTTGTGCCCAATTTCGGGAATATTGCATGCCCCTGACTGCTCTCACCTCCCCCAAGACCCCTTTCTGCTGGAGTGAGGAGGCGGCCAAGGCGTTTGGGAAGCTCAAGGAGGAGTTTGCTTCGGCCCGTGTACTAACCCAGGTGGACCCTAATCTACAGTGTTTGGTGGAGGTGGAAGCTTCGGATTCGGGGGTGGGGGCGGTGTTCTCTCAACATTCCCCGGAGGATGGCAAGATCCGGCCATGTGCCTACTTCTCTCATCGCCTGTCACCGGCGGAGAGGAATTACAGCATAGGAGACAGGGAGCTGTTGGCAGTTAAGCTCACCTTGGAGGAATGGAGACACTGGCTGGAGGGGGCTGCTCAGCCGTTCATCGTATGGACTGACCACCACAACCTGGAGTACCTCAGGACGGCTAAGCGTCTGAACGCACGCCAGGCTCGCTGGTCCCTCTTCTTCTGCCGTTTCGATTTTACCATCACATATCAGCCGGGGAGCAAGAACGGTAAGCCGGATGCCCTCTCGCGGCAGTTCGATGCACCATCCACCGAAGATCAGGAAGCACCCATCCTACCGCCCTCCTGTGTAGTGGGCGCCCTGTCCTGGGGTATTTGTAAGAAAGTCCAAAGAGCGCTGAAGACGGAGCCAGATCCGGGGGGGGGGGGTCCCCCGGGTCGCTTGTTCGTCCTACGCTCCATTCGGGGTCAAGTGATTGAGTGGGGGCACGCTTCCAAGCTGGCGTGCCATCCGGGAGTGGGCCGGACTGTGGACCTTCTCCAGAGAACCTTCTGGTGGCCAGGGCTGCAGAAGGACGTTGTAAGTTATATCCGGGCTTGCGCTCAATGCGCCACTGGGAAAATGACATCTTCCCCCCCGGTGGGCCTGTTACATCCTCTGCCCATTCCTTCTCGCCCCTGGTCCCATGTTGCCATGGACTTTGTGACTGGCTTGCCCTCCTCAGATAACTTTACTACGGTTTTGACCATAGTGGACCGTTTTTCCAAGGCGGCCCATTTTGTGCCCCTTCGGAGGTTGCCTTCAGCTCAGGAAACGGCGGATCTCCTTGTTCAGCATGTGGTCCGTCTCCACGGCATCCCCGCTGACATAGTGTCAGACCGGGGACCACAGTTCATCTCCCAAGTCTGGAAGGCGTTCTGCGCAGCGCTGGGAGCCACAGCCAGCCTCTCCTCTGGGTATTATCCCCAGAGCAACGGCCAGTGTGAACGGGCTAACCAGGAACTTGAGGCTGTGCTGCGTTGTGTCATCTCCTCCTGTTCTTCTTGGAGCAAGTATCTACCTTGGATTGAATATGCCCATAACACCACGGTCTCTACGGCCACGGGTTTTTCCCCCTTCAAGGCGTCGTTTGGGTTCGATCTACCACTGTTCCCGGAGGAGGAGAGGGAGGCAGCGGTCCCGTCCGTGCAGACCCACGTCAGGCGCTGTCGGCGGGTCTGGTCCATTGCTCGAAGGGCCCTTCTGAAGACCACTGAGCGCAACATCCAGGTGGCCAACCGTCACAGGAGGCCCGCCCCGGACTACAAGGTCAAGCCTTACATCTCCGACCCTTTGTGCCCACCCCCCGCGGCTCCTGCCCCCCCGAGGATGATCGATGGCCGTCCAGCCTGGGGGGTGGCTGCCATCCTGGACGTTCGTCGGCGGGGCCAAGGTCTTCAGTATTTGGTGGACTGGGAGGGTTTTGGCCCAGAGGATCATTCTTGGATTCGCCCAGCGTTGATCCTGGATAAGCAGTTGATCCGCAACTTCCACCGGGCGAATCCAGGTAGAATTGGGCAGGTGCCTGGAGGCACTGCTAGAGGGGGGGAGTACTGTCATGACGGCCGCTGGGCCATCATCTGCCTCATTATCGCCAGCTGCGCACACACCGGCAGGTGTCAATCAGCGGCCTTTAAAAGCCGGTGTCACTGACGGCTCAGCACGGAGTCGTCTGTCTACTCTGCCTGGTTATGAGCCAAGACTACGTTCTCAAGCCAAGCCAAGATCTTCACATCTGGACTGTTCTCGTAAGAGCTCTCTGCACTCATCATCTCCCAGCATTCTCCCCTGTGCACAGGTGGACCTCCGTGGCGACGGACCAGCCTCCCCAGCTAACGGGGCATCGCCTCCTCCATCACGGAGTTCCTCCTCACCCCCACAGCTACGGGCACTATCACCACCACGTCGCATGGGCACTCGGAGCCAGCAAGACACAACCTGTGGCACTCTCAAGTAAGCTTCTCCATCTGCAATTACCCACTATCGCTGAACAGCTGTAATTGTTTCTGCTTGTGTGTTCCAGGGTTGCCAGGTCGTCATCAGAACTGCTCAGCTCCAGTGACCAGACAGCTATACTCGCACTCACACACGCACTACACTCACTTTCCATTCAATAAAGAATAATTGTCTATATCTACTCGTGTCAGCGTCTGTCTCCTGGGTCTGAAACATGTCAGTAAGTTTAGTGTTATTGAAACAAAGCAACAATATGACATAGAATTACCAAAACCTGTGTTTGATAGTCAGTAGACTCTGGCAAATCACATGCACAAACACAGTAACCATCAACCTCTGGCTGCACGGTGGCGCAGTGGTTTAGCACTGTGCCAGCACAGTTTTACCCTCGGCCGGGGGATCGCGGGGATCATGAGATCGTGGGTTCGATCCCAGCCCCCGACCAACAGTGAGCTGTGTGGAGTTTGCATGTTCTCCCCGTGTTGCGCGGGTTTACTCCGGGATTTCTCCGGTTTCCTCCCGCACACCAAAAATATGTAGGTTTAGGGCGCTCGCGCACGCAGCGACCAGCAGCCGGTGGCTTGTCACCAGACTGCAAACCAAGTCTACCTACGGGTACAAATAAGTAAAAAAAAAAAAAAAAAAAACCTCTTCTGTGCTTTGAATCATGTAATATAATGTGTACACAAAGCTTTCAGTGATTAGGCATTATTAAGTGACAACATGATATTGTAATATTCAATTGATTTCATCATTGTCATGCTGGTAACATTGATTAAGATGCAAGCAATTGTACTTAACTTAGATGTTCTATGCGCCTGTGGTCTCGACGAGGGAGGCACGAACAGTGGCGAGGTTGGCTCCCAGAGGCTGGTTGTTTTGGCGACAGTGGGGAAATCGTTAGTCCTGCATCCTTTTTTCCCTGTAAAGTTCACTGTTATGCTTCAGTCAGAGAAATAAGGCAATTATGTCAATAAAAGTCAGTGATACATCAAATAATTGAAAAAAGTCGCTCAATGTTTTTCATTTTCCAAAGAAAAACTGGAGGAAATGAAAATATTGGCTTTAAAATATGTAAATAGTTTATCACGTACACAACATTAGAGTCAAAACCCACAAAGTTAGACTGAAAAAAAAGTAAAACCCCACAACTTTGCAAAAAAATACCCATACATAGATTTTTGTTTTTCTTCTCACTCCTCTTTTCTCTTCTTCTTACTCACTCACTGTTAAACACAAGGGCCCACACATACAACACACACACACACACATGCAGCACAGTTCTGTTATCTCTCCAAGGTTACTGTCGGGCAGCTGTTTACGTAGAATAACAGAACTATAGCCTTAAAGCAAGCTTGAAATGGCAACTCCAAAAAATGCTTGGAAAAGCAAATGTGGCAACCCACCATTCTCTTTTCTTTTAACACAATGAAAACACAATAGAATTTCTCACCCAAAAGTATAATTTGCAAACGTCCACATTTTTAATTATTTCCCAAAAGGATAATAAGCAATTAACCAACTCTTTTATGCTCCACAAATATCAGAAAAAATCACAAACAACAGTTTTACAACCTGTTCTTTCCGCCTCCGCGGAGAACTCTAACTTTTTCACACCGGAGCAGATTACACAGAGACAAAACAAACCAGACTGCAGTAACTTTTATCCAGCGCTTCAACAAATTCTCACAATAAAATCTACCAGTATTTCAACAGTCTCGTAACCCCTCCGCTGTGTGCTGAAAGCCCCAGTAAGACCTCCTCCCCCGGTATCTTGCAATAGCTCACCATAGTGGGGGAAATCCCATGGGTGGTAAGCAGACATGGTAAGGGCACGAATCTTCTGTGAAAATCTACTTTTCTGGGATCACGTCACTCCTCCACGGGACGTCAAGAGCCTAATTATTTAGACAATAAAACGTCCATGGTTAAAAGAGCACAAATCTTTCCCTTTTTTTCTTTGCATGCAACTTCCGGCACCTCCACCGCACTGACAGGGTGCAGAGGACAGTGGACTCTGGGAGCCTCCCCGGGTCTTGCGATAACGCTCACCGTTGCAGAGGAAAATCTCATTCCTCCCAAGGGATTTTACGATATCGCTCACCATGGGCAGGAATGACCCAGCGATCAAGCCATAATAATGCACCCAGACAGCATCCGCGATGTTCAATCGGTCCGGGTAATCTCATCTTTTATCCATAAACAACAACAACAAATGTACTTACATCCAAGCCGCCTGTAGGATTCTCAGATCCGTCACCCAGTCAGTTCCAGTGCCCCGGTTTGAAATGCCTTCACTACAGTAACAGTGAGCCTTTTTTTTTTTTCCACTCAGCCTGGGAAGGTCTTTTTATCAGTTGTGCACTTGCTGAAATCAAGCAGAGGCGTCGGAAAGATGGAGATATGTGGATCCGCTGTTCAGAGTGCCAAAATGTTGGAATAATTTTGAGCTTAAATTATTCAAAGTCAAAAAGTCAGGCGGAAAGTTGGATTTATGTACATTTATTTAACCTCAAATGGCCATCTTAAGGGAGAGATTACAAAGCATGGCATTCAGACACACCTAGAATCTCTGAAGGATTCATTTCTTTAGGTCTGATATATATAGGGAGGAGAAAGGAGAGGGACGATGAGGATAAGGAAAGGGACAGTCCTGATAATCAAAGCTTATCCGGGGAAACACCACAGACACTCTGGAGGCATGGGGTCGTGGAGACATGCACATGAGGTCCATAAAACTAACTAAGATATACCTAATCTCTATCACTGATCTATACAGGCTGAGGAGTTCCTGTACATTCCTGTGACCCAAAACAGATCATGTCAAAGAGATTAAGAGTAACTTAGATCATTCCATACGCATGTATTGATCCTGTACTGATCTTCAGTCTGAACTCCAACTGGCCATTGACTTCCGGTTCCTGTCAACCTGCTGTCAGCTTGCTGTCAGATCCTGTCAGTCGGTGGATTTCTGTGTTTTGGTGCTCGGTTTTTGACTACTTTTTTTGGCTTTTGAGAACTGAATTTGGATTACGGACTGGACATCTTAGTTTCGACCCCTGCCTGACTTAAGATGCCAATAACGGCATCTACAGCATCTACGGACTGGGAAACGAGAGCGGAGCGGCCCGCCATTCAGCTAGCTAAACAGCTGTTCATTAGCTGTTTAGTCAACATACATCGTCCGGGATCATGGGTCCCAAGAAAGCTCAGCAGACCGAGGAGGTGGACGATATTAAAAGATCGCTTGACTTCTTGGCTGAAGCGATTTCTGCTGTTAAGCTGCAGCAAAAAAACATCCTGGGCCTGCTCGAGGAGGTGAAAGCGCTGCGGATCCAGAACGCCGAGAATAAGAGGCTGGCATATCTGGAGAGCAGAGTGTCAGACCTGGAGCAGTACACCCGGGTGAACGATGTGATCATCACTGGGCTCCACATTAAACCCCGATCATATGCTCGGGCGGTGGCCACGGACAGCGGAGGGAGGCTCGACGCGCTGGAAGAAGAATCCACGGAGCAACAAGTGGCGGCCTTCCTGCAGTCTGAAGGAATCCAGCTGGACTGTAACACCATAGAGGCCTGCCACCCTCTGCCCAGGAAAAACAGCGACAAACCGGCTGTCATCATGAGGTTTGTGAATAGAAAACACAAGACTGCGCTGCTAAAACAAGGGAGGAAACTGAAAGGAACGAACATTTACATAAACGAGCACCTCACAAAAGAAAACACAGAAATAGCCAAAAAAGCAAGATACATGAGAAAGCAGAAAAAGATTCAAAACACCTGGACATCAAACTGTAAAATATACATCAAATTAAATGGATCACCTGAAGAAGCCAAGGTCATTAACATCCGAAATATTACGGAACTGGACAAATATCAATGAATATTATGAACTGGAGTCGACAGCAACAAGAGACAACTGCAGGACACTGAAGGATTATACTCATCTGCATCAGGACATTTAATTACATGAAACAAAAGATCAACAAACAGGAACATCAGGAACTGAAAGTTTTTGAATATATGGATCACAACCCACAGGATGTAGAATATAACATAGACCCTGATAATAATTTATTTAGCTCCATCAATAATGACTGTAGTTACTACACGGATGAACAGTTTAACACAATGGTCACATCTGATTTCAATATTTCTATGATCCACTTCAACAGCAGAAGTCTCTATGCCAACTTTAATAACATTAAAGATTATTTACATCAGTTTAAAGAGCCATTAAATATTGTGGCAATATCAGAGACGTGGCTCAGTGAAGAAAAAGGAGTGGATTTTACATTGAGTTGTAATTTATGTTGACAAGCGCTTGCAATACAAGGTTGTTGAAAATTTGTCAGTAACTGTGGATGATTTATTTGAATATATTACAATAGAAATCTGTCTGGACAATGTGAAGAATATGGTCGTGAGCTGTGTATGTAGAACACCTGGATCAAACATTGACTTATTTAAGGACTGGATGGAAAAAATGTATGCAAAACTAACTCATAAAGTTATGTTCACCTGTGGGGATTTCAATATAGATTTTATGAATTCAAAACAACATAGTTTGACAGAAGAATTTATCAACACAATGTACAGTATGGGCTTACATCCAACAATTACCAGACCTAGCAGAATCACGTCACACAGTGCCACATTAATAGATAACATATTCACAAACATTATGGAAAATAATATCATGAGTGGGTGTTTATTGAATGATATCAGTGACCACCTGCCGATTTTTGTTGTCTGTCAATGTGACTATAGGAAGAAAAAGTATACCAAAAATATTAAATATAAAAGAATAAGAACTGAAGAATCTATGTATTTACTGGCTAAGGAATTATTAATACAAGACTGGAAGATAGTTTGTGATGAAAATGATATAAATGAAGCATATGATAAATTTTTACAAATATTTTAATCGTTGTACAATAAAAACTGTCCTATAAAACAATACAGTGACAGACAACAAAACAAAAATATTCCTTGGGTCACCAAGGGGTTACTAAATGCATGTAAAAAGAATACATTATATAAACAATTCATTAAGTGCAGAACGGAAGAGGCTGAGATCAAATATAAAAAATATAAAAACAAGCTTACTAATATAATGAGGACTTGTAAGAAAGAATACTACAACAGAATATTAGAGGATAATAAAAATAACTGAAGAGGAATATGGCAAGTACTCAATGGGATTATTAGTAACCGACCTAAGGATACTAATTATCCAGAATATTTTATTGAAAATGGCAATTTGATAAATAATATGGAGGATGTGGTTAGTGGTTTCAATAAATTTTTTCTAAACGCTGGTCCTGAATTAGCAAAATCAATAGTGACACCAGAAACAAACAACAGTGGTTCTGTAAATGAAATAGAAGATAGAAATCCAAACACAATCTTTTTGGGTGCAGTTACTGAAAAGGAAATTATTGAGACTGTGAGTAAATTTAAGAACAAAAAATCAACTGACTGGAATGAAATTGACATGACAATAGTGAAAAAAGTAATTGAAGGAATTGTTAAACCACTCACCCACATCTGTAACCTGTCATTTCAAACTGGTAAATTTCCAAACCAAATGAAAATAGCAAAAGTAATACCACTATATAAAACAGGAGACAGTCATTATTTCACAAATTACAGGCCGGTCTCTTAACTCTCACAATTCTCCAAAATACTTGAAAAAAATCTTCACTAAGAGACTGGATGATTTCACTGAAAAACACAACCTCCTTACAGACAGCCAGTATGGTTTTAGAGCAGATAAATCAACATCTTTGGCAGTGATCAAACTTATAGAAGAAATTACTAGTTGTATAGATAAAAAAAAAGTTTGCTGTAGGAGTATTTATAGATTTAAAGAAAGCTTTTGACACCATTGACCACAGAATACTACTAAGGAAACTGGAAAGGTATGGGATAAGAGGGGTCGGACTGAGTTGGGTTGAAAATTATTTAAGTAACAGACAACAATTTGTACAAATTGGTGAGCACAAATCACCCTTCATGAACATCACTTGTGGTGTGCCCCAGGGGTCAGTTTTGGGACCCAAACTCTTTATCTTGTATATAAATGACATATGCCAAGTATCAAAAATTCTGAAATTTATTTTGTTTGCAGATGACACAAATATCCTTTGCACTGGTGAGAATTTGCAACAGGTTTTAGAGGTGGTCACAACTGAAATGAAAAGGTTAACGCAGTGGTTCAACGAAAATAAATTATCTCTAAATCTGAAAAAAAACAACAAAAAAAAAACAAAGAAAGATTATGTTGTTTGGAAATTATAAAATAAATCATGAAATAATGGTAATGATAGATGATACCAGAATAGAAACAGTACAGGAAAATAAGTTTCTGGGGGTGACGCTAGACAATAAAATCTGCTGGAAACCTCACATCAGTCACATCCGGGCCAAGTTGGCAAAATGTATAGGGATACTGGGGAAGACAAGACACATCTTGGATTATAAATCATTGGTCTTACTGTACAATCCCCTGTTTCTACCTTATCTTAACTACTGTGTAGAAGTCTGGGGAAACACCTACAAGACCGACCTACAGCCAATATGCACATTATAGAAAAAAGCTATAAGGATAATAAATAATGTAGGATATAGAGACCATACCAATTCGTTGTTTTTAAAGTCACATGTCATAAAAGTTCATGGATTTAGTTAAATTTAAGACAGCACAAGTCATGTACAGGGCAATTAATAATCAACTCCCAACTAATATACAAAAAATATTCAACAAAAGAGGCAATGATCATATTTTGAGATGAGACTTAAACTTTACAAAACCTAAGATACGAACAACTAAGAAAAGTATGTGCATATCTGTCTGTAGGGTGGATTTGTGGAACAGTCTGGAGCTGGAACTCAAACTATGTACAGACAGAAATCAATTCAAAAATAGGTATCAACATTATTTGCTTAAAGAATATATGTTAGAAGGGTAGTATTTATATGTACGATTCACTATGCTCACTCTGGGACACTATGGAATGGTGGGTGGGACAGTGCTGTGTATATCTGTGTTGTTTGGGGCTGGTTTTGATGTATGGACTGTATGTTGGGATGGATGGGTGTTAATGTTGATATGTACAAAATATAGTTAATTGTTTACTTGGGGTCTTCGTCGGCCTCCGTCGGTCTATGATGACCATGGAAGAGAATCCTAAATGTCTACTCTGCTGGAACAGCACCGCCTGTGGCTGAACAGGCCGATGCACGAATGGCAGTCCCTGTCACACAGGTCGCACTTGTGGGTGGTCTCCGTGCTGCTGGGTCTGTAGCGGTTCTTCCTGCGGGTCCTTTTTTCATCTGCTGCAGCAGTCAGTCTCTCTTCACCCGCCTTGAGCTGTCTGGTCAGGGTGCCTCTCCATTTGGAGCGGTCCGTTGCAAGGTCCTCCCAGCGCTCTGTGTTGATCTCCAGGGCCTTCATGTCTCTCTTGCAAACGTCTCTAAAGCGCAGCTGTGGGCAGCCAACGTCTCTCCTGCCAGTCGCCAGTTCTCCGTAGAGGACGTCTTTGGGGATGCTGCCATCCTCCATACGGTGAATGTGGCCTAGCCAGCGGAGCCTGCGCTGCCTGAGTAGAGTGAACATGGAGGGAAGGCCAGCGTGGGACAGAACTTCTGTGTTGGGCACTTTGTCCTGCCAGGATATGTCCAGGATGTGGCGAATGCAGCGCAAGTGGAAGGAGTTCAGTCTCTTTTCCTGCCGGGCGTATGTTGTCCACGTCTCACTCCCATAGAGCAGTGTGCTGATGACGCAGGCGTTGTACACTGCCATCTTCGTCTTGACAGAGAGTTTGGGATTCTCCCACACTCGTGTGGTGAGGCGAGCGAGTGTGAAGGCTGATTTTCCAATCCTCTTGTCAATCTCTGTATCAAGGGAGAGGTTGTTGCTGATCGTGGACCCCAGGTACGTGAACTGATTCACGACCTCCAGCTCGTAGTCGTCGATGGTGATGGTTGGTGGTGCTTCCGTGCCTTGCGCCAAGACGTTAGTCTTCTTCAGGCTGATGGTAAGCCCGAAATCCTTGCATGCCTGGGAGAAGCAGTCCATCAGGGTCTGAAGCTCCTGCTGTGTGTGGGTTGCGACTGCAGCGTCGTCTGCGAACAGCATGTCTCTGATTAGAGCCTCGTGTACTTTGGTTCTGGCTTTCAGGCGGGCGAGGTTGAAAAGCCTGCCGTCAGATCTTGTGTGCAGGTAGATTCCCTCTGTTGCTGTGCTGAAGGCATGCCTCAGGAGCATAGCAAAGAAAATCCCAAAGAGGGTTGGCGCAAGTACACAGCCCTGTTTCACTCCACTGCGTATGTTGAATGGCTCTGAGACGTTGCCGTCGTGCTGCACTATCCCCTGCATGTTAGTGTGAAACGATTCGATGAGGCTTTGCAGATTTGGTGGGCATCCTATCTTTGACAGGATCTTGAAAAGGCCCTCTCTGCTGCCCAGATCGAACGCTTTGGTGAGGTCGATGAAGGTGACGTACAGGGGCATGTTCTGTTCTCGGCATTTCTCCTGGAGTTGGCGGATGGATAATATCATGTCTACCGTCGATCGCTCAGCGCGGAAGCCACACTGACACTCGGGGTAGACACGTTCGGCAAGCTTCTGTAGACGAACGAGAACAACTCGTGCGTAGACTTTGCCAACAACGCTGAGGAGGGAGATGCCCCTGTAGTTGTTGCAGTCGCTTCTCTCCCCTTTGTTTTTGTAGAGGGTGATGATCTTGGCGTCCCTCATGTCCTGTGGTACGGCACCTTCCTTCCAGCACTGGCATAGGACGTCATGCAATGGCAGCAGTAGGGCGGTCTTGCAGTGCTTGATCAGGTCGGGGGGCATTCCGTCATTGGGGTCTTAAATGTGGTAAATTGAATATATTTCACATGGGTTGTATTTATGGAAAAGAGGAGTTGGAGTTAATAAGTGTTCACTTCTTCCTTCTCCCTTTCGAGCACTGTATACTATCACTTTGTCGCACTTGTCATTTGGTTTTTTTGGTTTTTTACTTTTTTGTTCGAAATAAAGTATCTATCTATCTATCTATCTAACTCTCTGAAATTGCTCACAGAAATATACCAAGAATATATGAACTTATTTCATAAGGAATGCACTTATAAACATTAAACATGACATATGAAAGGTATGATACTTCTCAAATATAATAATAATACATTATTAATATCAATAATAATGTAGATAATATGGAATGTTTCTGTCACTCAGACTTAGATACAATTTTCACCAGAAGTGGCTCTAGGCCTACACGCAAACCCATTAGATTTTGTAGGTGATTCATGAGGGACAGAAAGAGACTTGGCAGAGGCATGTGCTCTCTGAGTGCTCTTCTAGTTATAAATGTCCTTTATTGATCTGGTTAATAAATAAGGTGCTGAGTCAAAGATGCCTTTTCTGAATATTTATTCTTGGTCAAGAGGAAGATTTCGTGCAGCAGTTCAGCAGAAATTTTCACAGTCAAAATGGCGCAGGCAGATTTTGGAACAAAGATAATATGAGAACGTTCTGTGGGAACCTAGCTGTCTTCTGGAACTGAGCTTGATAAGGCCAGAGTCTCAGTGTTTAAGGAAGGAACATGATATGCTGTGTCTAGGAGCATAATAACAGGAACACAGTGTAATATTAATTGATAAAATAAGGAAATCTTTCAAACAATTCTCTCTTTTTTCCAGGTTGACACCTACGGTCTGGCATTTATTCAAGAATCACTTATAGAGAAGTCTCTATTGGCCGTAATGTCAATTGAAAATGGATTCTGTTTTTTTGCTCAGGTTTTGTGGCCCATCCGTCAGAATAACAAAGCAACTTTTCTGCCTGCTTGCCTCAGGATACATCCTCCCTCTGAAAACCTGAATTGAAATTTCAGTTTTTATCCTGTTTGAGGAGTAAAAGGTTTCTTTCTAACTGGAATTCAACAGAGAAACTCTCAGCAGAGGTCTCCATCACCAGAACCAACATCATCCATATAAATGTGTCAGAATTTGACGGCAGCACTAATGGAAGAGAGTTGGAGAATCAGTAACACACAGCAGGATATTTTATAAGCTCTTTAAAAATCACACAGATTCAGTTTGACTTTTACTGTTTTCATTTGGAGGAAGAAAATTCACTACTTTCAGAAGAAGTCTACAGAATTTCTGACAGGAAAATAAATGACCTCAGCATAGAGACTTCTCTGATGTGTCTCTAAACTGCAGTTCGTGGGTATAAAATATTCACTTTCACTTTTTACACGTTCTCTTCCTCAATCACCAGAGACGCCATTATAAAACTACTCTGATAGTGCTGTCATATCACTGCAGAGGAATGGGTTATCTTTAATAGGACTCTGTGGGACAAGTTGATGGGGTGACGTTTGTGAAGCAGCTCATGGTGAGTTGAACAGCAACAGTTTTGACACATTTAGCTCTGGACATTAAAAGTGTGGTGTGGATTTATCAAAGTCACTTTTTTAAACCAGATTTACAGGAGTTTTGTGATTTTTTTTTAATATTAAAGACACACACTGGTAGACATACTGTAAATCCCCTTGAAAACAAATCTACATTATCTAGAATGTCTCAAAAAAAGCAAAGTGACAGTTGCTTGTTAAAATCTTTTCCGTTTTCCGCCTCTTTCAAATGCCAGGATGTATGAATATTGTAATTAGGCCCAACCACATCCCTCCCATGAGGACACCTCTCCTTGAGGACCACAGTGCACAGAAGTCTGCAAGCTGGCAAATTTGACCAGAAAACGTTAGTATTCAAAAGCTAATGTTTAAAAAAAAATTACAATACAGTGGTGCCATAACAGCGGAGGGCCCAAATGACCACTCAGCATTTACAGAGCCCACAAACACCACATCAAAGCCAGCTTCCACCACTGTCCTCTGACAGGATGTGAGCTACATATACAGCTGCCCAAAAGCAGGCCATGAGTCCCCACTGGTGCTTGCACGCCTATAATATCTCAAACTTTAAAAGTTAATACCACCATGACTGTTTAGAGGAACAACCAGATTGATTGTATATCACATGCAACCGCACGTGCACTGGGGCAGCATGGAACACAGCGGAGAGGCAGCCAGAGAGTGGAGTGATATTGGTGGCAATTGCCACGGCCAAGATATATAGAGTGATGATATAGAGTGAAGTACGTGGATAGGACACATGAGCATAGAGTGATGATACAGAGTGAAGTACGTGGCGGTAATGCACCTGTAAGCTGGATGCCAACCGCCAATCAAATCTAAAAGAAGAAGAAGAGGAAGCAGCTCCTCTCAACAATCACCAAACAACACCACACATCATCCCGTGCAGGTTCAATGAAAGGACGAGCTGTTACAATCCCTGATGTTTGCACCACTTCTGAGTCAGTGGAGAGTTCTTGAGAGATGGCTACTATCAGGCTTCACTGCCAGGACACATCGTCAGTTGTGTACCTCAGCATCACAGGGTGTTTCGGCCATTTATCACAAGACACCCTCCACTGAGGCAGGCCCACCACAGGTTGATCAAGCCTGGGTATGTGTCCCGCGGTTTAGCTGTTTGCCTTAGAAACCCAGATGGCATCACTCATTTTCATTCCCAGCCAGCAACTGGTCCTCTTTTCTTCTTCTTCTTCTTCTTTTAGATTTGATTGGCAGTTGGCAACCAGCTTACAGGTGCATTACCGCTACCCACCGGATTATGTTGTATATCTCTGATGGATCACTACATCACTCTATATCCATGTGATTTCTTAGTTTTTTGCTCTCGGCGGCGTCGACCAGCTTTTGATAGCCCATAGATCATAGGAAATGATCCATAGGCTATATGATGTCCTATGATGTCCTAGACATCCCATATGATGTCATAGACATCACAGACCCACATGATCTTATATGAAGTCATTGACATCCCATGTGATGTCATAGAAAGACTATTAAATGCCGGGATCCTTTGATGTTGACGATTAAAAAATGTAGCTCTGATGCTGGAATCCTTTGATGTTGATGATTTCATGAGTTGTTTTGATGCCGGAATCCTTTGATGTGACACCCTCCGCTGAGGCAGACCCACCACAGGTTGATCAAACCTGGGTGTGTGTCCCGTGGTTTAGCTGTTTGCCCTAGAAGCCTAAGTAATGTCACTCCTTTTCATCCACAGCCAGTGACTGGTCCTCTCGGCAGTGTCGGCCAGCTCTTTAATTGCCCGTCTCTAATCCTGTTCCCTGATCCCAATCTCCCTGAGCAGCTCTACAGTTGTGGCTACAAAGCCCTTGCATCCCACCTCCACCAGGCACACCTTTATCTTCCAGCCTCTGTCCTCTGCCTCAGCTGCTAAGTTGGAATACCGCAGCTTCTTACACTCATAAGCTTCTTCAACAGCATCCTCCCAGGGTACTGTCAACTCAATAATATAGGCGAGCTTAGATGAATTAGACCACAGGACAAGATCTGGTCGCAGGGTGATTGTTGCGATCTCCGGAGGGAAAATGAGCCTTTGATCCAAGTCAGCTTGCATCTGCCAATCCCTGGCTGCGTTCAGTGGACCCAGATCAAGGAGTAAGGGACCGGTTCTCAGCTTGGCCCCTGCTCGAACAAATGATGGTAGGCCTCCTCTACTTTGTTGGACATGGCCCACCACATCATGATGGAGGAGCGCAGATTTGGCCTGTAGTACAGCTATGTTTGGGGTCCACTTCTTCCCTGTTGGCAGGGTAGGAGCAGCACCTCTTACTACAGGGTCCTGGGAGTTGGCGAGCGACATGTCCAGCCTCACCTTGGCACATTTGAGTTCCTCAACCAGACAAGACAATGGCAGCAACAGGGCTCCATCGATGTAGAGTCCAATGCTGCTGAGTCATTTTGGGAGGCCAAGCCACTTCCTCACATAAGAGCTCACTAGCATTTCCAGATGCTGAGCATGGGTTAGGGAGACTTCATACATGGTCAATGGCCACAGGAGTCTGGGCAGCAGCCCAAACTGGAGGCACCAGAGCTTCAGTTTCCGTGGAAGTGCGGTGTTATTAATCTGCCTGAGGCTGTTAGCTGTGTCCTGCCGGGGTTGTTCAAGTTGTTGGGTGTCCCTGAGGTCTGTGTTATACCATCGTCCGAGGCTCTTGATGGATTTCTCTAAGACTGTAGGGATTGGTTCATTGTCGATGTGGATGCGCACTCCCATTAGTTGACCTTTAACAATGGAGATGCTGCGAGATTTGCTTGGCTTAAACTCCATTCTTGCCCACTGGATGTTCTCCTGGAGTTTCTGCAGCAAGCGTCTAGTACATAGTTTTGTTGCTGTGATGATGGTCATATCATCCATGTACACTCTCATTGGTGGAAGACGCAGGCCACTCTTGGTCCTCTCGCCACCCACTACCCAACGGGATGCCCGTATGATCACTTCCATTGCCATGACAAATGCTAGGGGGGGAATGGTGCATCCTGCCATGATGCCCCTTTCCAGGTGCTGCCAGGCTGTGGTGTTGTTCCCGGCTGTCACACAAAACTGGAGATCCTGAAAGTAGCTCTTGACCAGCTGTGTGATGTGGTTTGGTACACTGAAGTACTTGAAGGCCGACCACAAGATCTTGTGCGGGACTGAGCCGAAGGCATTGGTGAGGTCTAAAAAGACTACATGCAGGTCTCTCCGTTCCTTCTTGGCAGTTTGGTTTTGGTGCCAGATGATATTGGCATGCTCCAGACATCCTGAGAAACCCTGGATCCCTGCCTTCTGCACTGATGTATCAATGAAGTTGTTTTTTTGCAGGAATGTAGAGAGCCTTTGGGCCAGATTCCTGAAGAAGATCTTTCCCTCTACATTCAGCAGGCTGATCTGGCAAAACTGGCTGATGGATGAAACGTTCTTCTCTTTGGGGATCAGGATGCCTCCCGCTCTTCGCCATGCCTTCGGTACCACTCCCTTCTGCCATGCTACCTTTATCAACTTCCAGAGGTATTTAAGGGCTCCAGGGGTGTTCCTATAGAGCCTATACGGGATACCATTGGGCCCAGGGGCTGATGCTGATCTTGCCTGCTTCATGGTCTTCTCCACCTCACTCCACGTGGGGGGCCTTATGTCCATTTGCTGCTCAAGTGCTGGCCTTGGTGGCATGTCATCTGGGATGGTGACTGGCTCATGCCTCCAATCGTCAGAGCATGTCTTCTTCAGGTGCTCTTCCAGATCTTTTATGGGTATTTCAAGGCTCCCGTCCTCTCTACACAATCTCAACACACTCCAAAAGTATTTTGCTTTGCTGCATTGGGGCAAAACTGTCAGACAGCCCCATTTGATGACATCTTTTTTCTGTCTATAATGTGCAGCAACGTCACTCCAAAAAAGTCTGAACAAACAAATCAACATGGTGCAGCATCTAAATATATCCAGGCTTATCTGGACATTTGTGGATCATTTTCTCTCTAGTAAATTACCTCTGACACAAGGCTTTGACATCAACTGTATGTGAATCATAGCATTGGTAGACAGCAGTATCAGGCACATTAAAGGCTAATGGTGGCTTGTGATACATTAAATGGAATAAATCCTATTATAAAATACAGATTTGCCGGTCAAACAACATGCCCAGTTGTAAGATGACGCTTTAGTTCTGCCCCCTTTCTCCGAGGCCACAGACAGTACTTAGTCTTGATTGGTTCCCTGTTATTGTGACATCACAAATATGGTTTGTTTAAACTTGCCTTTTTGAAGTGGGAGGGGCTTAACTGAACTTTCACAGCAGAAAAATACAGACATGACACATAAGAGTCATTTTGCTTGTGACATGTAAGTCATAAGTCATAAAAAAAAACATGTTACAGACATGTTAACGAGAAAAAAATACTTGAATTTCACCGGTGTGTCACTTTAAATCTACATGTTATCTTCTAAATGATAAATGTAAATACTAAATGTGGACACTCAATATTTAGCTGTTTGACACACACAGATTGCCCTAAATGTCTCCTGAGCCGGCGAACGGAGCCATTGTTTATAGCAGGAGACAGTACAACAGGGACCAGCTGTTAGCACTTAACCGGCCCACAGTGCTAATGCAAAAACTCGACATACCAGGAGAAAAATGACAGAAGCGACGTGGATGTCGCAGTGGAGTAAGACAGCGGGTGAGGAATATAAGGTACAGACCCATCCTCCCATCTGTAATTATGAGGAACGTTCGATCGCTACTCAATAAGACAGATGAACTGGCAGCCATGTCCCACTACGTGAGCGTCTTCAGAGAGATTAGCATGATGTTGTTTACCGAGATGTGGCAAACAGAACTAGCAACAGATGCTAACATCAAAGTGGAGGGATTCCACGCAACACGGGCAGACCGGACACCAGACAGTGGGAAAGCAAGGGGTAGAGGAGTGATAATGTATGTCAATAACAGCTGGTGTAAACCGGAACACATCACGGTTAAAGAGCAACACTGCAGCAAAAACATGGAGTTGCTAGCTGTTAGCATGCAGCCTGTTTACCTCCCAAGGGAATACTCACACATGATCTGCATTGTTATTTATGCAAATCCAACGGCGAACGCTGGGGCAGCACATGACATCATCCACTCAGTAACTGGCAGGCTTCTGACAGAACACTCAGATGCTCTCCTCCTCATCTCAGGTGATTTTAACCATATCTCACTGTCCCCCATTCTGCCCATGTTCACCCAGTATGTCACATGCCACACCAGAGACAATAAAATACTGGACTTATTCTATGCAAACACTAAGGAGGCATACACCTCATCACCACTCCCCCCATTCGGGAGATTGGATCACAACTTGGTTCATCTCCTGCCGGTGTACAAAACCCTAGTACACAGACAACCTCTGGTTATGCGCACAGTGAAGATATGGTCTGACGAGGCGATGGACGTTCTAAAGGACTGTTTTGAAATCACTGCCTGGGAGCAGCTCTGCAATCCACATGGTGAGGACATCGATGACCTCACTCACAACATCACAGACTACATCAACTTCTGTGTGGACAACACCGTACCCACCAAGACCATACAGTGTTGCTCGAACAACAAACCCTGGATCAACCCTGAGATAAAATCACTACTGAGAGAGAAGAAGAGGATCTTCAGGTTGGGGAACAGGGAGATGCCGAAGTTTGTACAGAGGGAGCTAAGGAGGAAGATCAGAGAAAGCAAGGACAGCTTCAGGAAGAAGATGGAGGACAAGCTGCAACAGAGCAACATCGGCGGGGTCTGGAGAAACCTCAAAACCATCTCTGGGCTCCAGAATACCTCCTCCCAGGCCACGGGGGGCAGGGAGTGGGTGAATAATCGGAACCTGTTTTTTAATAGGTTTGAACAACCGCCCTCCCCTCTGCCTGCACAACAACCACTGATGCCTCTACCATCATCGAGACCTGCTGTCCACCCCCCCTCCACCAACACCCCCCCCACTCCCAGCACACAACCCCCCAACCTGACCCTCACTAAGACCCAGGTGAGGGCAGAGCTGAGGAAGATCAAGGCGAGGAAGGCCTCGGATCCAGACTACATCAGCGCTAAGCTCCTCAAGTTCTGCGCAGACCAGCTGTGTGGGATTGGGGAGCACATCTTCAACCTGAGCCTGAAGCTGGGGAGGGTACCACAGTTGTGGAAAACATCTTGTGTGGTACCCGTACCAAAGACTTTCCACCCCAGAGACCTGAACAGCTACAGAACAGTGGCTCTGACGTCTCACCTGATGAAGACCCTGGAGAGACTGTTCCTTGCTCACCTCCACCCCCTGGTGGGACCAATGATGGATCCACTCCAGTTCGCCTACCAGCATGGCATCGAGGTGGAGGATGCGGTGATCTTCCTCCTTCACCGTTCCCTGTTCCACCTGGAGAAGCCTGGGAATGCGGTGAGGATCATGTTCTTTGACTTCTCCAGTGCTTTCAACACCATCCAACCGATGATCCTGAAGGACAAGCTGCTGTGCGCAGGGGTGGACCAGCACCTGTCATCGTGGATCCTGGACTACCTCACAAACCGGCCACAGTTTGTGAGAACCCGGGATTGTGTGTCTGACTCTATCATCGGCAGCACGGGGCCAGGGAACGGGTTTGGCTCCCTTCCTGTTCACCCTTTATACTGCGGACTTCTCACACAAAACAACACACTGCCATCTACAGAAGTTCTCTGACGACTCTGCGATCGTCGGCCTCATCTCCAACGGAGATGAAGCTGAGTACAGAGGACTTATCCAGGACTTCATGGACTGGTGCCATCGGAACTGCCTCCAGATCAATGCGGGAAAAACTAAGGAGCTGGTGGTGGACTGCCACAGGCAAGGACAACCCCTCACAGCACCAGTAAACATCCAGGGAACAGACATTGAGATGGTGACATCCTCCAAGTACCTGGGTGTTCATCTGAACAATAAACTAGACTGGTCATACAATACCGACGCACTCTACAAGAAGGGACAGCGCAGGCTGTTCCTACTGAGGAGGCTCAGGTCTTTTGGTGTACAAGGGGTGCTCCTGAAGACCTTCTACAATTCAGTGGCGGCATCAGCCATCACTTTTGGAGTGGTCTGCTGGGGCAGTGGCATTACAGCAGCCGATAGGAAGAGACTGAACAAAATGATCAAGAAAGCTAGCTCTGTCCTGGGGCAGTGCCTTGACCCAGTGGAGGAGATTGGAGAGAGAAGGATGGTGGCTAAGCCGTCATCTCTGCTGGAGTCCGAGTCCCACCCTATGCAGGACATACTGAATGCACTGAGGAGCTCATTTAGCAGTAGGCTACATCTCAAATAGGTTCATTTTGTCTTCTTTTAATTATTTACCTTTTGTTCTTATTAAAGACAAAAATAGAAAGATCTTTTTACCTTCTTTACATGTTTCGACTGTGCACTGCAGCCTTCGTCAGAAGAGTCAGCTGATTGCAGCCAGGTGTCATTTTATCAGCTGACTTTTGTAGGCGGGGCCAGCCCAGTCAGATTCACCCCTCCTTGGTCTATCAGAATACCAATGCAAAAACTCAAAAGAGCTGGCACAAGAACTCAAAACTATGAATGTAGAATCAGAGATCCTCATTTCACATGATGTCATTTCATTATTCACAAAGACCCCTGTTGATGTCACACTACATACAGTGCAAGAACACCTCAGTAATGACAGAACCCTTAAAAGACGCACCAATCTCACAGTTCATGACATATCTGAACTGTTACAATTTGTTGCAAAATCCACCTATTTTCAATACAGAGGAAAAATCTACAGACAAAAAGAAGGATTTGCAATGTGAGACCCACTATCAGCCATCATGAGCAGCTTTTTCATGGAGGATCTGGAAAACAAAGCCATCAACACAGCATCTACACAATGTAAACCCACCCTCTGGAAAAGATACGTGGACGACATTCTGGAGAAAATAAGGAAAGGACATTACCAAGAACTCACTGACCATCTGAATAGCATGGACAGCACTGGGAATATAACATTCACACACGAAGAGGAAGAAAATGGCACCATAGGCTTTCTGGACATGAAAATCCACCACAACGATGACTGCAGTATAAAAATCACAGTCTATAGGAAACCCACACAGATCAATACCTACTATGGACATCAGAACACCCCACAGCACACAAACTATCAGTTGTCAGGACGCTATATGAACGGTCCACCATCATCACAGACCAAGAAGACAGACAGTAGGAGAAAAACCACATAAAACATGCACTCATACGCTGCCAATATCCAGTATGGGCCATAAACAAAGGGAAACAGCAAGTCAAAAACAAAGAAAACAAACAGGAAACAAGACATAGAACAAAAGCCGAAATCAAAAACAAGGACACCATAACTATACCATACATCAGAGGAATCACGGAACCAATTCAAAGGATCATGAAAAAATACAAAATAAACACAGCAGTAAAACCACACAAAAAATTAAGATAATTTATTAGTACACCCCAAGGACAGAATAGAACAAGACAAAAAAATGCAATGTAACATATGAAATATCATGCAGATCATGCAACAAAACCTACAGTGGAAAAACCGGAAGATCATTCACCACAAGGAAAAAGGAACACCAGAAGGAATGTGAGAAGGAAACACAAGGACAACTCACAAGATCACAAAAAGAAAAGGCAGAACAAGAAACATTAAAATCAGCAATATCAGATCACTGCAAAAGAAATAATCACATCATGGACTGGGACAACACAAAAATTATTGGATTGGACAGCAACAGACACAAACGCTGGACAAAGGAGGCCATAGAAATCAGGAAGCAGGGAAAAGATACCATGAACTGGGATGAGGCGGCCTTTATGCTTTCCCACACCTGGGACCACATTCTCCAGAGACCATCGGATGGTGGAAAGCGGGGCCGGCTCGGTGGATCTGACAGGTCTGCTGGGCTGGCCCCGCCTACGAAAGTCAGCTGATAAAATGACACCTGGCAGCAATCAGCTGACTCTTCTGATGAAGGCTGCAGTGTACAGTCAAAACATGTAAGATAAGATAAGATAAGCTAAGATAAGCCTTTATTAGTCCCACAACGGGGAAATTCCAGGATTGCAACAGCACAGGGATAGCAACACTCAGAGCAACAATCAGAAGGCAAGAAAAAAAAACAAGCAAGCAAGAGCAGCTAATATACATATGTACATATTACTATAAGATATATATATACACACACACACACAGACACACAGTGCAGAGCATTGTAGCTGGATGGAATAAATATATGAATATATGAACACACAGTGCAGAGCATTGTAGCTAGATGGAATAAATATGTAAATATATAAACACCCACAGTACGGAGCATTGCAGCTAGGTGGAATAAATATGCAAGTATATAAACACCCACAGTGCGGAGCAATGTAGCTAGATTGAATAATATGTAGATATATAAAAACACAGTGCAGAGCATTGTAGCTAGATGGAATAAATATATAGATATATAAATATAAACACACCCAGTGCTGAGCATTGTAGCTAGATGGAATAAATATGTAAATATATAAACACACACAGTGCAGAGCATTGTTGCTAGATGGGATGAAAGAGCATAACCGACTACTTAGTTATCCTACATGGTATGATTATGTGCCCATACATATTCTCACCCTCCATAGCGACCGGTATGTTCCTAGTTGTATGCCGGAGAGGACCATTGTGTAAGTCTATTGCATCTTTTGCATTCAAAAAACTATTAGTTTGTTACGTCTTTTTGCTATCTCTGCGAGCAGCCCTGCTTAGGTTGTACAGTCTGACAGCCGTTGGTAGGAAGGACCTACGAAACCTCTCGGTTGTGCACCTGGGATGATGTAGTCTGCTGCTAAATGAGCTCCTCAGTGCAAAGAAGGTAAAAACATCTTTCTATTTTTGTCTTTAATAAGAACAAAAGGTAAATAAAAAAAAGTAGGCTACATCATCCTAGGTGCGCGACCGAGAGGTTTCACAGGTCCTTCCTACCTACGGCTGTCAGACTTTATAACCTAAGCAGGGCTGCTTACAGAGATAGCAAAAAACGTGACGACCTAATAGTATTGAATGCAAAAGACGCAACAGACTTACACAAAATGGTCCCCTCCAGTATACAACTAGGACAATATAAATTGCTACGGAGGGTGACGATATGTATGGGTACATATTCATACTATGTGGGGTAACTAAATAGACTGTTATGCTGTTTATTCCATCTAGCTACAATGCTCCGCTCTGTGTATATATATTTATGTGTTCATATGTGTATTCACTGCTCTTATTTTCTTATCTTCTAAATAATTGCTCTGAGTGTTGCTATTCCTGTGCTGTTTCAATTCTGGAATTTCCCCGTTGTGGGACTAATAAAGGCTTATCTTATCGTATCTTATCTTATCTTATCTTATCTTATCTTAAAGCATTTAAAATTTTCTTTAGGCTATTGGCAAAAATTTGTATTTACAACCAATAGAATACTATGGTAGATGGTCTCAAGTAACACTCTTGTGCTTTTAACTAGATGCGAGGGACTGACGTCATTACGTGAGGCAAGTGTATCTCAACTAATATGGCTGCCCCCACAAAACCGCCATGATGTAGCTCCATATTCCCTCAAACAGTGCTGCATGTGGTTATTCAGTCAATCCAGGATTTCGCAGGATGATTTTATGATTGTTGCGGGCCGAAAAGCCTGAATTCACAGGAGCTTTTTTAAAAAGTTGCAATGTTTTTAGAGTATTTATTGCACTAAAAGTTGAGGGAAGAATTCCAAATTTTAAAGCAGATGCTTTTTTCCAGTTTACTGCAGTGATATTCTACATAACAATACAAGAAAAGCACAGGATTGTCAAAAATTTCCCATTATAGTGATTTATAAATTAAGCAGAAACTTCTGCTATACAGAAAAACTCTTGTGCAACAGCAAATACAAGCATTAACACAATATCCATTACAACAGCTAAATTGCATTGAATGCATGTTAAAGAGTAGAGATTTGGAAATTATTCTTATCTTATCCTCTTCAGTCTTCGTAGGTCGTAGACCTATTACTGATTTTCACTTATTACATTTCACTGGCTAACATAAGAAAAAGAGAGCTTTATTGTTGAGAAATAGAAGACTAATAAATGCTAATAAAAGTGCTGCAGGGAGTACTGGTGTGCAGACCAATGTCTGTTCTTCAATGTATTCACTGTTGGAGCAGTCACAATGTCCTCAGGCAGTCTATTCCAGGTTTCGATCACTCTATTAGAAAAAAATTTCTGTCGCCTGCTCTTGCAACATCTTGATTTTTTTTTAACTTCAAACTATGTCCTCTGGTGAATATGGGGCTATCATCCAGCTCCAAAGAACAGAGATCAACCCTATAAATGCCATCATCACCATCATCATCATCATAGCAGTCTATCGGGGGCGACAATGACCATTTCATTTAGGTCTGATCAGATTCCTCCACGCAGCTCTGTCCTTTGCCCTCCACTGCCAGGAACATGAAGGTACTTCTATACTGCAATGATGTCTCCCTGAGCACGTCGATACTGCAGTGCTGGAAGCTTCAGTTCACGTAGCCTATCAGTATATGCTAGATGCTGAAGTCCTGGGACCAGCTTTTTTGCACGTCTTTGAACACCCTCTAGAAGTTTTGCTTGCCTAGCATATATAGGAAAAACAACTGTATTACAGTACTCCAGATGAGTCCTGACAAATGATTTATACAGTGTGTTAAAAGTCTTTTTATCTAAGTGTAACCCAGTGTTAAAAACGTGGATGGAATTATGAATGTCGATACCGCTTTAAGAAGAAGGGGGGACATTCATTTCACAATGGGAGTAGATAGTTTAACGTGAATTAAATTATAAATATTGAATTATAAAAGGGAGCAGCTCCGATCATTCGGGGCTGTGACCTCGCGCACGATTATCCACGCTCTTCTCTGGCGTGGGTAAGGCTGGAACCCCTACGTCCGGCGCCAGCCACCCTTCTGTCATCCTGCATCATGTGTAAGTGTTTACCCTTGTCATCGTTTGTGTTTTGGCCCCACGAGGCCCTGTTCCTTTGTTCCTTTCCCCTTATCACAATAAATAACGCAAACTCACTGGTCTGCCCTCGGCTCTCATTGTATGGCTCGCGAGAGCCATGCGTAACAGTAGGTCACAGCCAAGTGAGTTGCCGGCGGCCGTGAGTTTGCAGTTTTGGACTTTGTTCTTCCCGGTCTGGGTGTCAATGCTGGGAGCATGCCGACTCCCAGGAACCGCGCTCGGCGCTTGGGCAACGAGCTAGCTAGCGCCCTGGAGTACGTCGACGGGACGCTCTTCGCCGCTAGCCTCGACGACGACCCAAACCTGATTCGCTGGCACCTAGACTACTCTGAGGTTCTTCTTAATAATCTTCCTCGCTACGCCGACCACCCCGAAGTCAGCGCGAGGAGAGCTGAACTCGCCGCCCAGCGCAAGACACTCTATGGGCTGGTGGGAAATCCCGGCAGGAAGCCGAAGAGGAGGCATCCCCGCTCCTCACGCCTGGATCCCATTCCTGCCTCCACTCTGGTCCACGAGTTCGCTCCGCCCAGGGGTGATCCCCACCAGAGAGCTTCGTCATTCAGGAATCCCCTGGAGAAGCTCCAGCTCGCAGCTGCTTCCATCTGGGATCACGTGGCGGTGGTTCGTTCAGCAACAAGTCCTTCGCTGGCTTTTGATCATATGACGGCGGCTGTCAGACTGGTGGAGAGGAATCCTAGGTTAAGGGACTTCCCGGAGTTTGCCGACCTCCTCGCCTCGGTCTCGGCACAGGAGCAGCGATTCCCGAACCTTACCTTCGCTTCGCCCCCTGCAAGTAGTCGTCGTCACACTGGTCGTCGACCTCAGCATGAATCCCGTCCGGATCCAGTTCCGGGTCGCCGCAAGGTCTCAACTCCCCACACAGCTGTCACTCCTGCGCCTCATCAGAGGGGAAATCCCGCAGCCTCGTCTCCCGAGCCATCTTCCCCCGCTGTTACGTCAGCGCTCGGGGCCCGGCTCATCTCGGCTGTCGCCCCCTCCTCCTCGACGCATTTCCCGGCTGCTGTGTGCATCCAGAGTCCTGTTTTGGCGAGCTCCGTCCCGGAACCATCGTGAGCGGCTCCCCGACGTCTTCCCAGGGGGTCCTCCGTTACCGTCCGGCGGGAGAAGGGAGGAGCAACGTCCGCCACAGCAGTCACCACCCAGCCTCCAGGAGACAGGCAAGTCCCAGTTAATTCATCCACTTATTGTGATTTGCTCTGTCAGACTCCTGGAGGTGGAGTTCTGGGTTCGCAGCTCCCCGAACTCCCATCACCTGCTGTGGTTGTAATTATTAATCCCGCATCCTCTGTGTCTCCCTCCGCTGAGCGGTCCTCGACACCAGGCCAATGTCGTGGGATGAGGAGGGGCCTGCGGTTCTGGAGAGCCTGGTTCCGGTTCCGCAGCTACGCCGTGGGCGGAGGAGGAGAGCGGACTGCAGCGTGGAACCTGCACCGACGGTGAAGCATCCCTGGGTCTCCACGGAGGAGCGGTCCGGTCCAGCGGGACGGGATTCTCCTGCCACCACGCCGTGTGGGCCATCGGCGTGGGCACTGGTGCCGGAGGACTCGCAAGCTGCGCGTACCATCATGCCAGCTGCGGAGCCCGACGCAGCTGAGTGGGAGCCTGAAGACGACCTCCTGCCACCCGAACCTGGATCTTCGCAGTCCTGGACGGCGTCAGAACCCGAGATCAGGCAAGTGCTCTACTTTGTCTTTCTCCTTCTCATATTAGAGCATTTTAGCCTGTCTCTAGGGGAGATGAGCCGGGTGCAGCCGCCAGCTGCGTCCGAGCTTATCTCGCCGGGTTCTGGCGCTGCTGGTGATCCTGATCCCGTTTCTTTTCTCTCTCCTGAGCCTTCTCCCAGGGTCGCCGGCGAGGAGCTGCTATCGTCCGCTGTGCCAGAGGTTCCTGGTTCGGGATTGGAGGTCGGTTCTGGTGCGGCGCCGACCCAATCGGGGTCCGACGTGGGTTCTACCGAGACCCAATCGGGGTCCGACGTGGGTTCTACCGAGACCCAATCGGGGTCCGTCGCGGGAGCAGCCGCGATCCTATCGGAGTGCAACGCGGGTGCTACAGAGACCCAATCGGGGTCCAACGTGAGTGCAGCACCAGTGATATCCAGGTCCGGTGAGGGAGCTGCAGATCCCCTGCCATCGGACATTGGACCGGCTCATCATCTTCTTCCCCTTCTTCGTCGTCATCTGAGTCACCCTCATCTTCCCCCCAAGCTTTCTCCACCAAGGGCCCATATGGACCTCTCATTTTAGGCCCGGCTCGCCCTCATTATCTTTCTCCACAGGGAAGCCGTTGTCCTTCTCTCCCCTACGGGTCTGGTGGCTGAGCGATGCGGGTCGGCCGCCAGAGGGACTGCCGTGCCCATTTGGCTCTTTGGTGCGGCCGCCCGACCTATTGGACTTCCTGTTCGGCGACCTGGTCCGGCCGCCCGAGATACTGTGATTTCTGGCCTGGGATTCGGGTAGGCCGCCTGAACTTTTCCCTTCACCCCTGTTGGCGGTTTGGACGCTGGGTGCGGGGAGACCCCCCAAAGTGAATTTTCTCTGCTGTGCCTAGTCTTTGTGTTTTTGTGTGGGTGCAGCCATGTAATCCCTCGTAATTGTTTCGCGTTTAGCGTGCTTTTTTTTTTCCTTCTTTCCCTCCTGTTTGAGGGATGCCTGTATTTATTTAGATTTTGCCTTAGGAGTCTCTGCTCTCATTTTATGGTCTCCTGGGTTGTCTTTCGTTGAATCTGTCTGTACATCATTATTGTTGCCTATGGAGTATTGTGGTTTTTCCTGTACCTCAGTCTCTGTTATTGCCACGTTTATCCTCTACCTAGTAGCGTTTTTTTTTTTTTTCTGTCCGTCCGCATATTGCTGTCTATGGAGTATTGTGTGGGGTTTTTTTCTCCCGCATACTCTGTATTGCTTCATTGTTAACTGCTGATATTTTTCCTTTTTCTGATTCTCTCCCTCCTGGCCTGCGCCCCATCCACCCACCCTAGGTGGTGGTGGTGGTGGGGGGGGGGGGCTTGGGTGTTACTGGCCGTTCTGAGCCCGGCATGGAGGGGGAGGTACTGTCACACTGGCCGTTCTTACCGGCCCAGCTCTTATTGTGACAGCGTCTCAGCGGGCTCCCAGCTGTCAAGCTCTACGGAACAGCTGGAGCCCAATTACCTCATCAGCTGAGACGCTGTCAACCATTATAAAAGGGAGCAGCTCCGATCATTCGGGGCTGTGACCTCGCGCACGATTATCCACGCTGTTCTCTGGCGTGGGTAAGGCTGGAACCCCTACGTCCGGCGCCAGCCACCCTTCTGTCATCCTGCATCATGTGTAAGTGTTTACCCTTGTCATCGTTTGTGTTTTGGCCCCACGAGGCCCTGTTCCTTTGTTCCTTTCCCCTTATCACAATAAATAACGCAAACTCACTGGTCTGCCCTCGGCTCTCATTGTATGGCTCACGAGAGCCATACATAACAAAGGTAAATACATTGCCATAACACAATACTACCAAAAAGGGTACTACACCTAAAGTGAGTAGGGTGAGTGGGTGTTAGTAAGGGTTACACACAAAAATCTGGCGAGCGCAGGTGTTAGTGGGTGTTACCCTGCTACCCAATTACCCAGTGATATTATATCCTGCAGGTAGTATACCCTGTGTGTACCCCCCTGTTACCCCCCTGTATTACCCCCATTGTGAAATGAATGTCCCCCCTTCTTCTTAAAGCAGTATCGACATTCATAATTCCATCCAAGTTTTTAACACTGGGTTACATAAGAATTTGAACAGTCGTCTTATCAGTCCCATTATCATCCCATTTCAGTCCCATTTAAATTATTGGCAACGCCTTCATTTGAAAACTCCCTATGGTCCCCAACCACTCAGTACCGAGCGGAGAGGAAAAAATAATTTATTCTGTTGCTCTGTATTGGCGATTGGAGTCTGTGTTTTTCTGAAAAAAAAAAAAAAAATACAGAGAATATTCCCTGTCTTTCCATGCCTACCTGTCTGTCTGCTGCATGTCGGTCTTCACACACAAACACATGCAAGCGCGCACGCACACACACACACACACACCTTTCATTTACAGCGGAACTGCGGGGATGGGGGGGGGGGGCGTTTGTCCATCCACACTGGAGATTCACAGTTTTAAAGCTCATTGACCAGATGTAGTAATGATTTTACCTCTAAAGATGTACTAAAAGGCCAGACCACTGAATGTGTACAATCTGACAAATATCTTGGGATGATTAGTGATAGTAATTTAAACTTTGAAGAGAACTGTGAAAGGGTGTGCAAAAAGGGTCAGCAACATTTGCATTGTTTAAGGAAACTTGCACGCTTCCAAATTGACTGAACCATAATGACAATGTTTTATCGGGCTTTTGTTGAGTCTGTTTTATCCTTTTCTTTAGTGTCATGGTTTGGTCAGATAAAACTGAAACAGAGGAAATCCTTGGACCAGGTAGTTAGATGGTCCAGTCGTTTGCTTGGAGAGTCACAGCTGAGCCTGACAGCCTTGTACACCAGACAGGTACAGAGGATTGCTACCTCCATTTTAAATGATGACTCCCACCCTTTGCACTGCAACTTTCAGCTTCTTCCCTCCAGACGGAGGTTTGCTGTCCCAAAAAGTAAAACCCAGCGCTACAAAAGCAGCTTTGTTCCTGCTGCTGTTAATGAGTTGAACAAGATGTAACAATTAATTGCACATAATTTAGTTACCTATTTATTAATTTTAATTTATATTTACTTATTTTGTAGGTTTTTTATTTGGATTCTAAACCTTTTATTGGGTTTTAGACTTTTGAGTTTTTAACCTCTTTGACTAGTCTTTAACTTTTTAATATGATCCTTCTCTGTTCCCTTCTTGGGATTTTTTTTCCTCTTATCTCTTTGTCTTATGTCCTGATTGGTGGAGCCTTGAGTACTTTTATCATGTTTATAGTCAGCTTCATGTGTGCCTGTGTTTGTGTTCATGTTGAATGCAATTGTGGTTTGTAAATATGGATGTCATCTGACTGCAAAACAAATGTACCTACAGGTACAAATAAAGTAACCCGAACCTGAACCTGAAAGATGTATAAATGTTCAGACACTCGCTATAGTGTAGTGTATTCTCCTCACACGCGCTCCCGCGACGGGGTGCTTTTGGGCAGGCGCATGCTTTTCAACACAAACCCAACACTTCATACACGCGGTCAGGACGGAGAGGTGGCGAGGTGTACACAGGCAGGCTGGGGGAGACAGAGGAAGGGACGGTGTTGAAAACCTCGCAGGTAGGTGTTTTTTTAAATCACACACTCTGTTTGCTGATGTGTTCTGTTACTCACTGTAAACTATAAACTCACTGCCCACTGTAAACACGAAAGTGAAAACGGTGCAGTGATGCATATGATCAGTTAAACTGACTGTTTCAGCACCAGTTAGAGACAAATTTGATAGGTGAAACTGGCGGAAGTTGACAAGGATTGGCCAAAATTGTGGGAAAGTTGCGGTGATTGGACAAAATTGCAAGGTCACACAATAGTTGTGCTGATTGGCTGATTTCATGTGCATTGGTGTGATCGCAACATCACGAAATCCTGGAGGGACTGGTTATTTGCACTTTTTGTGGTTAAGCGCTGTTGAGGTATATCAAACATCTTCTACAGCAGAGAGGAATTACTGCACAATTGGGAGAATATGCCAAACTCCTGAAAGGTTAATTCTATATTATTCTATATTATTACCTCCGCCAGGCCGAAAAGGCCAGGAGGAGGTTATGTTTTTGCCGGGGTTTGTCTGTCTGTCTGTCTGTCTGTTTGTCTGTTGGTTAGCAAGATAACTCAAAAAGTCTTGGACGGATTTCCATGAAACTTTCAGGCGTTGTTGGAAACAGTACAAGGAAGAACTGATTAAATTTTGGGGGTGATCCGGTTCACCGTCTGGATACAGGAATTTTTTAAAGCATTTTTCAACACTGTGACATAGGGCCATTTTCAACATGTGCGCAGGCGCAATGGAGGGTGCTGGTCGTCGTGTCTGCAACACAAACTCTGCGTTCTTCAACGTTTTAGGCACAAAAGCACGCGGAAAACACTGCTGGCCTGGGCCCGCCAGCGTGCCTGTGTTTGCGCGCAACTGCAAAACCTCACACGGGCAGCTGTCCGCCGACGGATTGTTTGGCAGAAATTCCCCGGCCAGCCATAGGAGCTGCGCATTTGGCAGAAATTCACCGGCCAGCCATAGGCGCTGCGCAAAAACGAGCTCTCTGCCGGCGAAGCTTCTAAATTCTCGTTTGCCGCGGAGCGCAACCCCAAAATAATATAATATAAAACCCACGGCAACCTGTCTACCCAATTTGCATCCGTCAGTGGAGGAGATGGACACAACAGCAACACTTCAGTTTATTACCTCCGCCAAGGAGGCAATGCTTTTACTACTGAACCACTAATCCTATCACTATCACATTGACTGTCATTGATTAATTGTGTGTTTATTGCACTGTCCCTGTCAAATAAACAAATAATCATTGTGAATCCAATTGCTAGTCATATGTTTACATGCTCAAGGAATCTGAAAACGTACACACAAACACTGTATGGGGGGAATTGTGGCGCTTGGCGGAGGTCTGCGCTCTCCGAGTGCTTTTCTAGTTTCATCTCTGTATTATTCTTTTATATATTACATCTGTATTTTCTGATGCATTGTATGAGCCATTTGTAATCTCATGTCCCAGAGTCCTGAGTCTTGAGTGAATGTACGTGTGGATGGATGCAGGAAGGTGAGGTTAGGTCAGCAAGACGTAAATAATGACCCAGGTTATACTGCTCTAGTTATATTGACCTGCCCTGTTTCTGATATCAGGAATGCTATAGATTATGACACTTAAACTGTCTCTAGGAGATATCTTCAGATGTCTCCAGATGTCTCAAGGACTGCTTTCTTTGTTTACCTTCAACTATAAAAACTCCAGACTTAGGATGAATGGCAGAGAATGGCTGCGAGCATGACTCTGAGGGACAGTCAGCTGTAACTCTTCCTCCTCTGATCAGAGTTTAAATAAATGGCTCACAACTTGGAAACTGCCTGGTGATTTTTGATTCAGTCTCATTCAATTTTATTCCAACACTCCCATAACAGCACCGCCGTTTATGTTCTCTGGAGACGGAGAATACAGTGTAAACAGAAGCAGGTTAGCCAGCGGCTCAGTCTCTCGGCTTTAAACCGACCAATGCTGTAGAATGAGTAGGCTTGTCTCCATTTTATTTGGCTTTATTGTCAGCTCAGCACCAGCATCCAGCATTTAGCATCTAGCATGAGAAAGGTTCTGCTTTTCACTTCCGCTAAACATACCTTTCAGTGTAAAAGCCTAACTGTCGTTAAAACTACCATGACAATTAACATTACTTCTTCTACTTAATATAACCATAAATCATACTATGACATCTCCCCCTCTTTTTTTTTTAGATGTTATTTCTTATAACACAAGGTGCATTTAAAGGTATTCAATAAACCATAATAACCAATATACTACCAGAAAATATTTCAAGTAGGCTTTCTTTGCAAACATAAGATGTATCCTTAGTGGTTTGGTTATGGTTTTTTCCTTTCTCTCTCTCTTTTCCCGAGTAAACATTTCTCCTATAACTGAGATAATCATATAAACAAACTTAAAGTGCAACAACTGTAATCATGTTTTTCTAACTCAAAATGCAATTTCCTTAACTTAAATCTTATCAAATATTGCAACATATATGTCACTCTTAAACTCAAATAATGCACTGCAATATTTCTGTTACAGTATCCATAAAACAATGTGGAGATTACAGTCAGCATACATCTTTTCCTTTTTTTTAGGATTTACTTCCCCAATTCCCCCCAAAGGCCATATGTTTGACACTTCAGTGTCTGTCTACAGGTCTAGCCTGTTAACTGGCTTGCACACTCGTCCAGCTCTGATGCAAAACTGTCCCAGTGCATGTGTAGGAGTGTGCACAAGATTTGTGACCTCACCTGGGCTAGGAGAAACAGTCTGGTGATGACACTTGCAGAATGGGAAAGCACTCCAGCATCCTCAGCTGAAGAAGGAGGGGTGTCTTGGGCAGGTTGTGGAGACAGATCTGCCCGGAGATGGCAGCAGTTCTGCCTCAGCACTGGTCCTTGCGATGTGTTGATGAGGTACGATCTTGGAGTAACGCATTCCTTCAAAACGACTGCTGATGTTGCCCAGGCCTTTTCCTGATCCAACTTGGTGAGGACTGTGTCTCCTGGTCAAAGCGGTGGAAGAGGTCTGGCTCCATGATGGCGACTGTAATAAAAAGCTTGTTTTGCCTTCTCACCAGCATCGTTTTGTCTAACAGTCTTTCTGTTAGGCCATTTGGGCCACAGATTCTTCTCCAGTGTAGGGAGTGTCGTTCTGATCTTTCTCCCCATTAAGAGTTCTGCTGGATTGATTCCTGTGGTAGCACAGGGAGTTGATCTATAGCACATGAGGACTATTAATGGATCTTCTTGTCGGAGGATTCTCTTTGCAGTCTGTACTACTCTCTCTGCATGACCGTTTCCCTGAGGATGGTGAGGACTAGATGTGGTGTGTCTGAAGTCTCGCTGTCTTGCCAGCTCCTGAAAATTTGCACTGGAAAATTGAGGGCCATTGTCACTCACCACCTCATCCAGGATCCCAAACCTTGCAAAGGTTGCTTTGAGTCTCTGAATAACCTGAGTGCTGGTAGTGGACGGTAAGTGTAGCATTTCAAGAAACCATGAGTAGTAGTCAGATATGACAAGGTAGTTGTTTTTATTGTGTTCAGAGGTCGAGGGCTATTCTTTTCTACAGATGATCGGGCAGAGGTGTGGCGATAAGCTACTCCTTTTGTTGGGCCCGCTTCTGTTCTTGGCAGGTGTAGCACGACATCACTGTGTTTTTAAGTTCTGTAGAGAGTCCCAGCCACCACACTGATGATTTTGCCCTGTCTCTACACTTAGTCAGCCGCTGATGTCCATCATGTATTTTCTCCAAGATGTCGGCTCTCAGTGACTGTGCAATGTCAATCCTACTCCCACGTATGAGCAAGCCATCAGCCTCTGATTGCTCATTTTTCACCTTTATGTATGCTCGGGTGTTCAGTGGGATGTTTCCACTATATTCTGGCCTGGCCATCCTGTTCTCATGAGCTTGATGACAGTCTGCAGCTTGCTGTCAGATGCGGTGACCATTTTGATGCTCTCCATTTTGCTTGGGGATGTTGGAATGCCTTGTATCACTGTGGCTACATAGCATTCCACTTCGCTATATCTGTCAGTCTCTTCCTTTGTGTAGGTTTGTGGGCTTCCGGACAGGGTATCATCAATGAAGAGGGTTTTTCCAGGCACATATTCAGCCACTTGTTTGTACCTCATGAGTCTCATCAGAAGACGTTGAAATTTCAAGGGAACGTTGTTGAGGTTCCTGTTGTTGATAAAGCGGCGCTAACGGCTTGTGATCCGTCTCAAGTCTGAACTCAGCCAAGCCACAGAGGTATTTGTCAAACTTTTCACAGGCCCACAAACCAACCAGACACTCTTTCTCTATCTGGGTGTAGCATGTTTTGGTCTCTGAGAGATGGCTGGAGCAGTATGCTACTGGCTTCCACTCTTCCGCATGGAGTTGGAGTAGCACAGCTCCCAGTCCATAACTGCTGGCATTGGCAGACATGGCTGTGGGTCACATGACATCATTAAAGGCTAGAACTGGAGTATTTGTCAGCATTCTTTTAATGTACTCAAAAGCTGATTACTGTGAATGGCCCCAGACCCACATGTTCTTGCTCTTTAGAAGCTCATGAAATGGCTGCTCCACTGTTGCGAGGGCTGGAACAAACCTTTCCAGACAATTCACCATGCTGAGGACTCTTAAGCTTCTGCACATTTTCAGGTGGCAGCAGCTGGTGAATGGCCTCCACTTGGTCAGGGTCTGGCCTGACCCTCACCTGTTGATGAGATGACCCAGGAAGCGAAGTTGGCTCTGTCTGAGGAAGCATTTCTCTTTGTTGAGTTTCAAGCCTGCTGACTCGACGTGTTGCAACACGTTTTCAAGTCAAGCATCATGTTGGTCCATCAAGGTCTCGTAGACTAGAATGTCATCCATGAAGACTTCCACGCCTTCCAGTCTTTCCAGAGTCTCCAGCATCTTCCGCTGGAAGATCTCTGGTGCACTTCTTATGTTGAAAGGTAGTATCTTGAAACAGTATCTGCCAAACGGTGTTATAAACATTGTCAGTTTGCAGCTGTCTGGATGCAGAGAAATTTGCCAGAATTCACTGGCTGCATCGAGGGAGGAGAACACTGTAGCTCCACTCAGCTTGGCTGATATCTCATATCATATGAGCTTCCCCTCAGGAACCTTTTCATCAAGAAGCGAGAGGATCAAGTGGCCAAAATCTTCAGATACCATCGCTTGGACACAATTTGAAAATGATCTGGACATCATGTTAGAAACAACTTTAGCAGACCCTGTACACAAAAAGGTTGATTCACTTATAACATTGGCATACAATCTTGCTAAGGAGAGATTCGGTCCAGTTGAGAGGAAAGACCAACCCCTCCTACCACCGCAATCAAGCAGTAGAGTGTAGGAACATTTAATTGGTTATAAGGTACAAAGATGATTTAATTTATATCTAAAGGTGTATGTGGAAATGAAGGTTTACTTCTGGTCCACACACACTGGAAAAAAACATTTTTGGGGCACCAGTCCAAAAGCTTGGACAATTTATTAATAACTAATCTTTATACCTTCAATCAATCAGTCTTAAATATTTGTTAATTCTACTTGGTGACTTCATAAACACACAGGAAAAAAGAAATCACAGAAACTACCATATACCGTTTACAGTTTTAATGATCAGGCTCAGATTAAATGACATTACATTCAATTGATGTGCAAGCAGGTGAAATGATCAACAAGTGTCAAATATCATATTAACCGGAAACGGATTATTGAGCAAAAGAGTGTAATCACATTTGTGGAACTAAGGAAACCTTAGTGTGAATTTGTAACTGTGAGGAAAATGGAGAGTGAAATAACCGTAACCAAAAGATGAAGAAAATTGGATGCAAATTTTATGAAGAAAATTATAAAAGCTAATTATATGGAAAACAAATTCTGAGTTACTCTAAAAATAAAAACGGAATTTAATGAAAAGAGGAATATTATTTCTCTTTAATTCTATAGCTCTGATCAGAGTTATGAACTAGTTTTACACCTGAGACAAATTATGACATACTTAAGGCGATGGACATCACATTATTCAGCAGATGAAACAAAGTAATCTCGCTCACATCATCTTGGTGCGTTGGCTTCTAGCTGGATCCGGGAGCTGAAGCTTCATTTGAAAATTATACCGGAGAATATCTGCCAGCAGATATTTCTTCCCAGGGCAGCAGTCAGGAGCTGAGGTCCGGTGACGCTGATGAGGCTGTTGGCCGCAGACCATGCCATGTGGAACAACACGAGAATCTTTCAGCAGCATTCTCGGGTCCAAATAAATTGGATATAGTTCAAAGTCTGATCAGAGTCACAGAATTGGACAGACAAGATTAAAAAAAAAATTCAAGCCATGAAATCCAAGTCCTTCGGATATCATGGGGGTTGGCAAAAACAGCTTCCAGTGTGAGAAAAATGATCAGTCCACTTTAAAACACAGTGAGTTAATAGAAAAAGTTTAACAGAATAAAAGAGAAAAACGTCTGTGAACATGGACTCCATAAAAAAGAGAAGTTTGAGCTCAAAGGAAAAAGAATTTAAGGCAGGACACAGACAAACTTTCACACAGAACAACTCTCTCTCTCCCTCTCTCTTAAAGCGTACCTCTGGTGGTCGTGAAGACGCATTTAACTTGAAAACATTATGAAAAAGTATTTCTTATTTTGGTAAATAATTCTTGCCAGCCATATACCACCAGACATATATTCAAATAGGACCTTGGCCATGGGCAGCCAATGAAAACTGTGGGCGCAGCCATGACACTTGCGGATGTGACGTCACTTCGTGGATAGGAAAAGACAATAATAAGCCTTTCCCCGTGATTACGGTGCTGTTGTCCGTTGTTTTTGTTCTATTATGGCCGAATTTTCTGACTGTGCGGAAGAATTCGGGCGACATGGCTACATGTTTGAGCCAGAAAGGTCTTCTGAGGGTTAAAGTGACGAAGTGGTCCTCACACACAACGCAATTTCGTCTGAAATTATTCGTCTGTGCCCTGTTTCCGCTCCGATCTTCTGACAAGGTGAGCTGGGTTTGGGTACACAAAAAAAGTGTTTCTTTGTTTTTTTCGCTTATTATTCAGACATCCAAAGGCTTTACATTCCGCCATGTTGCGATATCCATATCGCATTGTATGTTTTTGTTTTTACAAGAGCACCGAGTGTCTGCTGCTCTGTATATAGTTTTAGAATCATCTTCCGTGTTGCGGCAGTTACGAGATAAGATGAGACAAGCCGCTGAATTTAAGCATTTATTTATTTATTTTCTAATCGTTTCAGTTCTGCATTTAATATGAATCCTGAGTTTGAAATAAACGTTTGAATTTGAATTTGAATACCCCCGAAGCCGCTGCACATCCGGGTACTCAGATCACATAGTTTTAGAATCATCGGCCTTTACGAGCTCAGATCAAAAAAGACGGCTCGCTGAATTTAAACATTTATTTATTTATTTTCTACTCGTTTCAGTTCTGCATTTAATATGAACCCTGAGTTTGAAATAAACGTTTGAATTTAAATTTGAATATCCCGGAAGCCGCTGCACATCCGGGTACTCCAGGCTCCGCCAATATTGATCCAGATCGCATAGTTTTAGAGTCATCGGCCATTACGAGCTCAGATCAAAAAAGACGGCTCGCTGAATTTAAACATTTATTTATTTATTTTCTACTCATTTTAGTTCTGCATTTAATATGAATCCTGAGTTTGAAATAAACGTTTGAATTTGAATATCCCCGAAGCCGCTGCACTTCCGGGTACTCAGATCGCATAGTTTTAGAATCATCGGCATTTACGAGCTCAGATCAGAAAAGACGGCTCGCTGAATTTAAATATTTATTTATTTATTTTCTACTCATTTTAGTTCTGCATTTAATATGAATCCTGAGTTTGAAATAAATGTTTGAATTTGAATATCCCCGAAGCCGCTGCACTTCCGGGTACTCAGATCGCATAGTTTTAGAATCATCAGCATTTACGAGCTCAGATCAGAAAAGACGGCTCGCTGAATTTAAACATTTATTTATTTATTTTCTACTCGTTTTAGTTCTGCATTTAATATGAATCCTGAGTTTGAAATAAACGTTTGAATTTGAATATCCCCGAAGCCGCTGCACATCCGGGTACTCGAGGCTCAGCCAATACTGATCCAGATCGTGGTGTCAACGAAATTACGTCACAGGAAGTGTCCTGGAAGTCCACGTAGCCGCTAGTATGGCTGTACCCATGTTTTGCTGACATAGCTGAACCAGCACATCAGCAATGGATTTATATCAAATTGCTTTGAACGTGAATTTCAACTTAAACTTGAACTAGAACGTGAGACAGGGGCTCAATATAATATCTTTTTTTTCACGACCACCATAGGTACGCTGTAAACTGAGTAAGTTTCCCCGGGAAAAACTTGACTGACATGAAAGGGAACCAATTGTCTTCCATTGCGGGAGAATCAAATGAACTCTGGTCCAATAAGAAAACAGTCCTTTGTCTGTAACCGACCAATAAAATGAAAGGGGCCATTGTCCAGCAGAAACTGGCTGGCGATTGGCTGAGCCAGTCAGATGACTTGAGTAAGCTTTTCCAACAGGATGAAACATCTTGATTAATATAAAACTTTACTTTATGCTTATATATAAAATCTAAGCTAACTTCAGTGATTCATGACTAACTTTCAGTGAGCATGCACTTTTATAAACTTGTCCTTCTATAATTAACATGCATTAGAATAAGGTTCATTTAAACATTTTCAAACATGCAGCACATTAAAAATCAATGATTAATGAAACATTTCAAACCAGAATGGTATGTCAGAGTCCCACTTGATTTTCCAGGGTGTTCTGAAAAAGAAAAATAATCTGAGAATTGACAGTTTTTGTTCAAAGGAAGTAATTTCATTCATTAACCTCAGTTTAACTTGTAGAGGCAAAAGCGAACATATTCCAGAGTTGTCCACCAGGGGGTAATGTTGAGCTGTGGATAATTCCTAGAGACCATGGAATGCATTCAATGGATCTGGGGTATGTCAAACCGTACTTGAGGCATAAAACTGCCTTGTTGGGAGGAAGTTTCACAGATTTATGATGGCAAACTAAATCCGTTCCTGGCACAAAATGGGAGCCTTATCATCCTTTTTACCATGGAATGTGTTTTCAAACGGTGGTCCTTAGGTGAAGGAAACAATTCTTGACCAGACTTTTGGGTGAAACAATTTCTATAAGGTGAAGAGTGATTTTATAGATTAGAGCCAAAGGGATTGATGCTACAAGGGAGAGGGAAATAAGACTGCTGAAGTGTGAGATAACATCACTTAAACTGTTCAAAACCAGTTCAGCAGCCGAGAAGGCAGACATTAAGGACCTGACAGGGAAGCTGTGGGAACAATTCTGCAAACTCTGAACAGCAGAATATATCTGGCGCCAAAGGAAGAAGAGAGAGAAAACATGTGCACAGTTTGTCAAGGACCCATATCGTTTTGCGAAAACTCTGCTCAGCCAACAAAAATCTGGCACACTACATAGCTCGGAGTCAGAAGTAGAAGAGTTCCTTCTTAAGGCTCACATTGACCCTAATAGAGATCAGGGGTTAGGAGATAATGGCAGTATTCCTAGACCAGACAAGCCACAAATTGAGCTAGACGTGAAGGAACCTACATGGCAGGAAATCCAGGACATTGTTCGGAAAGCCAGAGCACCAGCAGTCCCTGGCCCAATTGGTATACCATACCAGATATTCAAGAAGTGCCCTTAACTTCTTCAAAGGTTGTGGAAGATCCTAAAGAAGATCTGGACTAAAGGTTAAATCCCCGCAAGCTGAAAGTTGTCATGGGTGGCCCTCGTGGGCCATTAATGAGATGCTATAGGCCAACTGGTGAGTTTGCATATTTATTAACAAAAGATAAAAGATGACAAAATAAACCGCCACGTGGGGTGAAAACACGAACATAGACTACAGCACAGACACATTCATGATAAACTCAGGCTAAGAGATAAACTTACATAGACACGGAGAATCACAGGGTGACTGGAGCCGGGGTTTAGGGAATCCAGCCAAACGTTGTACAGATGCAACGTTAAGCGAGGTCGCAGCCAGGAGTAACCTCAGCTGCTCCCTTAAATAAGGCACAGACATTAATCTCGCAATGAGAAACTAATCAGGAATGTGGATCAGTTGTCACGACGCAGCTCAGCTCTGACAGCCGGAAGTCCCGCCGTGACGCTGTCACAATAAAAGCCCTGGATGTCATAGGGAACACCACACAGAAGAACGGGGAAAATACTGGATGATCCGAGAGCGGACAATATCAGCGCGCAGACCATGACAAAAGTTAGCAGAGGGATGTTTTGTTCCGAAAGAAGAAGGATCCTCTACAATAGATCAGAACAATTTCTGTCTTGAAAGTGGAATGTAAGATCTTCTTCTCAGTGCTCACAAGGAGGTTGGCGTCATATATGACGCAAAACCACTATATCAACACTTCCATCCAGAAAGGAGGCATCCCAGGATGTGCTGGGTGTCTAGAGTATACTATGATGATCACCCAGCTGATCCACGAGGCCAAGCCTAGGAAGGGCAACCTCACAGTTTTCTGGTTAGACTGTGCAAACGCCTATGGGTCAATTCCACATGACCTTATCCAACAAGGGCTTGACCACTATTTTATTCCAGTGGCCATTCGAGACATGATTACCAGTTATCTTGGAGGGTTCAAACTTAGATTTACATTAGCCTCTTTCACCACTAACTGGCTGGACCTCCAGAAAGGGATTCCTACAGGATGTACCATCTCCCCTATCTTGTTCCTGATGGGCATGAACCTATTAATTTCTGCAGCAGAAGGCGTAACCCATGGTCCCACACTGGAGTCGGGTATCGTTCAACCAGTAATGTCAGTGTTCATGGACGATACCACAATAACAGCCGGGACACATGTTCAAGCAAAATGGCTGTTGGAAACCTTGAACAATGTAGCCACCTGGGCAAGAATGTTGTTTAAGGCTAGGAAATCCAGAAGCTTGGTGATCAAAAAAGGCAAAGTTACCAGCAGGTTCAACCTCCAAGTTCAGGGCAAAATTATTCCAACCATCGTGGACAATCCAGTGAAGTGCCTGGGGAAGTGGTACAATGTGTCTCTGACCAATAGCACTAACATCTTCAATGCAGTGAAGCAGACCGAAGAGTGGCTGAAGAAGATAGACAAGTCTGATCTTCCGGAAAAATTTAAGATCTGGCTGTACCAGCATGGCCTTTTACCCAGGTTGCTGTGGCTCTTCACTGTCTACGAATTCTCCATGACTGTTATCAAAAAATCAGTAAGCATCTACGGAGATGGCTTGGTGTCCCACCAGGTTTTTCCTCAGTGGGCCTTTACATCCGGTCCGGACAGCTACAACTCCCCTTATCATCAGCAGTGGAGGAGTTTAAGGTGGCGAAATGAGAGCCGAAGTAAGCCTTAGCAGTTCCAAAGATGCCCTGGTGAACCAAGCAGGTATTACAACCAGGTCTGGATGCAAGTGGACAGCAAAAGTTGCAGTAGAGCAAGCAGACAGCTCTATAAAGGTGCACAACATCATCGGCAACCAATGTGTATGATGGCAAGGTCTTGGCTCTGTACCTTTCAAACAATGGGAAACACAAATGAAACAACTAGGTGCGATATGATCCAGGTGGAAATTCGAACCCGGGAGGAAGAGAAGCGGATGTCAAGAGCAGTGGAACAAGGCTCGCAGGGCTCTTGGACAAAATGGGATCTGCCTAAGCGCATAATCTCATGGGCAGAACTGTGGGAACTGGAGCACCATTGCATTTCCTTCCTCCTGTGATTTGTTTACAACACCCTCCCCTTGCCATCTAATCTGCACACATGGGGACTGAGAGAGGATCCACTTTGTAAGCTTTGTGACCAGAGAAAGACACTGGCTCACATTCTATTTGGGTGCAAAATGGCGCTATCCCAAGAACAGTATAGGTGACACTATGATAAAGTTCTCCTATCCCCTGCTGACACACTAGAATGGGAGAGAACCAAAAAGAGACCAATTAGTACGACCCTGAAAACGATGGTTTCCTTCGTCAAGGAGGGAGTTAGGCCCTCCTCAACTAATCAATCAATCAATCTTTATTTCGGATAGATTAAAAGTACAGATTAAAAGAAACAGAATAATATAACAAAGGGGGAAAGAAAATCCAACAAGGTCAAATTAGACAATAACGCCTCTGATTATACAACTAAGAGGACAAAAGCCAGCCTGCAGCAAATCAGTAGTTCATGGGAGATGTAGGAAGAAGGCTGAAGTTCCTAAAGGTGGTGCACACAACTCTCTGAGCAGATATTGTGCTCTAGTCAGCTAAAGACCAGAAGGTGATTCTGGTTGAACTTATGGTGCAATGGGAGGAAGGCTGTGAGGAGGCCCACGAGAGGAAGGCCTTGAAGTACCAGTCCTTAGTACAGGATTGTAGGAACAAGGGCTAGCAAGTGTAGCTCTTCCCCATGGAGGTCGGTTGCAGGGGATTTCCAGCTAAATCAGTATGGCAGATGCTGTCATCTCTTGGCCTTGAAGAAAGGAGCAAAAATCAAGTTGCTCACAAGATGGGGGAGGAAGCAGAGCGAGCCTTTTGCTGGCTTTGGAGTAAGAGGGAGGAGGACAGCTGGAAGCCAGGAGCAGATAGGCAGTGATCTGGCCAATCACTGCCAGCCCACCATCTGGAGAGCATAGTGGTTGAGGGCCGAAACGCTCAATGAAGGTTGGTTACCACCTGACGATATCTGCTCCTGGACAAAGGCCAATGCTACCTAAATAGGTAACTGTAAAAATGCACTAAGTAGTGTATGTAACAAGCTAGCTCCACTCAGCTTGACTGTTATCTCATCTGGGGTTGGCAGGATGTAGTGTTCTTTTTTTACTGATTTGCTCAGTTTTGTCAGATCAACACAGATCCTGGCTCTTCCTGTACTCCATTTCAGAACTGGAACCATGGGTGCACACCATTCAGTAGGTTTTGTCACTGGTTCGATAATACTGTTGTCCTCCATCCTTTTTAGTTCCTCTTTGACTTTCTGCAGCATGGGAAAGGGCACAGGGCATGCATTGTGCACAGCATATAGTACAGCATTGTCCTTTAGCTCGATTATGACTGGTTCAGTTTGTAGTGTACCATGCTCACCGTAGGCTTGCAAATGGCTGGTGTGAGGTTTTATCTCATCTACTCGCCTCACCAGATTCATCCTCACTGATAAGGTCTGGCTGAGTAGATTGGTGACTCTGTGTCCACAGACTACGTAAGCTGTGAATGGGTAGCCCTTTCCTTTGTGACTGACTGTTGCATTGAATTGGCCCAGACACAACAGCTCACCTCCAGGGCTGTCCAGAGGGATATCAGGTGGTGCTAGTGTTCTCTCAGGAGTGAGTGTGTGAAATGTGTCCTCATTTATGACGGTGACATCAGCTACTGTGTCGATCTTGAATTCCATTGGAACAGAAACCACATGTAGCAGCACAGTCCACTGTTCACTTTTCTCATAAGCATCACACACGGAACCTAGAAAATAAGAGGTCTGCTTAGCTCTCTCAGTCTCTGTGACCTCATTCACTGGCCTGCTGTTCCTGCACACTCTGGCCCAGTGTCTAATTTTATGACAGTTATTACATGTAGCTTTCCCTGCAGGACACTTTTCATCTGTTATGTTGTCTTTTCCCACATTTGCCACATTTCCTATCATTTCCTCCCCATTTTCTGTCTTTTGACTTGCCTGGTTGCTGTTGTGGTCTCCAGTTTGTTTTTTTATTTAAACTGCACCTCCTGTACTTATCCCAGTGTGTCTCCCTGCAGGCTCACTTGTGCTGCGACCTGCTCCGATTGTCTGATGGTCTGTATTGTCTGCGCCAGCGTTAGGTCCGCCATTAGCTGTAGCTTGCTCCTTGTCCAGTATCCCTACAACAATACGGTCGCAGATATTCTCTTCCCTGGTTGAATCAAACTCACACTGCTCAGACAAGTTGTACATGGCTCATATAAAATACTCTGCTCTCCCACCTGGTCGCTGGACTCGCTGGTGAAAACATCCCTGCTCATGGATAATATTCCTCCGCGGGAAGAAGTACTCGTCAAACTTTCCCACCACAGCAGCAAAGTCGTTGCGGTCTCCGTCTGCAGCATATGTGAATAATTTGTAAATATTCTCTGCCTCATTTCCCATAACATAAATTAGGCAGTTCACCTGCACTTCTCCATCATCTTTATTAAGTTTTGTGGCGAGTCTGTACCGCTCAAAGCGCTTTCTAGTTGGGCCACTCCAATGGCTTATCAAAGGAAAAATTCACTGGGGAAGGGGGATGGGTGGGTTAAACTTCGCCATTTTTCCACTTTCTGTCTTCCGTCTTTATATCAATGAGTGTCAAACCACTTCTGACATGATGTAGAATGATCGAGAGTAGGCTTGTCTCTGTTTTACTTGGCTTTGTCAGTTCAGCACCAGCATCTAGCATGAGATAGGCTCTCCTTTTCACTTCCGCTAAACATACCTTTCTGCGTAAAAGCCTAACTGTCATAAAAACTACCGTGACAATTAACATTATTTCTTCTACTTAATATAAATCATAACAAATGCCACCTAGGCTTTTTTTTAACAAATGCCCGGCCCTTTGGAAACAAGATGCACAAGCTAAAACTGGATGTATAATCCGACCAACCATAGGAGACAGTTCTGTGATGATCATCGTCAAGCTAGCTACACCCCACCAACACACATGCATCGGGCCAACATCAGCAAGTTTACATCAGGAATACATCTTTTAGAGAGAGTGCGCACATTGGCAAGACATTAGCTAGATGTATTCCCGATGTAAACTTAACAAGTCAGGACGATGTTGGTGCAATGTATGTGTGCTGTTGGGGCAAGATCATACACACCATGGTTGGGCTAGCGTGTTGCTAACTACACCGAAGCGCAGGACAGAGAATTTCCATATTATGTGACTAAGGGCTTGTTTGCAAGTACTGCTCACCGGACCTGGAGCTGCTGGCAGTTTCTGTCTGCCATGGGAGTTTTCTGTTGCCGTAGTAACAGTGGTCCAGACACTAATGCTACAGTAATTCAGCATTGCCATCAGCCACGGACAAGCAGTAGACCCAGGCTTTGAACAACATATTAAGTGGAGATAACACATTGGACTGGGTATATTCCAGTTATAAAGGGACACAGATCCTCCCTCCCTTTTCAAATTTGTCTGAAAATACATAACGCATTTTTATTTTCATATTAAGGTGAGGTAGTTGTCTTATTTTCCTTGGGGAATGTGTCTTTATATTCCAGTTAATTATCACTGTATGGACAAAAGACATGTAACTAGGAAGGAAAAACTATGTTCATATATCTGTCATAATTGGCCCTTTCAGGGCAGAAATAAGGCACCAATCGCTAACAGTGAGTTTGCTCATTTAATAAGGAATAAACACAAAATAACAGCCACGAAGGCAACTTCCAAAAAGGCAAAAACAAAGGACCATGAAGGGCAAATTACAAAAGGCTAATTACAAGGACCACGAAGGGTGTTTACAGAAAACTACAAACAATGAAATAAACCACAAAAGGTAGCTTACATGCAGTGTTGGGGGTAGTTACTCAAAAAAGTAATCCATTACCAATTACTAGTTACTTTTTAAAAATGTAATCCCTTACTTTACTTAATTACTCATTATCAAAAGTAATCAATTACAGATTACTTCTGGATTACTTTCAGATAGCGTCTGTGAAATGTACCATATTTCCACATAAGTTAAACTGTATATGCCCAAACTACACATTTTTATAGCCTATACTAACAAATAAGACAAAGAAAAAGCTTTTTTTTCACTACCTGAATTCTCACAAACTTGGCACAGACCCGCGCTTGGCATCATTATAGTGTCCTTCCCTTAAGGGGTGGTCCCTAGACACCACACCATAACAACAAAGAGAAATTACAGCCCCCCCCCCCAAAAAAAAAGGAATGACTACCAAAAACAGACCCCGGGAGGGTGGTGGGGGGATCCAGGCCTGGAGGGAGAGAGACAAAACTAACAAAACAAACAAACATGATCACAAAACTAACCAAAAAAGGAGCCAAAAAAATCAAGCAAAAGAAGTTATACAATGGATCAGTTCAAGTGGCCTCCTGGAGTCCCAGCTCCACCCGACCATCAGGTGGAAAAGGTCGGGCGGCTTGCCAGGTCTCCAAAGCCACCAAAATGAATGAGTGAGTCCATCGGGTGGTGTTCCAGGACTCAGAAGCCACCCAAGCAACCGAGAAAGCTCGGGCGGTCTCCCCGCATCTCTAGGCCAGAGGGTCACGGAGCACCACACACCCCCTGCTGGAGGTGGCAGCTGGAACCAGTGCTCATCGCAGACCCCCGGATGATGGGCACCTGATGATGAAGATGGCAGGAGGAGAACCACAACGGACCAGGATGTGGACAGAGGACTCGTCGTAGCCTTGGACGTAGGCGCAACCCCCTTGGTGGACTCGGACTGGGACAGAGCTGCACCCTCGGTAGGCCCTGGACTGAGGTGTAGCAGCACCCTTGGCCGGAGGAGCTGGACCCATGAAGACCTCAGGCGGCAGACCTGAACCCACGGAGACCTCTGGCATAGCTGTATGATCCCCGGTGACTCTGGTGGAAAGCTCAGATAGAAAGGAAGGAGGAACAGGGTCAGGGTCACCGGTGGCAGTGGAACCTGGTGAGGCAAGCTCACGTGCAGCTGACGGCACTGCCCCAGCAGCAGGCATAATGGACAATGCAGTCCCGGAACCCCCTGGCAATGTAACCCACGCAGCTGGCTCGCCCAGTGTGGCAACAGGAAATCCGCTTTCTGTTGGTGCTAAATCCTGCATTGTTGAAACCCAGGGACGCTTCCTCATCGGCGCAGGTTCCGGATTGCAGGCAGCCCTCTTCCTCCATCTGGATCTTGGCTGCGAGCTGGAACTAGGTTTTCCAGGGCCTTAATCCCGGAACCGGTGGACACTCGGGGGGGGGGGGCATTGGAGGAGACACAGAGAGAGTAGGTAAAGTCTTTGTGGCTGCAGCAGGTGGTGAGAACTCAGTGGACTGCACTAACTGAGCCTCACCCTCGGGAATCAGGGAGTGAAAAAGCACTTGCCTGTTTTCCTAGGGTATGGTGGTTCCTGCTACAGCAAGCCCAGTTTTTTTCCTCTCCGTGACTGTGGTGGTCATGGGCCCCTCTGGAAAACATGGAGGAGCCGCCCCTGCAGACACGGTGACAGGCAGAGCCGGGGGGGGGGGGGAATCAGCTGGGCTCTCAGCAGGGAGAGAAGGTGCCGTGGAGGAGGGGGAAACAGCTGTGACGACCCAGGGAGAGGCGAGCTGACGAGACAGCCGGCGAGGAAATCCTAGAGGCTGAAGCTGCTGTAGTTCCTTTCTGACATGGCAATGATAAAACTGCTGGCTGAGAGACAGAGGAGTTCCTCCAGTGGCCTGTAGCTGGGTAATGGTGGGACAGTTGCAGCGACTGGACCCGGTGACTCTCCTGCATCCGCTTCGGTATGGCTGTGTCACGGGGAGGAGTAGAATTCTGCGCCAGGAGGCGGCATCTTCGGGCCGGTGATGATCCAATCGCCAACCCCAGCAATCGCTGTTGGAGAGTGGAGACGATGGACAGCAGCTTAGTGAATTCGGGATAGTTACCTAAACTGGGATGCGCTGCCACAATCCCGACTGCTGCCACCACGCTCTCCAGAACCTTCTTCAGGCCGCGGCAGGCGAGGGCTTCAGCAATATAACTCGGATGAACTCAGCTGCCCAGTGCTCATCCATGCTGGGACACCCGGCTGCTAGCCTCCTTCAGCGCGTTGGGGACATACTGGCAGCCCTTCCTTCCAGCCATGAAAAAGGTGAGTGAAAGAACACAAAAAAAAGACAAACCCACCACCGCTGGCACCTATGGGCAGTGACCTACTGTTATAATTGTCCCTTTCAGGGCAGAAATAAGGCACCAATTGCCAGCAGTGAGTTTTCCCATTTAATAAGGAATAAACACAAAATAACAGCCATGAAGGCAACTTCCAAAAAGGCAAAAACAAAGGACCACGAAGGGCGAATTACAAAAGGCCAATTACAAGGACCACAAAGAGTGTTTACAGAAAAATACAAACAATGAAAAAAACTAGTGATGGGAAGGCAGGCACTGGTGCTCCAAACGGTGATCCGATCTGCTCCAGGAAATATTTGGTGAGGCATGTTTCGAGGCGTGACGTATGTGTTGACATCGGACCATGTAACTGGCTCAGGAAGCTGTTCCCCTTCCCTCACGTTTTGTTTTGTCATGTTTGACTGTGTAATTGATTTGTCACAGCCAATTTTCAGATGGAGCCAGCACCAAAAACACGGACTCCTCCTGTTTGGGAACAGTTTGAACTTGTTTCTCCCATTGATCTATTTTTGACAAATAGTGGCTATTTATTGCAACTGAGGTGATGGCTTAGTGTTAGTACATCTGCTTTGCAAGTGGGAGACTTGGGTTTGAATCCCAGGTGTGTTGTTCTTTTAATTTCATTTTTATTTGCAAAGGTGAAGTGTCTCTTGTGTTTCAAAGAGCTTGGATCATTATTACACATCATTATACTGAGGCACTATTGCCATTGTGCCCTGCATGAGAATAAGGCCAGAGCTGAATATATTGGGACAGTATAAGACTGTTGAAAATTCATTATTTCTTAATAAAAATGGATAAGTAGTAAAAGCACACAAAATAACACAGACATTCACTGGAGTCACCCCAGTTTTATTATTTCTTTTTTCCCTTATGATCATTGATATTTCTTAAAAGACAGCACATTTATTTAAATTGAAAAATACACATTGTAAAAATCTGCATGCTGTATGCTTTGTCGACTATATGGCCCAGTCGAGCAAATGAAGTTCCGCATGAGGCCTCGTCTATGTGAACCATTTTGATGAAAGGCTCAGGTGCTCAAGAATGCCTCAACTACTCATGACTCTCTCTCTCTCGCTGGCATCTTCGTCACGAAGAGGCGATGGTTAGCACGTCAAGGGTTAGATCAGCACCTGGAATGACTATACAGCCCAATCCTTGAGTGGCAGTCTTTGGAGCAGTTGGCACAGATAAAGATTGATGGTGCATGTGCTGATGCTGCGTGTTCTTTCCTCACCGCATGCTTCGTCACCATCTGGACTCTCATGTTCGCTTCCATCTTGAGAACACCCTCTTTGACACTGTCTCGCCAGGTGGCTCGATCTTTGGCAACAACCTCCCAGTTATTACACCGCATGTCGCGTTTGCAGACATCTTTAAAGCATAACAGCGGTCAGCCCACATGGCGGACGCCCACCCGCAATTCTCCATAAAGGATTTCTCTTGGCAGACGGTCAGGCTCCATGCGGTGCACGTGGCCGAGCCACCGGAGTCTTCTCTGGCTGAGAAATGCAGGGATGCTTGGCAAGTCAGTGTGCTCAAGGACCTCGGTGTTGGGGACTCTGTCCTGCCACTTGATGTGCATAAGGAGCCAAAGACAGCGGAGGTGGAACCCGTTTAACCGCTTCTCCTGCCTAGCATAGGCTGTCCAGGACTCGCTGCTGTACAGGAGAGTGGACAGGACACAAGCTTGGTATACGATTAACTTGGTCTTCAAACTCAGCAGATTGTTGTTCCACACACGCTTGTTGAGTTTGGCTATGACAGCAGCTGCTTTGGCAATTCTAGAGCTGATCTCGGTGTCCAGCGAGAGTGTGTTTGAAACAGTGGACCCTAGGTAGGTGAAGGTGTCCACAACCTCCATCTGTGTGTTGTCAATGGTAATGACAGGAGAGGAGACAGCATCTTGCGCCATAATGTTGGTTTTCTTAAGGCTGACCATGAGCCCAAACTCCTTGCAGGTGTGGGACAGTTTGTCGACCAGGTGCTGCAGCCCTCCTCGCTGTGCAATGCTAGAGCAGTGTCGTCTGCAAACAGCAGCTAATGTATGAGGACCTCGTAGACTTTGGTTTGAGCATGAAGTCTTGCGATGTTGAGGCATTTTCCATCTGATCTCGTGCGGACATAGATACCTTCAGGACAGTCGGCGAAGGCGTAGTGGAGGAGCATTGAGAAAAAAATCCCAAAGAGAGTTGGTGCTAGAACGCAACCCTGCTCCACTCCACTGCTGACTGGGAAGGCATCTGAGGTGGCTCCATCAAAGCAAACAGTACTATGCATGTCCATGTGGAAGGAGGAGATGATTGCAAGGAGCTTTAGGGGACAACCGATCTTTCGCAGGATCTGGAAGAGCCCGCTTCGACTAACCAAGTCAAAGGCTTTGGTTAGGTCCACGAATGCAAGGAACAATGGCTGCTGCTGCACTCGACACTTCTCCTGCAGCTGATGGAGGGAGAAGATCATATCCACTGTGGACCTTCCGGCTCTGAAGCCACACTGGGACTCAGGATAGACTCGTGAAGCGAGGCTCTGCAGGCAGAACAGGGTGGCCAGGGCGAAGACTTTGCCAACTATGCTCAGAAGAGAGATGCCGCGGTAATTGTTGCAGTCACTGTGGTCGCCGTTGTTCTTATACAGCGTGACTATGTTGGCATCTTTCATATCTTGGGGAATGTGACCTTGCTCCCAGCAAAGGCAGAGGAGATCATATAGTGGCTGTAAGATGGCTATTTTCCCGTGTTTCAGAACTTCTGAGGGGATACCCTCTTTCCCTGGAGCCTTGCCACAGGCGAGGCAGTCTATGGCTTTGCTGAGCTCTTCCAGCATGGGCATTTTGTCAAGCTCTTCCATGACTGGTAGGCCAGGCAAGGCGTGGAGAGCAACGTCTGTCATGATGTTCTGGGTTGAGTACAATTCAAGATAATGCTCGACCCAACGCTGGAGTTGCTTGCTCTTGTCGGCTTCGCCTGTCTTAGCTTTGAGCAGTGCTGTTTTGATGCTTGTGGGGCCGATAGCTGTTTTGATGCCCTCATACATTCCTTTGGCATATCCTCAATCGGCAGCTACCTGGATGTTGGTGCACAGGTTCTGCCAGTACTCACTGGTGCAATGGCGGGCAATCTGCTGTGCCTTGCTCCTTGCTGCTCGAAGGACGTCACGTGTGCCAGGGCAAGGGTTCTGCTTGTGAGCCAGCAGTGCTTCTCTTTTGGCCTCTGTGACTGGTTACATTTCATCCCAGTGAGCCTCAAACCAGTCAACATTCAGGTGGTTCCATTTGGCGTCCACGTCGCCTGGGATATCGGACTGGAGGGGAGCTTCAAGTTTCCTCTGAAAGCTGTCAGCGAAGGTCTGAGCCTTGATCGGATTGGAAATTCCGCAAGTGTTGATGCGGGGGCGACCCTTAATCTTGGCATTGTGGATCTTCCTTGGCTTAAGTCTGACCTTACTGGCAACAAGGGAATGATCTGTATCACAATCAGTGCTGTGATAGCTTCTCATGTGAAGAACACTGCTGAGGTCCGCTCTTCTGGTGATGACAAGATCTAGCTGGTGCCAGTGGCAGGACCAGGGGTGTCTCCAAGACACTTTCTGCAGCTCTTCACACTTGAAGTAGGAGTTTGTAATGCAGAGGCCGTGATGACAACAGAATTCCAACAGCCTCTGTTTGCTCTCGTTCATCCTGCCTATGCCAAAGTGGCCAAGACAGGATGGCCACACTTGCCAGTCTGCTCCGACGTGAGCGTTGAAGTCGCCTAGCAAAAATAAGCTTTCAGAGCGGGGGATTCTAGATAGCACTTCGTCTAGAGCCTTGTAGAACTGATCTTTGGCTTCTGGAGTGGACGTGAGGGTCGGGGCATACACAGAAAGGATGTTCACAAAGCCCAACAATGTCTTCATGCGGAGGTCAAGGATTCTTTTGGACCCTCCTGTAGAGGTTTCTGTGGTGGCAATCAGCGAGTTCCTCACTGCAAAACCTACACCATACTGCCTGGACTCGTCCTGGGACAGGCCCTGCCAATAAAAGGTGTAGTCTGATTCTCTAAGAGAGCCGCTGTTGGCCAGGCGGGTTTCCTGAAGGCAGGCAACATCAATGTTAAGTCGTGCCAGTTCCTTATTGATGATGGCGGTCTTGCGAGAGTCATCCATTTGTTGGAGATCAGCGGTAAATCCGGGGCACATGGTGCAAACATTCCAGCTTGCAAATCAAAAAGCTGGAGTCTTCGTATGTTTCTCCTTTTGACTGCCTGGTGCAGATTGATGCTTGCTTGTCGGGAGAGACCCCTAAGCTCTACGCACCCAGTAGAGCAGGCAAGCCATGGCGGGGCGGCACCTTACTGGCTGGGGGCTGCCCAGCTTGAGGTGGGCGGTAGCTGCCCAATGAAGCTGCGAAGGCTTCTCCCACCGTCAGACGAAACCCTTGCGCTCCTCCCTACGCCAATCGGTTGGAGCTTATTACCGGTAACTACCTTGTCCTGTGTTGTGCCAGAATCTTGCGACGCCACTGGAGTGGCCTCTCCAGTTTGCGCTAAAAAGCCTGGGCGGGGTAGTATGAAGACACTGGACTGCCCATATGTCAGTGCCCCCCTCTCGGTGTCACTGGCTGAGTCCAAAGGAAAGGATGATCCAATACAGTTTGGGACCAGTTCCACTGCAGGAGTTGCTGGAAGTAGTGCTGAGAATCTGCCAACCGCCTTAGGGCTCCACTCCGGATTTATCCTCAAGGTTTACTCCCGAAGCCTTTCTTGTAATCAGGTATGGCCGCAAGGCAGGGGAGGTTTGGAATCAGAGTTTACCTTCTTCTAGGTAGTTTGCCAGCCAGGGCTAACGGGCACCACCTGCCCAGATTTGAAATCAGAGTGGTCCTTCTCCTAGGTGGACTGACACCCAAGTCTGACAAACCCCACCTACCCAGAGCAACCTGGTTATAGCGCCAGAGACTCGCTGACACCCTCTGTCATTTAGTGAAAACAGGGTCGGCACGAGAAGCCAGACAGTAGGATTTGGATAGGAGAGGCTATTGGAGAGACACTGTGCTATGAGTGGGGTATTTCAGTGGAAATGTAGGTGCTCATTTCTGCATTCCACCCCAGCATGTCCTAACCCATTTAGACACCCATTTAGACCTCAACTACTCATGACTAAGTAATAGCTTAGCGATAGAATGGCTGTCCTGCAATTGGGAAGCTAGAGTGCAAGTCCCAGTTGGGTCATTCTAATGATTCATGTTTATTTGCACAGTGAAGTGTCTGTTCTGTTTCAAAGTTCTTGGATACAACAATAACACATCATTACACTGAGGCACTATTGTGCCCTGCATGACAATAAGGACAAAGATCAATGTACTGAGAAAGACAGTATGACTGTTCAAAAGTTATACTGTACTTTCTTTAAAAAAAATGGATAAGTAGCGCAAGCATATTCACTGTAGCCACCTCAGTTTTATTATTTTTCTGCCTTATCATCATCATCATTGATCACTGATATTTCTTAAAAGACAGCACATTTATTGAAATTGAAAAAATACACATTAAACCAACCATACCCTTGTAAAAATCAGCATGTTGTATACATTTTGTCCACTAGATGGCCTGGTAGAGAAATTGAAGTCCCACATGAGGCCTTGCCAATGTGAACCATTTTGATGAAAGGCCTCAAGTCCTCCAGAAAGCCTCATTTGGCCATCACTAAAAAAAAACAAAAAAAAACAAAACACAAACGGTAACTTACATGTAACAGGTGAGGTAGGGAACAAAGCAGAAGAAAGACTGGAATCAGACATAGGGATTCCAGTCAGCACAAGACGAGGCCAATGCGAGGAATAATCCCCACAAGTGAGCTTAAATAGTAATACGGGAACTCAAACATGAATCAGGTGTGGAGTGAAAGTGATTAACTAAACACAAACAGCTGTGACAGTGTTTGGTGAGGGTGAGTTGCTGAGTTAACTCACCCTTGGCCGGGGGATCCTGAGTTCGATCCCAGCCCCCAACCAGCAGTGATCTCTGTGGAGTTTGCATGTTCTCCCCGTGTCTGCGTGGGTTTACTCCGGGATTTCTCCGGTTTCCTCCCACATGCCAAAAACATGCAAGTAAGGCTAATTGGCATCAAAACTGGGGATTCTAACTTGTCCTTAGGTATGACTGTGAGAGTGAATGGTTGTCTGTCTCTCTGTGTTGGCCCTGCGATGGACTGGCGATCTGTCCAGGGTGTACCCTGCCTCTCGCCCAAAGATGCTGGGATAGGCTCCAGCCTTAAAGGATTAAGCGGAAGAAGATGAATGAATGAATGAAAAAAAACCAGCTGTGACAACCATGAAAAGACTTGACTGCCGGAAGTCACAAACTACGCTGTCAAAATAAAAGCACAAAACATAATAGATAAAAAATCAAGACTAAATACAAATACAGAAAAATAGAAAAACCACAAAGACCCGAGCGTGGCATCATTACAATATCAGCATCGGCAAAAAAAATCAACTATTGTGCATCCCTAAGATTTACCATTAGCATTTCCTTTTATATTTAACATTTAGATTTAACATTTAATGTCAATGCTTTGTTCAGACCAATCAAATTTTTTGCGTGGCTTCTTTAATGTTAGCCGCAAATTCTTTGTTTGGAAGCTTCAAGAACGAGCCAGAGAATTCTTCAGTTCATAGGTACAACATTTATTCAGGTCACGGTGGCTAAACTGTCATCTCTGCTGGAGTCCGAGTTCCACCCTATGCAGGACATACTGGATGCACTGAGGAGCTCATTTAGCAGCAGACTACATCATCCCAGGTGCACAACCGAGAGGTTTCGTAGGTCCTTCCTACCAACGGCTGTCAGACTGTACAACCTAAGCAGGGCTGCTCGCAGAGATAGCAAAAAGACGTAACAAACTAATAGTTTTTTTTGAATGCAAAAGATGCAATAGACTTACACAATGGTCCTCTCCGGCATACAACTAGGAACATACCGGTCGCTATGGAGGGTGAGAATATGTATGGGCACATAATCATACCATGTAGGATAACTAAATAGACGGTTATGCTGTTTCATCCCACCTAGCAACAATGCTCTGCACTGTGTGTGTTTATATATTTACATATTTATTCCATCTAGCTACAATGCTCTGCACTGGGTGTGTTTATATTTATATATCTATATATTTATTCCATCTAGCTACAATGCTCAGCACTGGGTGTGTTTATATTTATATATCTATATATTTATTCCATCTAGCTACAATGCTCCGCACTGTGTTTTTATATATCTACATATTATTCCATCTAGCTACATTGCTCCGCACTGTGTGTGTTTATATACTTGCATATTTATTCCACCTAGCTGCAATGCTCCGTACTGTGGGTGTTTATATATTTACATATTTATTCCATCTAGCTACAATTCTCTGCACTGTGTTCATATATTCATATATTTATTCCATCCAGCTACAATGCTCTGCACTGTGTGTCTGTGTGTGTGTGTGTGTGTGTGTGTATATATATATTTTATAGTAATATGTACATATGTATATTAGCTGCTCTTGCTTGCTTGTTTTTTTTTTTTTTTTTTTTCTTGCCTTCTGATTGTTGCTCTGAGTGTTGCTATCCCTGTGCTGTTGCAATCCTGGAATTTCCCCGTTGTGGGACTAATAAAGGCTTATCTTATCTTATCTTATGTAAGGTAAGCAGCGCTGGGCTCAGTGAGACATGGCTCTCACAGGAACATAGTCAAAGTGAGCCCCAACTTCTGGGTGCAACCTACATTTATCTTCTTGGGTTGGGCCAACTCCGTACAATGGGATGGACTTGCTCGCAATCGCCCGATTGGTTAGTTTAAATTTAACATGAACGGGCCATCCTCCGCTCACGTATACTATTCTGTAGAATGTATTATGAAATGTGTGTGAGTGTTGTTTTGGGTGTGTATCTAATGCAACAGACCTGACTGATAGAATGGATAGAGCTCTATGGAAACCCCAGTCCCTGTTTATCAGATTATGGTTGTTTAACACTTCAGATTATGGTTTAACACTTTTAACATATTTGTTCAAAAGAACACAGACACAATATGTACAGAGCATAATGGGAGATTACCTACAGAATTATTATTCTGTCAATCTAGCTTTTCATGACCCTTTCACTAACATTTAGCGTTTATATTTATATTTAACATTTAGATTTGAAAACCCCATCAATGTTCTTCTTATTTAGAAAAACATAATAACAGATACTGCTGTAAATCAGCTGGTGTAAACTCTGACACCATGTTGTGTGGCATCATGTCTCACTGTGTTTCCCTTGCTGAGAGTGGTTTGGCAGTCTGGCTGAATCGGGGGCAGCTGGGCCCAATCTGAGGAGCCAGCCGACAAATTGTCACCACCAACTCGGGGACTCCTCTCAAACAGGGAGCTGTCCTCATCAGTTCTGCTGCAGTTGTCAGCTTGGATTTTCACCAGTCTCTGCAGCCATTGCTGCTTTTGTATTTTGTAAATAGTTCACTTCACCAAATGAAACTTTTATTGACTCGAATCATGCACCTCTCCTCTTTTTGTCACAATTTCTGAGCAAGTCGTGAAAGCTTTTTCAGTGTTGTACAGAACTAAATCTGGCAAAAATGTTACTGTTAGATCAGGGGTGGGCAATCATGTGCCATGGAGGGCCATTCTACTGCAGGTTTTCTGCTCCACCCAGTCTCTTCAGCAGGTGTTTTCAATGATTAGCAATCCTTGAAGCTGATCAGAGCACACACCTGCTGAAGAGACTGGGTGGAACAAAAAACCAGCAGTGGAATGGCCCTCACTGCCCACCCCTGTGTTAGATCCACCATGTGCCTCTTTATAAGAGGTGCCCAGCACAATATAGGCAGTTGGTGATTTGAGGGGGGATGCCATCCCTCCTGTTTAGCAGAATGACCCAATATCATCCCACCCTTTGTTAACCTGCCCCCCCATCCACATTCATAGGTGTAAATGGGGGGTATTGCCCCTCCTAACTGGAATAAAAGAGAGAATTGTCCCACCAATGTCATCATAAACCTTTCTATATTATGTTATGGAACTGAATAACATGACTAACCATGACTAAGTCTAAGCAGAAATTTAGAAAAAAATCATAAATTTTCAATGTTTTCTCATATTGTGGGCCTCAGGTTATTTCACACCTTAGACAGAGACAATGAATACACATGGGAGAACAATGCCCAAGTGGGTGAGAGGGGGTTGAATGAATTGTAGTGTAGATGTCATGCTGTGTATGAGGAAGTGCCTTGAACCTTGTGAAGTGTGACTTGATATAGAGAGAGGAATGCTTGATGTGACCAGTCAGTCTGTTCTTTGCTTGTGAGATGTGAGTGTGTAATAAATCGTCTGAAATGAATATGCCTCTTCATTTACACACTCCACACTGGTGACCCAAGACGTATTATGGAACACGAGGCAAGAACCCCAGAGCCGGCCCGGTCGGGAAGCCCCAGAGACGCTGAAGCCAACCCACAGACAGCCAGGACGGGAACCCCCAGCAACACGTGTGCAGTTTCAGTCAAGCTACCGGATTTCTGGCAGCACAACCCACGCTCTTGGTTCCACCACACCGAGGCCCAGTTCGCCCTCCGGGGAGTAACAGCAGACGACACCAAGTTCTACCATATGGTAGCAGCGCTGGACTCCCGCACAGCCCAGCAGGTAGCGAGCCTGCTCGATCAGCCACCAGCCAACAGCAAATATGAGGCGCTCAAGGCTGCGCTCATCTGGCGATACACGCTCTCGGAATGTGAGAGAGCGGAGAGAGTCCTGGCGCGGACCGAGTTAGGACATGGTTCAGCCGTAGACCTGATGGAGAAGATGCTGGCGTTGATGGGCACGGGTGACGGGCACTTTGTTTGCCCACCTTTTCCTCCGGAACCTGCCAACAGAAGCAAGAGCGGTTCTGGCCAATTCGCCATTGCTGGCCGCGCGAGACTACTGTGCGCTAGCCCAGGAGGCAGACCGGCTCATCCTCACCACCAGGGCGATCACAGATAACGTGGCGGCAGCGGAGCCCAGCGAGACGACCAGGGGAGGCGAGGAGCCACCGACGGTAGCGGCAACGGGGGCCAAGGAGTGCCAGAAAGACACGCTCTGCTTCTACCACCACTGCTGCGGAGGGAACGCGTGCAGATGCGCGCCACTTCAAGCGCTCGGGAAACGCCAAGGCCGGCAGTCGGTAGCAGCTGCGATCGCCGGTGAAGAGAACAAGCTGATCTACGTGACAGACTTGCGCTCGGGGAGACGCTTCCTCTTCGACACCGGAGCCCAGAAGAGCGTCATCCTGCCGACCTACGCTGACCGGCTGGCAGGACCTAGCGGCCCCGGAATGGTGGCAGTAAACGGCTCGGAGATTAAGACGTTCGGTGAGAGAACACTGACCTTATCTCTACATGGACGCTCGTATGAGTGGACTTTTATCATAGCAGCACTGTGTTGCCCGCTCCTGGGCGCTGATTTTCTGTGTGCACATGGTTTACTTGTGGATGGTGCTAACAGGCGTCTGGTTAATGCACTGTCCTTTGAATCTCTCCCCTGTATAGCTTGAGGGACCCGGCCAACAGCACAAGCCAGCGTCACAAATCCAGGTGGTAAGTACCATGCACTGCTCACTCAGTTCCCAGCGCTCACGGTCCCAACGTTTTCGGCGGCCATCGCTAAACACGGGGTGGAGCACTTTATCACCACCACCGGGCCGCCCGTTTTTGCAAGACCTTGGCGCTTGGACGCAGCTAAACTGGCCATAGCGCACGAGGAGTTCGCCAACCTGGAAAGGTTGGGCATCATCAGGCGATCAAACAGCCCATGGGCTTCTCCGCTACACATGGTCCCTAAGGCTGAGGGATCGTGGCGACCGTGCGGTGATTTCCGCAGGTTGAACAACGCCACAGCACACGACCGCTACCCAATTCCCCACATACAGGATTTTTCCGTTCACCTCGCCGGAGCGCGTGTTTTCTCTAAAATAGACCTGGTCCGCGGTTACCACCAGGTCCCAGTGCGCACGGAGGAAGTACCCAAAACAGCGGTAATAACTCCGTTCGATTTATTTGAGTTTCTGTGCATGCCTTTCGGGTTAAAAGGTGCAGCACAGACGATCCAGCGCATGATGGATGCAGTGCTGCGTGACCTCCCGTTCGTGTTCGTCTACCTGGACGATATCCTGGTAGCCAGTATGTCCGAAGATGAACACGAAACCCACCTCAGGACGGTTTTCCGGAGGTTGGAAGAGCACGGGTTGATAATCAACCCGGCGAAATGCCAGTTTGGCGTGACGGAGATTGATTTTTTGGGGCACCGCATCTCTCCGGAAGGAGCGATCCCGTTGCCCTACAAAGTGCGTGCTGTGGCAGATTTTCCCCGGCCTCAGACGGTCAGGGCGCTGCAGGAATTTTTGGGGATGGTGAATTTTTATAACGGTTTCCTTCCCTGCACGGCGCGGCTCATGCAACCATTGTACGCCACGCTCAAGAGACAGAAACCCGCGGATGGAGTTGAATGGACCCCGAATGGATGAATGAATGAATGGACCCCGGAGCGAGAGCGGGCGTTCTTGGAAGTTAAAGCAGCCCTGGCAAACGCCACACTGCTGGCACATCCGGACCCGACGGCCCGGATAGCGCTCACCACCGACGCTTCAGACGTGGCCATAGGGGTGGTCGTGGAGCAGCACATCTCCGGGGCTTGGAAGCTGCTCGCATTTTTCAGCAGAACTTTGCGCGACAGCAAACGTAAATACAGCGCGTTCGACAGAGAGTTGCTGGTTCTCCATCTGGCCATACGCCACTTCCAGTTCTGGCTATAAGGGCGCAGCTTCACCGCGTTCGTAGACCACAAGCCACTAACGTTCGCGATGGCCAAGGTTTCAGAACCGTGGTCGGGTCGGCAGCAGAGACAGCTGGCCGCGATCTCAGAGTTTACTACCGATATTCAGCATGTGTCGGGTAAACTGAATGTGGCGGCGGACTGCCTCTCGCGCGCCGTGGTGTCCCCAGTCTACGTGGGGATAAATTACGCAGCCATGGCCGCAGAGCAGATTAGCGATGCAGACGTGCGCACGCTCCAGTCTGGACCAACAGGGTTAAGGCTGGAGAGCAGGGTGCTGCAAGATGGCGCCCCCCCCAATGTGCGACGTCTCCACAGGACGCCCGCGTCCGGTAGTCCTGGTCGCGTGGCGCCGCCGCGTGTTTGAGTCGGTTCACACTCTGGTGCACCCAGGAGTGCGCGCGTCTGTCAAAATGGTGGGAGAGAAGCTTGTGTGGCCGTGCCTACGCAAACAAGTAAAAGAGTGGGCTACAGCCTGCGTGGCGTGCCAACGAGCCAAGGTACACAGGCACACGAAGGCTCCCTTAGAGCCGTTTCCGGTACCGGCTAAGAGGTTCGACCATGTGTACGTGAACCTCGTGGACCCCCTCCCGCCATCACAGGGGTGCACACACCTCCTGACAGTGGTGGACCGCACCACGCGCTGGCCAGAAGCAGTCCTGCTGGTGGCAACCACGTCCGCAGACGTAGCACGCGCTTTTTTAACAACATGGGTGGCGTATTTTGGAGTCCCGTCGGACATTACGTCCGACAGGGGCCCGCAATTTGTTTCCAACCTCTGGTCCGCGATGGCTCGCAGCCTGGGTGCTGCAATTCATCGCACAACCGCGTACAACCCACAGGCCAATGGTTTATGCGAGCGTTTTCATAGATCACTGAAAGCAGCGCTCAGGGCTTCACTGACGGATGCAAATTGGGTAGACAGGCTGCCGTTGGTTTTATTGGGGTTGCGCTCCACGTAAAAAGAGGATTTGGAAGCTTGCCCGGCAGAGCTCGTTTTTGCGCAGCCCCTACGGTTGCCCGGGGAATTTCTACCGGACAATCCCGCGCCGGGCAGCTCCCCGTCTCAGCTTTTGCAGCGTAGCACAAACACAGGCACGCTGCCGGGCCCTGCCCACCACAGTTTTCCACGTGCCTTCGTGCCTAAAACTTTGAAGAACGAGGAGTTCGTGTTCGTCAGACATGACGCCCACCACCCTCCATTGCGCCCACCCTATGATGGACTGTTCAGAGTGTTGGAAACAGGGGATAAGCATTTTGTGCTAGACTTGGGGGGTAGACAGGAGATAATTGGCATAGACGGACTCAAACCCGCCTTTGTAGTGGCAGACGAGCAAGTGCTGTTGGCGAGGGCCCCTCGGCGTGGAAGACCCCCACGGAGACCTCCCCAGGGGAACGATTCATCAGAGCAGCCACACGGACAGAGTGACCCCCCCCCCCCACGGCTCACCCGCAGTTGGACACACTCCCAGCAGCCTCCCACCGGCACAGCAGTGCCACGGAAGCGGTAAACCCCAGTTACAGCAGATATGGGAGGAGACTGAAGCCGAAGCAGCATGTGGACTGATGTTCTATTGTTCTATCTAAGATGCTGGGGGGGGGGGGCGTGTGGGCCTCAGGTTATTTCACACCTTAGACAGAGACAATGAATACACATGGGAGAACAATGCCCAAGTGGGTGAGAGGGGGTTGAATGAAGTGTAGTGTAGATGTCATGCTGTGATGAGGAAGTGCCTTGAACCTTGTGAAGTGTGACTTGATATAGAGAGAGGAATGTTTGATGTGACCAGTCTGTTCTTTGCTTGTGAGATGTGAGTGTGTAATAAATCATCTGAAATGAATACGCCTCTTCATTTACACACTCCACAATATATTTGAATTTTTTTCTAAATAATTCTAAAAATTTTCTAAAATTTTCTTGTAAATTTGTAACTTTTTCCCTTTAAATTTGAAATTTTTTCTCCTAAATCTGTGACTTTTTTTCCTCAAAAATTTCCAACCTTTTTCTTGTGCATTTGCAACGTTTTCTTTTAAATTTGCAACATTTTTCATGTGAATTTTCAACTTTTTTTCATAAATTTGTGATTTTTTCCCCTGTAAATTTTCATCTTTTTTCCTCATAAATTTGCAACTCTTTTCTTGTAAATCTGATAATTAGCAAACTTTTCCTCATAAATATGCAACTTTTTCCTTATACAGTGGGGAAAAAAGTATTTAGTCAGCCACCAATTGTGCAAGTTCTCCCACTTAAAAAATGAGAGAGGTCTCCAATTTTCATCATAGGTATACCTCAACTATGAGAGACAAAATGAGGAAAAAAAATCCAGAAAATCACACTGAAGAATTTTTAATGAATTAATTGGTAAATTCTTCGGTAAAATAAGTATTTGGTCAATAACAAAAGTTCATCTCAATACTTTGTTATATACGGGCTGCACGGTGGCGCAGTGGTTAGCAGTGGGGATCGTGGGTTCGATCCCAGCCCCCGACCAACAGTGATCTGTGTGGAGTTTGCATGTTCTCCCCGTGTATGCGTGGGTTTACCCCGGGATTTCTCCGGTTTCCTCCCACATGCCAAAAACATGCAGGTTAGGTTAATTGGAGACTCTAAAGTGGCCCTAGGTGTGAATGTGTGTGTGAATGGTTAAGGGATAGCGCCGTATCGTGGCTGCTTTATCCATCCAGGTGGTGGATGACCCTCAATTTCCCCTCTGGGGATCAATAAAGTATACTAAATCTAAAAAAAAAAATATATACCCTTTGTTGGCAATGACAGAGGTCAAACGTTTTCTGTAAGTCTTCTCAAGGTTTCCACACACTGTTGCTGGTATTTTGGCCCATTCTTCCATGCAGATCTCCTCTAGAGCAGTGATGTTTTGGGGCTGTCGCTGGGCAACACGGACTTTCAACTCCCTCCAAAGATTTTCTATGGAGTTGAGATCTGGAGACTGGCTAGGCCACTCCAGGACCTTGAAATGCTTCTTACGAAGCCACTCCTTCGTTGCCCGGGTGGTGTGTTTGGGATCATTGTCATGCTGAAAGACCCAGCCACGTTTCATCTTCAATGCCCTTGCTGATGGAAGGAGGTTTTCACTCAAAATCTCACGATACATGGCCCCATTCATTCTGTCCTTTACACGGATCAGTCCTCCTGGTCCCTTTGCAGAAAAACAGCCCCAAAGCATGATGTTTCCACCCCCATGCTTCACAGTAGGTAAGGTGTTCTTTGGATGCAACTCAGCATTCTTTCTCCTCCAAACACGACAAGTTGAGTTTTTACCAAAAAGTTCTATTTTGGTTTCATCTGACCATATGACATTCTCCCAATCCTCTTCTGGATCATCCAAATGCTCTCTAGCAAACTTCAGACGGGCCTGGACATGTACTGGCTTAAGCAGGGGGACACATCTGGCACTGCAGGATTTGAGTCCCTGGCGGCGTAGTGTGTTACTGATGTAGCCTTTGTTACTTTGGTCCCAGCTCTCTGCAGGTCATTCACTAGGTCCCCCCGTGTGGTTCTGGGATTTTTGCTCACCGTTCTCGTGATCATTTTGACCTCACGGGGTGAGATCTTGCGTGGAGCCCCAGATCGAGGGAGATTATCAGTGGTCTTGTATGTCTTCCATTTTCTAATAATTGCTCCCACAGTTGATTTCTTCACATCAAGCTGCTTACCTATTGCAGATTCAGTCTTCCCAGCCTGGTGCAGGTCTACAGTTTTGTTTCTGGTGTCCTTTGACAGCTCTTTGGTCTTGGCCATAGTGGAGTTTGGAGTCTGATTGTTTGAGGTTGTGGACAGGTGTCTTTTATACTGATAATGAGTTCAAACAGGTGCCATTAATACAGGTAACGAGTGGAGGACAGAGGAGCCTCTTAAAGAAGAAGAAAATCTCTTAAACAAGAAGAAATCTTGCTTGTTTGTAGGTGGCCAAATACTTATTTTACCAAGGAATTTACCAATTAATTCATTAAAAATCCTTCAATGTGATTTTCTGGATTTTTTTTTCTCATTTTGTCTCTCATAGTTGAGGCATACCTATGATGAAAATTGGAGACCTCTCTCATCTTTTAAGTGGGAGAACTTGCACAATTGGTGGCTGACTAAATACTTTTTTGCCCCACTGTACATTTTATTCTGTGTAATTAAATTGTAATTTATGACTTTAATTTTTAAATTGGCATCTTTTATCATATGTTTGCATCTTTATTCTTTCAAATTTGTACCTAAAATACATTTTTAACTCATGCTGAATACCCTCCATTGCCTGAATATGTCACCACACAACTTTGGCTTAAAGCAGGGGTCTACAACCTGCAGCGCCAGAGCCATGCCCTGCTCTTTTCCTCATTACAAGAGCGTCACAGTCTCACTGAGGGGAAAAGATCCTAAAATTTGAGAGCAAGGGCAGCAGACATGTTTGGTGCAGCAGTAGCAAAGATCAGCCTGAGGGGGGCGCCATATTTAAAGGGCAAAGCCAACAGTAACACCATCAAAGGAAGGGAGCACAATTAAGCTGCTTCATATTTTGCTTTTATGTCCAACAAATCTTTTTAAAAATTGAATTTAAAACCGTCTTTACTGCGATACAAAGAGTGATGTATGTTCACAAGTTCAGGATCGCCTACCACCATTTCTACCTTTTTGAAGGCCCTGTGTAAGATCTTGTTGGGGGGGGCGGGGGGCTGTTTTTGTCATGGGGAAGACTTCAAACCCTTAAAAAAAAAACCTCATCCCTCCAAACGATAGTATTTACAAAATTAAACTTGGGTCATTGTCAACATGAAAAGGAAAAAAAATGTGATTACATGGAATAAAAATTTAATCGGCATCCTTATGATGAGGAAATTTACAAGAAAAGTTACAAATTCATAACAATTGCAAATTTATGAAAAAATGCACACTTATGAGAAAAAAGGGTGACTTCTATCTTGGGGCCTGCTAGTGGCTGAGATGGACAGTTGCATTTGTGTAGTCTGCTTTATAGCCAGAAACGTTTTTATCTATGTAAAGCACTTTGCACAGCATCCAATGTTTGAAAAGTGCTATACTGTAGAATGTGTAAATGATGAGGCAAGTTGGTCTCAAGCAGTTTATTACACATTCTCTCTCATGAGCATAGTAGAAAAGAGGGCATCTCACACAGAACTCTTCACTTATATACTCAGGTCCTTCTACATATCAAAAGGTCACATTGCATTCACATAAAAGATCACACTGCATGCACTTCCTTAATCCTTTAACATCCCCCTCACAGACTCTGGCACACAAAGCATCCTCCAAGCCGTCTCTGACATACAAAAGATCACATTTCACAGCTTCCTGTCATCTCCAAGGAAACTCTGCCCTTTGTTCTTATCAAAGATGCTGCTCATTATGTTTTGGCCATGTGCGGCCACACCACCCCCCCAAGCATATTGGATCGAACAAAAGAATAACAGTCTGTATGCTGAATCATTACACATCAATCCACATGCTGCTTGGGCTTCAGTCTTCTCCCGTATCTGCTGTAACCAGGATTCACCGCCTCCGCGGCGCTGTCATGCTGGGAAGCTGCTGTCTGGGGGTGAAAACCTTTTGTCTGTCCCTGTGGGTGTTCTGGGGAAATTCTACTCTGGGAAGCCCCCCGTGGGGGTCTTCCGCGCCGAGGGGCCCTTGCCAACAGCACTTGCTCGTCCGCCACCACAAAAGCGGGTTTGAGCCTGTTTATGCCAACCTTTTCCCTCCTACCCCCCAAATCTAGCAAAAAATGCTTGTCCCCTGTTTCCAACACTCTGAACGGTCCATCATAAGGTGGTCGCAGTGGGGGGCGATGCGCGTCATGTCTGACAAAAACAAACTCCGCGTTTTTCAAAGTTTTAGGCACAAAAACGCGCGGAAAACTGTGATGAACGGGGCCCGACAGTGTGCCTGTGTCAATGCTACGCTGCAACAGCTGACACGGGGAGCTGCCTGGCGCAGGATTATCCAGGAGAAACTCCCCGGGCAGCCGAAGTGGCTGCGCAAAAACGAGTTCAGCTGGGGAAGCTTCTAAGTCTTCTTTAGGCGCAGAGCGCAACCCTAATAAAGCCCACGGTAGCTTGTCTACCCAATTTGCATCCGTCAGTGACGCCCTGAGAGCCGCTTTCAATGACCTATGAAAATGTTCGCATAACCCATTAGCCTGAGGATTGTATGCGGTTGTGCGGTGAATTGTGACACCCAGGCTGCGGGCCATTGTTGACCAAAGTTCGGAAACAAATTGAGGGCCTCTGTCGGACGTAATGTCCGACGGGACTCCAAAACACGCCACCCATGCTGTTAAAAACGCGCGCGCTACCTCCTCAGCTGTGGTTGACGCCAGAGGAACCACATCCGGCCATCGCGTGGTTCGGTCCACCATTGTCAGATGGTGCGTGCACCCCTGTGATGGCGGGAGGGGGCCCATGAGGTCCACGTGAACATGGTCGAACCTCTTAGCCGGGATGTGAAACGGCTCCAAGGGAGCCCTCGTGTGTCTGTGTACTTTGGCTTGTTGGCACGCTATGCAGGCTGCTGCCCACTCTTTCACCTGTTTGCGAAGACTCGGCCACACAAATTTCTCTCCTACCATCTTGATTGACGCGCCCACTCCCGGGTGCGCTAAAGAATGAACCGAGTCCAAAACGCGGTGGCGCCACGCTGCCGGTACCACGGGACGCAGTCGCCCCGTGGAGACATCGGAGATTAGGGGGGGCATACTGACTTACAGCAGCCTGCTCTCCAGCCTTAACCCTGTTGGTCCAGACTGGAGCGCGCGCACATCCGCGTCACTAACCTGCTCCGCGGCCATGGCTGCGTAATCTATCCCCACGCGGACCGGGGCCGCCACGGCGCGTGAGAGGCAGTCTGCCACTACATTCAGTTTACCCGAGACATGCTGAATATGGGTAGTAAACTCAGAGATCGCGGCCAGCTGTCTCTGCTGCCGGCCTGACCAAGGTTCTGAAACCTTGGCCATCGCGAATGTTAGTGGCTTGTGGTCAACGAACGCAGTGAAACAGCGCCCTTCCAGCCAGAACTGGAAGTGGCGAATAGCCAAGTGGAGAGCCAGCAACTCCCTGTCAAACGCGTTGTATTTACGTTCACTATCGCACAAAGTCCTGCTGAAAAAGGCGAGCGGTTGCCAAGCGCCGGCTACACGCTGCTCCACGACCGCCCCTATGGCCACCTCTGACGCGTCAGTAGTGAGCGCTATGCGGGCCATTGGGTCTGGATGTGCCAACAACCCAGCGTTTGCCAGGGCTGCCTTGACTTCCGAGAACGCCTGCTCTCGCTCCGGGGACCATTCGATGTTATTCGCAGGTTTCTGCTTTTTGAGCGCGGCGTACAGTGGTTGCATGAGTTGCGCTGCACGGGGGAGGAAACGGTTATAAAAATTCACCATTCCCAAAAACTCCTGTAACGCCCTGACCGTTTGTGGTTGGGGAAAATCTGCTACCGCGCGCACTTTGTCAGGCAGCGGAACCGCTCCTTCGGGAGAGACGCGGTGCCCCAAAAAATCAATCTGCGTCACCCCGAACTGACACTTCGCTGGATTGATTATTAAACCGTGCTCTCCCAACCTCTGGAAAACCGCCGTGAGGTGGGTTTCGTCTTCGTCTTCGGACGCGCTGGCTACCAAAATATTGTCCAGGTAGACGAATACGAAAGGGAGATCGCACAGCACCGCATCCATCATGCGTTGGAACATCTGTGCAGCCCCTTTAAGCCCGAATGGCATGCGCAAAAACTCGAATAGGCCAAACGGAGTTATCACCGCTGTTTTGGGTATGTCCCCAACGCGCACTGGGACTTGGTGGTAACCGCGGACCAAGTCTATTTTAGAAAAAACGCGAGCTCCTGCCAAATGAACGGAAAAATCTTGGATGTGAGGAATTGGGTAGCGGTCGTGCGCTGTGGCGTTGTTCAACCTGTGGAAATCCCCGCAAGGTTGCCACGAACCGTCAGCTTTAGGGACCATGTGTAGCGGGGAAGCCCATGGGCTGTTTGAACGCCTGATGATGCCCAACCTCTCCAGGTTGGCGAACTCCTCGCGCGCTATGGCCAGTTTAGTTGTGTCCAAGCGCCGAGCTTTTGCAAAAACGAGCGGCCCGGTGGTGGTAATAAAATGTTCCACCCCGTGTTTAGCGACAGCTGCCGAAAATGTCGGGACCGTGAGTGCTGGGAACTGAGTGAGCAGTGTGTGGAACTTACCGCTTGCAGCTGTGACGATGGCTAGTGCTGTTGGCCGGGATGCTCGAGCTGTACAGGGAATAGAATCAAAAGACAGTGCATTAACCAGGCGCCTGTTAGCGAGATCAACCAACAACCCATGTGAGCACAAAAAATCAGCCCCCAATATATTGAAATTCAATGCTGCTATGACAAAAGTCCACTCAAATGTACGGCCATGTAGAGACAGAAGCAGAGTCCTCTCACCAAAGGTTTTAATGTCCGAGCCATTTGCTGCTGCCATCTGGGGGCCGCTGGTACCTGCCAGCCGGTCGGCGTAGGACGGCATGATGAAACTCAGCTGGGCGCCGGTGTCCACGAGGAAATGTCTCCCGGAGCGTGTGTCCGTCAAGTAGAGCAGCTTGTTCTCCTCCCCGAGGGTCGCAGCTGCTACTGACCTCCGGTCTCGGCGTTTTCCCAAGTGCTTGAACTGGCACGGTGGTACACATTTGCGTGCCTTCTCTGCAAAGCGGCGGTGATAGAAACAAAGGATGTCTCCTCCGCGTTCCTTGGCGCCCGCCGCCGATGTCGTCGGTGGTTCTGCTACCGCCGTCAATGGCTCCTCGCCCTCTCCGGCCGTCGCGCCGAGCTCAGTCGCCACCGCCGTGGTTGCGAGCTCTCTGCTGGCCATGATGATCTGGTGTGCCTCCCGGGCCAGTGCACGGTAGTCCTGCTTGGCCAACAACGGCGAACTGGCCAGGGCCGCTCTCGTCGCTGACGGAAGGTTCCTGAGGAAGAGGTGGGTAAAGATGAAGTGGTCGTCGTCCGAGCCTTTCAACCTCAGCATCCTCTCCATCAGGTCAATGGGCGTGCAATCTCCCAACCCGGTCCACACTAGGAGTCTCTCTGCTCTCTCCTCAACAGAGAGTGTGTAGTGCTGGATGAGTGCAGCCTTCAACGCGTCGTATTTGTCATTGGCTGGTGGCTGCTCCAGAAGGCTCTCCACATGCTGAGCCGTGTGGTTGTCGAGCTTTGCGATCACATGGTAGAATTTCGTGTCATCTACTGATATCCCCCGGAGGGCAAACTGTGCCTCAACCAGGTGGAACCAGGAGCGCGAGTTGTGCTGCCAAAAGTCCGGTAGCTGGACTGTAATGGCATACGCTTGGCTGGGGGCTCCCAACGAGGCTGGCTCCGGGGAATTCTCTTCGTGTTGCATGCTTCGTCTTGGGTCACCAGTGTAGAATGTGTAAATGATGAGGCAAGTTGGTCTCAAGCAGTTTATTACACATTCTCTCTCATGAGCATAGTAGAAAAGAGGGCATCTCACACAGAACTCTTCACTTAAGGCACTTTTCCACTAGCCCAGCACACCTCGGCACGCCTCGATTCACTTCAATACGGTTCTGCACGCTTTTGTCTCCATTACAACCGTGTTAAGCTGGGGTGGGTGGAATTTCTATAACAGCGAGGCGGTGCCACACTCCCGTGATGTAGAACACGTGACCCAAGCAAAACATGACACATACAGCTGTACAAGGCCACTCCTCGGTCTGTGGCTTTTTTCACCGTAAACGCCAAAAAGGACCGCCAGACAAGGGTACAGGCAGCGAGATGAAACACTCTGGAATAGTTCTGCAGCTTCTGGGAGAGCCAAAGGCGTGAGGATACAAACTAGGTCATATATGACGGTAAGCTAATGTTGCTAATGCTAGTTTGCTATAAGTGCATCGTACTACACTTTAATGTCTGCAAGTTATTGCTGTTAGGTACTAAAATATGTACGCTGTGTGTGTTTCAGATGGCTCTGTTGTGGGAAAATTACTGCTTCATTCGCTCTGGGCATTCAGCACAGCCTGTCACGGATGTCATCAGCCTGTCACTGATGTCAGCACAGCTTCACAAACGATCAGTGGTTATAGAGCTTAAGAATGTCTGTAGAAACGTTTATTTCCTGTACAACAAATTGCTCTGATCTGCGAGAAAATCATGGAGAGACTGTTGAGACATCATGCACGTACCTGCTTCAGCAGCAGAGTCTGAGATGGTGTCATAGAAAAAAATGATCAGCTGACACAACTTGATCGCCACGTTAACAACTATATTAGCCACAAAATATATATTCAAAAAGTAAACTTTACTGAGTTATGTATAATAAGATGTATTTGACAGTTATCATGCATTTTAGGCCAAAACAAACTTGATCTAGGATTAAAAGCAATTAAAATAATGCAGTCACAAGGAAAATGGAAAATGGAAATGGAAAATACTTGATTTACTAGATACATGTACTGTAGAAATATATATTCTCTGCATCAACAATGTACTAGACATGCATTCATGTCGTATTGCACTGGGAATTGCACTGACAATAAACCTCTGAAGTTTTTGCAGATGTCTCTTTTTTTTATATGTGAAGGTTACCACCATGTGGCATAAATTCACTTCCGCCCTCCAAAGAGAGCAGACGCCTTTCTTCCCAGCTCCGGCTCCTTATCTCTCTCCTTCCCTAACTGACTAGATCCCAGCTTGCTATCGTCTGTCTGCGTGTCTTACTGCTGATTATCGAACGAAATTATGGATTTAATAAGCTGGGCTTTGAACGCAATTGACACTGTTTTTTCAACGAGGAAATCTGGCCCGGGGGAGCCGATCTGTCCCGCAGGCACTGCTGCTGCGGGTTATTTGAAGGACACGAGTAATTGGAAACTCTTGTGCCTGTGTGATCTTTCTATTGAAGATATTGAAGATTTATATCTTTTCGGAGCAATGGTCATCGGAATTCTACTGATTGGATTTGGGATTGTTCTGGTGTACCGGAAACTGAAGAAGATGGATAGAGCTTATCAAAAAGCGGACCCGGCGAAGCTCACCCATCAAATTGACCAACTGGGCAGGACTCTGACAGCGGCCAATGGAGAACTGTACAGGAAAATGGATTACATCACGATCACGCTGAGAGCTGTCCATGAATTGATTTCAACGCCCGGCCATGGAGGAATTGGTGCACTGAATCCGTAAGAGAATAGAAAGTTTTTTCTCTGAAGTCAGTGCTATTCGACCTGTTTCTTTCGGCTCCCTCAGCACTCAGTCCTCCAGATAATCAACAGTATATTTGTTTTCATAACACTGGTGGGCAGCATTTGGCTCTCAAGGACAGCTGTCTGGCAAACTATTCCATCTGCCGTGCTCAAGGACACTGGCCTTTGCTTCAGACTGTAGTCATAACATCTGCTGAGGAAGAGACATTGTTGTCCTCCAACTGATTGCCACTGATTACATTCAACTTACACAAACTGATCCACTATACTGACTCGAAGATATACACTCACTGCTCTCTTGTGTCATTGTGTGGATTCTATTGTCTGCTAATTGTGCAATGAGAGTTTTTTTCTTGTAATCATAATATTGATCATATATGAACTTTATTCTGATAAACAATGCTTTTTTCTCTCTCCTATTGTGTCCACCCCTCCCTCCTCCCCATTGCCTTCTTCTGTTCCCCTCCTGCTGACAGGCGCCTCCACGGCTCGCCGCGTCACTGAGAATGTAATTTATGACGTTTCAGTGTCAAGTCAAATTCCTCGTATATTTCCCTGTTATTTACTTGTAAATGTGCTTGGCAATAAACTTATTCTGATTCTGAAATTAAATATTGAAAGATTGGAAAAGCTAAGAATAATCCAGCAGTTTGAGAAATCACTTTTGGTTTGGAGTAAGTCTGTCAACAGAATTATGAACCATAAAGCAGTTTGTGTTAAAATGTTAAATCCCATTAAACCTAATCCGGGGGCTTCCAATCATGCGTCATGGGGGGCCAAGACCCTGCAGGTTTTCTCTTCTACCCAGTCTCTTCAGCAGGTGTTCTCACTGATCAGTCAGTGGAAGAAGTTCAGTGGAATCTGCTGTTGAAGACACTGGTTGCAGGTAAAGCCTGCAGGGTCTTGGCCCTCCATGGCACATGATTAGACACCCCTGCCCAAACCCATTATGATGAAGAGCAGATGCTAATATGACCCAGAATTCCTCCATATACTGGTACTGTCACTAAAGTATGCAGGGTCTTCTGTACAGTCTTCTAACAATATAGTCTTCAGTTAATAAAATAATTGTTTTGGTTACTTTTTTCTTAAAAATGAGCCATTATTTTCAAGGTCACTGATTAATCCTTTGTACAGTTGACTCTTTTCCCACCAGTGTCTTAACAGACAAAATAGAAAATCATGATGCAAACACATAAGTCACTAAATTGTTTATTACAATCAGCAGCAAATTCCAGATTATTCAGAATGTGCAAAATTCAAACTGTAAAAAAAAAACTGGAATGGTCACACACGGCAGCCACGCTGCCTCACTGAGAAGCAACTGGATCGGCCCATCGTACTGGTCCTGGTTCAGCAGATCTTCAGCCTGCATCTCTGTAAACAGTGAGGCAAGGTCCAGTTGGGGTGGACAGTTTCCCTCTTGCCTAGACAAAAGACAAATGGGTGGTGGTTAATTAAAGCAAGTTTAAAACTTATTTGGGAAATACACTTGTTGCTAAAAGCCAGTGGTGGAATGTGAATTAATGAATGAATCTTTATTTCGGATTGATTAAAAGTAAAGATTAAAAGAAAATACAATAATATAACAAAGGGGAAAAAATCTAACAAGGACAAATTAAACAATAACTCCTCTGATTATACAGTTCAACATAGGTTATCTGAAATGGGTGATGGCTGAAGCTGCAGCTTATATTGCCCATATTCCATCCAAGAATTCAAAAGAAAAACAAAACAGGAGGGATTACAATTTGAATGTGACAATAAAGTACTTCGTTGTTGTATTTAACCACAATTTTCATGTAGCTGTGCTTCAGTAGATTTTACAAGGGCTGGGTTACATTTAAAATCATCTGTTTTTACTGTGGCCTCAGCAATCAGAATGAATTAATACATTCACTTGAATGGAATCTCTAGTACTTTAACTGAAGTTGTGCATCACTGAGTGTGGAGTCGCTCAGTCAAAATATGAAGTTTTTATCAATAAAAGTTTGTCTTGTCTGTAAAAGTGTCTCTTCTTGCCCTGGCTTCATGTGTGGGCAGTATTTTGGACTAGCATTGCTAAAATATAAAAGGAAGCACTACAATGGGTCTCGAGTATTTGTAATGTGTCCTGTTACTGCATGAGTTTATTGATGATAGACTATAAACTACACATATAAAGTAAATTATATAGATGACTGAACATCTCACATTCGCCAAAACATACAGTTATGAACATAACTCACAAAGGATCACACAAGTGATCTGACAAAAAAATAAATACATTAACAATCGGTTTATTTTACAGTTGATGTGCCATATTCACACAATCAAATAAATCTCAGTTCAGTCCCTTTTACATTAAGTGGAAATTGTGCTACTTTGTTTCTGACACTTTACCTATAAAAGCAAAGGATTTTAGTACGTTCCACAGTGGTGAGGTCCGTTGTGGGCGGCTGATTTCCTCCTGCCTAGATGAACGACAGAAATGGATGATGGTTAGTTTCAAGCAAGTTCAACACTTATACAGGCACATCTCAAAAAATAGAATACCATGAAAAAATTCAATATTTTTGTCACTCATTTCAGAAAGTGAAACCCATATATAGATTCATTACAGGGACAGTGATATATTGCAAGTGTGTGGGACACATAAGGGGTTTCATAGACTTCATATGTATATTACTGTTGCTTCACGTCTCAGAATGAACAATAGGACGGAGTCTCCGGGAGATAACAGGAGGACGCGAAATGTGACCTTTGTTATGCAAAGAAAGGACCTTGAGGGATTTCTTGACCACCAGTGATTTTAGGTGGGGGGGAGAAGACCTGGAAGAAGAAGTATTGTGTCTTGGGATTAAAAGACAATGTGACTCTGTGCTTTGATGTCCTAGGTATAAGAGGGGCAGACATGGGGGGATGCTTCCTCTTTTTCTGTTTGGAGGATGTTGGAGACAAGTGAATAAATCTGATTTGAGAAATAAACTCAGCCTCATCTTTTCACTCTCTCCACACTGGTGACCTTAAGACGTATCATGAGCAGAAGAAATTCCCCCGAGCCGGACTCGCCAGGAACCAGCCAGGCGAACGCAGTCTCAGTCAAGCTACCAGATTTCTGGCAGGACAACCCGTGTTCCTGGTTCCTCTTGCCCGAAGCTCAGTTCGCTCTCCGGGGAATAACGGCAGATGACACGAAATTCTACCACGTTATTGCCAAGCTCGACAACCGCACGGCTCGACATGTGCAGAACCTGGTGCAGCGCCCACCGGCCGACGACAAATACGGCGGGTTGAAGGCTGCGCTCATCCAGCGCTTCACTCCCTCAGTCCAGGAGAGAGCGGAGAGACTCCTGGCCCTGAACGACTTGGGAGATAGCACACCCGTCGACCTGATGGAGGACATGCTGAGGCTGAGGGGCTCAGACGACGACGACTTCCTCTTCACCCACATTTTCCTGAGAACCCTACCGTCGGCCACGAGAGCAACCCTGGCTGGTTCACCGTTGTTGACCCAGTGGGACTTCCGCGCGCTGGCCCAGGAGGCACAGCGGATTCTCAACGCCAGCAGACAGCGCGCGGCTACAGGACTCGACGTGATGGCCGGAGATGGCAGGGGGCCAGAGGCGGCGGCAGCAGACCCACCGACAACGGTGGCGGTGAAGGCCAAACATCGCGGAGGAGACAACCTCTGTTTCTACCATCGCCGCTTTGCAGAGAGGGCACACAGGTGTGTACCACCGTGCCAGTTCAAGAGCTCGGGAAACGCCAGAGCCGGGGGTCGGTAGCAGCCGCGGCCCTCGGAGAACAGAACAAGCTGCTCTACTTGACGGACGCGCGTTCGGGGAAGCAATTCCTCGTGGACACAGGCTCCCAAGTGAGTTTCATCATGCCAACCTATGCTGTCCGGCTGGCAGGCCCCGGGAGTCACGGAGCATCAGCAGCGAACGGCTCGAGGATTAAGACCTTCGGGGAGAGGACTCTGCTTCTTTCCCTACACGGCTGCACATTTGAGTGGACTTTTGTTATAGCCGCAGTGAGCTTCAACATGTTAGGGGCTGATTTTCTGTGCTCGCATGGGTTGTTGGTTGATCTTGCTAATAGGCGCCTGGTTAATGCACTTTTTACTCTATTCCCTGTGCAGCCCGAGTGACCCCGCCCACAGCACAAGCCAACCTCGCAACGGCAAGCGGTAAGTTCCACACACTCCTCACTCAGTTTCCAGCACTCACGGTTCCCACATTTTCAGCGGCCATCGCTAAACACGGGGTGGAACATTTTATTATTACCACCGGTCCTCCCGTTTTTACAAAAGCTCGGCGCTTGGATGCAGCTAAACTGACCATAGCGCACGAGGAGTTCGCTAACCTTGAAAAGTTGGGCATCATCAGACGTTCAAAAAGCCCTGGGGCTTCCCCGCTGCACATGGTCCCTAAAGCTGACGGCTCGTGGCGTCCTTGCGGAGATTTCCGCAGGTTAAACAATGCTACGGCACACGACCGCTACCCAATCCCGCATATCCAAGATTTTTCCGTTCATCTGGCGGGGGCGTGCATTTTTTCTAAGATAGACTTGGTCCGCGGGTACCATCAAGTCCCAGTACGCGCTGAGGACATACCCAAAACAGCGGTAATAACTCCGTTTGGCCTTTTCGAGTTTTTGCGCATGCCATTTGGGCTTAAAGGCGCTGCGCAGACGTTCCAACGCATGATGGACGCAGTGTTGCGCGATCTCCCCTTCGTGTTCATCTACCTGGACGACATTTTGGTAGCCAGCGCAACCGAAGAGGAACACGAAAACCGCCTCACGGCAGTTTTCCGGAGGTTGGGAGAGCACGGGTTAATAATCAACCCAGCAAACTGTCAGTTCAGGGTGACACAGATTGATTTTTTGGGGCACCACGTCTCTCCAGAAGGAGCGGTTCCTCTGCCGGACAAAGTGCACGCAGTAACAAATTTTCCCCAGCCACAAACGGTCAAAGCATTACAGGAGTTTTTGGGAATGATGAATTTTTATAACCGTTTCCTCCCCCGCGCAGCGCAGCTCATGCACCCACTGTATGCCGCGCTTAAAAAACAAAAACCCACAAATAAAATCGAATGGTCTCCGGAGCGGGAGCGCGCATTCTCGGAGGTCAAAACAGCCTCGGCAAACGCTGCGTTGTTAGCACACCCAGACCCAACGGCCCGCATAGCGCTCACTACTGACGTGTCAGATGTGGCCATAGGGGCGGTCGTGGAGCAGCAGGTTGCCGGGGCTTGGCAGCCGCTCGCTTTATTCAGCAGGACTTTGCGCGATACCGAGCGAAAATACAGCGCGTTCGACAGGGAGTTGTTAGCGCTCCACTTGGCCATTCGTCACTTCCAGTTCTGACTGGAAGGACGCTGTTTCACTGCGTTCGTCGACCACAAGCCGCTGACTTTCGCGATGGCCAAGGTTTCAGAACTGTGGTCAGGCCGGCAGCAGAGGCAGCTGGCTGCAATCTCTGAGTTTACTACCGATATTCAACACGTAGCGGGTAAACTAAATGTAGTGGCAGACTGTCTCTCGTGCGCCGTAACTACGCCAGTCCGCGTAGGGGTAGATTATGCAGCCATGGCCGCGGAGCAGGCTAGCGGCGCGGAGGTGCGCCCGGCCCCGGTCCGCGTGGGGATAGATTATGCAGCCATGGCCGCGGATCAGGTTAGCGATGCGGACGTGTACGCGCTCCAGTCTGGACCAACAGGGTTAAGGCTGGAGAACAGGGTGCTGCAAGGGGGTATGCCACCCCTAATCTGCGATGTCTCCACGGGACGACCACGTCCGGTGGTGCCGGCCGCGTGGCGCCACCGTGTTTTTGACTTGATTCATTCTCTGGCGCACCCGGGGGTGCGCGCGTTGGTCAAAATGGTAGGAGAGAAATTCGTATGGCCGAGCCTGCGCAAGCAAGTTAAGGAGTGGGCAGCCACCTGCATGGCCTGCCAGCGCGCCAAAATACACAAACACACTAGAGCCCCCTTGGAGCCGTTTCACATCCCGGCTAAGAGGTTCGATCATGTGCATGTCGACCTCGTAGGCCCCCTCCCGCCATCACAGGGGTACACACACTTTCTGACAATGGTGGACCGCACCACGCGTTGGCCGGAAGTGGTCCCACTGGCATCAACCACAGCCGAAGAGGTGGCACGCGCGTTTTTAACGGCTTGGGTAGCGCGTTTTGGAGTTCCGTCGGACATTACATCCGACAGAGGTCCTCAATTTGTTTCCGAGTTCTGGTCAGCGATGGCCCGCAGCCTGGGGGTAACGATCCACCGCACTATCGCGTATAAACCGCAGGCTAATGGTTTATGCTAACGTTTCCATAGGTCATTGAAAGCAGCCCTCAGAGCATTGCTTACGGATGCAAATTGGGTGGACAGGCTGCCATGGGTTTTGTTGGGGTTGCGTTCTGCACCTAAAGAGGATTTAAAAGCCTCCCCAGCGGAATTAGTTTTTGCTCAGCCACTCTGGCTGCCCGGGGAGTTTCTCCCAGATAATCCTGCGCCAGAGTGCTCCCCTGCTCAGCGGTTGCAAAGCAACACAGGATCGAGCACGCTTCCTGGCCCCGTTCATCACAGTTTTCCGCGCATTTTTGTGCCTAAGGCTTTAAAAAATGCGGAGTTTGTTTTTGTCAGACATGATGCCCATCGCCCAACCTTGCGACCACCTTATGATGGACCGTTTAGATTGCTGGAACCAGGAGATAAGCACTTTTTGCTAGATTTGGGAGGCAGAAAGGAAATGATTGGCATAAACAGGCTCAAACCCACTTTTGTGATGGCTTACGAAGCTGTGCAGTTGGCGAGGGCTCCTCGGCGCGGCATGCCCCCTAGGGAGCATTCCCCAGAGCTCCCACAGGGATTGACTAACAGTTCTCACCCCCAGATAGCAGCTCCACAGCAGGATGGCGCCACGGAAGAGGTAAAGCCCGCTTACAGCAGGTTCGGAAGAAGATTGAAGCCCAAGCAGCATGTGGACTGATATTGTGATTTTATCATGATATGCAGACTGTGTTATATTGTTCCATCTTAGACATTTGGGGGGGGGGTCATGTGGGACACATAAGGGGTTTCATAGACTTCATATGTATATTACTGTTGCTTCACGTCTCAGAATGAACAATAGGACGGAGTCTCTGGGAGATAACAGGAGGACGCGAAATGTGACCTTTGTTATGCAAAGAAAGGACCTTGAGGGATTTCCTGACCACCAGTGATTTTAGGTGGGGGGGAGAAGACCTGGAAGAAGAAGTATTGTGTCTTGGGATTAAAAGACAATGTGACTCTGTGCTTTGATGTCCTAGGTATAAGCGGGGCAGACATGGGGGGATGCTTCCTCTTTTTCTGTTTGGAGGATGTTGGAGACAAGTGAATAAATCTGATTTGAGAAATAAACTCAACCTCATCTTTTCACGCTCTCCACAAGTGTTTATTTTAATATTGATGATTACGGCTACAGCCCATATTAACCAACACCTCAGCGGCCAACATTTATATTTAAAAACTATTTTTTAAAGTTAATTTTATGTAATATTCTAATTTTTTGCCAAATTGAATTTGGGGTTTTTAGGGGCTGTAAGCCATAATCATCAAAATTAAAATAAATAAACGCTTGAAATATATCACTCTGTGTAATGAATCTATATAATATACGGATTTCACTTTCTGAAATGAGTGACAAAAAATATTGAAGTTTTTCATGACATCCTAATTTTTGGAGATGTAACTGTATTTGGGAAATACACCTGTGAAATTCAGTGGTGGGATGTGACATGCTTCATTTCCCTGACAAGCACTGCAGGATCCACAGAATAGGTGTGTGGGTCTATTCTGACGCTTTACAAAATTATATGAATGACTTTATAAATCACTGGTTTGAAAAAGCAATTTTAATATGACGAGATTTCGGCTCATGTGGTTCATTTCACCAGTATCACAGTATAAACAGGGAGGCTAAACCCTGGCATGTGGAAACACATTCTAGCATTAAATTGCACATAATTTAATGTGCAGCACAAAAGTGCAATACAAAACAAAAACCAGGACTTTAACCAGGATTAACATATTTCATCGTTTTGCTCTCACAAGTGAATATTTAGGAGAAAACAAGTGCGAATCAGCAGTTGGTACTAGCTAGCTACTAGCAAAAAAACGTTAGCTAAAACGAGTTAGCCAGCACAAAATGGCGCTGTATGGCTCAAAAAAAGTGAGCTTACCACCAACAGGATAAATAAGCAAACAGATGCACATTATTACAAATCACTCACCATTTATGGTTCTCTCACGATCGTCTTCAGCTTGCCCATAGTCCAGTTTCTATTATGCTGGCCAGCCATCTGTATATGGGTCCAGGTCACTCCTCACTGTGGATCTGCCACCAGCCAGAGAAAACGCCGCACCTCTTCGTTGGACCACGGTGTAGAGTTCCGCAAAACCTACAACGCTGTCTGTATTAATATCGTATTTACTCCGTGACCGAGTTAGTCCGTGAACTATTGCATATGGCAGTCGTGTATCAGAAGACGGCGAAGACGGTTGCTTTCGTGACGTTAAGACCTGACCAATCAGCGGCGACCAGTCTTTTAACGTCACAACACGGCACGACTCAGCACGACTGTACCCTGCCCTTGAGCGAGGCCGAGAATCGCTGCTGTTAAACCGTGTTGGGGCTAGTGGAAAGACTTACAAAGCATGCTAAGCTGTCCCATGGCGTGCTAAGCCGTGCTAGTGGAAAAGGCCCTTTATATACTCAGGTCCTTCTACATATCAAAAGGTCACACTGCATTCACATAAAAGATCACACTGCATGCACTTCCTTAATCCTTTAACATCCCCCTCACAGACTCTGGCACACAAAGCATCCTCCAAGCCGTCTCTGACATACAAAAGATCATATTTCACAGCTTCCTGTTATCTCCAAGGAAACTCTGCCCTTTGTTCTTGTCAAAGATGCTGCTCATTATGTTTTGGCCATGTGCTGCCACAATACAAATAAAGTTTGATTGATTTGATTGATTGATTGATTGATGGATTGATGAAGTCCTTCGCACCCATTAAAATCTTCTTGTTTCAGTTTTATTTCGTCCACACAAACTGGAAAAAAAAATCCTGAATCTCAGATTTCCCCTGGCCTCAGCAGCACAGAGAGCATTGATTATTACCATCCATCCATCCATCCATCCATCTTCTACCACTTTTCCGGAGGTCCTGGTCGCGGAGGCAGCAGTTCAAGCAGAGAAGCCCAGACTTCCCTCTCCCCAGCCACCTGCTCCAGCTCTTCAGAGGGGATACCAAGGCGTTCCCAGACCAGTTAGGAGACATAGTCTCTCCACCGAGTCCTGGGTCTGCCCCGGGGTCTCCTCCCAGTGGGACGTGCCTGAAACACCTCAAGTGGGAGGCGTCCAGGAGGCATCCTAATCAGATGCCCATACCACCTCAACTGACTCCTTTCAATGTGGAGGAGCAGCGGTTCTACTCTGAGCCTCTCCTGGATGACTGAGCTCCTCACCCTATCTCTGAGGGTGAGTCCAGCAATCCTACGGAGAAAGCTCATTTCAGCCGCTTGTATCCACGATCTCGTTCTTTCGGTCATTACCCAAAGCTCGTGACCATAGGTGAGAGTAGGAACGTAGATTGACTGGTAAATCGACAGCTTTGCCTTAGAACTAAGCTCCCTCTTCACCACAACAGACAGGTACAACGTCCGCATCACTGCAGATGCTGCTCCAATCCGTCTGTCGATCTCTCACTCCATTTTCCCCTCACTCGTGAACAAGACCCCAAGATACTTAAACTCCTCCACTTGGGGCAGGAGCCTGTCCCCAACCTGGAGAGGACAATTATTACCTGAGCTTCCAATTTATTTTCTTTTAACAGAGGAACGCCAATGAAACAGAATAATTCCTCTGAGGAAATGTTCTGTTCTTGCTGGTTTTGGATGAGTGAAATTTGAATAACTCTGAATAAACACTCATCCTGGGTATTCATTAGTGTCAAATCAGACCAACAGCAACAATTTAATAGATCAAAAGCTGCTTCCAGCTAAAAAAAAAAAACACAACTGTCTAAACCTTCAAAAAAGCCAAAAAAAGAGACACCATTGCAGGAAAAGAAAATTATGTCCAATACCAGGAAATCATTTCAGTAATGGAGTCAATGTTTTGGTCAATGGCTGTTTTTTGGCCGTAGTGAAAACTAAATCTGATGATCTGCTGGTTATCCAAGTCAGACATCTTTGGGTTTTTACAGGCACAGACACCAGCAAAGAAGACAGGAGGAAATAAAGTGAGTGTGATGGTAATATTGATGGTAAACTCCAAAGAGAAAGAGAAATTCAGTTTGTCCTTTAGATCACCTGCTCATTCAGTGGAGACAGCCAAAGCCAAAGTTGCACACCGCTACACGTGTTATAGAGAGTGATATACAGCATATACAGTACTTTATGTCAAAAAGTTTGATGGATGGTGACCTTTGAAATGTTGATATATATGGGTAAAAAGCAGCATTGTTTATCAAGATGAAAGGCAAGTAGCCTTTGACCTGTTTTCTAGGGGGTAGCGTGAGAATAGACTTGATATATACGGGTAACAGCGAGGACAGATTGTTGACACCTGTTGTAGTTGCATTGCATAGGATATTGGTGAGTTTTAGAAGTTTTCTTTTGATCAATGAAGTCAATCTCTCTTATACATATGGCAGAAAACTGAAAAATTTGCACTTTGACAGGACAGCAATATCACCACCAGTAGTTATGCCTTTGTCTGTGTTCATAATTATCGTTATTCTGTAAAAGTAGCACCACATAGCAAAAGATAATGCAAAGCCACCAAACTAAACATGTTGATTTAAATTTTAACAAAATAAAAGGGTAAATGGTGTTCGCTTATATAGCATGTTTTCTCATCTCCAGATGACCAAAGCACTTTACAGACCCTGTTATCCACCCATTCACACACACATTCACACACTAATGGCGGCAGAACTGCCATACACAGGCGCTGGCCTGACCTACCAGGAGCAAAGACTGTTTCTTCAAATTAGATTTTTACTTTGACTTTTTTTAAAAAAAATTAAATATGGCATGTTACAGCCGTGAACAAAATTGTTGATACCCCTCTGTTAATAAAAGAAAAACCCACAGTGGTCACAGAAATAAACTGAATCTGACAAAAGTGGTAATAAATAAAAATTCTATGAAAATTAACCAATGAAAATCAGACAATGCTTTTGAATTGTGGTTCAGCAGGATTACTTTAAAAAACAAACTCATGAAACAGACCTGGACAAAAATGATGGTACCCCTAGAAAAGATTGAAAATAATATGACCACAGGGACATGTTGAACCAAGATGTGTCCTCTAATTAACATCACAGGTGTCTACAAACTTGTAATCAGTCAGTCGGCCTATTTAAAGGGTGACAAGTAGTCACTGTGCTGTTTGGTGACATGGTGTGTACCACACTAAACATGGACCAGAGGAAGCAAAGGAGAGAGTTGTCTCAGGAGATTAGAAAGAAAATTATAGACAAGCATGTTAAAGGTAAAGGCTATAAGACCATCTCCAAGCAGCTTGATGTTCCTGTGACTACAGTTGCACATATTATTCAGAAATTTAAGATCCACGGGACTGTAGCCAACCTCCCTGGACGTGGCCGCAGGAGGAGATGGATAATATGAATGGTAACAAAAGAGCCCAGAACAACCTCTAAACACATTCATGGTGAACTCCAAGGTCAAGGTACATCAGTGTCAGATCGCACCATCCGTCGTTGTTTGAGCCAAAGTGGACTTCATGGGAGACGACCAAGGAGGACACCACTGTTGAAAACAAATCATAAAAAATCTAGACTGGAATTTGCCAAACTGCATGTTGACAAGCCACAAAGCTTCTGGGAGAATGTCCTATGGACAGACGAGACAAAACTGGAACTTTTTGGCAAGGCACATCAGCTCTATGTTCACAGACGCAAAAGTGAAGCATACCAAGAAAAGAACACTGTCCCTACTGTGAAACATGGAGAAGGTTCTGTTATGTTCTGGGGCTGCTTTGCTGTATCTGGCACAGGGTGTCTTGAATCTGTGCAGGTACACTGAAATCTCAAGACTATCAAGGTATTCTAAAGAGAAATGTGCTGCCCAGTGTCAGACAGCTTGGTCTCAGTCGCAGGTCATGGGTCTTGCAACAGGATAATGACCCAAAACACACAGCTAAAAACACCCAAGAATGGCTAAGAGCCAAACATTGGACTACTCTAAAGTGGCCTTCTATGAGCCCTGATCTAAATCCTATTGAACATCTGTGGAAGGAGCTGAAACATGCCGTCTGGAGAAGACACCCTTCAAACCTGAGACAACTGGAGCAGTTTGCTCATGAGGAGTGGGCCAAAATACCTGCTGAGAGGTGCAGAAGTCTCATTGACAGTTACAGAAATCGTTTGATTGCAGTGATTGCCTCAAAAGGTTGTGCAACAAAATATTAAGTTAAGGGTACCATCATTTTTGACCAGGCCTGTTTCATGAGTTTGTTTTTTTAAATAATTCTGTTGAACCATAATTCAAAAGCATTGTCTGATTTTCATTGGTTAATTTTCATAGAATTTTTATCTATTACCACTTTTGTCAGATTCAAGTTATTTCTGTGACCATTGTGGGTTTTTCTTTCATTAACAAAGGGGTACCAACAATTTTGTCCACCTGTGTATCTTACTAGAAATATGAATGACTGTGGTAGAAATATATGGCTGTTGCCCAAAATTCATTAATTGGATCAAACTTCTCTACGATAGTCTGAGAGCTTCAGTGGCAACAAACCGTGTCATCTCACAGTCCTTCAACTTACACAGAGGTACGAGACAGGGCTGCCCACTGAGCCCTCTGCTCTTTGCTTTGGTTTTAGAGCCACTTGCAGCAGAGATTCACAGAGATACTGATTTTCCTGGTATCCAAATTTACAATAGTAACCATAAGCTGATGCTTTATGCAGATGATGCTTTGGTCCTAGTAACAAAGCCAGAATGTTCCCTCCCTGCTCTTTTTTAGAATTAAGATAAGATAAGATAAGATAAGATAAGCCTTTATTAGTCCCACAACGGGGAAATTCCAGGATTGCAACAGCACAGGGATAGCAACACTCAGAGCAATAATTAAGAAGATACGGAAAATATAAATAAGAGCAGTGGATATACACACATACACATAAATATATAAATATATATACAAAGTGCGGAGCATTGTAGCAAGATGGAATAAACAGCATAACCGTCTACTTAGTTATCCTACATAGTATGAATATGTACCCATACATACTGTCACCCTCCATAGCGACTGATATTGTCCTAGTTGTATACTGAAGGGGACCATTTGTGTAAGTCTGTTGCATCTTTTGCATTCAATACTATTAGGTTGTCACGTTTTTTTGCTATCTCTGCGAGCAGCCCTGCTTAGGTTATACAGTCTGACAGCCGTAGGTAGGAAGGACCTGCAAAACCTCTCGGTTGCGCACCTAGGATGATGTAGTCTACTGGTAAATGAGCTCCTCAGTGTGTTCAATATGTCCTGCATAGGGTGGGACTCGGACTCCAGCAGAGATGACAGTTTAGCCACCATCCTTCTCTCTCCTATCTCCTCCACTGGGTCAAGGCGTTGCCCCAAGACAGAGCTAGCTTTCTTGATTAGTTTGTTCAGTCTCTTCCTATCGGCTGCTGTAATGCCGTTGCCCCAGCAGACCACTCCAAAAGTGATGGCTGATGCCACCACCGTGTCAGAATGTCTTCAGCAGCGCCCCTTGTACACCAAAAGACCTGAGCCTCATCAGTAGGAACAGCCTGCGCTGTCCCTTCTTGTAGAGTGCGTCGGTATTGTGTGACCAGTCTAGTTTATTGTTCAGATGAACACCAAGGTACTGTCTGTTCCCTGTATGTTTACTGGTGCTGTGAGGGGTTGTCCTTGCTTGCGGCAGTCCACCACCAGCTCCTTAGTTTTCCTCGCGTTGATCTGGAGGCAGTTCCGATGGCACCAGTCCACGAAGTCCTGGATAAGTCCTCTGAGTTGGGCGCATGCGCACGCAGCGACCGGCAGCTGGTGAAAAAAGTCCGTCGACTGTGTCTCTGTTTTTACACACTTTAATGTGTTTAAACGAAATTCTCTGTGTCATTTTTGTCCTTGAATGTTTGTGGACTGTATAATGAAGAGCTCCCTGGTTCCATCAATATGGAATTCCTCCTTACTTTTGCACTGCTGCTTCTTTCCCACCAGCTCTTTGTCTCTGAGGTAAGCGCAATCACGATCATGCCGGGAAGAATACAGTATTCCAGAGACATGTTACTGCATTTAAACATGGATAATGCAGCATCTGTGATTGAGTCTATGCCGCAACTGCCGGACTTTATTTTAAGAGACTTTCATGGACACAGCGATGAAAAGAGAGACAAGAGGAGGAAACGCGGAAAGCGTGGAGGCGTGAAATTAAGCCTGAGGAGATGAATGTACGCTACCAGAAGGACTTCAAGAACTGCTGTGTCATGGCTTACACGGAGACGTGGCTTACGGTGCAAGACCCGGATGCGGACCTGTGGATTGATTGCTTTGGAGCCCCACTTCGCTCGGATCGGCAGGAAGAGGTAACGGGGAAACATCAGGGGGGCGGCGTATGTTTATACATTAATAAACAGTACTGCACATCCGTCACGGTCAGAGAGCGCATCTGTACACCCGATGTGGAGCTTCTGTCCGTATCACTACGCTCCTTTTATCTGCCCCGCGAGTTCCCCCAACTTTTCATCACGACTGTGTACATTCACCCGAGGGCAGACGCTGACTCCGCCTCCAGCACCGTCTTTGATGTGGTATAGCGGCTGCAGTCAATTTCTCCAGAGGCTCCAAACTTTATTCTTGGGGATTTTAACCATGTTTCTTTAAATAAGACACTTAAAAACTTTTATCAGTATGTCTCCTGCCCAACCAGGTGAAAAAAGACATTGGACCTGTGCTATGGATCCATTGAGAGGGCCTATAAATCACTTCCCCTTCCTCCTTTAGGATCCTCAGATCACAACTGTGTACATTTGCTGCCCACATATAAAACTGCTCTCAAAAGAGGCAAGGTGAAGACCAGAGACAGATGTGTGGACAGAGGATTCAGTGCACTGCCTCCAGGAATGCTTTAACTGTACGGACTGGGAGGTTTTCACACTGTCCTGCAGGGATGATTTGGATTCTTTGGTAGACGTCACATGCTCATACATGGCTTTCTGTAAAAATATGATCGTTCCACGTAAACGTGTCAAAATATATCCCAACAACAAGCCATGGGTTACAAAATCAGTTAAATCCTGCTTACAGAGGAAAGCACTTGCCTTTAAACAGGGGTCTGTTTCTGAGCTACAGGTTGCCACAAAAGAGCTGAAGTCCGAAATTTTAAGAGCAAAACAGAATTATAAATCAGAATTGGAAAGCAAGATGGCAACAAAGAAACTTGGTTCAGCCTGGGCCAGTATGAAAACTATTGCAGGTCTTCAGAGCACAGAGCGCAGTAATCGTGTGTTTTTAGATGGCTTTAATTCAGACACAGAGCTGGCTAATGCTCTTAATTGTTTTTATGGTCGTTTTGATTCCTCTGATTTTAGCACAGAAACACAAGATTTGAAACAGAAACTCAAAGACAATCATCACTTTAATATTGAGGTGCAGGATATTAAAAGGGAGTTCTGTGCTGTAAAAGTGAACACAAGTCAGGGCCCTGATAATTTATGTGGGCGATTGGTAAAGTCCTGTGCACATGAACTGAGTCCTGTATTTCATTACATTTTCAATAAGTCCTTACAGACACAACATGTGCCTAAGATCTGGAAAGATGCCGTGGTTGTTCCCGTTCCAAAATCCAGCTGTCCTAAAACGGTAAACGACTTTAGACCAGTTGCTTTGACTTCAATTTTAATGAAAATTTTTGAAAAACTGGTCAGATGTGAGGTCCTAAAGCAGACTGAGCATGCATTGGATCCTTTGCAGTTTGCATATAGGCCTCACAAAGGAGTGGAGGATGTCACTGTCACTCTGTTTAACATACTTTTTAAACATGTGGATTTTAATGGGACACACACCAGGCTTTTATTTGTGGACTTTTCCTCCGCCTTTAATACAATCCAACCTCATATTTTAGTTGAAAGGCTCCTGCAACAATTTGATTTGAGTAATAATCTGGTGGGTTGGATTCTGGATTTCTTAACCAACAGGACACAGAGAGTAAGGGTCAATGGTACATTGTCTGATCAAAAGTGCTCTTCTACTGGCTCTCCTCAGGGGTGTGTGTTGTCACCACTACTCTTCATCCTGTACACAAACATGTGTTGGAGCAGACATGACAACAGACACATTATAAAGTATGCTGATGATTCAGTTATTGTCAGTCTCCTCCAGGATGGTGAGAGTGGCCACGGCCCAGTAGTTGATGATTTTGTTCACTGGTGTGAGGATTCCTACCTGCAGCTGAATACGACAAAAACTAAAGATATGGTTATTGACTTTAGGAGGAAAACTCCCAGGCACAAAGTCACCTTACTAAAAGGCCAGACCACTGAATGTGTACAATCCTGCAAATATCTTGGGACGATTATTGATAGAAATTTAAACTTTGAAGAGAACTGTGAAAGGGTGTGCAAAAAGGGTCAGCAACATTTGCATTGTTTGAGGAAACTTGCACGCTTCCAAATTGACCAAACCATAATGACAATGTTTTATCGGGCTTTTGTTGAATCTGTTTTATCCTTTTCTTTAGTGTCATGGTTTGGTCAGATAAAACTGAAACAGAGGAAATCCTTGGATCAGGTAGTTAGATGGTCCAGTCGTTTGCTTGGTGAGTCACAGCTGAGCCTGACATCCTTGTACACCAGACAGGTACAGAGGATTGCTACCTCCATTTTAAATGATGACTCCCACCCTTTGCACTGCAACTTTCAGCTTCTTCCCTCCAGATGGAGGTTTGCTGTCCCAAAAAGTAAAACCCAGCGCTACAAAAACAGCTTTGTTCATGCTGCTGTCAAAGAGTTGAACAAGTTGTAACAATATATTGCACATAATTTAGGTACCTATTTATTAACTCCATTTTATATTTACTTATTTTTGTAGGATTTTTATTTGGGTTCTAAATCTTTTATTGGGTTTTAGACCTTTGAGTTTTTAACCTCTTTGACTAGTCTTTAACTTTTTAATATGACCCTTCTCTCTTATCTCTGGTTTTTCTCTCATCTCTTTGTCTTTATATCCTGATTGATGGAGTTTTGAGTATTTTTATCATGTTTATAGTCAGCTTCATGTGTGCCTGTGTTTGTGTTTATGTTGAATGTAATTGTGGTTTGTAAATATGGTTGTCACCAGACTGCAAAACAAATCTACCTACGGGTACAAATAAAGTAACCTGAACCTGAACCTGTACTCAGCTTCATCTCCGTTGGAGATGAGACCAACGATCGCAGAGTCGTTTATTAATTATCAATCAGTTTTCTAATATATCCGGATACAAAGTTAATTGGTCAAAATCCAAGGCGTTCCTTTTAACATCCTTTTGCCCCAAAACTTTATTCCAACCAAGATCTTCTTCTTCTTCGTCGATTGCTAGATGGTCACACCACTCAGTGTGACTCATCATGATGCAAATATGCGTGATGCAGAGGTCTGTGGCACCACAGGGGTCCTGCATCTCCGTCTTCAGCCATGGACGTTTGTTGGGGGTCCCTCCCCTAGACCAACTGCCTTCCATGGCTGGGCTGTCGAGAGCTTGGTCCACCCTGTAGAAAGGTTGCCTGCCAAGGCTTTCCGAGACCCTTCTTCCCGTTCCAACCAAGAGACTTTAGCTGGCTTCAGTCAGGCATTAAATATCTTGGTATTACATTTCCTCATTCACTGTCTGATCTAGTTAGGGTTAATTTTGAACCTTTACGAGATAACTTTAGATCAGATATAATTTGATGGTCCCTGTTATGTCTGGAAAATGTGGAATGACCAACAAAGAGCAGAGTTTGCTGGCAACACAAACTTTATTACATAAAGCTAATTATAGTGATACAGAGTATTGTTGGTTGGGAGGTCGAGCGCCGAAGAGGCTGTAAAAATGATCATCCCTTACACTTATATGTTCGGTGTGATGACATCACGGAGTGGTCATGTCATCACACCAACACTGACCAAACTTGTGGTTTTCAGAACACCCCCCCCCCTTGGAAAAACAGAGAAACACAATCAATTTACCCTCCCCAATTTGGTAATTGTAAAACCCCAGAACTAGCTAGAGCCAGCGGAAGGACTACATGCGTGGCCCAGCACAGCTGAGTGGTTAAATTTGCCACTATGTTGGCAGCCGCGCTCCCAGCTAAACACAGTTCTTTTTGTATTGAGGAAGGCAGCTCAGTTCAGAGGGGCCTTGTGGCAAGCCCATGGTGGACGTGCCCCTGTAGGTGCGGAGGCCCGCAGACCGGGATCCTCTTCTTCAAAATCCCAGTCCGGGTCCCACACCATGCGAGTCGACTCCCACGAAGCCATGTCATCCGGGGCAGCTGCTCAAACTCGGCAAAGACGGTTGGTATGCCACACCAAACCATCTGCCAACTGGAAGGTTGCTGGTCCCAGCTGCATGCTACTCTTGATGAGTGCCGGTAGCGGTGGAGATGGTGTTGAGCCCAACTGCGGGTCCAGTCATTCAGTTTTGCGGACCTGGACCTGGACCCAGATCCAGTCTATCACTGCGAGTGGTGCTCTGTTCGGCTGTACTCGGCGTCGTGGTTGTGATGATGTGGCTCTCACGACTGTTGTGGGGCATCCACCAGGTTGCGGTGATTCTGCTGAGTTTTGTTGGGTCATGGACTCTTCATCCTGCAGCTCAGAGGTGGCTCCTGGAGGCTGATGCCGGGCACGGATTCGGAAGGACTCTGGCCTCTTCTTCCCCTCTCCTGGGAAGTCTGGTCGTGGCGATGTGTTGCGGTTGCCATTGGTAGAACCTGCACCAAGTTGTCGTGTCCCAAAGTTCCTGATAGACCTGGGCTTCCTCTCCTACAGCTCTGCAGCGGCTCCCTGAGGCTTATGCTGGGTAAGGATCTGAGGCAAGTCTGATCACTGCCCCTTCTCCGGGCGGTGCTCCTTCTGTGAGCACAGAACGGCTGTACCCTTGTTGTCATCATCTGGGTGTGTTGCGTCCCACTTGTCGTCAGTTAGAGTCCACTACTGTTGCAGATGGTGAAGCCCAGCTGATAGAACAGGTCACATTCTAGTATGTTGTGTCCATGCGTAACCACTTGGAAGATGAAGTTAGGAACAACTCTTTACACATAGCGGTGCGTTAATGTGATGATCCCTACATTGCCGATGCGGTAGTTGCCATACCATACAGCTCCACTGGGTTTTTCCCGATTGGGTGGTTGGGGACGAACTTCTTCACGGTGACCCAGTTCAACATCAATCTCACTGTGGCGGTGTCGAGCAGGAGCCCTACCTTGCAGAATGCATATGCTGCACCTCCGGAGCTCATCTTATAGATGGTAATTGCGGGTGAGCGACTTGAACTGACCAGCGGGCTCGGTGGTGGTGCTGACCGTCAAACCTTCATGAAATGGTTGAGTTTGCTACATCGCTGACGTCGCTGCCCCCTTGCCGAGCAGGAACACGCTCTCTCTCAGTGCATCTCATTCAGTGCGTCGGGGAGCCACAGTTGCCACATGGGAAGCACCTTGTAGTGTTCCTCTGATTTGGGGTGTTTACTTCGGCCTCTTCTGCCGTGCCACCAGGCCCGTCTGTGGTTATCACATGTGTTAGTGGTTTCTGGCTTAGCTGTTGTTGTTGGTGTTGCTGCACACCTAGCTCTGATGCTAATCTGTTGGTGACCTCTAGCTGGAATGTTAGCTCGATTGTCCTGTTAGCATCATGTCATTTGGCCCCATTAGCATCTTTGCCCGCAGCTGCGGGTTGCTAGTGTGCTCAGCCAACTGGTCCCGCACCATTTCATCCTCCAACAAACCGAATTTGCACATACTAGCTAGGTGGCGAAGGTCCACAACAAACTGTTGTGTCGTCTCTCCCATCTTCTGTTGACGCTGGCAGAACCTGAAGCGTTGTGCCAACACATTGTTAGGTGTGGCGAAGTAGCTAGCTTGCAGTTTGACTGACTCAGCAAACGATTCTGTTGGTCCAAGTGTGTAGAAAATACATTTGCCTTTAGTCTCAGACACATGAGGCATTGGGCCCTGCCTCCTGAAAGAGCCCCCCTATGGTTTAAACTTGAGAGCCCTCTGTGTGCACCACTCCCTCTCATGCATTTTGTCACCATTAAGCTCTCACCAGAGGTACAAACTCATCCTATTCTCTCATTTATGCAGGGGGTTTGGAAGAGGGTAGCTCTGCTGTTAAATTTTAATTCTCATCTCCACACCAAGGCCTCCATATGGCTCAACCCCAAACTTTGCATTCACAACTCTCCAATTTTCTGGGGGCTGTGGGTCCGGAGGGGTATTCTTGTTCTTGGGGATCTTTAGAAAAGGAAAGTTCTCAAATCCTTCAATGAGCTCAAGGCCCAGTTTCAGCTGCCTCACAGTCAGTTTTGGAGGTACCTACAGCTTTGACATCTATTAGCCCAGACTTTCGGACCTCCCTCCTCACGTCCTCCAACTATAGGCTATTTCTCAAGTAGGTTCATTTTGCCTTCTTTTAATTATTTACCTTTTTGTTCTTATTAAAAACAAATAGAAAGGAGATGTTTTTCCTTCTTTACATGTTTCAACTGTTCACTGCAGCCTCCGTCGAGGAGGGGGGCCGTGGTTATTGCCACGGCCGGGATGTGTGGAGTGGTGATGTGGAGTGGGGTGGTGGTGTGGAGTGGGGGGCCGGGGGGGTGTCTGGGGGTAGGGTTGAGGTTCGGTTGGATGCGGCGGTGGTTTGGGGGCTGCAGCTCCTGGCCAGATGGGGTGGTGGTGTAGAGTGGGGTGCGGGGGGGATGGGGGGTATCTGGGGGTGGAGTTGGGGTTCAATCGGACACAGCAATGATGTGGAGTGGGGTGCGTGGCGGTGATGCACCTGTGGGCTGGTTGCCGGCCTCTGATCGAGTCTGGGGGGGGGGGGGTGATATAGAGTGATATTTACTGAGTGCGGTGCGTGGCGGTAGTGCGCCTGTGGGCTGGTTGCCGGCCGTCGAACAGGTCTGGGGGAGGAGGAAGAAGAAGATGTCCTATGATTGTGAGTGAGCGTGAGTGATGCCTGCATCACAAAGCTATGAGGAAAACGTCACAAAGCTATGAGGAAGGTATAGAGTGAAGTATGTGGCGGTAATGCTCCTGAGAAGAAGAAGAGCGATATAAAGTGAAGTATGTGGCGGTAATGCACCTGTAAGCTGGCTGTCAACTACCAATCAAATCTAAAAGAAGAAGAAGAAGAAGACCATGACCTTGTACAGAAGGCACATAAAACTGCTTACCAGAACACAGCTAAGACATCTTAGACAAATCACGAAAATAAAGTGGCAGGATAGAGTTCCAGACACACAAGTTTTACAACGAGCCGGATTGGTCAGAGTTGAAGCTCTAATCACTGCCTCACAGTTTAGATGGGCAGGACATGTGTGACGAATGCCTGACCATCGAGTGCCAAAGCTGGCCTTTTGTGGTAAGCTGGCCCAAGGGGAGCGAAAGAGGGGTAGACAGAGACTCCGATTTAAGGATGTCATCAAGAGACACATGAAAGTAGCTGAAGTTGACCCCAATACCTGGGAAGATCAAGCCCTTGATAAAAAAAAACCTGGAGATGCATGGTGCACAAATCCAGACATGCAGTAGAACACAAGCGCTGAGAAGACTACAACAGGGCTCATGATCGTTGGCATAATCTGGCCACAGCAAGTCATGATAGTGTGACATGCCCACATTGCAACAGAGTGTGCAGTTCCCGAGCAGGTCTCGCAGCACACACAAGAGCCTGCAAAGCTTAAACTCCACATCCAAATCTTCAACTCAGTCATCACTGAAATCAATGGACTGAGAGTGAGAGAGAGTGAGAGAGAGAGAGATTTTATTTTTAAAAGGTCTTTAATAAACACATTTTTCCATTATTCAGTACAATACCATACTATATTATAAGAAGGACTATTACCCAAAAAAATGCCTGAACAAGAGCTGCCCATCATGGACTAAACAAAGGACATCCTCAAGGGAACAGAAGGTCCTAAAACCTTCCGCATCCCCATTCCCCAACAAAAACTGTTGCCTTATTCTAGCTTTAAAGTGCTGATGACACGTTTTTGACTTCCTCTAATTTTTCAATACATAATACAATATGACAAAATAGGTTGGTCTGTGCAGTTCTAGGTCAAGCAGGCTTTTTTTCACGCTAATATCCGATGTTTTCATGAGCGCCACATCATCAATTGTGTCAGTGGCTGGAAAACCCCGCTGCCATGTAGTCACGTCATCATTAGAACACAGCGCTTGGCTGCACATTGTACACACAGGATGGAAGCGGTTGAAAACATCGATGATGGTTCCAACACATGTAGTCTGGCATTGGTTTGTGTTGTCCAATCTTCAGACGATTATAGTTCTGAAGAATTGGATGACAATGAAGAATCTGGAGGCATCAGACCGTATAGGTTTGAGCCGTGCCAAGCGGGCATCGTGCCAAGCGAATCACACTCAGAGAGTGACGGTGGAGAGGCACACATGCCCACCGCAGCAGCAGTGACAAACACATGGCAGAGGAACACCAAGTGTTATTGTTTTGTTACAGATATTGCAACAAATTATTTGTTCATAAATATAATTTATTTAAATCTGATTTTTCAATAAAATCATAGCAGTGTATTCTCTGTGGCTCAGGCATCGGGTTTATTATGGATAATATTTTGAGTTCTTGTTGCTTTTGTTTTGTACATGTGTTTTTTGTGTGTTTTGAGCCACTTTCAGGTGGGCACTGTCCAAGATTCGCCGGTCCGACCACGCGCCCTTTCTCTTTGACAGTCAGCTGTTCATGTTTTGTGTACATCATCTACCGTGTTGTCAGCCAGCTAATATTGCCAACACTATCACGACGTGTTAGCCACTCCACGCAGCCGTGGTACTGTTGCGCCCCTTGAAGCGATGACGGCCCAGGGGTGCAACCGTGGTTAATATGTCTCCTCTCCATGTTCGCTGGGCGATATCAGCCCCAAACGCCAACTGTAAGTGCTTCTGTTTATTTTTGTAAGTCTTCACCTTTTTGGGAACTGTTGTCATCATTCTTATGTTCAATACATGTGCTGTGGTGAATTCTGTGCATAAATCCATTCATCATGACCCTCCGTGCGCTCTTCCGCAGGGCCGATATCGCTTCATGGACACACGAGAACCACAGCGAATATGGAGTGACTAACATATCGTGAGAGTGCTGAAAATACTGGCAGACAAACAGCACAGATGACTGGCAAACGTCCGCGAAGTACACGCAGTGCTGGTGATGATGTGATTAGAAGCACCTGGGCGAAGACCGGGAAACATGATCAGCGGGAGGGGAATCAGCTGGTGATAATGAGAGAGGGGATGTGCCCGGACCGGCATGTGATCAGAGAAAGTAGGTCAAAGCTGCCGTAAATCATTAATTCTTCCCCTCTTCGTGCGCTCCTCCTGTAAAAAAGCGCATGCTTGATGATAACTAGTTTATGCAGGCGCTGTTGTAAATATTATATTGATCATAGACAATGACTTTTGGGTTTACACAACATGCTAAAAAATGTCAAAAATGTGTCATCAGCACTTTAAGTAGTGTCACAAATAAAATTCTGGCATCAACATCATTCTCAAGTTTTCTTCTCCGGCTTACATAGATAGCCAACTTTGCCTGCCCTAAAACAAAGTTCAGTAGTTGACACTTCTGTTTAAAACTATGATTGTACATAAAACCACAAATGAAAACCCACTTGGAGAAAACTTCCTTAAAGCTGTGAAAAAGTTCTGTGAGTAGTTCAAAGAGACCATTTAGACGCTGACATTCAGTAAAACAATGAAAAACTGTCTCTAGAGGAACAGAAAACACACTGATCACTGACACTGCTGTTAATCACAGAGACAAAAGCAATGACAGCTATAATGCCATGCAGGACCCTCCACTGTAAATCTCCATGCTTCTTAGGAAGAGGGGCTTTATAAAGAGCCCTCCAGGCAGGCCGATGCCCTTTTTCCAGTCTAAAATAGGCTCTCCATGGACTGTCCACACAGGTCTTTAATCTGCCCTTGTTGAGCACCATCACCACAAATCTGTACAGCGCCTTACCACTGGCTCCTCCAAAGTCCACAATAGAGGGAGCAGAGATTGCCAGTAAGGAGCTAGAAGAAACGTCAAAGTCCATATGAAGTGTGAGGGAGGGAAAAGGGTCTGTGCTTTCTGGCTGCAGTGTGCCTTTGCTAAAGTCCCTGAGTAGAGACCGCTCAAGCCCATGAAGCTCCTGTTTCCAGTGTGAAAGAAGACCACCAATGAAACGATTTGATCTAAAACTGAGATGTGCTGCTAAAGCTAAGGCATTGTCAAGGCCAGGACCAGCCAGTTCCACCACTTGCTTCAAAGTGAGGACATTCCTGGAACGTAGCCTATCAAAGATGGTCCTTCCAACTCCCGGCAGGACACCAAGACGGCCACCAAAAACCAGCGGCTCCCTCAACAATCAGTGGAGGGAGTCGCATGGTCCTCTTTGTTTTTTAAAGAGTCCACACTGAAAACAGACTGCGGTTAAAACTGGGTAAAGGCAGTTCACTAGAGTTCTTAAAATCCATTAAAAACACAGGGAGATCTAGCCCAAGCCCAAGGACTCTGTATAATAACACAGACCAAAGGCCTCCACACCAGGTCCTGGGGGCCCGTCAGCAGTCTCTGTATGAAAGTCAGTCTAAAAGCAGCACCTCTACTAGCTAAATGAACCACTCCTTGTGCCCCTCCTCTTTGGCAATAAATAACAGGGCTTGAGGGATCCAGTGGAGTCCACCCCCCCCCCCAAAAAAAGTCCACCATAACAGATTGAATTTTGGACAGCAAACCAGCAGGGGGGTCCATGCACATGAGACGGTGCCACAGGGATGAGGAAGCAAGATTATTTAAAATGAGCACTCTTCCTCTAAAAGATACTTTTGGCATTAGCGACTTTCACCTGTTAAGTCGCCCCTTGATTTTCTCTGTGACCCCGTCCCAATTTTTTTCCTCAAACTGTTGATTTCCAATAAAAACACCAAGATACTTGAAACCTCCTTTTTTCCAATTCAGCCCACCAGGCAGCGTAAGCTGATTTTCTAGTTTCTCCCCCACCATCAGAGCCTCGCTTTTTCCCCAGTTTATTTTGCAGAGGAAGGTTGGCCAAAAAGATTAACACTCTTAACCAAAACGTCAATGTCACTCTGCTTGTTTAGCAGAATGACTACATCATCTGCATAGGCCAACAGCCTAAATGGGCCTTCACAGCCAGGAAACAAACCCCCCCTCTGAACTTTTAAAGGGGCAGACAGGCCCCCATTTATCTTCAGTACACTCTCAATGTCACTGAACAAGACCCGTATCCTGGCTATGAAGCCTGGGCTGAACCCAAAAGCAGCTAAAACTTTCCATAAATACTGCTGTTCAGCCCGGTCAAAAGCCTTTTCCTGGTCTATTGAAATCAGCTCAGTTTCCACAGCCAATGAACCAGAGACCTCCAAAACATACTGAATTAAAGTGACGCTGTCACTAATCATCCTGCCAGGCACACAGTAAGTCTGGTCTACATGAATGAGCTTGCTCATCACTTTTTTCAGTCTTAGGGCCAGAGCTTTAAAAAGAATCTTGTAGTCTGTGCAAAGCGGAGAGACTGGCCTCCAGTTCTTTAGGCTCTGTAGGTCCCCTTTTTTGGGCAACAGCATGATGATGGCCCTCCCACAGGTCGTGGGTAGGGTCCCCCTTTTCAATCTATCTTGGAGAACCTCCAGCAGGTCTGGACCAAGCAAGGGCCAGAATTCCTTATAAAAGTCCACAGAGAGACCATCTATGCCTGGTGATTTTCCATTCTGGAGGCTCATTAGCGCTGCATGCAGCTCAGGCAGAGACAGTAGAGCATCCAAGCCGGCAGCAAGGCCCTCTGAGAGCACTGGAAGACCACCAAGGAAACTCTGGCCCAGTGACGTGTCTTCCCTCCACTCTGCTTTATATAGTTCGCTGTAGAAACTAGCAGCATATTTCCTGATCTCTGCTGCTGTGGAGATTGTTCTCCCATTGTCGTCCAACAAGGAGTGAATAAGCTTTCTCTGGCCATTTTTCCACTCCAGTCCAAAAAAAGTACTGGGAGGGCAAGTACCATCAGAGCTACGTCCATGTAGCATGAACGGACCAGAGCTCCCTGTGCGGTGACCCCTAGTAAGCTAGCCAAGGCTGACCTTTTTGATTTAAGAGCCTTTAAGTGCTCTTGTTTTCCTGTAGAACTGAGTAACTCCTCTAGCTCTACCACCTCAGTCTCCAGAGCTTTCAAGGATTTGGTCAAGCGACGAGTGACATTTCGAGTGTACTGCTGACAGAGTTGTTTTATTTGTGCCTTACCAAAATCCCACCACATTTGGAGAGATTAAAAAGAGCTTTTTTGTTCCCTGTGTGACTTCCATAAACAATGAAACACTCCTTTAAAAGACACATCATTTAAAAGTGTATTATTAAAATGCCAAAAAGCACTCTTACACTTTACATTTTCAATAAAAACAGAATAAAACAGCAGGCAGTGATCAGTGAAACCAACAGGACAGATACAACTATTTTTAAAAATACTCATTTGATGTTTAAAACCATAAAAATGGTCTAACCTAGCCATAGATAAAAGGTTATCTTTAACATGGCTCCAGGTGTATTGCCTCTGGTCCCCATGATGTGATCTCCACACATCGGCCATTTCATGTGCCTTCACCAGTTCCCTCAGCCTATTGGCAGATACAGGGTAAGGCTCCTGATGGTTCCTGTCTAGACTGTGTTTTATTGTACAATTAAAATCACCCCCCAGAAATAAAAAACTATTTGAATTACAGGATCTGACCGTATCCGATAACATGTCAAAGAACCTGATCCTCTCTGCTCTCTGTGTTGGCACATACACGTTTATAAAAACCAAGTTCACGTTTTCAGACTATACCTTTAATAAGAGTAAATGGCCTTTCACCACCTCTTCTACCTCATGAGAGACAGGCACACAACCCCTAAAGAAAAGTACAGCAACCCCCCCACCCCCCCACTGCTATTACATTTGTGGCTAAAAAAAAAATGCAGCCATCCCACTCTCTTCTCCAATGGCTCTCAGTGTTGACAGTACTGTGAGTCTCCTGTAACATCAGCACATCAAGCTTATTGCCTCCACTAAAGGGGGAGGTTATGTGATCATCGGCGTCTGTTTGTCTGTTTGTTTGTTTGTTAGCAAGATAACTCAAAAAGTTATGGACGGATTTTCATGAAATTTTCACAGATTGTCAGAAATGGGGTATCCTACAGATGATTAGATTTTGGTGGTGATCCGGATCACCGTCCACAAGAAAACCGCCATTACACAAAATGCCATTTTCGTGAATAACTACTAAACCACTAATCCTATCATTGTCAATCCAATTGCTTGTCATATGTTTTCATGGTCAAGGAATCTGAAAACGTACACACAAACACTGTATGGGGGGAACTGTGGCGCTAAACCGCCATTACGGAAAATGCCATTTTCGTCAATAACTACTGAACCACTAATCCTATCATTGTGAATCCAATTGCTAGTCATATGTTTTTATGGTCAAGGAATCTGAAAACGTACACACAAACACTGTATGGGGGGGAACTGTGGCTCTTGGCGGAGGTCTGCGCTCTCCGAGTGCTTTTCTAGTTTAAATTAAAAACTACTAAATACTAAAATACTCAACAGTATCCTTGGAAATAAAAGCAGAAATACAAGCTACCCAACTAATATTCCAAAAAATAATAAAACGACTCAGAGTGTGAATATCGCTTCACCTGCAGATGAATTTAATAATTTTTTTGTTAACATTGGACCTAAACTGGCCCGAGAAATACCCACTACGGTGCCAACAGGTGATACAATATGCAATAACACTGCTGTAAAAGACTCCATCTTCATAAAGAACACAGACGAAAGAGAGGTCATTGAAATTGTTAAATCGTTCAAAAGTAAAACATCTACTGACTGTGATGGTATCGACATGCTACTAGTCAAAACTGTTATCGAATGCATAGTAAAACCACTGACGTATATCTGCAACCTGTCTCTCCAATCAGGTATATTTCCCAATGCAATGAAAATAGCTAAAGTAATTCCAATATACAAGACGGGCGATAGAGGGGAACTCTCAAACTATAGACCAATTTCACTATTACCACAATTTTCCAAGATACTTGAAAAAATATTCTATGAGAGAATTGACAACTTCATACTGAAGAATGATTTATTATGTGAGCAGCAATATGGGTTCAGACACAAGAGGACAACTGCATATGCCCTAATGGAATTTACAGAAAAAATATCAACAGCCATTGAAAATAAAGAGTATTCAGTTGGAGTATTCCTAGATCTTAAAAAAGCATTTGATACAGTAGATCATAATTTATTATTAAAGAAACTACAAAATTCTGGTATTAGAGGGGTAGCACTGTCCTGGTTAAGTAGTTACTTAAAGAATAGATATCAGTATGTATGTGTTAGCAACAAAAACTCAGAGTTGCTGAAGGTCACCTGTGGAGTCCCACAGGGTTCAGTTTTGGGACCATTATTATTCAATATGTATATAAACGATATATGTAAAGTCTCAGAAAAAATGGACTTAATATTGTTTGCCGATGACACTAATCTGCTATGCAGTGGAAACAATTTGGAACAACTTCTGGATACACTCGGGAAGGAATTAGGAAAGCTTAAACTGTGGTTTGATTCAAACAAATTAACGCTCAATTTAAGTAAGACAAAATTTATAGTCTTTAACAACCATCACAACAATCCAGTACCCAAACTCAGTGTAAATGGTGTAGAGATTGAAAGGGTATCTGAAACCAAATTCCTTGGAGTAATAATTGATAACAAACTGTGTTGGAAGTCACATATTAATTATATTAAAGGTAAAGTCTCCAAATCAATTGCAATATTACACAGAGTGAAATATTTGCTGAATCAACCCACACTATACACCTTGTATCATTCATTAATACTCCCATACATGACATATTGTAATGAAGTATGGGGAAATACATATAAAACAAACATATATCCAGTCTTTATGCTTCAAAAGAGAGCTATTAGAATAATAAACAAAGCAGCTTACAGGGAACCAACAAACCCACTTTTTCTTAAACAAAAAACTCTCAAGTTGAAAGATCTGGTTGACTTTAAAACCGCAGTAATAATGTTCAAAGTGAAGAATTTATCACTGCCTGCAAATATCCAAAAGTTGTTCCAAACAAGGGAGAAACGATATCACTTCAGAGGAACATGTATATTTCAAAAGCCTACAGTGAGAACAACCACCAAGCAACACTGTATTTCAGTGCAAGGAGTCAGATTATGGAACGATTTTGGACCTGAATTAAAATCATGTACAACGCTTGGACAATTTAAACAAAAACTAAAGGAAGAAATACTCCAAACATATTTACAAGACGACATGTAAACTCACATAAGGATTGACATTTCCAGCCTGTGTTGTGTTGTAGCTTAGTTTTTGTTTTTTTTTTTTTTTTTTCTCTCTGTGACATTCTGTCTTAGATTGGTCTCGAATAGTAACTGCTTAACTTAGCTTAGCTTAGTTTTCTTTTTTTTTTTTTTTTTTTTCTTCTCTCAGTCACACTTTGTCTTAGCTTTGTTCTAAATTGTAATCACTCTTGTCTTGTTTACTCTTTTTTCTTTGAATTCTTGGATGGAATATGGGTGGGCAATATAAGCTGCGGCTTCAGCCATCACCCATTTCGGATAACTCACGTGGAATTGTTTAGTAGAAGGAGTCTTTGTCTAATTTGACCTTGTTGTTATATTATACAGTTTCTTCAACCTGTACTGTATTATCCGAAATAAATTCATCCATTCATTCATTCATTCATTCATTAAATTCATTCATTCATTCATTCAAAAAGCTTGTATAAAGAGGCCCTTTTTACATCATCCCTGGCCCCATTAATATTAAGAGTGCCAATTCTAAGGTTAGGCATTAAAAAGGATAAAAACGAAGCCAACGCTGGATCCAGGAGTTTTAGCTAACTATAGACCAATCTCTAATCTGCCTTTCATTTCAAAAATCTTAGAAAGAGTTGTTGCTACGCAATTATTTGACCACTTGCAGGGAAATGGTTTATTTGAAGAGTTTCAATCTGGGATTAGAATCCATCATAGTACTGAAACAGCCTTAGTGAAGGTTACTAATGACCTCCTCTCGCATCTGATAATGGACTGGTTTCTGTACTTGTCCTTTTAGACCTTAGTGCAGCTTTTGATACTATCGATCACAATATTCTACTTGATAGATTAGAACACTATGTTGGACTTAATGGAATTTTGTTGCAGTGGTTTAGATCTTATTTATCTGATAGGTTCCAGTTTGTTCATGTCAATAATGAGTTTTCTTTCAACTCAAAGCTCGACCCAAGTAAACAATTAACTGTATTTTGTACATGTCAACATTAACACCCATCCATCCTAACATACATTGATGTCCATACATCAAAACCAGCCTCAAACAACACAGATATACACAGTACTGTCCCACCCACCATTCTTTTTCTCCTTCTTGCCTTGAGAGAGAGCAGTCGCATTTTTCTTCCCTCCTCTCGTCTGCCTTCCTGACCTATTCCCAGCTTTGCAATGTTGCGTTTTTGTCTGTGTTTAGTCGCTCTTCTTCTGCTGAATCTTAATCTAAATGGAAATTATGGATTTGGAAGCGGCTTAAATGTGCTATTGTCACTATTTTTCAACAAGAATCGGGCCAAGGGGGAGCCCAAGAATTGGAACCTGCGAGGAGACTCATGGACATTGGAATTCATGCGTCTGTGGAAACATTATTGGTTATGATCTCAGGACTTCTATTTTTGGCTGTGAAGTTCCCTGATGCATCAGAAATTGAAGGAAGGTGAGAGAGCTGATCAAAGCGGACCCGGCAAGCTCCTTCATCAAATTCGACCAGTTGGGGAGGGCACGAGTGGCGGCAAACGGTGAACTGAATGACAGTGATTCAGTGGAGGAATACATCTGGAGCCCTGTGCTCTCCATGGAAAAAAGTTTAAGCCTGCACATGGAAATTATGAAAGCACAGAATTGCACGAGTGAGGAAAAATTCTATTCTCTGAGTGCACTGTGCTGATTTGATTTGACCTTGTCTTTGGTGCCCCGTGTTTACATTCCTCCTGATGAAGATAAGCGGAAGGAGCGGCTCTGCCTGCTAACCCAAACAACGACAGTTGTTATTGTTTCAGCGGATGAACGCTCAAGGACAGTGCACCATGTGACAATTTACCATCTGCAAGCAGAGCGAGAGACTCTAGACTGTTTAGATCACATGACTTTAACATCTATCCACTGCCAGGAGGTGCCCTCTGCTGTTCACTAGCAATTGACACACCTACACTTGCATTCAACATTACACTACTGACACAATTACTGATATACAGTATATTCACAATACACTGACTCTCTCAACTACTGCTTTGTTATTGTGTGATCTATTGTCTGCTAATTGTGCATTTGAGAGTTTTTTTCTTGTAATCAAAATTTTGGTCATAAAATGAGCTCTATTTTGATCAACAATGCCTTTTTCTCTCTCCTATTGTGTTTTTCCCTATCCTTCCCCCCTCCCCCCTCTTCACCCCCCCCCCCATATGACAGGTGCCTTTCATGGCTGCCGGGTCATTGGGATGCGCCTTTCGTGCGCACCCAATGTCAAGTCAAATTCCTCGTATGTTTACTTGTTTACTTGTAAATGTGCTTGGCAATAAATTTGATTCTGATTCTGATTCATAGTGTCCCATAGTGAGCATAGTGAATCATACATATAAATACTACCCTTCTAACATATATCCTTTCAGCAAATAATGTTTGTACCTCTTTTTGAATTGAATTCTGTTTGTACATAGTTTCAGTTCCGGCTCCAGACTGTTCCACAAATCCACCCCACAGACAGATATGCACATACTTTTCTTGGTTGTTCGTATCTTGGGTTTTGTAAAGTTTAAGTCTCCTCTCAAATTATAATCATTGTCTCTTTTTTTAAATATTTTTTGTATATTAGTTGGAAGTTAATTATTAATTGCCCTGTACATGACTTGTGCTGTCTTAAATTTAACTAAATCGATGAACTTTATGACATGTGACTTTAAAAACAACGAATTGGTATGGTCTCTATATCCTACATTATTTATTATCCTTATAGCTCTTTTTTGTAATGTGCATATTGACTGTAGGTTGGTCTTGTAGGTGTTTCCCCAGACTTCTACACAGTAGTTAAGATAAGGTAGAAACAGTGAATTGTACAGTAAGAACAATGATTTATAGTCCAAGATGTGTCTTGTCTTCCCCAGTATCCCTATACATTTTGCCAACTTGGCCCAGATGTGACTGATGTGAGGTTTCCAGCAGATTTTATTGTCTAGCGTCACCCCCAGAAACTTATTTTCCTGTACTGTTTCTATTCTGGTATCATCTATCGTTACCATTATTTTATGATTTATTTTATAATTTTCAAACAACATAATCTTTGTTTTTTTTCAGATTTAGAGATAATTTATTTTTGTTGAACCACTGCGTTAAGCTTTTCATTTCAGTTGTGACCACCTCTAAAACCTGCTGCAAATTCTCACCAGTTCAAAGGATATTTGTGTCATCCGCAAACAAAATAAATTTCAGAATTTTTGATACTTGGCATATGTCATTTATATACAAAATAAAGAGTTTGGGTCCCAAAACTGACCCCTGGGGCACACCACAAGTGATGTCCACGAAGGGTGATTGGTGCTCTCCAATTTGTACAAATTGTTGTCTGTTTCTTAAATAACTTTCCACCCAACTCAGTCCGATCCCTCTTATCCCATACCTTTCCAGTTTCCTTAGTAGTATTCTGTGGTCAATGGTGTCAAAAGCTTTCTTTAAATCTATAAATACGCCTACAGCACACTTTTTTTTATTTATACAACTAGTAATTTCTTCAATAAGTTCAATCAGTGCCAAAGATATAGATTTATCTGCTCTAAAACCATACTGGCTGTCTGTAAGGAGGTTGTGTTTTTCAGTGAAATCATCCAGTCTCTTAGTGAAGATTTTTTCAAGTATTTTGGAGAATTGTGAGAGTAAATAGATCGGCCTGTAATTTGTGAAACAATGACTGTCTCCTGTTTTGTATAGAGGTATTACTTTTGCTATTTTCATTTTGTTTGGAAATTTACCAGTTTGAAATGACAGGTTACAGATGTGGGTGAGTGGCTTAACAATTCCTTCAATTACTTTTTTCACTATTGTCATGTCAATTTCATTCCAGTCCACTGATTTTTTGTTCTTAAATTTACTCACAGTCTCGATAATTTCCTTTTCAATAACTGCACCCAAAAAGATTGTGTTTGGATTTCTATCTTCTATTTCATTTACAGAACCACTGTTGTTTGTTTCTGCTGTCACTATTGATTTTGCTAATTCAGGACCAACGTTTACAAAAAAAATTATTGAAACCACTGACCACATCCTCCATATTATTTATCAAATTGCCAAATAAAATGGAATGATATTAAATTCTCAAGTGTGGAAACTAAGCAAAATTTATAATTTAACACAAATGTCTATCACAGCACGCAGTTCGATTAAGTTGTCCACACAGACAACGCAAATTATTGGTTCGCCACCAAGCTCCAGAGATGTTTTTGGTTAACATTTTTTTTAAACAACCTTCATTCTCACAAAAAAATAAAACACTTTTTGATAAAAAACAACAATCGCACAGTATTTTACTTACAGGCATACAGCAGGGAAAATAAGTATTGAGCACGTCAACACTTTTCTCATTAAACATACTTCTGACTGAGCCATTGACCTGAGATTTTCACCAGATATCAATAACAGCCCACAGTGAAAAAAAAATTCTTTTGAACTAACACAATAAAATCATTGAAAGTGGTTCTACAAAATAAAGTTATGTTTTGCCAACATAATAAAATCATGTGCATGTTTCAAGACCTGCATATGTTACCTTCACATAATTTTGTTGTTTTGGCAACATAATAAAGCCAACTTTAATGTCATTCAATCCATACAGCAGAACAAAATTACGTTTCTCTTATTGACGGTGCTAATCACATCTAGAATCAGAGGGGGTCGCTGCCATGCAAGGCGCCGCCACAAATTTCCCTCCTCCATTCCATTATTGCTGAGCACCAAGCTGGACGGTAGGAAGTTCCACATTTATATGGTCTTTGTCATGACCCTGCCGGGATTTGAACCAAGGCCTTCTGGGTGTGGGGCAGATGCTCTACCACCTAGGCCACCACTCCTAAAATCATGTGTAAACAAAATCATGTCACTCAGATGTTAGGGTTACACTGGAGCCAATTTTCTCCATGGGAATAAGATGCTGTGAAGATAGCAATGATGATATAGAGTGAAGTACGTGGCGGTAATGCACCTGTAAGCTGGTTGCCAACCGCCAGTCAAATCCAAAGGAAGAAGAAGAAGACATGATTTTGTTTGTTTTGGTCATGTGCATGCTTCATGATCTGCATTTGTTACCTTCACATGATTTTGTTGTTTTGGCAACATAATAAAGTCATGTTTCATGTGCTGCATATGTAACATTGACATGATTTTGTTTAAGATAAGATAAGATAAGATAAGATAAGCCTTTATTAGTCCCACAACGGGGAAATTCCAGGATTGCAACAGCACAGGGATAGCAACACTCAGAGCAACAATCAGAAGGCAAGAAAAAAAGCAAGCAAGCAAGCAAGAGCAGCTAATATACATATGTAGATATTACTATAAAATATATATATACACACACACACACAGACACACAGTGCAGAGCATTGTAGCTGGATGGAATAAATATATGAATATATAAACACACAGTGCGGAGCATTGTAGCTAGATGGAATAAATATATAGATATATAAATATAAACACACCCAGTGCGGAGCATTGTAGCTAGATGGAATAAATATGTAAACACACACAGTGCAGAGCATTGTTGCTAGATGGGATGAAACAGTTGTTTGCACATAATTTTAGGAGTGGTGGCCTAGTTGGTAGCACATCCACTCCACACCCAGGAGGCCTGGGTTCAAATCTCAGCCAGGTCATGCCAAAGACCATATAAAAGTGGATGGTGATGCGGTGTAGTGCCGCTCGATCCGCCGCCAGGGGAGAGCGGTCCACCGCCATGGATCTCCGCCTGTGCACAGGGGATAGAGCGTAGAATAAAGTGAAGGACAGGATGGCTTACGTGTCCTGGAGACATAGCCCTTCCAGGAGGACGACGAAGAGAGGCGAGTTTCTTTGGAGAACGTAGACTACGATGACTCAGAAGAGGGCGAAGACGAGTGCCGGTCTCTTCAGACCAAGGAGTGAGACAACTCTGCGCTGATCTGTGACAGGCAGCATGGCCTAAATAGCTCCGGCGATGAGGGAGAGCAGGTGTGCGCGCAGCTGTGGAGGATTAGGCAGACAGAGAGAATCATCACACACTGATGCAACAGTTGCAGCCAAACAGATCATTCTGCTGTGTATAATATTGGTGTTTTGTATTTATAATATTCCTAAAATATAAAAGGATGCACTAGAATGGGTCTCAAATATTTGTAAATGTGTCCTGTAATAGTCCTGCATGAGTCTGTTGATGATAGACTATAAACTACACATATAAACTAAAACAACTATAATGATGACTAAACAACTCCCATTCCCCAAAGTGCAAGATACATCACCTATGAATATCATCACTCTAAGTGCAGTTCAGACTTGGATTTATAGAGTGATGATATAGAGTGAAGTTTGTGGCGGTAATGCATCTGTAAGCTGGTTGCCAACCGCTAATCAGATCTAAAAGAAGAAGAGAATTCAAGAAATCTCTGTCTGTGTGTCTATCTGTGTGTCTGTCATGACCGTAGGACTCGCTAAAAGATCATAGGATCGCCTATGATGTCTATGATCTCTACATGATGTCTATATGATGTCATATAGACACCATAGCATAGAGTGATTCAAGAAGTAATTTGCTATATGCACACTCTTTTCCTTATTCCTGTTTAACCAGATCAACGGCTTGCAGTTCAGCTCTGTGCCATTGAATGGCTATGGCGTTTTTCACTCAGTCACTGCAGGACTTACCCAAACTCACAGTAAACGATGTCAGTCGCATGATTCAAGAATTATGTCAGACGTCGGTGACCAAAAAAGATAAGATAAGATAAGATAAGATAAGCCTTTATTAGTCCCACAACGGGGAAATTCCAGGATTGCAACAGCACAGGGATAGCAACACTCAGAGCAACAATCAGAAGGCAAGAAAAAAAACAAGCAAGCAAGAGCAGCTAATAAACATATGTACGTATTACTATAAAATATATATATATACACACACACACAGACACACAGTGCAGAGCATTGTAGCTGGATGGAATAAATATATGAATATATGAACACACAGTGCAGAGCATTGTAGCTAGATGGAATAAATATGTAAATATATAAACACCCACAGTACGGAGCATTGCAGCTAGGTGGAATAAATATGCAAGTATATAAACACACACAGTGCGGAGCAATGTAGCTAGATGGAATAATATGTAGATATATAAATATATAAACACACCCAGTGCTGAGCATTGTAGCTAGATGGAATAAATATGCAAATATATAAACACACACAGTGCAGAGCATTGTTGCTAGATGGAATGAAACAGCATAACCGTCTACTTAGTTATCCTACATGGTATGATTATGTGCCCATACATATTCTCACCCTCCATAGCGACCGGTATGTTCCTAGTTGTATGCCGAGGGGACCATTGTGTAAGTCTATTGCATCTTTTGCATTCAAAAAACTATTAGTTTGTTACGTCTTTTTGCTATCTCTGCGAGCAGCCCTGCTTAGGTTGTACAGTCTGACAGCCGTTGGTAGGAAGGACCTACGAAACCTCTCGGTTGTGCACCTGGGATAAAGACAAAGGCTTCAGATTTTATGTTTCAAGCTACATCCACAATTACGAAGGTAAGCATTTTACGTAAAGTGTTAGCCATTAGCATGTTAGCTACTGCAGTGACACTGCTGTACTACTGTCTGTTTACGGCTGTCTCAGGTGTTTTAACGCCATTGCAAATCTCAGAATCAGAATCAGAATCAGCTTTATTGGCCAAGTATGCACAACACATACAAGGAATTTGACTTTGGCTAAAAACTTGCTCTCGTTGTTCAGGTGGAGGATTTAAATAAGGATTCAATGACAACAGAGTATGTACAGTAAATTACAGTCTGTCCACGTTTCTATAAAAGGATGCAAATATATACAGGAATATATGCAGTTATTTACTCAGACTAACCACACTTTGCAGAAATATATGAAAAAATATACAGTCACACAGTATTTCAATGTGAACTCAGATTCAGTGATATAATGTGAATGAAGTAAAAAGCAGTGTGAGAGTTATGTGCAATGTAATAATGGATGAAAAGTCATGAGTACAGCAACAGGTAGGACTAGGTGAATGTTAGGAGTTCATCAGAGTGATGGCTTGAGGAAAGAAACTGTTCCTGTGACGGGTGGTTTTGACCTTCAGTGATCTGTAACGACGACCAGAAGATAGAAGTTCAAACAGTTTGTGGCCGGGGTGTGATGGGTCAGCACAGATGTTTCCCGCCCGTTTCCTGGTTATGGACCGATATAAGTTCTCAATGGAGGGTAGGTCGGTACCAATGATCCTCTCCGCAGACTTAATGATCCGCTGCAGTCTGGTCTTGTCCTGTTTAGTGGCAGATCCAAACCAGACAGTGATGGAAAAGCAGAGGACAGATTGGATGATGGCGGTGTAGAAGACAATCAGCAGCTCCTGAGGCAAATCAAACTTCTTGAGCTGACGCAGAAAAAACAACCTCTGCTGGGCCTTTTTCCGGACAGTGTCTATATGGTAGGACCACTTCAGGTTCCGGGAGATTGTGGTACCCAGAAACTTGAAGGAGTCCACAGTGGACACTGTGCTGTTGAGGATGGTGAGTGGGGGGAATGAAGGGGGGTGTCGCCTGAAATCCACAGTCATCTCAGTTTCAAACAAGGATTTGACAATAGGGACGATAACTGTTAGGGCTGAGTGCTACAGATCAATGAAGAAAAGCCAAAAGCCTCACAGTTTTGAGTGTAAGAGAAAGTTATCCTGCAGGTTCAGTGTAGGCTTGTTCATGGAAGGTTCCTGTTCATCAGTTTACATTTCTGTGAATCATAGTGACAAAATGAAGTGCATAGAGCTGAAGGCCTTTATTGTTGATTGTTCATACAATACTCTCAAATTAATACCAGTGTGGCCAAAAACCAATTCAAGTGATGGGATTCACAGAAACTAGATTGAGTCGTGTTCTATTAATTCATTGACAGTCTTAAATGGTGTAAAGGAGTTAATTAGTAGCTTTTTCTTGTATTTTATTGTTCACGTATCACGTTTCTCTGGATGTGTAATTGCAGTTGCAGCTGGTGCAGTATGTATTATCACAGATTTTGTCTCTCATCACAGATAGTGCTGAGGGACGGCCATCCTGTGCAGCTGCACAGCTGCCAGTGTACCTGTGTTGCAGGTGCAGCATTGTGCAACCATGTAGCAGCTTTGTTGTACCAGACTGCACATTATTCTCAGCTCCAGATCACTGCTCTCCCTCCCAAACACAGCTGCACAGAGACTCAACAGAAATGGCACAAAACCAAGAACCATGGTAACTACATTTTTCTCTTCTTTGATTGCATCTGTTAAGTTTTCTTAAATATCCTTTCTCTGTCCGTTTTAATACAGGGTGTTAAACCCGGGCTCTTAAATGACATGATAATCATTTCCGCCAGACCCAGGGAAAGAAGATTGGTTGAAGGCATCAGGTTAATGTCTGTGGTGATAAAAAATAGTGTAATCTTTGTAGGAATGCACAATAATAATTTTGTCTGTTCTAGGACTTTGAGGTTGTGAAAGTAGTGCCTGTTGCATACAAAGAATCATAACACCTAAAAAACTCAAGTCTACATAAATTGGTTGAAAACACAATATAAACTCACTCTAAAAAAGGTTAAAGGGTACCTGTAGTGAATTTTAATCAGCCATTTCAAAGGATCAAATACGGCATTAGTGTTTCTGTCTGGTAATTTTGGTCATGATTCCTTCGCAAATATGCGCAGGTTTCAAGCCACTGCTCTCTCAGTCAGTCATGGTAAGCGACATCTTGCTTCCTCCATGGCCATTTTCAGCACGGTAGTGACGCACAGTTGTTGCTTTGTGCCACTGACTGGGCTGCAGTATAGCAGTCAACAAAGTTTCAACATCAGAATTTTATGTAATTTTTTACAACCATGTACAAGCAAATCTACCAGTATATAATTTAATGAAATAAAATTCTAGTATATCAGGATTTATTCAACGTGTTCTGAAGTTACTTGACTGGGAACTTGCCTGTTTGTCAGGTCCTCTTCAGCTGCTGGTCCCCAGGGGTACCTGCGGATCATGCCGTCAATGGAGGCCATTTCCAAGGACTGTTTGTGCAGTATACACTACCGTTCAAAAGTTTGGGGTCACCCAGACAATTATTTTGTGTTTTCCATGAAAAGTCTCACTTATTTACCACCATGAGTTGTAAAATGAATAGAAAATATAGTCAAGACATTGACAAGGTTAGAAATAATGATTTTTATTTGAAATAATAATTTTTTCCAGATACTCAACCTGCTCAAAGGAAGGTCAGTTTTATAGCTTCTCTAACCAGCTAAACTGTTTTCAGCTGTGCTAACATGATTGCACAAGGGTTTTCTAATCATCCATTAGCCTTCTGACGCAATGAGCAAACACATTGTACCATTAGAACACTGGAGTGATAGTTGCTGCAAATGGGCCTCTATACACCTATGTAGATATTGCACCAAAAACCAGACATTTGCAGCTAGAATAGTCATTTACCACATTAGCAATGTATATTAGATATCAGAGTGTATTTCTGATTAGTTTAAGTTATCTTCATTGAAAAAAACAGTGCTTTTCTTTCAAAAATAAGGAAATTTCTAAGTGACCCCAAACTTTTGAACGGTAGTGTATATCCGTGCAGATTTTGTGCTGTTTTCAACTCAGATCGCAACCCACTGAGCATCTGCTAAACACATTTACTCGTCCACGGTAAAGCTGGAATCAACGAGTGTACATCACTTCCTGCCGGCGATTGCTGCTCCCCTTTGGTTTTGACCGAGCGGTTTTCATGGGATAAAATTTTTCAGTATACTGACTCTAGGGGTTATTTTTTACTGAATAAACACATTTTTGGTTTATAAGTAATACCTAAAGCAGGATTAATGTTGTTATAGTGGCCAGTACTGGTTTCCTTTAAGAATCACTGCTCTAAATCAGTCATGCAAGATGGACTAAATCTAGCACCATCTAAGTTTTCCACGCAAATGGGATGTTTCAACTACTATTGTGACTTAAATAAAAATAAGTTATTGTCCCTATTCTTTGTAATGAAATGCTTTAACTTTTCATCATGTATGAAAACAAGACACTAATAACGTATTTTTTTCTCTTTTTATAGAAGCAACTTGTATATGGGAGTTAGTTCACCAATGCCTGAACTGTCCACACTCAGGGTAGATGAAGTCTACCGTGATTTTCCCACCGACATGGCTCCACTGATAACAACTATGGCTATAGCCAATGATGTACCTCTGATTGACTCTGTTTGGAGAAGTGCAACAAGGTAGTGTATTATCCTATCACATGCCAGCACGGAGAGTGCCAAAGACCCGTCCACACACAGATTCCCCAGCTCCCCCACAGCTTCCACTGCATGAATACGGACTGGGACCCTCTACCTGTTCTTTTGTTTGCGCTGAACATCAGCAGCTCCACATGTCGTCTCTGGAGACATCATTTAAACGGCACACAAAATTGAAAACAATACAAAAGAACAAAGTTCGTGTGTTGAGTGGCACCAGCTAAGGAGGCCCCATGTCGCCTCGTCAAAATTCAGGGAGGTGTGTCACACTAGAGCACAGAGCTCAGCTGAAAATCTTGCCAAAAGACTTCTGAGACCAAACTACCAGACAGCAGACATGAGGAGGGGCCTTGACATGGATCCTGCTGCAGTAGAGGAGTACTGCAGAGCAAGGGAGGTCAACCATTATCCCTGTGGGTTCCTGGTCCATCCAGACGCACCATGGACGCGGTCATCACCTGATGGGATTGTGTATGATCCAAAGGAGTAGCACGTTTTTAGCTTTGTTGAAATTAAATGTCCAAATGTATCTGTGGTCTGTCCATACATTCAGATCAGTGAGGGTAAACAAACACTGAAGAGATCACAACCTTACTTTTTTCAGATCCAGGACCAGGTGCTGACATCTGGATTGGACTGGTGTGACTTTGTTGTCTACACACAAGGAGACATGTTTAGTCAGAGGATTCCCAGAGACAAGGAAATGATTGAAATAATCAAAGAAAAAATTGACTATTTCTTTTTTTTATGTGTATCTCTATGCCTCCCTTGTAAGTTAGACGGAAATAGGTCTCTGCTACAAAACCAGAATGTGACAGTCTTGATTGGGTTAAGGTTTCTCTTCTTTGTTTCACAAGTTCATGCCACTATAATACACTTTGACAATAGTTATTACCTTTTTTAAAAATGACATTTGTTTACAGTTTACATGATTATTGTATTTTATGCATAAATATATACCGTGTGAATGTCTATAGTTAACCATTGTAATAAAGATAAAAAGCATGGGAGCATTTGTTTTGTCCAGAATATGGTAATTATCATAGAAGGTCAGATAAGAAAACTTGACAGATGTCAGGTCCAATATAAGGGGGCTCATTAACTTGAGCAAGGAGCATATATTTATAGAAAGCTTATAGAAAGCTTATGCTTATAGAGCATATAGAAAGCTAGCTCTGTCCTGGGACAGTGCCTTGACCCAGTGGAGGAGATAGGAGAGAGAAGGATGGTGGCTAAATTGTCATCTCTGCTGGAGTCCGAGTCCCACCCTATGCAGGACATACTGAACGCACTGAGGAGCTCATTTAGCAGCAGACTACATCATCCTAGGTGCACAACCGAGAGGTTTCGCAGGTCCTTCTTACCTACGGCTGCCAGACTGTATAACCTAAGCAGGGCTGCTCGCAGAGATAGCAAAAAAACATGACAACCTAATACGTAGTATTGAATGCAAAAGGCACAATAGACTTACACAATGGTCGCCTCCAGTATATACAACTAGGACACTATCGGTCCCTACGGAGGGTGACAATATGTATGGGTACATATTCATACTATGTAGGATAACTTAGTAGACGGTTATGCTGTTTATTCCATCTTGCTACAATGCTCCGCACTTTGTATATATATTTATACTGTATATTTATGTGTATGTATGTATATCCACTGCTCTTATTTATATCTTCCGTATCTTCTTAATTATTGCTCTGAGTGTTGCTATCCCTGTGCTGTTGCAATCCTGGAATTTCCCCATTGTGGGACTAATAAAGGCTTATCTTATCTTATTTCAAAATATTTCATGCAAGTATACACATATACAGTAATTGGTATTTACAGATTCCATTATAACTACACACAGATGTGTTTGCAAACATTTCAAGCAGGTAAAGATGGATTTTGAACATACATTAACAGTAAATAGAAAAATTTGCTATTAAACAGTTTGTGTGAGTATACTGATATTTAATATTATCCATCCATCCATCTTCTTCAGCTTAATCCTTTTTGTGTCGCGGGGGGACTGGAGTCTATCCCAGCATCTTTGGGTGAGAGGCAGGGTACACCCTGGACAGATCGCCAGTCCATCGCAGGGCCAACACAGAGAGACAGACAACCATTCACTCTCACAGTCATATCGAAGGACATTTTAGAATCCCCAGCTGATGCCAGTAAACCTAGCCTACATGTCTTTGGCCTGTGGGAGGAAACCGGAGTACCTGGAGTAAACCCACGCAGACACAGGGAGAACATGCAAACTCCACACAGAAAGGTCACCAGTGGTCAGGGGGTGGGATTGAACCCACGATGGTCAGGGGTGGGATCGATGCTGTGACCTTGCTGGGCTGCCACAGTGCTAACCACTGCACCACCGAGCTACCCTGTTTAATATAACACACAGTAAGGCTGCGTGTCCACCAAACATGTTTTTTCAGCTCTGGGCGGCTATTTTCCATTCATTCTCTATGTAGTCCAGCGTTTACAGCGCTGAGCGCCCACGGCATTGAAACGCTCTCGGCGGCGGCGCTCAGAGTTGAAAAAAGTTCAACTTTTCAGAGACTGCAGCTGAGCTCGTCAATGTCAGACCTAAGTAACCAATCAGAACTGCTGCGTGGGCGGGACATAGGACACCAGTACTAGTCTGTACTCAGACTCCTGCTTTCCGTGTCATCATATTTCACATCCAGAGCTGCTAGAAAATGTTTCCTGTCCATTGTTATTTAGAGACTGCTATTAAAAAATCTGTAGAAAGTCTGACAATAGGAAAAGCAGGAGTGATGAGCTGAGAGTGACAAGCTGTTGCAGGGAAACAGGGCACAGACGTTTTTTTTCCCAGAGCGCTGCCTACAAACGCTGAAAAAAAGCTTAGGGCAGTCAGGTGACAAAAAAACGTGTTTGGTGGACACACAGCCTAAATCTGTTAAGCAGCAAATTTTGCTATTTACAAACATGTTTCATGTAAGTGAACATATGTTTAATAACCATGTATACTTATAAGAAAAAATGTTTATAAATAGCAAAATTAAACTTGTAAGTGTTGAATTTACATTTACTGTTTTCAATTATGGATTTCATGCAGATTTACTCAGTTAATTACCATATAGGGATTTCAGTGTTTACACAAAAAACAAGATAAAAACTTAACTAGATTCATGTATTTTTTATGTACAGTTAATACTCTTTTTCACAGAGTGAATATGGTGGAGTGAATAAGTGCTAAACTGACTTTCTTGCCCATGCTTTTACAAGCAGCCCATTTTCATAATTTGTCAAAAGACATGCAATAGTATACAGCTGATTAACATTGCCAAAAAGCCGCAGTGGGATCTCGGTGTCAAAGAACTTGTGTTCCTTCACCCTGCGTATTTGCCGCTCCACATGCACCCTGAGACGTGCAATAGCTTGGGTTTCCCTGACCTCACAAGCTGACATCTGGGATCTGCCAGAGATGAATGCTGGCCTATAGATTTTACATGGCACAAAACCATCAACAAGAAAGCCTCAGTCAACCATGATAGCCATCCCAGGGCTCAGAAGGGACAGAATCCCAGACTCTCACATGATCTGCTTGTCACTGATGGATCCAGCATACAGTGGTGAAATGAACTTGACCGCCCCATGAGGAGCAACTCCTAGCAGACCTTTCAGAGTACAGTGGGACTTTTAGGCAGAGAACACTTCACTCTGAAGAAGAGGTGATGATGGGCACTGACACCTCAGCTCAGTGCTGTCACGCCGCGCCGCTCATCAGCGGCGCCACCTGCTCGCACACCTGTTAATCATCAGCGGCGAGGAATATAAGCCGCCTCACCCTGAGCCTCGGCCTGAAGCCGTCAGACTTCATTCCTCGTCTACGTGACGCAACTCTCTCTCTTCAGCACGACGCTGTCCGGTAAGGATCACGTACCTTTTCTTCTCCAGTCTGCTCCCCTGTGCACAGGTGGATTCCTCGGCGGCGGACAACTCCGTCCCTCGTCCCTCCTCGCTGCTGCACCGAGTCCTGCAGGTGGCTGTCTCCCGGGGTCCCGTCCTTGTTGTGCCAGTCATCTGTCCCAAGCAAGTAAGCTTCTCCCTCGCCTATTCTCCTCCTGTGTTGGTGTGTGCCCATCACCCTGTGTCTCTGTTTTCTCCCATAGGGTTGCCGGCTGTACGGTCTGCTGCCTCTGTGCCCGAAGCAGACGCCGCCACCAACACATTAACATTCCGCAGACACACACTCATACACCCCTGTTGTTAATAAACAGTTTGAACTACTCTGAGCCTGTGTGTGTGCGTCTCCTGAGCCGAACGTTATGTCAGTACGGCTTCAGCAGAGCGGCTCGGCAGACGGCGGGCTCGCACACCGGTTTTCCACTCTCGAGGCTCGAGTGGATCAGATTGTTTATCAGCAACAGGTGATTTTTAATCAATTGATTACTATAACTAACCGCTTGGACCGCTTGGACCCCCAACAGCCGTTCCCCCCGGCTCGTCAGGGTGGCGCAGCTCCTGCTGCTCCAGCGGCCGTCCAGCAGGCTCCGGGTGCTCCGGTTCGGCTCACGCCCATTCCAACCCCCGCCCGCTTTAGCGGTAAGCTCGGCGGAGCGCGGGGGTTTATTATGCAGTGTGAGTCCGTTTTCCACCGGGTGCCCGGGGACTTTCCCTCAGATCATAGCCGAATTGGTTATATCGGGAATCTCCTGGAGGGGCGAGCATTAACATGGACCTACGCCGTAATGGTGAGGCCCAGTTATGCCACCCTCACGTATGACCAGTTCGTGAGACGCTTCCTGGAGGTCTTTGACCATACTCTTACCGAGACGGTCCAGGTCGATCGGCTTCTCGCCCTCCACCAGGGAAGCCGGTTGGCAGCGGACTACGCGGTCGACTTCCGGGTAGCGGCGGAGGAGTTAGGCTGGGAGGAACGCTCCCTCTGCGGCCTTTTCCTCCGCAGTCTCAATGATGATCTGAGGGATGAACTAGCTGGGCGGGATATCCCTGAGACGCTAGCGGAGCTAACATCTCTAGCGATCAGTTTGGATAACAGGCTGCGCGAGCGCTCCTCGGGGCGGAAGTCGTCTTCTTCTCGCCCTCGCGAAGCCTCGCCGCGCCTGTTCCAAGCTCGCCCCCTGGCGGCGCCACCACCATCGTGCCCCGAGGAGTCGGAGCCGATGGTGACGGGCTGGACAAAGCTTTCCCCTGCGGAGAGACAACGCCGCCGTGAGTGGGATCTCTGCATGTATTGCGGAGATGACCAACACACGGTGAAGCTTTGTCCACGGAAAGCCAGTCGGCGGGGTCCGCGAGTCACTGTAGGGGGCCTCGCGGACGTCAACCGGTTAAATCCACTCACCCAATTGAAGCTGCCCATCCGTTTCTGCCACAACCCCACTGGGCTTCTCACCCACGCACTGGTGGATTCGGGCGCAGAAGGCAGCTTCATTTCACAGAGCCTGGCAACCCGTTTGGGCATCCGCTGTCAGGCACTGAAGAATCCCATCTCCCTTGTCAACCTCTCCCGTGCCTCCCTTGGGAGAGTATCACACCAGACCATCCCCGTTCCAGTCATCATCTCGGGAAACCACCGGGAGGAGATGACCTTTTATGTCCTACCCAACTCTGTGTCGCCCATCATCCTGGGGTATCCCTGGCTACGCCTTCACAACCCTGTCCTGGATTGGAAGTCAGCTGGGGTATCGGCATGGAGCACATTCTGCATGGGCACCTGCCTTCAGTCCGCTGCCTGCTCTCCGTCCGCTCCTCCCCCTGCGACGGACGCTGCACCCCCGGATCTGTCTCTGGTGCCTCCGGAATTTCACGACCTGGGTATGGTGTTCAGTAAGACAAAAGCTATGTCTCTCCCCCCTCATCGGCCCTATGACTGTGCCATCAACCTCCGCCAGGGGGCTCCCTTACCTTCTGGTCGGCTCTATAGCCTGTCAGCGCCGGAGCAGGAGACAATGAACGCCTACCTGAAGGAATCATTGAGTGCTGGGATAATCCGCCCATCATCGTCACCCGTGGGGGCAGGGTTCTTCTTCGTGGGAAAAAAGGATGGGTCCCTCCGCCCTTGCATTGACTACCGGGCCCTCAACAATATCACTGAGAAGGACCGTTACACCCTGCCCCTCATGGACACTGCCTTCCACTCCCTCCAGGGGGCGACCTGGTTCACCAAGCTGGATCTACGCAGCGCTTACCATCTCGTCCGGATCCGGGAGGGAGATGAGTGGAAGACAGCCTTCCGTACCCCGAACGGCCACTTTGAATACCTGGTAATGCCGTTCGGGTTGACCAACGCTCCTGCCGTCTTTCAGCGCCTCATAAATGACGTCCTCCGGGACTTCATTGGCCTTTTCGTGTTCGTCTACCTGGACGATATTCTCATCTTCTCCAAGTCCAGGGACGAGCACCAGGTCCACGTGAGGCGGGTCCTCCAAAGACTGCTGGAGAATCGTCTGTACGTGAAGGCTGAAAAATGTGAATTTTACGCCAGGACTACGTCCTTCCTGGGGTTCATCATCGCCCACGACAAGGTGCTCCCAGACCCAGAGAAGGTGAAGGCGGTGGTGGAATGGCCTACACCTGCATCCCGGAAGCAGGTGCAACAGTTCGTTGGTTTCGCCAATTTCTACCGCCGCTTTGTCCCCAACTTCAGCTCCATCGTCAGACCACTGACCCGCCTCACGTCCCCGAAGGTCCCGTTCCGGTGGACCGAAGAGGTCGCTGCTGCCTTTCAGGCGCTGAAGGCAGAGTTCTCCTCCTCCTGGGTCCTTCGCCAGGTCGATCCCGCGCTGCAGTGCATCATGGAGGTAGACGCCTCGGACACGGGAGTGGGGGCAGTACTATCCCAGCGGTCGCCGGACGATGGCGCCAAACGGCCCTGTGCCTTCTTCTCCCGGCGCTTGTCCTCGGCGGAGAGGAACTACGATGTGGGGGACAGAGAGCTCTTGGCCATCAAACTCGCCCTGCAGGAGTGGCGTCACTGGCTAGAGGGGGCGAACCTGCTGTTCGTGGTCCTGACGGACCACAAAAACTTGGAATACCTACGATCTGCCAAGCGCCTGAACGCCCGCCAGGCGCGTTGGTCCTTGTTTTTTGCCAGGTTCCAGTTCTCCATCACCTTCAGGCCTGGCTCTAAGAACGGCCTGTCTGACGCCCTCTCTAGGCAGTTCACCCCCGTGGAGTCGGAGGAGACACCCCACACCATCCTGCCCAGGTCGTGCGTCGTGGGAGCTATCTCGTGGGACATTGAGAGCAAGATCCGGAAGGCGCAGGAAGTGGAACCTGACCCTGGCGGCGGACCAGAGGGGAGACTGTTCGTGCCATCCGCGGTCCGAGGAGAGGTCATCCATTGGCTGCACACCTCCAAGCTCACCTGTCACCCTGGCACCTCCCGGATGATAGACCTCCTCCAACGGTCCTTTTGGTGGCCAGGCCTGCGGAGGGACGCAGCCCGCTACGCCCGGGCTTGCCCAATCTGTGCCATCAGCAAGTCAGGAAATGCCCCTCCAGCGGGTCTGCTCCAGCCCCTGCCCGTCCCTGGCAGGCCCTGGTCGCACATCGCGTTGGATTTCGTCACCGGACTCCCCGTCTCCAACTCCTATGACACCATCCTGACCATCGTGGACCGTTTCTCCAAGGCTGTGCACTTCGTCCCCCTGCGAGGTCTCCCTACTGCCCTGGAGATGGCGGATCTCCTCGTCCAACATGTGGTCAGGCTGCACGGGATTCCGGTGGTCGTGGTCTCGGACCGGGGCCCCCAATTTTCATCTGAGGTTTGGAGGTCGTTTTGTAACGCCATCGGAGCCAAGGTGAGCCTCTCCTCCGGCCATCACCCCCAATCCAACGGGCAGTGTGAACGGACCAACCAGGAGCTGGAGGCTGCGCTCCGCTGTGTGACCACATCCAAACCCACGTCCTGGAGTAACCATCTTGCCTGGGTTGAATATGCCCACAATACCGCTCGCTCTTCTGCAACAGGGATGTCTCCCTTCAAGGCGTCCCTGGGTTACGACCCCCCGCTGTTCCCGGAACAGGAGAGTGAGGTAACTGTCCCCTCAGTTAGGGCACATCTCAGGCAGTTCCGCTCCATCTGGACTGCCGCGCGCAATGCGCTTTTACGCACAGCGGAGCGCAACAGGACTGTGGCGGACCGGCATAGAAGACCTGCCCCGGCGTACAGAGTTGGGCAACATGTCTACGTTTCTACCCAGGACGTCACTCTAAAAGGCGAGAGGAGAAAGCTGGCACAGCGATTCATGGGTCCCTATCCCATCACCCGGATCATCAACCCGGTGGCTGTGCGCGTGGCTATTCCCCCCTCCCTCCGCATCCATCCCACCTTCCACGTGTCAAAGGTGAAGCTGGCAGTCACCGACCCCCTTTGCCCTCCTCCTGCGGCGCAACCCGCGCCCCGGATGATTGGTGGCCATCCGGCCTGGTCCATCTCCTCCATCCTAGACTCCCGGCGCCGGGGTCGTGGGTTGCAGTACTTGGTGGACTGGGAGGGCTATGGGCCCGAGCATCGACAGTGGGTGCCCCCGTCGTTCATGTTGGACCCATCGCTCATCGCTGACTTCCACCGAGCGCACCCAGAGAAGCCATCGCCAGGAGGCGCTGCTAGAGGGGGGAGTACTGTCACGCCGCGCCGCTCATCAGCGGCGCCACCTGCTCGCACACCTGTTAATCATCAGCGGCGAGGAATATAAGCCGCCTCGCCCTGAGCCTCGGCCTGAAGCCGTCAGACTTCATTCCTTGTCTACGTGACGCAACTCTCTCTCTTCAGCACGACGCTGTCCGGTAAGGATCACGTACCTTATCTTCTCCAGTCTGCTCCCCTGTGCACAGGTGGATTCCTCGGCAGCGGACAACTCCGTCCCTCGTCCCTCCTCGCTGCTGCACCGAGTCCTGCAGGTGGCTGTTTCCCGGGGTCCCGTCCTTGTTGTGCCAGTCATCTGTCCCAAGCAAGTAAGCTTCTCCCTCGCCTATTCTCCTCCTGTGTTGGTGTGTGCCCATCACCCTGTGTCTCTGTTTTCTTCCATAGGGTTGCCGGCTGTACGGTCTCCTGCCTCTGTGCCCGAAGCAGACGCCGCCACCAACACATTAACATTCCGCAGACACACACTCATACACCCCTGTTGTTAATAAACAGTTTGAACTACTCTGAGCCTGTGTGTGTGCGTCTCCTGAGCCGAATGTTATGTCAAGTGTAGTCCAGGATGACAGTAGTGTCCTCAAAGTCCTTAAACTCTGTTGGCATATGCTCCCTTATTTTCTCCTCTGGTATCCAGATCCTCACTGAACCAAGCACCGTGGACAGAAAGTTGCTCCATGTGGTAATAATTCGACTCATTGTGGACTGGTGGACCCCATACAGGTCAGCAAGGTCATGCTGTTTTGAACCCAGTGCAAGGTAGTTCAGGAACATAAAAAGTTCATCTATTGGCTGCAGGGAATGAGTCTGTAAGAAGGAAATGAAAAGGTGCATTAATTTTCTCTGACATTTTTTTGATAACATCGTTTTTTGTCATGCCAGTCCATAGAAGAATCATACAGAATCAACGTAATTTTTAATACAAACACTTACTGTAGTATGATTCAACTCGATGAAGTTGCCCATATATAAATATATTGTGGAGGAATAAGATCAGGCGAGATGCAACGAGCTGGAAGGTTGCAGAGTTTTATTTCCTCCATCAAAATGAGACACACACCGTAGCTCTGAGCTACTGTGTTTTTTTGAGGCATGTATCGTCAGCTCTTTTATATGTTATACAAACAGAGAGAATGCATGGCACATTAGCATATTGATATACATATCAGTCAATACATATGATTAGCCTGACCAACTGGTGCCCGGACGTCCTCTCCTTAATCCGGGGATGCATAAACAATAGTCCATTGTTCTGGTTGTCCCCCAGGGGCTCTCTGTCCATATGCAAATTGTCCTCTGCTTCCTGCAGGCCCGCTGAGTGTGAGGATTGAATGTCCATGTAGATTGTGGTGGGTCACCACAGGGCTCCCCCCAGAATACTCAGAAGGGACTGTGACCCCCCCGGTCATTTGGGCTCCAGCTCCGAGTTCCAGCACGTTGAATGGCCGTGGCTCGTGGGCGCACGGGGCCGGTGCTCATCATGGGAGTGAGGTGCGGGGAGAACGCTGTGGAGGAGGAGGGGGAGGGGGGTGGGAGTAAGTGAGTGCCAGCCCGGGATGTCAAAGGTGTCTGGGCCGCACAAAAATTGCGTGTGGATCCGCGATGGTGAGGGACTTTCCCGGTAAACCAGGGGCAGTGATCCGCAGCGGCTGTGAAAAAAAATTAAGTCTCTGACTCCTCTCACGGCTCAGTCCAGCGAGGATGTGGGGAAGGCGAACGGCTGAATTCCTAGAGGATGCGTAGCAGCTATGAAACAACTGCAGCTGTGTGAGGGACTTGGCGGCGTGGCTTTAGGGGCGGACGCAGCCCTAAAGCCCTCGGGGACAGCAATTGGCTAGACTCCCGTTGTGCGCCATGGCTGAGAAGCCCATACAAAGTCCTGTGTGCAGGCTGCACATCTGCTTCAGGTGCGTGAGCAGCCCTGAAGGTTCCGAGGATGGCGATCGGCCATTTTTCACGGGTTGTACAGCGGCTGAGGACGATGTATCAATCTGTGGAGATGGTTCGTCCCTGTGTGTGGCGCGCGCTTGGTGCAGTGACCACATAGCTGGTAGTTGCGCTGTCCTCGTAATCCTGCGATGTGCGTGCGGGGCTTCTGTGCGCGGGAGGTCCGTCGCGGAGGTCTATCGCGAGCTGAGTCAGGGTGGGGGAGCTTGGTGGAAATCAACGTAGACGGCGCCGGTGATCGTCCCCGTTCAGGCTGTTTCCTTCGTTTTGCTCGTGTCGCCGTTCATGGTGCATGTCGGTCCCTGTGCTGCCTGCTTCAGGGAGCGCGCTCCAGTGAGGATGAAGAGCTTGCAGGCGTTCTCTGGTCCTCTGGGGTCCACAGTGCAGTGAGAGGGAGCAGACGGTCATTCTCTCTCGTCAGGTCACCAGTGTGGAGCGAAAAGATCAGGCGAGGGGCGCACCATGACACGTCAGGTCACCAGTGTGGAGGGAAAAGATCAGGCGAGGGATGCTCCATGACACATCTAGGGTCACCAGTGTGGAAGAATATGATCAGGCGAGATGCAACGAGCTGGAAGGTTGCAGAGTTTTATTTCCTCCATCAAAATGAGACACACATCATAGCTCTGAGCTACTGTGTTTTTTTGAGGCATGTATCATCAGCTCTTTTATATGTTATACAAACAGAGAGAATGCATGGCACATTAGCATATTGATATACATATCAGTCAATACATATGATTAGCATGACCAACTGGCGCCTGGACGTCCTCTCCTTAATCTGGGGATGCACAAACAATAGTCCATTGTTCTGCTTGTCCCCCAGGGGCTCTCTGTCCGTACGCAAATTGTCCTCTGCTTCCTGCAGGCCCGCCGAGTATGAGGATTGAATGTCCATGTAGATTGTGGTGGGTCACCACAATACTGTATATATATATATATATATATATATATATATATATATATATATATATATATATATATATATATATATATATATATATATATATGGTCCCAAGGTTGTCATAGCCGGGGATGGAAGTGGGGATAAGCTCCCACTATCTATAAAGTGCTCCCATATGGCGTGTGTCTCTTACAGCCTCTGACAACTAAGTCCAGCTCCTGGTGTGCTTGTCGCGGGACTGCTTCTACTGACAGGAGAAGGGGTGAAGGCGGGTTTCTGGCGCCTTAAAACCAGATTGCTTCGGATAGGTGGGGCTCGATAGCCGGGAAGGCAGCTCACCTAGGGGAAGGAAAACCCTGATTTCAAACCTCCGCGGCCTTGCGGTATACCTGCTCACGGGAAAGGCTTCGGGAGTCAACCCTGAGAAAAAATCCGGAGTCGGGGCCCCTAAGGCCGTTCGTCGTTGTCTACAGCGTCGCTCTGGCAGCTCCTGCGATGGCGCTGGAACCATGTGTACTGGCTTTTGCCTTTCCATTGGATCATTTCAGCGACGTGGAGAGGGGGGACCTGCTGCATGGGTAACAGCTTCTCCTCCATGTCAACTTACCCAGGCTTTGCGCAATGGAGAGGACACTCCAGCTTCGCTATGCAGCGTTGATCCAACACAGGAAGCAGCAGTCTACCGGTTAGAAGTTTTCGCTCGATTGGCGTAGAGCTCGATGCCAGGGGCTGCTTCCAACAGTGGGAGGGGCCATCGTGCTCCACTGGACAGCTACCGCCTGCCTTAAGCTGGGCAGCCCCCAGCCAATAAGGTGCTGCCTTGCCACGGACCATTAACCTCACTGGGTGCGTGGGGTCTAGGGTGAAAACTGACAAGCGGTTCGATAACCTCGCACCAAGCAACAAGGACAGAAAGAAGAAAACACCTTCCCTAAAGATGAGCACATGGAACGTCACAACAATGACACCAGGTTTCTCTGACGATCTTCACGAAATCAACGATGCTCACAAGACAGCAGTCATCGACATGGAACTGAGCAGACTGCAGATGGACATCGTCGCTCTCCAAGAGACCAGGCTCGCAGGGTCAGGATCTGTGAGAGAGAGGGACTTCTCCTTTTTCTGGCAGGGGAAACCACCTGACGAGACCAGGGAACATGGAGTTGGATTTGCGGTTAGGAACACCCTCCTGGGATCCATTATTCCACCCACAGAGGGAAGCGAACGCATTCTGTCCCTTTAGCTTCACTCCTCAGAGGGGACAGTCAGTTTAATCAGTGCCTATGCACCAACACTGACGTCTACGGCGGAAGCTAAAGACAAATTCTTTGACGCCCTCAGTACTGCCATAGAGAAAATCCCAAAACAGGAACCATTGTTCATCCTCGGCGACTTTAACACTAGAGTTGGTGCCAACTACAACTCTTGGCCTACTTGTTTGGGCCAGTTTGGCATAGGAAGGATGAACGAAAATGGACAACGCCTGCTGGAACTCTGTTGCCATCACGGTCTCTGCATCACAAATACATTCTTTAACATGAAGCCCCAACACAGAGTCTCCTGGAGACATCCAAGATCCAACCACTGGCGCCAGCTTGATTTGATTCTCACCAGACGCAGCTGTCTACCCAGCGTCCAGATCACACGAAGCTACCAGAGTGCTGACTGTGATACAGATCACTCCCTAGTATGTAGCAAGGTCAAACTGCGAACCAAGAAAGTGCACCGCACGATAAAGGAAGGCAGGCCTCGCATTGATACAAGTAAGACGCACGACCAGGAGAAAGTGGCGGAATTTGCACGCGTGCTTGAGGAATCTCTCCCAGGCCGTTCCAGCGCTAGTGCCCAAGAAAGGTGGCAGCACTTCAGAGATGCCATGCACAAGGCTGCCATGACCACCTTTGGCAAGAAAACCAGCAGGTCAGCAGAATGGTTTGAGGGTCACTTCGATGAAATGATCCCAGTAATCATGGAGAAGCAGAACGCCTTGGTAGCTTATAAAGCCTGCCCCAGCGAACGCAACCTGCAAGTCCTCCGGGACGCCCATAGCAAAGTCCAGCAGCGTACCAGGCGATGCGCCAACAACTACTGGCTTCAGCTCTGCTCCCAGATTCAGCTGGCTGCAGACACGGGCAACATCAAGGGGATGTACGATGGAATCAAGCTGGCCTTGGGCCCTATACAAAAGAAAATTGCTCCCTTAAAGTCTGCCACAGGGGAGGTAATCCAGGATCGGGCACAACAGATGGAGCGCTGGGTAGAGCACTACTCTGAGCTGTATGCCAGGGAGAACATAGTCACTGACGATGCCCTGAATGCCATCGAGTGTATGCCTGTACTGGGGGAGTTTGATAGAGAACCGTCCATCTATGAACTGAGCGAGGCCCTTGACTCCCTTGCCACCGGCAAAGCCCCCGCGAAGGACGGCATCCCTGCCGAGGTTCTGAAGTGCTGCAAAGGGTCACTGATCACGGAGCTGCATGAAATCCTCTGTCTGTGCTGGAGAGAAGGCAAAGTGCCGCAGGACATGAGGGACACCAACATCGTCACACTATATAAGAACAAAGGTGACAGGAGCGACTGCAATAACTACCGTGACATCTCTCTCCTCAGCATCGTTGGGAAGCTGGTTGCTCGTGTTATCCTCAAGAGGCTTCAAGTTCTGGCAGAGAGAGTCTACCCCGAATCGCAGTGCGGGTTCCGAGCCAACAGGTCTACAATCGACATGGTGTTCTCTCTCAGACAGCTGCAGGAGAAATGCAGGGAACAGAGGCAGCCACTCTTCGTAGCCTTCATTGACCTGACGAAGGCTTTCGACCTTGTTAATAGGGATGGCCTCTTCAAAATCTTCTCCAAGATCGGATGTCCGCCCAAGCTGCTCAGCATCATCCGATCATTTCACGATGACATGAAGGGCACAGTCGTCTTTGACGGCTCAACTTCATCTGCCTTCGATATTAGAAGCGGAGTGAAACAGGGATGCGTTCTCGCACCGACTCTGTTCGGAATCTTCTTTGCCGTCATGCTGAAACACGCCTTTGGTTCTGCCAAAGAGGGCATCTACCTTAGAACCAGATTGGATGGAAAGCTCTTCAACCTCTCCAGACTAAGAGCAAAGTCCAAGGTCCAGCTAAAATGTCTGCATGACTTCCTCTTTGCAGATGATGCAGCAATCACCGCCCACTCAGCCGAGGACCTTCAGCAGCTCATGACTCGTTTTAGCGAGGGTTGTCGCAACTTCAGACTCACCATCAGCCTGAAGAAAACACAGGTCATGGGACAAGGCGTAGATTCTCCACCCAGCATCAGTATCTTCGATCATGAACTAGATGTTGTCCATGACTTCGTCTACCTGGGATCCACTATCAATGACTCCCTCTCTCTCGACACGGAGCTCAATAAGCGCATCGGCAAAGCAGATACGACCATGTCCAGACTGACAAAGAGAGCGTGGACCAATGGCAAGCTGACAGAGCATACCAAAATCCAGGTCTACAGAGCTTGCGTCCTCAGCACCCTCCTGTATGGCAGCGAGTCCTGGACCCTGCGAGCCCGACAGGAAAAGAAGCTCAACGCATTTCACATGTGCTGTCTCCGTCGCATCCTACACATCACCTGGCAGGACAAAGTCACAAACAACAGCGTCCTGGAGAGAGCTGGAATCCCCAGCATGTACACACTGCTGAAGCAGAGACGCATGCGCTGGCTGGGGCATGTGATACGCATGGACGATGGCAGGATCCCCAAGGATCTCCTCTAGGGTGTCCTAGCTCAAGGCAAACGTCCGTCAGGCAGACCCCAACTGCGTTACAAGGATGTCTGCAAAAGGGACTTGATGGCCATGGATGTCGACCTCACCACATGGGAAGCTGTAGCCTCAGACCGGACGGCCTGGAGACAGATTGTGCAGAAAGGCCTGTCCAGCTTTGAACAGTCACTTATACAGCAAGCTGAGGCGAAGCGACAGAGGAGAAAGCCCCGAGGCCATCATCAAACATCAAAACCACCCAGAGTGCAACTCCATAGTCTATAGAGATTGACGGATGCCAGAGTGTATATATATATATATATATACAGTATATATATATATATATATATATATATATAATGTGAATGCTGTGGATATTGAAAATGGGCATTTTAATCATGTCAATTTATTATTCATTCAATTTTTTTTATCAGCAGCAATTTTTTTCGGATAGATTGTTTACTACAAGATTTATTTTCTGTTATTGCATTTTTAGCTTTGTTGCTGTATTTCTTATTATGCCTGTTATGCTACTTTTAAAACACTACAAATAAACAGGGATTATCTAGTTCATAAACTGAGATCAGGACATGAACAAATCCATAAAATTAACACATTTGGTGCATTCAGATTTACCTGGTGAAAAAACGGATGTCTCTGTCAGACCCAGCAAAATGCTGTACACCAAACCGCTGCTTGATGGTTCGCCCCTCGATCTGTTGTTTTAGTTGCTCAATCTCCTCTCTGAGAGACACGTTTTCAGCCAGGGCCATGTTAACGATAGCAGGGTCCGGAGCCGAGGCGTAGTCATGATCACGGTGTATGCTAGCACTCTGGGTGCTAACTGTGTGATCCAGTGGATCATCCGCCACCTGTCGCTGTATCCTCTCCCAGACCCCCAGTCTTGACTGTGGAATGGAGTAATAGTTCCATTAAAACAAAGAAGGGATTGCTCCCTTTTTTAATAGTCTTCGTCCAGTCTCAGATGATGGCTCACGGATGTCCTCCTGTGTGAAATGCTGGCTGCAGACTCTAGTACAGGGGTAAAGTTAACTCTCCGGATAGCAACGATCCATTTTTGCCTGGTTTCTTCGTGTGACGGAAATGTATGAAAACTAAGTACTTTGTTGTACTTACTAGAGGCCTGACACAAAGGTACACAGCAATGTTCTGCTGTAGTGCTCTCGGTTTTTTGAAATTTAAACTTCTTCTTTTCTGCAACATGTCGGCAAGTTGGCAGAAATAATAGCAACAGGCGTGGACCGGAAGCAATGCCGCTGGCGATGGATAAACTGGAATTGCAAAATAAAGCTCTGTGCATATAGCAAATTCAAGAAAATCTGTGTGTGTGTCTGTGTGTGATCAAAGGCAGGCATTACTCACGATCATAGGACCCGCTATGACATCATCAAAGATCAGAGGCAGGAATCACTCACGCTGAATCACAATCATAGGATATCAAAGATCAAAGGCAGGCATCACTCACGAGTGCTGACGTGCTTGCTTACACCCTTGCTTACACCTGCTTTCTACGGGCATGCAGAAATACTTGCTTATACTTGGTTTCTACGGGTATGCATGAGCATGCACAGGTATGCACTAGTAAGTCATAAAAGATCAGACAAATAAGTGATCTGGAAAAAAATAAACAAGGGTTCCGAAACAGTCACTAATACTGGATGTCCCATTCATTTTCAATAATTCTGTAATTAATATTCACACAATCAAATAAATCGTAGTGCCGTTCAGCCCCTTTTATATTTGTCAGTCTAATGTGTGAGTAGGTAGGTAGCCCATCTAGGGGAAGGTAAACCCTGATTTCAAACCTCTGCTGCCTTGCGGCATACCCGGTCACGGGAAAGGCTTCGGGAGTCAACCCTGAGGAAAAATCCGGAGTCGGAGCCCCTAAGGCAGTTCTATGTTGTGCTCAACATCGTTCTGGCAGCTCCTGCAATGGCGCTGGTGCCAAACTGTAGCAGCCCTGCTGTTCCTTTGGATTCATCAGTGACGTGGAGAGGGGGGACATGCTGCATGGGCAACATCTTGTCCTCCATATCTTCCTGCCCAGGCTTGAATCCTACCAACGCCCAACGCTGGAAGGTAGAACACCAGATCACTGGAGAGGACACTCCAGCTTCGCCTTTGGCGTAGACAAAACACGGGGAATGACAGTTACCGGTTATAAGCCACTGCTCAATTGGCGTAGAGTGCGGCGCCAGGGGTTGTTCCCGACGGTGGGAGGGATCATCAGATCTCACTGGACAGCTACCGCCCGCCTCAAGCTGGGCAGCCCCCAGCCAATAAGGTGTTGTCCCGCCACAGCTTGCTTTCCTCATTGGGTGCATGGGGATAAGGAGAAATCCGAACAGCAGGCTGAGAACCTTCGCACCAGGCAAGACAATTAAACAAAAGAGACCAACTCTAAAACTGGGAACTTGGAACGTCCGCACTATGATGACAGGACTCGCTGCTAACCTCAAGGATATCAACAACACCAGGAAGACTGCCATCATCAATAATGAGCTGAAAAGACTGGGAGTGGATATCACCACTCTCCAGGAAACACGGTTGGCTGACGCAGGCTCACTGAGAGAGAAGGACTACACGTTCTACTGGCAGGGAAAGGGCAGTGATGAACACAGGGAACACGGAGTGGGCTTCGCAGTGAAGAACACCTTGCTGAAGATGGTGGAACCGGGCAGCACTGGCTCTGCACGACTCCTCACCCTCCGGCTGAACACCACTCAAGGCACAGTCACCCTCGTCAGTGTGTATGCCCCAACACTGACAGCCACACCAGAGGCAAAAGACGAGTTCTACGAGAATCTTGCAACAACTGTCAGGATCATCCCCAACTCTGAACAACTCATTCTCCTTGGAGACTTCAATGCCAGAGTGGGTGCTGACCACGACTCCTGGCCCTCCTGTCTTGGACCTTTTGGCGTGGGCAGAATGAACGACAACGGACAGCGGCTGCTCGAGTTCTGCACATATCACGATCTGTGCATCCCAAACTCGTTCTTCAAGACCAAGCCCCAACACAAGGTTTCCTGACAACATCCGCGCTCAAAGCACTGGCACCAGCTGGACTTGATCCTGACCAGGCGCACCTCACTGAAGAACGTGCTAATCACCCGTTCGTTCCAGAGTGCAGATTGTGACACAGACCATTCATTGGTGTGTTGCAAGGTCAAGCTGCAGCTGAAGAAATTCCATCGTGCTAGACAACCTGGAAAGGCACGGATTGAAACCAGCAAGATGGCCCAACCAGAACTTGTTGAGCAGTTTGCCTCCACCTTTGAGAAGGAACTTGGTGTACCACAAAAAGGAGAATCTGCAAAGCAGAAGTGGGAAGAGCTGCGAAACACCATCCACCGCACAGCCTTGGGTACCTTTGGGAGGAAGACCTCAAAGTCACAGGACTGGTTTGATGCCAAGTTGACCGAGATGACCCCCGTCATTGAAGCCAAGCGCTCAGCACTTGCTGAGTACAAGAAGTACCCAAACGAAAAGAATCTCCAGATTCTCAGGGCTGCGAGAAGCAAAGTTCAGCAGACTGCTCGGCACTGTGCCAACGAGTACTGGACTCAGCTCAGCCAAGACATTCAAACCGCTGCCATAACAGGGAACATCCGTGGTATGTACAATGGCATCAAGAAAGCACTTGGTCCGGCTCAGAGCAAGACGGCCCCCCTCAAATCTTCCACTAGGGAGATGATCACAGAAAAGAACAAGCAGATGGAGAGATGGGTGGAACACTACTCCGACCTCTACTCTAGACAGAACACCGTGACACCGTCAGCCCTTGATGCCATCGACTGCCTGCCATCCATGGACGAACTTGACGCCGAGCCAACCATCGACGAACTCAACAAGGCCATTGATAGCTTGGCCGCTGGCAAGGCACCCGGCAACGACGGCATACCCCCTGACCTGATCAAGCACTGCAAGACCGCCCTACTGCTGCCATTGCTTGACGTCCTCTGCCAGTGCTGGAAGGAAGGTGCCGTACTACAGGACATGAGGGACGCCAAGATCACCACCCTCTACAAAAACAAAGGGGAGAGAAGCGACTGCAACAACTACAGGGGCGTCTCCCTCCTCAGCGTTGTTGGCAAAGTCTACGCACGAGTTGTTCTCGTTCGTCTACAGAAGCTTGCCGAACGTGTCTACCCCGAGTCTCAGTGTGGCTTCCGCGCTGAGCGATCGACGGTAGACATGATATCCTCCATCCGCCAACTCCAGGAGAAATGCAGAGAACAGAACATGCCCCTGTACGTCGCCTTCATCGACCTCACCAAAGCGTTCGATCTGGTCAGCAGAGAAGGCCTTTTCAAGATCCTGCCAAAGATAGGATGCCCACCAAAGTTGCAAAGCCTCATCGAATCGTTTCACACCAACATGCAGGGGATAGTGCAGCACGATGGCAACGTCTCAGAGCCATTCAACATACGCAGCGGAGTGAAACAGGGCTGTGTACTTGCGCCATCCCTCTTTGGGATTTTCTTTGCTATGCTCCTGAGGCATGCCTTCAGCACAGCAACAGAGGGAATCTACCTGCACACAAGATCTGACGGCAGGCTTTTCAACCTCGCCCGCCTGAAAGCCAGAACCAAAGTACGCGAGGCTCTAATCAGAGACATGCTGTTCGCAGACGACGCTGCAGTCGCAACCCACACACAGCAGGAGCTTCAGACCCTGATGGACCGCTTCTCCCAGGCATGCAAGGACTTCCGGCTTACCATCAGCCTGAAGAAGACTAATGTCTTGGCGCAAGGCACTGAAGCACCACCAACCATCACCATCGACGACTACAAGCTGGAGGTCGTGAATCAGTTCACGTACCTGGGGTCCACGATCAGCAACAACCTCTCCCTTGATACAGAGATCAACAAGAGGATTGGAAAATCAGCCTTCACACTCGCTCGCCTCACCACACGAGTGTGGGAGAATCCCAAACTCTCTGTCAAGACAAAGATGGCAGTGTACAACGCCTGCGTCATCGGCACACTGCTCTATGGGAGTGAGACGTGGACAACATACGCCCGGCAGGAAAAGAGACTGAACTCCTTCCACTTGCGCTGCATTCGCCACATCCTGGACATATCCTGGCAGGACAAAGTACCCAACACAGAAGTTCTGTCCCGCGCTGGCCTTCCCTCCATGTTCACTCTACTCAGGCAGCGCAGGCTCCGCTGGCTAGGCCATGTTCACCGTATGGAGGATGGCAGAATCCCCAAAGGCGTCCTCTACGGAGAACTTGCAACTGGTAGGAGAGACGTTGGCCGCCCACAGCTGCGCTTTAGAGACGTCTGCAAGAGAGACATGAAGGCGCTGGATATCAATACAGAGCGCTGGAAGGACCTTGCAACGGACCGCTCCAAATGGAGAGGCACCCTGACCAGACAGCTCAAGGCGGGTGAAGAGAGACTGACTGCTGCAGCAGATGAAAAAAGGACCCGCAGGAAGAACCGCCACAGACCCAGCAGCACGGAGACCACCCACAAGTGCGACCTGTGTGACAGGGACTGTCATTCGTGCAACGGCCTGTTCAGCCACAGGCGGTGCTGTTCCAGCAGAGTAGACGTTTAGGATTCTCTTCCATGGTCATCATAGACCGACGGAGGCCGACGATGACAAATGTGTGAGTGCCCACATATAGGCTACACCTCTTTGTATTCCACTTTCAAACACAGCCTACATTTGGGCCTGTAAAGCCTAATTGGGCTACCTGTTTTCCGACAAGAATACTTGCTTTCTACGGGCATGCACTAGTTAGAAGAAAAACAGTATATACAGAAAGAAATTCAGAAGCTGTTGACCCTGAAAAAAGCAGGGAGCAAGTTTAAAAGATAAGAGAGAAGACAAACATAAAAACAATTTAAGAGTGTAATTTCAAATCCCATTTAAGAGGAAGAGTCAATGCTGGCAGGCTTGATTAGTTAAAATCCATTTTTTAGTCTCTGTGGAAAAGTCTTTGTAATTAGTTCTGGTCTTCAAAGCAGTGGGAAGCTTGTTCAATTCCGTTATAGCTTTGTATGAGCGCGCTGATTGTCCAAAAGCGATTTTACGTTGGGGGATGCAACAATGCCACCTAGAGGAAGTCCTTGTTATTCTGGTATTTTGTTCAGAAGTCAGGTACACACAAGTCTTAAGAGGTGGGGGTGCAGAACCATGGATAATTTTGATTTTTTGATTTGATTTTTTTGATCCCCAGAGGGGAAATTGAGGGCATTCACCTGGATGGATGAAGCAGCCACGGTACGGCGCTATCCCTTAACCATTCACACGCACATTCACACCTAGGGCCACTTTAGAGTCTCCAATTAACCTAACCTGCGTGTTTTTGGCATGTGGGAGGAAACCGGAGAAATCCCGGAGTAAACCCACGCAGACACGGGGAGAACATGCAAACTTCACACAGATCACTGTTGGTCAGGGGCTGGGATCGAACCAGGGATCCCATGGCCAAGGGTGAATTACTGTGCTGCCACAGTGCTAACCACTGCCCCACCGCACCGCCCAATTTTAAAGACCAACCATATATTTGCATACATGATCATATTTTCAAAGCTTAACATCTTGTGTTTGGCAAGTATACACAATAATGATACTGTCGTGTCTTCTTATCCTGAATTTTGATGGATTGTTTATACAGGGATTCCAAGGGTTTCAGAGTCGTACTGTTGACTTGTGACCAGCACGAGATGCAATAGGAGAAATGTGTCAAAGTTATGGCATTCAGAAAGGTTTGTGATCCTTTTAGAGTAAGTGAGTTTCTGATGCAATGAAAGTTTGCAAGGTTATATTTCAGAGTGCGGCTCATCCGTTTATGTGCTTTTTAAAGCTGAGCATGGGATCTAATGTGACACCCAAATACTTAAATGCTGTTACATTTTCTATATTTCCTCCATTTACAGTTATAGTCGGATAGTGCGTATGATTTTGTCTGTTGATGAAGTACACAGTAGCTGTTTTCCCTGCGTTCAGAGTGAGGCATGATTGATTAAGCCATTTTGACACTTTCTCCATTGCTATCATTAACTTGTCAGCCACTTGTTTGGCATCCTTCCCATATGTGTAGTTGACTGTGTAATCTGGTGCCATCAAACTAGGTGCAAGAATTGCTCAGGAGTGATTTTAGCCCACTTTTCCACATAAACTGTCAAGTCTTGAAGGTTCTGTGGGTGTCTTCTATGAACTCTGATCTTCAGTTTGTTCCACAGATTTTCAATTGGATTCAGCTCAGGTGACTGACTGGGCCATTCTAGCAGCTTTATTTTCCTTCTCTGGAGCCAGTTGAGCATTTCTTTGGCTGTGTGTTTGGGACCATTGTCTATCTGAAATGTCCACGCTCGTTTCATCTTCAGCATCTTGGCGGATGGCAACAGGTTCTTATCAAGGATGTCTCATCTTTCCTTCAATTACATGGAGTATGCCTGCACCATGTGCTGAAAAACACCCCCACACCATGATGAGATGTGCAGTGTCATTTCTCCTCCAAACATGCTGTGTGTTGCGGCATCCAAAAAGTTCAATTTTGGTCTCATCTGACCAGACTATATTCTCCCAGTATTTTACTGGCTTGCCCAAATGTTGTGCAGCAAACTTTAAACAAGCTTCAACATGCATTATTTATTGTTTTCTTTGAAACGGCAGTACCTGCTAACTCCAGGTCTTTCTGGAGGTCTCCACGAGTGGTCTTTGGCTCTTCTAATAATTTATTTGACTCTGTCAGAAGTCTTGCAAGGAGCTCCTGGCCATGGCCAGTTTATGCTAAAATGTTCTTTCCACTTCCGGATGATGGCTCCAACAGTGCTCACTGGAACATTCAATAGTTTAGAAATGCTGCTGTAACCAATGCCATCATTATGTTTTGCAACAATAAGATTGCAAAGGTCTTTGCTTCTACCCATCATGAGTTTTTTTGTGGTGTCCCAATTTGATATTCACAGACCTTTTTAAAGGCTATCAGTCAGGACTTAACCAGCTGAAATTAATTTGCACTGATGAGGGATGGGATGGCTTCCTAAATTCTGATGGATTTCAGCTGGTTTCTTGGCTTTCTCTGCCCTTTTGCCCCTCTTTTCTTCATGTGTTCAATACTTATTCCCTGTGTGATTCCACTTTATTAAATATAACTTGTTTTGTGAACACAGTTGCCTTGACTTCTTTGTATGTATGAATTACTTGGGTTGTTACTGATATCTGGTGAAAATCTCAGGTCAATAGCTCCATCAGAAATTTGTTGAGAGAGAAAAATGTTGACATGTTCAATATTTATTTTCCCCACTGTATGTACTCCAAACCTCAAGTGTACAGAAAAAATGATTCTGCATAAATGCTGTAAGTTGTCCCTTTCACAGTGTATTATGATCAGTGAGTCAGAGAAGGCATAGGATCCCCCCTCCCTTCTCCGCCTGACAGTTGTTGTTCATCCACCATTCTCAACGATGACCAAGGACATCACAGGGAAGAGGACTGGGTGCGGTGTGTCCGACTGTGGCTGATCAGTCCAATGTGGGCTCGGAAGGCTCTGCCACAGGTCGGGCACAGGTGGTCTGCGCAGGCAGAAGATACAAGGGTGGCTCTGGACTTGCAAAGCTCATGTTTTCTCTGGGCCTTGGCAATCCAGTTCAGCTCAAAGAATGCATCACCTTTGCTGGTACGGCTACGCCAGTTTGGTCAGTCTAGCGCTAGGATCTCCCAGGTGTCAGGACTGATATCAGAGCTCTTCAGGGAGGCCTTAAGAGTGTCTTTGTAGCACTTCTTCTGGCCACCTTGTGAGTGCTTGCCCTCTGCTAGTTCACCGTAGAACAGTCTCTTTGGTAGGCGTCAGTCAGGCATACGAACAAGGCGGCCAGTCCACCTAATCTGGGCTCTCTTGAGCAGGTTGTGGATGCTAGGCAACTCAGCGTGGGAGAGGACCTCTGTGTCAGGGATTTTGTCCTGCCAGGTGATCTTTAGGAGCTTTCTGGGGCAGTTCAGGTGGAAGTGATTTAGCTTTCTGGCATGACGCTCATAGAATGTCCAGGTCTCGCAGGCGTACAGTAGGGAAGGCAGGACAACTGCCTTGTACACCTTCAGTTTTGTGGTCAGCCTGATGCCTCTCCTTTCCTACACTGTTGCACATAGCTGTCTGAATGCTGGGCTTGCCTTGGCAATGCGCGAATCGACCTCGTTGTCAATGTTGATAGACCTGGAGAGTGTGTTGCCGAGGTACGTGAACTTGTTGACAGCCTTGAGGGTCTCCCCGTTGACAGTGATGGCTGGTTCCATGTAAGTCTTCTGCGGTGCGGGTTGGTGCAGGACCTTGGTTTTCTTTGTACTGATTGTGAGCCCAAAGTTGCCGCAAGCAGTGGAGAAGCAGTTCTTGCTCTGCTGCATCTGGGCCTCTGTAGCGGCATTGAGTGCACAGTCCTCTGCAAACAGGAAGTCACACACTGAGTCTCCTTCCACCTTGGTTTTGGCTTGGAGCCTCCACAGGTTGTGTCATGAACCTGGGTTTGGTGGTCCCAAACCCAGTTCTGACCCGTGGTTTTTGGCCCACTTTCCTATTTTCCATCAGGCGATTCAGGGAGCTATTTGGATAATTCGCTCCCTGACAGCTCGGGCGCACCCCCTCCTCCTGTCAGTGCCATCAGTTGTGTCTCGTTATTGGGTGTTCACACACATACATGCACACACTTCATTTATTCTCATTCACACGCTCATACACTCACTCATGCACACATGTTTTCAATTATGGCCAGCCCACGCACTCTCACACCGGCGGTCTCTTCCCTCATTAGTATTATTATTACTTAAACGCTGCGTTAGTAGGAAGAGACCGTCGGAGCATTGAGATTTATACACGGCAGCATTTTCCTCCATGTATGCTTGCATTCATTCCCTTCGGACAATTTACAGCCTGTTTTTCCCTTATCCACTGGACTGCACGGACAGCCCCAGATTGCTCCAGCACCGTAAGTTAATGTCAGCCTTTCTCCCCGTGCCAACAGCAGCCCTGCAGCACTAGGCTTTCCCTCTCCCGGGCAGTTGAGCATCCAGGAGGCGTCCCTGTACATCTGGTGGCCTCCACTGTCATTACTGCATTTGTTCAACTCACTGTTCTGTGTGATTTTTGCTGGACTTGTTATTTTTTTTTTGGGGGGGGGGTATGTTTAATAAAGTGCATGTTCTACTCCCGCAATTGGGTTTTTCATTCCTTCCTTCGTGCGCCATGTAATGGCACAGGGGAGTCATAGCAGGTTAAAGAGCCTGCCGTCCATCCTGTACCTGATCCTGATGGCATTTTCTTCATTGTTGCAGAAGGCATCAGACAGCATGGCTGTGAACGTTATGCTGAAAAGTGTGGGTGTGAGTACACAGCCCTGCTTGACTCCGTTGGTGACTGGGAAAGCTTCAGAGGAGTCTCCATTGTCCAGTACTCCAGCAAGCATGCCGTCATGGAACTGGCACACCATGCTGATGAACTTGTCCAGGCAGCCGAACTTCGCCATGATCTTCCACAGCCCCTCACGACTGACAGTATCAAAAGCCTTGGTCAGATCTACAAATGTCCCTGTTCTGCTCTTGACACTTCTTCTGAAGTTGGCGTGCAGCGAAGATCATGTCAGTAGTTCCATGGCCCTCTCTGAAGCCACACTGGGTCTCTGGCAGGTGACCGCCTTCCATGTGCTGAATGAGGCAGTTGAGAAGGACTCTTGCAAGGATCTTGCCGGCGATGGCAAAGAAAGAGATCCCACGGTGGTTGTCGCAGGACTGCCTGTTTCCTTTTCTCTTGTAGAGATGGACAATGGAGGCATCCTTGAGCTCCCGGGGGATAACCTCCTGCTGCCACATGGTCTGAAAGAGCTCGGTGAGTTTCTGTATTAGAACTGGTCCTCCTGCCTTGTAGATTTCAGCAAAGATGGAGTCAGAGCCTGGTGCTTTGCTGTTTGAAAGGAGTTTGACCACTTTTTGGACTTCTGATTCTGTTCGAGGTTCTGCCAGGGATGTGTTCACCTCTACTTAGGGCATGCGAGTGATGGCTTCTGCATTGATGGAAGTAGGTCTGTTCAGGACGCTGCTGAAATGTTCTGCCCATCTTTCCAGGATTGCATTCTTGTCGGTGAGGAGAGTGGACCCATCAGCACTGAGCAGTGGTGATGTTCCAGAAGACTGAGGCCCGTAGATAGTCTTAAGGGCATCGTAGAAGCGTTTGGAGTTGTTGCTGTCAGAGTACTACTGTATTTCATTTGCCTTTTTGCTGAGCCAGAAGTCCTGCATCTCTCTGAGCTTTGTCTGCACCTTTCCTTTGATGGAGTTGAAGGTTACCTTCTTAGGGGCAGATCTGCTGTCTTGCTGTTATGCTCTGTGGGCTTCATGCTTCTCGTCAAGCAGCTTTTGGATGTCCTCATCACTTTCATCAAACCAGTCTTGGTGTTTGTGTGTGTTCTGGCCCAGATGAGCAAGTAAGGTGTCGTACACCATGTCTCCGAAAGCTGCCATCTTCTTCTGCTCCGTATGCCCTCAGGTCAAGCTGACTAAGCTTGCTGTCCAGGTCCTCACTGAGGTTCTGTCGCACAAAGTGCTGTTCCAGCTTGCTGACTTTGAGTTGCTTGTTTGCCTTTTTCCCCTGTGGATGCCGTTTGGGCTGGATGTGCATATTGAGTTTTGAGAGAATGAGTCTGTGATCCATCCAGCAGTCTGCACCACACATCGCCTTTGTCATTCTAACGTCCTGCCTGTCTCTCCTTCTCACAATGATGTAATCGATCAAATGCCAATGCTTGCTGCATGGATGCATCCAGGAGATCTTGTTGCAATTAGGCAAGCGGTAGATGGTATTAATGATCAGAAGGTCATGAGAGGCACACGTCTTCAACAGGGGAAGACCGTTGCTGTTGCACTTTCCAACTCCATTTCTCCCAAGGGCTCCCTCCCATGTCTGGTAGTCTGTACCAACTCTGCTGTTAAAGTCTCCAAGAACAATGAGTTTGTCCTCCTTCGGTACGCCTTCAATGAGAGTCTCTAAGTCCTCATAAAACTTGCCTTTGATCTCATCTAGGTTCGTCATGGTGGGGGCACATGCACTGATGAATGTAGCATGGCATTTTCCTCAGAGGGGGAGCCGCAGGGTCATGAGGCCACTCCTGCTTCACGGTGTTCTAGCTGCCTCGGCCGCTCCAGAAAAAGGTGTAGCCAGCTTTGACTTCTGTCAGCTGACCTTCGTCTGCAAACCTGGTCTCGCTCAGAGCTGCGATGTGGATGTTGTACCTTCTGAGTTTTCTTGTGACAAGTGCTGTCCGTCTCTCAGGCCTGTCTGCTTTGGAGCTGTCCATGAGCGTTCGCACATTCCAAGTGCCAATGTTGAGTGATGTCACCTTAGTTGATTTCTTCTGAGAATTTTGACCACACCTTTTCTAGCCCCTCCTCAGGCCATCGAGGTGAGCAGAGTAAATCCTAAAGAGGGTTGATCAGACACCCAGGGGGCTGCCGAACTCCACTGCTGCTTCGGTCCAGTAGAGAGCGACCCTATGCCCTGGGCCGCCTGTGTGTGGGACTGTGGCTACAGCTTTCCAGTGTTTCCACACCTGCTGCTTCGTCACTTGCCCATCACCACAGGACTTGGGGAGGGGGGTGAGAAGGAAATTGGAGGTGGGGTAGTGGTGGTGATGTCTTGACTTGTGCGCGAATTTGATTTAAGTGAGGGAGAGTTGCGCAGTGTTGTCAGCCTCCCTGTCTTGTCCCAGCCTATCTCAATCCAGTGACAAGATGTAGTCAAGATGGCTGGAGCTAGGTTAGGATGCAGTGGATGGCCAGCAGTGTCCTACGTGTCTCACTGTGCCCTAGTTGCGGTCCACAATGCTTTGCTGGGTCTACCTTCCTGCCCGTTGAGCCAATCTGGTGGTTTTCTCCGTGCACTCCGCCAGGTCCAGTCTACGCATGCGTAGGTAGACAAGCCCTACCTCACCGAGGGTTTCAAACCCGTTGGCTACCCTCACCTGGTTTTGCCCACCAGTCGAAACGGTTTACCAGGGTGTGGCTGCTGTTGCATGCAAACAGCTACTTGGAGCCACAGGTGAGAGCTGAGTGCCAAGTGGGAGCCAAAGCAGACCGACCACCCGGAGGTGCGAATGTTGCCCCGTCAAAGGTACTATCCCTCCCTGACACTCCATACACCCCGCCTGACAGTACCAAGAGGGGTGCTACAGATCTGACTAGAAGCAAAAATATTTTATTGTTTTCACTCCCCAGCATTTAGGAGATGTTTTAAAGTTTGATCAGCCATGACCAAAAGAGGGTTTTGGAGACATCTCTCTTTTTTGCGCTCCTATTCGAAATTGAGAGAAGCTATGTGTATTGTGTGATTCTCAGGTGGCCTGATACTTGACTCCCTGCTTCATGCTTCACCTCCCACCGGAGGACAGGCCCGTGTGGCTCCTTTGGGGAGGCTGGCTTCTGTTTGTTATGTTTTTTTTTCCAACTCTTCCAACCGCTATTTCTAAACCATGTTTATTCTGGATCCTTTTTAAGTAGCAGACTGTTTTTGGTATAAAATGTCCCTACATGTTTTGCTAAGTTCAAAGAATTTACCAAATTCACCACCCCAGTCCTGAAAAAGACATTAATTAGTTAACATTTTTCCTAATCTATTTTCACTACAGGAACAATCCTTTGCTTTTTAGCGACATTTATCAACTTTCTAATCATTCAAAAAACATTTTTCACACTATGAGCAATTGCATAAAACTGTAAAAAAGAATTTGGTCAATAAGTGTATTAACTTCTTCCTATAATAAGAGAAACTTGTGAAATTTCAACTAAATAGTCCAGCTCAGGTTTTTTGGTTCAGCATTATCTTTGTGAAACCCCTTAGCGTTCCAGTTCATTTCTGTCATGATCCTGGCTGCACTCTGTTGTCTCTGTCTCCCTAATTACTTATGCCCCACAGCTGCTGCAGGTTCACCAGCTGCTTCTCATTTGTGCAGCCTTTAAATAGGGAGCAGAGCTTCACTACTTCACAGGGATGTTAACTTCACATGCTATAGCTGACAGCTCCTCACTCCTGACTCAGCCTCTCCTCCAACATGGAAAACATAAGATTAAACTTCTATCTGCCTGCCTCCTCATTTCAATGTTATCCTTCACTTACCTGTGCACAGGTGGACCATCCTCCTGATGGACTTAGGCTTCATCCTCCCGGCGGTTCCAGATCTCCTGTCCTCCTGGCGGACTCAGGATTCAGTCCTCCCGATGGAAGGGAGCCCCTGTCACCAGCTCAACACCTGTAAGTGGACATTAATGAACTGTGCAGTGATCTCTCTTAACTCCCTCGACTCAGGAGAGTCTCAGCCACTCACTGTAGATATCGGCACTGGGATTCCACTCACTCACCCGTCACAACAGCCGGGAAGGAGAGGGGGAACGCCGGCAGTTTCACAACCTGCAGCTCTCTGACCCGCAAGGCTACAATTCATTACGTCTGTGCCATTTTTCGTGTCTCGGTTACTCATCCCCCTCCTCTCTTCTCCCTGCAATGTTGTCAGACTTCCCACACAACTCACGTCACATTCTGCACAATAAATCATTGCTACACTTTATAACTGAGTCCGTAGTCTGTTTCTGGGTCTAAATACCAAATCATGTCAGTACGTCCCCGTCAGTTAGATCCAGCAGACGCTACTAACGGCGCAAATACGCCTCACTCTTTCCCCTCCATTGACACACTCTCCACTTGTCACACCAGTACCCACGCCGGCCCGTTTCTGTGGTAAAGTGGGAGGGGCCCGAGGTTTACTTCTCCAGTGTAGCCTCATTTTTCAGCGGTACTGGGGGATTTCCCTACATATCACAGCCAGATTAGTTATGTGGTTAATTTTCTGGAGGAGCGGGCCTTGTCTTGGGCATATGCTATTTTGAACCGTCCTGATTATCACTGTTACACCTATGATCAGTTCAGGCTGGAATTCACTCAAGTGTTTGATCATTCTGATCGAGATGATGTTAATACCACCCGCCTCTTGATTCTCCAACAGCGAGCCAGGTCCGTGGCCAATTATTTTGTGGATTTCTGGGTTCAAGTAGTGGAGGTGGGGTGGGAGGAAATGGCTCTAGGTAGTATTTTCATATGTAGCCTGAGTTCCAGTCTTCAGGATGAGCTGGCCCAGTTAGATAAACCTGCCACCCTTAATGAGCTAATTTCCCTGGCTATTAAGCTAGATAACCACCTTTGGGAACGCTCCAAGAAGCGACGTCAGATGGTCAGCTTCAAACTTGAGGTGATCCACTGCCCTAGTCAGGTGGAGGGAGGGGGTTTGCTCACCGCGGTGGGGGAACTAAAGGACAAGAAACGGTCCAGACCCCTTACCCAGTTTTGTTTACCCATTCGTTTTGTCCACAGCTGCATTGATTTCAGTACCGCTGCTCTCATTGATTCTGGCGTGGAACAGAGCTTTATCTTGGAGTGTCTGGCAACCCAACTGAAGCTCCCGTGCCACGAGATGGATGTTCCTTTAGAATTGGTAGCTGTTTCGGGAGAGCCACTCACTAGGGTCTCCAAGAGAATGGAACCCATTTCCATTATAGTTTCCGGCAACCACAGAGAGCAGGTACACCTTTTTGTTTTACCATCTTCATCTTCCCCTGTTATTCTGGGTTACCCGTGGCTAAACTTGCATAATCCCATTATCTGGGATTATTATTACCTTCATGCCACACTACATTGATGCAATAATTCATTCAAAAGGAGCCCTGACCGTCCTGTTGGAAGGTCCAATGACATCCAAGTTTCAGTTTCCTCACAGACTTGATTGAATACATATTACCATCCACACACTGCAGGTTTCCAGTGCCAGAGGAAGCAAAGCAGCCCCAGAGCATCACTGAGCCACCACCATGCTTCACTTTAGGTATGGTGTTCTTTTCAGTGTATGCTTCATTGTTCCTCCTCCAGACATACCATTGAGCCACAGGGATGAAAAGTCATGTCCAATTTGCTCAAAATTACATATAAAAAAAGCCAAAGACATTATTGGATTCTGTTCTGTGGAGCAATGAAACAAAACTGAAATGTTTTGGGCCTATGGATCAGCGGTATGTCTGGAGGTTGAAGAATGAAGCCTATGCTGAAAAAAACAACATGCCTAAAGTGAAGCATGGCAATGACACAGTGATGCTTTGGGGCCATTTCACTTCCTCTGGTACTGGAAACCTGCAGTGTGTGGTGGGTAAGATGGATTCAATCAAATATCAGGAAATCTTGGGAGAAAATGTCATGAAGTCTGTGAGGAAGCTGAAGCTTGGCCATCATTGGCTCTCCCAACAGGACAATGATGTCAAGAATACCTCAAAGTCCACCAAGGTCTGGTTTCAGAAGAAGTCCTGGAAGATGCAACAGTGGCCCTCACAGTCACCTGACTTGAACCCCATTGAAAATCGCTGGTGGGATTCGAATAAGGTGGTTGTGTTACACCACTCAGGCTGGACAGCGTTCTTAGTGTGTTTTGAAAACGTTCTTTTTAATTAAAGCTTCACCAACAGGGACAGTAGAAACATACAAGCTACCATGGCAGGAGCAGCCACACCAACCACACACACCTCGGTTACAGGCTTCAACTCTCAGGTCCCCACCCTGAGGACGGCAGTGGCTCAGGAGGTAGAGCAGGTCGTCCAATAACCACATGGTTGCCTGTGCAAAATGGTGGAGTAAACAAAATACACGTGACCCATGTGATATCAGTGCAACCCCTCTATAGCTTGTGTGTATGTTGGTTAATTGATACTAAGCCTGAGGAGAGAGAGTCACCGTTGAATAGTTTAGTTTTAATTGATTTGTCAAGGACCATGTACAGAAAAAAACAATAAACACAGGGTAAAGATGCTCTGTACCAGATTATAGCGTTCTCACCAATTTCCCTCTGTCATCCCTGGAGCAGGCAGGAAGATATTAAAAGAAAAACAGCACATATAGAAAGCAATTCAGGTCGGGTGTCAGAAACTGTTGATTCTGAAACAAGCAGGGAGTAAGTTTAAACGGTAAAAAGATAGGAGAAACGGCACACATAAATACAATTTAAGAGTACAATTTCAAATCCCATTTAAGGGAGAGAATCAATGCTGGCAGGCTTGATTACTGAAAATCAATTTTTTAGTCTCTGTGGAAAAGTCTCTGTAATTTGTTCTGATCTTCAAAGCAGTTGCATCATGGTGTACAGTGATCCCTCACTTATCGCGGTTAATGGGTTCCAGAACCGACTGCGAAAAGTGAAAAACCGCGAAGTAGCGTCACCCCTAATGACGTCATCCATAAATAATACGTACGTTCATTCTCTCACTCTCTCTCATATGATACGTGTGTGTGTGTGTGTGTGTGTGTGTGTACGTGTACAAACATACGTAGATGTAAATAAAGTGTACATAAATATGTTTTTAGAACTCTTTTATTCTTATAACAAGATACGTAACTCAAGATGAAAATGATTTACTGCACAGGTTAATGAGAGCTTTACTGCTCCTCAGGTGACGCCTCATCATCAGGTGCTAGAGGCGCAGGATCATCGAGGGCAGCTTCCGATAGAGCTGGAGAGCTGCAGGAGGCGGCGTAGTGGCTCGACGGGAAGACTATTTCGCACAAAATGGCACAAGAGAACAGCAAAAAGTTCCACGCGGCGAGACTAAAAGTAACACGAGCGATGAAGAGCAATGAATGCGGTCTTCCTTCCCTTCATGGGCGCTAGGCAGGGAGAGGAGGTGGGTGAAACGTCTCGGCCAATCAGCTTGCGGGGTGAAACGTCTCGGCCAATCAGCTTGCGAGATTTCCGAGCTGAGCCAACACGAGAACAGCGAACAGAGAGGTGGATTTTTTGAGTTGTGCGGCTCTCCGTGTTGATACCTGATGGTCTAATGTAGTCTCCCTGCCTTCTGCGAGCGCCCGCCCATTATTTCTCAATTTTGAATTTTTGATGAATATTTTTGAAAAATCCGCGATGCACTGAGGGCGCGAAAGGTGAAGCGCGAAGTAGCGAGGGATCACTGTAGTTGCATCATGGCGCCCCCCGAGGCAGACGTGTTTGCTCACTCTGTTCTCAGATGCTGGCTTTTTCTTCTTTTTTGCATGTTTGTTGCTCTTTCTGCAGTGCATAAATGTCATGCACTGCTAACATACAACCGACAGGTATTGCTGATTGCTGGACATTGCCAAGACAAGCAGCCATACGAAATTTACTGGCTTTATACCACCCAAACTACAATGCATTGTCCGCTCCTACAACAATCACCACCACCACCCCCAGGAAGACTCCGAAGTACCGAGCTGGAGTAAGCATGCTGATCCAAAGAGAGCGCTTCGAAAACGGCGTCACAAGCGAGGCAAGATGGAAGGGCTCCATGCTAGGCTAAGAGCTCGCGTTAGCCGGCCACCACTACCCAGCCTCCTGCTAGCCAATGTGCGGTCTCTGGAAAACAAACTGGATGAGCTAAGAGCAAGGATCAAAGACCAGCAGGAGATAAGAGAGTGCTGCGCTCTAATTTTCTGTGAGACGTGGCTGTCAGACAAAGTCCCTGAGTGCGCCATTCAGCTACAGACCCACTCCGTACATTGGGCAGACTGGACATCAGCCGCGGGTAAGACGAGAGGGGGGGCGTGTGTATGTTTATAAACAACTCGTGGTGTGGAGACGTACAGACTGTTTACAAGCACTGCTCGCCTGATGTTGAGTTTTTACTGCTGAAATGCCATCCCTATTGTCTACCGAGGGAATTCACTGCTGTGTTTTTGGCCACTGTTTACATTCCCCCGTGAGGCAACTACACAACAGAGCTCCGCAAACTCCATGACGTCATCCACGCCTTAGAGACATCTCATCCCAATGCTGTTTTTATTGTTGCTGGTGACTTTAACCAGTGCAATTTATGGACTGTACTTCCCAAATATTACCAGTATGTGGACATTCCCACCCATGATAAGAACACACTGGACCATGTTTACACCAACATACGTGGTGCATACAGAGCGGCACGCCACCCCCACTTCAGACAGTCAGACCACATCTCTCTGTTTATGTACCCGGCCTACAGACAAAGACTGAAACAAACAAACCCTGTTATTAAACAAATTAAACACTGGACTCCAAAGGCTGAGGGCACCCTGCAAGACTGTTTTGTCCAGACAGACTGGGATGTGTTTAAAGTTGCAGCCATCTGGGAGGACTCTTCTGTAAACATACATCTTCTATGCTGAGTATGTGACTGGGTACATTAGTACTTGTGGTGATACCATCATACCCACCATACAAGTCAGGAAGTTCCCCAACCAGAAGCCCTGGATAAACAGTCAGGTACGTCAGATGCTGTGTGCTTGCTCTCTTGCATTTAAATCAGGCATTGAGGCCAAGTGCAAAGCTGCAAAGTATGGACTAAGGAAGACTATAACAACAGCCAAGAGGCATTACAGAGAAAAGCTGGACTGCCTCTACTCCACTCCACACCCTGGGCGCATGTGGCAAGGCCTGCAGCACATCACAGACTACAAAAGAAACACCAACAACACCACCAGCTTCACAGAGCCTGCCGGATGAGCTCAACACCTTTTACACCCATCTTGAGACCTCCAGCTTCAGTGCAGAGAGGAGACACACACATACGCACCCTCCCCCTCCACTAAAAGTCTCATCAGGCCAGGTAAATAAAGTACTGAGGAATATCAACTCCCGCAAGGAAGCAGGACCAGACAACATCCCTGGGCAGGCTGTCAGAGCATATGCTGCCAAGCTGACTGATGTTCTCACAACCATCTTTAACCTCTCCCTCAACCAGAACATAGTCCCCTCCTGCTTCAAAACCACAACCATCTTCCCCCTCCCCAAAAAGAGCCCGCTGACCTGCCTGAATGATTACAGGCCAGTAGCACTCACTCCAATCATCATGAAGTGCTTCGAGAGAGTGGTGCTGGCCCTCATTCAGGACAGCATATCAGATACCCTGGATCAGCTGCAGTATGCCTACCAACCCAACAAGTCCACCTCAGACGCCATTGCTGCTGCACTCCATTATTCCCTCTCCCACCTGGAAGATAAAGACTCCTACATCAGGATGCTCTTTGTCAACTACAGCTCCACCTTCAACACAGTCATCCCCCACAAACTCACTTACAAACTCTCTTCACTTGGCCTGCACCCCACCCTCTGTGACTGGCTACTGGACTTTCTGGCTGCCAGGCCTCAGTCTGTCAGGATTGGTAACAAGACCTCAGCCAGTATCATCACGGACACAGGTGTCCCACAGGGTTGTGTTCTCAGCCCCATCCTCTACAGCCTCTTCACCCATGACGGTGTCGCCTCTCACAAGGACAATGCCATCTTAAAGTTCACGGATGACACAGCAGTGATAGGATGCATCACTGGTGGCGATGAAGCGTCCTACAGGAGGAAGGTGGCCAGCCTGGTGTCATGATGTGAGGACAACAACCTCACCCTCAACACAGACAAGACGAAGGAAATGATAGTGGACATGAGGAAGGGGAGGATGCCTCATTGGCCACTGTTCATCCGGGAGCTTGATATAGAGAGGGTGAGCACCTTTAAATACCTGGGCATCCGGACTTCCGGGATGATGGCGGAGAGACATAACGCTTAAACAGAGAGCTCTCCCTAGCCGGATTAAAAATCATCGGTAAATGGCCAACTCGACATAAGCGGATCAATAAACCAAGGGATGAAAACACGAAGGAGCCGGGCACAAGGACAAAAGCAGGGTAAAATTAAAGAATTCCTCTTCAACAACGCAGGAGAAATCGCTGAACACGAGGCCCAAAAAAACGAGGTGACTGCAGCAGAGAAAATGGAGGATGCCAGGCTCGATACCATGAACACTGGCTTCGCCAGTTTGGGTAAAGAGTTGAAAGACTTCAAGCGGCAACTACAACAGGATTTAGCGGCTCTTAAGGAGGAGCTGAAAAAAGAGATTAAGGAGGAAATTATGGGCCTCCGAAGAGAAATGGAGCGCAAGCTAGCAGAAAACATGGAGGAGCTGTGCTCTCAACGGGCATGTATGACAGAAGCACAGGCCCGAATATCGGAGCTGGAAGATTGGAAGAGCGAGGCAAGCGAGCAGCTGCAGACCCTGACGGTGCAAACGCAGAGGATGCAGGAGAAAATAACCGACCTGGAGAGCAGGTCCAGACGGAGCAATATACGCATCTTCGGGATCCCGGAGGGCATTGAAGGCAACTCGATGACGAAATTCATGGATCAGTTCTTAAAAAAAGAGCTGGAGCTGCCCGGTGAAGCGGACCTGCAGATTCAACGAGCACACAGAGCCTCAGCACAGAACCCGAAACCAAACTCTCCACCCAGGTCAGTTGGGGTAAACTTTCTGAAATATGATGTAAAGGAAAGAATCCTGACACAAGCGTGGAAAAAAAAGATACGAATCGGCGACAAGCAGATATTCTTTGATCATGACTACCCGACAGAAATTGTGCAGCAGCGAAAGAAATATGCCAACATTAAAAAAACGCTGAAAGAGAAAAAAATTAGATTCCAAACGCCGCTAACGAAGATGAGGATTCATTGGGAGGACGGCGTAAAATCTTACAACATGGCCAGAGAGGCAGCGCGGGACATGATGGAGCGGGGCTTTGTGGTGAGCGTGCTGGAGGAAGCGGCTGGAGCACCGGCGGCACTGAACGCATCACGACAGCAGGAGTGGAGGAGAGTGAGCGGCAGAAGACGGGAGGAGACGTGGAGCAGCGGGCCCAGGAAAAACTGCAAGGCTTTCAACTGAAAGCCTAGATTATAACAAAGATTAAGAAAGGCACAGAAGAAATGAAGGCCAAGAAGATAAGGTAAAAGAGAAACAAACGGCTAGGAGAGGTTTAAGTGATTTTTGTTGGACATTTCTAGACTAATGACTATTACTTGGATGGTAAATACAGGTCTAGGGAGGGCCCCTCACTCGGTGAGGACAATCCCTCCACCCACCAACAGGGACCATTGGGCAGAAGAAAGGCCCAAAGTACGGAGGTCGAGATTTTTTAATGTGTTTTTATATAAATATGTGTTATTTTTGTTGTTAAAGGGGCTAGGAGCACAAGTTAAAAAAATGGAAAAACATGAATATGGGTAAAAATCTTAAGATAATGACACTAAACGTGAATGGTCTGAACTCACCTGTTAAAAGGGAAAGAATAATAAGAAAATTCAAGAAGGAAAAAGCCAAAATTATATTTATGCAAGAGACACATTTGAGCAAGACAGAACATGTGAAACTAAAGAGATTTGGCTATAAGAACTCCTACTACAGTTCATTTAAGGGAGGAACTAAAAGGGGGGTTATGATACTAATTTCAAACAAAATACAATTTGAATGTGAACAAGAAATCCAGGATTAAGAAGGCAGGTATGTAATAATAAAGGGAAGAATAGATGGTATGCAGATCACATTAGTGAACATCTATGCCCCACCAGAAAGTGACAAGGGTTTTTTTCAACATCTGTTTGATCTCATAGCAACACACAGTGAAGGAGTCCTAATTTGTGGAGGAGACTTAAATGCTGTCATGGATCATGAAGTTGATACAACAAGTGTTAAGAAGACAAAAAAACATGTAACAAAGTTCATAAGAACCTCACTGGCAGAAATGGGCATGGTAGACATATGGAGGGACCTGCACCCACTCGAAAAAGACTATACACATTATTCAGCAGTCCATAAAGTACACTCTAGAATAGATTACTTCCTTATGAATGAAGGTGACAGACACAGGGTGAGAAATTGTCGGATTGGAGGGGCAGAAATATCAGATCATAATCCTATATACATGGAAATATATTTAAACAATAGAAAATGACAAACAACATGGAAACTTAATGTAGGACTGTTAAATGATGAGAAAATGAAAGAAAGAATAAAAGTAAACAAACGAGTATATCCAAGAGAATGACAATGAAGAAGTCGACCCAACAATACTATGGGATGCACTAAAAGCCGTGTTAAGAGGTAAATTAATTGTTGAAACAGGAAAAGCAAATAAATCTAAACTGGAAACATATGAACAAAGATGTGAGAGACTGAGGGAATTAGAATGTAAACATCAAAGCACAAATGACCCAAAAATATACCAAGAAATTAAAGAAGAAAAAATAAAGATAAAAGAAACACAAATAGATGAAACTGAAAGGAAAAATAGATATCTAAAGCAAAAATATTATGAAACGGGACCAAAAGCCACAAAACTGCTGGCAAAACGGTTAAGAAAACAACAAACAGTGAATAATGTATATAAGATTAAAGACCCCATCACAAATAAAACCACAGTTAACCCAGAAAACATCGAAGAAATATTCCATAATTTCTATCAAGAACTATACTCGCAACCTGAAGAAACAAATACTAAGGATATTAAAAAATTTCTATGCACATTGGACTTGCCATCAATAGGAAATCAACAAAATGAAAAGCTAACAGCAGAAATAACAACACAAGAGATTAGAGATGTGATTAAGTCACTTAAAAACGATAAATCACCAGGTAGTGATGGATACCCATCTGAGTTTTATAAACTGTTTATAGAAGAACTCACGCCACAGCTCCTGAAGTCATTTAATTGGACATTGAACAACAACAAAATACCTCCATCATGGAACGAAGCCATTATTTCAGTTATTTTAAAGCCAGGGAAAGATAGAGAACAATGCGGAAACTATAGACCAATCTCTTTATTAAATGTGGATTATAAAATATATACAACAATTATATGTAAACGAATAAAGACATTCTTGACGGAATTGATAGAAGATGATCAAACTGGTTTCATAGAGGGACGCCAAACACATGACAATATCAGGAGAACAATACATATAATTAATCAAATACATAAAGAAAAGAAAAGCGCAGTAATAATGAGTTTAGACGCAGAAAAAGCATTTGACAGGGTTAACTGGAAATTCCTATATAGTGTGCTGGAACGCTTTGGATTTAACGAAAAATCAGTACAATGCATAAGGACGCTGTATCAAGAACCTGTGGCAAGAATCAAGATAAACGGTAGCTTAACAGACAAAGTAAATATACAAAGATCAACCAGGCAGGGATGCTGCTTATCGCCCACCTTGTTTGCTCTGTTCATAGATCCACTGGCTCAAGCGATACGACAAAATAAGAAATTAAAATGTGTAACAATAAAGGGAGCGGAACACAAGATTGGGCTATTTGCAGACGATATTATAGTTTACCTTGAACAACCAGATGAATCAATAATGGAAATGATGAACTTGATAGAAAATTTTGGAAAATTATCAGGATACAAGATAAACATAACAAAAACACAAATACTGACATTCCACTATAACCCTATAAACCAGATAACTGATAAGATCAAACTAAACTGGAAACAAAAAGAAATAAAATACCTTGGAGTGAACATACCTAAAGATCTAAGCAAAATCTATAAAGCAAACTATGATAGGTTGGAACAAGAAATAAAAAAAGATATTGATAGATGGTCAATCTTAAATATGGATCTGAATTCAAAAATTGAGACAGTCAAAATCAGCATACAACCTAGATTACTTTACCTCTTCCAGGCTCTACCAACAGAGATTCCAGGTGCCCAGTTCTCAAAGTGGGACAGGATGATATCGAGATTTGTTTGAGGAGGTAAAAAGCCAAGAGCGAAATATAAAACTCTCCAGTTACCAAAAGAGAAAGGAGGCATGGGCCTACCGAGTCTCAAGGAATATTACTACTCAGCACAAATAAGATATATCATATGTTGGTGCGACGAAGGATATGAGGCAAAATGGAAAGAAATGGAAAAGGAAATTGAGGGACTCCCAGTACAAAGCATAATAGGAGATAAAGATGCATATAAGCAAATCAAACAACTTTGGAACTGTGGTATAAAATAGTACAAAAGTATAATATAAAGGAAGACATAAAACTATTGAAATGGGTAGCATTTGACAGTCAGTTTGAACCGGCAAAGCAAGATAGGGGATACAAAATTCTGGTGAACAAGGGAATCATAGCATGGGGCAATATCGGAAAAAAAGATCTCGGGAGCTTTGTAAACATCAGAAGAAAATTTAAACTAGAAAGATCGGAATTCTTCAGGTATCTGCAGATGAGAGACTATTATATGAAGAAGATTAGGCATAACCTCCAAACAGATGGGAGCGAGATTATACAATTCATTTTAAGCTCATATGCAGGAAATAAAATAAGAATTATTTCAAAGCTATATCAGAAACTTATGGCAAACAAACACTCAAGTAACTATATAAAGGAGAAATGGGAGAAAGAGCTAAATTTAAACATAACAGAAGAAAGCTGGCAGGAAATATGGAAAACACAACACACATCAACAAATTCAAGGACATGGAGGGAATTTGGATGGAAAAACCTGATTCGCTTTTTCATTACACCACAGATTCAAGGAATATATACAAATACCCAATCTTTATGCTGGAGGGGATGTGGGGCTCAAAATGCAGACCACTCACATATGTTTTGGAAATGCTGCAAAATCTCATCATTCTGGAAATCTATTCATGTGACAATACAGAGGATATTAGGATATAATATACCAATGAACTGTAACCTGATGTACTTATGTGATCTTAAAAGAGACAATGTAATACAGGCTGAGGACAGATATCTAGTTAAAATCTTGTTGATTGCATGTAAAAAAACAATCACAAAAAAATGGCGGTCAGAAGTTCTTCCTGACCAAGAGCAATGGACTGACATTGTTGAGGACATACGTATGATGGAAAAACTAACATATCGACAAAGAATGCAAGAAGGACTATGGGAAAAAAAATGGCGGAAATGGACACACTACAAAGTGCAACAACGAGACAGAAATTGAAAGAATAACCAAAGACGCTGGAAAAACCAGAAGAATTAAGAGATGGAAACTAAAAACTTGATGCTCCAACATTTGCCCCCCCTTTTTTTTTTCTTTCTTTCTTACTCTAGCCCCTTTGTTTTTAAATGTAGACTGTGATCTGAATGCAATATATATGATGAAAAATGAATAAAAACCTAAGTTACAAAAAAAAAAAAAATACCTGGGCATCCACATCAGCGAGGACCTTACGTGGGCACTTAACACCACAGAGCTGGTTTAAAGAGCTCAGTGGCTGTACTTTCTGAGGAGGCTGAGGAAGTTTGGCATGTCCCTCAAGATCCTCAACAACTTCTACAGCTGCATCATTGAGAGCATCTTGGCCAACTGCGTCACTGCGTGGTATGGCAGCACTACTGCTTTGGACCGCAAACGCCTGCAGAGAGTGGTGAAGACAGCAGAGAAGATCATTGGGACTCCACTCCCCTCTCTGTCAATCTTCTATCACCACAGAGTCCAAAGGAGAGCTGCCTCCATCCTCCAGGACCCCACCCACCCCAGCACAGAATGTTCACACTTCTACCCTCAGGCCGGAGGTACAGAAGTGTGAAATTCAATTCAATTCAATTCAACTTTATTTATATAGCGCCATTTCACAACAACAGTCATCTTATAGCACTATCAACTGTAGGGGGAACCCCCACAGTTGCAGAAAGACCCCAGCAATCAGGCGATCCCCTGTGAGCAAGCGCTTGGTGACGGTGGAGAGGAAAAACTCCCTTTTAACAGGAAGAAACCTCCAGCAGAACCAGGCTCAGGGAGGGGCAGTCATCTGCTGCGACTGGCTGGGGGGTGAGGGGATAGAGAAGATGAAAAGAACAGACATGTAGAGAGCAAACAGCACGATGGGGATTCAATCTATGGGAGAGAACAAACAGATGTTAATGACCAGCAAAAAAAAATATTTCATTGAGAGTAAGGAAAGGAGTGAGGCCCAGTGCATTACTGGAGGTCCTCCGGCTGACTAAACCTATTAGCAGCATAACGAAGGGAGGGTTCAGAAACACATGATCCCTCCCTAATTGTAGGCTATATCAAAAAGGTAGGTTTCAGCCCTATTCTTAAAAACAGAGATCGAGTCTGACTCCCGAATCCAGATTGGCAGCTGGTTCCACAGGAGAGGAGCTTGATAACTGAAGGCTCTGCCTCCCATTGTACTTTTGGAGATTCTAGGTATTACAAGTAATCCTGCATTTTGGGAGCGTAGTGCTCTGTTAGGATAATACGGTAGTATCAGATCTTTTAAATAAAAAGGAGCCTGATTGTTTAGAGCTTTGTAAGTAAGAAGAAGGATTTTAAACTTAATTCTAAACTCTATGGGAAGCCAATGAAGGGAGGCCAGAACCGGAGAGATATGATCTCTCTTTCTAGTACCTGTTAAAACTCTTGCTGCAGCATTTTGGATCAGCTGAAGACTTTTTAAAGATGTTTTAGGACAGCCTGATAATAAATGAATGAATGAATGAATTTATTTATTTCGGATAGGATAGTACATTACAGGTTAAAAGAAACTGTATAATATAAAACAAGGTCAAATTAGACAAAGACTCCTTCTACTATACAATACCACGTGAGTTATCCGAAATGGGTGATGGCTGAAGCAGCAGCTTATATTGCCCACCCATATTCCATCCAAGAATTCAAAAGAGAAAAAAGAAAAAACAAGACAAGAGCGATTACAATTTAAAACAAAGCTAAGACAAAATGTGACTGAGAGAAAAAAGAAAACTGAGCTAGTCTAAGTTAAGCGGTTACTATTCAAAAACAAATCTAAGACATAGTGTCACAGAGAAAAAAAGAAAAAAAAGAAAAACTAAGCTACAACACAACACAGGCTGGAAATGTCGATCCTTATGTGGGTTTACATGTCGTCTTGTAAATATGTTTGGAGTATTTCTTCCTTTAGTTTTTGTTTAAATTGTCCAAGCGTTGTACATGATTTTAATTCAGGTCCAAAATCGTTCCATAATCTGACTCCTTGCACTGAAATACAGTGTTGCTTGGTGGTTGTTCTCACTGTAGGCTTTTGAAATATACATGTTCCTCTGAAGTGATATCGTTTCTCCCTTGTTTGGAACAACTTTTGGATATTTGCGGGCAGTGATAGATTCTTCACTTTGAACATTATTATTGCGGTTTTAAAGTCAATCAGATCTTTCAACTTGAGAGTTTTTTGTTTAAGAAAAAGTGGGTTTGTTGGTTCCCTGTAAGCTGCTTTGTTGATTATTCTAATAGCTGTCTTTTGAAGCATAAAGAGTGGATATATGTTTGTTTTATATGTATTTCCCCATACTTCATTACAATATGTCATGTATGGGAGTATTAATGAATGATACAAGGTGTATAGTGTGGGTTGATTCAGCAAATTTTTCACTCTGTGTAAAATTGCAATTGATTTGGATACTTTACCTTTAATATAATTAATATGAGGCTTCCAACACAGTTTGTTATCAATTATTACTCCAAGGAATTTAGTTTCGGATACCCTTTCAATCTCTACACCATTTACACTGAGTTTGGGTACTGGGTAGTTGTGATGGTTGTTAAAGACTATAAATTTTGTCTTGCTTAAATTGAGCGTTAATTTGTTTGAATCAAACCACAGTTTAAGCTTTCCTAATTCCTTTCCGAGTGTATCCAGAAGTTGTTCCAAATTGTTTCCACTGCATAGCAGATTAGTGTCATCAGCAAACAATATTAAGTCCATTTTTTCTGAAACTTTTCTGAAAGAATTACAATAATCTAATCTCGAGCTAACAAAAGCGTGGATCAGTTTCTCAGCATCACTCTGAGACAAGATGCTCCTAATCTTGGCAATATTACGCAAATGATAGAAGGCAGTCTTAGAAACAAATTTAATATGTGAATTGAAGGACAGATCTTGATCAAAAATAATTCCAAGGTTCCTCACAGAGCTATTAAGAGAAAGAGTAACCGCATCCAAACTGAAAGTTTGATTTGGAAAGGAATTTCTAAGGTTTTTTGGACCAACAAGAATGACTTCAGTCTTATCTGAATTTAATAGCAGGAAATTACAAGTCATCCAAGCTTTGATTTCCTTAAGACAGGCTTCTAACTTGGCGAATTGATTACTATTATCTGGCTTCATTGACAGGTATAATTGTGTGTCATCTGCATAACAATGAAAATGTATACAGTGCTTTCTAATAATGTTGCCTAACGGAAGCATATATAAACTAAAAAGAGTAGGGCCTAGCACAGATCCCTGTGGAACTCCATGACTAAGCTTTGAGTTGAAAGAAAACTCATTATTTACATGAACAAACTGGAACCTATCAGATAAATAAGATCTAAACCACTGCAACGAAGTTCCATTAAGTCCAACATAGTGTTCTAATCTATCAAGTAGAATATTATGATCGATAGTATCAAAAGCTGCACTAAGGTCTAAAAGGACAAGTACAGAAACCAGTCCATTATCAGATGCAATGAGGAGGTCATTAGTGACCTTCGCTAAGGCTGTTTCAGTACTATGATGGATTCTAAACCCAGATTGAAACTCTTCAAGTAAACCATTTCCCTGCAGGTGGTCAAATAATTGCAAGCAACAACTCTTTCTAAGATTTTTGAAATGAAAGGGAGATTAGAGATTGGTCTATAGTTAGCTAAAGCTCCTGGATCTAGCGTTGGCTTTTTGAGTAAGTGTTTAATTACAGCCGTTTTAAAAGCCTGCGGTACATGGCCTAAAGTTAATGAAGAATTGATTATATGAAGAATAAAGCTACCAATAAGTGGGAAGACTTCTTTAAATAACCTGGTAGGAATAGGGTCTAAAAGACAAGTTGAAGGTTTGGATGAGGAAACTATTTTGTCTAACTCACAAAGGTCGATTGGAGTAAACTCATCAAGACAGACATCAATAGAAGGAGTTGTAGTAGTTACAGTATTTAAGTTAACTGTGGGAAGAATCTGATTGATTTTATCTCTGAAGGATGAAATTTTATTATTGAAAAAGTTCATAAAGTCCTGACTAGTAAGCTCTAAGGGAATGCTAGGATTGACAGAGTCCTGACTCTTTGTCAACCTGGCTACAGTGCTGAAAAGAAACCTGGGATTATTCTTGTTCTCTTCTATTAATGCAGAGTAATAACTCGTTCTAGCTTTTCTAAGAGATTTTTTATAAATTAAAAGGTGATTTCTCCAAGCTAAATAGATTTCATCTAAATTAGTGGAGCGCCATTTTCTTTCTAATTGACGAGTCTTCTGTTTTAAGCTACGAGTTTCTGTGTTGAACCAAGGAGTTAGAAATCTCTGATTAGACTTTTTCTTTTTTAAGGGGGCCACCAAGTCTAGAGTCTGATGCAGAGAAGCTGTAACACTATCCACCATGTTATCAATTACAGAAGGAGCAAGCTGTCTATAGCTTATTTCCGTTGTGTTGACACATGGCATAGAGGAAACAATCCGCGTAAATTTGGTAACAGCATCATCTGAGAGGCATCTACTGTAATAATATTTTTCTTTAGGAGCCAAATAGTCAGAAATAGTAAAATCAAAGGTTTACAGACAATGGTCAGACAGTACAGGGTTATGAGGAGACACTACAAGATTTTCTATTTCTATGCCATATGTCAGAACAAGGTCCAATGTATGGTGGAGGTAATGAGTAGAATTTCCTACTTTCTGAGAAAACCCAATCGAGTCTAATATTGAATTAAATGCCACATTAAGGCAGTCACTATCTACATCCACATGTATATTAAAGTCCCCTACTATAATTATTCTATCAGATTTCAGCACTAAATCAGCTAAGAAATCAGCAAATTCGGATAAAAATTCTGAGTAGGTTGATGGTGGACGATAAACTATGGCAAATAAAATTGGGTTTAACCTAAAATTGCTAAAGTGCCCAATACTGAGGACCAGGCCCTCAAAGGAATTATAACCTGTTTTTTGCTTTACATTAACTAGTAATTTGGAATGGTAAATTGTTGCTACTCCTCCTCCACGACCAGAACTTCTGGGATTTTGACAGTTTAAATAACCAGAGGGAGTTGATTCATTTAAACCAACATAATCCTCTTGCCCTAACCAAGTCTCTGTAAGGGAAATTAAATCAATCTGATGATCAGTTAACAGATCATGGACTAACAGAGACTTGGGAGTTAGAGACCTAATATTTAGTAAACCACATTTAATTTTTAAATTATGAGGAGGAACAGAGGCCAGATCATTCAGTTTAGAGGCTTTGTTTAATTTGAGTTTTACCAATATTTTGCTTAATCACTTTGGGATGCTTATATATTATATTTTTATTTACTTTGGAGGGAGCAGACAACGATTCTCTGATGGGGAAGACAGGGGCTAAGTTGAGGGGTGGCGGATGAAGAGGAGCTGCAGAGAGGCGTGTAAGACGGCGACTCTGCTTCCTGGTCCCAACTCTGAGTAGTCAATGTTTTGGAAATTTGGATAAAAAAGATGCCAGATTGTTAGATAAATGAGAAGCACCATCCAAAGTGGGATGAATGCTGTCTCGTCTCATAAGACCAGGTTTTCCCCAAAAAGAGCTCCAATTGTCAATGTAGCCCACGTCATTTGCAGGACACCACACAGACAGCCAGTGGTTCAAGGATGACGAGCGGCTAAACATGTCATCACTGGTCAGATTGGGGAGGGGCCCAGAGAATACTACAGTGGCAGACATCGTTTTTGCAAAGTCACACACCGATTCTACATTAAGTTTCGTGACTTCCGACTGCCGGAGACGGATGTCATTAATGCCGGCGTGAATAACAATTGTGGAGTATTTACAGTTACTTTTAGCCAGCATTTTCAAATTTGACTCGATGTCGCCTGCTCTGGCCCCAGGAATACATTGAACTATGGCCGCTGGAGTCTCTAGGTTCACGTTTCTGACTACAGAGTCGCCAATGATCAGAGTTTTTTCCTCAGCGGGTGTGTCGCTGAGCGGGGAAAAACGAAATGCAGGACATCCAGACTAAAAAAACTCCTTCTTTCCCACTGCCATCAGACTCCTGAACAAATAACACAATTCCGGACACAGCTTTGTAGATAGGAATTCACATACTGGATGCCAAATTTGCACATTGTACATAGTCTCACCCCATTTCATGTCCATATCATCTCTGTTGCTAAATTATCATTGTACAGTCTACTGTCACGAGCCTCCTCATGCGCTTTTATGCAGCGCATGAAGGAGGGGAAGGATGAATGGATTTACTCGCAGGTTACACCACAACCACATTTATTAACACAAAAGGCAAACCGTTCCAAAAATAAGGACATACAAAAAGGTAACGGGGTGCACCAAAGGGCTCACACGTTAGACGTGCAGCGGGGCAGACCACGGTGCACAGTGGCCACAAAAAACAGTGCAAAATAATATAACAGCTCGGGTAAACTCAGAGTCCTCCAGGACGCTCGACTGACTCTGGAGAAAGTAACTGGGCAAGTGTCAAAGTGTAGCAGCACAACTGCAAGGGGAAACACTAACAGTTTGTACTCACAGAGCAGGAGCAGTCCGAGTAGTCCAAGTCTCCCAACGAGCACACACAATCAATTGTTACACTGAGGGGAGTAGTGACAGTGTAGTCTCCAACACCTTCATGAGACAGTACATCCATACGGCGATTCACGTCCATATGACTATGCACAATGGTCTAGTAATTCTTGACTGGCAAAGGCAGCCTAAGTACAAGCACTGCTGGAACAACAGATTGGGTGCACCTGGGTGAGGCGCAGGAAAACCAATTACCAGAGTGAAACCAGCTGGCTGTCAAGAGAGGGGGCGTGGTCGGACCGGCAGGTGCTAGACAATGGCCACACAAATGTAGGTCAAAGAGGCTGCCAAACAGCTGCCGGCCAGAGCAGTGGCTACAGGCACGGAAAAACAAAGAACAAAAGACATAGAAACTACAAGAACTCAAAAGAAGACATTCGTCGTCGGCCTCCGTCAGTCTATGATGACCATGGAAGAGAATCCTAAACGTCTACTTTGCTGGAACAGCACTGCCTGTGGCTGAACAGGCCGATGCGCGAATGGCAGTCCCTGTCACACAGGTCGCACTTGTGGGTGGTCTCCGTGCTGCTGGGTCTGTGGCGGTTCTTCCTGCGGGTCCTTTTTTCATCTGCTGCAGCAGTCAGTCTCTCTTCACCCGCCTTGAGCTGTCTGGTCAGGGTGTCTCTCCATTTGGAGCAGTCCGTTGCAAGGTCCTTCCAGCGCTCTGTGTTGTGCAGAGCAAAGAAGACATAGTACACAAATATACCGAACCCGAGCCACAGAGAACGGTCAGAACCAAGCCTAAAGGACAAACCTGGCTTGGTTTGTGACAGTCTACTGGGTATTATCAGGGCACATGGCTTTATACAAGGAATTCTCAAACTGGATGCTAATTTGTACGTTGCTCATTTGCACATTGTACATAGTCATGTGCCATCTCACGTTCATATCATCTCTGATTTTAAAATTGCCATTGTACAGTCTATTGTGTGTTATCAGAGACAAGTCATACTCACTCAGTGAATTTTTATTTTACTCAGGGACATGTTATAGTCACCCAGTGAATTTTCATTCTTCTTGTTTCCTCTAGTCTTAGCTGCTTTTTCATTCATTCATTCATTCATTCATCTTCTTCCGCTTAATCCTTTTTGGGTCGCGGGGGGCTGGAGCCTATCCCAGCATCTTTGGGCGAGAGGCAGGGTACACCCTGGACAGATAGCCAGTCCATCGCAGGGCCAACACAAAGAGACAGACAACCATTCACTCTCACAGTCATACCTAAGGACAATTTAGAATCCCCAGTTTGATGCCAATTTTACCTAACTTGCATGTTTTTGGCATGTGGGAGGAAACCGGAGAAATCCCGGAGTAAACCCACGCAGACACGGGGAGAACATGCAAACTCCACACAGATCACTGTTGGTCTGGGCCTGGGATCGAACCCAGGATCCCCAGGCCAAGGGTGAGTTGCTGTGCTGCCGCAGTGCTAACCACTCCGCCACCGTGCTACCCCCTTAGCTGCTTTAACTGTCCTAATTGCTTTAATGTGTATTTATTAGTATTTATTAGTATGAGTATTAAGGTGTGTGTTTATTACCTTTATTAGTATTAGTATTGATGTGTATTTATTACCTTGGCATTCGTTGCGGACAGCAGAGTAAGAAGTTCATTGCTCAGGAAATGTTGCATTTCTTAACTGTGCACATGATAATAAAGCCTTTGAATCCTTGAATCCCAGTGAGGAGCTTGTTCCATTCCATTATAGCTTTGTATGAGAAGGCTGATTGTCCAAAAGCAGTTTTATGTAGGGGGATGCAACAATGCCACCTAGAGGAAGTCCTTGTTACTCTGGTATTTTGTTCAGAATTTAGGTACACACAAGTCTTAAGAGGTGGGGGTGCAGAACCATTGATAGTTTTAAAGACCAACCATATATTTGCATACATGATCATATTTTCAAAGCTTAACATCTTGTGTTTGGCAAGTATGCCACAATGGTGATACTGTCTTGTCGTCTTATCCAGAATTTTGATGGATTGTTTATACAGAGATTCCAAAGGTTTCAGAGTCGTATTGTTAGCTTGTGACCAGCATGAGATGCTATAGGAGAAATGTGTCAAAATCATGGCATTCAGAAAGGTTTTGGATCCTTTTAGAGTAAGTAAATTTCTGATGCAATGAAAGTTTGCAAGGTTATATTTCAGAGTGCGGCTCATCCGTTTTATGTGCTTTTTAAAGCTGCATGAGGGATCTAATACTTAAATATTATCTAAATACTTAAACTCTGTTACATTTTCTATATTTGCTCCATTTACAGTTATACTCAGTGCGTATGATTTTGTTTGTTGGTAAAATATATGATAGCTATTTTCCCTACGTTCAGAGTGAGGCATGATTGATTAAGCCATTTTGACACTTTCTCCATTGCTATCATTAACTTGTCAGCCACTTGTTTGGTATCCTTCCCATGTGTGAAGATGACTGTGTCGTCTGCATACATCTGAATTTTATGTCATTTTCACATACTGATGGCAAATCATTAATATACAAAGTAAACAGCAGCCTAAACTTGAACCATGTGGTACTCCCATGGTGCATGCCTTTGATCGGGATACAGTATTGTTTATGCGCACACACTGGGAGCGACCAGATAGATAAGATTTTAACCAGCTAAGGGTATTTATGGACAGTTTATAGCCTGATAGTTTAGAAAGAAGGACTGATTGACCATATCAAAGGCTTTACGCAAGTCTAAAAAGATAGCTCCTACCACACCCCCACCCCTTTGTGCAGATTTTCTTTTATTGTTTCAATAAAGTAAAAAAAAAAAAAAAAATTAAATCACCCTTTATTGTCATTCAACCAATCATGTACAGTAGAACAAAATTGTGTTTTTCCTATCTACAGTGTTAATCACACACACCCCATATGTAGAATCAGAGAGCCGCTGCCATGCAAGGCACCGCCACAGATTTCCCTCCTCCATTCCATTATTGCTGAGCACCAAGCTGGACAGCAGGAAGTTCTGCTTTTATATGGTCTTCGGCATGACCTGGCCGCAGTGAGATCAATGTTGAATTGGGTCACCGTGAAGAAGTTCTTCCCCAACCACCCGATCAGGAAAAACCCAGTGAAGCTGTACAGGTATTGCAACTACCGCATCAGCAACGTAGGGACCATCACACTAACAGACCACTACGCAACAAGAGTTGTTCCTGACTTCATCTTCCAAGTGGCTACACACGGAGACAACATACTAGGTTGTGACCTGTTCTACCAGCTGGGCTTCACCATCCACGATGGTAACAGACTCTGTTTGACAGACGACGAGTGGGACGCAACACACCCAGACAACGACGACGAGGGTACAGCCGTCACATGCTCACAAGAGGAGCACCGCCCGGAGAAGGGGCAGCGACTGGACTCGCCTCAGATCCTCGCCCAGCATAAGTCTCAGGGAACCACTGCAGAGCTGCAGGAGAGGGAGCCCATGTCTATTGGGAACCCCAGGACACAACAACCCAGCATAGGTTCTATCAACAGTGACAGCAACACATTGCCACGCCATCGAGGGAGAGGGGGAGAAGAGGCCAGACTCCTTCCCAGTCCACGCCCAGCACCAGCCTCCAGGAGCCACTGCTGAGCTGCAGGATGACGAGACCATGACCCAATGAAATGCAGTAGAGCCACCAGACTGCTGTTGAATCCATGCCCAGCACCAGTCTCCAGGAGTCACCACTGAGCTGCAGGATGAAGAGTCCATGACCCAACAGGATGCAGCAGAATCACCACACAGCAGATGTGAGAGCCACACCATCACAACCACGACACCAAATGTAGCCGAACACAGCACCACTCACAGTGGTGGACTGGGTCCGGGTCCGCAGAACCGAATGACTGGACCCGCAGTCGGCCTCAACATCCATCAAGATCACCATGCAACTGGGGCCAGCGACCTTCCAACAGGCAGAGGGTTCGGTGTGGCATGGCAACCATCTTCGCTGAGTTTGAGCAGCTGCCCCAGATGACATGGGTATGCAGGAGTCAACTCGCACGGTGTGGGACCCAGACTGGGGTTTCAAAGAAGACGATCCTGGTCCACGGGCTTCCGCACCTCCAGGGCGTGTCCACCATGGGCTCGCCACAAGGCCCCTCTGAACTGAACTGTCTTCCTCAATAAAAAGGACTGTTGAGCTAGGGCTGCGACTGCCAGCGAATAGTGGCACAACAAACCACTCAGCCGCGCTGGGCCATGCAGTCGTCTCCCTGTTAGCCCTAGCTAGTTTGGGAGTTTCCCTGTATCAAATTGGGGAGGGTCAATTCGGCTATATGTGTTGCTCTGTTTTTCCAAGGGGAAGGGGGTGAATGTGGTATTCTGAAACCACAAGTTTGGTCAGTGTCAGTGTGATGATGGGGGCACTGTGTGACGTCATCACGCCGAACATATAAATGTGAGGGACGGCCATTTTGCAGCCTCTTCTTTGGTGCTCAGCCTCCCAACCAAAAACACCTTGTATTACCATAATTAGCCTTTTGTAATAAAGTTTGTGTTCATAGCAAAGTCCACTCTGTTGGTCATTCCACATTTTCTGGACATAACAACCTCTTGACTCAGATTTCTCTGTGCTGTGTCTGATGGAATAAATACTGATCGGCGGGCTGATCATCTTAAATTGGTAGATGTGATTTCAGAAGATATACAGTATTTAGAAAAAGCAAGCAGACTCTCAATGTGGACGTGGAACAATATTACATTTAGTAGTGTGACAATTTAAACACATCAGTTGTTCATGCAATATTTGGAAAAAATGGCTATGCATTATCTTTTGCTGTGTGGTGTTATTTTTACAGAATGATGATAATTATGAACACAGACAAAGGCAAAACTACTGGTGTTGATATTGCTGTCCTGTCAAAGTGCTAACTTTTCAGTTTGTTTTCTGCTATATGTACGATATAAGAGAGATCGACTTCATTTATCAAAAGAAAACTTCTAAAACTCACCAATATCCTATGCAATGCAACTACAAGTGTCAACAATCTGTCCCTGCTGTTACCCATATATATCAACATTCCATCCTCACGCTACCCCCTAGAAAACTGGTCAAAGGTTACATGCCTTTCATCGCAATAAACAATGCAGCATTTTAAGATAAGATAAGATAAAATAAGCCTTTATTAGTCCCACAATGGGGGAAATTCCAGGATTGCAACAGCACAGGGATAGCAACACTCAGAGCAACAATCAGAAGGCAAGAAAAAAAAAAAGCAAGAGCAGCTAATATACATATGTACATATTACTATAAATATATGTATATATATATATATATATACACACAGACACACAGTGCGGAGCATTGTAGCTAGATGGAATAATATGTACGGAGCATTGTAGCTAGATGGAATAAATATGTAAATACATAAACACACACAGTGCAGAGCATTGTTGCTAGATGGGATGAAACAGCACAACCGTCTACTTAGTTATCCTACATGGTATGATTATGTGCCCATACATATTCTCACCCTCCATAGCGACTGGTATTTTCCTAGTTGTATGCCGGAGGGGACCATTGTGTAAGTCTATTGCATCTTTTGCATTCAAAAACTATTAGGTTGTTACGTCGTTTTGCTATCTCTGCGAGCAGCCCTGCTTAGGTTGTACAGTCTGACAGCCGTAGGTAGGAAGGACCTGTGAAACCTCTCGGTTGTGCACCTGGGATGATGTAGTCTGCTGCTAAATGAGCTCCTCAGTGCATTCAGTATGTCCTGCATAGGGTGGAACTCGGACTCCAGCAGAGATGCCAGTTTAGCCACCATCCTTCTCTCTCCTATCTCCTCCACCAGGTCAAGGCGCTGCCCCAGGACAGAGCTAGCTTTCTTGATCAGTTTGTTCAGTCTCTTCCTATCGGCTGCGGTAATGCCACTGCCCCAGCAGACCACTCCAAAAGTGATAGCTGATGCCACCAACGTGTCATAGAATGTCTTCAGCAGCGCCCCTTGTACACCAAAAGACCTGAGTCTCCTCAGTAGGAACAGCCTGCGCTGTCCCTTCTTGTAGAGTGCGTCAGTATTGTGTGACCAGTCTAGTTTATTGTTCAGATGAACACCCAGGTACTTGTAGGATGTCACCATCTCAATGTCTGTTCCCTGTATATTTACTGGTGCTGTGAGGGGTTGTCCATGCCTGCGGCAGTCCACCACCAGCTCCTTAGTTTTCCTCGCGTTGATCTGGAGGCAGTTCCGATGGCACCAGTCCACGAAGTCCTGGATAAGCCCTCTGTACTCAGCTTCATCTCCATTGGAGATGAGGCCAACGATCGCAGAGTCATCAGAGAACTTCTGTAGATGGCAGTGTGCTGTGTTGTGTGAGAAGTCCGCAGTATAAAGAGTGAACAGGAAGGGAGCCAACACCGTTCCCTGGGGGGCCCCCGTGCTACCTATGATCATGTCGGACACACAGTCCCGGGTTCTCACAAACTGAGGCCGGTTCGTGAGGTAGTCCAGGATCCATGATGACAGGTGCTGGTCCACCCCTGCGTGCAGCAGCTTGTCCTTCAGGATCATCGTTTGGATGGTGTTGAAAGCACTGGAGAAGTCAAAGAACATGATCCTCACCACATTCCCGGGCTTCTCCAGGTGGGACAGAGAATGGTGAAGGAGGAAGATCACCGCATCCTCCACCCCAATGCCATGCTGGTAGGCGAACTGGAGTGGATCCATCGCTGGTTCCACCAGGGGGCGGAAGTGAGCAAGGAGCAGTCTCTCCAGGGTCTTCATCAAGTGGGACATCAAGGCCACCGGTCTGTAGCTGTTCAGGTCTTTGGGGTGGGAAGTTTTTGGTACAGGTACCACACAAGATGTTTTCCACAGCTGTGGTACCCTCCCCAGCTTCAGGCTCAGGTTGAAGATGTATGCCACAATCCCACACAGCTGGTCTGCACAGGACTTGAGGAGCTTTGCGCTGATGCCGTCCGGTTCCATCGCCTTCCTCGCCTTGATCTTCCTCAGCTCCGTCCTCACCTGGGTCTTGGTCAGGGTCAGGATGGGGGGCTGTGTGTTGGGAGTGGGGGGGTGTTGGTGGAGTGGGGAGTGGGCAGCAGGACTTGATGTCTTTAGAGGCAGCAGTGGTTGTTGTGCAGTCAGCGGGGAGGGCGGTTGGTCAAACCTATTGAAAAACAGATTCAGATTGTTCGCCCACTCCCTGTCCCCCGTGGCCTGGGGGGAGGTATTTTGGAGCCCAGAGATGGTTTTGAGGTTTCTCCAGACCCCGCTGATGTCGCTCTGCTGCAGCTTGTCCTCCATCTTCTTCCTGAAGCTGTCCTTGCCTTCTCTGATCTTTCTCCTCAGCTCCCTCTGTACGGACTTCAGCATCTCCCTGTTCCCAGACCTGAAGATCCTCTTCTTCTCTCTCAGAAGTGTTTTTATCTCAGGGTTGATCCAGGGTTTGTTGTTTGAGCAACACCGTATGGTCTTGGTGGGAACGGAGTTGTCCACACAGAAGCTGAGGTAGCCCGTGAAGGTGTGAGTGAGGCCATCGATGTCCTCACCATGTGGATCGCAGAGCTGCTTCCAGGCAGTGGCTTCAAAACAGCCCTTTAGAGTGTCCATTGCCTCCTCAGACCATAACTTCACTGTGCACATGGCCGGAGGTTGTCTGTGCACTAGGGGTTTGTACACCGGCCGGAGATGAACCAAGTTGTGATCCGATCTCCCGAGTGGGGGGAGTTGTGATGAGGTGTACGCCTCCTTAGTGTTTGTGTAGAATAAGTCCAGTGTTTTATTGTCTCTAGTGTGGCATGTGACATACTGGGTAAACTTGGGTAGAATGGGAGATAGTGAAACATGGTTGAAATCGCCTGAGATGAGGAGAAGAACATCTGGGTGTTCTGTCTGCAGCCTGCTGGTTACTGAATGGATGACGCCACGCGCTGTCCCAGCGTTCGCCGTCGGATTACCCATATATATCTTTACCCATATATATCAACATTCCGTTCTCACGCTCCCCCCTTAGGTCACTGATCAAAGGTTGTCACAGGTCAAAGGGGGGCAGGAGGAGAGGTCAAAGGTACCATCCATCAAACTTTTTGACATTAAGTATATACAGTATATATACGTATATATATATATATATCCCTCTTTCATGTTGGCACAAAACACTCAGCAAGTTCATGGAAGAAAAGTTTACAAAAAAGAAACGTTGCAGATTTACAGCAGAAGCAAATTTACCAGAAAATAGTTGCACATTTTAGGTAAAAAAAAATAGCAAATTTGACAAAAAAGTTTACAATTAAAAAAGTCTCAAAACAGTTGCTAATTTATGACAAGAAAAAGTAGCAAATTTATCAGGAAAAAAGTTGTAAATTAAGAGGAAAAAAGTCATAGGTTTACAACAGATGTATGTTTTTGATGAAAAAAGTGCCAAATTTATGACAAAAAGCAGCAAATATGATAAAAATAACTGTAAATTTGCAAGAAAAAAGTTGTATGTTTCCCTGAAAAAAGTTGTAAATTTACAAGAAAATAGATGTACGTTTTAGATGAAAAAAGCAGCAAAAATTTACAACAAAAAAGCATCAAATATGAGGAAAAAAAGTTGTAAATTTGTAAGATAAAAGTTGCATGTTCATGAAAAAAGTTGTAAATTTACAAGAAAATAGATGTACATTTTAGATAAAAAATAAACAGTAGCAAATTTACAAGAGGAAAAGTCACAAATCTATACGAAAAGAGTTGCACTTATGAAAAAGTAGCTAATTTACCAAAAAAGTTGCATGTTTATGAGAAAAAAGTCACTAAAGTGTCAGGAAAAAAAAAAGGGAGCGCTTAACATGAGCGCACCTTAATGTCAAGTAAAATTCCTTGTATGTGTAAAAGCATGCTTGGCAATAAAGTTGATTCTGATTCTGATTCTAAAGTGTCAGCAAGTTCATGAGAGAAAAGTTTATGAGAAAAAAAAATTGCAAATTTACAACAAAAAAGTAGCAAATATGAGAAAAAAGTTTTAAATTTGCAAGAAAAAGTTGCATATTGGCAAGAAAAAAGTTGTTAACATGAGAAAATAGATGTCAGTACATTTTCGAGGAAAAAAGTATCAAATTTACAAGAAAAAGTAGCAAATATGAGGAAAAAAATAGTTGTAAATTTGCAAGAAAAGTTTTAAATTTGCAAGAAAAAGTTGCATATTGGCAAGAAAAAAGTTGTTAACATGAGAAAATAGATGTCAGTACATTTTCGAGGAAAAAAGTATCAAATTTACAAGAAAAAGTAGCAAATATGAGGAAAAAAATAGTTGTAAATTTGCAAGAAAAAAGTTTTAAATTTGCAAGAAACTAGATGTACTTTTTCAATGAAAAATAAGTAGCAAATTTACAACAAAAAGTAGCAAAGATGTGGAGAAACGGTTTTAAATTTGCAAGAAAAAGTTGCATATTGACAAGAAAAAAGTTATAAAGTTATGAGAAAATAGATGTACATTTTTGAGGAAAAAAGTATCAAATTTACAAGAAAAAGTAGCAAATATGAGGAAAAAATAGTTGTAAATTTGTAAAAAAAAAAAAGTTGCACGTTAATGAGAAAAAAGTCACTGAAGTCTCAGCAAGTTCATGAGAGAAAAGCTTGAAGAAAAACAAATGTCATATCTGGACATGGTTTCCTACCATGTACATGCTCTCTGTTGTTTTTGATCTGTTTGCATCTTTATTCTGTTATCACTAGTTTGTTGGTTTACCCTTTAGTTTCTTGTTTCAGCCCAGTTTTCTAGTCTCACTTATTATTTTCCATACCTCTAGCCATGCATGTGTGTTTTCAGTTACCCTTGATTAGTCTCAGCTGCTGTGTGTTAAGCTAATTATTTGCTCCCTATTTAAGTTGTCATTTTCTGTTACCCACTGTCGGGACATTTCAGTATTTTCCCTCCGGTGTCTTTATTACAGTTGGAATATTCAGCTTGTGAATAAATCATTTTGCACTTAAAGTCCTACCTGCCTGAAGGAGTCATCGATCCTGTCTGCTGGAGGTTGTTTTCTGACAACAAATTATAAATTTACAAGAAAAAAGTAGCAAATATGAGGAAAAAAGTTTTAATTTTGTAAGAAACTAGATGCACATTTTTGATGAATAAAGCAGCAAATTTATGACAAAAGTATAAAATTTACAAGAGAAAAGAGGCAAATACAAGAAAAAGGCAGTAAATTTGCAAGGAAAATTGCATGTTTATGACATAAAAGTCACAGAAGACTGAGTTTATGAGAGAAAAGTTAAGAAAATTTACAACAAAAAGTTGCAAATATGAGAAAGAAAATATGAATTTGGAAAAATGTTATACATTTGCAAGAAAATATGCAAATTTGCAAGCAAAACATTGCATGTTTACAAGATAAAAGGTCCTAAACTTGTGAGAAAACAGATGTACATTTTTGATGAAAAAAGTAGCAAATTTACAAAAAAAGTTTCAAAGATTTAAATATTTTTATTTGTCAATACTCTATATGCACAGGATATACAGGAGAATCGAAATGCAGTTTCTCTCTCTCTTAGTAGTGTTCATAATATACACAGCTAGATCTCAAAAAATTTGAATATCATGAAAAAGTTCAATATTTTTTTGTCACTCATTTCAGAAAATGAAACTCATATATAGATTCATTACACAGAGAGTGATATTGTTCAAGAGTTTATTTATTTTAATTTTGATGATTATGGCTTACAGCCCATGAAAACCCCAAATTCAGTTTCTCAAAAAATTGGAATATTACATAAAATTAATTTTAAAAAAATAGTTTTTTAATAGATATGTTGGCTGACTGAAAAGTATGTCTATGTACACACTCAATACTTGATCGGGGCTCCTTTTGGATTAATTATTGTATCAGTGTGGCGTGGCATGGAGGTGATCAGCCTGTGTTACTACTGAGGTGTTATGAAGGTCCAGGTTGCTTTGATAGTGACCTTCAGCTCGTCTGCATTGTTAGGTCTGGTGTCTCTCATCTTCCTCTTGACAATCCTCCATAGATTCTCTATGGGGTTTAGGTCAGGACAGTTTGCTGGCCAATCAAACACAGTGATGTCATGGTCATTAAACCAGGTTTTGATACTTTTGGCAGCGGGGGGGGGGGGGGTGCCAAGTCCTTCTGAAAAATGAAATCAGCTTCTCCATAAAGCTTGTCAGCAGAGGGAAGCATGAAGTGCTCTCACATTTCCTGGTAGACAACTGCGCTGACTTTGGTCTTGATAAAACACAGTGGACCAACACCAGCAGATGACCTCTGTTCAGATAAAAGTAAATTTTGCATTTTATTTGTAAATCAAAGTGCCAGAGTCTGGAGAAAGAGTGGAGAGGCACAGAATCGAAGTTGCTTGAGGTTTAGTGTGAAGTTTCCACAGTCAGTGATGATTTGAGGAACCATATCATCTGCTGGTGTTGGTCCACTGTGTTTTTCTGGAAAAGGTAGTGGCTGAGCAGCTTATGTCATTTTTGGCAAATTTTAATATCATTGGATAAATTTCAGTCTGGCTTTCGGAAAAATCATTCTACCAAAACAGCTTTAGTCAGAGTCTCCAGTGACATTATGATGGCGGCTGGCACTGGTGAATACACAGTTTTGGTTTTATTGGATCTTTCCTCTGCCTTTGACACTGTTGATCACTGTATAATGATCAACAGACTCAAAGAGCTAGGGTTGTCTGGTTCTGTTTTAAAATGGTTTTCATCATACCTCTCCGGAAGAACCTTTAATGTGTCTGTGAATCAGATCTTTTCTGAAATAGTACAGTATTCATGTGGGGTACCACAAGGATCAGTTCTAGGACCCATTTTATTTTTAATTTACATTTTGCCACTGGGACGGACAATTAGCCAGTTCAGTGATATTTCTTATCATCTTTATGCTGATGATATTCAGTTGTATTGCTCTTTTAAAGAGTCTGAGTTTTAGATGCTATCATCTTTAACTAACTGCTTGTCTAACATCAAACAGTGGATAAGTGCAAACTTTTTACAGCTTAACTCAGACAAGACAGAGACATTAATTACCGCTCCTGAAAACAAGATCCCACTTATTAAGCACCACATGGGTACACTAGGTTCCTCTGTCCAGGCGAGTTTTCGGAATCTTGGTGTCAGTTCTGACTCTGCTATGTCTTTTGAGCACCATATTAATCAATTAATTAGAAATTGTTTCTTCCAGCTGAAAAACATTTCTAAGTTGAGAACACTGGTGTCTAAGGTGGAACTTGAGATGATTATTCAGGCTTTTATTTCTTCTCGCTTAGATGATTGTAATAGTCTTTTTACCTGTCTGAGCCAAAAGCATCTTCAACGCCTCCAGGTTGTTCAAAATTCGGCTGCCAGACTTTTAACTCACACGAAGAAAAGGGCTCACATTACACTGGTTTTGGCAGCACTTCACTGGCTCCCAGTTGGTTTTAGGATTCAGTTTAAAATTTTAGTTCTTATTTTTAGAGTTATTCATGATCAGGCCCCTAAATACATCACTGAGCTGCTTAATGTACATAACCCTTCGCGGTCTTTGAGGTCCTCGGATCAACTTTTACTGGCTGTCCCTCGAACCCATTTTAAAACTCAAGGTGATAGAGCCTTTCAGGCAGTGGCACCAAAATTGTGGAATGATCTACCGTTGTCTTTGCGCTCAGTAGACTCTGTTGAGGCTTTTAAAAAGCAACTGAAGACACTGCTGTTTAAACAGTCTTTTTAGTTTGATTATGGTTTTTATGTTTTTTAATGTTTTTATGCCTTTATTATTGTATTTGTAATGTTGTGCTTTATTTTATTGTGCAGCACTTTGTGATCCTTTCTGTGAGAAGTGCTATCTAAATAAATTTTACTCTTAATTACTTTTATCAAGACCAAAGTAAACGCAGTCATCTACCGGGAAATTTTAGAGCTCTTCATGCCTCTCTCTGCTGACAAGCTTTATGGAGAAGCTGATTTCATTTTCCAGCAGGACTTGGCACCCCCCTCCCACACCAAAACCAAACCAAACCAGGTTTTGGTCATTAAACCAAAACCTGGTTTAATGACCATGGCATCACTGTGTTTGACTGGCCAGCAAACTCTCCTGACCTAAACCCCATAGAGAATCTATGGAGGATTGTCAAGAGGAAGATGAGACACCAGACCTAACAATGCAGACGAGCTGAAGGTCACTATCAAAGCAACCTGGACCTTCATAACACCTCAGCAGTGCCACAGGCTGATCACCTTCATGCCACGCCACACTGATACAGTAATTAATCAGAAAGGAGCCCCGACCAAGTATTGAGTGGTACATGGACATACTTTTCAGTCCGCCAACATATCTATTTAAAAACAATATTTTAAAATTAATTTTATGTAATATTCTAATTTTTTGAGAAACTGAATTTGGGGTTTTCATGGGCTGTAAGCCATAATCATCAAAATTAAAATAAATGAACACTTGGATTATATCACTCTCTGTGTAATGAATCTATATAATATATGGGTTTCACTTTCTGAAATGAGTGACAAAATTTTTTTTTTCATGATATTCTAATTTTTTGAGATGTACCTGTATGAGGGGGGCTCAAAACTTTGAAATTTAGCTTTGAAAAACTTGACAAAAGTAGCAAATTCATACGATAAATAAGTCTCAAAATAGTTGATAGTTTATGACAAAAAATAGCAAATTTATCAGAAAAAAGTTGTAAATTAACAAGAAAAAAGCCATACATTTACAATACATGTACTGTACATTTTTGATGAAAAAAAAACTACCAAATTTATGACAAAAAGCAGAAAATTTGAGAAAAATAATTGTAAATTTGCAAGAAAAAAGTTACGTTTACCTGAAAAAAGTCACAAATTTACAAGAAAATAGATATACATTTTAGATGAAAAAAGAAGCAAATTTACAACACAAAAGCATCAACTATGAAGAAAAAAAGTTGCAAATTTGTAAGAAAGAAGTTGCACATTTATGAAAAAAGTTGTGAATTTACAAGAAAATAGATGTACATTTTAGATGAAAACAGTAGCAAATTTACAAGAGAAAAAGTTACAAATCTATGAGAAAAGAGTTGCACTTTTTATGAAAAAAGTATCAAATTTATAACAAAAAAGTAGCAGATAAGATAAGTTTTTATTAGTCCCACAATGGAGAAATTTACAGGATTGCAGCAACAAAGGGATAGCAGCACTCAGAGCAATAGTCAATAAGATAATAAGATTACAATTGGTTAGCCAAAGCAGTAAATAAATATACATATGTACAGTTATATACCCAGTGCAGGAGCATTGCAGCTTGATGGTATCAACAGCATTACCTGGCAAAACATAAATATGGACCCAGACAGTATATTTCACATTTTAATCAACAGTGTTGTTGCCACCCTCGATAATAATTGTAATTGTCTTAGTTGTGTATTGGAGGGGATGATCTCTATTGTGCAAATTGTGATGTTTAATATGGCCTTTATGAGGAACACTGGTTAGATTATAAAGTCTGACAGTCGTAGGTAGGAAGGACCTGCAGAACCTCTCTCTCGAGCACTTAGGATGGCACAGCTTACCGCTAAATGAGCTCCTCAATGCATTCAGCATGTCCCGCATGGGGTGGGATTCAGACTCCAGCAGAGATGACAGCTTAGCCACCATCCTCCTCTCTTCTATCTCCTCCACTGGGTCAAGGCGGTGCCCCAGAACAGAGCTAGTTTTTTTTGATCAGCCTGTTCAGTCTCTTCCTGTTGGCTGCCTTGATGCTGCTGCCCCAGCAGACCACTCCATACGTGATGGCTGATGTCACCACAGAGAAGCAAAAGTTGTAAATTTACAAAAAGCTGCAAATTTACAAAAAAAACAAGTTGCGTATTTATGCGAGAACTGCACCTGGGTGACGGTTGTTTACACTGCTAGCTATCGTGAGCACATTCATAGCAGGAGTACGTGGGTGGATAAAGTCCTGATACTCTGTTTCAGCTGCAGCGCTCCTGGTCCATCTGTCTGCATGTGAACGATAGTCTCATATTCAAACTAGTTTACTAGTTTTGCAATGAACTGGACCTGATTCTATATGTAATTAACATTGTAGACAGGGAAACGTAATTTCGTTAAACTGTACATGATTGGCTGTATGGACTGAATGACAGCAGAGATGTCTTCTTCTAATACACTGTGAGAAAATGAGAGCCTTGGCTGAGGTATGAATTCTCAGATCATCACCAAAATGTAATGGGTTCCCCTCTAGCCAAAGAACCACCTCTGGTGAAAAGTTCATCCAAATTCATCAAGTAGTTTTTGTGTAATCCTGCTGCACAAATACAAACAAAGCCCTTGGTGGAGGTATGCACTGTCAGATCATCACCAAAATCAAATCATCTGTTCCCTATGACATTACACACCTTTCCTGAAAATTTCATCAAAATCCATTCATAACTTTTTGAATTATTTTGCTAACAGACAAACCAACCAACAACAACAAAAAAAAAAACAGACAAGTGCCACTAAAAATATTACCTCCTCCCTTAGCAGAGGTAAAAATTATACTATAATTGATAGAAAAATTCCATATTATTGTTATATTATTCTTATATTATTCTGTGTCTTTCATATTTCATGTCTGATGCTTATAAGTGCATTTCATGTAGCCCCCAGTCTGTATGCATGAGTTAGCAATTACATAGTTGTAATAAGAATGTCCAGTTTGTGAGTGAGTGGTGTGAGTGTTCAGATATCCGTTAAGATACAACTGTTTTTAGTTCATCATGTCCAGTTCCGTGTGACTGTTTCTTGTCTGTGGGAATGAGATTTACACTGACTCCATGCTTCCTGAGAACATTTGATGAGGACTATGCACTTCATGGACTCTCAAGGACCAAACTGTACATCTTGCTGGATGATAATCTCCCTCCCCATCAATAGGACAGCTTTAAAAGTTGGACCGGGAAATGTTTGATTCAGAGGTTTGGTATGTGTGGACTGAGGGCTACACTCTCTAACTTCTCCCTCATTGGCCATGAGGAATAAATTTATTTACATTTAAATATTCTGCCTGATTTTTGATTCAGAATAATTATACTGAAAATTATCCTAACAATAATGTTGCCATGATTGCGTACCTCCAAAGGATAATTCGGCATATGTGAAGAACACGAGGTGCACGGGTGCACTGGGGTGGGTGGGGGTGGAGCAGCCAGACTGCCTTAAGGCAGTCCTTCCCAGGACCCAAGCCCAGCTTGCCCAGTTAACAGGACTCTCGTCTGCTGCTTCACCTGTGCCACCGTTGTCTTTTGCGGCACTACAGGTTCAACATGGCACTTCTCCTGGTGTACGGCTACCTAAAAATTAAAAGTTAATAATAATACCATCATGATTGTAAAGTCGAATGGCTGGATCAATTGCATATCATATGCTGGCACATATGTGATGTATGGTAAAATACCTTGTTAAAGGATAAGGCAAGATGGCTGGACAAACACAGCTTTATTGAACAGTGGTGGAAAAGCAGACACACATGGTAGGCACCAGGGAGAGGGCACCGGTCAAAGAGGCCACACTATGGATGCCCTCTGCTATTTATAGGGCGGTGCAGTGGCAGAACAGGAAGTGCTCACCACTACACCGCACTTCACAATAAGGTGCTAAACCCCAACACCACATTTCCTCTCCCCCTTAGAAAAGTCCAAAACCACACATACAATTACCCCCCCCCCCAATTAAGGACCTGAGCCACGCTGTAACATAACGAAAACTAATGCATCTAAATGGCCTAACACATTCACACAACAAAACCTAAAATAGGGCAGACGGGTGGACCACCGTCCTGCCCACATGGCACGGTGGATTATGAATGAATGAAAGAATGAATAAGGTTTATTGTCAATACTACCATACGTAATACATACGGGAGAATTGAAATTTGACTTGACATTGGGCGCGCTCAATAAGCGCATCCCATAGCCGGGGCAGCCCGAAGGCGCCAGTCGAACAGTGGGGGGGTAAGGGGGGGAGGGGGGGAAAGGAGGGGAAAACACAATAGGAGAGAGAAAAAAGCATTGTTGATCAAAATAAAGCTCATTTTTATGACCAATATTGTGATTACAAGAAAAAAACTCTCAAATGCACAATTAGCAGACAATAGAATTCACACGATGACAAAGCAGTTGAGAGAGTCAGTGTATGTTTTTATATATATATATATCAGTGTATGTATCAGTCCTGTAATGAATGTTGTATGCAGTGTAATGTAGGTGTGTCAATCGCTAGTGAACAGCAGAGGGCGCCTCCTGGCAGTGGATGGATGTTAGTCATGTGATCTATGGCAAGTCCAGAGTCTCTCTCTCTTGCTTGCAGGTGGCAATTGAAGACACATGGTGTCCTTGGGAGTCCAGTCTACTGGAACAACAGCGATTATGTCGATTGTTTGGGTTAGCAGAGCCGATCCTTCCACTTATCTCCATCGAGGAGGAATGTAAATATAAACAGGGCGCCAAAGACAAGGTCAAATCTGCACAGTGCACTCAGAGAATAGAATTTCCCTCACCCGTGCAATTCCGTGCTTCAAAATTTCCATGTACAGGCTTAAACTTTAACATTTCTCTGGAGAGCACTGGCGACTTCAAGTTGTATTCCACCATCTGAATCACCATTCAGTTCACCATGCCGCCTCGTGCACTCCCCAACTGGTCGAAATTGGTGAAGGAGCTTGCCTGGATCCGCATTTTGAACAGCTCTCCACCTTCCTCAATTTCTGAAACACCAGGAAAACTCCAGAGCCAAAAATAGAAATCCTGTGTCATAGCCAATAGATGTGTTCTGCATCTCCAGTGAAATCATACACCCAGCAGGTCCAATTCTTGGGCTCCCCCTTGGCCCGGTTCTTGTTGAAAAGTGGTGACAATAGCACATTTAAGCCGCTTCCAAATCCATAATTTCCGTTTAGATTAAGATTCAGCAGAAGAAGAGCGACTAAACACAGACACGAATGCAACATTGCAAGCTGGGAATAGATGAGGAAGGCAAGAGGAGGGAGGAGGAGGAAATGCGACTGCTCTCTCTGAGGGCTGAAGAAGCCACCTGATGAACTAAACTTATTCTGCCACCTGCTTATTCTGCCACCTGATGAACTAAACTCACTGCCGTGTTCCTAAACTGAATAAAATACACAAAACAATCTCATTTTACTATATACATACACATAAGAACATCAGAACTGGAGCCTATCCCAGCATCTTTGGGCGAGAGGCAGGGTACACCCCAGACAGATCACCAGTCCATCCCAGAACATCAGAACTATTAATACATAAATTTACAGCACTGTTCCTTCGGCAGGAGAACCAGAACCAGCATGGGGGTGTCCAGGGCAGCTCCTCAGCTGGGGCACCCCTGGAAGCAGCAGGCCCTCGGGATGATGACTAGTCTTCCGGACAAAAGTGCCTTTCTTCCTCACCACCAACTCCCGCTCTCGTCCAGCCCCATCACCTGAAGCCTCTTCCTGGACACACCAAAGTTGATTGGGGTGCCCTGCTGAGCCATCAGACAGCTTGAAGTACGCTGCACCTAGCTTAGCCACTATGCGCAGACACTCCTGGTGTTTCGCCAGCTGTCGTCTGGCCCATCTTCGTCATGGACGTTCCTCTCCCCGAACCCGAACCAAGTCCATGACCCTCAGAGGGGCTCAGCTCGGCCTGACATGATGCTGCTGAGCATGCGGTTTTCCTGTGCTCATCGGTCTGGCCCCGACCTCTTCTGAAGCCATCGTGGCGGTCACCATCATAGCTGAAGATCCTCCATCCCTCTGCGGCCAAGCTCCAGAGGAATCTGGGGCTAGCACATTGGCATCACTCGCTGGCGCAGCCGCCTTGCTGCCATGCTCAGTACCCCCCTTTACCATTTCCCGAACACCTGCACTGAGACCCTCCTGCACCAAACCTGAGTGAGACTGGTCCTGCTTGACTGCCATGGTGTCTGTTAGCTCTTTGTCCCACACAACGTCCTCATTGACCACTGGAACTGGAGGGTTCCACTGGCCACAACCCAACCATTCCTCCCCAGCATCATCTTTAATGCTGAAACCCAGGCTGTAGAACAAGTCACAGCCCATGATGTTATCGCCTTGGGCCGTCACGTGGAGCGTGAAGTCAACCATCATCACAGACTTATACCAAACTGTTAACTCCAAAGTCCCAACCATGCACAGCCTGCCACCTCCATAACCATAAAGCAGAGCTGGGTTACCTCTTACTCTGTAGTGGGGGGAAAACTTCCTCACTGTGACCCAATTCAGCAACGACCCCTCCACCCCCATGTCGAGCAGCAGCGGTACCTCCACACCATCCAGTTCCACCATGCAGAACATGTACCCATTGGTACTGGGGGACGCTGTATGGATTTTTGTTGGAGGCGGGCGGAGTGATTTCCTCCGTGGGCTCTCCGGCTCAGATACACGGCACACTTTAGCATAATGGTTCAAACATCCACTTCTGCTACAGTGCTTCCCTCTAGCCGGGCAGTCCTTAGCCTTGTTGCGGTGCATCGCAGACCCACAACCCTTGCAATGGGGTTTTACTGGGGCAGACCTTTGGCTGCAGCACTGGCTTCCATAGTGCCGTCATCCAAGCTATCCTCACTATCCGAGTCTGCTACATTTGCCGTGGCGGGAGGCTCCGGCGGCCGTTGTGACTGGCGGCAGTTTAGCTCCGAAGCTAGCTTGTCTGTGACCTCCAGCTGGAGAACTAGCTCAACAGCCCTGGCTATCGTTAAGTCATCTGGTGCCGTAAGTAGCCTAGCCCGCAATGTGGCGCTACTCATCTGCTCCGCAAGCTGGTCACGTACCAATTCATCTTCCAGTGGCCCAAAGTGACACTTGCTAGCTAACTGCCTTAAGTGGGCAACACACTGATGGATAGGCTCACCCACTCATTGATCATGCTGCCGAAAGTGAATCCTCCAGACCAGGGGTGTCAAACTCAAATTCACAGTGGGCCAAAATTAAGCAGTGAAGTAAAGTCACGGGCCAAACTCAATATTTATTGAAAAATTAACTGCAACTGATATGTAATGTTTAACCTTTTCATATGGAAACAAACTTTAGTTTTGCTTAAACACAGAATCTGGAACAACCAAAGCTTGATATTACAAACACATGAGAAATTAAATTTGAAATAAAAGACACATCAGTGGTATTCATTTCTTATTTAAAGTATGTCTCTCCCCGTATCCTTTCAAGTTCCTTTTTAAAGTAAATCTTTTTCAAAGCCAGCAACAAAAGAACCAAAAATAATAATGTCATTCAATAAAAATCCAACATTTCAACTATTAACAGACCATGCCTTGCAGTAGAAAAAGTGCATAAATAACAGATATATTCAAGCTCAGTTTGCTACACTCTGATTTACTCTGCACATTGGTCTAAGCCAGATACCTGGCATCTTTTCTTAGATTCAAGTTCATCAATGTCTGGGGTCAGGCTCTGAGCTGAGGAAAACCTCAGGACGGAGTGAAGGTGTTCATCAGTGAGTCGACTTCTGTGAGGTGTTTTGTTCACCTTCATCATAGAGAACAGTTGTTCACATAGATATGTGCTGCTGAACATTGAGAGCATCTGAGCAGCTTGGGTGCGTAATTGAGGCATTGTGTCGGGGAGGAAACATGGAAACCGCGCAGCACCAACAGAGTCATATTTTGATTTGAGCATGTCATTACACTGGAGTTCAATTAGCTCCATTTGGAGGCTGGTTGGTCCGCTTTCCACGTCGATTGCAAACGGGTTACTGAGCAGTTCAAATCTCCCTTTCTGAGCCTCAAAGTCGGCAAATCGCCGGGAAAACTCAGCGCTGAGCACGTTGATTTTTTTCAGCAAACTGTGCGCTAGGCAGCACAGCAGGAGAAATTTGCTCTACCATGGTTTGGCAGCACGGAAAATGACCCAAGTTTCCTTGCAGCATCTGAGTCTTCCACAGACACAACTTAGTTTTAAAGGCCCTCACTGCTGCATACATGTCTGTGATGATGTGGCCCCGTCCCTGAAGCTGCAGGTTAAGCACATCGAGATGGCTCACAATGTCAGACAGAAATGCAAGCTCACTCAGAAACTTTTTATCTCTCAGCTCTGTTGTGTCCTTCCCTTTGTTTTCCATAAACTGACAGATTTCCTCACGTAGCTCAAAACATCTGTTCAGTACTTTTCCTCTGCTTAGCCATCTCACCTCTGTGTGATAGGGCACATCTCTGTATTCCGAATCCAACTCCTCCAGAAAAGACTTGAACTGCCGGTGATTCAAACCTTTGGCTCTTATGAAGTTGACTACTCGTTTTATAGAGCTCATAACATGTTCCATTTGCAGAGCTTTGCCACAGAGCGCTTCCTGATGTATGATACAGTGATAAACTGTAAGTTCACCTGCATCTTCCTCCCGCATCTTCTCCTGAATCCTGCCAACCAATCCTCTCTTTTGACCGCACATCGCGGGCGCACCATCTGTCGTCAGTCCCACAAGTTTATCCCAAGGCAGGCTCATTTCAGTTATACATTTGGATACCTCTTCAAAGATATCTTTTCCTGTGGTGATGCCATGTATTGATTTTAATCCTAAAAGTTCCTCTGTGACGCACAGGCTCGAGTCTACTCCACGGATGAAGATTGACAGCTGGGCAGTATCAGACGTGTCGCTGCTCTCATCCACAGCAAGGGAGTATGCAATAAAATCTTTTCCCTTTTTTATTAGTTGTTCATGTAGATTAGTGGAAAGCTCACACACGCGCTCAGCCACGGTGTTTCTGCTCAGGCTCACATTTAAAAATTCTTGCTTTTTATCTGGGCACACGATGTCGCAAACTTTGACCATGCACTTTTTGACAAACTTTCCCTCATTAAAGGGCCGGGCTGATTTTGCTATCTCTGCTGCCACAATAAAGCTGGCCTTTACAGCAGCTTCACTTTTTGATTTTGCTTTCATGAACATAGTCTGCCGGCAAACCAGACTTCTTTTCATCTCCTCCACCTTCTGCAGCTTCTGCTTTACGTCCAGGTCCTTGTACTTTTCATAATGTTTTGTTTTATAGTGTCTTCTTATGTTATATTCTTTTGTTACAGCCACGTTAGCTCCGCACACAAGACAAACAGGTCTGTCCTTTATATTCGTGAATAGATAATCTGCCTCCCACCTGTCTTGAAAGCTCCTGTTGTCCATCTTTCGTTTGGCCATTTTTGTGGAGGGTGAAATTAATTTGTCCGATGTGACTGGAGCATGGTTGTCAATGACTGTCAACAGAAAAAAGGAGCGCTTGCCGGTTTCGACTGCGCGCCAACATACTAGCAAAGCATTGTGGGATTTGTAGTATTAGTGGTACAGTATATACCGCGGGCCAGCTCTAATGCACATTTGATATGATCTCGCGGGCCAATTATAATTACACTGCGGGCCAAATTTGGCCCGCGGGCCTGAGTTTGACACATGTGCTCCAGACAGTCACGCTATCCTGGATATGAAAGTGGCTTGCTAGCAGCTTGGTGACGTCTTCAAAAGAGTCCAAAGTTCCAAGTGTGCGCAGGACACGCTGGCCCTCAATCCCCAGGTTGTGAACAAGTAGCACACTTGCTCTTAACTTGTCGAGCTTACCCAGGTCAAGTACAGTGATGTACACTACTGTTCAAAAGTTTGGGGTCACTTAGAAATTTCCTTATTTTTGAAAGAAAAGCACTTTTTTTCAATGAAGATAACTTTAAACTAATCAGAAATACACTATGTATTGCTAATGTGGTAAATGACTATTCTAGCTGCAAATGTCTGGTTTTTGGTGCAGTATCTACATAGGTGTATAGAGGCCTATTTCCAGCAACTATCACTCCAGTGTTCTAATGGTACAATGTGTTTGCTCATTGTGTCAGAAGGCTAATGGATGATTAGAAAACCCTTGTGCAATCATGTTAGGTCTGCAATGCTGTAATTGCTGCAAATGGAGGATTCTTTGACGAAAGCAAAGTTTGAAGGAAAAAAATATTATTTCAAATAAAAATCATTATTTCAAACCTTGTCAATGTCTTGACTATATTTTCTATTCATTTTACAACTCATGGTGGTAAATGAAAGTGTGACTTTTCATGGAAAACACAAAATTGTCTGAGGTGACCCCAAACTTTTGAACAGTAGTGTAGGTCTGGAAAGCCTCAAACTATCTCGGCCAAGGCACCGGCGGCTCGCCCGGGAGCTCGAGGAAGGGGCAAAGTGGTGTGATACACAGCTCCATGAGTTAATCCTCAATTGCTAAATGTTATGTATGGTAAAACTGACATAATGTCGGGCCCAGGGAACACGCACAAAGGCCCAAGTGTGATTCAATGATTTTATTAGGCAACAACAGGTGTATGAATGCGTGTGTGCGGGACAAGATGGATTGCAGGAGGACGGGATGCGTCGAGGGCGAAACGGAGCGGCGTACAGCCAGGCAACCCTAAGGGCAGAGCAAACACAGAGGTTAACGTTGGGTTTACACCCAGCAGAACTAATGCTCAGTCTGCTGCTTACTTGTAGATGTCTCGGTGGCTGGCATCGGCTTAAGCCGCAGGTCTCCTGCCTGGAAGACAGCGTCCAGATGTGCGCTCGGTGAGGTGAGGAGAGGAATGGTGAGGATGAGGGAGGACTATCCGCCACCAGAGGATTCACCTGCGCACAGGGGAGAAACTGGAGAGCAGGTAAGTGGAGAAGTATCTTATGTGCTTGATGAGGGATCAGTCAAAGGGCGCAGGCCGTGAGGAAGCGGGCGTGCGCTGGAGTTTGAGAGCGTTGACGAGCAGATGGCTCCAGGCTGAGAATCCAGGCGGAGCGGGCTATATAGCCCGAGACTGATGAGGCTCAGGTGTGCGCGCAGCTGAAGCGGGAGACAGGCGAGAGCGAGTTGTGACAAAAATACCTTGTTAAAGGATGAGGCAAGATGGCAGGACGAACACTGCTTTTTTGAACAATGGTAGAACAGCAGACACATGGTAGGCACCAGACAGAGGGCACCAGTCAAAGAGGCCACACTATGGATGCCTCTGCTATTTATAGGACGATGCAGTGGTGGAACAGGAAGTGCTCGCCACTACACTGCACTTCACATTAAGGCGCTAAACCCCAATACCACAATATGCACGCTTTGACTAAATGACGACTGTGACCAAACAGGACACAAAAACGCCCAAATAACAAAATAAATATTTTTTTATTTACTGAAAAATGGGCAGCACTGATGCAACAGATGTAGCCAAATGGGTCATTCTGTGTATAATAATGTTGGGTGTTTTCTACTTATAATATTGCTAAAATATAAAAGGATGCACTACAATGGGTCTCAAATATTTGTAAACATGTCCTGTTATAGTACTGCATGAGTTTGACAATGCACTATAAACTACACATCCAGCCATTCATCCATCCATCTTCTACCGCTTTTCCGGCGGTCCAGGTCACAGAGGCAGCAGTTCAAGCAGAGAAGCCCAGACTTCCTTCTCCCCAGCCACCTGCTCCAGCTCTTCAGAGAGGATACCAAGGCATTCCCAGACCAGCTGGGAGACATAGTCTCTCCAGTGAGTCCTGGGTCTGCCCCAGGGTCTCCTCCCAGTGGGATGTGTCTGAAACACCTCAAGTGGGAGGCATCCAGGAGGCATCCTGATCAGATGCTTAAACCACTTCAACTGGCTGCTTTCGATAAACTAATTTTTTTTTTTCCTTAAAAAAAAATAATATAAACTAAAACAATTATAATGATGACTGAACAACTCCCATTCCCCAAAGTGCAAGATACAACACTTGTCATAAAAGATCACACAGATAAGTCTGACAAACAAACAAGAGTTCTTAAACAGTTGCCAATATTGCATGTCCCATTCATTTTCAGTAATTCTGTAATTAATAGTCACACAATCAAATAAATCTTAGTGTTCAGTCCCTTTCATATTTGTCAAAGTCTAACATGTGTGATTGCCTGCATAGAGGCTACATTTCTTTGTATTCCACTTTTAAACACAGCCTGTTTGGGCCTGTAAAGTCTGATTGGCCTACCTGTTTTAAGACAAGAATACTTGCTTTCTACAGGCATGCACTAGTTTAGCAAACAGAAAAAAAATCAAATTCTTTCTGCACTGAGTGGCAGTAGAAAATCTGAAACGTCCTGCCGGCAAAATAGCAGAATTCAAGACGTTAATAAAAACATTGACTGGAGTCCACATTTTTAAAAAACATGTCTTCAAACGGACACCAGAGCAGCTTCAACATGTCACCCCCCTTCCCTCTCTCTAAGTGTTTTGTTAAATTCGAGGAAACAAAATCCAAAATTAATTGCTTTTGCATCAGAACAATAAAGGTAAAGGAATGACTACTGCCAATTTCCCCAGAACTGAGACAATAATTAACAGACGACCTGCTGGAACTGGAGCTTGAGTCTGCTGAGCGTCTGCAGGAGATTTTATTATTACCTTCACCAAGGAAGGAAGTAATGTTTTCACCAGCGTTGGTTGGTTTGTCTGTTAGCAACACAACTCAAAAAGTTATGAACGGATTTTGATGAAATTTTCAGGAAAGGTGTGGAATGGCACGGGGAACAGATGATTCGATTTTGGTGATGATCTGAGAGTGCATACCTCCATCAAGGGCTTTGTTTGTATTTGTGCAGCAGGATTACAGAAAAACTACTGGATGGATTTGGATGAAATTTTCACCAGAGGTGGTTTTTGGGCTACAGAGGAGCCCATAACATTTTGGTGATGATCTGAGAATGCATACCTCAGCCAAGGCTCTTATCTTCTCACAGAATGTTAGCAACAATACTCCAGAACTAATGGACAGACTTTGATCCAATTTTCACCACAAGTGGCTCTAGGCCTACACACAAACCCATTACATTTTGGAGGTGATCCATGAGAGACAGAAGGAATCTTGGCGAACATATGCACTCTCTGAGTGCTTTTCTAGTTATTACTGCTTCTGTTTAGACATCCTTCATCTGTCTGAGGGAGAAGATGTTACTGGATGTGATAAATGGGACCTCTCTTCTATCCACTACATCCAACACTAATTAGCAGATCTTCATTTAGTACACTCAAATTATTCTTTAATTTTGCACCAACCATTAAATCGTGATAGCATATCCATCCATCCATCTTCTATCACTTTTCCAGAGGTATAGGTCATGGCGGCAGCAGCTCAAGCAGAGAAGCCCAGACTTCCCTCTCCCCAGCCACCTGCTCCAGCTCTTCAGAGAGGATACCAAGGTGTTCCCAGGCCAGCTGGGAGACATAGTCTCTCCAGCGAGTCCTGGGTCTGCCCCGGGGTCTCCTCCCAGTGGGACATGACTGAAACACCTCAAATGGGAGACGTCCTGGAGGCATCCTGATCAGATGCCCAAACCACCTCCACTGGCTCCTTTCAATGTGGAGCAGCAGCAGTTCTACTCTGAGCCTCTCCTGGAAGACTGAGTTCCTCACCCTATCTCTGAGGGTGAGTCCAGCAATCCTATGGAGAAAGCTCATTTCAGCCGCTGGTATCCGCACACACAGAAAAATGACAGAATATTTGGTATGTTCTTCATTCAGGATTAAGAGCAAATCACCTTCATTTGTTTTCAATAAATTTCATTCGTTCTCCATATTCATGAAGTTCTTCCAGGCTGTAGAGTCATTGAACATTTAACTGAAAGCCTCTGTGTGAATGGGGGGGGGGGGGGTTATGTTCATGTGGGTGTCGCGGTCATAATTCTGCAGTATATTTTTTTTTCCAAAATGAAGAGACTTTTCACTTTTTTTTATTGCTGCATAAATAACAGGCTTCTGCTCCAGCTCATAGCCAGGCACTAAAAAAGAAGTAGTGCCAAGTTAGAAACCGAAATAATATAGCAGTAACTGAGCATAAAGTACTTAAAACACAATGCAATACACATAAGTGACACTGTACATGACACCAGCATGAAATTTTCAGAATTTTGTACATAAAGAAATATAATAAATGACAGTTTAAACAAGCTAGCTTAATGAGACACATTTTACATGACTCACCACCTGGATGCTGTGGATGAGAAAGAGGAAGAGGAAGAGGGCTCATAACCCAAGTTCACCCTCCCAGCCTGGACCATGCCCACCCCAGTGGAGAGACAGAAACCCATTTACCAAAGAATTCAAGAAAAATAAACACATTTGAAATAACAGCATAGCACGAATAAACTTATTACATGGGGACTGTACATTTTTATTGATTATGTTAAAGGAAGTCATGCTTCACTGCTGTTTGCCTGTTAGCAGGATTACAGGGAAAAAGTGAAGCAGATCATACTGAATTTAACACATTTATCCTGCACAGCATTACAGTTTTACAGCTATATTTGTAATTTTTAAACCATATTTAACTTTATCTAAAGGTGAGAAAAAAATGTGTTAAATCTATTTTGCATTTAGGTTTATATTTAGCATTAATTTTTAACATAGATTTAATTTTTATTATAACAATTAGATGTTACAATTAACACAACATTACAATTACCTGGAGTAGTGGCCTAGTTGGTAGAGCATCTGCCCCACAATTGGGAGGTCATGGGTTCAAGTCTAGGCTAGGTCATATGAAAGACCATATAAAAATGGTACCTTGGTGCTCAGTGTAGTAGAATGGGGGAAGAAGAAGTTGTTTGTGGTGGCACCTTGCATTGTAGACAGGAGAAATGTTCTACTGTACATGATTGGCTATATGGACTGAATGACAACAGAGATGGCTTCTTCTTCTAAACTGGGCTGGGCAATGTGACCTTAAATTACTTCACTTTAGTTTCAGTTTTTGCAACTGTGGAAGATTTTCTGTTTTTAATCAATTAATATTACACTGTGTTCCTAGACATGGTGATAATGATGTTGCCTTTTCAAGGTCAGGCCTGGGAAACAGATTCTGTGTTACTACAGAACGTTCTCATAACATATTATCTTTGTGTGTTCCAAAGTATAAAATTTCCCCACACTGTTTTGAACATTTCTACTGAACTGCTGCATGAAATCTTCCTCTTGATCAAGAATAAATACCCAGAAAAGGCACCTTTGACTCCACACTTTTGTTTATTTACCACTTAAAAATTCTTAATGCCAGAGTTCTTGTGAGTAATGTTCTAGCTGGGTTCACCCCTTAACTTGCCAGAGTGAGAAGCTGCCGAGCACTTGTAGGTATTTCCAAACCTCCATTAGGCATAGCGAACCAATGGAGTGTATCTAGCTATAGAAAGAATGGAAGAAGAAAACAGCAGCACCGGGGTTAAAGCCCCTGATCTTTTGTCATTCAGGAAATTAATTCAGAATCCTATGATGCATGATGCCTTTGCCTTAAACCTACACAGGAGGGCAGCAGTTGATAATGGACCAACTGGAGGACAATCAAAATTTCTGAAATGTAGACACAAGGTCCTTGTGAGTACCTTCAATGCACGCACATTGAACCAACCACATTCCCTAGGGGAGCTCTCAAACTCAGCGGCAAAACAGGGCACTGATGTGATATGCATTCAAGAGCATCGCTTCACCCATGACCTGAAGTATAACATGAACAAGGTCTCCAACGGATATACAGTCATTACATCATATCATCAGCAACGAAGAACTCATCAGGACCTGCCGTAGGGGGAGTTGAATTTCTCTTAAACCAGAATGCCCTACAGTGCTTGTCATCCTTTGTCACTATGAACCCCAGAATTATTGCTGCAACATTTGTTGGTAACCCAAAAACTACAGTCATTTCTGTTTACAGTCCTTACAATTGCTCCAGTGAAAAAGAGATTACTGCTCTTTACAAAGATCTGTCAGATACTACAAGGAATATTCCTTCACACAATGTACTCCTGATATGTGGTGATTTACAGTAAATGCCAAACTCGAATCTAGTTACAGAGTGCACTCTTTTCACTCAAAAACTAACCGAAATGGTCAATACCTTCAAAGCTTTGCTGATGAATTCAATCTAATCATTGGCAACACAACATTTAGAAAGCCTGAATGCAAGTTATGGACCATCAAGCACCCAGGCTCTACCAAGGCACAGATTGATTTTATCCTGGTCCGAAAGAAGTGGTGCACCTCTCTGCACAATGCAGAAGCATACAGTACATTCTCAACAGTCGGCAGACCATAGAATTGTAACGGCTACATTACATCTGAGTCTACGTGCTCCAAAACACAATAGTAGCAACCATCAAGCTGTTAACTTTAAATGTCTGTGGAAGAGTGAAGCTCATCAACAACAATATGCTGTGGAAGGGACCAACAGATTCAGCCCTCTAGAGGATGAGTCCAACACTCTCCCTGATGAGGACAGCTACAATTGCTTGTCTGAAGCTTGTATTAGTGCAATCTCAACCATACTATGTCATGAACCCTCCCATGCACTTTTCCAATGCACACGGCAAGGGGTGAAATAATGAGGATTTACGTGCTGGGTTCCACCACACACATTTATTAACATAAAGACTGACAAAAGGGTTTGACAAAACACTTACAGTGGAAGTTCGGGGGCAGGCATCGCCCCGCGAACGTATACGATGAGGCATGATCCACGTCGGCATCCCACAGCCAGAATCGCTAGAGGGACGAAGAAGAACCATGGGCTGCGCAGAGTGGATACATGCCGTAGGAGCTGACAGTTCACTGACGTGTACAAACAGCTAGATGATCAGTTAGACAAAGACCCAGCAGTGCGTGACTGGCAAAATCATTTAAGTACACACACTGCTGGTTATGGTAAATGAGGAGCACCTGGGCGAGGACCGGGAAAGATAATTAACGGGGGTGGGAACAGCTGATGGGAAAGAGAGAGAGAAGGGGCATGGCAAAACCGGCAGACTGTCAGCAGGGCTCACAGAAAATAGGTCACAGAGGCTGTCTAACAGCTGCCAGTCCGACAGTGGCTAAGGATACGGAATCATCGGCCTCCGTCGGTCTATAATGACCATGGAAGAGAATCCTAAACGTCTACTCTGCTGGAACAGCACCGCCTGTGGCTGAACAGGCCGATGCGCACCGGTGTTCTACCTTCCAGCATTGGGCGTTGGTAGAATTCAAGCCTGGGCAGGAAGATATGGAGGACAAGATGTTACCCATGCAGCATGTCCCCCCTCTCCACGTCACTGATGAATCCAAAGGAACAGCAGGGCTGCTATAGTTTGGCACCAGCGCCGTCGCAGGAGCTGCCAGAACGATGTTGAGCACAACAGAGAACTGCCTTAGGGGCTCTGACTCCGGATTTTTCCTCAGGGTTGACTCCCGAAGCCTTTCTCGTGACCGGGTGTGCCGCAAGGCAGCGGAGGTTTGAAATCAGGGTTTATCTTCCCCTAGATGGGCTACCTTCCCAGGTTGACGAGCCACCATCTACCGGAAGCATCTGGTTTTAAGGCGCCAGAGATCCGCCCTCGCCCCTTCTCCTATTAGTAAAAGCAGTTCCGCCGGGCTTAGAGACTAAACCACACGGGCAGGCTAGGAGTTGGACTTGGTTGTCAGAGGCTTTTCGAGACGCACGCCATAAGGAGCATTTTATGAGCACTGGGAGCTTAACCCCAGTGCCGCTCCTGGCTATGACAACCTTGGAATACAGACAGGATACGGAATACAGACAGCAATACATAACATACACATAAGCTGCAGCACCTAGACCCACAGAGAGGGCAGGACCGAGCCGGGGAAACCAAGCCGGCTCGGTTCCTGACATACTACCCAAGAAATCTAGATCCTCACTCAAGAATCTTTCACAGTCCCAGAGAGTACAGTCTGCTAGAAAGCCCCTTCAAGATGTCATCACCAATGGAAACAACTTCTCAAAAGCTTGTGATGATTTGAAACAAGCATACCTCTATGAGGAACAGCATCTACTTGAGGAAAAGATCTCCCAAGTTCAGCATGCTTCATAGTCCAACCAGCACCTTGAAGCATGGAAAGTAATAAATGACATCACAGGAAGAAAAGAAGTAAAATCAATACCTTTAAGAGGCTCAATAGATGAGAAGAATTCTGCATGGCTCAATCACTTCTGAACTCTTCTGGGCAAACCGATACAAGTGGACGGTGCCCTTTTTGATGTCAGCCCAGTAGTAGATGGCATGCTACCTATCAAGACGGATGATTTCACCATGAATGAACTGAACATTGCTCTCAACTAAATGAGTCCAGGAAAAGCGGTTGGATTAGACAACATCCCTTTGGAAATCTGGAAGATGGATAAGTTTAAACCCTTCCTTCTAAAGGTTTGCAACAGGGCATTGATTCAACATGAGATACCGGATCAGTGGACCAAGAGTGCAATAATCCAAATCCCAAAGAAAGATCTATCCAACCCTGCAAACTACAGAGGCATCAATCAGCCTTACCTGTATTGGTGCAAAGGTTTACAGCCGAATACTGCTTAACCATCTGTGTCCTCACATAGACTCAATTCTGAGATTGAACCAAAATGGATTTGGGGAAAACCGATCAACATTATCACAGATTCTTGCCTTATGCAGAATCTTGGAAGGAACGAAATCAAAGAATCTCCCTCTTGTCACACTCTTCATAGACTATTCAAAAGCTTTTGATTCTATTCACCAAGAACGTATGAAGACTTCTTTTGCAAAAACAGATAAGTCCAGTTGAATTCAAAATGAGAAAAAAAAACACTTTTTCATCTGTAGGTGTATAGGTGTTAGTATTTCCAAATCAGCTTCTAAGACATGGTCACTTGAAATATGAGTATCTCAGACATCATCATCATCATCATCATCATCATCATCATCATCATCATCATCATCATAGCAGTGTGTCGTGGGCGACAATGACTGTTTCATTTAGGTCTGATCAGATTCCTCCACAAAGCTCTGTCCTTAGCCTTCTGCTGCCAGGAACTCCTGTCTATGTCCAACTTCTTCAAGTTTCTTTTTACACTGTCTTTAAATCTGAGCCTTGGTCTACCCGGATTGCGTTTGCCCTCACATAACTGTGAGTAGAGTAACTGCCGAGGGAGATGCTGGTGGTCCATCCTCTCAACATGTCCGAGCCATCTCAGGTTCATCTGTATTAGCATGTCCTCCATTGATGGTAGACCAGCTCATTTCAACACTTCTATGTTGGTTATCTTGTCTTTCCATGAGATGTTCATTATGGCTCGAAGGTGTCTCATCATGTACACGTGGAGTTTCTTCACCTGCACTCTGTAGACAGTCCAAGTTTCAGCACCATACAATAGAGTAGCCAGTACTGTCGCTCTGTACACTTTGCATTTCACACGGATAGACATGTCGATTGTTCCACAGTCTCTCCCTCAAGTTTCCAAACACAGCGCTCGCTCTTCCAATTCTGAGAGATAGTTCATCCTCCAGCCTAGCATTCTCTGAAACAGTACTCCCTAGATATGTGAAAGTCTTGCACTTGACTAGTGGCTCTGTACCAATGTTGATCTCTTCTGGTAGTGATGTTGATAATTGGAACTTTGGTGGTTGATAAAGGCACTCTGTCTTCTTGAAGTTGATTTTGAGGCTGAATTGGGCAGCTGCTCTTGGAAATTTCTCCACTAAAGATTGCATATCTTCCACACTGTGTGCAAGTAGAGCACTGTTGTCGGCAAAGAGCATTTCTCTTACTACCTTTATCGATGTCTTACTCTTGGCTTTAAACTGTGCCACATTGAATAAGTCTGCTTCTTTCCTTGCTTGAGTGTATACTCCTTCTGAAGTGTCTTTGAAGGCCACCTCAAGCATGGCTGCCAGATATAGTGAGAAGAGTGTAGGTGCCAGCACACACCCTTGTTTCACCCCGTTGCTTACTGAAAAGTCTTTAGATACTGAACCACTCATTGCCACGTTTGCTTACATACCTTGACAGGCGCCTTGTATGGCTGCCGCGTCATTAGGATGCGCTTACCAAGCGCGCCTAATGACAGGTCAAATTCCTTGTGTGTGCAGACATGCTTGGCAATAAAGTTCATTCTGATTCTGATTCTGATACCTGTATGGAGTGCCTCGATCAGGCTGACAAACTTCTCTGTACAATCATATTTCTTGAGTACCTGCCAAAGTTCTTGTCGCGAAACAGTATCGAAGGCTTTACCGAAGTCTATGAAGACTACATAAAGCGGCATGTTCTGTTCAATACACTTTTCTTGAACCTGTCTCAAGCAGAAAATCATGCCCATTGTGCTTCTTCCACTTCTAAAGCTGCAGTGGGTTTCCGGTAGTACATTCTGTGAGATGTGTTCATTGAGTCTGTTCAGTAGTACACGTGAGAGAATCTTACCAACAGTGACTAGCAGTGATATACCTCAGTAATTTCCACAATCTTTCCTGTCACCTTTCTTGAACAACGGCACAATACTTGCATCCTTCCAGTCTTGAGGTACTTTCTGGGCATCCCATATCTCTTGGATTAGCTTGTGCAGGCAATTGGTCAGCTGAACACCACCAAATTTCCACACTTCTGCTGGAATTCCATCCCTTCCTGGAACTTTACCATCCCATGTTTGTCATGGGCCGGTTTTACCGGCGCTCAGATCTTATTCCTCCTCAGCTCTTACTTTGGCAGCATCTCAGCGGGCTTCCAGCTGTCAAGCTCTATGGACGGCTGGAGGCCAATTACCTCTCATCAGCTGAGGTGCTGTCAACCACCTTAAAAGGGAGCAGCCCTGTTTTCTCTGCGCTGTGACCTCGCCCTGGTTACCCACGCTCTTTCCTGTGTGGGTAAGGCTGGAGTCCCCACGTCCGGCTCCTGCCACTTCTCATCCCTTTCATCATTATTCGTAATGCTCTCCTGTATTGTTTGGGTTTTGCCCCTGGAGGCTATCTTTCCTTTGTTCCTTTCTGTTATTGTTAATAAACTATGCAAACTCACTGGTCAGTCCCTGGCTCTTATTTATGGCTCCTAGAGCCATGCGTGACAGTAGGTCACAGCCAGTGAGTTGCCGGCTGCCGTGAGTTTGTTTAATGGACTGTTGTTCCTACCTGTCTGGGTACCGTGCTGGAAGCAAGCCGTCACGGAGGCCCCGCACTCTGAGCCAGAGTTTTTTCCGCTGTCTCCTCGAGTGCTTGGACAAACTCCCTTCGCCGCCTCCCTCCTCGGCTTCTGCAGCGACGTGCCCCAGTTCCTGGACCAAGCCGAGGAAATCCTTTTTTTCTTTTTTTTTTTCTCCTCTCCCCCGCTTCGCCGTTCCACACGGAGGTAAGCGTGAGGAAGGATGACTTCGCTGCCCAGCGCTAGTTTTTTTCCTCCTCCCCGCTTCGCCGTTCCACCCGGAGGTAAGCGTGAGGAAAGATGACTTCGCTGCCCGGCGCTAGTTTTTTTTTTTCTTCTTCCCCGCTTCACCGTTCCACCCGGAGGTAAGCGTGAGGAAAGATGACTTCGCTGCCCGGCGCTAGTTATTTTTCTTCTTCCCCGCTTCGCCGTTCCACCCGGAGGTAAGCGTGAGGAAGGATGACTTCGCCGCCCAGCGCTAGTTTTTTTCCTCCTCTCTGCTTCGCCGTTCCACCCGGAGGTAAGCGTGAGGAAAGATGACTTCGCTGCCCGGCACTAGTTTTTTTTCCTCCTCCCCGCTTCGCCGTTGCACCCAGAGGTAAGAGTGAGGAAAGATGACTTCACTGCCCGGTGCTAGTTTTTTTTTTTCTTCTCCTCCGCTTCGCCATTCCACCCGGAGGTAAGCATGAGGAAAGATGACTTTGCTGCTCCGTGGGCTGGAGGGAAATTCCGGCAGGAAGCCCAAGTGAGGGGGCCCCGCCCTTCGCTCCGGGATCCCGTTCCTGTCTCCCTTCTGGCCCGGGAGTTCTCTTCATCCGTAGGTCTTCCTCCATCAAGCATGACGTCACTCGGGTTTCCCCCCTAAGGTGCTGCAGCTGTCAGCAATTAGGATCTGGGTCCGAGTGGCTGCTGCTCTCTCCGCTGTCATCCTGGGTGGTATCCCGTCCGGTTCCGGGTCGCCGCATGGGCTGATCCCCCCACACAGCTGCCACTTCTGGGCCTCGTCGGAGGGGAATCCCCGCAGCCTCATCCCTATCCAGGCTTTTTTTTTTTTTCTCCCGCTGTTCCGTCAGCGCTCCTTGCCCGTCTCTCCTCAGCTGTCGCCCCCTCCTTCTCATTGCCCATCCTGGCTGCTGTGTGCCTCGGGTGTCCCGTTTCGGTGAGTCCCGTCCCGGACCCCTCTCGAGCAGCTCTCCGCCGTCCTCCCGGGGGGTCCTCTGTCACCATCCAGCCTCCAGGAGTCAGGCAAGTCCAAACTCATTTTTCATTCTCATTATTGTGGTTTGTCCTGTCTCTTTCCTAGGGGTGGAGTTGAGGTACACAGCCTGCTTGGGGCCTCACTCCTTTCCTCTCTCTCCATGAAATGTTTTACTGGTCATTAACATTTGTTTGTTCTCTCCCATAGATTGGGTTCCCGTTGTGCTGTTTGCTCTCTACATGTCTGCTCTTTTTGTCTTCTGTCTCCTCTCCCCTGCCAGTCGCGGCAGATGACTGTCCCTCCCTGAGCCTGGTTCTGCTGGAGGTTTCTTCCTGTTAAAAGGGAGTTTTTCCTCTCCACCGTCGCCTAGTGCTTGCTCACAGGGGATCACCTGATCGCTGGGGTCCTTCTGCAGTTGTGGGGTTTTTTTTGCTCTCCATACTCTGTAACTGCTTCATTATTCCCTGCCAATATTGGGTTTTTCCCCTCTCCCCTTTTTTTCTGTTTCCCTCCCTCCTGGCCTGCGCCCCATCCACCCACCCTGGGGGGGGGGGGGGGGGGGGGTTCCTGGCCGTTCGGAGCCCGGCCTTGAGGGGGAGGTACTGTCATGGGCCGGTTTTACCGGCGCTCAGATCTTATTCCTCCTCAGCTCTTACTTTGGCAGCATCTCAGCGGGCTTCCAGCTGTCAAGCTCTATGGACGGCTGGAGGCCAATTACCTCTCATCAGCTGACGTGCTGTCAACCACCTTAAAAGGGAGCAGCCCTGTTTTCTCTGCGCTGTGACCTCGCCCTGGTTACCCACACTCTTTCCTGTGTGGGTAAGGCTGGAGTCCCCACGTCCGGCTCCTGCCACTTCTCATCCCTTTCATCATTATTCGTAAGTGCTCTCCCGTATTGTTTGGGTTTTGCCCCTGGAGGCTATCTTTCCTTTGTTCCTTTCTGTTATTGTTAATAAACTATGCAAACTCACTGGTCAGTCCCTGGCTCTTATTTATGGCTCCTAGAGCCATGCGTGACAATGTTGTCCTGATAGCTGCCATTAGTTCATGAAAATTTGATGGTTCATCCAGACTTGATACAGCTGGTCGCTGCACTAGAGCTTCTTTAGCCTCTTCAGTGAGATCTCCAGGGTTGTTTCGTAGTTGATGAAAGTGGTCTGCAAATCTGTCCAGGATCTTGTCTTTCTCCTGCAAAACCGTTTCACCATCCATAGCCTTTAGTTGGATCAATCCTCTTGGTTTAGGGCCGTAGATTTCTCTCCAACCTGTGAAGAATATTTTCATGTCCTTCCTGTCTGCTGCAGTTTGAAGTTCCTCTGCTTTTTCATCCCACCAGTTGGACTTCATCTCTCTGGTGTACTTCTGTAGCTCACTCTGAGCCTTTGAGTATTTCTTCTTCTTTGACCTTGTGTTACACTGTAGGTTTTCCTGCCTAGCTGCATTCCTTGCTTCTAGTAGTTTCTTCAGGTGTTCATCATGCTCATCAAACCAATCTTGATGTTTCCTCTCAGGGTGGCCTAATACATCCCTCGCAGTCTGATACACCGTATCCTTCAGTATTGCCCATTTCTCTTCTATGTCATTCTCTGAGTTGTTGCTGTCCCAGTCTTTCAAGTTTTCATCCATTTCCTGTGTAAGTTCTTCCTGCTTCTTTTGGCCTTTCAGTGCATTAGTGTTTAGCTTCCATGGTGGCTTTGCACCCGTCCTCCAGTGCTGTTTTTGTCTCCAAATCCTTAATCTAGATCTCAGCATAACATGATCAGTACCACAGTCCACACCTCTCATTGCTCTGGTGTCCAATACATCCCTTCTGTCTCTCTGCCAGTGCTTGGATCTTGGGTGCATCCATGTCTTCTTGTGTGTATCCTTGTGCTTAAATAGAGTGTTGGTTATCACAGGGTTGTACTCTCAACATAGTGCAAGTAGAAGTTGTCCATTAGCATTGCACTTTACTCCATGACTGCCTAGCACTCCTTTCCATTTCTCAGTGTCCGAACCAACTCTGGCATTAAAATCTCCAACGAGTATCAGCCTGTCATCAGTCGGTACACGCCTGATAGTCTCACTTAAATCACTGTAGAACTCTTCCTTCACCTCCTCTGTGTTGGTCATTGTTGGGGCATATACACTGATGAGTGTGGCATACATCTTCTGCTGTAGTGGGAGTCTCATAGTCATTATCCTGTCGTTGACTGGCACCGGTTCCTCATCAAGCATTGCTGCTATCTCCTTTCTAACTGCAAAGCCCCCTCCTGCTTCTCTCCTTTCTTGAGTTGATCTCCCACTCCAAAAGAAGATGTACCCATGGTCTTCCAAGCTGTCATATCCAGGCAATCTTGTTTCACTAAGTGCAGCTATGTCTACATTGTACCTGTTCATTTCCAGGGCCACAAGCGCGGCCTGTCTTTCTGGGCGCTGTGATGTTGTTCTGTCCAACAGAGTGCGTACATTCCATTCTGCTACACACAAGGTTGCTGTTTTCCTCTTCTTTTGTCTTCCTGCTCCTAGCTTACTTTTCGCTGCCTGTCGGAGTGTGAACAAATCAGCACGGAACTTGTAAGCCTGGGCGGCGTCCGAGCCGGTATGAGTTGCTTTCTGATTGACCATTTCATGAAACTGCTTGCAAAGTATTTGAGTACTGCTACCTTTTGCTGGACTAGCAGCACATTCTTGGTAGATAAAGGTAATATCAGTGGCAAGGACAAGCCAAGACAAACTGACTCCAGTATCTGTTGCAGTGACTGACCAGATGATAGGTTTGTTTATCTCTGCTCTTTGTGTAGTGCATGTCACAATGCACCGACTGGCACAGTCCACCACAGACCTTGTGACAGATGTGTTTATCTGCCAGGATGTCCAGTCTCACCCTGTGTAACTGGGAGTGGTCCACCACAGACCTGTGACAGATATTGTTTTTAGTTCTGCCAGGATGCCCTGTTTCACCCTCCACGCCCTCAGAAGGGTGGGGATTCCGGTTGAGTCGCCGACGGCCCGACCCATGAGACAGGTAGTACCAGTTTTCATGGTTATCCGGTAGCAAGCAAGCCAATGCCTGACCTGACAAAAAAAAAAAAAAAAAAAAAAAAAAAGGGGGGGATGTAAGTCTCAGTTAAAAGCTGCCAATTTCTGACCAAAAAAGTGTAATTTTATGGGTAAAAAGCTGCAACTTTACCAAAAAGACAAAAAAAGGTGTAAATTTCCAACTGTTTACAACCTAAAAATGCTGCAGATCTAAGATTTGAGTAAAATGCTGCAAGTTTAAGCTTTTTTTTTTTTAAACAGCATGTTTAAAAAACATGCATGTATTAATTTTTAAATTATCACAAAATACACTGGTCAACACCAGATTTATTGTCTAAGTTTTTTTTTAGCTGATTTAGGATTGATGTGCTGAATTCAAAAATCACATTGGTTTTGCTCAGTTGGGTCAACTTTTTGAATTATGGCCACGTTTTATACGTTTTTGTTTACATGTATGGGTATTTTTGCTTTATATGATGCAAAATTCTTTTTTATGTCTTGAAATTCTCTGAATTTTGAACAATGATGACATAACATTCAATTTACATATACTTTTCTTTATACAAAGGTAAGTACGTGCACAGTACTAAGTAAGTACAGGTTTTTACTTAGCACCTGATCGAGAGAAACGGATGTCATTTTCGGATTCAGCGGTGCAAAATTGTGTTTAATCAGTTGAAAAAACACAGACAACTTACAAAAAAATTATTTTTGTAACCCTGTGATATAGATCAATAAAATTCTGAACAATTATCAGAAAAGGTCATACGTGTAAAGTTAAATAACGAGCATTCAGGGCATGACAGCAGCATGAGCATTTTAATTTCGAGGTAAAAGAAACAGCTGCAGCTGTCTGTTTTACTCTGACATTGGTGTTGTGGTTCTTTGTGGCTCTGACTAGATTCTCCGTCTGCTCTGAGGTAAATCTGATTATGTCCATCATCTTTTAACAAAATGCATCCGACTTTATTGCAGTGGAAACACTGATAAATCTCAGAGCTTTTATTTGTTTACAGCGTTATTGTCTTAGCAGCGGCGCTAACAAATGGAGCTACTGTCTGCCAGGCCACTTTTTAAGGTTGTCTTCTCATCCCTCCACAGTCATGAGAAGTGATATGTTTATATTACTGTTTTTGAAGTGCAAAAGGCCGTGTTCCCACATTTTTGATGCCGAAGTCATTGTTTTTTAACAGGCAAAAGTGTCCCGTTTCAGTGACAACCACACGTTCTAAACTAGTACTGGAAGTTGTGCCCATAATTCATGCAAGGCATCATGGGGGCTAGCAATAAGGTGGATAAAACTGTGACTTTTTTTCTTGTAAATTTGTCACTTTTGCTCATAAATTTGCGACATTTTTCATATGCAGGTGAGCGCTCGCCCCTTCCATCCTGTGAAACTTTCCCCAGCTCCACAGGCAATCAGCTCACCTGTGTGATTGGACACACCTGCCGTCTCTTCCTCGCCAGCGCTTATAAGGACCATCAAGTGAAAGCTTCAGCGCTGGCTCATTGGGTAAACTGCCTGCTACAGTGAGTAAGTGTTTGGTTTTTTTGAGAGAGAAATTATTACTCACGTTTCCGCTCCTCTTTTCCTTTTCCAGGCTGCTGCCATCAGTGCGGTGTGTTTCCGGGGATTGCTGTGCGCTCACCTGCTCCATCATCCTCACCCCACCTCAGCTTCCTCACTCCACCCGGTCAAACCACACTCAACCAATTCCCGACCAGCTTCATCCCACTGGTTCGTCTATTCCTGTTGGTGCTCTGTCAGGTTCTCTGCTTGGGTCATGTAAGTAGCCTATCTGGCTTTCCACCTCACCGTCACCCTGCTCTCATTAATTACTCTTGTCCTCCCCACAGGCTGTGTCTTCCTCTGGTGAGTGACGTTTTATCTACTAGAGCTCCTCTTTTTGAAATTTATCAATAAACCTGTTTCTCTGTGTTTTGAGTGTTACTCCGGTGTTGCTCCTTGCACGTGAGCGGTTCATTCTATCAACATGACAAAATCTGGAACTTTCTCAGCAATTTTTAACTTTTTTCACTGTAAACTTACAACTTTTTCTCGTAAAATTTGAACCTTTTTTCTCATAAATTTTCAGTTTATTTACTTATATTTGCTTTTTTAATCATAAATTTGTGACTTTTTTCTTGTTAATATGCAGTTTTATTCTTGTAAGCTAGTAATGCTTTTCAAGTAACTTTAGTTTTTCTTCTTGTAAATGTGCAACTTTTTCTCCTAAATTTTCACATTTTTTCCTCAAATTTATAACTTTTTTCCTCATAAATTTGCTACCATATTTTTGTAAATTTGTCACTGTTTTTCTTATAAATTTTCACATTTTTTTCCTCATAAATTTGTGACTTATCTCGTAATTCTGCCAATGGAGCCAGTGTTACTGAAACCTACTCACCCACGTTAAACCCATGTGGGGCCCAGATGGGTTTAACGTGTGTAAACCCGCCGACCTGTACACACTGGTAAAGTCCATGTGGGCAAACAGAAGTGAGGCAGACATCACCAGAAAATGTTTATTTCTAAATCAAAGAGCAAGGTGGTCTTCAGCAGTGTGGTGAATCTGCTCTGATGTTTTCTTCTTCTCCAGTCTGGTTTTTTATTAAAGTGACCAAACTATTTTCCATATTAAAGTGAAAACTGATCGACCTCCTCACCGAGTTGAGTAACTTATTTTTAAAGGATTCAGACCCCCTTTTAGCATCAGCTCTAAAAACATCACAGTGCCTTGGCTTCATTACCGTGGCGACCTGCGGCTTTCAGATGTGCTCTTCAAGGTTGTGCTTCATTGTTTGGGTTGACAGAGATTTAAACAGATGAAAGCTCTTCGATCTTCAAACGCTTCAACTTATCTTTAACATCATAAAAATATTAGAAAAGAAGAAAACCACTCTGAGCAGACAGACAGATTCAGTGTCCTTTTAAAATGCCTAAAAAGGTCAAATTATCCTTCCATGAACGCATCTAATATTCTTGGTTAATGCCATTTACTAGATTTGAGAACTTCGAATGGTGTGCATCAATGTACCCTGCATCTTGTCCAAAGATGCCAAGACAAGGTCCGTCTCCCATGACCTGAAGAGGATTAACCCCTTAGCATTGCAGCCAATTTTCCTAAAAAAAAAAAAAAATGTCTACATTTAGCATAGCAAAGAAAATCTAATTCTCTCTTCACTTAGTAGCAGTAGAAAATCTGGCATTTTGAGTGGCGGTTGATAATGAATGAATGGTCTAAGTGTTTTAAGGGCCATCATGTCTGCTTCTTGTCTAGAGTACACCCTCCTGCTGTCTGTTTAACCGACGCTATCCGTGAACGTCTGTCTGCCACTGAGATTTGATTTAATCCACTTATTTATTTATTTCACTGACAGAAGGAGTTTTAATATTCCCTCCAGCCACAGCTGGAGTGATTCAGGTCGATTTGTCCGTCACAGTCTGTCCTCAGGACGAGGACATGTGGCCAGGATACGTCTTGAAGTTCTTTTTGTTTTTTTAGCTAGGGTGTTTCTTCCTGTGGGTGGAGACCATGCAGCAGTAAAATATCTGAGCCTTAAAGAAAAAAACAGCAGTTATGAGAACAAACTGGAAAATCAGCATTAGAAATAAGAGGCTTTTCTCCTCTTATCTCCAACTTTTTACTCATATTTATGTTTTTCTCATATTTTGTGCCTACAGTATAGCAATACAACCATGCTCTTTCCCATGACAGAACAGTCTTGATGGTAGGCCCTGTTATACATGAGCAATATGCATTTGAAATACAGATGTGAAATGATATTTTTTTTTCATTTTTAATGCCTTGGAAATCAAAAAAATGTATTTCTTTTAGAAAAATACTTAGTCACGGTGATGTATTAAATATGATACATTTCATACCGTTGTGTGCGATGGGTGGCGGCTCCACCTTTCTGTTTCTGCCGCCACCCTGGGTATAAAAGGCGGATGCGGAAGAGGTACAGTCTCTTTACGACCAGACCTCTGCCTAGACGGGAGCGCCTTTGACACACTGTGAATGCATCAATAAAGTTACGTTCTACTGCACCTCGGGCCTCGTTATTGGAGTACTGGTTATGGATATAACAGTAACCATAATAGTATTGCAGCATGAGAAATAAATACCAACATCTGAAAGATCTGACATGCTCCAACGTGGCGATACAGAGGGTCAAAATTGTTCTGAATGCCATGGTTTGTGTGCAGGACCCAATAGCAGATGTCACAACAGAAACAGGTATGCGAGGTTTTGTATTTTTATTCAAAGAGTTGATGGGTCTGGACGGGAACTGACCTGGAAGAGGAGAACAGAACAGGACGTACTTATTCTTACCACTATGGAAGAAGGATGGAGCTGAACCCTCTTCGGGATGGGATGGCGGGGGAATTCTTGATCAGTAGTGAAACGTTTCACTTACAGGTGGAACAGGGAGACAGCGGGTGAAGAGGAGGACTTCCGTGAGATGAGTATTTGCAGGTGGGAGTGGAGGTTGTATCCAGTAACTGAGTCTTAGCAAAAGTGAGCATTGAGGTACCCCAGCCCCAGGATTTTTTTTTTTCCTGTGATGATTGGTTAGTTTAATTTTGGATGAGTTAATCTTATTTGTTTCTTTTCCAGGGTGGATGCAGGGAGTGGTGAACCAGGACTGACAGGAGGCTGAGAGCACAGTGGGGAGACAACCATTTTCCAAGGTTTTGCAGGCTTACGTGGTTTCTTCAGGAAGATGAGAACAGAGGCAGGCACACGAGAGCACAGCGGCCAGGAGAACCAGTGGTAGCAGCAGGCTGTAGAGCCGAGAAAAACCCACAAGAGTCTGGAGGCAACTGAGGCCTATTTAAACTTCCACCCTCATCAGCACAGGTGCACTAATGGGAGCAGCTACAGGTATTGAGATGATTAGTAGATGTTGTGAGTGTGACAATGTTCTCACCTTCAGATTGTAACATGAAAGCACAGACAAAACTTTTTTATATATATAGTTTTCAGCAAGCTATAATTTGGCAAATGTGCATCTGTGGATCTTCTTTTGTGAAAGTTAAACATTTTGTACCTTGAAACAACTCCTGAACATTTCATGCATCTACCATCAAAAGTAATGACTTATTGAATTTTGTCCACATCATTTTCTGTACCACTCGTTTGCAAGGTCACACCGCATTTTCAGAACCCTACTATCTCAAAAACTATTAAACGTATAAGGTTGGGACTTTGTGTGGTGGTTACAGAGACTAACAGCATGACTTTATAAAGGCATGGAGTGAATCGGAGATGGTCAGTTGGGAGGCCTCCAGTGAGTTCACATGGACCGACCCTTAAACCTGAGTTTATGCTGCACCTCCGCTTTGCGCATCTGCTTGAGCATGAAAATTACATCATTGTGTCCACTCCACTAGGTTCCATGCTGAGCATTATGACTGCATTGCCTGGGTGCATTGACTATGTGGGCACAAGACTGAATCTCCCATTTAGAGGTGGCGCTACTGACATAGCACTCAAAATCAAAGTGGATGAAGAAGACGAGCAGGAAGAGGAAGGCGAGAATAAACATACATGAATCATTTTGCAGCAGCTTGAGTGGAGAAAAAAAATGGTAATTTCAGCATCTTAACAGAAAATTGAATCAATATTTGAAGAGAAACTGTGTGAAGAAGTCCGCCATTATCCACACTTGTACAGTTCATCCTTAAAACAATATAAGAATGCATCACCGCATTGGCATTAACTGTAGGGCTCGGATGAAACTACAAATGGCGGTTATGCACATGTCAAATGCTTGGCCTAGTAGACAAAAAAAGAAGTATATATACAACACGTGCGCACTGGCCACATCCAAAGTGGACACGCATCTCAGCGCACCAGAGTGGAGGTGTAGCATAAACAAGGCTTAACACCTCTGGGAGCTGTGTCAACATGTGGCCAAAAGAGCATGTTGTTGAAGGACGGACACGGCATTCTGTTATGTCTGGAAATAACAGAAGGGAGGCAGGAGTTGTACCGAATGATAACGTTATTACAGGCCACAGTCGTCAATACACGTGTTGCAGTAAATAGCATATAAGCTAACCTCAAGCTAATACAGAGCTATAGCTGTCACGGAGACGGCGCGCCAAAGAGGCCGTCTCCCGCCAACAGTCCTCCTATATAGGCACAGCTTGATGACATCACCTGTGCATCTGTCGTCACATCCTCACTGTCTGTTGTAAGCTGTGGCTTCACAACACATTCGTCATGGCTTTTAGTAGCAAAAAATCTCACTCAGGCTCATCTCATGGTTTCGAGCTGGAAGAGTTACGAATGCACGATTCTCCGTGTGGAGCTTCTGATGTGTGGGCTAAGTATGTGCTGGGATCGAATACTCTGTGGTCACTAATCCCATCCACAAACCAAAACTCACACACACACGCACACAGATTTTTTGGGCCAATATTCCCACTCTCTGTTTTCATCAGGCAGGGATTACACAGGATTAGACAACCTCCCTGAAGCTGACATGCATTCGTTCATTCATTTAAAAAAAAAAAACCCTCAGAAACGTTAGCTGCTCACATGCCTCAAACTCAGCCAGAAATACACACACTTACACAGGAACACAGAGCTCGCCTGAAGCAGATCTGATTATCGACTCTGTTCTGTGATTATGTAACACGGCCATAATGACTGAGGACCTCACCGTCGATCTGTGTGGCGTTACGCTAAAATGGAAATGATATCCGTGTTCGTACGGCAGAGGACGGTCATCTGGTGATTCTCATAAATAAAAGAAAAAAAATGAATGTTTTTGCCCATCCAGCCATCTTTGACCGCTTATCTGGGTTCCAGGGCAGGGGGACAGTGGTCCCAGCAGAAGAGAAAGACTGAAGTGAACGAATAATGGACTCACTGTAAAGCACTTTGGGTGTCATTAAAGGCGCTGTAAAAATGCAAACCATTATCATTGTAAATGCGGATTTGTTTCTTGTAATTTTTTTCTAGTGATTTTGCAGTTTTTAAAATGTAATGTTTTTGTATTTTTTTTTCAAATTTGTACCTTCCACATAAATTTTAAGATGTTTTTCTGCAATTTTTTGTGTAATTTTTCATGCACATTTGTTTTTTCTTAAATTTCCTGAGGGTTTTGTTGATTTGCAACATTTTTCTCATAACTTAGATTTTTTTTCTATAGATTTTTAAATTTTTTATTAAAATTAGCATTTTTTTTTTGTAAATTTCGATTTTTAAAGAATTTTTCCTTTATTTTTAGAGTTTTCTTTAAAATGTGTAACTTTTTATTGTAAAATTACAATTTTTTTCTACAAATTTAGGATTTTTTGTCCAGGAAATTTGCTGTGATGACTGTGTGAGTGCGCTTCCCCTCCCTTTCTGTGGGAGGTTCCCGGCTCTTCAGGTCATCAGCACACCTGCATGAGTGGACGCACCTGCTGCCTCTTCTCTGCCAGCGCTTAAAAGGACCTGACTGTGAGCACTTCGGCGCTGGCTCGTTGGGTATAGCTGCCTTGATATAGGACAGGAACTGAACGTTTTTTGGGAACTCAGCTTAATTCTCCTTTTCCTCTTTTTTCCCCAGGTTGCTGCCATCTCCGCGGTGCGTCTCCGGGGTTGTAGCACATTCACCTGTCCCATCATCTTCACTTCAGACTGCCTTCTCCACCCAGTCAGACTCATCCCTCCAGTTCCACTCCTCTTCACTTCCCGCCAGCCCTGTCCTGCTGGCTCCTCCACCTCTCGCTGGGTTCCTCTGCCGGGCTCTGCTCACTCACAGTAAGATCTACCCCTGTTAATTCATTGTTCCCAGCCTTCCTCCTCATTCCTAATCCCCTCTTGTCTCCCTCTCTTTCAGGCTGTGTTTCCTCTGGCGTGCGTAGTTTTTCTCTACAACAGCGTGTTTATTTTCAATAAAGTGGTATTAAACGTAGTCCCTCTGTGTCGTGTGCCTTCTCTGGTGTTAGCAGCCTGCACGTGAGGTTTCCTCCTCGCAGTCATGACAGATCGAGCCAGCCATGATGTAGGCTCAGCAGGCGCTGCATCAGTGGAGCATTCCGCTCTTTATCGTTTAGAAGTCACAGAGCGGCAGATGGCCATGCTCACGGAGCAGCTACAAACTATTACTCACCAGCTCACCACAGTCACTGACCATCTCTACCATATGTCTCATCCGGGCCCTTCCTCTCTACCTGCCGTCCCATTGGCTACTATCATCCGCCGTACCATTCCCATTTCCTCACCGGACCCAAATGCGGGGAAGGTGGGGAAATGCAAAGGGTTTTTGCTCCATGTTCGGCTTTATCTGGGGCAGGTGGGCAGGGAGTACCAGGACGACACTTCCAAAATCCACTTTTTGACCCTCCTGCTGCGAGATCAGGCTCTCAGTTGGGCTCGGTCCATTCTCAATAGTGCTGAGGGCCCAAATTACACCTTTGATCAGTTTGTTAGTGAGTTTTCCTGGACTTTTGGCTGTTCAGAGAGTGAGGGGAACATTATGAGCCGCCTTATGTCTCTCCGTCTGGGGAGCCGGTCTGCGGCCGACTTCTCTGTGGAGTTCCGGGTCGTTGCAGCGGACTCTGGGTGGAATGACATTGCCCTATGCAGCGCCTTCCTCCAGGATCTGAACACCAACCTTCACAACAACCTGGCAGTTCATGCGATCCCCTCCTCTTTGGATGGGCTCATTGATCAGGCCATCAGTTTGGATAACCGGTATCGCGAGCACGTGAAGGAACAGAAGACTTCCTCTGGTCCGCCCATTTCATGTACACCCCCTCCGGCTACTGGCGCAGGCGAACCCGACACTTCCTTCGAAGTTATGGTGCTTGGCCGAGTCCGTTTGACTCCAGAGGAGCACCAGTCACGGAGGAAAGCCGGTGCATGTATATACTGCAGCTCTTTGGAGCACAAACTGTTTAACTGCCATCTTAAGCCAAAGAGACACAGCCTGTCAGTAGCCGTGGGGGGTCTGGCAGGCAGGAATTCAACTAATCCCCCCGGAAACTTTTCCATCCCGGCTGTCATCCAGTTACCGGGGGTCGAGAGGAGGGTTTCAGCGTTGATTGATTCAGGGCGGAACAGAATTTCATTTCCTCGCGGCTTGTGCAGGAGGTAGGCATTCCCACTACTAAGTTGCTGGCTTCATTAAACGTTGTGGCATTATCTGGCTGTAGTCTAGCCTCCGTCACCGAACACACAGTGCCGATCTCCATCCTTCTTTCCGGGAACGACCGGGAGACTCTTTCATTCTTTTTCTCCCTAGCTCATCTTCCTCGGTGGTCCTGGGTTACCCTTGGCTCCAGAAGCACAACCCTATTATCAATTGGGCCCAAAATTCAATCTTTACTGGAGCCCCTTTTGTCTAGCATCCTCCCTCTGTTCGGCCATGTGTTCGCTGTCCCTTCCCATCTCCTCCCTCCCAGTGGAGCTGCCGGACTTCAGCCTCATACCCGAGGTCTATAATGACCTTGGGGAGGTCTTTAGCAAGTCGAGAGCACTTTCTTTGCCACCTCACCACTCTTATGACTGTGCTATCGACCTCCTCCCAAGTGCGCAGTTGCCTTACAGCCGGCTCTACAGCATTTCTGGGCTGGAAAGGGAGGCGATGGAAAGCTACATCAAGGACTTGCTGAACACCAGCCTCATTCAGCCTTCTTCAGCTCCTCTTGGGGCAGGGATCTTTTTTGTTGGGAAGAAGGACAGATCTCTACGCCCGTGCATCGATTACCACAAGCTCAACGTGATCACTGTTAAGGATAAATACCCTCTGCCTCTGATTAATTCCGCGTTCAAGCTCCTTCAGCACACATGGGTGTTTTCCAAATTAGACTTTCACAATGTGTACCATCTGGTCCGCATATGCAAAGGGGACGAGTGGAAGATGGCCTTCAAAACCCATCCGGAGCATTTGGAATATCTAGTGATGCCTTTTGGGCTCACTAATGCCCCAGCTGTCTTCCAGCGCATGAGCAACGACGTCCTCAGCGATATGGTTAACCAATTCGTTTTCATTTATCTCGACGACATTTTAATTTTTTCCCGCATGCCGGAGGAGCACACAGTCCATGTCAGGGCTGTGTTACAACAGCTCCTGGAAAACAAGCTCTTTGTGAAGGCCGAAAAGTGTGAGTTTTCCACTCGCTCCACTTCCTTCCTGGGGTTTATAGTTGCTGAAGGGGAACTGAGGGCCAACCCGGCCAAGGTGAAGGCTGTACTTGATTGGCCTACCCCGCAGTCCTGCAAAGATCTCCAATGCTTCTTGGGCTTTGCAAATTTTTATCGCAGGTTCATTAGGAATTACAGCGGGGTTGCACAGCCTCTCACCCAGCTGTCCTCAGTCAAGGTGCCTTTTGCCTCGTCTGAGGCAGCGGAGCGGGCTTTCTCCAAATTGAAAGCCCTGTTTTCCAACATGCCCATCTTGGCCCAGGTTAACCCTCAGCTCCAGTTCATTGTAGAGGTGGATGTTTCTGATTCGGGAGTGGCGCTGTCCTCTCCCAGCATTCAGCCTGTGATCAGAAACTCCACCCAGTCGCGTATTTCTAGGACATAGGGGACAGAGAGCTTCTGGCCATCAAACTGGTCCTCGAGGAGTGGAGGCACTGGCTGGAAGGAGCCATCCATCCCATCGTAGTGTGGACCGACCATAAAAATTTAGAGTATCTCGGGTCGGCCCACAGATTAAATGCCAGGCAGGCCTGCTGGGCCCTATTCTTCCTTAGATTTAATCTCACCATTACCTACCGGCCCGGATCTCGTAACATCAAGCCGGATGCTCTCTCCCACCAGTTCGCTCCCGACCAATTACCCTCCTCTTCACCTCCTGAACCCATAATGTAGTGCCCTCCTCCTGTATTCTTGATGCTCTGTCATGGGAGACCGAGCAGAGGGTCCGGCAGCCCACTCTACTAAGCCCAAACCCGAGGGCGGTCCCGATGATCGTCTGTCCTGGTCGGCCTCTGCAGTGACGTCATCCAGTGGGGGCACACCAGCCACTTTACCTGCCACCAGGGTATTTCCCGACCTATCAATCTGGTTCAGCGAGTGTTCTGGTGGCCCATGCTGTGGACGGACGTCCGGGACTACGTCAAAGCCTGTCAAGTGTGCGTCAGGAACAAATCAGACTCTTCACCTCCTGCCAGTCTCCTGCATCCCCTGCCGGTTCCCAGTCACCCTTGGTCGCACGTAGCATTGGACTTTGTCACAGGTCTCCCCCCTTTGCATGGCAGCACAGTTATCCTCACTATCATTGACCGCTTCTCGAAGGCCATCCATTTGGTGCCTGTCCTCAAGTTGCCCTCCGCCTCCGAGACTGCCAGCCTGTTGTCCTCCCATGTTATCCGCCTGCATGGCATCCCCTTGGACATTGTGTCTGACCGGGGCCCACAATTCACATCTCAAGTATGGAAGTCCTTCTGCCACTCCCTGGGCATCACGGTCAACCTCACCTCCACATACTACCCTCAGAGTAACGGACAGGCTGAGTGCACGAACAATCCTTGGAGGCCGCCCTGAGATGTGTGGCTTCCTGCAACCCATCCTCCTGGAGCACCCATCTGACCTGGGTGGAGTATGGCCACAACTCCGCCGTTTCCTCAGCCACCGTGTTGACACCCTTTGAAGCATCTATGGGGTATATTCCCCTCCCCCCACTGCCTATAGCGGAGAGGGAAGTGGCCGTGCCATCTGTGGGGGCCCACGCTCGCTGCTGCCACCGCCTTTGGAGAACCACCCGGGTTGCCCTTCTTCATTCAGCAGAGCGGAATCGCCAATGCACGGACTGCAGGCGGGTCCCGGAGCCCAAATATGCCATCGGTCAGAGTGTGTGGTTGTCGGCGGACCAGGTCCCACTGAAGTCGGAGTCCAGAAAACTGTCACCTCACTTCCTTGGTCCTTTCACCATCTCCAGGATCATTAATGATGTGACGGTCCACCTGGAACTGTTGCTGACACTCTGCATCCACCCCACGTTCCATGTTTTCAAGATCAAGCCCCTCTCTGCCAGTCCACTCTGCCCCCCCCCTTCAAAGCTGCCTCCTCCTCCTCGGATCCTCGATGGCCAGACCACCTACACCGTTCAGAGGATTCTGGACGTTTGCCATCGGGACCGGGGCTTGCAGTACCTGGTCCATTGGAAGGGCTGCGGGCCAGAAGAGAGGTCATGGATCCCCGGCTCAAACTTCCATGACAGGGGGATGGTCGGTGCCTTTCACAGAGCCCATCCCAACAAGCCTGGTGGGCCGCCAGGAGCACTCCTTGAGAGGGGGCACTGTGATTACCGGGTGAGCGCACTTCCCTTCCCTTTCTGTGGGAGGTTCTCTATCAGGCTCCCGGCTCTGCAGGTCATCAGCGCACCTGCGTGAGTGGACGCACCCACTGCTTCTTCTCTGCCAGTGCTTAAAAGGACCTGTTTGTGAGTGCTTTGGCGCTGGCTCGTTGGGTATAGCTGCCTTGATATAGGACAGGAACTGAACGTTTTTTGGGAACTCAGCCTAACTCTCCTTTTCCTCTTTTCTCCCCAGGTTGCTGCCATCTCCGCGGTGCATCTGTGGGGTTGCAGCACGTTCACCTGTCCCATCATCATCTTCACTTCAGACTGCCTTCTCCACTCAGTCAGACTCATCCCCCCAGTTCCACTCCTCTTCACTTCCCGCCAGCCCTGTCCTGCTGGCTCCTCCACGTCTCGCTGGGTTCCTCTGCCGGGCTCTCTGCTCACTCACAGTAAGATCTACCCCTGTTAATTCATTGTTCCCAGCCTTCCTCCTCATTCCTAATCCGCTCTCGTCTCCCTCTCTTTCAGGCTGTGTGTTTCCTCTTGCGTCTGTCATTTTTCTCTACTTTATTTTCAATAAAGTGGTGTTAAACTTAATCCCTCTGTGTCATGTGCCTTCTCTGGTGTTAGCAGCCTGCACGTGAGCTTTTCTCCTCGCAGTCATGACATTTACAAGTTCTTTCTCAGATATTTGCAACTTTTTTTGTAGAGCTGCTTTTTGCATTTAATTTTTTCACTTATTTTAACATGTTTTCTCAAATTTGGATTTTTTTCCCCATAAATTTGTAGTTTACTTTAATATAATTTTATTTTAATATTTTATTTTCTATATTTTACTGTTTTTCTTTAATTCTTTCATTTTATAATATAAAGTTTTTGTCTAAGCCACGCCCAGAGTCACTGATTTTGGGTAAAGATCCGATGGCTCTGGAGCCACAGGTTTCAGACCCCTGGTCCTGTCCTTTAGACTTTTTCCTGGACTTCAGCCTAATCCCCACCTCATCTGGTTGTCTGGGCCAAATCTCTTTCCTGTCATGACCCCACAGCTGATTAAAGGTTTGTGTTTTGGCTCTCATTGTCAAATCAAAGTTTCACATCATCAGGTTGTTTGTCTCCATGAGCCAAAAACTTAGCCTGAGCTTTATTATTACCCTACTCTTGGCTCCAGTATCTTACCATAGATATGATCGGCTCAGGAAAACAATAAATCATGGCCTTCAGGGTCAGAAAAACAAAGATTATTGTGCAGGAAAAGCACACAAAGCTGCTCTTGGGTTTGAATTGAGGATAAAAGTTCTGCTTAAATTGGGGTGAGAATGATTTAAATCATTTAAATAAGGAAAATCACGGAACAGAACAAACATCCATCCATCCATCTGTTCAAAAAAGGCAAACGCTCTTTAATAAGAAAATAAAAAAGAACAGCTCTTTATTTCTCTTCCTTTAATAATTACTTTTTCTCCTGCAGACAGACACAGTCATCGCCTCTCCTTATTAGAATTCCTGTCATTTCATCTAATCTCTGCACCGCATAATTGGCAGCCCCCACCTCCATTCACAGATCAACAAAGAGCATAAAAACATGTTTCGTCTTCTGCTACATGATCAGCATTTCACATGGTTTTTAATGTCTTTCAACTCTGTTCCAATAATTCAGAAAAAAAATGTTTAGAATCAGAATCAGAAGTAATTTACTGACATGATGACATCATGGTGATGAGGTCAAGTTTGACACGATCACACTGCTGATGTCACACAAATGCACTGGTCGTTGTTACCAGGGACGGGGCTGTGGTGGGAGTTAGGGCTGCGCAATTTGACCTTAAATCAGCATCACGGTTAATTGATTCTTTCATGTCAGTTTTCCTTTCTTCTGGTTTTTACCTCCCTTCTTACCGACAAGCTTCATAATTGAAGGTAGGTAGATAGATAGATAGATAGACCAACTTTATTGATCCCAAACTGGGAAATTGCAGTGTAACAGCAGCATGGCACAGTAGACGATGCTTATGTAACTTTATATACTGCATAGGGTACTACTAGGTTAAACACATGATGATCCTTATGAATCTATGGATAGTACATGTTATGTATGCCCCTTTCAGGGCATAAATGAGGCACCAAACGCCAGCAGTGAGTTTGTTTATTAATGAAAAAAGGAAACAAAGGAACATGCCACGAGGGGCAAAACACAATAACTATACATACGACCTCAAAGGGTGAATGACTGAACAAACAGAGAACCAAAACAGTCACTTACATATACTTAGCGAGGGCGAAACCTAACGCTGAACAAAGGACTGGAACCAGGGTTGGGGGTTCCAGTCTGGTAGGGCGAGGTCGCAGCGAGGAATGAACTCGCTAGCGATCTTGAATAGTACAACAGAAACTCAAACTACAAACAGATGAAGACTGAAAGTAATTACTAAACACACTCAGCTGTGACAGGCCACAAGCAGGCTTGCCGGAAGTCCTGCCACGGCGCTGTCAAAATAAAAGCACAAATAATCCCCAGAATAAATAAGACTAAATAACAGACGGAAAATGTGGAAAGTAATAAGTTACTCGAGCACAGGACAGACCCGCGCTCGGGATCACTACAGTACCGACTGTACAAAGAAGGATTATAAGGCACAGGGCGAAATGTGAGGTACCAATTAAACTGTAGGTGCAGCTTGTTAGCTGCACTGGGGGACTCCTTTACACACTCATGATTGTGTTACCACCCCATAGTGGTCATGAGTCTCTTATCAGCTTCTTAACTACAGTCTTAGCTTGTCCAACAGTTGAGATTTTGCGGATAGTCATCAGAGGCTAACAGCAACTTAGCTTCTGCTCCTTTTAGTGTTAGTATCCGTGCACTTTGCATGCTTTTTCTTGGCATTTTCAGATGAAATTAAGAGTCACTTTGTTGTGTATGTAAATAGGCTGTATTAGTAAGATGGCGGCCGGGTTGGACATGGGATAGGCTAGGGTGGTTAGCTACCGGTTTCCGGTGGTGATGCCACCCCTAGTATAAAGGAGGTGGATGGAAGAGGCTCTGCCTCTTTCATTGTGGGAGCCACCCGGCATGCAGGCGAGTGCCGTAAGCCTATATATGTATGTGACGTTTATTCTAATAAAGCTCCATTAACTAAGTTAGTTGTGCATTCGTCATTGCCCAATTATGGATGTAACATTTGGCGATGAGGTAAAAGTGGTAATGGATAGATCTGTTGCCAGTTTTCGGTCGTTTTTGGAGGCCCCGGGCAGGCCGCCCATGTCATGGCCTCGTTGATTTGCTGCTTTTACCAACTACCTCGTAGTTTTGAACCTCGGCGAGCGTGAGAGGCTTCACGCGAGGGCTGTGTTGATCCATAATTTGGGCACTGAGGGGCAGAGAATACTGGAGAACCTTAGGGAGGCTGACAGTTTTGATGGCGTCTTGGAGTTAATGGCATGCCACTTTCCCACACCGGAGAGTGTCACGGTCCAGCACATCCAATTTCGACAGCGCCGCCAGTGGTTGGGAGAACCAGTGAAGAAGTTTTTGGAGGATCTCCGGGAGCTGGCAAAGGGATGTGGATTCAGACTCCTGGAAGATTAGGTGATTTGGAACCAGCTGGTGGAGCACATCTGCTTCGCAGCGGCACAGTCCAGTATTGTAGCTCATCCGGGGAAGTTGACATTGGCCGCAGCTATCGAGCTCACCCAATGGTTCGAGGCAGCAGAGACCACCGCGAGAGACCTTCCTGAAGGGGCTTTTCTGGAAGAGGGTGAGTCTTGCGCTGAAGCACTGTTTTTGGACCCTAGTGATGGTGATGTCAGAGAGGATGAGTATGCCTCCATAGTTAAAATAAGGGCCGCCTCAGGCACGCCACATTGTTATGGTTGTGGGTCCCCTGTTCACCGCTGTAAGTCCAGTGTGTGCCCGGCGAAAGGAAAGCATTGTGGCAAGTGTGGTTTGCTGAATCACTTTGCCAGGGCGTGCGCAAACTTCGAACACAGGAGCCGTAGGGGTGAACCAAGTGCTGCACAGAAGACTCCAACAATAGTACACATGGTCTCCCTGTACACTACGGGGAGGATCGGGTGTGATGTCATGCTCGATGGCGTCGAGGTTCCATTGCTTGTGGACACTGGAGCAGTTATCTCCTTTTTAAACCTGGCGACCATGAAGAGTTTGTTTCCCCACAGGCAGATAAAACAACAAGGGAGAGACTATTATGGCTATGGATGGAACAGAGTGGCAGTTTGGGGATTTGTGGAGATGGAGGCCCGTTACAAGTCTGTTGTTGTGCCCAGGGCCCGCATTCACGTCACCGCTACGGGGGTTAACGTTATGGGGTGTAACCTCTTTTATAGCCTGGGTTTCTCCATTGCCAACGTGTCGGGCGAGAAGTGGTCAAGATGTGGACTGTGGAGTCAACCAACTCCGTTAGTGAATGGTGTGGAGGTGCAGGAATCAGACTGGCTGGACACGAATAACATGGGAGAGCATGTTCGGTGCCACGTGTCGCTGCCTCGGGACGGACCCAGTGCCGGTCTTTCTGTTGCCCTGGACGAGGGTGTGGGATGGCACGACGGGACCCCAGGGGCAGCCTTTAAGGACGAGGTGCAAACGCCAGATGCTGAAGGGGCGAGACCGAAGAACGTGTGGATAAATTGCTCGAGTCGATGGTCTACCATGGATGACATCAACCAGACCCGCGAGTCAACCGGATCAGTGGTAGAGACCAATCGCGATCAGTGTGACCCGGGAAAGAAGAAAAGGGCTTCCCTGCTGGTTGGAGATGTGGTCCGACCCAGGGTCGAGGCCCAGATGAGAGGGGATCGCGGTTCACGCAAGCGGCGTGATGACAGGAGGCAGTTCCGGGTGGAGGCTACCCGGAGTGATGGGTATCTGCGCTTGTCTGACCAGAGCTGGAGGCACCCAAATGAGCTGCGTCAGGCGGTGGAGGTGAAGAAGTGTCGCAGCGGGAGCCCTGTGGTCAAGAGACGGAAGCGGTCGGAGAAGGACACATCAAAGGACTGAGAGTGCTGTTTGTCTTTATTTTCTGTCTACTGTTTATGTGTACCTTACTCTGGTCCTGATGTGTTTAATTTACTGCTGGTGTGGTACCCTGATTTAGTTAAAAAAAAAAAAAGGGAATTGAAAAGAGGAAAGTTGTGCTAACTAAGGAGATTAATGATACCTATGAGAAAATTTTACTGGTCTGTATTGTGAATGCGAGATTTTATTGGCTTAAGTGAAAGTGAATTGATGATGTGTAGAACTGTCATATGCTGAGAGCTGTTTTACTGTAAAAGTTGGTTTTAAATGCCCGAGTTGGGGTGGTGGGGTGTATCTATCCTGTTTAATTGACCATTTGTGTAAATTTACATACCCGACGTTGATTATTGTAGGATGTGCCCATTGTGGGGTGAGTGTTGTGGGGGGGGGGGGGGGGCAGTAGTCTATGTGTGTATTGTAATTTTGTATGTCTTTTATGTGGAGCTGCTCTGGGGATTGTTTTAGTTTAAGACCACGGCTTTATTTTCTTTACGTGTTTGGCAGCAGAATAATCCTCCCAGCATTGTGGGGGTGCTGACAGTCTACCCAGCCCCCCAGCCTTTGTCGTATGCATGGATAGAAGGTTTATTTGTTTCTGTGATTATTTTGGCTTTAGAGTGTGAGTCAGGAAGCAAATTCGGGTGGGCTATCTGTGTGCTTGGCATTTTTTTTTTTGAGGGGGGGGGGGGGTGTTGTGTATGTAAATAGGCTGTATTAGTAAGATGGCGGCCGGGTTTGGCATGGGTTAGGCTAGGGTGGTTAGCTACTGGTTTCCGGTGGTGACGCCACCCCTAGTATAAAGGAGGTGGGCGGAAGATGCTCTGCCTCTTTCGTCGTGGGAGCCACCTGGCATGCAGGCAAGTGCCGTAAGCCTATACATGTACACTACCGTTCAAAAGTTTGGGGTCACCCAGACAATTATTTTGTGTTTTCCATGAAAAGTCACACTTATTTACCACCATGAGTTGTAAAATGAATAGAAAATATAGTCAAGACATTGACAAGGTTAGAAATAATGATTTGTATTTGAAATAATAATTTTTTCCTTCAAACTTTGCTTTCGTCAAAGAATCCTCCATTTGCAGCAATTACAGCATTGCAGACCTAACATGATTGCACAAGGGTTTTCTAATCATCCATTAGCCTTCTGACGCAATGAGCAAACACATTGTACCATTAGAACACTGGAGTGATAGTTGCTGGAAATAGGCCTCTATACACCTATGTAGATATTGCACCAAAAACCAGACATTTGCAGCTATACTAGTCATTTACCACATTAGCAATGTATAGAGTGTATTTCTGATTAGTTTAAAGTTATCTTCATTGAAAAAAAGTGCTTTTCTTTCAAAAATAAAGAAATTTCTAAGTGACCCCAAACTTTTGAACGGTAGCGTATGTGACATGTATTCTAATAAAGCTCCATTAACTAAGTTAGTTGTGCATTCGTCATTGCCCAATTATGGATGTAACACAATTGTCACATACGATGTAGATGGAGACTGTTGTGGATTTTCTTTATATTAATAAATGTCCCTTATAAATCTAGTGAATGAATAAATGCGGAGCCAAAGATGCCTTTCTGTGTTCTTGATTATGAGGAAGATTTCATGCAGCAGTTAAGCAGAAATGTTCACAGTCAAAATTGTGGGGGCAGATTTTATACCTTAAAACAAAGATGATATGTTATGAGAACGTTCTGTGGGAGTACGGAGCCTAGCTGTCTCCTGGAACTGACGTTAATAGGCCAGAGTCTCAGTGTCTAAGGAAGAAGCACAATATACTGTGTCGAGGAATATGATAACAGGATCACAGTGTAATATTAATAGATAAAATACGAAATTCTTACACAAGACCCAATTTGTTTTCGTTAGAACTGTCTTTAATTGTTTCATCCGTGTTCTGCTGCATCTGAACAGCATCGACTGCGCTGCTTCTAGAGTTACGTGGCTGCGCCTGTAACTCTGTGGGCATGTCTCAAAGGACATGAAAAGGTCTAACATACACACACAGAACAGGGAGAGTGGAAAAATCATTGAAAAAAGCCCCAAAATGAGCAAAATTACGTCAGTTCTACACCCCGAACGTCTTTTCTGGTTTTATTTTGGTTAATCACCTAGTCCTAGTGGGAGTGGATATAATCAGTTTCTGGTGTACACGAAGCACAGAAACAACCATGGATGAGTGAATGGCTAACTTTGCTAATGCTAGGTGGGCTAATCTCATCTGTCAGCTTCTCGCACCGAGCTGATCTCCAAGGCAGTATACGGAAAGACGTCAGCTGGCTATCAAAGGAGCTATAGGCCTGATCACATCAAAAATGTAACAAAATAAGCCAGAATGATGCAAGATATATTAACAACTGTCAGTGAACTGGGGGTGCACATGGATGTCTAATGAGGGTAAAAAGAATATATAAAAAATGCTGGTACTTGCCCTGAGAAACTGATGCCGGCGGTGCATTTTTCTTCACTCGTATGAAGGTGGTGTGGCCTCGCAGAGTCGGTGACATCACAAATGGCCACATCTGTTAAACTGATGTCATTGCACAGTTATCAGCTTGGCTTCACTGGTAGAAAAGCAAACTGGTATCTTCAGCAGCAGCACAACGGGCTTTGCTGATTTGCTAAAAATGTTTCTATAATAAGACAATTAGATGGAATATGGAGCATCGCCTGTTAATTTGAAGATTGCAGTCATGGTACCTTTTCTAAATTACTTCCATATTCTAAAAAGTGTAAAAATAGCCTAAAATCACGAATCTTCACAAGTATTTAAGGTCCCTGTTTGTCTCCCACTTTGCATGATCATCCATCCATTTTAAAAGTATAAGATAACCTGTCTAATGTGGAGCTTCCTGTGAGAGGTGGCACAAATGAAATATACAGTATCTCACAAACGTGAGTACACCCCTTACATTTTTATAAATATTTTATTATATCTTTTCATGGGACAACACGGAAGATATGACACTTTGATATAATGTAAAGTAGTGAGTGTTCAGCTTGTATAACAGTGTAATTTTGCTGTCCCCTCAAAATAACTCACACACACCCATTAATGTCTAAACTGCTGGCAACAAAAGTGAGTACAACCATAAGTGAAAATGTCCAAATTGTGCCCTATGTGTCAATATTTTGTATGGCCTGTTATGTATGTAAATAGGCTGGTATTACAAAGATTTTTTTTTTTTGTTACTTATTTGTACCCGTAGGTAGACTTGGTTTGCAGTCTGGTGACAAGCCACCGGCTGCTGGTCGCTGCGTGCGCGAGCGCCCTAAACCTACATGTTTTTGGTGTGCGGGAGGAAACCGGAGAAATCCCGGAGTAAACCCGCGCAGCACGGGGAGAACATGCAAACTCCACACAGCTCACTGTTGGTCGGGGGCTGGGATCGAACCCACGATCTCATGATCCCCGCGATCCCCCGGCTGAGGGTAAAACTGTGCTGCCACAGTGCTAAACCACTGCGCCACCGTGCAGCAAGATGGCGGCCGGGTTGGTCATGGGATAGACCGGGGTGGCTACTACTGGTTTCCGGTGGTGACGCCGCCCAGGGTATAAAAGAGTGGGCGGAAGAGGCTCTGCCTCTTTCGTCGTGGAGCCACCTGGCCAGCAGGAGAGTGCCATAAGCGTCTGTACATAGTTTGTATATTGTATATAATAAACCCCTGTTGACCGAGGTGAGATTCAAATAACAAATGGCGACGAGGTAAAAGCAGTAATGGAACGCTCTATTGCTAGCTTTCAGTCGTTCCTCGAGGCTCTGGGCAAGCCACTCGTGCCGTGGCCTAGGTGCTTCGCTGCCTTTACCAACTATCTTGTTGCACTGGGTTTGGGAGATATGGAGAAGCTCCGTGCATGAGCTGTGTTAGTCCATAATTTAGGAATGGAAGGGCAGAGGATTCTTGAGAATTTGGGAGGAGCTGGCAGCTTTGACGATGTGGTGCAGCTAATGGCGCGCTACTTTAAGGCGCTGGAGAACGTCATTGTGAAATGCATTCATTCCAACAGCGCTGACAGCGGTCGGGAGAGCCCATGCGAAGATTCATGGTGGACCTCCGAGAGCTGGCGAGGGAATGCAGATTCGAGACCCTGAAAGACGAGATGATTCGGGAACAGTTGGCAGAGCACATCTGTTGTACGGCGGCCTGGTCCAGGTTGTTGACTCACCCAGGAGAGATGACGTTAGTGGAGGCTGTCGAGCTTGCCCAACAGTTCGAGGCAGCAGAGACCATTGCGAGGGGCCTAACTGAAGGGGCCCCTCTGGAGAAGAATGTGTCTTGCGCTGAGGCACTGCATCTGGACCCTTGTGATGGCGAGTGCGGAGAGGATGATTTTTCCTCTGTGGTCAGGATAAGGTCTGCCCCTGGTACGCCAAAATGTTATGGATGTGGGTCCACTGAGCACCACTATAAGTCCAGAGTATGCCCGGCGAAAGAAAAGCATTGTGGCAAATGCGGTCTTTTAAGCCATTTTGCCAGGGTGTGCGAAAACTTCGTACACAGGAGCCGTGGGAGAGATCCAGGTGCTGCGCAGAAGACTCCGACCGTTGTGCATACCGTCTCCCCAGAGACGACAGGGAAAATTGGGTGCAACGTCATGTTGGATGGAGTCGAGGTCCCGCTCTTAGTGGACACGGGAGCGGTGATCGCTGTCCTGAATCTTGAAACCATGGACAGACTGTTTCCCTACCGACAGATAAGAAGGCAACGAGTGGAGTATTATGATTATGGGCGGAACAGGTTGGCTATATTGGGCTATGTGGAGATGGAGGCTCGATATAAGGACAGTGTGGTGCCTCGTGTTCGCATTAATGTTTCTGCATCCAGTGTTAACGTTATGGGTTGCAACCTATTTTACAGCCTTGGGTTCTCCATTATGAACGTCTCCAGTGAAGAATGGTCTGGATGTGGACTGTGAGGCCGACCTGTTCCTGTTTTGGAGGGTGCTGAGGTGTGGGATTCGGACTGGATGGTCAATGTGAATTTGGGAGCGCCACACGGAGACCTCTCGGGACAGACCCGATGCCGTCACGCAGGCTGCCCTGGATGAGGGTGCCGGACGGCACGACAGGACCCCCGATGAGGCTCATCAGGACGAGGCGCCAACGCTAGGAGAAAACGGGGCTAGACCACGGAGCGTGGTTATCGTAAAGCGCTCCCAGCGACGACTTGCCAAGAGGAGACCCAGGAGAGCCCACGTGTCGGAGCAGCTGAAGTCGGGGGGCAGTCGGGGGGCAGTCGCAGGACCGGTGATCTGATGAAAAGGAAGTGGGATCCCTCAAAGACCAAGGTTGATGCTCGAGTACACAGAGATTACAGTCCACGTGAACAGTGGGACAACCAGAGGCAGTTCCAGATGGAGCCCGGTTGGATGGAGGAAGTTGGGCGCAGGTCTATCCACGTCTGGAGACACCCAAGGGATCTGAGGCTACCGGAGGTGGAGAGGAGACGGCGCAGCAGGAGCCCTGATGTGAAGAGACAGAGATCCCTTGAAAGGGATCCATCTGGGGACGGAGGGTTTTATTTTGCATGTTTGTGTTGTTTCTTTAGTCCTGTTTTATGTTGGTTTTCCTATTTGGTGCCCCGGTAAATTAAAAAAAAAAAAAAAGTGGGTGAAAAGTAAGGGAATTAGATAAATTTGAGCTCATTGTATGGCAAATTTTCTGTATATTTTGTGTTGTTCTGACCAGTGGAGCTAATCTATGCAAAGTCATGTGCTAATTTGGAAAGAAATTTTATTGAAATATTGTTTAATGTGTCCAATTTTGGGGGATAGGATGTGTTCGGCCCTGGTAAATTGCGTTGAATTTTGGGGTTTAATTAGTTTGGCCGATGGCTTCTCTGTGTGAATGTACATTAGTATTTTTCTAGAGTTTGCCTGGCTCGTGTGGCTGGTATTGGTTGGATTTTAAGTATTTATTGGAGTTTGGTTTCATTGGATTGTTTTACTTGTGTTGCCCCTTTTATACATTTTTACTCTGTGTGCCCGTTGTGGGGTGGGGGGCCGCCTATAGGAATTGTCTTGTGCTTTATTGTATATGTTTTGATGTGTTTAAAGGGATTTCTTTTAGTTAGAAACACGGCCCATTATTATTTTGTTTGTATATTCTCCTGCCACAAGCGGCAGAATAATCCGCTCAGCCGTGTAGGGGGTGCTGGTGGTTTACCCAGCCCCTCAGCCTTAGTTGTGTGAGTGGATAGGTGTTTGTTTATTTTCTGTACATATTTTTGGATTAGTGCGTGTGTTGGGTGATAAATTTGGGTGGGTTATTTGTGCATTTTTTTGAGGGGGTGAAATGTTATGTGTGTAAATAGGCTGGTATTACAAAGATGGCGGCCGGGCTGGTCATGGGATAGACCGGGGTGGCTACTACCGGTTTCCGATGGTGACGCCGCCCAGGGTATAAAAGAGTGGGCAGAAGAGGCTCTGTCTCTTTCGTCGTGGAGCCACTTGGCCAGCAGGAGAGTGCCATAAGCGTCTGTACATAGTTTGTGTATTGTATATAGTAAACCCCTGTTAACCGAGGTGAGACTCACTCTTCCTTCCTACATTATGGACATAACATGGCCACCATGATTTTTCAGCACTGCCTTAACTCTCTTGGGCATGGAGTTCACTAGAGCCTCAAAAGTTGCCACTGGAATCCTCTTCCACTCCTCCATGATGACATCACGGAGTTGGTGGATGTTAGAGACTTTGTGCTCCTCCACCTTCCCTTTAAGGATGCCCCATAGATGCTCAATAGGGTTTAAATCTATAGACATGCTTGGCCAGTTCATCACCTTTACCCTCAGTTTCTTTAGCAAGGCAGTGGTTGTCTTGGAGATGTGTTTGGGGTCGTTATCATGTTAGAATACTGCCCTGCAGCCCAGTTTCCGAAGGGCTTCTTCAGCATGTCACAGTACATGTTGACATTCATGGTTCTCTCAATGAACTGTAGCTCCCCAGTGTCAGCAGCACTCATGCAGCCCCAAACCACGACACTCCCACCACCATGCTTGACTGTAGGCAAGACACACTTCTCTTTATACTCCTCACCTGGTTGCCGCCACACACGCTTGACACCATCTGAACCAAATAAGTTTTTGTTTGTCTCATCAGACCACAGGACATGGTTCCAGTAATCCATGTCCTTAGTTTGCTTGTCTTCAGCAAACTGTTTGCGGGCTTTCTTGTGCATCAGCTTTAAAAGGGGCTTCATTCTGGGACAACAGCCATGCAGACCAATTTGATGCAGTGTGCAGCATATGGTCTGAGCACTGACAGGCTGACCCCCCCCCCACCACCACCACCACCACCCCTACCACCCCTTCAACCTCTGCAGCAATGCTGCCATCACTCATACGTCTATATTCAAAAGACAACCTCTGGATATGACGCTGAACACTTGCACTCAACTTCTTTAGCCAACCATGGCAAAGCCTGTTCTGAGTGGAACCTGTCCTGTTAAACCGCTGTATGGTCTTGACCACCGTGCTGCAGCTCAGTTTCAGGGTGTTAGCAATCTTCTTATAGCCTTGGCCATCTTTATGTAGAGCGACAATTCTTTTCTTTTTTTCAGATCCTCAGAGAGTTCTTTGCCCTGAGGTGCCATGTTGAACTTCCAGTGACCAGTATAAGAGAGTGTGAGAGCGATAACACCAAAATTAACACACCTGCTCCCCATTCACACCTGAGACCTTGTAACACTAATGAGTCACATGACACCGGGGAGGGAAAATGGCTAATTGGGCACAATTTGGACATTTTCACTTAGGGGTGTACTCACCTTTGTTGCCAACAGTTTAGACATTAATAGCTTTGTTTGAGTTATTTTGAGGGGACAGCAAATTTACACTGTTATGCAAGCTGTACACTGACTACTTTAAATTGTATCAAAGTGTCATATCTTCAGTGTTGTATCATGAAAAGATAAAATGTTTACAAAAATGTGAGGTTTGTACTCACTTTTGTGAGATACTGTAATTACATAGCAGGAACATCCTGTTACTCCATCTGATACATTTCAGGGTTTTGGGATTGCAGGTCACATCCTGTTTAACTGGGGGTCTGCAACCTGTAGATCCAGGGCCACGTGAGGCTCCATTTGTCCAAAAGGGCTCTTTATAGCTTTGATTAAAAAAAACTTTAAAGGTAGAAGAAGGAGAATATTTCGGTGTAAAGTTTGCAGAAAGGTTGATGTTTATTAGGCCCTGTTTTCAACATGGCGCAACTCGCACTTATAATTGGCCCTCAGCAAGATTGAATTTGACACCTTTCTCCAGAGGCGTGGCATGCCGGCAGGTAAGGCAGGCAAACGCTTGGGGCCCCAGGCCCGAAATACCCCCCCCCCCCCCCCCCCCCGGAGGGCTGACCAACTTTGAGTCACTAAAGCATAACAATGTGGAGAGTTTGCAATGACAGTGGTAGATTGGTGCAGAACTCCTGAAAGGGACCCCATCCCCACCTCTCATTCGTTATCTAAAGTTATATATAGTGGTGTCACTTTTAATCACGATTAATCGCATTTAGATGGCACGGAAGCTTGCTTCTTCTGAATCACATTGCACTGACAAGTCTTTTAGTGCAGTGATTTTCAGCTGGTGGGTCGTGACCCAGGACCAGTTTAGAGTGGGTCGCAGACAGCAGGTCAAAAAATAAACAATATTCTTAAGTATAGTTACATCTGAAGTTGGATTTGTCATATTTTGAAAAAACTTTTTTGACAGGCATGCGTCAGAGCAGTGCAACTCTCTAGCGCCATAGCCATGGTAACAATCATTTAATTGATGTTTACTTCAAGTTTGTGTTGATATTCAGAGGTGAGATGGCGAAGTGCAAATATGGCCCAGAGTGTCTGAAATGTGGATGTTCATACATTGAGGATAAAAAGGGACAGGAGCCACAATGTGTAACATGTAGTGAAATGCTTACACATGAGAGCATGAAACCATCCAAACTTAAAGGAAACCAGTACTGGTCATTATAACAGCATTAATCCTGCTTTAGGTATTACTTATAAACCAAAAATGTGTTCATTCAGTAAAACTAACCCCCTAGAGTCAGCATACTGAATAATTTTATCCCATGAAAACCGCTTGGTCAAAACCAATGGGGAGCGGCCATCGCCGGCCGGATGTAACCTACACTCGTTGATTCTAGCTTTACTGTGGACGAGTAAACATGTTCAGCAGATGCTCAGTGGGTCGAGATCTGAGTTGAAAATGGCGCAAAATCTTCACAGATCTATACTGCACAAACCGTCCTTGGAAATGGCCTTTATTGACGGCATGATCCGCAGTTACCTCCGGGGACCAGAAGCTGAAGGGGACCTGATGAACAGGCAAGTTCCCAGTCAAGTAACTTCAGAACACTTTGAATAAATCTTGATATACTAGAACTTTATTTCATTAAATTATATGTGGCAGATTTGCTTGTACATGGTTGTAAAAAAATTACATAAAATTCTGATGTTAAAACTTTGTTGACTGCTATACTGCAGCCCAGTCAATCACACAAAGCAACGACTGTGCGTCACTACCGTGCTGAAACTGGCCATGGAGGAGACAAGATGTCCCTGACCATGACTGACTGACAGAGCAGTGACTTGAAACTTGCACATATTTGGGAAGCAATTGTGACCAAAATTACTGGACGGAACCACTAGTATCATATTTGATCCTTTGAAATAGCTATTGATTAAAATTCACTCCAGGTACCCTTTAAGTGCCATTTAGAAACTAAACATCCAGCATGCAAAGACAAGCCAGTGAAGACGACTCCAGAAGCTGAGGACATCACGGAAGCATCTGACAGCGTCTTGCTCCAAACAAAAACAAGCTGTCCGGGCTTCTTACCACGTTGCTCATTGTATTGCCAAGGCCAAGAAATCCCACACAATAGATAAAGAGCTATTTTACCTGCCGCCGTGGACATGGTAAGAAAGGTGTTGGATCAGCTGTCTCATTGACTTTCACAAAAGACTGATTAAGTAAAAACATTTCATTTTTTGTATATTTTATTAATCCCAGAGGGAAATTCAGGGCATCCACAGTGTGGTGCCAATCCCTCCACCATTCACACACACATTCACACCGAGGGCCACTTTAGAGTCTCCTGTTAACCTAACTTGCATGTTTTTGGCCTGTGGGAGGAAACCGGAGTACCTGGTGTAAACCCACACAGACATGGGGAGAACATGCAAGCTCCACACAGGGCAGCATGGTGGAACAGTGGTTAGCACTGTATCAGTGCATCAAAAAGGTCACGGGATCAGCTCCACCACTGACCATCGTGGGTTTGATCCCAGACCATCGGTAACCCTTCTGTGTGGAGTAAATAAATATGTATTAATGTTTTAAAAAATATTGTACATGTTTTCAGAGGCTATCTTTGAAAAATAAATTTGCATGGTTCAAATTCTATATCAGTGGGTCACGAGTTAATGACCATGGGAAAATGTGAGACCAGTTGAGAACAGGCTGCTCGCAGGCTGTCACGGCTGCCGGCATTTAATCCCTTATTATTTGTCTCACCTGTTGGTGGTTTATTGGTTGCACTTTTTAAGATCACAGTGGAGAGTCATTCTTCACTGCAATCTCACACCCATTCAGGCTGGAGTCCCCACGTCCGGCTCCAATCCCTTTCCAGCGTCAGGTTTCGCCCTCGCTGTATAAAGTGTAGGTGACTCTGATTCTTTGTAATTGTGTAGTTATTTTGACCCATCATGGTCGAGTGTCATAGGTTATGCGTTTTGCCCCTCAAGGCACATTATTTTGTATTTTATAATAAAATAAAAACTCACTGTTGGCTTTTGGCGTCTCATCTTTGCCCTGCAAAGGGCAAATCATAGCAGTAGATCGCAGCCAAACGAGGTGTCAGCCTCAGTGAGTTTTGTTTTTGGCTCTGAACTTTTTCTTTCACCGGGTGCCAACGTTTCTTTTTCAGGGGGAGGTTATTGCTTCGTTCAACACATGGTATCCTATGAGCCTGGGTTTTGAGCTCGTCCAGGCTATAATGGAGAATGATGACCTCCTGGTCATAGCTCGCAATCGTTCCCCCCCAAGACGCACTGTGGTACCTGGGCCTCACGGAGGCGGCTGCTAAACGTCATCCTCACCTTGCCGAGCACACTGAGGGCAGGGAGAGGATGGCCGAGCTTTCGGCACTCCAACACAGGAACCATCAACTGGACCAGGGATCCTCCAGGAAGCCTAAGAGGGGGTCAACGGAGAAAAACTCCCGTTCCTCGGCACGTGAGGAGGTTCCTGCTACGGCTCCAGCTCCCGTGGTTCCCTCACCAAAGCGCCGTCTTCCTGCGCAGCAGAGGAGGGAGGCAGCCCGGAGTCCCATTGAAGCTGAACAGTGGGCAGCTGTACTCATCAGGGGCCGTGTGGCTGAAGCTCTCTCTTCCTTTAACCCCGGTAAAGTTCTTGAGCATGGTGGCAGCTGTTAGACTGGTGGAGGCAAATCCCTGATTAAATAATTATCCTGAGTAACCGAGCTGATGGCCACAGTTTCAGCGCAGAAGCGGCATTTCCCCAATTTGAATTGAACTTCGCCTCCAGCCAGAAGACGTCGCCGCCCTGCATAGAACTCATCTCCTCCCTGGGACACGGCCATTCCGAAGGGGAGGGAGTATAATGACAGGGTCAATTCTCTGTGGGGTTCCCGTTTGGGTCCAGCTACGGGCCGCTGAAAAAACTCCTCCGTCTCCCAGCCAGCTGTTTTTCCCTCGCCATGGCAGAGAGGTGTGACAGCAGCTTCAGCCTCCGGGTCTTCATTTTCAGCTGTTTCGCCAGCTCCCTTACTCCGGACTGCCTCAGCTGCTCCTCCCTCCTCTATGGCGCTTCCTCCAGCTGCTGCAAACCTAGTGATCTCTTCTCCGGCTGCCTTCGTCGCCAATCCGCCAGGAGTGGCTCCTCCTTCCCGGGGGTTCCACCTGCATCCCTGGAGTGGGAGAGAAAAGAACAGAGCCTGCTGCAGCAGTGACCACCGTACCCCAAGAAGACGGGCAAGTGGTTTTTCATTCTCAGTCGCTAACTGATGAATTACCTTGTCTGATTCCTGGGGGTGAGACTCAGGTTTTGCAGTCCCCTGAGCTTTCACCACCTGCTGCAGCCATAAATTTGCAACCTGCTTCCTTTGTGTCTACTCCTATGTTCCCCGAGCATCCGCCGGTGCCAGGACTAAACCACCGGAGGGAGGAGAGGCCTGCGGCCCTGGTGAACCGGTTCCAGCCCTGCAGCCGCGTTATGGACAGAGGAGGAGGTCAGCCTGCCAGTGGGAGTCTGTGCCGACAACGAAGCGTCCCCAGATCTCCACTGAGCAGAATCCTGTCCCAGTTGGGAGTGGATCTCCGGTCGCCACGCAGAGCGAGCCATCTGAGTGGGCTGCAGCACCAGGGGGTCCAGAAACTGCGGAGACCATCATACCTGCTGCTGGGCCACTGCAGTAGAGTTGGAGTTGGACCTCCAGAGGATCACCATCCAGATCGACGGAGTCCTGGACAGCGGTGGAACTTGAGCTCAGGCAAGTACTCTCCTTTGTTTTCATTATTCCTGTTTTGGAGAAATCTTGTCTGGCTCTTGGGGAGGAGAGTCAGGTGCTGCCGTCAGCAGCATCTGAGCTCGCCTCGCCGGGTTCCACTGCTGCCGGTGACCCTGACCATGTTCCTGTGCTCCCTGTTTCCGAGCCTTTTCTCAGGGTCACCAAGGTGCTTCCTGCCACAGTAGAGGTCTCCGTTGGTTCTGGTCTGCCACCTGAGGTCGTCGTGGGTCCAGCTTCTCAAGCCGAAGTCACCATGGGTCCAGCTCCTCAAGCAGAGGCCACCATGGGTGCTGCTACGCCTCAAGCGAGGGCCATCGCTGGTGCTGCTACGCCTCAGGCCGAGGCCATCGAGGGTTTTGGCTCCTTCATGGGTCGTTTCCTGCTAAGGGTTGGCTGGGGTTACCCGCATCCTCTTCTGCCTTCTAGGGGAGGTGAGCAGAGCTCCATGGTCCGCTGGCCCAGCGATGCGGGGAGACCACCGGAGGGACCTTTTCGTCTGAATTTGTGGTGCTGCAGGTCTGGTAGGCTGCCTGACCTTTTCTTGTGATGGTTGGGTGGAGCTGGGGCTCTTGGAGGCCACCAGAACAATGCATTTATTTGACTGATAATAGGTGATTCTCCGTGTTCGTTTGTTTTCTTTCTTAGTAAACATGTATTATCCAGTTATCTTGTCCAGATTTCTTTTCTGGCTCAAATTTTCTGAGAAGTTGTTCTCATTTGAACTTGAAGTTTGGGAATTTGCTATATTGGTGGGAATTTTCATGTTGACATTCCAAAAAAAAAAGACGAAAAAAAAAGAGTGAAAGAAAAAAAAAGGGGAGGAAAGGGAAGGAGAGTTCTCCTTTTTGAACCCGTAGTTTTGCAATTTGTTATACTTTCGTGTTCTGGTTCTTTAGTAAATTTTTGTATGGACTACTTTGTAAGAAGAAGTAAAGGGAAGAATTTCAATTCTCATTTGTAGTTGTGGATATTGTGGTGTTTACCATATGTCATAGTATCTCGCTGTGTAGTATTTTGAGTTCGTTTTTTTTTCATTCCAGTGTCATTCCCTCCAGGCCTGGATTCCCCCTCTGCCCTCCCGAGGCTAGTTTTGATAGTTCTCCTGGTTGGGGATGGGGGGGGGGGGTTCCTCTTTGATGTTACGATTGGGATGCCTGGAATCTATCCCTTAAAGTGGGGGGCACTGTGGTGATCCCGAGTGCAGATCTGCCCCGAGCTCAAGTCATTTATTATTTTCCTTTTTTTCTGTCTGTTTGGTCTTGTTTGTTAGGGGATTTACTTTGTGCTTTTATTTTGACAGCGCCACAGCAGCACTTCCTCCTGTCAGGCAGCTTGTGGGCTGCGGGCATTTAATCCCTTATTATTTGTCTCACCTGTTTGTGGTTTATTGGTTGCACTATTTAAGATCACAGTGAAGAGTCATTCTTCACTGTGATCTCACACCCATTCAGGCTGGAGTCCCCACGTCCAGCTCCAGTCCCTTTCCAGCGTCAGATTTCACCCTCGCTGTATAAAGTGTAAGTGACTTTTTGATTCTTTGTAATTGTGCAGTTATTTTGACCCATTGTGGTCGAGTGTCATAGGTTATGTGTTTTGCCCCTCGAGGCACATTATTTTGTACTTTATAATAAAATAAAACTCACTGTTGGCTTTTAGCGTCTCATCTTTGCATTATAACACATAGTGTGATTAATCGCACTTTGCGATTAACTGTGATCAATCACAATTAAAGTGACACGACTAGTTATTTAATTATTTCGGTTTTATTGTTCTTCAATATTCTTTTCTTAAATTTAATATTTAATTAAAATTTAATATTTCTATTCTTATTTTCTATTCTTATTTTGAAAAGATAATGTGCACTTTTGAAATAAAGCAAATGTTTACTTTTCACATTATTTGTTAGTGTCAGATTGATTATCATACAAGGGTGTGGTAAGGATTTTTTTTTTATTATTGCTCATTCATTCTGTCTCCTGTAATCATAAATTACATTACCCCCAGTACTTTTCTCATAAGACGGTGAGGATCGAGTCCAGCCTTGAAGCCTTGAACACTGCTGACTCAGCATTCTCAGAACAATGCCATTCTGTTTGGTCTATTGTATTAAAACGCTCTGCTCTGTTCTGAGACTTTGAATCCTCTTGTGGTACTCGCCTGCATGCAGGACATTTTCCCTTCTTGGCCAAGATGGAAAGAAATACCCAGAAAAGACATTTTTTGACTCTGCACCTTTATTTATTCACTAGCTCAATAAGGGACATTTATTCATATAAAGAAAATCCACTACATGTGATGAACGCTAGTTGGAATTTTTGATTGTGAATTTTTACCGAGGGCCCCAAGCGGCTCTAAAGTTTCCTCTGCCTTCATTGCAAGCTAACAACACTTTTACTTGAGTACAATTTCTGGCTACTCTGCTCAGCTTTGCCTCCAAAAATCAGGAGTCACACAAACAGCTGTGCTGTGGTAGTGCAGTACGGCAATACAATTTTGCATGGCTTAGTTGAATAACCCAAATTTACTAGACACAAAAGTCAGTTGAATTCATTTCTGAGGGGGTCGGGTGAGAGAGGACCTGATTGGGGTTTTTTACGCAACACAGTCGATGAACTAAATGCAAATAGGCTTATTTAATCCCCAGAGTTCATTATTCAAGGCCTCTTTGAAGCATGAAAGTTTACTCATCAGCTTAGGATAAAATAATAAAAAACACAAACGTGAAGAAAAACGCAGAAAAATGAGTCAGACCAGACTGCACAAGTGACTAATGACTCAACAGCCTTTAATCATGGCAGATTAATTTCATTTAAATGAAAATGAGTGTTTTAGCTTCTGTGTCTCGCAGCAGGTTTTGCTTATTCTCCAATAAGAGTCTGACGTCCACTCTCATCACACTGGTCCTTTATCGAGGTGAGGAGGGAAAATGTCCCTTCTAGCCAACAGAGTTTAGAAGACATGCTAAACAACGCAGCAATTTATAAAAATTTGGTGCTACAAAAAAAAAAAAAAATCCATCAAAATCATTGTTGCTGCTAATCCTTAACATATGCAAATCCCGCCAAGAAAAATCCACTTTACATTCAGAATACTCAAAATCTTACAATTTTTGTGTTTGTGTTTTTAGGACACATTTGTGATGCCATCACAAACACTGGCATATAAAGGGTTAAAATTCTGAAAATAAATAAATAATTGGTATCTAGGATCAGGACTGAAGGTGCTTAAAAGATCTATGCAAAAAAAAGTAGAAAAATATTAAAATACTACTTTTATGGCGTTTTTGACGAGGACACTTTTGTCCTTTAATGGTAACAACGTAACATTTTTTTAACAGTATGAGGGTTAATCCATGGTTCATTATATCTCTCGCACCATTAACGGCTTTTTCCCAGCCAGCATGTCCATGTGGGCCCCACGGCAGGTTAAAGCTGGGCTGTCTTCTGGGTCCTGTACCTGTGGAGTAGGTGAGCAGGAAATCTGTTTACCTGCTTTAAATCCACTGGGTTGATGTGGGTGAGCAGGTTTCAGCAACACTTGAGCCAGAGGCAAAATTATGTAAAAATGTCACAAATTTGTGAGAAGAAAATGTGAAAACTTACAAGAAAAAAGTGACAAATTTACAAAAAAAAAAAAGTGGTAGCAAATTTATGGGAAAAATTAACTGACAAAATTCACAAAATTACAAGAAAAAGTTGCAAATTTGTGAGAAAAAAGTAAAAATTTAGGACACAAAAGTTGCAAATTGTAAAATTACTTGAAAAGAGTTACAAACTTACAAGAAAAATGTAAACAAATTTACAAGAAAAATATCACAAATTTGTGAGGAAAAAATTAGTAAAAGTTGCAAATTAACAAAAAAGTAGCAAATGAATGAGTAAATAAATTGAAAATTTATTATGAAGAAGTCCCAAATTTACAGTAAAAAAAAAAAGTTGAAAATTTTTGAGTAAGTTCCAAATTTACGGGAAAAACTCCCAAATTTACAAGAAAATAGAAAATTTATGGTGAAAATAAGCTGAAAATAGGCAAACAGGTAAAGTCCATGTGGGCGGACAGATGGGGCCAACATGGAATCCATGGACAAACCCACATGGGACTCATTAGACAGCCAAGATTTAACCTTTGGTGGGGCCCACATGGACATGCTGGCTGGGTTGTTATATTTCTGACTGACTTCAAGGTCAGCCCTCCAGGTACAAGCAGAGAGGAGTTTGCTATAGCCTTCAGGCTAGCTGTGACTCGATGTCTGTTTACAAATATTTTCGACAGATTTTATCCATTTCCGCTAGATGCCCATATCCCCAGCTGGATCATCTACCAACCCTTGACCATATATTTCATTCTTATATATTGTTTTAATAATACTTCATTTTACGCTGGACCAGAATCGTACTCGATTGACAGTAGTTCGCTGCTGTTAGCAAAGTTAGCCATTCACTCATTCAGAGTTGTTTATGTGCTTATTACACCTCAGTCACCGGTCATATACTACTGACCACTCAAACCACACCCACCCATTACAAATAATGTTTTATATTGGCTTTTTAAACTGACATTCAGCCAATATTTGCTAGTATTCTAGCTAGTCCAACAACCAAAGCTAAAAGCTAACATTAGCGTCAAACATGGTGTTGTGGTGGCACAGCAGGAGGTCTGACTCACACCCAGGACTTTGGGGAACGGGGGGAAGGAAGGAGACATGGTAATGCGGGTGCCTCAGGCAAGAGAGAGGAATACAGGTGCTTTGGCACCCTGGGGGGGAGAGTTGAAATGATGAGAAGCAGGTTTAGGCACCAGAGCGCCAGGGGAGAGACAAGTTCTTAAGATGTGCCTTCACACTGGGAACTGCAGGTGTGAATGCATTGAGATGTAATGTATGTTATGATAATGACATGTACTCTCGGTACCAAAGGAGAGAATGTGAAGATGTATAAAAGGTTGGCTTTGGCACCCAGAAAATAGTGTTACTTTGCTGATGGAGGAATAAAGTCCGTGTCTACAAGCTCGTGTCTCGTCTTTGTCCATTCCTCCACATTGGTGACCCTGAGACGTGAGAATGGAAGATGGACCGAACACCTCTGTTGGAACATCCACGCTACGATTTCCCTCTGGGACCCTGGCTGCATGCACCATGGTGGCAAAACTCCCGGACTTTTGGCTTCACGACCCAGCTGCCCACTTCATTCACTTAGAAGTGCAGTTCACTCTCCGCGGAGTCTCGGCGGATGAGACGAAATACCATTACGTGGTGGCTTCGCTGGACCCGCGCTCCACTCAGCATGCAATGAGTCTACTCCTAGCCCCTCCAGCCCAGGGAAAGTACAACACGTTCAAGCAGCTGCTGCTACGCCGTTACACCCTTTCAGACGGAGAGAGGGCAGAGTGGCTCCTCTCACACTTGAAGCTTGGAGATGGATCAGCTGTGGAATTGATGGAGATCATGCTGGCACTGATGGGTACGGATGGCAAATCTCCCCTCTTTGCCCACCTCTTCCTGAGGAAACTACCGACTACGGCATCGGCAATCCTGGCCAACTCGCTGCTGCTGGTGGCCAGGAACTACCACACGCTGGCTGAAGAAGCAGACCACATTATCCTGGCAAACAGGAGCTTCGGTATCCAGGCAGTGAGACCCGGACCGGCGGCAGAGACAACAGAGGTCGAGGAGCCGAAGGTGGTGGCCAGGATGGCCACTCGGAGACGCAGGAATGGGACAACTTGTTCATATCACCAGCGTTTTGGCGCCGAAGCGCGGCACTGTCTCCTGCTGTGTCATTTCAAATTGCCAGAGAAACGGGCCAGCCAACATTCGGTAGTAGCTACGACCACTAGCAACAGGGAGAAGCTGCTTTTCATCAAGGACACACATTCCGGGAGACGGTTTTTAGTGGACTCTGGTTCCCAGAAGAGCCTTATTTTTATTAACTACAGGTGGGACTTTGTGGAAGCTGCATGTTCAGTTCCAATCTTAGGTGCTGATTTTCTGTGTGCTTATGGTCTCCTTGTTGATGTTGCTAACAGACGTTTAGTGGATGCTGTGTCATTTGCTTCACTGCTTTGTATGGCCCAGGGAGCTGGGCCACCAACACATGCAAATTTTTTACCCTCTGGGAATGAGTATCAGCATTTGCTTTCCGAGTTTCCCGCACTTACGGTGCCCACCTTTTCCGCTACTGTAACCAAGCATGGGGTCGAGCATTGTATCACCATGAAGAGCCCTTCGGTTTTTGCGCGCCTGGACACAGCTAAAATAGCCATCGCACGTGAGGAGTTCGCAAACTTAGAATGCTTAGGGATTGTTAGGTGCTCCAATAGCCCTTGGGTGTGCCCGCTGCACATTGTGCCCAAGTCCGATGATTCGTGGTGGCTGTGCTGTGATTTCCGTTGCCTGAACAATGTCACTGAACACGACCGCTACCCCATCCCGCACATCCAGGATTTTTCCATGCACCTAGCCGGGACGCACATTTTTTCAAAAGTGGATCTGGTCCAAGCTTGGGATCAGTCCGCCAAGGTCTCCGCCTTGGGGTGGTGGTTCCTCTCTTCAAAAAAGGGGACCGGAGGGTGTGCTCCAACTTTAGAGGGATCACACTCCTCAGCTTCCCTGGGAAGGTCTATGCCAAGGTACTGGAGAGGAGAGTCCGGCCGTTGGTCGAACCTCGGATTCAGGAGGAGCAATGTGGTTTTCGTCCTGGCCGTGGCACATCGGACCAGCTCTTTACCCTCTCGAGAATTCTTGAGGGTTCGTGGGAGTTTGCCCAACCAGTTTACATGTGTTTTGTGGACTTGGAGAAGGCATTTGACCGCGTCCCTCGTGGATTTTTGTGGGGGGTGCTTCGGGAGTATGGGGTATCGGGCTTGTTGTTACGAGCTAATTGGTCTCTGTACGACCGTTGTGAGAGTTTAGTTCGTATTGCCAACACTCGGTCGGAGTCATTCCCAGTGAGAGTTGGACTCCGCCAGGGCTGCCCTTTGTCACCGGTCCTGTTCATAATTTTTATGGACAGGATTTCTAGGCGCAGCCAGGGAATGGAGGGTGTCATGCTTGGTGACCACAGGATCTCATCTCTGTTGTTTGCAGATGATGTTGTCCTGTTGGCTTCATCCAGCAATGACCTACAGCTCTTGCTGGGACGGTTTGCCGCTGAGTGTGAAGCGGCTGGGATGAGAATCAGCACCTCCAAGTCCGAGTCCATGGTCCTCAGCCGGAAAAAGGTGGATTGTCCTCTCCGGGTTGGGGACAGGCTCCTGCCCCAAGTGGAGGAGTTTAAGTATCTTGGGGTCTTGTTCACGAGTGAGGGGAAAATGGACCGAGAGATCGACAGACGGATTGGAGCAGCATCTGCAGTGATGCGGACATTGTACCGGTCTGTTGTGGTGAAGAGGGAGCTTAGTTCTAAGGCAAAGCTGTCGATTTACCAGTCAATCTACGTTCCTACTCTCACCTATGGTCACGAGCCTTGGGTAATGACCGAAAGAACGAGATCGCGGATACAAGCGGCTGAAATGAGCTTTCTCCGTAGGATTGCTGGACTCACCCTCAGAGATAGGGTGAGGAGCTCAGTCATCCGGGAGAGGCTCAGAGTAGAACCGCTGCTCCTCCACATTGAAAGGAGTCAGTTGAGGTGGTATGGGCATCTGATTAGGATGCCTCCTGGACGTCTCCCACTTGAGGTGTTTCAGGCACGTCCCACTGGGAGGAGACCCCGGGGCAGACCCAGGACTCGGTGGAGAGACTATGTCTCCCAGCTAGTCTGGGAACGCCTTGGTATCCCCTCTGAAGAGCTGGAGCAGGTGGCTGGGGAGAGGGAAGTCTGGGCTTCTCTGCTTGAACTGCTGCCTCCGCGACCCGGACCTCCGGAAAAGCGGTAGAAGATGGATGGATGGATGGATCTGGTCCACGGTTACCACCAGGTCCCGGTTTGTGCCGAGGGTGTCCCAAAAACGGCAGTAATAACTCCTTTCGGTCCTTTCGAGTTTTTACACATGCTGTTCGGGTTAAAGGACGCAGCCCAAACTTTTCAAAGGACGATGGACGTGGTGCTCCGTGACTTGCCGTTTGTTTTTGTTTACTTGGACGACATTTTGGTGGCTAGCGCGTCAGAGGAGGAGTACCTCGCCCATCTCAAGCAAGTTTTCCGACGGTTGGAAGCACATGGGCTTATTGTTTATCCGGTGAAGAGTCAGTTTGGGCTGCTGGTAATTGATTTCTTGGGCCACCGTATCTCACCAGAGGGCACAATTCCGCTGCCGGATAAGGTACGTGCAGTGTCAGATTTTCCGCGTTCGCAGACCATGAGGGCGCTGCAGGAATTTTGGGGGATGGTCAATTTCTACAACCGTTTCCTTCCCCGGGCAGCCCAGCTGCTGCAACTGCTGTATGGTGCACTCAAGAGAAGGAAACCCGCATTGATTGGACCCCCGATCAGGTCCAGGCATTTGCCAGCGCCAAAACAGCGCTCGTTAATGTGGCTTTACTGGCCCACCCATCTCCGTCGGCGCGCACAGCGCTCACGATGGACGCATCTGACGTTGCGATAGGCGCAGTGTTGGAACAGTACGTTTCTGATTCGTGGCAACCCCTCACATTTTTCAGCCGTACTTTGCACGATGGCGAGCGTAAGTATAGCGCTTTTGACAGGGAGCTTTTGGCCCTCCACCTGGCCACACGTCATTTTCAGTTCTGGCTCGAGGGTCACGAATCTACCACATTTGTTGACCACAAGCCCCTAACCTACGCAATGGCCAAAGTCTCAGAACCGTGGTCAGCCTGGCAGCAGCGGCACCTGGCCACAATCTTGGAATTCACTACTGACATTCAACATGTAGCTGTTAAACTTATTGTCACGGCTGACTGCCTGTCATGTGCGCTAGTTTCCCCGGTCTATGTGGGTATTGACTTTTCCGCCATGGACGCTGACCAACCCTGGGATGTGGAAATTCGCATGCTCCAATCTGCGGGTACCAGGCTAAAACTGGAAAGCAGGGTGGTACAAGAGGGTTACCCCCCTTGCTTTGCAATGTCTCCACAGGCCGGCCCCACCCAGTGGTTCCGATTGCGTGGTGCCACCGTGTTTTCAAGTCCGTCCACTCTCTTTCACACCCTTGCCATCCGGACTTCAGCTAAGCTGGTGGAGTCTAATGCCCCATTTCCACCAGTATCACCTGGGCTTTACTTTTTTTTACTTGTTTCGTTTTTTCGCCATTTCCACCCAAGTCCTCACGGTTTAACCGTTACGATTTTTGTGCCTGTTCAGAAGCAGGGTACAGCCGAGCGAAAAGCGAGGTGTGATTTGACGTCAATCGACTGCTAAACGCTGATTGGTCAGGGCGTAACGTCACAAAACGCGTCCGTTTTGTTTTCTGTTGAAGCTACACGACCGCCATTTGTAATTTCAGCGAGTAACCGCTGTGACTGGATTCACAATTGTGTTCTCATATAACGATGTCCACGCGCAAGTTTATTCCATGAACAAACGAGGAGGTGCAGACTTTTCTGTCCCTCGTAGCCGATGACTACATCCAGAGCAAGTTGGTGGGGCAACTCACAATGAAAAAATATACCAGGAAGTGTCCGGCCTGCTACCAATGGCAGAGAATGTTGACTCGACACGGCCACGCAATTGGAAAACGGAGACGGTGAGTGTTGTTTTGTTATTGTCCGTCTTCTTGCCTTTCGGTCAAAAGCGCACTTTATTTAAGCAATAAAGAAAGTTGTTTGATTGTGGGCAATTGTGGTGATGGCTAACCCGCTAATAGCTAGCTACCTCTGTACCTTGTTGTTACCTCGCATCAAGCTGCTGAATCGCGCTTTTATTTCAGTATTCACGTGAACAAAACGCTGACGTAAGCTTATTGTATTCTGGTTAAAAAGTTTTGTGTTTGCGGTACATGTTGCACTTTGTTTGTGAGCTTTATTGTGTGTTTTTTCCTTCTATACACAGTTTTCAAATCCCTTGGGGTCCGCCTCACTGGACCGCACGGTCCATCACTATCCGGCATCTCCCGGTCAAGTGCTGGTAAGGCACAACAAACTGAAAATTACCACCCGGTTGTTTTTATATGTGATTGTTATTTTCTATAGATGCATAATAAGGAATTTAAAATGTCTTTCTACGTTTATAAAAATACTAGATTCAGGGGTGTTCATAGCCACAGTGGCCCAATGTTATAGGTGTGTTGATGGTGGAAATACTGTTGTATTTTCACAAAAAAAAAAAGGAGCACATGTACCGACTTCAAATCAACATGCTTGATTGAAATTCTTCAAGTCAGCTAACACTATTAACCCATTCTGATTTATGAAGCCACAGTACAAAGAAATTCTTTTAAAAATAACCCATTAAATCAAAATACTTTTTACAATTAATCCTTTTTGAAATGAAGGGGGGCCTAACCACATCACCACAGAAGTTGCATATAGTCCACTCTACTGAGGGGCAACAACATGACAGTTGAGCTTAAATACAGCAACGAAGCATCCTACCACAGGCTTTCAGCAGTTTAATTCCATAATATTTTTTCTGACATGTTTTGATCCGGTGTTCTCTAAATACAATGACTTCTGTCTTTCATATAGGCAAGCTGAAAAGCAGCAACATTGCAGACCTTGCATCACTGATGGCCCAGAATCTGCTGAGGAGATGCGGATCCATGAAAGGATGCTCGAACAGCGTGAAAGGATGCTCGAACAGCATCAACGGCAGCATGAACAGTGCGAAAGACACCTGCAGTTAGCCCAGCAGCAGGAAGCCGCATTAAGAAGGGATGAGCTGACAGAGACGGCTTCCTTCCACGGATCCTTCCTAAACCATTTTGGCAGTCTAGTCGAAGTACTGAAAGCTCCCCATTTGTAAACATGTTTTGGGAATATTTGTAATATAATAAAATGTTAGTCTTTTGGATAAAAGTGTGGTTTGTATATTATAACACTGGATGATAAAGGCGAATAATTACATACACATTCCATTGCCTCATATGACCCTAATCCTGCTGTTCAGCCATAAAGGTGTCAAGATTTTTAATGGTAATGTAATTGTTATTGTTAAATTTAATAAATGTTACCACTGCTGTATCCATTGCTCTACATTGGGTACAGTTTTTAAGTAAAATTGTAAGCAGTTGCACAGGTGTAATTTACATTCAGCAGTAGACACTGATAAAGGTAAAAGTCGAATTAGGTAAAAGGTAAGTACATGTGAATTGAATGTTATATCGGCATTCCAAATTCTGAGAATTCCAATAAATTATAAGCAGTCTAGTATAATATAAAGCGAAAATACCCATACATGTAAACCCAAATATAACATTTTCGATGTTGTAAATGTTGACATGAATATGATAAACCTATGCTATTGTGATTCAATAGATCCATAGTGATCTTTGGTTTGAAAAAGAAAATTATAATTTGGTGTTGGGCAGTGTGACAATGTCACATTATTTAGTAGGATTAAAAAAAGTTTCATCATAAAATTTCTAGGTTCATTGACAATTCCATCAAACCAAAAGTGAGTTGTCTAGCTGCAGCATTTTTTTTTGAGTCATTTCTACGTTGTTTTAGTGTGTAATTAGCCACCACTGAACAGATAACCCTTATAAATAACAATAGATGGGAAAAATGATACTCAAATGATACACAATGGGCCTAGATTTGGATTGGCTTTTTTTATAATATTATAAATTATTTGGTAAGTTAAAGTTAACTGGAAATATAACAAGTTTCCACATATAATTCCAAGGTCAATTGGCAATTCCATCAAACCAAAAGTGAGTTGTCTAGCTGCAGCATTTTCTTTGCAGTCATTTTCTACGTTGTTTTAGTGTGTAATTAGCCACCACTGAACAGATAACCCTTATAAAGAACAATAGATTGTACAATGATACTCAAATGATACACAATACAAAAAATGGGCCTAGATTTGGATTGGTTTTTTTATAATATTTTTAATTATTTTGTAAGTTAAAGTTAACTGGAAGTATAACAAGTTTCCACATATAATTCCAAGGTCAATTGGCAATTACATCAAACCAAAAGTGCATTGTCTAGCTGCTGCTTTTTTTGGGAAGTCAGTTTATCATCAGTGTATCATTATTACACAATACACAAAATGGGTCTAGATTTGGATTGGCTTTCTTATAATATTATAAATTATTTGGTAAGTTAAAGGGGTTTAGGATTAAGCTTCTGCATTATTTTAAATTACCCCGGTGTTTCAGCATTTAATTAACCGTCTGTTAACATTTAACCGTTTTGAACAACAGAGGCGACGTAGTTGAAAAGTGCACAACATTTTATTTAAAAAACACGTTTGACATATGTATGCACATGAACACTGAACAAATGAAATGATCTCTGAATGATCTCTGCTTCATATGCAGCTGCTTCAGATTCCTCCTGGGCAACCGCTATTCTCCTCTCCTGCTCCAACGTGTGTTGTCTCAATCCACGTCGTCTTCTCCTATAAAATTCTCTTGTCTCGTTAAAGACATTCATTGTGTTAAAAACCCACAGAAGAATAGTGACCACCGTGGAAATCCTCCGCTCGTAATCCGCTATTTTTTTCTTTGTTGTGGAGGAGTCGGTCGCGTCCTTTACTACGTCAGCAGAGTGTAGCGCCACCTCGATCCCGCCCACCCCCAGCAATACTCGGCTTTCCGCGGTTTTGATGGAGGCGCAGCCGCGGGAGAAACAAGTAAAAAAGAAAAGAAAAGAGTAGAGCAGAACTATATAGTGGAAATGTGGCATTAGTTCATCTGGCCCCACTTACGCAAGGATGTGAAAGAGTGGGCCGCCGTGTGCGTTGTGTGTCAATGGGCTAAGGTTCAGAGATACACCAAAGCCCCCCTCGAGCCTTTCCAGATTCCGAGCAGGAGGTTCGACCACGTACACGTCAGTTTGGTGGGCCCCCTTCTGCCGTCTCAGGGGTTCACGCACCTTTTAACAATAGTCGACCGCACCATGCGTTGGCCAGAGGTGGTTCCGCTGGCTTCCACCACATCTGCTGATGTGGCCCATGCATTTTTGTCGTCCTGGGTTGCATGTTTCGGTTCCCCGTCAGATGTCACTTCCGACAGGGGTCCACAGTTGTTTTCAGAACTCTGGCCTGCGATGACAGAGAGCCTGGGGGTCAAAATCCACCAAACCACCGTGTACAACCCGCAGGCTAACGGTTTGTGCGAGAGGTTCCACAGGTTGCTTAAAGCCATGCTCAGAGCATCACTGACGGATACAAATTGGGTTGACCGCCTGCCTTGGGTCCTACTGGGGTTGCGCTCCGCACCTAAGGAGGATCTGGCAGCTTTCCTGGCAGAGCTTGTTTTTTGTCAGTCGTTGTAGATCCCGGGTGAAATTTTGCCGGAAAATCACGCGCCCAGGGCCAACTCATTCGAGCGCATTTTTTCCGATGCAGGGGCTAGCAGCGTTCCAGGGCTGGTGCACCATTGTTTTCCCCACACCTTTGTTCCAAAGCGTTTGGAGAACCGCGACTTCGTTTTTGTTAGGCACAACACCCGCCGAACCCCGCTGCGTCCGCCTTACGATGGCCCCTTGGAAATGAGAGCAAAAAATTTTGTGTTAGACCTGGGGGGCGGAAGGAAACCATCTGCATAGACAGGCTGAAGCCCGCTTATGTTTTAGCAGAGGAGCAGGTGGTGCTGGCTCAGGCTCCCCAGCGGGGTTGCCCACCCACGGGGGGCCCACAAGTTTGTTTTCCCCTTCAGAGAACCGTTTGTAGGAGATCAAGGTTTTCCTCTCCCCACCTTTTCCCCCTACAGAGAACTGTGCACCGAAGACTGAGTCTTCTCCCTATCCACCGCAACAGGAAGGCCCTTCAGTCAGTCCAGTGGCTCCATGTTACAACTGGTATGGGCAATTGATCAAGCCTAAGGCACCAGACGGTTAAGATCCCTTCTGGGTGATCGAGGGGGGGGGGGGGCAGCAGGAGGTCTAACTCTCACCTAGGACTTTGGGGAACGGGGGGAAGGAAGGAGACATGGTAATGCAGGTGCCTCAGGTAAGACAGAGGAATACAGGTGCTGTGGCACCCTGGGGGGAGGGTGGGGGAGTTGAAAAGATGAGAAGCAGGTTTAGGCACCAGAGCGCCAGGAGGAGAAATGTTCTTAAGATGTGCCTTAACACTGGGAACTGCAGGTGTGAATGTATTGAGATGTATGTTATGATATTGACATGTACTCTCGGTGCCAAAGGAGAGAATGTGAAGATGTATAAAAGGTTGGCTTTGGCACCCAGTCTTACTTTGCTGATGGAGGAATAAAGTCTGTGTCTAGAAGCTTGTGTCTCATTTTTGTCCATTCCCCCACAGTGTCACCATCTGAACACAGATCTCAGAAAAAAATGATGAAAGAGAGGTGAGGTGAAGTGGGGCTTGTTATGTATGGTAAAATACCTTTATAAAGGATGAGGCCAGATGACTGGATGAACACAGCTTTATTGAAGGTACAGTAGATGGAACAGCGGACACACAGTAGACACCAGGCAGAGGGCACCAGTCGAAGAGGCCGCAATGTGGCCTCTGCTATTTATAGGGCGGTGCAGTGGCAAACAGGAACAGGAAGTGCCCGCCACTACACTGCACTTCACAATCAGGTGCCAAATCCCAACACCACATTTCTTAGAAAAGTCCAAAACCATACACACAATCAAAACCCTCCCCAACTTGGGACGTGAATTATGCACTAACAAAACGGAAACTAATGTATTTCAATGCCCTACCACATTCACACAATAAAATCTAAAATAGGACGGACAGGTGGACTACTGACCTGTCCACACAGCACGGTGGATTATTCTGCCACCTGATAAACTAAAAACAAGTCCATTAATAGACTAAAAATCACTGCTGTGTTCCTAAACTAAATAAAACGCACAAAACAATCCCATTTTACAACACACATAAACACAAGAACATCAGAACTATTAACACGAAAATTTACAGCACTGTTCCTTGGGCAGGAGGAGCGGAACCAATATGGGGGGGCCCAGGGCAGCCCCTCAGCAAGCGCGCCCCTGGAAGCAGCAGGCCCCCAGGATGTTGGCTGATCTCCCGGACGAAAGTGTCTCTCTTCATCATCACCGACTCCTGCTCTCATTCAGTCCTGTCACGAGAAGCCTCTTCCCGGCCACACCGAAGCTGATTGTCATGCCTCACCAAGCCATCCAACAGCTTGAAGTACGCTGATTGGACGAACACAGCTTTATTGAAGGTAGATGGAACAGCGGACACACAGTTGGCACCAGGCAGAGGGCACCGGTCAAAGAGGCCGCAATGTGGCTGCCCTCTGCTATTTATAGGGCGGTGCAGTGGCGGAATAGGAAGTGCCCGCCGCTACACCGCACTTCACAATAAGATGCCAAATCCCAACACCATAGGGCTCATTAGTATTTAAAGTGGTATTGTGGAGATGCATATTGTGGGGGAATCTGCAGACAGCATCTCAGTCAGGAGGCAGTGATTAAACATAAGAGAATAATAGGCAAGGACGTCCTGGGGAGTTGGCAGGAAGAGGGAGCTGGGGGTTGAAGGCAAATGTATTGTGGAGCTGGATATCATGCAGTGTGATGTGAAATGTCATGCAGATGTGAGATGATCTGTGGAGCTTATAAGGGGAACCCTGGTTTGGCTGATTTATTGCTTTTCTGTGTATGAATGTTGAGAGTGTTAATAAATTTCATCTGCTCGTAAACTGGCCTCATCATTTCCACACTCTCCACACTGGTGACCCTAGGCGTATTATGGAACACGAGGCAAGAACCCCGGAGTCGGCCCAGATGGGAAGCCCCAGCAATGCGGCAAGCATCCCACAGACGGCCCGGACGGGAACCCCCAGCAACGCGTGCGCTGTTGCAGTCAAGCTACCGGACTTTTGGCAGCACAACCCGCACTCTTGGTTCCACCACACCGAGGCCCAGTTTGCCCTCCGGGGAATAACGGCAGACGACACCAAGTTTTTCCATGTGGTTGCAGCGCTGGACGCTCGCACAGCTCAGCAGGTAGCGAGCCTGCTCGACCAGCCCCCAGCCCACAGCAGATACGAGGTTCTCAAAGCTGTGCTGATTCGGCGCTACACGCTCTCGGACTGTGAGAAAGCAGAGAGGCTCCTGAGACGTTCCGAGTTAGGAGATGACTCAGCCGTCGATCTGATGGAGAAGATGTTGGCGTTAATGGGCACGGATGACGGGCATTTTCTGTTTGCCCACCTTTTCCTCCGGAACCTTCCAACAGAGGCGAGAGCGGTCCTGGCCAATTCGCCGTTGCTGGCCGCGCATGACTACCGTGTGCTAGCCCAGGAGGCAGACTGGATCATCCTCACCACCAGAGCGCTCACGGTGAACGCGGCGGCGTCGGAGCCCAGCTGGACGACCAGAGGAGGCGAGGAGCCACCGACGGTAGCGGCAGCGGGGGCCAAGCAGCGCCAGAGAGGCACGCTCTGCTTCTACCACCGCCGCTTCGGAGAGAACACACGCAGATGTGCCACACCGTGCCAATTCAAGCGCTCGGGAAATGCCAGAGCCGGCAGTCGGTAGCAGCTGCGACCGCCAGCGAAGAGAACAAGCTGCTCTACGTGACGGACTCGCGCTCTGGGAGGCGTTTCCTTGTAGACACCGGAGCCCAGAAGAGCATCATCCTGCCAACCTATGCCGACCGGCTGGCAGGACCTAACGGCCCCGGGCTGGTAGCAGTAAACGGCTCGGACATTAAGACCTTTGGTGAGAGAACACTGGCTTTATCTCTACACGGCCGTACGTACGAGTGGACTTTTGTCATAGCACCACTGAGTTTCCCAATCCTGGGAGCTGATTTTCTGTGTGCGCATGGTTTATTAGTTGATGTTGCTAACAGGCACCTGGTTAATGCACTGTCCTTTGACTCTCTCCCCTGTACAGCTGGAGGGGCCGGGGCAGTAACACAAGCCAACGTCACAGCTCCAGGCGGTAAGTTCCACACACTGCTCACTCAGTTCCCAGCACTCACGGTCCCGACGTTTTCAGCGGCCATCTCTAAACACGGGGTGGAGCACTTTATCACCACCACCAGGCCGCCTGTGTTTGCACGACCTCGGCGCTTGGACACAGCTAAACTGGCCATAGCATGCGAGGAGTTTGCCAACCTGGAAAGGTTGGGCATCATCAGGCGATCGAACAGCCCATGGGCATCCCCGCTACATATGGTCCCTAAGGCTGAGGGGTCGTGGTGACCGTGCGGGGATTTCCGCAGGTTGAATAACGCCACAGCACACGACCGCTACCCGATTCCCCACATTCAGGATTTTTCCATTCACCTCGCCGGAGCACGCATTTTTTCTAAAATAGACCTGGTCCGCGGTTACCACCAAGTCCCAGTGCGCGTGGAGGACATACCCAAAACAGCAGTAATAACTCCGTTCGGCTTGTTCGAGTTTCTGCGCATGCCATTCGGATTAAAAGGAGCGGCACAGACGTTCCAGCGCAAGATGGACATGGTGCTCCGCGATCTCCCATTTGTGTTCGTCTACCTGGATGATATCCTGGTAGCCAGTGCGTCCGAAGACGAACACGTAACCCACCTCAGGACGGTTTTCCAGAGGTTGGAGGAACACGGGTTAATAATCAACCCGGCAAAGTGCCAGTTCGGCGTGAAGGGGATTGATTTTTTGGGGCACTGTGTCTCACCGGAGGGAGCGATACCCTTGCCCAACAAAAGTGCGCGCTGTGGCGAACTTTCCCCGGCCCCAGACGGTCAGGGTGCTGCAGGAATTTTGGGGGATGGTTAATTTTTATAACCGTTTCCTCCCCCGCACAGCTCAGCTCATGCAGCCACTGTACGCCGCGCTCAAGAGACAGAAACCCACAGATGGAGTTGAATGGACTGCGGAGCGAGAGCAGGCGTTCTCTGAGGTGAAAGCAGCACTGGCAAACACCGCACTGTTGGCGCACCCAGACCCGGCGGACCGGATAGCGCTCACTACCGACGCCTCGAACGTGGCCATAGGGGCCATCGTGGAGCAACGTGTCGCCGGTTCTTGGCAGCCGCTCGCCTTTTTCAGCAGGGCTTTGCACGACAGTGAGCGTAAATACAGCGCGTTCGACAGAGAGTTGCTGGCTCTCCACCTGGCCATACGCCACTTCCAGTTCTGGTTGGAAGGGCGCAGCTTCACCGTGTTCGTGGACCACAAGCCGCTGACGTTCGCGATGGCCAAGGTTTCGGAACCATGGTCGGGCCGGCAGCAAAGACAGCTGGCCGCGATTTCGGAGTTTACGACCGATATTCAGCATGTGTCGGGTAAACTGAATGTGGTGCCGGACTGCCTCTCTCGCCCGGTAGTGTCCCCGGTCTGCGAAGGGATTGATTATACAGCCATGGCTGCAGAGCAGATTAGTGATACAGACATGCACGCGCTCCAGTCTGGACCAACAGGGTTAAGGCTGGAGAGCAGAGTACTGCAAGACAGCAGCCCTCCCCTAATCTGCGACGTCTCCATGGGACGTCCGGGCCCGGTGGTCCCGGTCGCGTGGCGCCGCCGCGTGTTTGAGTCAGGCCTGCGCAAACAAGTGAAAGAGTGGGCGGCAGCCTGCGTAGCGTGCCAACGAGCCAAAGTGCAGAGACACACGAAGGCTCCTTTGGAGCCGTTTAGGATACCGGCTAAAAGATTCAACCTTGTTCAGGTGGACCTCGTGGGCCCCCTCCTGCCGTCGCAGGGGTGCACACACCTTCTGACAGTGGTGGACTGCACCACACGCTGGCCAGAAGCAGTCCCGCTGGCGGCAACCATGTCCGCGGATGTGGCGCGCGCTTTTTTGACAACATGGGTGGCGCATTTTGGAATCCCGTCGGACATCACGTCCGATAGGGGCCCTCAGTTTGTTTCCGAACTTTGGTCCGCGATGGCCCGCAGCCTGGGTGTTGCAATTCATCGCACAACCGCGTACAACCCACAGGCAAATGGGTTATGCGAGCGTTTTCACAGGTCACTGAAAGCAGCACTCAGGGCTTCGTAGACGGATGCAAATTGGGTTGACCGGTTGCCGTGGGTTTTATTTGGGTTGCGTTCCGCACCAAAAGAGGATTTGGAGGCTTCCCCGGCTGAGCTGGTTTTTCTCAGCCAGTGCGGCTACCCGGGGAATTTTTGCCAGACAATTCCGTGCCGGACAGCTGCACGTCTCAGCGTTTGCAGCGTAGTGCAGACACAGGCACGCTGCCCGGTCTGGCCCACCACTGTTTTCCACTCGCTTTTGTGCCAAAAACTTTGAAGAACGCGGAGTTCGTGTTCGTCAGACACGATGCCCACCGCCCACCATTGCCCCCACCCTATGATGGCCCGTTCAGAGTGCTGGAAACAGGGGACAAGCATTTTTTGCTAGACTTGGGGGGGCATCGGGAGAAAAATATGCATAGATAGACTTAAGCCCCCCTTTGTAGTGGCAGACGAGCAAGTGCTGCTGGCCCGGGCCCCCCGGCGTGGAAGACCCCCACAGAGTACTCCCCAGGCAAACGATTCACCAGGACAGCCACACGGGCAGAGCGAAGTCCCCCCCCCCCCCGTCTTGGCCCACCCGCAGTCAGACACAAGTCCAGCAGCCCCCTGCCAGCACAGAGACCCCCGTTACAGCAGATATGGGAGGAGACTGAAGCCCAAAAGACTTAGTGACTGAAACTCTGTCTGGGGGGTTGATGTGGAAATGCATATTGTGGGGGAATCTGCAGACAGCATCTCAGTCAGGAGGCAGTGATTAAACATAAGAGAATAATAGGCAAGGACGTCCTGGGGAGTTGGCAGGAAGAGGGAGCTGGGGGTTGAAGGCAAATGTATTGTGGAGCTGGATGTCATGCAGTGTGATGTGAAATGTCATGCAGATGTGAGATGATCTGTGGAGCTTATAAGAGGAACCCTGGTTTGGCTGATTTATTGCTTTTCTGTGTATGAATGTTGAGAGTGTTAATAAATTTCATCTGCTCGTAAACTGGCCTCATCATTTCCACACTCTCCACACTGGTGACCCTAGACGTATTATGGAACACGAGGCAAGAACCCCGGAGTCGGCCCAGATGGGAAGCCCCAGCAACGCGGCAAGCATCCCACAGACGGCCCGGACGGGAACCACCAGCAACGCGTGCGCTGTTGCAGTCAAGCTACCGGACTTTTGGCAGCACAACCCGCACTCTTGGTTCCACCACACCGAGGCCCAGTTTGCCCTCCGGGGAATAACGGCAGACGACACCAAGTTTTTCCATGTGGTTGCAGCGCTGGACGCTCGCACAGCTCAGCAGGTAGCGAGCCTGCTCGACCAGCCCCCAGCCCACAGCAGATACGAGGTTCTCAAAGCTGTGCTGATTCGGCGCTACACGCTCTCGGACTGTGAGAAAGCAGAGAGGCTCCTGAGGCGTTCCGAGTTAGGAGATGACTCAGCCGTCGATCTGATGGAGAAGATGTTGGCGTTAATGGGCACGGATGACGGGCATTTTCTGTTTGCCCACCTTTTCCTCCGGAACCTTCCAACAGAGGCGAGAGCGGTCCTGGCCAATTCGCCGTTGCTGGCCGCGCATGACTACCGTGTGCTAGCCCAGGAGGCAGACCGGATCATCCTCACCACCAGAGCGCTCACGGTGAACGCGGCGGCGTCGGAGCCCAGCTGGACGACCAGAGGAGGCGAGGAGCCACCGACGGTAGCGGCAGCGGGGGCCAAGCAGCGCCAGAGAGGCACGCTCTGCTTCTACCACCGCCGCTTCGGAGAGAACACACGCAGATGTGCCACACCGTGCCAATTCAAGCGCTCGGGAAATGCCAGAGCCGGCAGTCGGTAGCAGCTGCGACCGCCAGCGAAGAGAACAAGCTGCTCTACGTGACGGACTCGCGCTCTGGGAGGCGTTTCCTTGTAGACACCGGAGCCCAGAAGAGCATCATCCTGCCAACCTATGCCGACCGGCTGGCAGGACCTAGCGGCCCCGGGCTGGTAGCAGTAAACGGCTCGGACATTAAGACCTTTGGTGAGAGAACACTGGCTTTATCTCTACACGGCCGTACATACGAGTGGACTTTTGTCATAGCACCACTGAGTTTCCCAATCCTGGGAGCTGATTTTCTGTGTGCGCATGGTTTATTAGTTGATGTTGCTAACAGGCGCCTGGTTAATGCACTGTCCTTTGACTCTCTCCCCTGTACAGCTGGAGGGGCCGGGGCAGTAACACAAGCCAACGTCACAGCTCCAGGCGGTAAGTTCCACACACTGCTCACTCAGTTCCCAGCACTCACGGTCCCGACGTTTTCAGCGGCCATCTCTAAACACGGGGTGGAGCACTTTATCACCACCACCAGGCCGCCTGTGTTTGCACGACCTCGGCGCTTGGACACAGCTAAACTGGCCATAGCGTGCGAGGAGTTTGCCAACCTGGAAAGGTTGGGCATCATCAGGCGATCGAACAGCCCATGGGCATCCCCGCTACATATGGTCCCTAAGGCTGAGGGGTCGTGGCGACCGTGCGGGGATTTCCGCAGGTTGAATAACGCCACAGCACACGACCGCTACCCGATTCCCCACATTCAGGATTTTTCCATTCACCTCGCCGGAGCACGCATTTTTTCTAAAATAGACCTGGTCCGCGGTTACCACCAAGTCCCAGTGCGCGTGGAGGACATACCCAAAACAGCAGTAATAACTCCGTTCGGCTTGTTCGAGTTTCTGCGCATGCCATTCGGATTAAAAGGAGCGGCACAGACGTTCCAGCGCAAGATGGACATGGTGCTCCACGATCTCCCATTTGTGTTCGTCTACCTGGATGATATCCTGGTAGCCAGTGCGTCCGAAGACGAACACGTAACCCACCTCAGGACGGTTTTCCAGAGGTTGGAGGAACACGGGTTAATAATCAACCCGGCAAAGTGCCAGTTCGGCGTGAAGGGGATTGATTTTTTGGGGCACTGTGTCTCACCGGAGGGAGCGATACCCTTGCCCAACAAAAGTGCGCGCTGTGGCGAACTTTCCCCGGCCCCAGACGGTCAGGGTGCTGCAGGAATTTTGGGGGATGGTTAATTTTTATAACCGTTTCCTCCCCCGCACAGCTCAGCTCATGCAGCCACTGTACGCCGCGCTCAAGAGACAGAAACCCACAGATGGAGTTGAATGGACTGCGGAGCGAGAGCAGGCGTTCTCTGAGGTGAAAGCAGCACTGGCAAACACCGCACTGTTGGCGCACCCAGACCCGGCGGACCGGATAGCGCTCACTACCGACGCCTCGAACGTGGCCATAGGGGCCGTCGTGGAGCAACGTGTCGCCGGTTCTTGGCAGCCGCTCGCCTTTTTCAGCAGGGCTTTGCACGACAGTGAGCGTAAATACAGCGCGTTCGACAGAGAGTTGCTGGCTCTCCACCTGGCCATACGCCACTTCCAGTTCTGGTTGGAAGGGCGCAGCTTCACCGTGTTCGTGGACCACAAGCCGCTGACGTTCGCGATGGCCAAGGTTTCGGAACCATGGTCGGGCCGGCAGCAAAGACAGCTGGCCGCGATTTCGGAGTTTACGACCGATATTCAGCATGTGTCGGGTAAACTGAATGTGGTGCCGGACTGCCTCTCTCGCCCAGTAGTGTCCCCAGTCTGCGAAGGGATTGATTATACAGCCATGGCTGCAGAGCAGATTAGTGATACAGACATGCGCGCGCTCCAGTCTGGACCAACAGGGTTAAGGCTGGAGAGCAGAGTACTGCAAGACAGCAGCCCTCCCCTAATCTGCAACGTCTCCATGGGACGTCCGGGCCCGGTGGTCCCGGTCGCGTGGCGCCGCCGCGTGTTTGAGTCAGGCCTGCGCAAACAAGTGAAAGAGTGGGCGGCAGCCTGCGTAGCGTGCCAACGAGCCAAAGTGCAGAGACACACGAAGGCTCCTTTGGAGCCGTTTAGGATACCGGCTAAAAGATTCAACCTTGTTCAGGTGGACCTCGTGGGCCCCCTCCTGCCGTCGCAGGGGTGCACACACCTTCTGACAGTGGTGGACTGCACCACACGCTGGCCAGAAGCAGTCCCGCTGGCGGCAACCATGTCCGCGGATGTGGCGCGTGCTTTTTTGACAACATGGGTGGCGCATTTTGGAATCCCGTCGGACATCACGTCCGATAGGGGCCCTCAGTTTGTTTCCGAACTTTGGTCCGCGATGGCCCGCAGCCTGGGTGTTGCAATTCATCGCACAACCGCGTACAACCCACAGGCAAATGGGTTATGCGAGCGTTTTCACAGGTCACTGAAAGCAGCACTCAGGGCTTCGTGGACGGATGCAAATTGGGTTGACCGGTTGCCGTGGGTTTTATTTGGGTTGCGTTCCGCACCAAAAGAGGATTTGGAGGCTTCCCCGGCTGAGCTGGTTTTTCTCAGCCAGTGCGGCTACCCGGGGAATTTTTGCCAGACAATTCCGTGCCGGACAGCTGCACGTCTCAGCGTTTGCAGCGTAGTGCAGACACAGGCACGCTGCCCGGTCTGGCCCACCACTGTTTTCCACTCGCTTTTGTGCCAAAAACTTTGAAGAACGCGGAGTTCGTGTTCGTCAGACACGATGCCCACCGCCCACCATTGCCCCCACCCTATGATGGCCCGTTCAGAGTGCTGGAAACAGGGGACAAGCATTTTTTGCTTGACTTGGGGGGGCATCGGGAGAAAAATATGCATAGATAGACTTAAGCCCCCCTTTGTAGTGGCGGACGAGCAAGTGCTGCTGGCCCGGGCCCCCCGGCGTGGAAGACCCCCACAGAGTACTCCCCAGGCAAACGATTCACCAGGACAGCCACACGGGCAGAGCGAAGTCCCCCCCCCCCCGTCTTGGCCCACCCGCAGTCAGACACAAGTCCAGCAGCCCCCTGCCAGCACAGAGACCCCCGTTACAGCAGATATGGGAGGAGACTGAAGCCCAAAAGACTTAGTGACTGAAACTCTGTCTGGGGGGTTGATGTGGAAATGCATATTGTGGGGGAATCTGCAGACAGCGTCTCAGTCAGGAGGCAGTGATTAAACATAAGAGAATAATAGGCAAGGACGTCCTGGGGAGTTGGCAGGAAGAGGGAGCTGGGGGTTGAAGGCAAATGTATTGTGGAGCTGGATGTCATGCAGATGTGAGATGATCTGTGGAGCTTATAAGGAGAACCCTGGTTTGGCTGATTCATTGCTTTTCTGTGTATGGATGTTGAGAGTGTTAATAAATTTCGTCTGCTCGTAAACTGGCCTCATTTCCCACACTCTCCACAGTATGCTATAAAACAGTCTGTTTTCCCGTGTGTTAAATGGTACTGCAGTATTTAAACCCTTTGATCAAAGCATGTCACAGACATTTCATTAAAGTGACACTATGCAAAAATCAAGGTTTTTTTTTTCTCGTTAACATGTCTGTTTTTTTAATGACTTACACGACATATCAAGAGCAAAATCACTCAAATGCCTCGAGTCAGTTTTTTTTTTTTTTTGCTTTAAAGTTTCACCTAAGCCCTGCCCCTGGAAAAGACGAGTGGAAATGAAGCATTTTTTGTGACTATACCTACGTTCTGATCCACAGTGATATATACAATAACCAACATCAATTTAGCTTGTTAATAATGTTAGCAACAATAGTTTGTTTTACTCATATTTGAGGTGCAATGGCTTATTGAGGTAATCTTCATGTCAACTTCCAGTAAAGTGATGTACGGTTGTTCACTTCTTTCCTGCTCAGTTCTCAGTTCCCTTTGAAATGAAGACCGTTCGCTCCCTTCAGTATGGAATCTCATTTAATACGGAGGAATACCCTGTGTAGTCCACTTTGGAGCATACTATTGGGCGACTGGAACACACCTGTAGCCATGTACAGCTGTAGTGTTGAGCCAATCATGACTCTCTGGCCTACTGAACTGCTTTTAAGGACTGATGCAGTTTCGGTCATTATTCTGTCATTATTCATTCTGTGCATGCAACTGAGCATGCCCTTCAACCAGTAAACCTTTTTTATCAAAGAATTTATGCTGTTTAATGTAGCTCTAGCCACTGTTAGCCTTGTGGTATGTGGTTGGGCCGAGTCACTGATTCTGCCGTTTGAAGGGGGAGAGAGTGAAAAGGTTTTGAACTGAAACTGTAAGACAACAAAAGGTTTGGTTTTGTTACGGCCCCGCTCCCCTCTGGAGTGGGGTCTCTGTGTGTTTTTTTTTTTTTTCTTGTGTTGTAGGTGGAGCTGCGAAGGACCGCCCCTGGCTGAGGGTTGCCCTATATTTTTTTTTTTTCTTTCCGGTTCCACCGGACCGGCGGCGCCACACGAGTTGGCTGCCGTTTGCAACTGCCCTTTTCTTATCTTCCTTCTTCTTTCTACACCTTTCACTCTTTATATATATCACGGACACACAGATCGCCCCAAGGGTCTCCCGAGTCGGCGGACGGAGCCACTGTTTGCAGCGGGGGACGATACAGCAGTTGGAACTAGCTGGCTAGCTAGCGCCAACCGCCACCCGGGCTAACGGAGAAACTCGACATGCCGAGGAACTGTGGCGAAAACGACGCGGGTGCCGGGCTGGAGTTTAGGCGGCGTGCAAGAAATATAAGACAGAATAATAAAGAGTGATGGCAAGAACCAAGCAGACCGCCCGTAAATCTACTGGAGGAAAAAGCCCCCCAGGAAGCAGCTGGCCACCAAGGCTGCTCGAAAAAAGCGCTACAGCCACCGACGGAGTGAAGAAGCCTCACCGTCACAGGCCCGGTACCGTGGTTCTGAGAGAGATCCGTCACTACCAGAAATCCACGGAGCTGCTCATCCGTAAGCTGCCCTTCTAGCGCCTGGTGAGGGAGATCACTCAGGACTTCAAGACCGACCTGCACTTCCAGAGCTCCGCCGTCATGGCTCTGCAGGAGGCCAGCGAGGCCTGCCTGGTGGGTCTCTTTGTGGACACCAACCTGTGCGCCATCCACGCCAAGAGGGTCACCACCATCATGCCCAAAGACATCCAGCTGGCCCACCGCACCCGCAGAGGGAGAGAGAGCTTAGACTTTCTGCTGCACATTCACCAACCACAATGCTCCGCACTGTCTATATATATATATATATATATATATATATATTTATGGTAATATGTACATATGTATACTAGCTGTTCTTGTTTTTTCCTTGCCTTCTGATTATTGCTCTGAGTGTTGCTATCCCTGTGCTGTTGCAATCCTGGAATTTCCCCATTGTGGGACTAATAAAGGCTTATCTTATCTTATCTTATCTTATATAAGCCACACCTACACACTTGTCAGCAGCACTTCTGCTCCCGTTGGAGGCCAGTCGCCTTCTGTGTGTTTACGCTCTTCCTACTGTCCATTGTCTTCTTGCCTGGTCGGGGTTGTGCTGGCGGCCCCTGTTTGTGTGTTTGTAGCCTGTGGGCTTTGGTTTTGGGTTTGCCGCTGGGCATACTTGCAGCCCTGACAGAGGTGTGTGGTCGCTGGGTTGGCCAGTGACTAGATTGTTGGGGTTTTTTTGTTTGTTTGCGTCACACATCCAATACTCACACTCACCACTGATTATTACAGACACCCATTTATTGTTTTTGTTTTTTTAAACAATAAGCTTGTGTTTGAATTGGCACCTCTGTGTGGTCTCCCTTTTTTGTCCAAGTCTTGAGCCAGGCTTGTTACAGTTTGTAGAAAAATGAGCACAAGGTACCATTTTAGACAATGTAGATGTGGTGATCTGAGCGCTGATTCCGTCCGCACTCAGGTTGCTCAGCATTTCCCCTTTTCCACCGTATTATTCCAGGGTTGTTATTAGGACTGCTCAGGGGCTTTTATTGTGACAGCGTCACGGCCGAACGTCCGGCTGTCAAAGCCGAGCCGGCGTCGTGACAGCTGTTTGCCATTTTCATTAATTACTTTACCTCTTTTCTGATTTGTTTGTGCGCTGTATTTAAGGGAGCAGCTGAGGCTCACTCCTCGCTGCAACCTACACAATCTTGCTCCTTCGTGACGAGGGACTGGTGCTCCTGTTCCCGACTCCGGTCTTCCCCTGTGTCTTGGACTCTTTGCTGCATGTCTCAGTATGTGTTTTCGTACAGCGCTGGCTCCGTCCTCGCTGCCACTCCTCGTTTAGCTTCAGAGTCTATTATTTTGTGTTTCAGTATACAGTATGTTCGTGTTTTGCCGCACGTGGCTGTTCATTTTGTCATTTTGTCTTCTTGTGAATAAACAAGCAAACTTACTGTTTGGCATCTGGCGTCTCACTAATGCCCTGCAAGGGGCATTCATAACATTAGATTGTTTTTATAGGGGATTTATATCCACCATAGTGCATCTTTAACACCTCTAGGAGCTGTGTCAGCATGTGGAAAAAGAGCATAATGGGGCTCTTTAAATAAAATCTCTATATGAGGCCTTGACAGAAACATAAGGCCCTTTTCCACTAGCCCCGGTCGGCCTAACTCGACTCGACTCGCCATTACTCGTTTCGGCCTCGGTTGTCTTTCCATTGCAGCCAGGTAAAGCTGGGTTAAGCTGGGTTGGGCGGGATTTTTTTTTACAGCAAGGCGGCACCACACTCCCGTGACGTAAAACACGCGACCCAAGCAAAACATAACATGGCGGCTGTACAAGGCGACTCCTCAGTCTGTGGCTTTTTGTCACCGTAAATGCCAAAAAGGACCGCCAGACAAGGGTACAGGAAGTGAGACGAAACACTCTGGAATAGTACTGCAGCTTCTGGGAGAGCCGAAGACGTGAGGATACAAACTAGGTCATATATGACGGTAAGCTAATGGTTACTAATGCTAGTTTGCTATAAGTACGTCGTACTACACTGTAACGTCTGCAAGTTATCGCTGTTAGGCACTGAAATATGTATGCTGTGTGTGTGTTTCAGATGGCTCTGTTGTGGGAAAATTACCACTTCAAACGGTCGGTCTGGGCGTTCAACACAGCCCGTCACTGATGTCACCCCAGCTTCACAAACGATCACTGGTTATAGAACTTAAGAATGTCTGTAGAAACGTTTATTTCCTGTGCAACAAATTGCTCTGATCTGCGTGAAAATCATGGAGAGACTGTTGAGACATCATGGATGTACCAGCTCCAGCAGCACTGACTCTGAGGTGTTGTCATGGCAAAAAATGATCAGCTGACACAACTTGATCACCATGTTAATAACTATATTAGCCACAAAATATATATTCAAAAAGTAAACAGTACTGAGTTTGGCATAATAAGATACATTTGACAGTTATGATGCATTTTAGGCCAAAACAAACTTGATCTAGGATTAAAAGCAATTAAAATAATGCAGTCACAAGGTTACATGGAAAATACTTGATTTACTAGATACATGTACTGTAGAAATATATATTCTCTGTATCAACAATGTACTATACATGCATTCATGTAGTATTGCACTGGGAATTGCACTGACAAACCTCTGAAGTTTTTGCAGATGTCTTTTTTTATATGTGAAGGTTACCACCATGTGGCACAAATTAAATCCTAAAAGATTGGAAAAGCTGTCTAAAGAACAATCCAGCAGTTTGAGAAATCACTTTTGGTTTGGTGTAAGTCTGTCAACAGAATTATGAACCATAAAGCAGTTTGTGTTAAAATGTTAAATCCCATTAAACTCTAATCCGGGGGTTTCTAATCATGTGTCATGGGGGGCCAAGACCCTGCAGGATGTCTCTTCTACCCAGTCTCTTCAGCAGGTGTTCTCACTGATCTGCAGTCAGTGGGAGAAATTCAGTGAAATCTGCTGTTGAAGACACTGGTTGGAGGTAAAGCCTGCAGGGTCTTGGCCCTCCGTGGCACATGATTAGACACCCCCGCCCAAACCCATTATGATGAAGAACAGATGCTAATATGGCCCAGCATTCCTCCATATACTGGTACTGTCACTAAAGTGTGCAGGGTCTTCTGCGGTGGCACATCCAACAATACAGTCTTCAGTTAAAATAATTGTTTTGGTTATTTTTTTCTTAAAAATGAGCCATTATTTTCAAAGTCACCGATAAATGGTTTGTACTGTTTACTCTTTTCCCACCAGTGTCTTAACAGACAAAATAGAAAATCATGATGCAAACACATAAGTCACTAAATTGTTTATTACAATCAGCAGCAAATTCCAGATTATTCAGAATGTGCAAAACTCAAACTGTTAAAAAAAAAAAAAAAAAAAAAAATTTGAATGGGTCACACACGCCGGCCACGCTGCCTCACTGAAAAACAGCTGGGATGTGCCACTCAAGCTGGACCCGGTTCAGCAGATCTTCAGCCTGCATCTCCGTAAATAGTGAGGCAAGGTCCGGTTTGGGTGGTTCGTTTCCCTCTTGCCTAGACAAAAGACAGAAGTGAGTGGTGGTTAATTAAAGCAAGTTTAAAACATATTTGGGAAATACACTTGTTGCTAAAAGCCAAATCTTTATTTTGGATAGATTAAAAGTAAAGATTAAAAGAAAATAGAATAATATAACAAAGGGAGAAAAAATCTAACAAGGTCAAATTAAACAATAAATCCTCTGATTATACAGTTCAACATAGGTTATCTGAAATGGGTGATGGCTGAAGCTGCAGCTTATATTGCCCACCATATTCCATCCAAGAATTCAAAAGAAAAACAAAACAGGAGCGATTACAATTTGAATGTGACAATAAAAAAATCTAAATTCAAATCACCCGTTAATGTCATTCAACTGTACAACCAATCATGTACAGTAGAACGAGATTGTGCTTTAGATTGTGCTTTACTAAAAAGGTTAAAAACTGGCTGAAAAAGAAACAAGAATGTACCCATGTATGAAATGTTTGTCTGCAGGGTGAGAGTGAATCAAGGGAAGGAATGAATGTGTTTGTTTATAGTGAGTGACGAAGGGAGGGAGGCCTGAAATAGGCAAATGTGTGTCAGGTTGTTATATTTGTGTATTTATAATATTTATAATATTTATAATTGTGTATTTATAATGTATTTATAATCTTTTTTGCATTGATGTATGTGGTTATTGTGTTGTTTTTTTTTATCTTTTCCTTTCCTTCTTTTCTTTTTACTTGTTTCTCCTTTCTAAAGCCCATCCAGGGACAAGAGTTGCAAATTAGCTAATAGCTATACACTCTTTGTGCAACACATCAGATTGATTGTCATTGATTGTCTATGTTTATTGCACTGTCCCTGTCAAATAAACAAATCTAAGTCTACCTATCTACTGTGTTAATCACACACACCAAGTGTAGAATCAGAGGGCTGCTGCAAATTTCCCTCCTCCATTCCATTATTGCTGAGCACCAAGCTGGATGGCAGGAAGTTCCACTTTTATATGGTCTTCGGCATGACCCGGCCGGGATTTGAACCCCTGCCTCCCGGGTGTGGGGCGGATGCTGTACCAACTGAGCCACCACTCCGGTAATATCCAATAAAGTACTTCGTTGCTGTATTTAACCACAATTTTCATGTAGCTGCGCTTCAGTAAAGTAGATTTTACAAGGGCTGGGTTACATTTAAAATCATCTGTTTTTACTGTGGCCTCAGCAATCAGAATGACAAAAAAATAAATACATTAACAAGCGGTTTATTTTACAGTTGATGTGCCATATTCACACAATCAAATAAATCTCAGTTCAGTCCCTTTTATATTAAGTGGAAATTGTGCTACTTTGGTTTTGACACTTTACCTATAAAAGCAAAGGATTTCAGTACTTTCCACGGTGGCGAGGTCCGTTGTGGAACGGCTGCTTTCCTCTTGCCTAGATGAACGACAGAAATGGATGGTGGTTAGTTCAAGCAAGTTCAACACTTATACAGGCACATCTCAAAAAATTAGAATATCATGAAAAAGTCCAATATTTTTGTCACTCATTTCAGAAAGTGAAACCCATATATAGATTCATTACAGGGACAGTGATATATTGCAAGTGTTTATTTTAATTTAGATGATTATGGCTACAGCCCATATTAACCAGCACCTCAGCGACCAACATTTCTATTTAAAAAGTATTTTTTAAAATTAATTTTATGTAATATTCTAATTTTTTGCCAAATTGAATTTGGGGTTTTCAGGGGCTGTAATCCATAATCATCCAAATTAAAATAAATAAATGCTTGAAATATATCACTGTCTGTGTAATAAATCTATATAATATACGGATTTCACTTTTTGAAATGAGTGACAAAAAATATTGAACTTTTTCATGATATTCTAATTTTTGGAGATGTACCTGTATTAGGGAAACAGATTTGTGAAAGTCAGTGGTGGGATGTGACAAAAATGCTTTGTTTCCCTGACCAGTGAGCACCGCAGGATCCACTCTGTACAGGTACAAGTACATTATCAATCCACGGATTTATGGTGGAACAGAAACAGCGCAACACTGTTCCAACGCTTCTTTTTTTGGAAAATCCACAGAATAGGTGTTTGGGTCTATTCTGACGCTTTAGAAAATTATAGGAATCACTTCATAAATCACTGGTTTGAAAATGCTGAGACTTCGGATCCTGTGGTCCACTTGACCGTATCCACAATATAAACACTGAGGGAGGCTAAACCCTGACATGTGGAAACAGATTCTAGGAAGAAATTACATATACAGCTTATTGCACAGCACCTAAGTGCAACACGTACACAAACCAGGACTTTAACCAGGATTAACATATTGCATCGTTTTGCTCTCACAAGCGAATACTTAGGACAAAACAAGCGCGAATCAGCAGAGTTGGCTACTAGCTAGGTAGCTACTAGCTAACACTCGTTAGCCAGCACCGGACGGCGCTGTATGGCTCAAAAAAAGTGAGCTTACCACCAACAGGATAAATAAGCGAACAGATGCACAATATTACAAATCACTCACGATCGATGGTTCTCTCACGTTCGTCTTCAGCTTGTCCGTAGTCCGGTTCTCTGCTGGGCTGCATCTGTAACGGGGCGGGTCGCTCCTCTCACTGTGGATCTGCCACCAAGCACAGAAAACTCCGCACCTCTTCGTTGGACCACGGTGTAGATTTCTGCAGAACCTACAACGCCATCTGTATTAATATCGTATTTACTCGGTGACCGAGTTAGTCCGTGAAATATTGCAAATGGCGGTCGTGTAGATTCCACAGAAGACGGACGCTTTTGTGACGTTATGCCCTTACCAATCAGTGGCTCGCAGTCTGTTGACGTCACATCTTGGCTGGACTCAGCGCGGCTGTACCCTGGCCTCGAACAGGCATGAAAATAGCGCCTGTTAGCACCTGTTAACCGGTGCTGGGTACAGTAGAAAAGACTAGAAGTCGAGTCGAGTCGAACAAGGCCAAACTGGTACTAGTGGAAAAGGGCCAATAGAAATCTGGCCTTTTATACAAAGGAGGATTTCATGTGAGTCCCAATACAATTTTAGACTGTTTTAAATGTCAGACACTGCCCAGACCAGATCAGCTCCATCAGAGGAAGATGAAAATGTTTTCACTTGGTTCTTCCACTCACCAGACATATTTACCAGCTCCATATTCATCATGGTCGCCTGTGCTTGATGTGAAGTTTTGAATTTAAATAAAGTTTAGTGAAGCGAGGTGAGAACATACTGTACATTAATGCCCAAAGTCACTCACTGTAATACGTCATTTTTCCCCACACACAGAGTGAGTCATCCAGAGAAACAGCTCTTACATGTAATTGGTTTAAATTACACACAGATTTTACATTGTGCTGCATTTGCCACTTAACATGTAAGGCAGAGTACAGGAAATGAGAGATGATTAAAACCTCTGCATGAACCTCAATCACACATGCCTCATTTAACAGCTTTCACAAACTTTTTCACGGCTTTGTCAGAAGTCATCTCATGTAGTCGCACATTTATTCCGCATGTATACTGTTATATCTGAATAACATGAGACCAGAGCCGTGTTGAACTGAGCAACAAACTAACTTTATTATAGAACACAGGCACAATATATCCCCTGGCAGTAGTCCACCTGATGTCACTACCCCAACCCCACTGGCACAGGCTACGGCAAGCCCAAAAAGCCAAATCCCCACACAACATTCCTCCCCCTTACAAAACATGGAAACCCCACATATAACCCACACATATACAAGATGGAGCCCTTAGAATGCATGCCATATAGCCAGTATATATATATATATATATATTTTTTTTTTTTTTTGAAGACACAGAACAGCAAAACTAATCAACTAAATGGGCACCTGGGTAGACTACCAAGACACCCTTCCATGTTGGGGCGAATTATTCTGCCGCCCATTCCCAACACGCATTGGCTAAAGCTACTTTCAGGACAAAGTCATCCAGGTATTTGGGCCTCTGACGCATCCTAGCCGAGCGCCCCACAGAAGGGGAACCTGCTCTAGGCTCCGTCGGCCGTACCTGTGGCTGACGGAGTGGGCAACACAGTGGTGCAGTGGTTAGCACTGTTGCCTTACAGCTAGAAGGTTCCAGATTTGAATCCCCAGGCTGGCAGGGGTAGGAACCTTTCTGTGTGGAGTTTGCATGTTCTCCCTGTGCTGTGTGGGTTTCCTCCGGTTTCCTCCCACAATCCAAAGACATGCATGTTAGGTTAATTGGTTGTTCTAAATTGTCCCTAGATATCTGTCTCCTATAGGCCCTTAGAGTAGAGGGTTAGTGCTAGTGAAGCGCTTTGAGTGGAGACTAGAAAAGCACTATATAAGTACAGGTCCTTACCTGCGAGTCCCTAACACCCACATCAGATGAGTCCCAACCCACACCAGTCCGCTCTGCCGCAGTTCCTGGATTCTCTGCAGTCGGCTGGAGTGCCACCGTGACCCGTTCGAGAGCTCGAACATGTCCTGACCCCGCCGCCTCACGATCTGTAGGGGCCCCATCCAGAAAAGCTGCATTTTTTGTGTGCAGTTGGGATATTTAATCCAGACCCAGTCCGACACCTCAAGTCCATGGGCCTTCACCCTGTGTTTCCTGTCAAAGTGTTGTTTCATCTTCTGCTGTTGGGCAACGACTTGGTATTGTGGAGGGACTGTGTTCCCCGGAAAAGAGGTCATGGGGGGCCTCAGTCGGTCCAGGGGCAGGTGGAGTTCACGCCCCAGCATGAGTTTCACCGGAGAGCACCCTGTCGTTGCGTGGGCCGTTGCCCTGTAGTGGAAGAATGTTTTCTGGAGGGCGTCAGGGAACGTGAAGCTGTCCGCCAATGAAACACTCCATGCCCCCGCTGGCTTGAGGGTGATAGAACGCGGTTTTAATGTGTTCCACGCCCCTAACACCCCAAAACTCCTCAAACCCCCCAGAGGTGAACTGTGGGCCATTGTCTGTAGTGATGGCATCTGGCACCCCCCATCTGGCGAACAGTGATCAGAGGAAACCCGTAACCACATTCGTTGTGACAGAATTAGTGGGCAACACCTCCGGCTATTTGGAGAACAGATCATAGACCACAAGCAAAACCCGGCTGTTTGGGGGTGCTGTATGGAGTTTGCCATAGATGTCTAATTGGATGTGCTTCCAAGGGCCCTCTGGGTATGGTAATGGTCATGTGTGTGTGTGTGTGGGGGGGGGGAATCTTTCCGCACTCCAAGCACGGGACAGTTCTTTACCATGGTTTCAATGTCCTTATTGATACCAGGCCACCAAACTGAATCCCTGCATCGCTGCGTCACCCTGATCACGCCTAGGTGACCCTTGTGGAGCATTGCCAGAACTCGTGATCTCAGAGACACCGGGATCAACGTGCAGTGTCCCCTCGCCACACACACACACCGTTCCAACAGCTCAGTTTGTCCCTAAACCGGTGAAAAGATGTTAGCTCGCCCTGTGCTTTCGCAGGTCAACCCTCCCTGATGACCAAGCACAGTTGTGACAACGTGGGGTCCCGTTCCAACTCTGCCCGGAGCTCCTGGAGGGATACCATGTCACGGAGGGGTCCGTGCAGCATGTTGACCAGATCCACCTCTGTGGGGTCATCCTCGTCATTCTCCAGTTGTGCGGTGTTGGCCGTGGCACGGGACAGGCGGTCCGCCACTACGTTCTCTTTTCCAGGAGTGAACTGGGTGGTAAAGTTGTAGGCCCTCAGCCGCTGAGTCCACCTGTGGATCTGTAGGGGTCTGTGTCCCGAGCCTGACGTCGCCAGCAGTGTTGTCAGCACCTGGTGGTCCGTTCACAGGGTGAAGTGGTGCCCGTAGAGGTAGACGTGCCACTGTTCACACAGCCAGACACAGGCGAGTGCCTCCCTCTCACCTACGGCATATTTCTGTTCAGTTGCTGAAAGAGACCTCGACACAAATGCCACTGGGCGCTCGTGGTTCAATAGTCTCCAAATAATGGGGAATGAAATGTCCGTAAAAGTTCAGCATGCCCAAGAACGAGGAGATTTGTGTGGGTGTTGTGGAATCTGGGAAACGCAGGACCACCTCCATGTTCGAATGCAGGTGCCTCAGACCCTCGGCCGCCAGCTGGAATCCCACAAACACAGTGGAGTCTGCCACGAAAATGCACTCCTCCCCATTCAATGTGACTCCATGCTCCTGTAGCACCTCCAATACCCGCCCCAAACGACCATCGTGCTCTTCTCACGCCATGCCCTGGACCACGATGTCGTCCAGGTACACCACTCCACCCTTGAGGCCGGCCAGAATCATGGACATGATCTTCTGAAAACAGCTAGGTGCTGTTTTTTTTAACTGTTTTCTGTTGCATTATTGACTGCACTATGTGGTACTTCACATTATGCAGGAGCCACTGCCAGGGACAGACTAAGGCTGCAGCGCGTCGTGCGCACTGCTGAGAAGGTGATAGGCTGCGAGCTCCCATCTCTCCAGGACCTGTACATCTCCAGGACCCGGAGGCGTGCTGGCCGGATCATAGCCGATCCTTCACATCCTGGTCACGTGCTGTTTGCCCCCCTCCCCTCAGGTAGAAGGCTTCGGTCCATTCGGACTAAAACCTCCCACTTATTATTACTTATTTTTCTACACTTATTGCACGTTTCTAGTCCTTTAGTTTTTTAGTTTATCCCTTTTTCTCATTATGTTTTTAATGTTGCAGCATGGCACCGAGACAAATTCCTAGTTTGTGTATTACATGAACAATGGCAATAAATCTGATTCTGATTCTGATTCTCAGACCGAAAGGCATGTGAGTGTACCTGAAAACGCCCATGTGGTTCACAGACCCTGTCAGGTTCCTGCTGGCTGGGTGAAGAGGCACCTGTAGGTAACCCTGGTGGAGATCCAGCTTTGTGAACACCCTCGAGCCGCTGAATGTTACGGTAAGTTCCTCCATTGTGGGGAGCAGATATTTGTCCGGAACAATCGCCTTATTCACCATTCTAAGGTCAATACACGGCCGGATGCCACCTGTCTTCTTCCTGGCCACCATGATATTCGATATCCAGGGTGAGGCATCCACTCTCTGGATGTTGCCAGCTTTAAGCAGTCTGTTCAGTTCCGCCGTGACATCGTCCCGCAGAGCAAGGGGAAGCTGCCATAATGGCTGGATCTTCGGCGTCACGCTCAGGTCGATGAGCGGGCGGTGGTAGAACACCTTCATACGTCCAAGGCCCACGAACAACGCCAGCCAGCAGACATGCCATTCGGGGGACACAGTCAGCACCATTAAGCCCTCTGGGTCCGTGATGAAGAATCCCAGTTCATCCAGCAGATTGATTCCCAGCAAGTTGGCCCCCTGGTGCAAAACCCGGAAGGTAAACACGGGAATAATCCTTAACCCACATTTCACCAAGAAGCTGACTGTGCCCGTCATGTCAATTTCAGCATGACCGTACCCAAACATTTTCACTGCCCCTGCATTGATGGTCTTGCCTGGGAAAAGTCTTTTTCAATGTAGCCATACTTAGTATGGACTTACCAGCTCCTGAGTCCACCATAAGCTGCATATCGACCCCGTCTAGCTGCAGGACGTACCACTTTAGCGGTCCCTTCCTTGTGCCCGCCACACACACCTGCATTGTGCTTTCAGGCTCCACCGCCAATGGTTTAATAGTGGTGGTGCAGGCCCTGGCCCAGTGATTATAACGGCCGCAGTTATGGCACTTTTTCCCTCTGGCGGGGCAGGTGGACAAGCCCGCCCAGTGACGAGGGGAACCACAGCCTTCACACCAACCCCCTAGCCCCCGCTCCTGCCCGTGCCATGGTCTGCCGCCTTTTGGGGGTCTGCCCCGAAGTGTTAGCTGTGTTGCTAGTGGCCAGACTTGGAGGGAAAACGTAGGTGGCTAGGTTCCTTTTAGCTACCGCTGGCAGATCTAGCTGGGGGTTCAACTACTTTCCATAATGAAGCATTGGGTGGACTCACCAGCTCGTTGTCGGCGGTCGAAGAATTTATATCTTCACCCCATGATGTTGGAATGATCCATAAAGAAAAAAGTCCATTAAGTCTAGACATTCCTTCAGTGAGCCCTTGCCACCCAGCGCGAAAAATATCCATTGGCCCTCCTCACCGAGGTAGTGAACAAATAAGCTCCCCCGTCTCTCTTAGTCAGCACTGCCCAGGCCGGCCACGGCAACATACACCTCGAACATGTCCCGCCAGCGGCACCATGATATAGTTGACATACCTGGAGACTGTAAAAATGGAGGTGGCGGTTTGATGCACGCTCCCATGGTTTATTCTCATCGCCAAAATGTTATATCTGAAGAACATGACACCAGAGCAGTGCTGAACTGAGCAATGAACTAACTTTATTATAGAACACAGGCACAATATATCCCCTGGGCGTAGCCCATCTGCCATCACTACCCTGAACCCCCGGCACAGGCTACGGCAAGCCCAAAAAGCCAAATCCCCACACAACATATACAGCATATTAGAATAAGTGTAGAGGGCTTATTGGGAACATTTCAACAGTTCTGTTTTTGTTCTTAATCACCTCAAAGTTATTCTGTCATTCTAGTTTGATGAAGGTTAAGCAGTAAATCAGCTGTTGTCATCAGGGTTAGAGTTAGGGGTCATTGACTGCACTTTTCCACATTTTAAAGGAGCCAGTTGAGGTGGTTTGGGCATCTGATCAGGATGCCTCCTGGACGCCTCCCACTTGAGGTGTTTCGGCCACGTCCCACTGGGAGGAGACCCCGGGGCAGACCCAGGACTCGCTGGAGAGACAGTGTCTCCCAGCTGGTCTGGAAATGCTTTGGTATCCTCACTGAAGAGCTGGAGCAGGTGGCTGGGTAGAGGGAAGTCTGGACTTCTCTGCTAGAACTGCTGTCTCCGCGACCCAGACCTCCGGAAAAGCGGTAGAAGATGGATGGATGGATGGATGGATGGATGGATGGATGGATGGATGGATGGATCTCACTCATGTCTTAATTAAATGTTTGTGGCATATTTTGTTCACATTTTCTTTAATTTTTTTAATTATTGAAGCAATTTTTTTTCCTGGCTTTTTTGAAACGCTTTGATTTAAAGCCTGTCACTTTAAGAAACATCCTTCAACTATTCAACTCCGCCCTCCCTCTTTGTTAGCCATTAGCTGACTAGCTTCGAGCCTCCTTTTAGCTTGGATGAGCAGTGCTGGTTCATTGAGCTGCAATCGTTTGTGTATCTCAAGTCACTCCGGCAAATCTCCCAACAACCAAGTAACAAATTCATGAGATAACATTGCAAGATTACAGTAAAAAAAAAAAAAAAAAAAGTGACAAATTTATGAGAAAGTTCAAAAATTACATGAAAAAGTTAGCAAATATGAAAGAAAAAGTCACAACTTTACAATAAAAACTAACAAATTTATGAGAAAAAAGTTGCAAGTTTACAATAAAAAAAATGTTTCAATTGAAGTTTCAAAATTTCAAGAAAAATTTATCAAATTGGGGGAAAACATCACAAATTTGTAAGAAAATAGAAAATTTATGAGAAAATACGCTGAAAATAGGTAAACGGGTAAAGTCCTTGTGGGCAAACACAGATGGGGCCAACATGGAACCCATGGACAAACCCACATGGACCCATAAGACAGCCCAGTTTAAACTATTGTGGGGCCCACATTGTAAGTGACTTTAAGGGCTTCTACTCAGAGTCCATTATTCATGTTCCTGGTGCTGGGGGCTGCCAACCCCAGAATCTGAATGGAAGCTATCAGAGGTGACTGGCCTCGTTTTTCACTCACCACAGAGACTTCTTCTGTTTGTGAATTCACACGGTATGTTCTTTAATTTCAGTGATAGTTGCTGAAATTACATTCATTTAAACTCTTTGCAAGTTTTGCTTGCCTCTCATTTTTTGCTATTTATTTTTCACGGCGCTGGACGAGAAAGCAATAAATGAGATGGCACCCATCAGAGACTCTCTGCAGTTATTTCTTTAGATGCCAAGTGACATAACGCACGGCTCAGGAGACGCACACACAGGCTCAGAGTAGTTCAAATAGCTTTATTAACAACAGGAGTGTATGAATGTGTGTCTGCGGGATGTGAATGTGTTGGTGGCGGCGTCTGCTTCGGGCACAGAGGCAGGAGGCCGTACAGCTGGACAACCCTATGGGAAAAGCACAGGGAGAAGGGTGACGGGCACACACCAACACAGGAGATAAATGAGCGAGAGAGGAGCTTACTTGGACAGGACGGATGACTGGCACAGCAAGGGACGAGGCCCGGTAGACAGCCACCTGGAGAGCCCGGTGCAACAGCGAGGAACAGGCGATGGAAAGGAGTAGTCCGCCGCCGGGAAATCCACCTGTGCACAGCGGAGCAGACTTGGAGGAAAAAAGGTAAGATCTTCTTACCGGAAATGATCAGCTGAGAATGAAAGGGAACTCACAGCGATGCGTAGGGAAGTCTGACGGCTTCAGGCCGAAGCCCAGGGCGAGGCGGCTTAAATCCCTCGCCGCTGATGATGTGCAGGTGTGCGTGCAGGTGGCGCCGCTGATGAGCGGCGCAGCGTGACAGTACTCCCCCCTCTAGCAGCGCCTCCTGGCGATGGCTTCTCTGGGTGCGCTCGGTGGAAATCAGCGATGAGCGATGGGTCCAACACAAACGACGAGGGTACCCACTGCCGATGTTCAGGCCCATAGCCCTCCCAGTCCACCAAGTACTGCAACCCACGACCCCGGCGCCAGGAGTCCAGGATGTAGGAGACGGGCCAGGCCGGATGGCCATCAATCATCCGGGGCGCGGGTTGCGCAGCAGGAGGAGGGCAAAGGGGGTCGGAGACTGCCAGCTTCACCTTGGACACGTGGAAGGTGGGATGGATGCGGAGGGAGGGGGGAATAGCTACACCCACAGCCACCGGGTTGATGATCCTGGTGATGGGGTATGGACCCATAAAGCGCTGGGCCAGCTTCCTCCTCTCGCCCTTTAAAATCACGTCCTGGGTCGACACGTAGACTTGCTGACCAACTCTGTACACCGGGGCAGGTCTTCTGTGCCGGTCCGCCACGGCTCTGTTGCGCTCCGCCGTGTGTAAAAGCGCATTGCGCGCTGACGCCCAGATGGAGCGGAACTGCCTGAGATGCGCCCGTACTGAGGGGACAGTTACCTCACTCTCCTGCGCCGGGAATAGCGGGGGGTCGTAACCCAGGGACGCCTTAAAGGGGGACATCCCTGTAGCAGAAGAGCGAGCGGTGTTGTGGGCGTATTCAACCCAGGCGAGGTGGTTACTCCAGGACGTTGGTTTGGACGCCGTTACACAGCGGAGCGCAGCCTCCAGCTCCTGGTTGGTCCGCTCACACTGCCCGTTGGATTGGGGTGATGGCCGGAGGAGAGGCTCACCTTGGCTCCCAGGGCGTTGCAGAACGACCTCCAAACCTCTGACACAAATTGGGGGCCCCGGTCCAAGACCACGTCCACCGGAATCCCATGCAGCCTGACCACGTGCTGGATTAGGAGGTCCGCCGTCTCCAGGGCAGTTGGGAGACCTCGTAGGGGGACGAAGTGTGCCGCCTTGGAGAAGCGGTCCACGATGGTCAAGACGGTGTCGTAGGTGTTCGAGACTGGGAGTCCGGTGACGAAATCCAGGACGATATGCGACCAGGGCCTGCCAGGGACGGGCAGAGACTGGAGCAAACCCGCTGGAGGGGCATTACCCGATTTGTTGGTGGCACACACTGGACAGGCCCGGGCGTAGCGGGCAGCGTCCCTCCGCAGGCCCGGCCACCAGAAGGATCGCTGGAGGAGGTCAATCATCCGGGAGGAGCCAGGGTGACAGGTGAGCTTGGATGTGTGTAACCAGTGGATGACCTCCCCCCGAACCGTGGATGGCACGAACAGCCTCCCCTCCAGTCCGCCGCCAGGGTCAGGTTCCACTTCCTGCGCCTTCCGGATCTTGCTCTCAATGTCCCAGGTGACGGCTCCCACGACGCACGACCTGGGTAGGATGGTGTGGACCGTGTCCTCCGACTCCTCAGGGGCGAATTGCCTAGAGAGGGCGTCGGGCAGGCCGTTCTTGGAGCCAGGCCTGAAGGTGATGGTAAATTGGAACCTGGCAAAGAACAAGGACCAGCGCGCCTGGCGGGCGTTCAGGCGCTTGGCAGATCTAAGGTACTCCAAGTTCTTGTGGTCCGTCAGGACCACGAACGGCAGGTCCGCCCCCTCTAGCCAGTGACGCCACTCCTGTAGTGCGAGCTTGATGGTGAGGAGCTCTCTGTCACCCACGTCGTAATTCCTCTCCGCCGGGGACAAGCGCCGGGAGAAGGCGGCGCAGGGCCGTTTGATTCTGTCATCTGGCGACCACTGGGATAGCACCACGTCCACTTCCACGATGCACTGCAGCGCAGGGTTGACTTGGCTAAGGACCCGGGAGGAGGAGAACTCCGCCTTCAGCGCTTGAAAGGCAGCCGCGGCCTCTTCGGTCCACCGAAATGGGACCTTAGGGGACGTGAGGTGGGTCAGCGGGCCGACGATGGTGCCAAAATTTGGGACGAAGCGGCGGTAGAAGTTCGCAAACCCAACGAACTGCTGCACCTGTTTTCTTAACGCAGGTGTGGGCCATTCCACCACCGCCTTCACCTTCTCTGGGTCCGGAAGCACCTGGTCATGGGAGATGATGAACCCGAGGAAGGATGTCGTCTTCGCGTAAAACTCGCATTTCTCGGCCTTCACGTACAACCGGTTCTCCAGTAGCCTTTGGAGGACCCGCCTCACGTGGACCTGGTGCTCGTCCCTGGACTTGGAGAAGATGAGAATGTCATCCAGGTAGACGAACACAAAAAGGCCGATGAAATCCCGGAGGACGTCATTGATGAGGCGCTGAAAGACGGCTGGAGCGTTGGTCAACCCGAACGGCATCACCAGGTATTCGAAGTGGCCGTTCGGGGTACGGAAGGCTGTCTTCCACTCATCTCCCTCCCGGATCCGGACGAAGTGGTATGCGCTGCGTAGATCCAGCTTGGTGAACCAAGTCGCCCCCTGGAGGGAGTGGAAAGCGGTGTCCATGAGGGGCAGGGTGTAGCGATCCTTCTCCGTAATGTCGTTAAGGGCACGATAGTCAATGCAAGGACGGAGGGATCCGTCCTTCTTACCGACGAAGAAGAATCCTGCCCCCACAGGTGATGACGATGGGCGGATTATCCCAGCACTCAGCGACTCCTTGAGGTAAGAGTTCATGGTCTCCTTCTCCGGCGCCGATAGACTGTAGAGTCGCCCAGAGGGTAAGGGTGCCCCCTGGCGGAGGTTGATTGCACAGTCATAGGGCCTATGAGGAGGGAGAGACATCGCCTTGGATTTGCTGAATACCATACCCAGGTCGTGAAATTCCAATGGCACCAGGGACAGGTCCGGGGGCGCAGCGTCCGTAGGTGAGGGAGAAGCGGATGGAGAGCAGGCAGCGGACTGTAGACAGGTGCTCATGCAGAACGTGCTCCATGCCGACACCCCGGCGGACTTCCAATCCAAAACGGGGTTGTGGAGGCGTAGCCAGGGATACCCCAGGATGACGGGCGACACAGAGTTGGGCAGGACGTAAAAGGTTATCTCCTCCCGGTGGTTTCCAGAGACAATAACCGGGACGGGGATGGTCTGGTGTGTAACTCTCCCAAGGGAGGCACGAGAGAGGTTGACCAGGGAGATAGGGTTCCTTAATGCCTGACAGCGGATGCCCAATCGGGTTGCCAGGCTTTGAGAAATAAAGCTGCCTTCCGCGCCCGAATCCACCAGTGCATGGGTGAGATGCCCAATGGAGTTGTGACAGAAACGGATGGGTAGTTTCAATTGTGTGAGAGGACTTAACCGATTGACGTCCGCGAGGCCCCCTACAGTGACTCGCGGACCCCGCCGACTGGCTTTCCGTGGGCAAAGCTTCACCGTGTGTTGGTCATCTCCGCAATACATGCAGAGATCCAACTCACGGCGGCGTTGTCTCTCCGCAGGGGAAAGCTTTGTCCAACCCGTCACCATCGGCTCCGACTCCTCGGGGCACGATGGTGGCGGCGTCGCCAGGGGGCGAGCTTGGAACAGGCGCGGCGAGACTCCACGAGGGCGAGAAGAAGACGACTTCCGCCCCGAGGAGCGCTCGCGCAGCCTGTTGTCCAAACTGATCGCTAGGGATGTTAGCTCCGCTAGCGTCTCCGGGATATCCCGCCCAGCCAGTTCATCCCTCAGATCATCGTTGAGACTGCGGAGGAAAAGGCCACAGAGGGAGCGTTCCTCCCAGCCCAATTCCTCCGCCGTTACCCGGAAGTCGACTGCATAGTCCGCAGCCAACCGGCTTCCCTGCTGGAGGCTGAGAAGCCGATCGACCTGGACCGTCTCGGTAAGAGAGTGGTCAAAGACCTCCAGGAAGCGTCTCACGAATTGGTCATACGTGAGGGTGGCATAACTGGGCCTCGCCATAACGGCGTAGGTCCAGGTTAATGCTCGCCCCTCCAGGAGATTCCCGATATAACCAATTCGGCTATGATCTGAGGGAAAGTCCCCGGGCACCCGGTGGAAAACGGACTCACACTGCATTATAAACCCCCGCGCTCCGCCGAGCTTACCGCTAAAGCGGGCGGGGGTTGGAATGGGCGTGAGCCGAGCCGGTGCACCCGGAGCCTGCTGGACGGCCGCTGGAGCAGCAGGAGCCGCGCCACCCTGACGAGCTGGGGGAACGGCTGTTGGGGGTCCAAGCGGCCCAATCGGTTATTTATAATAATCAACTGATTAAAAATCACCTGTTGCTGAAAAGCTACTTGGTCCACTCGAGCCTCGAGAGTGGTAAGCCGGTGTGCGAGCCCGCCGTCTGCCGAGCCGCTCTGCTGAAGCCGTACTGACATAACGCACGGCTCAGGAGACGCACACACACAGGCTCAGAGTAGTTCAAATAGCTTTATTAACAACAGGAGTGTATGAATGTGTGTCTGCGGAATGTGAATGTGTTGGTGGCGGCGTCTGCTTCGGGCACAGAGGCAGGAGGCCGTACAGCCGGACAACCCTATGGGAAAAGCACAGGGAGAAGGGTGACGGGCACACACCAACACAGGAGATAAATGAGCGAGAGAGGAGCTTACTTGGACAGGACGGATGACTGGCACAGCAAGGGACGAGGCCCGGTAGACAGCCACCTGGAGAGCCCGGTGCAACAGCGAGGAACAGGCGATGGAAAGAAGTAGTCCGCCGCCGGGAAATCCACCTGTGCACAGGGGAGCAGACTTGGAGGAAAAAAGGTAAGATCTTCTTACCGGAAATGATCAGCTGAGAATGAAAGGGAACTCACAGCGATGCGTAGGGAAGTCTGACGGCTTCAGGCCGAAGCTCAGGGCAAGGCGGCTTAAATCCCTCGCCGCTGATGATGTGCAGGTGTGCGTGCAGGTGGCGCCGCTGATGAGCAGCGCGGCGTGACACCAAGGGGCTGCTTCACACTTGGGCATGCTGGCTGGGATTGCCTGCAGCAGCTCTATGTAACTTTCCTGTTTCTAGTAAGACAGCCCAGTCTCACCTAAAAAAATGTAGTGTTTCACTCCGAGAAAACGTGCACAGACACGGGAAAAAAACACGAGTTAGTCTGTGGTCCAAGCTCCACCCTTCCCCAAAATTTCAGTGAAATCAGGTCTGTAGGTTTTGTCTACTCTTACTAATGGAGAAACTGAAGCAAAAACAATCTCCTTGGCAGAGATAATTGCATGATTACAAGTTGTTTTTTTTAAAAGCTAGCCACCTTATTCCTAGACCCCACGATGCCTTGCGTGAATTATGGTAGCAACTTCCGGTACTAGTTTAGAACATATGGTTGTCACTGAAACGGAACACTTTTCCTTGTTAAAAAACAATGACTTCAACATCAGAAATGTGGGAATACGGCATCTTGCACCTCAAAAACAGTAATATAATCATACCACTTCCCACAACTACTGTATCGAGAGATGAGAAGATAACCTTAAAAAGGGGCCTGGCAGACTGTTGCTCCGTTTGTTAGTGTCACTGCTAAGATGCTAACGCTATAAACAAATGACCCATGTTGGCAAGATGAGTCACTTTGAGGGCATTTTCAAAACTGATCTAACATTATTTCCATATTATATATTCTATAATATACACTACCGTTCAAAAGTTTGGGGTCACTTAGAAATTTCCTTATTTTTGAAAGAAAAGCACTGTTTTTTTCAATGAAGATAGCTTTAAACTAATCAGAAATACACTCTAATATCTAATATACATTGCTTATGTGGTAAATGACTATTCTAGCTGCAAATGTCTGGTTTTTGGTGCAATATCTACATAGGTGTATAGAGGCCCATTTCCAGCAACTATCACTCCAGTGTTCTAATGGTACAATGTGTTTGCTCATTGCGTCAGAAGGCTAATGGATGATTAGAAAACCCTTGTGCAATCATGCTAGCACAGCTGAAAACAGTTTAGCTGGGTAGAGAAGCTATAAAACTGACCTTCCTTTGAGCAGGTTGAGTATCTGGAAAAAATTATTATTTCAAATACAAATCATTATTTCTAACCTTGTCAATGTCTTGACTGTATTTTCTATTCATTTTACAACTCATGGTGGTAAATAAGTGTGACTTTTCATGGAAAACACAAAATAATTGTCTGGGTGACCCCAAACTTTTGAACGGTAGTGTATATCAATATATTCTGTACTGAAAGACCTTCAAAATGATATTTAATTTGTAGGAAATGCGCAAAACGGACCCGGAAAAAGACGATTTGTTTATATTTTGACTAGGTTGAAAACTCGCATTTGATCGGTCAGAAGTTAAGTCTGCCGCAAAAACATAGGTATTTTTAGAAAGTACGGTTTCTAAGCTTTCCAGTGATACCAGGCAGTCATGGGGTTTTCCCAGGACTTGCCGATACCAAACCAACAAATAGTCATGATTTATGACTTCTCCCTGCCTGTAGCTCGTAATGACGCGGTGTGCATTCCAACTCATTTTGCCAGCATGTCTCCACTGCAATAAAGTCGGCCACATTTCGTTAAAATATGTTGGACATAATCAAATTTACCTTAGACCAGACATACGCCACAACACCGTGCTTGGATGTTGTCTGTCACCTTGTGGTGAGAAGTCTCCATCTTTACAGTCTATGGCACAACCACGAACACCAGCAACAAGTACCAGAACTACGCCAAAACATTCAAAAACTAGAAAAGCACTCGGAGAGCACAGACCTCCGCCAAGCGCCACAGTTCCCCCCATACAGTGTTTGTGTGTACATTTTCAGATTCCTTGACCATGAAAACATATGACTAGCAATTGGATTCACAATGATAGGATTAGTGATTGAGTAGTTATTCACGAAAATCGCATTTTCCATAATGGCGGTTTTCTTCTGGACGGTGATCCGAATCACCACCAAAATCTAATCATCTGTAGGATACCCCATTTCTGACAATCTGAAAATTTCATGAAAATACGTCCATAACTTTTTGAGTTATGTTGCTAACAAACAAACAGACAGACAGACAGACAAACCAGCGCCGATGAAAACATAACCTCCTTGGCGGAGGTAAAAATACAAAAACTAGAAGAGCAGAAATTAGCTGCCACTTGAGTGCTAAACACGTATGTGGACTATACATTAAAATGAATCTGAAAAACTTTTAAAAATACTATTTTAAATGCCCCTGCTACTCCACTCTTACTGACCGATTTAACACTACGTCAGCCGAAACTGGAAGCTCCGCCCACAATCGTCCCTACAGCAGCACCCCCAGGAACAAGGTGGATATGTTTAAAAACATTTTCGGAAAAGAAAAAAAGTTGTAAATTTAAGAAAGAAAAAATACTGGTGAAAAAGTTATATTTATGGTTTAAAAAAGATTTGAAAGGTGCAGATTAACCAGGATACATGTCTATTATTTATCAGGAAATGTTTTTAGAAGCTTGTTTGCTAAATGTTTTAAATGAGGATGATGATGTTGCAAAGGCTGTCGTTGTTTATGGTGTAAATATGTTTTTCTCTGCCTGGTTTTGTGGTTGGATTAGTTTAGACCCTGAATTCATTCCCCACATGCATATTGCTATAGCATGTGGGGAATGTGATTGGTTGCAGACTTACAGCCAATCCCTTTAAGACGGCTTATCTTTGTCCTGAACCATTTTCCTGATGAAGGTCCTCCACTGAAACACCAAAAATAAAGGCAGGTTTTCACACGACACTCTATGCAGCAGTTGGATCTGTTTGTCCTCGTCCAAGCAAAATTTTCCAATCCAATCCAACTTTATTTATAAAGCACTTTAAAAACAACAACAGGGCAAGAGAATTATGTTGGTTTAAATGAATCAACTCCTTCTGGTTATTTAAAGTGTCAAAATCCCAGAAGTTGTGGTCATGGAGGAGGAGTAGCAACAATTTACCATTCTAAATTACTAGTGAATGTAAAGCAAAAAACATGTTATACAGTCATGTGAAAAAACTAGGACACCCCATTAAATATTCAGTTCTTTATTAAGAAATGTTCACATATCTATGTATCGCCTTGTTTTTGTTTTTATTTGCATTGTTTAACATTTATTTTAGCCATTTTAAGTGGGAATGAATGTGGGGTCTTTAATTCATTTTAATTGTTTAGTTGTTTCACATGAATCTCCCAGTATTTTTTAACATTGATATTAAATATCCATATGTCCAAATATGTTTAAAAAAAAACATAGGCTTATACAGGGTGTCCTAATTTTTTCACATGACTGTAATTCCTTTTAAGTTAAAACCAGTTTTATTTGCCATAGTTTATCATCCTCCCACAGCTATAGTTTGAACTGAATTTGCAGAGCTTTTAGCAGATTTAGTGCTTAAACTGGATAGAATAATTATAGTAGGGGAGTTTAACATACATGTACAGTACATGTAGATAGTGATTGCCTTAATATGGCATTTAATTCAGTATTAGATTTGATTGGGTTTTGTCAAAATGTAGAAAATTCTACCCATTATCTCCACCACACAATGGACCTTGTGCTGACAGATGGCATCGAAATAGAAAATCTGGAAGTGTCTTCTTATAACCCTGTACTGTCAGATCATTATCTGTTAACTTTTCCCAGTTTGGGATCAACAAAGTACATCTATCTATCTACAGTGGTGTGGAAAAAGTGCCCCCTTCCTGATTTCTCATTTTTTTGTATGTTTGTCACACTTAAATGTTTCAGTTCGTCAAACAAATTTAAATATTAGACAAAGATAACACAAGTAAACACAAAATGCAGTTTTTAAATGAAGGTGTTTTTTATTAAGGGTAAAAAAAAAAATCCAAACCTACATGGCCCTGTGTGAAAAAGTGATTTCACCCCGTTAAAACATAACTGTGGTTTATCACATCTTTGAGTTGAGCTGAGTTCAATTTCTCCAGCCATACCCAGGCCTGATTACTGCCACACCTGTTCTCAATCGAGAAATCACTTAAATAGGACCTGTCTGACAAAGTTAAGTAGACCAAAAACCAAAATATCCTCACAAGCGAGACATCATGCTGTGATCCAGAGAAATTCAGGAACAAATGAGAAACAAAGTAATTAAGCTCTATCAGTCTGGAAAAGGTTATAAAGCCATTTCTAAAGCTTTGGGACTCCAGCAAACCAAAGTGAGACAAATGGTGAAAATATGGAATAGTGGTGAACCTTCCCAGCAGTGGCCGGCCGACCAAAATTACCCAAGAGCACATTCTTAAGCACTAAATCTGATGAAAACTCATTCAAGAGGTCACAAAAGACCCCACAACAATATCCAAAGAACTGCAGGCCCCTCTTGCCTCAGTTAAGGTCAGTGTTCATGACTCCACCATAAGAAAGAGACTGGACAAAAATGGCCTGCATGGCAGAGTTCCACAGAGTTCCAAGACGAAAACCACTGCTGAGCAAAAAGAACATAGTCATGTGAAAAAAATTAGGATACCCTGTATAAGCCTGTGTGTGTGTGTGTGTGTGTGTGTGTGTGTGTGTGTGTGTGTGTGTGTGTGTGTGTGTGTGTGTGTGTGTGTGTGTGTGTTAACATATTTGGACATATGGATGTTTAATATCAGTGTTTAAAATACTGGGAGATTCATGTAATACAACTAAACAATTAAAAATGAATTAAATACTTTTTTCTTTCAAAATTTCTGTAAAATATAATTCCAAACAAATAGTGAGGAATAAATTAGGATACCCCCATCTTTTTTAGGACACCCCACATTCATTCCTACTTAAAATGGATAAAATAAATGTTAAAAAATGCAACTAAAAACAAAAACAAGGTGAGACAGATATGTGGACATTTCTTAATAAAGAACTGAATATTTAATGGGTTATCCTAATTTTTTCACATGATTGTAAAGGCTCAGTTTTGCCAGAAAGCATCTTTATGATCCCCAAGACTTTTGGGAAAATGTTCTGTGGATTGACGACACAAAAGTTGAACTTTTTGGAAGGTGTGTGTCCCATTACAGCCAGCATAAAAGTAACAGCATTTCAGAAAAGGAACATCCTACCAACAGTAAAATAGAGTGGTGGTTGTGTGATGGTCTGGGGCTGTTTTACTGCTTCAGGACCTGGAAGAATTGCTGAGGTAAATGGAACCATGAATTCTGCTGTCTACCAAAAAATCCTGAAGGAGAATGTCCGGCCATCTGTTCATGACCTCAAGCTGAAGCACACTTGGGTTCTGCAGCAGGGCAATGATCCAGAACACACCAGCAAGTCCACTTCTGAATGGTTTAAGAAGAACAAAATGAAGACTTGAGTGGCCTAGTCAAAGTCCTGACCTGCATCCAATTGAGACGCTGTGGCATCACCTTAAAAAGGTGGTTTATTGTCATAAACCTCCGTGCGCCATAACACGGCACACAAGAGAGAGAATAAAACCCAATTGCAGGAGTAGAGAATGTCAGGTTTATTTCGGTCCACCAAAAATAAGTCCAATAATCACAGACGCAGTTCAGTTGCCACACAATATACGGAGGGATGCAATGATTGGATTTGGGCACCAAACTTATTTGGCGCCAGCCGAGTGCACAACAGCCCAGACTAAAATGGAGCCTGGAGCTACAGAGCTGCATAAAGCTGTCATGCGGTGGCCCTCGCGAACCACCATAAGACGCCAAAAGTCACCGGTGAAGTTTGCACAGTTGTTTATTAATGACAAAAGCAATACAAAACAATGAGCCACGGTGGGCTAAAATGTACAACACTACAAACATTTTACTATGAGGCAAACAAGAAGCACACTTACAGTCAAAACCCAAGGATGGTCGATAAGCCAGACCATGAAGGCATAATTGACGTCTGAGCCGAGGTACGCTCGCTCAACGTCTGGCAAAGGAGAATTTGTTGAAGTTTCGTTGACATTTCGCTGACGAGACTGCTGCATTATTCTGCTCCCAGAGCCCACTTAAATGCAGGGCTGCTGATGAGCCAAAATGCAGCACAGCTGACAGTCTTGACAGCAGGAAGCCCCTCCGAGCGCTGTCACAATAAAGGCTCGGGGAGCCAGAAGGTACACACTGCTGTCAAACCTAGTGAAGATGATGCATGGCTTGAGCGCGGACGAGAACGGCGTGCAAACCATGACAGTACCTCCCCCCAAAGGGCGAGCTCCGAACGCCCAATAATACCCAAGCCCCCCACCCCCCCACCCCCCAGGGTGGGCGGATGGGGGAACAGGCCCGGAGGGAGAGAACCAGCAACAGAGGAAAACAATGCTCCCTAATGCACAAATCATAATTAAACAGGGCACAAATGAGGCAATACAGAGCACGGAAAACAGAGAATACGACACTCCATAATGCACAAACACACAGGGCAAGAAAAAAAAGAAAAAAAAAACCACAAGTTAAACACAATACATCCCCCAGACAGAAGAGGGGAAAAAAAAAACATACCAACAAGGCAAGAACACAGAGCAGAACTATCACCCCAAATGACCTTTAACCTACACAACCCAAGAGGATGACGACAGGCAGAGTCCAAAAACAATGGGAACAGTTCCGTTGGTCTCCCTGCGTCCAACGGCCAATGGGTGATTACGGGAGAAAGTACATGGTCGGGCGGCCTACTCCAGTCCCAGGCCCGGACAGACAGAACCTCCGGCGGCCGAACCAGGTCGCCCAGTTGCAAACACAGTATGTCGGGTGGCTGACTCAGGGCACCGAGCCGGCGAAACAGTTCCTCTGGAGGCCGACCCGCGTCCCTCAGCCACCAGAACCATGGGGAAACCATAGGCGGCGGCCTCCCTGGCGAGGGGAAGACGTGGGAGAGCTGGGCCGAACGTAGAGGCCCCCCAACGACCCCCGGCAGTGATGAGCTGGGTTGGTGACTATTACAAGGGAGGCGATGGTGACGACGAGCCCGCACAATGTCAGGTGGCAAAGGGTCTGCAGCTCCTCCACCGACCTTGACCCATACCGATGCTGCACTCACACTCGCAACGGTCCCGGTCTGGGACGTGGCTGCACCCGCGGCGAACCCTGGCTCAGGCCCTTCTGCACCCGCGACGGACCTTGGCTCAGGCCCTGCTGCACCCGCGGTGGGCTCCGGTTGGAGCATCGTTGCACCAGCGGTGACCCCCATTGGGGGCCTCATTGCTCCCGCGGTGGCCTCCCCAGCGAGGGAGGTGATGCTCTCCCCGTCCTCTGGCGCTGGACCCTGATCCTCGGTTGCCTCCAGTGGCTCCCTGGTGACCCTGGCTGGAGGCTCCGAACCCAGAAAGAGAGAAAGAGAAACCGGGTCAGGGTCACCGGCAATGGCAGAGCCCGGTGTGGCAGTCCCAAGGGCTACTGTGAGCTGCCCTGGGTCCACCTCACCATAAGTCTGGCAGTGTGACATTACTATTGACATTCCTGACATAATGGAGCACACTTGCCTGACTTCTGGCTCCACCACCGTCCAGGACTCCAGCGGTTTAGGGTGCATAGGTCTCTCCCGTCTGTCGAGTGCTGCATCCCCGTCAACCTCCTTCGGGACAACTGGACCCTCCTCGTCGTCCATGGGCAACCCCAGTTGCGGCAGCTCCTCTCTAGCAACCCTAGGAAGGAGCTCGAAGGAGACGGGAGAACGGAGATGGTTAGGGTCGCTGGCAGTGGCAGAGCCCGGCGAGGAAAGTTCAGCTGCAGCTAGGGGCTGCACCCAACTCTCCTCCCCAAGAGCCAGGCAAGAACTCTCAACACATGACAGGTGAACTACCGGAAAGATTACTTGCCTGTGCTCGAGTTCTACTGCCGTCCAGGACTCTGACGACGATGCCCCGGGTCCCTTCAGCTCGAGGTCCGGTCTGGGGGATGACTCCACTGCGGCGGCCCTCGCAGCGGGCATGATGGTGGTAGCAGGAGAGGGACTCTCGTGCGCCATCCTCCACGCCTCCAGTTCCTCCAGTGTGGCAGCCGTGGACGGCTCCTTCACCGGTCCATAGGCTGGACCTTCCTGGTCCTCTGGCTCCCCCCCCCCCGAGCAACCTGGATCCGGGACCGATGAGCTCGTGGGGGCACATAGAAAAGAGTCACTGAGACCAGGCACAAGAGTACTGTATGCCGCTGGGGCAGAGAACTCGGGGGACTGCACACCCCGAGTCTCCTCGCCAGGAGGCAGGTAAAATTGATCATTGATTGTGGAATTTAAATGAAAAGAAACTCGCCTGTTCTCCTGGCACTGGAGGTCCCCAGCGGCCTCCGAGGTGTCCCTTCTACTCTCCTGGCGTTCCTCCTCGGGTTGAAGCTCCTCCTCCCTCGGGGAATGCTCTTTAAGCCTCTCGGCCATTTCCGGGAGGAGCCACGGCTTCACCTCCAAGATGAGGTCTATTTCAGCCAGGAGAGCCTGTCTACGTTCCTCCATCTCTTCCCATGATGGGGCGGAGCATTGCTCGGTGCGGGAAGGCGAAGCTGTGGTTCACGGGACAGGACACTTCTTGTTGCAGGGTTTCCTCCCTCTCCTCCTCTTGGGAGACGCAGGGATGAGGTAATCCGGGATGCAGAGCACCGTGCCGGGAGGTGGGTCACCCACGCAGAGAGACCCCGCATCCTCGGGAAGGAAGGGCGAAGTGGCCGTGAGGAGCTCGAGCACGGGGAGATCCTCAGCCGATTCCTCACACGGCATGGCAAAGATGTCCCGGAGGATCTCCATTGTCTCCAAATGATCCCAGAGGCTGTCTCGCTCCATCACTCTCGTCACAGTATCCCGAGCCTGACGAACTGTCGGAGAGGGACGAGACTTCTGCGTCCAGGAGAGATCCTCCTCCAGAAGGCACAACGAGCATTCCAACTCCATCTCCAACAGTGATCTGTGTGGAGTTTGCATGTTCTCCCCGTGTTGCGTGGGTTTACTCCGGGATTTCTCCGGTTTCCTCCCACATGCCAAAAACATGCAGGTTAGGGATACGGGGCGCTTGCGCACGCAGCAACCGGCAGCTGGTGGCTTGTCACCAGACTGCAAAACAAATCTACCTACGGGTACAAAATAAGTAATAAAAAAAAAAAATCTCCGTCTTCTCGTCCGCAGACTGGGTGGATGCTGGCCCGGGAGATGAAGGGGATCCGAGAAGGGAGGACGTCTCCCTCTGACGAGGGGCTGGCTCCACTCGTGGAGAGGCATCCTCCGGCTCTACATCAGGAGCGGGAAGGATGGCGGAGAGGATGGCGTCCACCCTATGGATAGCCCGGCGGTTAGGATGGTGCCGCTCAACTTCTTCTGCAATGAATCGCGCCCACTCCCGGTCCTCGGGACACCACTGAAAGGCAAAAATTGCCTCTTCCAGCAACTCCTGGGCTTCCAACTCCTCGTCCACTCCAATCATCATGTCCACGTGGCGCATGCGCACACAGCGACCGGCAGCTGGTGAAAAAGTCCATCGTCTGTGTGTCTTGTTTTTATGCACTTTAATGTGTTTTTACGAAATTCTCTGTGTCGTTTCTGTCCTGGAATGTTTGTGGGCTGTATGGCGAAGAGCTCCCTGGTTCCATCAATATGGACTTCCTCCCCATTTTTGCACTGCTGCTACTTTTCCTCCGGCTCTTTGTCTCTGAGGTAAACGCGATCAGTATCATGGCGGGCAGAATACATTATTCCAGGGACATGTTGCTGCATTTAAACACGGTTGATGCAGCGGCTGTGATTGAGCCTAAGCCGCAACTGCCGGACTTTATTTTGAGAGACGGACACAGCGGTGAAAAGAGAGACGGGAGAAGGAAATGCGGAAAGCGTGGAGGCGTGAAATTGCGCCTGAGAAGACGTCAGTTTGGTAACATTCCTCTTCCTTCTATGATTTTTGGGAATGTACAATCTCTGAGGAACAAGGTGGATGAAATTCAAGGGAATGTACGCTACCAGAAGAACTTTAAGAACTGCTGTGTCATGGCTTTCACCGAGTCTTGGCTTAATGTGCATGACCGAGACGCAGACCTGTGGATTGACGGCTTTGGAGCCCCACTGCGCTCGGATCGGCAGGAAGAGGTAACGGGGAAACGTCAGGGGGGCGGCGTATGTTTATACATTAATAAGCAGTACTGCACATCTGTCACGGTCAGAGAGCACATCTGTACACCCAATGTGGAGCTGCTGTCTGTGTTACTACGCCCCATTTATTTGCCTCGTGAGTTCCCCCAGCTTTTCATCACAACTGTGTACATTCACCCGAGGGCAGACGCTGACTCCGCCTCCAGCACCATCTTTGATGTGGTCCAGCGGCTGCAATCAATTTCTCCAGAGGCGCCAAACTTCATTCTTGGGGATTTTAACCATGTTTCTTTAAAGAAGACACTTAAAAACTTTTATCAGTATGTCTCCTGCCCAACCAGGTGAAAAAAGACATTGAACCTGTGCTATGGATCCATAGAGAGGGCCTATAAATCACTCCCCCTTCCTCCTGTAGGATCCTCAGATCACAACTGTGTACATTTGCTGCCCACATATAAAACTGCTCTCAGAAGAGGCAAGGTGGAGACGAGAGACATTGATGTGTGGACAGAGGATTCAGTGCACAGCCTCCAGGAATGCTTTAACTGTACAGACTTGGAGATGTTCACACTGGCCTGCGGGGATGATTTGGACTCTTTGGTGGACGTCACATGCTCATACATAGCTTTCTGTATAAATAAGATTGTTCCACGTAAACGTGTCAAAATATATCCCAACAACAAGCCATGGGTTACAAAATCAGTTAAATCCTGCTTACAGAGGAAAGCACTTGCCTTTAAACAGGGGTCTGTTTCTGAGCTACAGGTTGCTACAAAAGAGCTGAAGTCCGAAATTTTAAGAGCAAAACAGAATTATAAATCAGAATTGGAAAGCAAGATGGCAACAAAGAAACTTGGTTCAGCCTGGGCCAGTATGAAAACTATTGCAGGTCTTCAGAGCACAGAGCGCAGTAATCGTGTGTTTTTAGATGGTTTTAATTCAGACACAGAGCTGGCTAACGCTCTTAATTGTTTTTATGGTCGTTTTGACTCCTTTGATTTTAGCACAGAAACCCAAGTTTTGAAACAGAAACTCAAAGACAATCAGCACTTTAATATTGAGGTGCAGGATGTTAAAAGGGAGTTCTGCGCTGTAAAAGTGAACAAAAGTCAGGGCCCTGATAATATATGTGGGCGCTTGGTAAAGTCCTGTGCACATGAACTGAGTCCTATATTTCATTACATTTTCAATAAGTCCTTACAGACACAACATGTGCCTAAGATCTGGAAAGAAGCCGTGGTTGTTCCCGTTCCAAAATCCAGCTGTCCTAAAATGGTAAACGACTTTAGACCAGTTGCTTTGACTTCAATTTTAATGAAAATTTTTGAAAAACTGGTCAGATGTGAGGTCCTAAAGCAGACTGAGCATGCATTGGATCCTCTGCAGTTTGCCTATAGGCCTCACAGAGGAGTGGAGGATGCCACTGTCACTCTGTTTAACATGCTTTTTAAACATCTGGATTTTAATGGGACACACGCCAGGCTTTTATTTGTGGACTTTTCTTCCGCCTTTAATACAATCCAACCTCATATTTTAGTTGAAAGGCTCCAGCAACAATTTGATTTGAGCAATAATCTGGTGGGTTGGATTCTGGATTTCTTAACCAACAGGACGCAGAGAGTAAGGGTCAATGGTACATTGTCTGACCTAAAGTGCTCTTCTACTGGCTCTCCTCAGGGGTGTGTGTTGTCACCACTACTCTTCATCCTGTACACAAACATGTGTCGGAGCAGACATGACAACAGACACATTATAAAGTATGCTGATGATTCAGTTGTTGTCAGTCTCCTCCAGGATGGTGAGAGTGGCCACGGCCCAGTTGTTGATGATTTTGTTCACTGGTGTGAGGGATTCCTACCTGCAGCTGAATACGACAAAAACTAAAGACATGATTATTGACTTTAGGAGGAAAACTCCCAGGCACAAAGTCACCGTACTAAAAGGCCAGACCACTGAATGTGTACAATCCTACAAATATCTTGGGACGATTCGTCGTCGGCCTCCGTCGGTCTATGATGACCATGGAAGAGAATCCTAAACGTCTACTCTGCTGGAACAGCACCGCCTGTGGCTGAACAGGCCGATGCGCGAATGACAGTCCCTGTCACACAGGTCACACTTGTGGGTGGTCTCCGTGCTGCTGGGTCTGTGGCGGTTCTTCCTGCGGGTCCTTTTTTCATCTGCTGCAGCAGTCAGTCTCTCTTCACCCGCCTTGAGCTGTCTGGTCAGGGTGCCTCTCCATTTGGAGCGGTCCGTTGCAAGGTCCTCCCAGCGCTCTGTGTTGATATCCAGCGCCTTCATGTCTCTCTTGCAGACATCTCTAAAGCGCAGCTGTGGGCGGCCAACGTCTCTCCTGCCAGTTGCCAGTTCTCCATAGAGGACGTCTTTGGGGATTCTGCCATCCTCCATATGGTGAACGTGGCCTAGCCAGCGGAGCCTGCGCTGCCTGAGTAGAGTGAACATGGAGGGAAGGCCGGCGCGGGACAGAACTTCTGTGTTGGGCACTTTGTCCCGCCAGGATATGTCCAGGATGTGACGAATGCAGCGCAAGTGGAAGGAGTTCAGTCTCTTTTCCTGCCGGGCGTATGTTGTCCACGTCTCACTCCCATAGAGCAGTGTGCTGATGACGCAGGCATTGTACACTGCCATCTTCGTCTTGACAGAGAGTTTGGGATTCTCCCACACTCGTGTGGTGAGGCGAGTGAGTGTGAAGGCTGATTTTCCAATCCTCTTGTTGATCTCCGTATCAAGGGAGAGGTTGTTGCTGATCGTGGACCCCAGGTACGTGAACTGATTCACGACCTCCAGCTTGTAGTCATCAATGGTGATGGTTGGTGGTGCTTCCGTGCCTTGCGCCAAGACGTTAGTCTTCTTCAGGCTGATGGTAAGCCCGAAGTCCTTGCATGCCTGGGAGAAGCGGTCCATCAGGGTCTGAAGCTCCTGCTGTGTGTGGGTTGCGACTGCAGCGTTGTCTGCGAACAGCATGTCTCTGATTAGAGCCTCGCGTACTTTGGTTCTGGCTTTCAGGCGGGTGAGGTTGAAAAGCCTGCCGTCAGATCTTGTGTGCAGGTAGATTCCCTCTGTTGTTGTGCTGAAGGCATGCCTCAGGAGCATAGCAAAGAAAATCCCAAAGAGGGTTGGCACAAGTACACAGCCCTGTTTCACTCCGCTGCGTATGTTGAATGGCTCTGAGACGTTGCCATCGTGCTGCACTATCCCCTGCATGTTGGTGTGAAACGATTCGATGAGGCTTTACAACTTTGGTGGGCATCCTATCTTTGGCAGGATCTTGAAAAGGCCCTCTCTGCTGACCAGATCGAACGCTTTGGTGAGGTCGATGAAGGCGACGTACAGAGGCATGTTCTGTTCTCTGCATTTCTCCTGGAGTTGGCGGATGGAGAATATCATGTCTACCGTCGATCGCTCAGCGCGGAAGCCACACTGAGACTCGGGGTAGACACGTTCGGCAAGCTTCTGTAGACGAACGAGAACAACTCGTGCGTAGACTTTGCCAACAACGCTGAGGAGGGAAATGCCCCTGTACTTGTTGCAGTCGCTTCTCTCCCCTTTGTTTTTGTAGAGGGTGATGATCTTGGCGTCCCTCATGTCCTGTGGTATGGCACCTTCCTTCCAGCACTGGCAGAGGACGTCATGTAATGGCAGCGGTAGGGCGGTCTTGCAGTGCTTGATCAGGTCAGGGGGTATGCCGTCGTTGCCGGGTGCCTTGCCAGCAGCCAAGCTATCAATGGCCTTACTGAGTTCGTGGATGGTTGGCTCGGCGTCAAGTTCATCCATGGATGGCAGGCAGTCGATGGCATCAAGGGCTGACGGTGTCACGGTGTTCTGTCTAGAGTAGAGGTCGGAGTAGTGTTCCACCCATCTCTCCATCTGCTTGTTCTTCTCTGTGATCATCTCCCCAGTGGAGGATTTGAGGGGGGCCGTCTTGCTCTGAGCCGGACCAAGTGCTTTCTTGATGCCATCGTACATACCACGGATGTTCCTTGTTATGGCAGCGGTTTGAATGTCTTGGCTGAGCTGAGTCCAGTACTCGTTGGCACAGCGCCGAGCAGTCTGCTGAACTTTGCTTCTCGCAGCCCTGAGAATCTGGAGATTCTTCTCGTTTGGGTACTTCTTGTACTCAGCAAGTGCTGAGCGCTTGGCTTCAATGACGGGGGTCATCTCGGTCAACTTGGCATCAAACCAGTCCTGTGACTTCGAGGTCTTCCTCCCAAAGGTACCCAAGGCTGTGTGGTAGATGGTGTTTCGCAGCTCTTCCCACTTCTGCTTTGCAGATTCTCCTCCTTGTGGTACACCAAGTTCCTTCTCAAAGGTGGAGGCAAACTGCTCAACAAGTTCTGGTTGGGCCATCTTGCTGGTGTCAATCCGTGCCTTTCCAGGTTGTCTAACACGATGGAATTTCTTCAGCTGCAGCTTGACCTTGCAACACACCAATGAATGGTCTGTGTTGCAATCTGCACTCTGGAACGAACGGGTGATTAGCACGTTCTTCAGTGAGGTGCTCCTGGTCAGGATCAAGTCTAGCTGGTGCCAGTGCTTTGAGCGCGGATGTTGCCAGGAAACCTTGTGTTGGGGCTTGGTCTTGAAGAACGAGTTTGTGATGCACAGATCGTGATATGTGCAGAACTTGAGCAGCCCCTGTCCGTTGTCGTTCATTCTGCCCACGCCAAAAGGTCCAAGACAGGAGGGCCAGGAGTCGTGGTCAGCACCCACTCTGGCATTGAAGTCTCCAAGGAGAATGAGTTGTTCAGAGTTGGGGATGGTCCTGACAGTTGTTGCGAGATTCTCGTAGAACTCGTCTTTTGCCTCTGGTGTGGCTGTCTGTGTTGGGGCATACACACTGACGAGGGTGACTGTGCCTTGAGTGGTGTTCAGGCGGAGGGTGAGGAGTCGTGCAGAGCCAGTGCTGCCCAGTTCCACCATCTTCAGCAAAGTGTTCTTCACTGCGAAGCCCACTCCGTGTTCCCTGTGTTCGTCACTGCCCTTTCCCTGCCAGTAGAACGTGTAGTCCTTCTCTCTCAGTGTGCCTGCATCAGCTAACCGTGTTTCCTGGAGAGTGGCGATATCCACTCCCAGTCTCTTCAGCTCATTATTGATGATGGCAGTCTTCCTGGTGTCGTTGATGTCCTTTAGGTTAGCAGCGAGTCCTGTCATCATAGTGCGGACGTTCCAAGTTCCCAGTTTTAGAGTTGGTCTCTTTTGTTTTATTGTCTTGCCTGGTGCGAAGGTTCTCAGCCTGCTGTTAGGATTTCTCCTTATCCCCATGCACCCAATGAGGAAAGCAAGCTGTGGCGGGACAACACCTTATTGGCTGGGGGCTACCCAGCTTGAAGCGGGCGGTAGCTGTCCAGTGAGATCTGATGATCCCTCCCACCGTCGGGAACAACCCCTGGCGCCACGCTCTACGCCAATTGAGCAGTGGCTTATAACCGGTAACTGTCATTCCCCATGTTTTGTCTAAGCCAAAGGCGAAGCTGGAGTGTCCTCTCCAGTGATCCGGTGTTCTACCTTCCAGCGTTGGGCGTTGGTAGGATTCAAGCCTGGGCAGGAAGATATGGAGGACAAGATGTTGCCCATGCAGCATGTCCCCCCTCTCCCAGTCACTGATGTATCCAAAGGAACAGCAGGGCTGCTACAGTTTGGCACCAGCGCCGTTGCAGGAGCTGCCAGAACGATGTTGAGCACAACATAGAACTGCCTTAGGGGCTCCGACTCCAGATTTTTCCTCAGGGTTGACTCCCGAAGCCTTTCCCGTGACCGGGTATGCCGCAAGGCAGCAGAGGTTTGAAATCAGGATTTACCTTCCCCTAGATGGGCTACCTTCCCAGGTTGACGAGCCACCATCTACCCGAAGCATCTGGTTTTAAGGCGCCAGAGATCCGCTGGCGCTTGGGACGATTATTGATAGTAATTTAAACTTTGAAGAGAACCGTGTAAGGGTGTGCAAAAAGGGTCAGCAACATTTGCATTGCTTGAGAAAACTTGCACGCTTCCAAATTGACTGAACCATAATGACAATGTTTTATTGGGCTTTTATTGAATCTGTTTTATCCTTTTCTTTAGTGTCATGGTTTGGTCAGATAAAACTGAAACAGAGGAAATCCTTGGATCAGGTAGTTAGATGGTCCAGTCGTTTGCTTGGTGAGTCACAGCTGAGCCCGACATCCCTGTACACCAGACAAGTACAGAGGATGGCTACCTCCATTTTAAATGATGACTCCCACCCTTTGTACTGCAACTTTCAGCTTCTTCCCTCAAGACGGAGGTTTGCTGTCCCAAAAAGTAAAACCCAGCACTACAAAAACAGCTTTGTCCCTGCTGCTGTCAAAGAGTTGAACAAGCTGTAACAATATATTGCACATAATTTAGGTACCTATTTATTAACTCCATTTTATATTTACTTATTTTTGTAGGATGTTACTTGGGTTCTAAATATTTTATTGGGTTTTAGACCTTTGAGTTTTTAACCTCTTTGACTAGTTTTTAACTTTTAATATGACCCTTCTCTCTTACCTCTGGTTTTTCTCCCATCTCTTTGTCTTTTTATACCCTGATTGATGGAGCCTTGAGTATTTTTATCATGTTTATAGTCAGCTTCATGTGTGCCTGTGTTTGTGTTTATGTTGAATGTAATTAGTGGCTTGTAAATATGGATGTCACTAGACTGCAAAACAAATCTACCTACAGGTACAAATAAAGTAACCTGAACCTGAACCACGTATGGGGAGGAAAAAGGAGAAGGTGAAAAAACAACTCTTCTCCGCTGGGTTTTTTTTTCGCTGGTCAGGGCATTCTGTCATAAACCTCCGCCATAACACGGCGCATGAGAGAGAGAATAAAACCCAGTTGCAGGAGTAGAGAGTGTCAGGTTTATTTCAGTTCACCAAAAATAACAAGTCCAATAATCACATATGCAGTTCAGTTACCACACAATATACGGAGGGATGCAATGATTGGATTTGGCCACCAAACTTACAGGGCGCCAGCCGAGTGCACAACAGCCCGGTCTAAAATGGAGCCTCAAGCTACAGAGCTGCGTAAAGCACGGGAAAGGAAAAGGCAAGCAGCCTAGTTCTGCAGGGCTGTAATGCTCAGCAGGAAAGGCGAAGAAAGACTTACAAGGCTGGGACTGATCTGGGGCACAACATGCAGTCTGGTGGATGAAATGGAGAAGCAGGGCCAGTCGAAACACCAACGGATGAGACAGGTAGCAGAGACGGGCTGGAGAATAACATAGGGCAGGGGTGTCAAACTCATTCCATGGAGGGCCAAGACCCTGCAGGTTTTACTTTCACCCAGTGTCTTCAGCAGGTGTTTTCATTGATCAGCAATCAGTGGGAAGAAATTCAGTGAACTCACCTGTTGAAGACACTGGGTGGAGGTAAAACCTGCAGGGTCTTGGCCCTCCATGGAGTGAGTTTGACACCTGTGACATAGGGAGTGAAACCATAATCGGGGGAACAAACTGCTGTGTATGGAGGCGAATGCCACGACAATCTCTTTCCTCTGACGCTCAACAAATACTCCAGAAGCTAATGAGGAAAGAGATTGCCGGTGTGCGAATGCGTGGGCTGAACTGATAAGCACCAGGTGTGTGTGAGTGTGTGAAATGAGAATGAATTGAGCAAGTGCATGTATGTGTGTGAACACCAAACAGTGCAGCTGACGGAGCTTGACAGGAGGAGGGTTATGCCCGAGCTGTCAGGAGGAAACTAGGTCAGAGCATCATGATGAGTCAGAATCGGGTTTGGCCTCCTAACCCAGATTCATGACAGTTTATGTTCGAAAACCCTCCAATGTGGCTGAATTGATAAGCACCAGGTGTGTGTGAGTGTGTGAAATGAGAATGAATTGAGCAAGTGCATGTATGTGTGTGAACACCAAACAGTGCAGCTGACGGAGCTTGACAGGAGGAGGGGGTGTGCCCGAGCTGTCAGGAGGAAACTAGGTCAGAGCATAATGATGAGTCAGAATCGGGTTTGGCCTCCAAACCCGGATTCATGACAGTTTATGTTCGAAAACCCTCCAATGTGGCTGAATTACAATGTCAGAATCTTGAAACTTTAGAGTGATCGTATGTTGGTTCGTTACCTCAAATAAGATTCATGACACAAGTATATTCCTCATATGAGCTCTTTACTTGCAAGGAGTGCCATACTTTGGAAAAAGAGTACTCATTACAATTTTGAAATCACTAATCCTCTGTTTCCCAGACAGCCTACCTATTAGTTGTTGCATATCTGGGGTTGTACTTCTCCGTGCCCTGGTGTGAATTTCAGTTTGATCAGGATGATAATAATGGGAGTATGATGTCTTCATTTTATGTGTGAGATTTGAACTTATGCTAATGTGTGGGATCAAAATAGCCATGTAGCATCTGCCACACCACCCTGGAGGAAGTAATGAGTAAACATTAGACCCTAAACATCCATACCCATCATCATTTGGCCAAAAAAAACAGTAGGATTATTGCTACAGTTAAAAGTATAATTTTTGCTCTTTAAGGTAAAATTTCCAGTAGCAATATAGGGAAAGTGAAATGCATTTCTACAAACAGAATCATGGTATCTTACTCCACAGGTTTCCGTCTTCACATCATTACACCTTGGTGAAAAACCTAGACTGAAATTATTTTCATTACAAGCTTTATTAAAACAGATTGGTGAAGTAAACAGTGTAGGATTTACCTTCATCAAGGACTTTTTAACAGCATGCAAAGACTTCCCAATTCCAGTAGTGTTGAATATTCTTAACTTAGACCCAGTGTAATCAGTAACAGTGACATTCAATTTATTAAAATACCCTTCAGACAAATTTCTTACCAACCAATGTCTAACACCATTACTTGAATTTAGCAGATTGAGACGTGAGGTCATCGCTATTGTCACTCCAGCTGTCTCCTCTTCGCTCAGCGGCACATCATGGGGATTGCAGTCTTGTGTGAATGGGGTAGCAATGAACACACATAGCAGGAAGTGTTGATTCCCAGTCCTCTCACCGAAACCACCATTGTTTGGTACCACAGGTTGTGCGTATAGTCCATGTATTGTCCATTGTCCATTGTCCATGTCTTGCGGTCCATGTTTTGCGGGCTCCTCGTCCTGGAATCAGAAATGGTCCCCCACCCCACAGTCATGAAAAGTATGGAACACAGAGTCATCAGTACCTTTGGTGCCATGCCTCCACCTGAGAGAGTACCCATCTGGGCCCCTATCTTCACCAGGTTTGAGACGGCTCTGTCCCTAGAAGGACAAAGCCCCCTTTGTAACTGGACTTACTCAGGGAAACAAGTTAGTTCACTTACAGGCACCCGCAGTCTCTTAACGTGTGAAAGGTGAATCCAAGATGGTCGTTCAGCAATACGTATGGCAGTGGGGGTGGGAGTGTCCAGTGTTGTCGGTGGTGGTTCTTTATGAAGACATAGTCTCCAGGTTGCAATGGGTTATCCGCTTTCTTTCTGTGGAGTAGAGAGAGCTCTTGACAGAATCAATGTGCTCTGAGATGTATTTGTTAGACGTGATTAGTGGTGAGAGGTCAGGCAATACATAAGGATGGTATAGGGTTAATCATTAGTTTGATTGTACCATTTTTCTTTTTGCAAAACCTGTACTTTGTGGGTGGTAGGCACTATGAAATTTGATCTTACTTCTTACAGCTTGGATTAAGTCTTGAACTGTTTGTGCCGTAAAATGAGTTCCATTATCTGCATAAATCAGTTCTGGAACCCCAACGGCGGGAAAAATGTGATTCATGTGCTGCGTTTGCTGAGGATGTGGGGTGAATTTCTGTCCACCTTGTGAGGGTGTCAATCAACACCAAGCAATATCGTAGCTTCTCATTCCTCCTTAAGCATTATTTTATAAACAAATGATGCACTTTTGGCATGTTTTTGTTACTTCTTTCAAAATATTAGGACAGTTTTCCCAACATCCTCATCATTCCCTCCTGTTGGCACATGAATAGTTCATGTGCCACCAGGGCAGCCCATATGTATAACATGGGTGGCAAAACAATTTTTCCATCAGGCAAGCCACATGTAACAGGAGGGAGGTCTAAATTATTTTAAGTCTTTTAAAACATCAACATCAACATTATTAAAAAACAGACGGTTCTTAAAAAATCAATAGCAGTATAATGAGCAGCGATATCAGCCAAGCGTTTACTGGTTTTCCTGTGGAGGTGACAAACCCCGCAGGTTCAAGGTAGCGGTATGCAGGCAGCATGCGTTATAAGCATATTTACTGTCTGTACATATAGTTGCTTTTAGGTTAGTAGCTCATGTCCAATAGTTCAGCCATTGGAGGTGATGCAGGTTGTGGAATTTTACACAATCAGGACCACAGACAATGTTGTCACAGCATAAGCAGTGGATGTTGACCTGTCAGGCTTTTTTAAAGATGAGCAGAAAAATAGAGAAGTAAATAAAATAAAAGTCCTGTCCTAATTTAGCAAAGCTAACACACATAAGCATCAATAAGCTCTTTAAGTTCAGTCCTCAATTCTAAATTGGAGGCTGGTGTAACGTTTTTTTTTCCTCTCTCCTCAAAATGTCATATGCTGTAGCAATTTTTCTTCATTTTCCCTCCTCCTTAGAGAAAATGACACTTCATTTATTTAGATGAAATCTATTTAACTTGAAGAATTTCTTTATTTTATTTTTTTTTTTAGAAAAGATAAAATAAGTCATTAGTCTGCATTAGTCTGCATTAATAGAAGAAAACAAAGGTAATCTCAGTTTTTTCTCTCTTCTTTTCTCAGCACTGTAGCTAGGCTGTCAGTTCTGCAAGTATGGGGGTGCAACTATGGGAGGTGCAAGTATGGGGGTTCCCCCTATAGCTCAAAGTGCAATGAGGTGTTATGAAAATAAAGTTGAATTGAATTCATTTATTTATTCATTTATTGATAATTTTTATGCATTATCTATTTTTCTGAGGGTTACTAATTATTTGCTAGTTAATTTCTTTGATACCCCCTGCTTTGATACATGAAGACGCACATACAGCAAAGTTACAGGGTATTTGCTTGATAAAAAGTGTGGGTAGCCCAATTCCTTCAAAAATAAGAGTTCAATAATCATAGCCTTTTTTTGTGACTTTTCTTGAACTAATTTACAGATTCCATTTAAGAGAAACAAATAACTATCTGTGCATTTTTGATATGCTTCAGCATTGATGAATAAGATCAGTTTGTCCAGTTGAACACAGATGGGTTGAATTTGAATAAATGAATAAAGACTGTATCACACTCTTTCAGTCAACGGAAAGGTGGACCTTTTGCCTAATTAGAATTTGATTTAAATTTTTACCAGGAATATACAAAATGATATTTATATATTCCTTGGTAAATTATGGGGTGAATGTAGTTTACCCTGACCCAGCTTGGCCACTGCCGAATCAGGAAAAACACATTCCTCCTTACTGTCACATTTCTGAAATATGATGTTGCTGCACCATTTGTGGTGAGTAATATCAATATAAAATCATATAAACATTACATTTGTAAAGTCGAAGTCATTTGAATCAGTACACCTTTATTTACTTTTCGCGTTAGTCACTCGTAGTTGGATTTGGAGATTCTTGTAACATGTTTAACATTACTCACTCAAGGCTCGATTTTAGAGAATCTTCTAAACGCACATATAGTAAATAATAAAAAAGACGTCACTTACTTTTCTCTTTCTTTTAATTGAGGAGGATGGGCTTCACTAGACGAAGTCTAGAGTCCCGCACAATCCAGATTTCCTCAATGGGGAGTCCAATACTGACTGTATGCAGTCAGACCATGCGCATGGATTTCCAACCTGGAGAGCGCGTCACCTCCATCCGTCGTCCAGATATTGCCCACCGGGTCACGGCACCAAGTATGTCAGAATCTTGAAACTTTAGAGTGATCGTATGTTGGTTCGTTACCTCAAATAAGATTCATGACACAAGTATATTCGTCATATGAGCTCTTTACTTGCAAGGAGTGCCATACTTTTAACAGAAAATGCAGCACTCCCAATAAAAAACAATCAGGAAGTATTTATACATAGTCAGTCACACAAACATCTACTGGATACAATTCACAGTCATAATATGAGTATACAAAACACTGGCCTGGACTGAAAACATGGCCTTGCAGGTGTGCCCCAGACTCCAAGTTAATCATAGTCACAGCATTTCATAGGAAAACAAGATCAATTCTCCCTCACTCCCAGACCCCTTATCATATACATAGTCTGGTCTGGTGAGACACTTTGACTTCTAAGCACATCTTAATGAAGGACACTCGATGGGTCCACTTATTACAGAAAAACAATACAGTATGCTATAAACTCAGAAGATGCATGCAGTATACATTTTAATCATATAAGATGGTTATGCAATGATAATGATAATGATGTTAGTAATTATAAAATGATAAATGATTGAACATGCATGATAAACAATTTTCTGACATACAACAATTCTGCAAAGATGAGTGGGCCAAAATTCCTCCACAGCACTGTAAAAGACTCATTGCCAGTTATCGCAAACGCTTGATTGCAGTTGTTGCTGCTCATGGTGGCCCAACCAGTTATTAGGTTTAGGGGGCAATCACTTTTTCACACAGGGCCAAGTGGGTTTGGAGTTTTTTAACCTTAATAATAAACACCTTCATTTAAAAACTGCATTTTGTGTTTACTTGTGTTATCTTTGTCTAATATTTAAATTTGTTTGATGATCTGAAACATTTAAGTGTGACAAACATGCAAAAAAAAATGAGAAATCAGGAAGGGGGCAAACACCTTTTCACACCACTCTATTTCTGACTATCTTGCTGCTAAAGAAAAATATTACTACAGTAGATGTCTCTCAGATGATGCTGTGATCAAATTTAAGCAGGTTGTTTCCTCAATACCATGTGTCAACACAATGGAGATAAGTTATGGAGATTTTACTCCTTCTGTCGTTGATAGCATGGCAGATAGTGTTACAGCTTCTCTGCATCAGACTCTAGACATGGTGGCCCCTTTAAAAAAGAAAAAGCTTAATCAGCGATTTCTGACTCCTTGGTTCAACACAGAAACTCATAGCTTAAAACAGAAGACTTGTCAATTAGAAAGAAAATGGCACTCCACTAAATTAGATGAAATCTATTTTGCTTGGAGAAATCAACTTCGGTGGCGGAGTGGTTAGCACTGTGGCAGCACAGCAACTCACCCTTGGCCGGGAGATCCTGGGTTCGATCCCAGCTCCTGACCAACAGTGATCTGTGTGGAGTTTGCATGTTCTCCTTGTGTCTGCGTGGGTTTACCCCAGGATTTCTCCGGTTTCCTCCCACATGCCAAAAACATAAAAGTTAGGTTAATTGGCATCAAAACTGGGGATTCTAAATTGTCCTTAGGTATGACAGAGTGAAAGGTTGTCTGTTTCTCTGTGTTGGCCCTGCAATGGACTGGCAATCTGTCCAGGGTGTACCCTGCCTCTCACCCAAAGATTTTGGGATAGGCTCCAGCCCCCCCGCGACCCGAAAAGGATTAAGTGGAAGAAGATGAATGAATGAATGAATAATTTATAAAACATCTCTTAGGAAAGCCAGAACAACTTGTTATTCTGCATTAATAGAAGATAACAAGAATAATCATAGGTTTCTTTTCAGAACTGTAGCCAGGCTGATAAAAAAAAGTCAGGACTCTGTCAATCTTAGCATTCCCTTAAAACAGAGTGTCCAATCATGTGCCATGGAGGGCCAAGACCCTGCAGGCTTTACCTCCAATAAGTGTCTTCAGCAGCAGATTCCACTGAATTTCTTGCCACTGATTCCTGATAAGTGAAAACACCTGCTGAAGAGACTGGGTAGAAGAGAAAACCTGCAGGGTCTTGGCCCTCCATGGCACATGATTGGACACCCTAGACTTAGAGCTGACTAGTCAGGACTTTATGAACTTCTTCAATAATAAAATTTCATCTGAGGTAAAATCAGTCAGATTCTTCCCACCGTTAACTTAACTACAGTAACTACTACAACTCCTTCAACTGATATCTGTTTGAATGAGTTTATTCCAATTGACTTTTTAGAGTTAGATAAAATAATTTCCTCATCCAAGCCTTCAACTTGTCTTTTAAACCCTATTCCTACCAGGTTATTTAAAGAAGTCTTCCCATTTATTGGTAGCTTTATTCTTCAAATAATCAATTCTTCATAAACATTAGGCCATGTACCGCAGGCTTTTAAAACTGCTGTAATTAAACCCTTACTTAAAAAAAACAACGCTCTAGCCAAGATCCAAGAGTTGGATCCAGGATCCAAGAGTTTTAGCTAACTATAGACCAATCTCTAATCTGCCTTTCATTTCAAAAATCTTAAAAAGAGTTGTTGCTACACAATTAATTGACCACTTGCAGGGAAATGGTTTATTTGAAGAGTTTCAATCAGGGTTTAGAATCCATCATAGTACAGTGGTACCTCTACTTACGAACGTCTCTACATAAGGAATTTTCAGGTTACGACACGCCTCAACGGGAAAATATTGCCTCTTGTTACGAAAGAAATTTCAGGATACGAAAGGCAAAAAAGTACGCGCTCCTCGCAGCTCCCGTAGTTTACCGAACGTAAACATACTTGTAGCTGCTCTGCCATTGGCTATCGCCTAGCATCTTCCTGGTATCCCATTGGCCACGAAGTGTTCGGGAAGTACGGGCAGTTTTACGTGTGTGTACAGTACAGTATTAACTTTTATTCACTATGGGCCCCAAGAAAGTGATGGAGATAAGTGGAAAAGGAGAAAAGAAGAAGAAGAGAGTTTTTTTGTCCATACAAACAAAGCAAGAGATAATAGAAAGGTATGAAAAAGGGATGCGTTTGGTTGATCTCGCCAAAGAATATGGCCGTAATACATCTACGATCGGCACGGTATTAAAACAAAAGGAAGCCGAAGGATTGTTAAAAGCCGACAAAAGCAAACGTCCTTGGATCAGTTCTTCACAAAACGTCAGGCAAAAACTACTGATGAGAGAGAACATGAACCAAAGAAGGCAAAAGGTGACGACGACGACGATAGCAGTTAAACGGTAAATGAACATAATTTTTATTATTCTTTACTTTATTCTTTGTTTTTTTTAAATTATGTACAACTCTCATTTTATGTTTATTGTGCAGTAATCTAATTGTAACATGTATTCGTTACATGTTTTGATGCATTTTTATGATTTATAAAAAATTTATGTCCGAATTTTGGGGGGCTTGGAACGGATTAGGGCATTTATATGTAAAACGCGTCTCTACTTACGGAATTTTCACGTTACGAAAATACTTCTGGAATGAATTAATTTCGTAAGTAGAGGTACCACTGAAATAGCTTTAGTGAAGTAAACTAATGACCCCCTTATCACATCTGATAATGGACTTGTTTCTGTACTTGTCCTTTTGGACATTATTGCAGCTTTTGATACTATCGATCATAATATTTTACTTGATAGATTAGAACACATTGTTGGACTTAATGGAACTCCATTGCTGTTGTTTAAATTTTATTTATCTGATGGGTTCCAGTTTGTTCATGTCAGTAATGAGTTTTCTTCCAATTCAAAGCTCAGTCACGGAGTTCCACAGGGATCTGTGCTAGGCCCTATTCTTTTTAGTTTATATATGCTTCCATGTGGACAAAATTGTTGGTACCCCTCTGTTAATGAAAGAAAAACCCACAATGGTCACAGGAATAACTTGAATCTGACAAAAGTGGTAATAAATAAAAATTCTATGAAAATTAACCAATGAAAATCAGACAAGCCTTTTGAATTGTGGTTGCACAGAATTATTTTAAAAAACAAACTCATGAAACAGGCCTGGACAAAAATGATGGTACCCTTAACTTAATATTTTGTTGCACAACCTTTTGAGGCAATCACTGCCATCAAACGATTTCTGTAACTGTCAATGAGACTTCTGCACCTCTCAGCAGGTATTTTGGCCCACTCCTCATGAGCAAACTGCTCCAGTTGTCTCAGGTTTGAAGGGTGCCTTCTCCAGACGGCATGTTTCAGCTCCTTCCATAGATGTTCAATAGGATTTAGATCAGGGCTCATAGAAGGCCACTTTAGAATAGTCCAATGTTTCGCTCTTAGCCATTCTTGGGTGTTTTTAGCTGTGTGTTTTGGGTCATTATCCTGTTGCAAGAACCATGACCTGTGACTGAGACCAAGCTGTCTATCACTGGGCAGCACATTTTTCTCTCTAGAATACCTTGATAGTCTTGAGATTTCATTGTACCCTGCACAGATTCAAGACACCCTGTGCCAGATGCAGCAAAGCAGCCCCAGAACATAACAGAACCTCCTCCATGTTTCACAGTAGGGACAGTGTTCTTTTCTTGGTATGCTTCATTTTTGCATCTGTGAACATAGAGTTGATGTGCCTTGCCAAAAAGTTCCAGTTTTGTCTCGTCTGTCCATAGGACATTCTCCCAGAAGCTTTGTGGCTTGTCAACATGAAGTCAGAATCAGAATCAGAATCAGAATAAGCTTTATTGCCAAGCATGTAAAAAAACACACAAGGAATTTGACTTGACATTGGCGCGCGTGTAAGCGCAACACAACGACACGGCAGCCGTAAACAAGGCGCCTCATCAAAAACAGTGAGGGAGTCTGGCAAATTCCAGTCTGGCTTTTTTATGATTTGTTTTCAACAGTGGTGTCCTCCTTGGTCGTTTCCCATGAAGTCTACTTTGGCTCAAACGATGATGGATGGTGCGATCTGACACTGATGTACCTTGACCTTGGAGTTCACCATGAATGTGTTTAGAGGTTGTTCAGGGCTCTTTTGTTACCATTCGTATTATCCGTCTCCTCCTGAGGCCACGTCCAGGGAGTTTGGCTACAGTCCCGTGGATCTTAAATTTCTGAATAATATGTGCAACTGAAGTCACAGGAACATCAAGCTGCTTGGAGATGGTCTTATAGCCTTTACCTTTAACATGCTTGTCTATAATTTTCTTTCTAATCTCCTGAGACAACTCTCTCCTTTGCTTCCTCTGATCCATGATTAGTGTGGTACACACCATGTCACCAAACAGCCCAGTGACTACTTGTCACCCTTTAAATAGGCCGACTGACTGATTACAAGTTTGTAGACACCTGTGATGTTAATTAGAGGACACATCTTGGTTGAACATGTCCCTATGGTCACATTATTTTCAATCTTTTCTAGGGGTACCATCATTTTTGTCCAGGCCTGTTTCATGAGTTTATTTTTTAAAGTAATTCTGTTGAACCACAATTCAAAAGCATTGTCTGATTTTCATTGGTTAATTTTCATATAATTTTTATTTATTACCACTTTTGTCAGATTCAAGTTATTTCTGTGACCATTGTGGGTTTTTCTTTCATTAACAGAGGGGTACCAACAATTTTGTCCACGGCTGTACATTTTCATTGTTATGCAGATGGAACACATATTATACTTGTCAATGAAGTCAGATGACAGTAATCAATTAGTCAAATTAGAGGCCTGTTTTAAGGAAATCAAATCTGAGATGACTTGTAATTTCTTGCTATTAAAGTCAGATAAGACTGAAGTCACTCTTGTTGGTCCAAAAAACCTTAGAAATACCTTTCCAAATCAAACTCTTAGTTTGGATGCAATTACTCTTTCTCTTAGTTCTGTGAGGAACCTTGGAGTTATTTTTGATCAAGATCTGTTCTTTAATTCACATATTAAATTCGTTTCTAAGACTGCCTTCTATCATTTGTGCAATATTGCCAAGATTAGAAGCATCTTGTCTCAGAGTGATGCTGAGAAACTAATCCACACTTTTGATAGCTCTAGATTAGATTATTGTAACTATTATCAGGCTGTCCTAAAACATCTTTAAAAAGTCTTCATCTGATCCAAAATGCTGCAGCAAGAGTTTTAACAGGTACTAGAAAGAGAGATCATATCTCTCCGGTTCTGGCCTCCCTTCATTGGCTTCCCATAGAATTTAGAATTAAGTTTAAAATCCTTCTTCTCGCTTACAAAGCTCTAAATAATCAGGCCCCTTTTTATTTAAAAGATCTGATACTTCCGTTATCCTAACAAAGCACTACGCTCCCAAAATGCAGGATTACTTGGAATACCTAGAATCTCCAAAAGTACAATGTGAGGCAGAGCCTTCAGTTATCAAGCTCCTCTCCTTTGGAACCAGCTGCCAATCTGGATTTGGGAGTCAGACTCTGTTTTTAAGAATAGGGTTAAAACCTTCCTTTTTGATATAGCCTATAGTTTGGGTGGGATCAGGTGCCCCTGAACCCTCCCTTCGTTATGCTGCTAATAGGTTTAGACAGCTGGGGGACCTCCAACAATGCACTGGCCTTCACTCCTTTCTTCACTCTCAACAAAATATTTATGCTGGTCATTAACATCTCATAGACTGAGTCCCCGTCGTGCTGTTTGCTCTTTACATGTCTGGTCTTTTCTTCTTCTTCTCTATCCCCTCACCCCCCTGGCCAGTCACAGCAGATGACTGCCCCTCCCTGAGCCTGGTTCTGCTGATAAAAGGGAGTTTTTCCTCTCCACCATCGTCAAGTGCTTGCTCACAGGGGATTGCCTGATTGCTGGGGTCTTTCTGCAATTGTGGGGGTTTCCCCTACAGTTGAAAGTGCTATGAGATGACTGTTGTGAAATGGCGCTATATAAATAAAGTTGAATTGAACTGAATGATGCCACAAGCTTGGCACACCTACCTTTGGGCAGTTTCTCTTTGCAGCACCTCTCAATCAGGTTGGATGGGAAGTGTCGTTGCACAGCCATTTTCAGATCTCTCTGGAAGATCTGGATCTCTCTGCACTTGGGGTGTGTGTGATTTACACTGTAGATAGGTAAAACACAATCTCGTTCTGCTGTACATGATTGGTTGTACGGTTGAATGACAATAAGGGTGATTTAATTTAATTTTAATTTTAATTTAAATGTTTAATTGGATTCAAATCTGGGTTCTGGCTGGGCCACTCAAGGACATTCACAGAGTTGTCCTGAAGCCACTCCGTTGATATCTTGGCTGTGTGCTTAGGGTCGTTGTCCTGCTCAAAGATGAACCGTTGCCCCAGTCTGAGGTCAAGAGCGCTCTGGAGCAGGTTTTCATCCAGGATGTCTCTGTACATTGCTGCATTCATCTTTCCCTCCATCCTGACTAGTCTCTCAGTTCCTGCTGCTGAAAAACATTCCCAAAGCATGATGCTGCCGCCACCATGCTTCACTGTAGGGATGGTATTGGCCTGGTAGTGAGTGGTGCCTGGTTTCCTCCAAACATGACACCTGGCATTCATGCCAAAGACTTCAGTCTTTGTCTCATCAGACCAGAGAATTTTGTTTCTCATTGTCTGAGAGTCCTTTGGCAAACTCCAGGCAGGCTGCCATGTGCCTTTTACTAAGGAGTGGCTTCCATCTGGCCACTTTACCATACAGGCCTGACTGGTGGATTGCTGCAGAGATGGTTGTCCTTCTGGAAGGTTCTCCTCTCTCCACAGAGGAACGCTGGAGCTCTGACAGAGTGACCATCGGGTTCTTGGTCACCTCCCTGATTAAGGCCCTTCTCCCCTGATCGCTCAGTTTAGACGGCCAGCCAACTCTAGGAAGAGTCCTGGTGGTTCCGAACTTCTTCCATTTACAGATGATGGAGGCCACTGTGATCACTGGGACCTTCAAAGCAGGAACAATTTTTCTTTACCCTTCCCCAGATTTGTGCCTCGAGATAATCCTGTCTTGGAGGTCTACAGACTTTATGCTTGGTTTGTGCTCTGATATGCACTGTCAACTGTGGGACCTTATATAGACAGGTGTGTGCCTTTCCAAATCATGTCCAATCAACTGAATTTACCACGGGTAGACTCCAGTTAAGCTGTAGAAACATCTCAAGGATGATCAGTGGAAACAGGATGCACTTGAGCTCAATTTTGAGCTTCATGGCAGAGGCTGTGAATACTTGTGGTCATGTGGAAAAAATTAGGACGCTCCATTAAATATTCAGTTCTTTATTAAGAAATGTTCACATATCTATGTCTCACCTTGTTTTTGTTTTTAATAGCATTTTTTTAACCATTTATTTTAGCCATTTTAAGTGGGAATGAATGTGGGGGGTGTCCTAATTTATTCCTCACTATTTGTTTGGAATTATATTTTACAGAAAATTTGTAAAAAGTCTAATTCATTTTTAATTGTTTAGTTGCATTACATTTATCTCCCAGTATTTTAAACACTGATTTTATATATCCATATGTCCAAATATGTTAAAAAAAAAAAAAACCACACACACAGGCTTATCCAGGGTGTCCTAATTTTTTCACATGACTGTATGTACATGTGATTTCTTTGTTTTTTATTTTTAATAAATTTGCAAAAATCTCTTTTCACGTTGTCATTATGGAGTATTGTGTGTAGAATTTTGAGGGAAAAAAATTAATTTAATCCATTTTGCAATCAGGCTGTAACATAGCAAAATGTGAAGCGCTGTGAATACTTTCCAGATGCACTGTACATATGGAGATCATAGACTGTAGCGGAGATGAGTGTTACTGCAACTATTTACTAATGCTATGTGACTGTCACAGCCAACCTGCTACGTCAGCAACAGTCCAGGGCTGTCACAGAGATGATGTCAGTTGCAGTCAGGCTAACTTCCGTTGTGGCGTTTTTTTGTTTGCTCTTGAATTTTGTTTGCGCTTGCTTTTTTAACTTGTATTTTGGTGAGCTCTCTTGGCCACTGTTAAAAAAACAGTAACATTCCTGTTCGGTTTCACAGCTCATTTTAAAAAGCATTCCTGCATCCCTTATTTTCAAACTTTCCATGAGACCCTGATCTGTAAGCAGCATTTTTTTTCCTGGTTAAGTGCAGTAAAAGCCAGTCAGAAGTAAGAAGCAACTTAGAAGTGTATCACTTCTAAGTTGCTAAGCTAACTGCTAACACTAACTGTTAATGGCAGATTTTACCAGTTAGCATTTGTCAAAAAAAAAAAAAAAAGCAATACAGCAGCAATTCTAATGATAAAAAATAAATCCACCACCAACACAACTGTAGCTAGCAAAGCATGGACATCTTCAATTATTTCAGCACTGCAGCAATGCTAACAGCTTCGGTAGCAACAACCTCTGCTGTGCCTATTAACTATTAAATTAATTTACATTTGGGTTGTTGGTCTGAAGTACAGCTCAACGGTTCTGAGGCAACACCATCTTTAAGAAGTAGCTTCACTGCAAACAAAATTTGTTAGCTCAATATTAACGTGGATCTCTGGGTGTGAGTGGAAGTTCTCCAGCCAAGGTGGTTCATGCTGCAGGGTAAGAAGTGTCAATTTATGGGTCATAGAAGTGGAACGGGAACCTCTCTGGTATTTGTCCAACAAGAACTGATAATCTGTTGTGTCCCGGACCGCTGTGTCTACCAATAAATAACTTTACATGTATTTTGTACCCAGTAAAAAATGTTAATTATGGCTGTGTTGTTAGACATGTATATGTTGGACACTGCATATGTGATTTAACCTCACGATGAAGGAGAGCCACAGAGCTGCAGTCCCCTGCGGTGCGGAGCCGCAGAGCCTGGACCCCCTGCGGAGGACAGGGGACAGAAGATTTCCTGACCGCTGAGGCTCGAGAGGAGAGAAGGGGGAGTTATGTAAATAAAAGGTTAATGAATGTGAATAAAGGAATTTTGGTAGAGATGTGTGATTTCCCCTGCGAGGGAAATGGTTTGATGTGAGAATGTTTAAAAGGGAGAACTTTGGTGTGTTCACCCTCTTTGTTCGCTGGTCAGGAATGAGAGCAGACAGTGGGATGATTACTTGAAATAAACTGGAATTAAATGCAATTCGGTTTCGTTATTCAAGTCTCCCCACATTAATTATTTTTATGGTCCTGTCAGTAGGGCTTTCACGATAACCGCAATTATGTAATACTGCGCTATGGACAAGCCTACCGCAGAGGAAAACGAGCAACCGCAACAACTGCTGTGTTTACCTTTTTTTTGTGTGTGGCTAAATCTCATTCACTTATGTGCCCCTATTGATTAATAAATAAATTGTTAAGTGTATTTTTATTGCCAACAGCATGTTTGTGTCCTGCACTGACGGCGGCAGCACCCGGTGCTGTAGAAGCTTCCATAGCACCGGGTGATGGCGGCGTCAGTACCGTGTGGTGCACTCTCTCTCCAGACAGACTCTAGCAGGTAGTCAGCGATAGAAGCATTTGGAACTCCTTGCTAAATACAGCCGTGATAGTGAGCACTGAAAGGGCACAAAGCATGTTATTTCCTTCTGAGCGGAATGTTTATGATCCTGACAATTGAGCTCTGACAGCGAAACAACTACTGCACAGTGCATTGCTTGTTTGAACATGATTTTTCGGACAGCGGCAAAAATCCAAAAATCACAGAGACAAGAGCGATGCAGGGTCCTGTATGGAGACTGTCCTGTTTAAATAAGCTGAATGTCGCTGCAGTCTCCAATCCACACACACTGTAGTTGAAATACTGGAGTTACCGCCACTGCTTTATGAAAATGATCGAGGGTTTTTTAACAGAATTAGCAGTTCATGCCTAGTAAGACTGGAGCGCCACACAATTGTTACTCACGCATATAAAGTTGAGTGAGGAGCTGCAGCAAGTTTCTCATAGCTTCCATCATTTGCCACATTATGAACTCTGTTTAAATCTCTGTTTAAATTACAAGACCACAGGGTCCTAAAAACATTTGCAATAATACCACATATCGTGGTGTTAAGGTATCCACCCTCACCGCAGGGGAAGTTCCTCTACCGCAACAGCCCTACCTGTCAGTGTTGTTATCAGATCAGAAGCTAAAAGGGCTGTGACATTTAACAGATCATCTCTTGTAATGGTGACCTGCAAGGTCCCGGTGCTCCAGGGACTTGGACAGCCAAGACACACAAGGTCTCTGTCCATCAGTTCACTTTAGGAGAGATTAAAGATAAACAATTGTTTAATGTGAATGCTTGTCCTACAAGTGAAATGAAAATTGAAATTACAGGTCAGGCAATGGATTATGATGGATTTTTGTAAAACTTTTGTAAATCTTTGAGAAGTTCTAGCCCCTGCGACAGGTGTACGCATCAAGTCCTTATAAAACATGCTGTTTAAATAGTGATTAATAATGCTCCACTGACTTTAGATGTGTTTTTTATTGTCAGAAAATGCACAATGTCAGAAAATTCTGCGACTTTGCGCCCAGGTGCACCCGTTTTAAATGAATCCCCTCCTTAGAGCATAAACTGTGTGTACTGCACAACCTATTGGTATTTGGACGATGAGGGTGCAAAGTGGGAAAATGGACTATGCACCAGCAGAAACAAAACCACTAGTGCAAGAGACCAGCCACGGCACAAAAGTGCACTTTAGGCCAACCTTTTACTTGAATTGTTGGAATTTTTTATGTTTAATTTTTTTGAGTTTTTACGTATAAATTCATAACCTTTTAAGCATATAATTTAACTTTTATGTATTTATGCATTTTATTATTGGTTCATGATTTTCCAAAATAACCAAATTAGCATTGTTAGCGGTACATGTTTGAATCAATAGGAAGATTCTCATACATGCAGCTGGAGCTTCTGTGCAGGAGAAAAAAACAAAAACCAAAGTTTCAGAAAGCAATAAGTCTCCTGTTGTTTGCTGGGTCAGGGGGCTGTGAGGTTGCTCCGCTAACCTTTTGTCAAATTGTCCGTAGATGTTTAATCCAGCTTCAGACCTGTTTAATACAGTAGCACTATAACAGGATTGGGGATGTTTAACCTCCTGGGACATGGCTGCCAGCTGTTCCCTCCCACCACACCCTCCGTAGGTCAGCCGATGTGTGGGGCGGGATGGGTGGGTGGGGGACGCCTGAAAACTGAGAGGATCCTCTTAGCTGAGAGCAGATGATCTTTGCAGAGGAGAGGGATGCTGAGCCCGACGATGCTTTAAAACACCAAAGAAGGCCGGATATTTCTTACCTTTAAAAAAAAATTATCATCACACTTTTTCCACGCTTGGATTTGAGGGTGGAACACGCTTCTTTATGGATTTCTGAGGGGGGCGGCGGCGGGACAGGTGACTCATGATGGCCGTGGCTCTGGACACAGTGTGGGCGAGGGTGAAGAATGTCTGCCAGCAGAACGGGCTACTCATCATGTCGGTGATGGCCGTGGTCATCGGGTGTCTTTTGGGATTTTTTCTGAGGACACGGCGGCTCACGGAGCAGGTCAGTGTGTCTCCTCCCATGCAACCCAGTTGTGACCTCACGCACTCGCCAAATCCCTGCTGATTTACTGTGCGCCTTAGTATCAATAAACTGAGTACACGGGGTGTTTGGAGTCATTTTTTGGAAAACTGTATCTTTCTGACTTATTTTACAAGTGAATGTAATGAAAATCAGCATTCAGATTGGATATTTAAAATCAGAATCCAGCTAGCATGTCCATGTGGGTCCCACAATAGAATAAATCCCATGTGAGTTTGTCCATGGGTTCCATGTTGGTCTCATCTGTGTTTGCCCACATGTGGACTTTACCTGTGATACAGGTGAGCAGGTAATCTGCTTACCCGCTTTAAAACTCACTGGGCCCCACATCAGTTTAATATGGGTGAGCAGGTTTAAGTAACACTTGTGCCATAGACAAAATTATGCAAAAAAAAAAAAAAGTCAAATTTTCACATTTTTTTAATAAATCTTCAAGGAAAAAAGTGGAAATTTTACAAGAAGTAGCAAATTTATGAGAAAAAAAGTCACAAATTTACTAGAAAAATGTTGCAAATTTACGAGAAAGTTTAAAATTTTCATGAAAAATGTATCAAATTAGGGGGGGAAAGTCACAAAGTTACAAAATAGCAAATTTATGAGAAAATGAAAGCACCGAGGTGCAGCTGCCTTGGCGCGACCTCTACTGGTCCGGCCTAGTTATCACAATACCTTTTTTCACAGCTCCACTGATGGTATAATGATGAGATAAATTTTTGTTTATTTTGAAAACAAAGCCTTATCTGGAAATTCTGGCAAATTAAAAGTTAAGAAAATATGGCGACACGATACAAGCCTTTAGTTCCACTTGATTTTGACCGATAGAGCTGAAAAGCTGGTAACAGACAGATACACAGGCAGACACATCGAGTGATTGCCGTATGCCTACAGTGTCTTTGCACCGAGGCATAAAAATATTGCAAAAAATGCACGAAACAGCAAAGGATAATGTATAAACTTTGGGAAAATATACAGTAGCTGCAAGCAGCCGTACACTTCAAGATTTTGTACCATTTACCAGCATCATTTTAAAACCCAATGTGTTGCACATTAGGCTTTAAAATGCTCTTCAGAAGATTTTCATGGCATTCAAACCAGGGTCCTCCATCATAGCAGATGAACATGTTAACCCATTACACCACAGGACTGTTTCAGTTCACAGTCTTCCTCACTACAAATAGTTTCATTGATAAGACAGAAAAGACAGAAGTGCTGACGTTTCACGAAGATGGGTGTGGGCACATGGACAGAATTTCATGAAAGTTGGCGTGATTCCAAAGAACATAGTTGTGATTGTGAGTGTGAAGTTTCATTAAGTTTGGATCACTGCATCAGGAAATGCATGGCAAAGAGAAACCGTACAAATTTACTGGGCTATAAAATCAACTTTTCATTATCTATATCTGTCAATGATTCATGCTTAATTTCAACCAGTTAGGATAAATGACTTTTAAGGAGTTAATTTTACCTTCAATTGGACATTATTTTGAAAATACGGTGCAGAAAACTTCATTTCTGTCTGTGATATTTGATACAGATCAGACCGTTTATGTTGGAAATATAACAATTTCCTGTTTCATGGCGGCACATCAAACTTTGAGATGCAGGCAACATCCATTAATGAAAGCTCAAGATTTCTATAACTTTTAATCATACATCCCTTAAAAGCAGTGCTGGGCAAGTTACTAAAAAATAGTAACTAATTACAGTTACTAGTTACTTCTTTTCAAAAATAACTGAGTTACTTTACCAATTACTGCATGATTAAAGTAACTAGTTACTTGGAAAAGTAACTTTCACGTTACTTTTAAAAGCATATTTAAATCATCTTGAACACATAGCAAGATAATTTAATTAATGGATTACATTACGGGCTTATTAACGTCAGGCTGAAAACAGACTGTTTCAGACAGAGGTTTTAGAACATGTTCAGTCTGCTTTATCCTGCCTTGAGAGCTCTGACTGTGGGAAAAATCTGAAGAAAATCAACACGATATTGCCAGTAATTTCCTCATTTTGGAGTGAGTGTTGGCAACACTGCATAAAGCTGTCCATGTTGTCTTACCTTTATATTATGGATTTAATCAAATGTGCAGTGATCCAAAGAAAATGTCCATTATCCACAGTCCAAATGTCTGTTGTGACAGAGACATGATCCAGTTCCTCAAATTCCTTTTGGAGATCAAAATCCATTTTTGAATAATCTTTATCCAGGTAGCAAGTAAATGTGTTTTAATTTCAGTGGATCATGGTCCATCTTTCTGATAAAAAAGCCACTGTTTATATCACGTCTTCATTCTGTAAACACATATCTGGCAATCAGTCGGTTTAATTCTTGCTGGACCACAAACTGTCCAGATGCACACCTGTGCTTGAAATCCACCATGGCTGTTCAGAATACAGTAGATCCACTTCACAGTGTTGTTAGCATAGCTAGCTGTTACTTAGCACTAGAGCTGTTGGAGTTTATTGCTGTTTTCAAGCACTTCTGAAGACTGCAGTAGGTCTCAACTGGCACTTCAGCTTGCAATCATCAATATGCTTTTGTCCTTAACTGTGGCAAAGGAAAAATAATCTATTTCCACAAAAACAAAGTAGCTTCATCTTTTCCTTCACAGGTCACGTTGACTGACGGCTGCATCAGCTGCTTAGGGTCAGTTTGTATTTATTTGCTCAAAAAATATCTATCTATATTAAGAAAAAGAGTAACGAGTAATGTATCTGATCAAATTTTAGTAACTGTAACGCACTACTGAATTTTTAAACAGTAATTTTGTTACACAGCACGCTACTGCAAAAGTAGTGGTGTTACAGTAACGCGTTACGCCCATCACTGCTTAAGAGTAAGTTGTCTGCGTTGGAGCTTGATATGATGAAAACTGTAGGAGAAGTTTGATCAAATGCAACCTGTAAAATTGCCAAAGTTGACCCTTCAGTCCAAGCTGGCCAACTTCCCGTTGGGTTTAGGCAATCGCTCCAAGAGGCTTTTTTTTTTTTTTTTTTTTTGTTCTTCTTGGTAAGTTCTACATGTGTACCAGAGTTCATACTTGGTAAAACTGGTGGGCGGAGCTGTACTGTAGGGGGCATTAGTGACGTATTTCTTAATGGTTGTTTGAAAGACCTTTAAAATAAGTAATCTTTTAGTCAAGGTACTGACCTTGATTGAGGGTCCTGAGGAGTGGGGAGAAGTTCTGACCCGACTGCAAAATTTCATGTATCTATGTCTTGCAGTTTTTGCTCCACATGCATTTTTAGTTGAGAAAATTAATGAGCAAAAGAAGAAGAAAAGCAATAAGTTTTGCGCATCTTGGAACCTTAAGGCCCTGTCACACCTTGACAATTTAGGCAGCATTTGCAGATGTATCAAAATTTCTCTAAAATGCTCGAACATGGCCAAAATTTTTAATTTTGGGCATATGCGTCGCGTATCAAATCAAAATCAAATCAAATCAACGTTTATTGTCATGTTGCTGTACATACAACTGTAGTGCAGGCAAGATGAAATTGCATTTCTCTCGGCATCCATATAAGTAAAAAGAACATAATTTAAGACACACTCACATACCCCCTCACCCCCCACCCCAACACAGTCATTCACCCATCCCTGAGACATACTTGAAAACTAGCTAGAACTATAATATACAAATAATATACATAATGTCCATAAGGTGCAGTAGTATGTATGAAAGATTCCGGATCAGCTGTTCAGCATCCTAACAGCTTGTGGAAGGAAGCTGTTAATCAGTCTTGTGGTTCTGCCTCTGATGCTCCGGAACCGTTTGCCAGACGGCAGAAGTTCAAAGTGTTTATGCAGAGGGTGAGAGTGCCCCTTAATGTTCAGTGCCTTGCTCCTACAACGGTTCTGAAAAAGTTCTTGGACAATGGGGAGGGAAACTCCAATTACCCTCTCAGCTCCCTTAACTATCCTCTGCAGGGCTTTTTTGTCTGACATACTGCAGCTGGAGTACCATGTTGCAATGCAGTACGTCAGAACACTCTCCACCACACCTCTGTAGAAGGTCCTGAGGATGCAGATGGGAAGAGAGGCCTGTTTGAGTTTCCTCAAGAAGTGCAGTCTCTGCTGGGCCCGCTTCCTGATCCCCAAGGAATTTTTGCTCCAGGCCAGGTCCTGCGAGATCTGCACTTCAAGGAACTTGATGTTCTCCACTCTCTCCACCAAACGGCCACCGATGCTGAGAGGGACGTGTTCAGGCTGTGACCACCGGGAGTTGATAATCACCTCCTTCGTTTTGTCCACATTGAGCACCAGATTGTTCTCCCTGCACCAGCCCTCCAGGTCTCCAACTTCTTCCCTGTACATTGATTCCTCATCCCTCTGAATAAGTCCCACCGCTGTGGTGTCATCTGCAAACTTGATAATCTGGTTCCCCTCGTGTCTGGATACACAGTCATGTGTTAGAAGTGTAAATAATAGTGGACTGAGTACACAGCCTTGAGGGGACCCAGTGCTCACCGTGATAGAATTGGAGATGTTATTTCCAACATGGACAGACTGAGGTCTCTCGGTCAGGAAGTCCAGGATCCAGAGACATGTGGCGGTGTTCAGACTGAGAAGGAGTAATTTCTCCATCAGTCTCTGGGGAATAATGGTGTTGAATGCTGAACTGAAATCAATGTACAGGAGTCTGGCGTAGGTGTCTTTCTGATCCAGGTGGGTGATGACAGAGTGCAGGGTGGTGACTATAGCATCCTCCGTGGAGTGGTTTGAACGATATGCAAACTGGAGCAGGTCATGTGATGCAGGGAGGCAGGCTGTGATGTGTGGTTTGACAAGCCGTTCAAAACACTTCATCACAATTTGTGTCAGTACAACAGGACGATAGTCATTCAGACAGGACACAACTGGTTTCTTTGCCACCGGTACTATGGTAGAGATCTTAAAGCATCTGTGAACAATGGCCTGACTCAGGGAGATGTTATAAATGTCAGTCAGAACATCCACCAATTCGCTCGCGCAGACTCGGAGCACATGTCCCGGGATGTTGTCCGGACCTGCAGCTTTACGTGGATTGACCCTGATTAGGGTCTTCCGTGTGTCCGCTGCGTTGATGATGATAGCTGGCCCAACAGATGGTGGAGATGGGCCAGCCCTCCCTCTGATTGTCGGGTTTGATGCTTCAAAATGTGCAAAGAAGTTGTTGAGCCTGTCTGGAAGCGAAGCGTCATCATCATCGACCCCCTGCCTAGACTTATAATCCGTCAGCGCCCGAATTCCCTGCCACATCCTTTTGGTGTTCCTTGTGTGACAGAGGTGTCCCTGGATTTTCTCCGCATAGGCACGCTTCGCCGTCTTAATTCCCTTTGAGAGCACAGACCTGGCTGAGCGGAGGGCGATCCTGTCCTGAAGCTCTGAAGGCTGCATCTCTGGCTGTGAGCAGCGAGCGCACCTCTGCCGTCATCCAGGGTTTATAGTTGCCCCGTGCAGTGATAGTCTTCACTATAGTGACATCCTCTGTGCACTTCACGATGTAGCTCGTGACCGTTTCAGCATACTCCTCCACATCTGTCCTGTCTCCCTGGGAGGGGGCTATTTTGAAGACCTCCCAGTCTGTGTGCAAAAAACAGTCCTGAAGTGCCGAGGCTGCACCCTCTGGCCAAATCCTGATTTGTTTCTCTACTGGCCTGCTGCGCTTCAGTAAAGGTTTGTAGGTTTGTAGGCAGGCACCAGCATCATGGAGAGGTGGTCAGAATGGCCGAGGTGGGGACAAGATGTTGCCTTATAAGCATCTGGGAAGTTTGTGTACACAAAGTCCAACATATTCTCTCCTCTGGTCTTCAAGTCCACACATTGATTAAACTTGGGGAGCACAGTCTTTAAACTGGTGTGATTAAAATCCCCCGCAACCACCACAAAACTGTCCGGGTGTGCAGTTTGAAATTCACTGATCGTGTTGTGCAGCTCTCCGAGTGCCTCGTTAGCATTAGCTTTAGCATTAGCGCTAGGAGCTATGTAAACAACAGCTACAAACACGTTGGTGAATTCCCTCAACAGATAGAATGGCTGACAATTCACGATAAGGAACTCCACCAATGGAGAGCAGTGTTTAGATACTAACGTGGCGTTAACGCACCAGTTCTTGTTAATATAGATACATAGGCCCCCACCTCGGCTCTTACCGGAGCTAGCAGCTTCTCTGTCCGCCCGGAACGATGTCATCCCTGCCAGCTGAGTGGCTGCGTCAGGGATGTTGTCGTGGAGCCATGTCTCCGTGAACGCAAACACACAGCAGTCCCTCCACTCTCTCCGGGTTTGTCTCAGCAGACGCAGCTCGTCCAGCTTGTTGTCGAGGGAACAGACATTGGAAAGAAGGAGCGACGATACTGCTGGTCTGGAGGGGTTAGCCTTTAGCGTAGCATGAATCCCGGCTCTTTTTCCTCACCTCTGTTTGCGTTCACACCGCTTGCGCTTCCTCCTCTCCCGGGTAGCTGCCAGCGGAACCTCCGATAGTATTCCATGCTGGCGTAGAATGTCCAAGTCACATCAGAGAGCCGCAATTCTTGCAGCGTGCAATACCTTTATGTTTAGTAAGGTCTCACGGTTGTAGGTTTTATAGAATGTCCGTCTGGGATGATCAAAACACTCAAAACTCTCACACTCACTGATGCCTAGAGGGGCCGCAGCGTCCATGCGCGCCGCCATCTTATTTAGGATAAGATAACGAGTTGGATGTATACATAGAATATAAAAAGTCTACACACCCCTGTTCAAATGCCAGGTTTTTGTGATGTAAAAAATGAGACCGAGATAAATCATTTCAAAACTTTTTCCACCATTAATGTGACCAATAACCTGTACAGCCCAGTTGAAAAACAAACTGAAACCTTTTAAGGGGAAAAATAAAAAACTTACTTAATAACCTGGTTGCATAAATATGCACACCCTTAAACTAATACTTTGTTGCAGCACCTTTGGATTTTATTACAGCACTCAGTCATTTTGGGCACATCTTGATGTGGCAATATTTGCCCACTCTTCTCTGCAAAAACACTCAAAATCTGTCAAACTGCAAGGGCATCTCCTGCGCATAGTCCTCTTCAGATCACCCCATAGATGCTCGATTGAATTCAGGTCTGGATTCTGGCTGGGCCATTCCAAAACCTTAATCATCTTCTGGTGAAGCCATTCTTTTGTTGACTTGGATGTGTGCTTTGGGTCATTGTCGTGCTGAAAGATGAAGTTCCTCTTCATCTTCAACTTTCTAGCCGAAGCCTGAAGGTTTTGTGCCAACACTGACCGGTATTTGGAACTGTTCATAACTCCCTCCACCTCGACTACGGCCCAGTTCCAGCTGAAGAAAAACAGCCCCAAAGCATGATGGTGCCGCCACCATGCTTCACTGTAGGTATGGTGTTCTTTTGGTGATGAGCCTCGTTGTGTTTGCACCAAATATACCTTTTGGAATTACGGCCAAAAAGTTCAACTTTGGTTTTATCGGACTATAACACATTTTAGATTTAGTTAGATTTCAAATGCCTTTTTACAAAATGTAGCCGGGCTTGGATGTTTTTCTTCGTGATCAATAAAGTATACAAAATCAAAAAAAAAAAAAAAAAAAGATAAGGCTTCCATCTTGCCACCCTAGACGGGAGATTGTTGTCACATGTACTAAACAGCCAGTACTTGCCAGAAATTCCTGCAGCAACTTCAGTGTTGATGTCGACCTCTTGGCAGCCTCCGTGACCAGTTTCCTTCTTGTCTTGTCAATTTTGGAGGGACGTCCAGTTCTTGGTAATGTCACTGTTGTGCCATATTTTCTCCACTTGATGATGACGACTGTCTTCACTGTGTTCCATGGTAGATTTAATCTCTTGGAAATTCTTTTGTACCCTTCTCCTGACTGACACCTTTGAACAATGAGATCCCTCTGATGCTTGGGAAGCTCTCTGCGGACCATGGCTTGTGCTGTAAGATGTGACTACAAAAATGTCAGGAAAAGCCTACTAAAACAGCTGAACTTTATTTGGGGTTAATCAGAGGCACTTTAAATAGTTGCAGGTGTGTGCTGACTCCCATTTAACATGAGTTTGAATGTGATTGGTTAATTCTGAACACAGCCATATCCCCAGTTATAAGAGGGTGTGCATAGTGGTTAGCACTGCGGCAGCACAGCGGGGGATTCTGGGTTCGATCCCAGCCCCCAACCAACAGTGATCTGCGTGGAGTTTGCATGTTCTCCCCATGTCTGTGCGGGTTTACTCCGGGATTTCTCCGGTTTTCTCCCACATGCCAAAAACATGCAAGTTAGGTTAATTGGCATCAAACTGGGGATTCTAAATTGTCCTTAGGTATGACTTTGAGAGTGAATGGTTGTCTGTCTCTCTGTGTTGGCCCTGCGATGGACTGGCAGTCTGTCCAGGGTGTACCCTGCCTCTCACTCAAAGATGCTGGGATAGGCTCCAGCCCGCCGCGACCCGAAAAGGATTAAGCAGAAGACGATGGATGGATGGTTATTGTAAGTTTTTTATTTTTTTATTTTTCCCCTTAAAAGATTTCAGATTGTTTTTCAATTGGGTTGTAAAGGTTATAGGTCATATTAATGGTGGAAAAAATTTTGAAATGGTTTACCTTGGTCTCATTTTTTTACATCACAAAAACCTGGCATTTGAACAAGGGTGTGTAGACTTTTTATATCCACTGTACATAATGTATTAGTAACTTATATAGAACATTTATAGATAACGTATACTAACGAATGCTTAGTGTGTTGCCGGCGTCCAGGAGGCATCCTGATCAGGATGCCTGACCCCGGGGCAGACCCACGACTCACTGGAGAGACTACGTCTCCCATTTGGTCTGGGAACTCCTTGGTATCCTCTCTGAAGAGCTGGACCAGGTGGCTGGGGAGAGGGAAGTCTGGGCTTCTCTGCTTGAACTGCTGCCTCCGTGACCCGGACCTCCAGAAAAGGGGTAGAAGATGGATGGATGGATGGAAAAACCTGGCATTTGAACAGGGGTGTGTAGACTTTTTATATCCACTGTACATAATGTATTAGTAACTTATATAGAACGTTTAAAGATAACTTATTACAACAAATGCTTAGTGTGTTGCCAGTGTTCACACTTTATGCCCAATGACAGTCTAACTTATGCATCATGCGGTCATGCCAAACTGCCGCCGCCTCCCAATCTATGAATCCTAGGTGTGCAAGAGCCTGAAGGCTCCATCATCTTGCTCACAGGCACATAAAAAATTAATAAAAAAGTCAGTCTTGGTTCAACCGAGATGATTCTCTCCTCCAAAGACCATCACATGGTGGGGCCGACCTGACAGAGCTATCGCATCTGTCAGGTTGATCACACCTATGGAAAGGATAAACCAGCTGATGTGACACGGCACGAACGTCAGATGACAGTCAAAACATGTCAGGGTATGAAACATCTCTTTGTCTGAATAGAAGAACAAGACCAGTTTGACATGGACATCTGCTCACCATAGAGTCTTGACTGTTTCCTCTTGTGAACCAACACTGCCAATATGTCATTAGACGATAGCTGTAAGTTAGAAACACATTCAGTAAGTTCTGTGGTCACCCGGAACGCGTGAAATACATCTATGTACATACATCAATATGCGCTGGAGATAAGTTCCATATACATGTGGGTTACACAGAGATTCAAAGCACGTTGCTCATAGGTTTTGGGTACGCTAGACATTATCTCAACATATTTCACTTATGAGTAACTCACAATAGCATATGTGAATGATCACATAACTTATATATAATAATACTATATATACAATATATACAATAATAATAATAACTAATATACAATAATATATAATTTGTATTTACATATAATTTATATTTGGGCGGTGCGGTGGAGCAGTGGTTAGCACTGTGTCAGCACAGCAACTCACCCTTGGCCATGGAATCCCGGGTTCGATCCCAGCCCCTGACCAACAGTGATCTGTGTGGAGTTTGCATGTTCTCCCCGTATCTGCGTGGGTTTACTCCAGGATTTCTCTGGTTTCCTCCCACAGGCCAAAAACATGCAGGTTAGGTTAATTGGAGACTCTAAAGTGGCCCTAGGTGTGAATGTGTGTGTGAGAATGGTAAAGGGATAGTGCCGTACCGTGGCTGCTTCATCCATCCAGGTGGATGCCCTCAATTTCCCCTCTGGGGATCAATAAAGTACACAAAATCAAAAAAATCAAATCAAAAAAATAACTTATGGCCCATGTATGCAGGACGTATGATCCATACGGATGGTGGCTAAACTGTCATCTCTGCTGGAGTCCGAGTTCCACCCTATGCAGGACATACTGAATGCACTGAGGAGCTCACTTAGCAGCAGACTACATCATCCTAGGTGCACAACCGAGAGGTTTTGCGGGTCCTTCCTACCAACAGCTGTCAGACTGTACAACCTAAGCAGGGCTGCTCGCAGAGATAGCAAAAAGACGTGACAACCTAATGGTATTGAATGCAAAAGACGCAATAGACTTACACAATGGTCCCCTCCGGTACACAACTAGGAAAATACCGGTCGCTACGGAGGGCGACAATATGTATGGGTACATAATCATACCATGTAGGATAACTAAGTAGACGGTTATGCTGCTGTTTCATTCCATCTAGCTACAATGCTCCGCACTGTGTTTATATATTTATATGTACATATGTATGGACGTCTCCCACTTGAGGTGTTTCAGGCACGTCCCACTGGGAGGAGACCCCGGGGCAGACCCAGGACTCGGTGGAGAGACTATGTCTCCCAGCTAGTCTGGGAACGCCTTGGTATCCCCTCTGAAGAGCTGGAGCAGGTGGCTGGGGAGAGGGAAGTCTGGGCTTCTCTGCTTGAACTGCTGCCTCCGCGACCCGGACCTCCGGAAAAGCGGTAGAAGATGGATGGATGGATGGACATATGTATACTCGCTGCTCTTGTTTTTCTCTTGCCTTCTGATTGTTGCTCTGAGTGTTGCTATCCCTGTGCTGTTGCAATCCTGGAATTTCCCCATTGTGGGACTAATAAAGGCTTATCTTATCTTATACGCTGGATACATTGAAAAATTATGTGCATGCTGAAAATGTTTCCAAGACCTTGCCGTACTATGGCATATACCAGCGTGCTTCAGTATGCTCTTAACTTATACAAAACTTACCCATAACTTACTCGACGTAGACCAGCATTTTTGCCAAATTTTGTAGGCGTCGGCATACGCTGCCTAAATCGTCTAGGTGTGACATGGCCTTTAAGTATCTTAAAGCTCTGTTGGATCATGTACTGAAATGAGATTAAAGTAAAGTTCAAGGACTGGTAATTATGTATTAACCATCTGTGATATATAGATGATGCTTTCATCTTAGCTGATTCCCCTGAGAAGTTTCAGCAGCTGTTAGACATAGTAGTGCAGGAAAACCAGGGGCAAAAATCCCATTTCACCATTGTGGGGGGGGGGGGGGACAATAAACAGCAAAATCTGAGAGCTTAATTTTTGAGGGGGACATAAAAAAACACCATTTTTGCTGTGTTGTCTGATACTTTCTTAAATGTCTTATATAATGATATTAGATAATTATGTCATTGTCCCTTATTAGTCCATATCCTCCCTGTCTACAGGTTTTTCCACGATCAACCAGCAACACCAAAAATTGTATTGGGTGGTCGATGTCAATTCCACCATATATGATCTAACAAAATGTCTTTGCTCACCATGAACACTGGTCTGATCCCCACCACAGCAGCTTCACAAGAATTTAAAGTTCAAAATAAGTTCTAAAACTAGAAGAAATACCTTAACGAATAACTAAACTACATCAAACTATTCTTCAAAAATATGTATTAATTAACAAGCAACAACAAAACAAAATCTCAATATGTCTTAAAACTAGGGCTGTCAAACAACATTTTTTAATCTGATTAATCATAGTGATACCGTGGATGAATTTACAGTAATCATGATTAATACCCATCCATTATTACTTATGCTTCTTTTTGGCAAAAAGACTCATGACTGAAGAAATTAACAAATATAGACAAAAATGCATCAGTTTAGTTTATGTAAAACATGCCGGTGTTATGCTGAGAATTGCTCACGTGCCGAGAATTGCACCCCATCGTTGCAAGCAGTTATTTAGTGTAAGTCAAGTCAATACAACTATATACTTTGAAAATACTTTGAAAAAATGATTACCCTTTTTACCCACAAAGCATAAATGCAAAATCTCGACTTTGAAGACTGTAAAACGTGGAGTTGGATCACTTTGGCTACGGTCACACTGCAGGTTTTGATGCTCAATTCCGATTTTTTGCTGAGATCCGATATTTTTTGTGGGCGTTCACATTATTATTTAAATGTGACCCCATCAGATTCCAGTGTGAACGGTCTACAGCTATAAAATGGCCCGCATGCGCAGAAGAAAATGTAACTTCAGACACAGCATTGTGTTTGGGGGACAGAACTTCTTCACCCTGATGCAGTGCAGCAAAATAAAATGTTAAAATCCTAAATATGGGACCAGCTCCCTTCCTGTACACACCAGATAACCGCTGTGATCAGCTCCGCTTTAACAGAAATGATTGATTAAACAGCTCTCTTTAAAATGAGACCCTGTGTCTCAATGGGATTACCTTTGTAAATAAAGTTAATAATAAATAATCCTCGCGATTACAATAGGGCTGTCACCCACTAATGTTGTCATTGGCTCTTGCCCTAATAAACTGCACGGCTCGTACCAGCGGCGTAACAGCGGTCCTGCACAGGAAGGAGGAGCTGAGACTCCCCTCTCCTGTGTGTCCCCTTATCTGGCCATTCCGCTCCACAGTCATGTCCGTGTTAACTTTACATTTTAGACATTACAGCAGCCAGGACTTACGGTGTGCCATTTACAGGGAAAAAGGAATTTGCAGCGTCCAGTAAATGTGCCGTTAGTGTGCCTGCTTGTCTGGCGGTTTCAGCCCCGAACCTTCCCCTTCCCCCCCGAAATTTTGAAGTTATTGTGCAGTCGGTGCTGACAAAATTACAATCCAGTGATAAAGGGAAGAAGATTGATTAAAAAGAGAGCACAAATCAGCTGTGTCTGCCATGCTTGCTGCATCCTCCACCACAGAATTGTAGCGTCTGTCTCACTTCAATGAGGAAAAAGTCGGATGAAAGGTGACATGACAGTTCAGACTGAGGTGGCTTTGGAAAATATCAGATATGTATCTGAATTAGCACCACATATGAAAGTGGCCTGAGTCTGGTGTGAAAACACTGGATGTGTGCTGTTCAGACAGTCAAAAAAAAAAAAAAAAAAATCAGATATGGGTCACATTTGTGCAAAAAAATTGGAATTGAGCATTAAAAGCTGCAGTGTGAGCGTAGCCCATGATTTTTAACCCTCTTTGAAACACTAAAACGTCTGGCGAATAAACATATTTTAAAGACAATTTACAAGAGGTAATAACAATTTTTACTTCTAAAAATGTATAATGGGTACTGTGGAGAACCACACTACGTCTAAAAATGCACAAATGGTTACAAGCCTGGCTGTAGTGTTATATTTTATAGTTTTAGCAGATGGGATGCAATTCTCGGCAAGTGAGCGATTCTCGGCATAACACCAGCGGACTTTGGACAAACGAGATGAAATATCGCTTTTTATGTTCTGTATGTGACTGTTGAACACATGGACTGATAAATAACTTAACTATTCACTCATTAAGCTTTCAACGCACTTACCGCTCACTTCCTCTCTGTCAGCGTGTGTGTTGGAGCTGCAGCAGCCCTGCCCTCGGGGGAGAAACAGATTGGACTAAACCACTGTGAGGATGGGGGGGGGGGGGGTTCTAATCTTTCGATAGTTATAAATGCCAAACAGTGTGTTTTAAAGTTTCACCACTTTTATTGTGCCTTCAATGAACATTACTATGCTGTTCAAATAACTAACAAATAAAATGTGTTTGTGTTTACAATGTGATTATGGGGGGGGGGCAGCTTTATGGGGGGGCATGACCCCTGCATCCCACCCACCCCCGGGATTTACGCCCCTGAGAACGGAAGCTTAGATTGAACCACTAATAAGAAAAAGACGTTTTTGATCATGATCTAAAAAAAAAGCAAAACGTGTGATGGAAGCGAGGAGGATGGGATTTCAGACACCAGAAATGGCACCTGATACACCCGCACCTGATTTCCAAACAGCAGCACCTCAGTTAGTGACGGTAATATTAGCTTATTAGTAGTAGTATAGAATATTAGCACGATGCTAACATCCATTTTTTAACTCACAAATCCCAACTAAAAAGAAGAAGGCAACTTTATTGTCATTCAGTCCATACAGCTAATCATGTACAGTAGAATGAAATTGCGTTTCTCCTATCTACAATGTTAATCACATCTAGAATCAGAGGGGCTGCTGCCACAAAAACCTTTTCCTTCCCCCATTCTAGCGGAAGTACCATTTTTATATGGTCTCTGGTATGACCATATAAAACCCATGACCTCCCGGCTGTGGGGCGGATGCTCTACCATTAGGCCACCACTCCGGTTAGGCGACCAACCTTCTTGTCCTCCACTCCTTGCCAGGATAACCAACTGACGCTAGCTGCACATGGAGCTATAATGAAGTTTGTATTTAAAGGCTTGCATCCATTCATGACCGCAAAGCAACTGAAGTTTGGGTAGGTGGTACATATGATGTAGGTAACAGATTAATTCTGAATTACTCCTTTCTAGAATGAGTAATGTCTTGAGATTTTACCTGTACAGTGGATATAAAAAGTCTACACACCCCTGTTCAAATGCCAGGTTTTCGTGATGTAAATAAATGTGTCATGGTTGGTAGAACTGGACCCAAATGCAGTACTTAGGTTGGCAGTAGATTTATTTAGAGCTAGCCTAACAGGTGCAGCTTGAGGAAAAAAACAAAATAAACTAACAGCTCAAAAGCTGTAACAGAAAACACACTCTAAACTTGGCAGAATATGGCAGGACTACGGACAGGAGCAAGAAGTGCGTTATACACACAGATATGACAACGACATCCATGAGGAACACCGATTGGGGCTTGACGTAAATAGACACAGGAGTAATCAAGCACAATACAGAACAGGTGGGCACAATCAGGAGCAAACAGAGACAGCAGAGATTGATCACAGACACAGGACGGGCGGGGCTGCACAGATGATCACAGACAGAGGGTGCACAAAACATGAACACAGGAAATGGGGGAAACAAGACCATGACAATGATGATAGTGATAATGAAAATAATAATACCGATAACTTAAACAAAGTGTACGCTCCATGGAAAAATATTTATACAAGACAATAATAATAATGGCAATAATGGCAACCCAGAATAATGATAATAATCAAAGTGAAATACAGAAAATTCCAAAATAAAACTTAAAGAGTGTCATGAATGGCCCCTCCACGGCAGAAAGACAGACCAACGCGCTGACTGCTGTAGTGACATTTATTCACAAAAAATCCAAAACAGTGCAGAGAACAAAAATACAAACTAGGGTAACTTACAGAAAAAGGCACTCCAGAGCCAGAATCGCTCTGGAGGAGATGAAGAGATTACACAGAGGAATGAAATCCATTCAAATCACATCAAGACTGCCGCAGAGAAACAATAAACTGACAGTGCTTAAATAATAGACAAATGAGCAGCAAGTGTGGGCAGCTGAGCGAGCAGGTGACCTAATTAATCAACTACTCACAGCTGAGATAGCAGAGGAACAGAGTGAGCAGCTGGTGGGAGTGTCTGGAGAAGAGGAGGGCACTTGTGTCAACAAACCAAAACATATACAGAAACAGACAAAATAATAATAACAGACATAGAATACTCAGAAATAAATTAAGAGTCTGGGCTCCATGGGAATACTGCACCCAGACTCATGACGGAGGGCTGGGACCCCTGCTCTGAAGACAAGAAAATATAACTTATGCCATAGGATGAGGGCATGGAACTCAGCCCATGCCCTGATAGTATCCCCCTCTAAATGGGTGGCTTCCAGATGACCCCAAGAATAACATCAGCAGAAAAAAAAAATTAAAAATTCCCAGGGTGGGTGGTGGAGGTACAAAGCCAGGTAGGCCGAAAAAAAAACTGTAGCTCCCCACAGAGTCCAAACACAAAACACAGTTCATGGGCCAAATAAAGTCCAAGGCCCCAAAATCAAACAAAGTAGTTTGGGTGGTCTACCCAAGTCCATGGACCACCGTACCACAACAAACAGTGGGTCAGGGGGTCTACCAAAGTCCATAGGCCCTCGGACCGAAGAACAACGTGGACCGGGGGGCCTGTCCCAATCCATGGACCCCCAGACCGGAATGCAGGGTTGGTCCGGTGGCCTGCCATTGTCCATAGGCCACCGAACCAGAGAACAATTTTGAACAGCGACCGCAGAAACAGCGCGGTGGCGGAGTGGTTAGCACTATGGCAGCACAGCAACTCACCCTTGGCCAGGGGATCCTGGCAGCCCCTGACCAACAGTGATCTGTGTGGAGTTTGCATGTTCTCCCCGTGTCTGTGTGGGTTTACTCCGGGATTTCTCCGGTTTCCTCCCACATGCCAAAAACATGCAAGTTAGGTTAATTGGCATCAAACTGGGGATTCTAAATTGTCCTTAGGTATGACTGTGAGAGTGAATGGTTGTCTGTCTCTCTCTGTGTTGGCCCTGTGATGGACTGGTGATCTGTCCAGGGTGTACCCTGCCTCTCGTCTAAAGATGCTGGGATAGGCTCCAGCCCCCCGTGACCCAAAAAGGATTAAGCGGAAGAAGATAGATGGATGGATGGATGGATGGACTGCAGAAACACAGAGCTCACCAAACAAACACAGAGGAGCCCTATGCTCTTTGACTGATGACTGCTGCATGCTGACCCTGGCTTCTAGAACAAAAAGGTGGAGGCATGCCAGCCTCTTGGGCTACGGTTGGAGGCACGGTGGCCTGTTGGGCTACGGTTGAAGCTGACTGCTCGGACGGCCCAGGTGGAGCTGGCTGCTCGGACGGACTGAGTGGAGTGAACTGCTCAACCTCTGGTATGACGGGTTGAGGTCCCCTGAACCTCTGGTACAATGGGTGGCGGTCCCTCGACCTCTGGAATGACAGGTGAAGGTTCCCTGACCTCTAGAATGACGGGTGGAGGTCCCCCGACCTCTGAAACAGATGGTACAGGAGCGTCCGGCCCCGATGTCTAGAGAACCACTCCCGCTGCAGTCACCCCGGACAGGGGAGAAGGGCAGGGTGAGGCATCACTGAAATCACCAGGAGCTAGGCAAGTCTTTATTAGTATTGATGTTATGAAAGAAAGAACTTGCCTGAGCTCCTGGTCCTCTGCTGCTGAGATGACCGCCTCAGGCTGAGCCACAGGAGCCGGAACATGCACCTCAGGCAGAGCAGGAACTGGAGCGTGCACCTCGGGAATAGCTGGAGCTGTGGTGTGCACCTTGGAGACAGCGGGAGTCATTATATGCATCTCAGAGATAGCAGGAGCCATTGTGTGCGCCTCAGAGATGGCTGGAGCCATTGTGTGCACCTTGGGGACGGCTGGAGCCATTGTGTGCACCTCGGGGACGGCTGGAGCTGGTGGTTCTGCTAGTGAAGCTCGTACTAGAGCTGGGGGGCAATATGGAGCTGGTACTAGAGCTGGGGGGCAATATGGAGCTGGTACTAGAGCTGGGGGGCAATATGGAGCTGGTACTGGAGCTGGGGAGTGATGTGGAGCTGGTTTGAGAGCTGGGGCAGTTGGGTTATCTGATGCCAGCTGGTTCCAACCCAGCTGGGATACATGCTCTGGAAGGAGTTGTGGTTTGCAGTCCAGCATTTGCTCCTGAGTGAACACAGCCTGCTGGCACTCCTCCTGTTCCTCCTCATCATTCCCACACAGGGGTACTAATGCCGCTGCCCCTTTCTTTCTTTTTTTAACAATATATTTAATAGTTTTCATTTTTCCACAACAAAAACATTATAAAGAGAAAAAAAAAACAAGGCAAAACACACACACACACACACACACACACACACACACACACACACACAAATTGCTCAGCAACAAAAAGAACAAAGAAATTTTAAAAAGGGCAGACAGCATAATCAGCACAAAGATGAGTAAATTTTAAGAGCAAATACTGTAAAAGCTCAAGACAGAATGGTGGACAAATTTCCTTTGGTATAGTCCAGAAACGGTCTCCATATATGGCTAAGTACATCAGTTTTAGAATATGTGAAGCAAGTCAAAGAGTCAAGTGGAATGTGTTCCAGTATTATTAGCCTTCTCCATGCAGAAACTGTAGGAGCTTTATGTGAAATCCATTGCAACAAAATGTTTTTCCTGGCACAGAAGGTTAGAATGTTGTACAATTTACTGTTAAATTTATTTCCAATGTGTTTATTTGGTAAACCAAGGAGAAGAGACAGTGGATCAAGATCAAGGTTAATTTTCAGAATTTTCTTAATTTCAAGAAGAATGGACTCCCAGTATCCCTGAATCTTGATGCATGACCATAAACAGTGAGTGAGGCTGCCAGCATGAGTTCTACATTTAGGACACAGTGAAGGGTTTAAATTTAGACACTCTGTTTGGAGCCAGATGGGCTCTATGTAGTAGTTTGAGTTGTAAAGCCCAGGTACGGTTACAAATAGTAATATTTTTGGTGGCATTCCAAATCTTACACCACATTTCCTCTGTAATATCAATATCCAATTCACTTCCCCAGGTTCGAGCCAAAATAGGAAAATCAACATTACGATGACCTTTCAGTACCTTGTAGCACATGCTAAGTGACATTTCTCTGGAAGTGAAAAACAGCTTTTCAGTATCAGAGATCTCCGTGTCCTCAAATAGTGATGTTTCTTTTTTTGATAAAATCCCTAATTTGAAAAAAACGAAAAAGATTATTTTTACCTAATTTGAAGTCCTCAACCACCTGATTGAAAGGCATAAGAATCCCTTCCTTAAAAAGACAACCATCTGTGGGAATACCATTAGAAACCCACTCCCCAAAACCAGAATGCAGCAGTCCGGGAAGAAAGTCTGGATTGTTGGCAATAGGAGTGAAAGTGGAGGTTATCCCAGCTCTCCCATCAATGCACCGTGCTGCTCTCCAGGCCTTGACAGTGTTAACAGATATCGGGTTACTACAGCATTTCTTTATAGTTTTCACACTTTTTAAAAAGAGCAAAGTATTAAGAGGGCATTCACATAATGACGCTTCTATGTCCAGCCATATTGCAGAAGTATTTTTGCAAACCCACTCTCGTGCATACAGCAAAAGAGAACTCGACTGATATTTTTTCAGATCTGGGAGGTCTAAACCTCCCATATGGCCGGGAAGCTCTAATATTGACATTTTTAGGAGTGCCCTTTTTTGGCTCCATATAAAGGAGCTAAACCAACCCTTTATTTTTTGGATAAGTTTATGTGTAAATGAAATAGGAATTGTTCTCATCGGATAAAGCAAGCGAGGAAGAATATTCATTTTAAGAAGTGAGATTCTCCCGAACCATGATATAGGGAGGCAACAATGGGACATAGTTTGTTTTAAACATTTGATCAAAACAAGGTGTAACAAATATACCCAGATACACAAATCCTGCTGTGACTACTTAAAGGGAGAGCCGTGAATGTATCATTGTTTTCCCACGGGCATGGCCTCAGACTTCGAGAAATTGAACTTATAACCAGAAAATAAGTTAAACTTATTAATGATTGAAATGACACTATGCATTGAAATAAAAGGGTTAGAAAGAAACAATAAAACATTGTCGGCATATAATGAAATTTTGTGAGCTCGATGATCGGTGGTAATGCCAAGGACAATAGCATCACTTCAGCTAACTGTTCAATCACAAGAGTGAACAAAAGAGGGGAAAGGAGACAGCCCTGTCTGTTCCCTCTTCCAACCTCAAATTTTTTTGACCCAAGTCCATTTGTGATAGCAGCTGCCAAAGGACACCTATAAAGGATTTAAATCCACGTAATAAAATTAGGACCCAGCCCAAACTGCTGCAGACCAAAAAGTTCAATCTTGGTTTCGTCGGACCATAACAGATTTTCCCACATGCGTTTGGGAGATTTCAAATGTGTTTTTGCAAAATGTAACTGGGCTTGGATGTTTTTCTTTGTAAGATAAGGCCTCCGTCTTGCCACCCTACCCCACAGCCTGACATATGAAGAAGACGGGAGATTGTTGTCGTGTACTAAACAGCTCGTACTGCCAGAAATTCCTGCATCTCCTTCAATGTTGCTGTCGGCCTCTTGGCAGCCTCCCTGACCAATTTTCTTCTCATCTTTTCATCAATTTTGCAGGGACGTCCAGTTCTTATGCCGAGGCATCAATTTATGAGCAAACATCCACCGGGCTTACAGTAATCACACCAATGTCACACAAATGAAAAGCTGTCCACACAGAGAAGCTCCATAAACCCACCGTGGTGTTTTCTTTGCCCATCACCTCCCCGCCTAAAGCTCTGTCATGTTCTCAAAGAGACCTAAAAATATCTCCTTTACTCCCACAGTAGGGGGGATTACAGTCCAATCAAATAAATGGTTTCTCTAATTGTGCATCAATAAAAGTGCCTGTCAGTGACACAGAGCTTCATATTTCCTTTGTGTTTGGGGGTTGAGGGTCAAATATGGGAAGGGCAGTTAATCTGCCGGAGTACCTGCAAGTGTTGACCGCTTTCATCCAGTAAGAAAGACACTGGGAGCAGCTAAGCATGGTCATTCGTGTGAGGTGTCCGTCCATCCATCCATCCATCCATCTTCTACTGCTTATAAGATGGTCTGCAGTTTAAGTAGAGAAGCCCAGACTGCTGTCTGGTTCACATCGCACCCTTGATCCCAGTGATCCCACCTGCAGGTGGTAAGCCCACTGGACGGTGGACCCCCATGGTTTGGTCTGGCTGGCAGGTAACCATCTAGGGCCACCATTAACTCATTCATGAATGTTTCTGTGCTTACGGTACTCCAGGGACCGTCATATCCTATAGACACCTGAAACCACACTAAGTTATTCACCAGTGATACTTTATTTCATTCATTCTTTAAGACAAATTTACATTAGTTGGCTCAGGCTCGCTCTCCGAGCCAGGAGCTAGCCAGGTAAGATTAGCAATAGCGACTTAAGAGGGAAGGTGGAGTTAAAAGACATTTAAAGAGACATGCACTGAAACGAGTCGTTCTGAGGGAGGCTGCAAAAAACGATTTAGAATGATGCTGTAATTTTAAGTTACTGAATATAATTTGACCAAAATTTCTCACAGACATGTGAAGTACAGTAAATGGGACTTTTTAAAAAACATGAACTACAAAATATGTACACCAAATTTAATGAGCCTTTATGACGTTTTTAAAATGATAAATTTTAAAAGTGTCATAAAGTGCGGCTGTGGCAGAGGGGTAGTGTGGCCAACTACTGATCAGAGGATCAGTGGTTCAATTCCCGCTCTCTCTGCAGTCTGCATATCAAAGCGTCCTTGAGCATGACACTGAACCCCCAACTGCTCGTGATGAATCAGGCCAGCACCTGTGTGCATGGCAGCTCTGCCGCACACGTCACACGTCAGTGTGTGAAAGGGTAGATAGTAGGTTCTGTAAAGCGCTTTGGTCATCCAGAGATGACAAAAAAAAGCACTATATAAGTGAACACCATTTACCATAAAGTAACATTGTAGATAAATCAGAAAACATGTAAATGCATGACATGGGCTGTTAAAAATTAGAACTCATGGATGACCTGTTTTTGTTTTTTTAATTTCTTGCTGGTCTCTGTTGTGTTGCTTCACTGTCCAACACTTGCCTACGCTGTAAGCAATTACTGTTAATTTATGGCCAATTTCCAACAGAAATATACTAACGTAATATGGTTTTGTAATGCAATTTGCAATGCATTGTGGGCTATTCAACGTGAAGCAACAGCACACAGGCCATCAACAGTACGCTAATGTTTTAAAATACAAAAAACTACAGTACTTTTTAGAATGGGTGCAGCAAACTCACCAGGGAATATTTGGAAAGCCTTTCGGAGCATTAGGACATGTGCTACTACTCATGAACAAGAAATCCTGCTTCATCTGCATCAACTGGATTGTGCATCTACAAATAACAAGGTAACTAAAAACTAACATCTTTATTTCTTTGCCAGTAGAATATTACCAAAAATGATGTTTGAAAAGTCAGTGAGCTCTCTCTTGTGGCTTTTTTTTTTAGTATACTTTATTAATCCCAGAGGGAAATTACAGGGTACCCACCTGGATGGAAGAGGCAGCCAATGTGTGGCACCAATCCCTTCACCATTCACACACACATTCACACCTAGGGCCACTTTAGTGTCTCTAATTATCCTAACCTGCATGTTTTTGGCCTTTGGGAGAAAAGTGGAGTACCGGTTCTCGGGGTAAACCCACGCAGAACATGCAAACTCCATACAGAAGGGTCACCAATAGTCAGAGGTGGAATCAATCCTGTGAGTTTCTTGCTGTCCTGCCACAGTGCTAACCACTGCGTCACCGAGCTGACCCTGTCTTGCTCTTAACTCCACATGTTGTTCTGACAAACTATAAGAGATTTTGATATTATCAACTTCATAAGCATGTAATGTTATTGTTCACCCCTAAGTTCTTTTGATTATTTTGTTTGTTGTTATTTTAGAGTGGCAACTTACTTATTTACTTACTGGCCGTTTAACCTCCCTTTTCTACATAACGTAGGTTGCAGTCCATTGATTGGTTTAAGTTTAATGTTTATTTGAAAGGGACATTACATGCTAATGAACATTAATACAAATGTAAGTATGCCAGATTTAGCATTACTGCTAATTTGCATCTGTAGTCCCCCAGTAGGTCACAAAAACACACAAACAGTCATACTTGAGCAGAACAACTGCAATGAAACTGTACAAAGTGCAAGATTTGTTGATTATCAGGCTTAATAGCTGCTCTCCACTTGTTACTGTTGGTTGCCAAGTTTTTGGTGATTCTCAGCAGTCTAAGGTCGGCACTAATGTTTTCTTGCCAGTGTTTTTTTCGGCTGTCTACAAGGATTGGCACCCTTCACTTCAAAAGCCAATACTCTCTTGGGCCATGCTTCAATAGGTGCACACATCAAGTGTCCAAAATATTGCAAACATCCCTATCTCAGAGCCTCCGGGATGCTATCTACCCCTGTCCTGTTCTGTAGTTCTTCAGAGGGAATATGTTGTTCTAGTTTCACATTGCACATCCACCTGATCACAGCATTGTCGCATCTGACAATTCTTTCCAGATCAGCAGCAGTGACAGCCCAGGTGTCACTACTATAAAGAAGGATACTGCGGATGCATGCCTTATACATGGACCCTCTGCATATTAAAGAAATACCACGGTTTATAAGTATAGGCAGTAGTTTATGAAAGGTTTTCCAGGTGAAGCAGATCCTGGCAGTGATTGCATCTTGGCAACCTCCGCTCTGCCCACAACTATCTTTGAGATAGCAGAATGTAGTGACTGCTTCAAGGCTACTTCATCGATCGTCAGCTTCTCCAGCAGTTTCACTGGTTTGGGAACAATCAGACCAAGGCATATGGGACCGCATAAGTTTTCTTGAATCACTATATGACCTTTGATGCCTGAACATCTCTTGTGGATCGAATGTTGACAACTGATGCAAACGATAGTGTTTCTGGCAACACCTTCCTTACAGACTCCACAAGGCCACTTTATGGACTTTAAGTGAATTGCCAGCCTCAGGCCCAGAACATATCTCCTTCGTTTTAGACACGTTTACTCTGAGGCCCTGGGATTCCAGATTGTTCTTCCATAATTTAATCTTGTGAGCCATTCAGGGAGAGATTCAGCCATAATCACAAGATCATCGGTATACAATAGTTCCCAGGGGCAGCCCATCCTAAATTCATGTGATAGTACCTCAAACGATTTTGAAAAGCAAAGGACTTAACACGGATCCTTGGTGAACCCCAACTGAGACCCCAAATCCTTCACCATATGTGTTCTTGATGTGGTAAATGGCGTTCACTTATATAGCGCTTTTTCTCATCTCTGGATGACCAAAGCGCTTTACAGATCCTGCTATCCACCCATTCACGCACACATTCACACACTGATGGCGGCAGAGCTGCCATACACACATAGGCGCTAGCCTGGCCACCAGGAGCAACTGGGGGTTCAGTGTCTTGCTCAAGGACACTTCGACATGCAGACTGCAGAGAGTGGGAATCAAACCCATGACCCTCCGATCAGTAGTCGGTCACACTACACCTGCGCCACAGCCGCCCCATGGTGGACATGGGAGCTGATATTTGTGTACATTGCCTAGACAGTTTTAATAATCCACTCATTGATTCCAATCTTCCTCATGGCCCATCAAATGATAGTGTGAGTTACACAATCAAACGCCTTTTTGTCATGGATGGCCCTCGCAGGCCATTAATGAGACGCTATAGGCAGCCGATGAGTTTACATATTTATTAACAAAAGACACAACTGACAAAAGAACAGCCACGTGAGGCAAAAATACGAACGAAGACTATGGCTAAGACTATAGACACAGGATACAGACTCTGAGGAAAACACTGAGACACGAAGAATCAAAGGGGTGACTAGAGCCGGGGTTAGGGACTCCAGCCGAACGTTGAGTGGAACCAACGTTATGTGAGGTCGCAGCCCGGAGTAACCTCAGCTGCTCCCTTAAATAAGGCACTATGATTAATCAGGCAAAGAGAATGTAATCAAAGGAATGTGATTCAGCTGTCACGGCACAGCTCAGCTCTGACAGCCAGAAGTCCCGCCCTGACGCTGTCACAATAAAAGCCCTGGAAGGCCATATGACAACAGAACGGGGAAAATACTGAACAGCCCGAGCGCGGACAGAATCAGTGCTCAGACCATGACACTTTTCAAGATCCACAAATGCAAAATACAGGTTTCTCTTCTTTTGGAGGAACTTCTCTTGCATTCTCCCGTAGGATAAAAATTGCGTCCGTGGTGCTTCTACCAACCATGAAACTATATTACATGTTTCCTATGTCAACTCGTTGCCATATGATGTCACATAGTATCCTTTCTAAAATCTTCATGACATGATTCAACAGTTTAAGACCTCTGTAATTACCTCTTTCTACAGCAACACCCTTCCCCTTAAAACAGTTGATGATGTACAATTCGGTCCAATCATTCATTCATTCATTCATCTTCTTCCGCTTAATCCTTTTCGGGTCGCGGGGGGCTGGAGCCTATCCCAGCATCTTTGGGCGAGAGGCAGGGTACACCCTGGTCAGATTGCCAGTCCATCACAGGGCCAACACAGAGAGACAGACAACCATTCACTCTCACAGTCATACCCAAGGACAATGTAGAATCCCCAGTTTGATGCCAGTTAACCTAATTTGCATGCTTTTGGCATGTGGGAGGAAACCGGAGAAATCCTGGAGTAAACCCATGCAGACACGGGGAGAACATGCAAACTCCACACAGATCACTGTTGGTCGGGGGCTGGGATCGAACCCAGGATCCCCCGTCCAAGGGTGAGTTACTGTGCTGCTGCAGTGCTAACCACTCCTCCACCGTGCCGCCCTCGGTCCAATCACTGGGAATTAAAACACTGAAATAAAGCCAGGGAGAGGAACAATGACCAGCAACTCTGCTGCCAGCTTTTTACTGTTTCTCACTTTTACAGTAATAAGCTGTAAAGTCATTTCATGCTAAGAATACTGTCATTGCCAGCATTTTACAGTTATTTTACATCATTTTTTTTTACAGTGTATACAAACCTGTCAAACAGCATCTGCCCAGTGGACTGGGCATTTGTAAAGAGAGCTGCATTTGCCCTATGTGCAGTCCCTTGATTCATACGCATACATAGATATGTGGTTATACACACTGATCCTTAATGCATGAGTGTAAGAGGGGGTGAGCAGCAGCAGCAGACCTCCTGTATGTGAGCACTGATCCTGCTCTTACACCGCAAACTAAGCTCTCTCTGCTTAATGCTCAACAGAAAAGCGCTTTAGCAGTCATTATGAACCCGCCTCTGCCTGCAGCCCCTTCATCTCCCCCCTGACGTCCATCAGCTCTGTGGAGAACAGAACTGTATTCACCACTGATAAAAGCTGCACCGTGTTTGAGCTAATCGGCCACAGAGGCTTAGATGGTTCTGAGCATTTGTAAAAATAAAATACAGCATGGCTATGAAATAAACTGTTACTGCTACTATTTCTGATATGAATGATCACTGAGAAAGCCTGAAATATGAAGCAGCTGGGATGACATACAAACATGTATAAATATGGAATGAAAATCTGTACAAGTTCAAGTCCATAATCCTCAAACAGAAAAGGTTGGGGGTGAGATCCTGAATCAAGTGGAGGTGTTATGTGAGCGTTGTGCTGGTCTGCTGTGGTGAAGAAAGAGATGAGCGTAAAGATGAAGCATGGGCTGGGCGATACACTGAGTATACTTGATGTATCAGTACATGTCTGTGTGTGTTACATAAAATGCCTACAGTATATTGTGCCTATCGAATATAATTTATCACGTTAATATAACCAGACAACGTAACTCGGCTTCCTGTCCACCTCCTGCAGCAGCTCTCTCTCCTGCAGCCGTTCCAGCCAGAAAAAAGCTCAGCGCACGTTTTAAACTGAATCAGAATCACTTTATTGTTATTGCACAAATGTGACCCATGCTGGCACAATGAGTCACTTTGAGGAAGTTATCAAAACTGAGGTAATGTTTTTTTTTCCATTTTCTGTATTGAAAGACCTTCAAAATGATATTTAATTTGTAGGAAGTACACAAAAACAGACCCGGCAAAAGCCAATTTGTTTATATTTTGGTTAGGTTTAAAACTCGCGTTTGATCAGTCGAGAGTTATGTCTTCCACCAAAACATGCATATTTTTAGAAAGTACGATTTCTAAGCTTTACAATGATACCAGGCACTCATGGGGGTTTTCCTGGGACTTGCTGCTAGCAAACAAAGAGAGTCGTGACGCGGTGCGTGTTCCTGCTCATTTTGCCAGCACGGGTCACATAATGCAACGGGATTTGCTGTGCTATACCCGAATTAAAATAATAATTTAAAAAAGATATTCTAAAATAAAATAATAATAATAAAAACTGCCCAAAATCACCTGAACTACTGAACATGTCAGTCACCCCGGATTCTTCAACCCTGGGTCTGAGCGAAGCGGTGGTGTGTGTGTGTCCTGGAGGACATTCTTTCACAGGCTCGTGCCTCCCGTACTCCCGAGGCAGCCCGAGAGTATCTGGAGGGCATGGCACAGGTAGTCGAGGCATGCCCCAGCCTGTGGGACCACCCAGAGCTCACAGACCTACTTCTTCCCATTATCACTCTACAACCTACGAGTCGTGGGCTGGGGGAATCTGCTCTTTTGTCCTTGCCTGTGCCGACGAAGAGCAAGCACCCATGGACATGGAAGCCTCTCAGCCTCTCACCGCTCTCTGGTGGCTGCTTCACCTCTTCCTCCCAAACACTGGCCCGCACCATTAACCGAGGAGCTGGAGGAGCGCAGGTGGGCCATATTAGCAGTGACAGAGCTCCTCCTAGAATATAAGCCATGGCTTCTACCGGATCTCGCCCAACAACTGAAGGAGGTTCCACTGGGACCTCTTCCACCTCTTCTGGAGCCGACGTCTCTGCCCGTGTCTCCCACCATTGCTCAAGGAAATCCTGCCGAAGAAACGCCTCCACCTCTCAGTCAGCAGTCTCTCCCACACCAAGCCAGACAACTCCCGCAGCAGTTTCCTCCTCATGTTTCTCCTCACCAGCTGTCCTGTCAGCCCACTCATCTTCTTTTGCTGCTGCAAGTCCCGCCTCCTCGATGTCTTCTCCCACTGCTGAGAGTCTGGCCGTTTCCCCCCCAGCTCTGCCCGTCACCGTGTCTGCAGGGGTGGCTCCTCCACCTTCTTCTGAGGGGCCTACAACCATTGAGGTCACGGAGAGGGGTGATTTCCAACCAGCTGCAGCAGATGACATTGCATCCCAATAACCCAGGCAAGTGTTTTTTCACTCTCATTCACCTACACATGAATTATCTTGCCTGATTCCCAGTGGTGAGGCTCAGACTAGGAAGTTCTCTGAGTCCTCACCGCCTGCTGCAGCTTTAGACTGTTTACCTGCTCTCTCCGTGTCTCCTCCTTTCCCCCTTGAGTGTCCGCTGGCCTCAGGACTGAGCCGCCGGGCTATGAAGGAGCCTGCAACCCTAGAAGATCCGGTTCCAGCTCCTTAGCTACGGTTTGGATGGAGGGAGAGCGCTGCGACTCAGCCAAAGCCTGTGCCGACAATGGAGCGTCCCCTGCCCTCGGCAGAACAGGGTCCAGCACCAGTAGGAAACCGACCTCCTGTATCCACATCAGGCGAGCCACCTGCATGGGTCACATCGCTGGGGGATCTTGGGACTGCATTGACCACCATGCCTGCTGCTGGGGCCGCCACAGCAGAGTTCGAGCTGGACCTCCAGAGGGCCGGGCCCGAGGAGTCGTTATCCGGATAGACGGAGTCCTGGACAGCGGTGGAGCTTGAGATCAGGCAAGTGCTCTCCTTTATCTTTGTTGTTTCCATTTTGGAGAGATCTTGCCTGGTTCTTGGTGGGGAGAGCCAGGTGCAGTCGTCGGCTGTGCCTGAGCTAACTTTGTCGGGCTCCACTGCCGCTGGTGACCCTGACCCTGTTTCTCTGCATCTCCCATCTGAGCTTTTCCCCAGGGTCACCAAGGATCGTCTAACTTTTCCAGAAGCCTCCGTGTGTCCAGCCTCACCGCCCAAGATCACCATGGGTCCAGCTCCTCCTGCCGAGGTCATTTTGGGTGCTCTGTCCCTGCCTGGGACCTCCATGGGTGCTGTTTCCCCTCCGGTTGAGGTCTTCACGGGTGGTCCGTCTCAGCCCGGGACCTCCATGGGTGCTGATTCCCCTCCATTTGAGATCTTTGCGGGTGCACCATTCCAGCCCTGGGCTACCGAGGGTGCTGCATCCCCATCAGTTGAAGTCGTCGTGGTTGCTCCGTCCCAGCCCAGCTCCTCCGTGGGTGCAGCTTTGGCCCAGTCCGGGTCCTCTGTGGGTGAAGCTTTGGCCCAGTCCAGGTCCTCCATGGGTGCTTGCCACCCTCCTGCTGAGGTCGTCACAGGTGCTCCATTCCAGCCCGGGACCTCTGAGGGTGCAGCTATGTCCCAGCCTGTGTCCACCGCAGGTGCAGCTTTGCTCCAGCCCTGAGCCACCACCGGTGCAGCTTTGCTCCAGCCCCGAGCCACCACCGGTGCAACCTCGCTCCAGCCAGTAGCTACTGCGGGTGCAACCTCGCTCCAGGCCGGAGCCACCACGGGTGCAACCTTGCGCTAGGCCGGAGCCACTGTGGGTGCTGCTATGTCCCAGTCTGAGGCCACCGAGGGTGCTGCAGGCCAGTCCAAGGGTATTGTGGTTCCCCCTCCTCTGCCAGACGCCGTTGTGGTTCCCCCTCCTCTGCCAGATGCCGTCGTGGTTTCCCCTCCTCTGCCAGACATCGCTGATGTCCCCCCTACTCTGCCCGACATCATCATAGTTCCCCCTACTCCGCTGTCCTTCACTTCATTGGGCCTCCCCATGGGGGAGCCGCCTCCTGGGCCACCCCTTATGTTTAGGTGGCTAGAAAACTCTGGTCGACTGCCTGACGGACTGTGCTATTGGGTTGGATGGCCCATACTCTCCAGCAGGCCACCTGACTCTTATCACCTCACCGTCTGCCAGGCTTGGGACTTCAGCCGACCACCAGAACAGTCTAGCTCCTTGGTCCAGGGGCCTAGATCTCTGGTTTTGCCTGGTGTGAATTCTGAGCGGGGGTTTTTTGTCTTTTATTTTCTCCTAATCTGGGTTTTGCTAGGGTGTGAGTCATGGAAGTTATTATTTTCTCTGGTTTGTTTCAGTCCCTCTGTGCCTGGGTCCCCCTCTTCCCACCCAGGGTGGGGTTCTTTTCTTGTCTTTTGGTGGGGTGGGTTTTTAGTGTGGGTGGGTCCTTGTTTTCTTTTGATGTTGCCCGGGGTGTCTGGTCTCCACCCCTTCGGGGGGGGGGGGGGCGCTCTGTCACGATCTCTGCATGGGGGAAGGGGGGAGGGGATTCCACTGTGCTTTGTCTCTTTGCTTTTTTGTTTTTCCTTGTTTTGTATTTTGGAGGGGTTTTTTGCCTGTGGTGTTATTTCTAGTTTGTTTTCACATTTTTGGTATTGTTTCTTTGTATGATTTATTTTTCCTGGTTACGTTCAGTGTAATTTTGTTATTTACCAATTTGGGGTGTAGTTGTCCTTATTTGTTTCCACTTTATTTTTGCCATCTTATTTTATATTCATTCAGTTGTATTCTCCCTCTGGGTTGACAGCTGTCAGTGATGTTTCCGGGTTTCTGCTCTGCGTGGGCAGGGTCCCTGTCAGCCCGTTCTCTCCCATTGCTCACAGCTGATTGTCATTTTCTCCCCAGCCCGCTCATGTGATTTGCGCCAGTTACTCTTTGTGTTAATGGTTGGGATCCTATTTAAGGGCTGTTATTTTTGTTTTCCTTTGCCAGAGTCTTGAGTTTCCCTTCCTTTGTCTCCATCAGAGCCCAGCCCTTGCTCTGGTGTGCTTTATCCGTAAGTTTGCTTGTTTGTTTGGATTTTGTGTTAGAGCACTGTTTTGGGACTTTGTTTTTGTTGTTTTCAATAAATCTCACAAACTGCATCCAGCGCATGGGTCTCTCTTCTCTGCTCCAAGGGGCATTCATGATTTATTAACTATGTGTCGTAAACTGAAAGAGTTCCACCTTCAGACTTGATTACTAATAATGTGAGTTTTGTTAAGGGGGAGAAAAGGCATGTGCTTTCATCATTTACATATTGTCATGAAGAACTTTTTCTGAGGTGGGGATTCATTCTGGACTGGAAATTTAACACCGATGCTGCATACAAGAAGGGAATGAGCAGACTACTTTCTGAGGAAGGTGAGATCCTTCAACGTGTGCAACAAATTCTGGAGCTTTTCTACCAGGCCATTGTCACCAGCACCATCTTCTTTGCTGCTGTCTGTTGGGGTAGCAGTATCAGAGCCAGCAACACCAACAGACTTAACAAGACTATCAAGAAGACTGGCTCTGTGATTGGTCTCAGGCTGGAGACCTTTGAGAATGTGGTGGAGAGGAGGACACCGGACAAACTGTTATCCATCATGGACAACCCTGATCACCCCCTCCGCCAAACGCTGGACAGACAACGGAGCACTTTCTCCAGTAGACTGCTACAGCTCTGCTGCCGAACGGTCAGGTACAGGAAATCTTTCCTGCCACATGCCATTTCACTGTACAATAACTCACTCTAATGTTGAATTCTGGTCATAACAATGCTGCCATACTGCACCTTGCAGTCCTGTATTGTACAGCAAGTACGATGCATCTATCTATATGGGTCATCATCTGCAATGTATTTAAAGCTATGTAGGCACATTTACTTTCCTGAGTAATTCCTTTGTCTATGATGCAGTGTGTGTTTCTGTCATTTTGGTTGTCTACTGTCATGCTGCTATTACACTGTAATTTCCCAGTTTGAGTCTCTCCCACCATCCATACACTCACGTGTATGGATGGTGCGGCGCCAATCCCTTCACCATTGACACCTAGGGCCACTTTACAGTCTCCAGTTAATCAAACCTGCATGTTTTTGGCCTGTGGGAGAAAACTGGAGTGCCTGGGGTAAACTCACACAGACATGGCGGGAACATACAAACTCCACACAGAAAGGTCCCCGATGGTCAGGGGGTGGATCAAACCCAGGACCTTCTTACTGTGCTGCCACAGTGTTAGCCACTGCACCACCAAACTGCCCATTCATATATGATTATATGAATTTTCATTCTCTTATAAAAATATAAGCAAAATTCAATTTTAAAGAACAATCAGTGAGTGCACAGTTGAGGTGGTTTGGGCATCTGATCAGGATGCCTCCTAGACACCTCCCACTTGAGGTGTTTTGGGCATGTCCCACTGGGAGGAGACCCTGGGGAAGACCCAGGACTCGCTGGAGAGACTACGTCTCCCAGCTGGTCTGGGAATGCCTTGGTATCCTCTCTGAAGAGCTGGAGCAGGTGGCTGGGGAGAGGGAAGTCTGGGCTTCTCTGCTTGAGCAGCTGTTTCCGCAACCCGGACGTCCAGAAAAGCAGTAAAAAAAATGGATGGATGGATGGATTCAGTACACAAAATATATATTGCAATATGTACTGTATAGTGTATCGTGATGTACAGAAATTACATTGTGATACTTTGGGTTTTTTTTAAGCTAAATCACCCAGCCCTAGATGAGGCTCTTAATTTACTTGTTGTTCCAAGTTCCTATCCTCACCTATGGTCATGAACTCTGGGTAGTGACTTAAAGGATGAGATTGCTATGCATGTTTAGACCAAACATGAAGCTAATTTTTCATGAGGTGACAGTCAACAGAAAGATGCAAAAACACACATAGTATCCACTCCAGGCAACGTGAAGACACATAAATTTGCTTGATGCTTTGCCTTGATAGCCAATCAGCATAGAGATTCTGCCATCACTGGGAGTAAGTAAAGGAGGATAAACTGTTTGACAAAAAGGCTGACACTCGCCAAAGAAAGATGGACCGGAACTCCTTACCTCAGACGGAGCTTCTGTAATTTGCATCCAACCGTGTCATCCTGCTACCAATCTGCTAACAAGGGCTAGCAGCTCATCAAACTGGGCACCGGTCAGCATTAGTTTGCGATGAAAACAACCGCCCATCAAGATGCAGTTTCTGGAGGAGGCAGTGATATTTTCCCCAATTGTGTAATCCAGATATGATGGTATTTGGGGGATTTCCAGAGCATCAGCAGATGGTATGATGGCTAACTCCACTGCAGGACAAATTTTCACTTGCTGATGTCAGCACTGGCAGGACAACTTTGGCCAGTTTAACTTTACACATGATATAATGTTGGAAATCCCACAGAACCCACTAAAATAAAGGGGAAACACCAAAAAGTAGAACATGGGCTCTTTATAGTGACTTGACGTAAATTATTCTGTTTATTTTGCGTTAATATTTTGCATTTATCTTGCCTGGACTGATAAGGCTTCTCATAGCATTTTGCTCACCCATACTTAATAACATTTCAACACTTTACAATAAAAACTGAAGCCTTTTATGGGCAACTCCTGCTAAGTCTTGTCCCTGTATGATCCTACCAATTTTAGTGGGATTAATTTTGGACTTTGGGACATGGGAACAGTGAGTGTTTTAAAATCCACACTAAAATATGGAGAGCAGTTTGCATTTTTGGGTCACCGACCTGTTCTGTCTGTGAATTGATGCACAGCTGAGGGTCTTCTTCCAACACTAAGGGGCAGATTTACTAAGGCAGTGCAAATTAGCGAGTGTGCAAATTAGACAGAGCGCTTAAGGGAGTGGCCAATTTTTACTAGTGATCTACAAGCCCAGTCTCAGCAAAAAAAAAACAAAAAAAAACAACGTTCAATTGCACGTTTTGTCACTGAAAGAAAATGTACAGAGGCACGTCAAAAAGATTTTTGACATGCAGTGGGTATGTGGCGTTTACAGCTTTAAGAAAGGTCTGTAACATTTTTTTCACTTTCACTTTTTGACTTTCACTTTCAGAATCTACCAACCAACCTATACTTTAATCCGTAACCTCACAGGAACCTTTCATGTGGAGTGAAAAGCAAAGTAAGGGAAAAAAAAACAAGGAAAAAAAAATGAAGAAAAAGGTCAGTGAGAGCCGAGAGTGGTGTTATGTCCATAACTGTAGCAATGAAGAGCGAGTTTCACCTCAGTTAACAAGGTTTATTAACCCTTGTATTATGTTAAGGGTCAGTTTGACCCATTTCGGTTTTTGTGTTGACCAAAGTACGGGTTATCCTTTCTTTTACTTCATGAAATTTTGTGACTTTTCCTCATCTAGGGTCATGAACTGGTGTGTAAAATCTGGACACTTTGATGTGTAGTGGAATGTATGTGCAAAGTTTGTATACAAAGATGATGTTGCAGGTCATTTTGACCCGGACACTTTTATATGGGTAAGTAGCTGTACAGATCCAAAATAAACATGCCTCTTTGATGTACTTTATTTTGACTGCCCAGTTAATTGTATTTTGACTACCAGAGACCCAGGTGTGTGTCGAGGAGGGACTTTCTCTCCCTTGCCCTTGTCACTTTTCTCATGCCATCTCTTTGACAAACACACCAAAAATGAGCTCCAGAAGGTTTACAGCTGAAGATGTTATGACCCGAGTGCCGGTTCTGATCGCGCTCGGGCTAAGTTATTTCTCGCTGCCGGGCTTGACAGCTGCGGGCTGTATTCTGGCCTCACCGGGCTCTTATTGTGAAAGTGCTTGGTGGGGCTTCTGCCTGTCAACGGCCGGTCAGCTGATTGTCATTACCGTTGTTAGTGGTTCGCCCTTTTAAGCCCGGCACTGACGACAGTAAGACGCAGGAGTATTAGTCGACATTGGTCAACGTTACGTCTGAGTGGCTTCGTCCTGTCAAGCCTTGGGTCTGCGCCTCGTCATAATTGAGAGTGCCGTAGACCTTCATGTCAGGTCTGTCATCTTAGTTATGTCACAGTTAGCTCGTAGCGGCTGGGTTAGCCCTACGAGCCCAAGCCTCAGTCATGTGTTTGTTTGCCCTTATGGGTTCATAGTTGTGTTTTGTCACGTCTGGAAATAAATTAACATCTTAGCCAAAACTCTCTGGTGAACTCTGTGGCGTCTCTTGGTGATCCGCGAGGATCACCACATGACAGAAGAAGCTTCATCACATATTTTGAACTGGGATAGTGACGCAGAGGAAGAGATTTCAGAGACCGAGGACAATGTAATTGATGATCCAGATTGTCAATTTTCCGACGATGAGGAGGATTCAGAGGACGAGCTTGCCGTTGTGTCTCCATCGGATGAAAGCCAAGGAATGCAGCAATCATCATCCACAGAGGGGACATGGGCATCTAAAGATGGTAATATAAAATGGTCAACATCACCACACCAAAGCCGAGGTAGACCGTCATCTTCCAATGTCATCAAAATGACTCCCGGTCCTACAAGATTTGCTGTCACACGAGTTGATGATATTCAGTCAGTATTTCAGCTCTTCATATCCCCACCAATAGAGAAGATTATACTGGAAATGACCAACTTGGAGGGGAGGCGTGTATTTCAGGAGAAATGGAAGCCACTGGATCAGACTGACTTGCATGCTTACATTGGAATTCTGGTATTAGCTGGAGTGTACAGGTCAAAGGGAGAAGCAACTGCAAGTCTATGGGATGAAGAGTATGGAAGGCCAATCTTTCGAGCAGCAATGTCCCTGGAGACATTTCACATGATATCTCATGTGATTCGATTTGACAACCGTGACACCAGAGTGGTCGACATGAAAGAGACAAACTAGCTGCTTTTAGAGATGTATGGGATAAATGGGTTGAAATTCTACCTTTGTTGTACAATCCTGGTCCCCATGCTACTGTAGATGAGCGCCTTGTACCATTCAGGGGGCGCTGTCCTTTCAGACAGTACATGCCCAACAAGCCTGCCAAGTATGGCATCAAAATGTGGGTAGCCTGTGATGCAAAATCTAGCTATGCATGGAATATGCAAGTGTATACTGGAAAGCTACCTGGAGGAGCATCTGAGAAGAATCAGGGGATGTGTGTGGTGCTGGAGATGAGTGAAGGGTTGCAAGGTCATAACATCACATGTGACAACTTCTTTACATCCTACCGCCTTGGAGGTGAACTTCAGAAGAGAAAGCTGACTATGTTGGGAACAGTCAGAAGAAATAAGCCAGAACTTCCCAGTGAAATTCTGAAGATGCAGGGCAGACCTCTGCATTCCTCAATATTTGTTTTCACTGAGAAAGCAGCAGTTGTTTCAGAGAAACAACAATGTTCTTGTAATGAGCACAATGCACACAGATGCATCTCTGAGCACAAGAGAAGACATGAAGCCACAAATGATCCTGGACTACAACTCCACCAAAGGAGGAGTTGACAATCTGGACAAAGTCACAGCAACATACAGCTGCCAGCGCAAGACTGCCCGTTGGCCCTTGGTGATTTTCTACAACATTGTCAATGTGTCTGCATACACTGCCTATGTCCTGTGGACTGAAATCAACCAGCAATGGAATGCCGGCAAATTGTACCGACGTCGGCTTTTCCTGGAAGAACTCGGCAAAGCACTTGTCACTCCCAAGATCCAGAGGCGAGCCAGGCCAGCTCGATCCCCAGCAGCTGCAACTGTCATTGAAAAGGTCAAGGTCAGGTCATCCCACCAATCTGCAATGGATCCAATGGACACAGGTGTAAAGAAACGGAAAAGATGCCAGGTCTGTCCCTCCCAAGAGGACAGTAAAACAAGTACCTCTTGTGTGAAATGCAAGAATTACATCTGCAGAAAGCACACAGTTACATTCTGTCCATCATGTGGAGAGCACTGAAAATGCTGAACATTGGAAATGTGAGAAAAAGGGGCAAGTTAAATGAAAAAAAAATGCAGAGGGAAAAACTTGAACAAAATAGTCCTTAAATATAGTGTTGAAATTAAAAATGTATTGTTATGTCTCTTTTATAAATGTTTATATTGCAGCGAACTCAATATGAGCACCCTACTTGGCTTGCCAAGTGGGTTTACCCTATTGGCGACACAGGTAGGGTGCGGGACTCCGGAGCAGGAGGCGTGAGTTCGAATCTCCCGGTGGGACGTCGCCATGTCGAGCAGCACGTTACACTGGTGTCAGGAGTGGGCATGGAGCAAATGGAAGCGATCAGAATGGAGATCCGGCAGCTGGAGCAGGCCATTGCTCAGCTGATAATGGATGACGAGACACCAATGTAACGTGCTGCTCGACATGGCGACGTCCCACCGGGAGATTCGAACTCATGCCTCCCGCTCCGGAGTCCCGCACTCTACCTGTGTCGCCAATAGGGTCAACCCACTTGGCAAGCCAAGTAGGGTGCTCATATCGAGTTCGCTACAATATAATCTAAAATAAAGTTGTTATTGGTTTAACCTGTTTTTTGACTGTTTTGAGTGGATTTACACAGTACGGGTCAAAATGACACGCAACATAATCACTGTAATTTTTTTTCAACATAATACAAGGGTTAAATATGCAATATAACTATATACAGAGGCTTACGGCACTCTCCTGCTGGCCAGGTAGCTTCACGACAAAAGAGGCAGAGGCTCTTCCACCTACTCTTTTATACCTTGAGCTGCGTCACCACCGGAAACCAGTAGTAGCCACCCTGGTCTATCTCCCGACCAACCTGGCCTCTATGTTGGTAATACCAGCCCTTTTCCATACATAACATTCTACCCCCCCCCCAAAAAAAAAAAAAAAATGCCAAGCACACAAATAACCCACCCAAATTTATCAGCCGACACACGCACTACTCCAAAATATGTACAACAAATAAATAAAGCACCTATCCATTCACACAACTAAGGCTGAGGGGCTGAGTAGACCACCAGTGCCCCCCACACGGCTGAGTGGATTATTCTAATTCAATTCAACTTTATTTATATAGCGCCGTTTCACAACAACAGTCATCTCATAGCACTTTCAACTGTAGGGGGAACCCCCACAGTTGCAGAAAGACCCCAGCAATCAGGTGATCCCCTGTGAGCAAGCACTTGGTGATGGTGGAGAGGAAAAACTCCCTTTTAACAGGAAGAAACGTCCAGCAGAACCAGGCTCAGGGAGGGGCAGTCATCTGCTGCGACTGGCTGGGGGGTGAGGGGACAGAAGATTCCCTGCCGCTTGGAACAGGGAAATGTAAACAAAATAAAATTAGGCCGTGTTTCTAACTAAAAATAATCCCTTAAAACACACTAAACGATACATACAATAAAACACTAGACATATCCTACAGGCGCCCCCCCCAACTCCCACCCCACCCTGGGCACACAGAGTAAAGATGTGTAAAGGGCAGTTGAAATAAAACAATTCAATTAAACCAAATTCACATAAATAGCCAACCCAATTAATACCAGTCCTACATGCCAGGCGAACTCCAGAAAAATACCAAAGTATATTCACACAGAGAGGCCGTCAGCCAGACTAATTATACCCCAATTTAACTCAATTTACTAGGGTTGAGCACATCGAATCCCCCAAAACTGGGCACTTTAAACAGTAATCCAATAAAATCTTTTGTAAATAGCACATAACTTTACTAACTAACTAACTAACCTGCACTTATATAGCGCTTTTCTAGTCACAAAGACCACTCAAAGCGCTTTCATTAATACTAACCCTCTGTTCTAAGGGCCTATAAGAAACAGATATCTAGGGACAATTTAGAACAGCCAATTAACCTAACATGCATGTCTTTGGCATGTGGGAGGAAACCGGAGAAATCCCGGAGTAAACCCACGCAACACGGGGAGAACATGCAAACTCCACACAGATCACTGTTGGTCGGGGGCTGGGATCGAACCCACGATCCCATGATCCCCACAATCCTCCGGCCAAGGGTAACTGTGCTGCCGCAGTGCTAACCACTGCGCCACCGTGCAGCCCCATAAATAAAATTACTTAACTGAGCCCCAATGGTTAAAACACAAACAAATGCCAACGACATAATAGGTAAACACCACACAAAGGCTCAAATTCTCATATTTTCCCTTCTATCTGGGTTTCTTTTTTTTTTTAGTAAAGTTTACCGGGGCACCAAATAGGAAAACCTAACATAAAACGGGACTGAAGAAACAAGACAAACACGCAAAACAAAACCATCAGTCCCCGGATGGATCCCTCTCAAGGCGTCTCTGTCTCTTCACATCGGGGCTCCTGCTGCGTCGCCTCCTCTCCACCTCCAGCAGCCTCAGATCCCTCGGATGTCTCCAGACATGGATAGACCTGCGCCCAAACTCCTCCATCCGACTGGGCTCCACCTGGAACCGTCTCTGGTAGTCCTGCTGCTGGCGTGGACTGTGATCTTTACTTACTCGAGCATCAACCTTGGTCTTCGAGGGAGCCCACTTCCTTTTCATCAGATCACCGGTCCTGCGACAGGCCCCCGACTCCAGCAGCTCCAACTCGCGGGCTCTCCTGGGTCTTTTCTTGGCAGGTCATCGCTGGGAGCGCTTTATGATAACCACGCTCCACGGTCTAGCTCCGTTTTCTCCCGGTGTTGGCACCTCATCCTGATGAGCCTCATTGGGGGTCCCACCATGCCGTCCAGCACCCTCGTCCAGCGCACCCTGCATGACAGCATCAGGTCCGTCCCGAGAGGACTCTGCGTGGCGTGTGCTCTCCCAAATCTACATTGACCGTCCAGTCCCGATCCCACACCTCAGCACCTCCAAAGCAGGAACAGGTCGGCTCCACAGTCCGCACCCAGACCACTCCTCACCAGAGACGTTCGTGATGGAGAACCCAAGGCTGTAAAAGAGGTTGCAATCCATGACATTAACTCCGGACGCAGAGATGTCAATGCGAGCGCTGGGCGCCACACTGTCCTTATATCGGGCCTCCATCTCCACATAGCCCAATATAACCAACCTGTTCCACCCATAACCATAATACTCCACTTGTTGCCTTCTTATTTGTCGGTGGGGAAACAGTGTACACAACGGTCGGAGTCTTCTGCGCAGCACCTGGATCTCTCCCACGGCTCCTGCGTACGAAGTTTACGCACACACTGGCAAAATGGTTTAACAACCCGCATTTGCCACAATGCTTTCCTTTCACCGGGCACACTCTGGACTTATAGCGGAGCTCAGTGGACCCATATCCATAACATTTTGGCGTACCAGGGGCAGACCTTATCCTGACCACAGAGGCAAAATCATCCTCTCCGCACTCGCCATCACAAGGGTCCAGACGCAGTGCCTCAGCGCAAGACGCATTCTTCTACAGAAGGGCCCCTTCAGTCAGACCCCTTGCGATGGTCTCTGCTGCCTCGTACTGTTGAGCGAGCTCGACGACCTCCGCTAACGTCATCTCTCCTGGGTGAGTTAACAACCTGGACCAGGCCGCCGTGCAATAAACGTGCTCCGCCAACTGGTCCTGAATCATTTCGTCCTCCAGGATCCCGAATCTACATTCCCTCACCAGCTCTCAGAGAGCCACTACAAATCTTCGTACGGGCTCTCCCGACCGTTAGCGGCGCTGTCTAAATTGAATGTGTTTCACAATGACGTTCTCTGGCACCTTAAAGTAGCGTGCCATTAGCTGTACCACATCATCAAAGCTGTCCGCTCCTCCCAAATTCTCAAGAATCCTCTGCCCTTCCATTCCTAAATTATGGACCAACACAGCTCATGCACAGAGCTTCTCCATGTCTCCCAAACCCAGTGCTACAAGGTAGTTGGTAAAGGCAGCGAACCACCTAGGCCATGGCACAAGTGGCTCGCCCAGAGCCTCGAGGAACAGTTGAAAGCTGGCAATAGAACATTCCATTACCACTTTTACCTCGTCACCATCTGTTATGTCCATAATTGTAGCAATGAAGAGCAAGTCTCACTTTAGTTAACGAGGTTTATTAAATATGCAATATAACTATATACAGAGGCTTAGGGCACTCTCCTGCTGGCCAGGTCGCTTCACAACAAAAGAGGCAGAGCCTCTTCCGCCCACTCTTTTATACCCTGAGTGGTGTCACCACTGGAAACCGGTAGTAGCCACCCCGGTCTGTCTCCCGACCAACTCGGCCACCATCTTGGTAATACCAGCCCTTTTCCATACATAACAAGTGGGAGTCGAACTCATGTGTTTTTGCTGAAAGAGCTGTGCAAGTAACCATCCACCATGCCCCTCCCACTAATTGAATGAGCGTTAGGAAACCAAAGTAAATGATGCGTTGTTCTGCGCATGCACGGTGAGCACTGTATGCGCAGTGAGTGAACTTGTAATAACACCGAGTGCAAATGTACGTTTTTAGAGGGGTGGGAAAACGTTTTAGATACGTTTTTTACTGAGCCCTGGTTGGATCTACTGACAACACGCAAAATTATGAACACAGAGGACAGTCACTTCATTTCAATAATGCCCACCCATCCACCAAGAACACCGCAAAATTGCACACAGGCACAGCTGATGAGGAAGTGAGTCATCAACACAGCCACAGCCAGTTCGGAGGAGCATAATATATAATACTTTTTTTAAAGTTTTTGTTTAAGCGCAAACCCCACTAAAACAGTTTATTTTTGTTCATTATATTTCAGAATTTAGATTTTCATTTAATAGAGCAGACTTTTTTGTTTAATATGCATAAATGAAGCATTTGTATCTAATTTAATAAAGGACTACGCATGAATAAATTGATTATTTGACCAACGTGTTTATTTTATTAACACTAGAAGCATCAAGTTGGTCTGATGGAGACTCTGGGGTTTTATTATGTGAATAGCTGTTTTTACAAAATCTACAGGTCTCCCAGTTCACAACTTTTTATAAATGCCATTGAGTTACGGTGTTGCAGTTTCGGGGAACGTTTCTATGGATCTGTGCACTCTTTGTTAATAATCTCATCGTTGTTTTCCTCCTATGTTGTATATCCTGGAATGGCAGAGAGAAATAGAAGAGGAAACTAAATTATCATTTTATGCACAGCAAAAAGAAATACTGTAAATATAGAAATGTGGCTAGAAAAAAAAACAAAACAAAGAAAATTGGCAATGTGGAAGATTTTGCTTCAAGAGCAAGGGAGAGCTGATAGGGAAACTCCAGATCTGAGTCTAACCTCCACAGAAAAAAAAAAAAAAAAGAAAGCCATTATCAGCTGACACCATCTGTATGTCCACTGCAGGTATAAGGGCTCTTATTGTATCCTATTTTATGGATACAGATTCATGTAGTAGGCTATATACAGTATAAACAAATTATTTATTTTTTTAACTGCTGGCTGATGTCCAGTTCAGCATAACAGCAATCACTGTGAGACCGTTGATATTCATATAATCTGTTCTTCTGTCATGCCAAATAAATTCACTGGCAGAGAGAAGTTTCTGCCACACGCCCTCGGTTCTCACCAGTGTCTCCTCCTGGCACCAACGATTGCTATCATGTCAGGCGCAGATGAATTAAGACAAGCTTTTCTGGGGCGTTAAATCCTTTAATCCTTTAGCAGGATACTGACAACCACAAACCTTAATAAATCACCTTGCACCAGTCATTTAAATACTCCCCTCCCTCAGATTTGCACATTGACATGACAACTCCCACAAATACATATGCAATGAGGCCAGGCACAAAATTAACATAGTCCACGCCTTTCCACTGCAAATTTTGCCCTGTGTCCTTTAGTAAATCTCAACAGTAGTTTTTTAATGCCAAAACAGGGTTTTGCAATGGTGCAGCATGTTAGTAAATCTGCCCCTAAGTGAGCAGTTTTTAAACTGTACAACCTGCGCCATTACAAACTCCATTAAACATCAGTTCCATGTTTCTAAGATGTAATTCTGAAAACACAATCACAAACCTGATAACCATATTGAATTTAAGGGGAAATAGTCATCATACAACAGTTAGTTCCGACTGAGCAATTTAATTGGACGATAGGGATTCCAGGAGTTACTAAAATTCAGGATAATTGCACTCCAATTTCACTGGATATGTATCACTCTGCTTCAAAGGTGTTCTAGTAACCGTTAATTACTAACAGTTATTTACTGTCGACTCCTGGTTGGCACTTTAAGGCAATATTAATGGAATACGGCAAAATGGACATATTTTTCTTATATAGCATTTGAGTCAAATTATGAATGGTCATCGGAAGAGGAGAAGAAGGAGAAGAAGAGAAGAAGACTATTTCCATGGAAGCCTCCCGGTGTGCAAAAATTTCATCAGCTGGCTGGGACAGTCTGGAGAAAAGCAAAAATGAGGATAACACGGTAAAACCACAATACTTTTGTGGTGATGGACTCTGTTTCATCTGAAAATGCCAAGAAAAGCGAGTGAAGTGTGCCGAAGAAATCATGAGCATGCTAACTACTAGCCACTGGCTAGCTACCGGCATTGGCCAGTGGTGGCATTTTGGGTCTTCTGCAGTACCGACTGTTGTGTGGTGTGTGTGTGTGTGTGTCTTTGGCCCTTAGGGCTTGCCGTACCTGCCCTGTGTGGTGTGACATCAGGTGGGCTACGGCCAGACTGTATATAGCTGTGTGTGTCCATAATAAAGTGCAGTTCGCTCCATGGCATAAGAGAGACTCCGACTCTGATTCCAGACATAACACCGACTAAACAGGTATGTTTTATAAACAAAGACTTTTGCACTCGACAACATTTAATTTGTTTACATGTGTGTAAAATGTAAATGTAAATGTAAAATGCCCCCTCATGGATCGTCACCTTATCGTGGTGGGGGGGTTTGCGTGCCCCAGTGATCCCAGGAGCTATGTTGTCCGGGGCAATTTGCCTCTGATAGGGTCTCCCAAGACAAACTGGTCCTGGGTGAAGGGCCAGACTAAGAACGATCCAACAGACTCTCATGATAAATTGTATATCAAGGATTCAGTGTACCCCGCCTGGTATGGGGTTACCGGGGCCCCACCCTGGAGCCAGGCCTGGGGGAGGGGCTCGAAGGCTAGCGTCTGGTGGCCAGGTTTCCACCCATGGGACCCGGCCGGGCTCAGCCCGAAGGAGTTACATGGGTCCGCCCTCCAGTAGGTTCACCACCTGCAGGAGGGATCATGGAAGTCCGGTGCTATGTGGATTAGGTGGCAGTCAAAGGCGGAGACCTTGGCGGACTGATCCCAAGCTTTCTAAACTGGCTTTTGGTACGTGGAATGTCACCTCTCTGGTGGGGAAGGAGCCTGAGCTGGTGTACGAGATTGAGCGATACCGGCTAGATATAGTCGGCCTCACCTCAACACACAGCTCCGGTTCCGGAACCAGTCTCCTGGAGAGGGGCTGGAGCTTGGCCTTTTCTGGAGTTGCCCCGGGCGAGAGGCGACGAGCAGGGGTAGGTATTCTTGTATCGCCCCACCTTGCTGCCTCTATATTGGAGTTTTCCCCGGTGGACGAAAGGGTTGCTTCCCTGCGCCTTCGGGTTGGGAAACGGGTCCTGACCATCATTTGTGCCTATGCACCAAATGATGTTTCAGAGTACCCACCCTTTTTGGAGTCTGTGACTGGGGTGCTGGAGGGTGCTCCTCCTGGAGACTCCATTGTCCTACTGGGGGACTTCAATGCGCACGTGGGCAACGACAGTGAAACCTGGAGGGGGGTGATTGGGAGGAACGGCCTGCCCGATCTGAACCCGAGTGGTGTTCAGTTATTGGACTTCTGTGCTAACCACAGTCTGTCCATAACGAACACCATGTTCAAGCATAAGGGTGTCCATATGTGCACCTGGCACCAGGACACCCTAGGCCGCAGGTCGATGATCGATTTTGTTATCGTATCATCAGACCTGCGACCGTATGTCTTGGACACCCGAGTAAAGAGAGGTGCAGAGCTGTCAACTGATCACCACCTGGTGGTGAGTTGGATCCGATGGCAGGGGAGGAAGCCATTCAGACCTGGTAGACCCAAACGTATAGTGAGGGTGTGCTGGGAGCGTCTGGCTGAGGCCCCTGTCCGGGAGGTCTTCAACTCCCACCTCCGGAAGAACTTCAACCACATTCCGAGGGAGTCTGGAGACATGGAGTCTGAATGGGCCATGTTCTCCACCTCTGTTGTTGAAGCGGCGGCCCAGAGCTGCGGCCGCAAGGTGGTCGGTGCATCTCGTGGTGGCAACCCCCGAACCAAGTGGTGGACACCAGTGGTGAGGGGGGCCATTAAGCTGAAGAAGGAGTCCTATCAAGCTTGGTTGGCTTGTGGGACTCCTGAAGCAGCTGAGGTGTACCGGCAGGCCAAGCGGAGTGCAGCTCGGGTGGTTGCTGAAGCAAAAACCCGGGTATGGGAGGAGTTCGGTGAGGCCATGGAACAAGACTTTCAGTCGGCTTCAAAGAGATTCTGGCAAACTGTTCGGCGGCTCAGGAGGGGAAAGCAGCTCCCCGTCCACACTGTGTATGGTGCAGATGGGACACTGTTGACTTCAACTGGGGATATCGTCAGGCGGTGGAAGGAATACTTCGAGGATCTCCTCAATCCCACTGATACGCCTTCCACAGAGGAAGCAGGGTTTGGGGACAAGGGGGATGACTCGCCTATCACAGGGGCTGAGGTCGCCAAGGTGGTTAAAAATCTCCTTGGTGGCCGGGCCCCGGGGGTGGACGAGATTCGCCCCGAGTACCTCAAGGCCCTGGATGTTGTTGGGTTGTCATGGTTGACACGCCTCTGCAACATTGCGTGGAGGTCGGGGGCAGTGCCTTTGGCATGGCAAACCGGGGTGGTGGTTCCTCTCTTCAAAAAAGGGGACCGGAGGGTGTGCTCCAACTTTAGAGGGATCACACTCCTCAGCCTCCCTGGGAAGGTCTATGCCAAGGTACTGGAGAGGAGAGTCCGGCCGTTGGTCGAACCTCGGATTCAGGAGGAGCAATGTGGTTTTCGTCCTGGCCGTGGCACATCGGACCAGCTCTTTACCCTCTCGAGAATTCTTGAGGGTTCGTGGGAGTTTGCCCAACCAGTTTACATGTGTTTTGTGGACTTGGAGAAGGCATTTGACCGCGTCCCTCGTGGATTTTTGTGGGGGGTGCTTCGGGAGTATGGGGTATCGGGCTTGTTGTTACGAGCTATTCGGTCTCTGTACGACCGTTGTGAGAGTTTAGTTCGTATTGCCAACACTCGGTCGGAGTCATTCCCAGTGAGAGTTGGACTCCGCCAGGGCTGCCCTTTGTCACCGGTCCTGTTCATAATTTTTATGGACAGGATTTCTAGGCGCAGCCAGGGAATGGAGGGTGTCATGCTTGGTGACCACAGGATCTCATCTCTGTTGTTTGCAGATGATGTTGTCCTGTTGGCTTCATCCAGCAATGACCTACAGCTCTTGCTGGGACGGTTTGCCGCTGAGTGTGAAGCGGCTGGGATGAGAATCAGCACCTCCAAGTCCGAGTCCATGGTCCTCAGCCGGAAAAAGGTGGATTGTCCTCTCCGGGTTGGGGACAGGCTCCTGCCCCAAGTGGAGGAGTTTAAGTATCTTGGGGTCTTGTTCACGAGTGAGGGGAAAATGGACCGAGAGATCGACAGACGGATTGGAGCAGCATCTGCAGTGATGCGGACGTTGTACCGGTCTGTTGTGGTGAAGAGGGAGCTTAGTTCTAAGGCAAAGCTGTCGATTTACCAGTCAATCTACGTTCCTACTCTCACCTATGGTCACGAGCTTTGGGTAATGACCGAAAGAACGAGATCGCGGATACAAGCGGCTGAAATGAGCTTTCTCCGTAGGATTGCTGGACTCACCCTCAGAGATAGGGTGAGGAGCTCAGTCATCCGGGAGAGGCTCAGAGTAGAACCGCTGCTCCTCCACATTGAAAGGAGTCAGTTGAGGTGGTATGGGCATCTGATTAGGATGCCTCCTGGACGTCTCCCACTTGAGGTGTTTCAGGCACGTCCCACTGGGAGGAGACCCCGGGGCAGACCCAGGACTCGGTGGAGAGACTATGTCTCCCAGCTAGTCTGGGAACGCCTTGGTATCCCCTCTGAAGAGCTGGAGCAGGTGGCTGGGGAGAGGGAAGTCTGGGCTTCTCTGCTTGAACTGCTGCCTCCGCGACCCGGACCTCCGGAAAAGCGGTAGAAGATGGATGGATGGATGGTGTGTAAAATGACAATAGACGTCTTCATACTGATTGCGATGTTTAGCAACAGTTACTGGCTACATTTAGAAGGGACTGTTTTTTTTTCTCAGCTTTGCAAAATAACTGGTTAAACAAACAAATCATAATATGTTGTCCAGTATTGCTGTCATTTAATAAATTGTTCTTGCCGGAACTGTTGTATAAAAGCAGTATTGCTCTCAACGTTGTTACAGTATCATGAATATACTAACTGCAGGTGTGATACTCACAGAGGGCATTAGAGGCATCACACCCACAGCTACTATATTCATTGATACCATATTCCCTCTCATGTAATATTACTTAAATATGAAACGGGCCACAAAGTCACATTGTCTGCCTCCAATATTGATACATTGAGTTTTCATTGGAGTCTGTTGCAAACCCAATGTGCTAACTCTGCTTCATCAGTTCCCTACATAAGTTAAGAGAGAACAAAACCCAACCAGCAAATGGAAATAAACTGACAAAAATCAAGAGCACAAAAACCAGAAATTTCCAGCTGATAGTGACTTATACCACTGAAACCATGACTTTATGAGTCTGTAAAAAAAACAATTGCTAGATATCAGAGTACCAACATGCTTATAGACTGCAGTACAGAATAATAAAAAGTCTGAATTACTGCACAAAGGGGTAATTTTACAACAGAGGAATGTTTTGTAGATACTTATGCAAAGAACTTGATAAAAAAAAAATCAGGCGATTGAGTGACACTGTTGTCTTTTTTGTTCATAACTATCTACTGGTTTCCCCATTCACTTCCTTTAGACATTAAATAGAGGAGCAATTCAACAAAAACAGTGGGAGAAAGCTCAAAAACCCAACAGTGTGAACTGACCTTATCCAGATAAGGGTCTAAACCAGGGGTCAGCAACCCGCAGCCCTTGTGCTCCATTGTTATGGTTCTTTGCAGTTACATCTCAAAATAAAACTTAAATAGTGAAGGTCATTTTAATTATTTTTTTTAAATTATTGTGCATTGCATACATTTTTCAACTGAAACACATGTTTCAAATGCACTGATTAAATTAGATATAGATAGATGTACTTTATTGACTCCAAACTGGGAAATTGCAGTGTAACAGCAGCACCACAGTAGACAACCAAACGACACAAACACACGCATGACAGAAAGAGATTACCCATGAAAAGTAAAACTAACACTGCTATAAAAGCCTATATGCATCATAGCTGAATAGATGGTGACCCATATAAACACATGAATCATACCCGCTGCACAATGCAGGACTATCAGGAGCAGAGTGAAATGTGAGGTACTAGTTAGACTGTAAGGTGCAGTATGGCAGCAGAGTTATGACCAGAATACAACATCATAGTGAGTTATTGCACAGTGAAATGGCATGCAGTAGGAAAGATTCCCTGTACCTGGCCGTTCGACAGCAAAACTGTAGTAGTCTACTGGAGAAAGTGCTCCGCTGTCTGTCCAGTGTGTGGTGGAGGGGGTGATCAGGATTGTCCATGATGGATCACAGTTTATTGAGTGTTCTCCTCTCCACCACAGACTCAAAGGCCTCCGGCCTGAGACCAATTACAGAGCCAGCCCTTTTGATCTGTTGGTATCTCTGGCCCTGATACTGCTACCCCAACAGACAGCAGCAAAGAAGATGGTGCTGGCGACAGCGGTCTGGTAAAAAAGCTCCAGCATCCTGCTGCATATGTTGATGGATCTCAGCTTCCTCAGGAAGTAGAGTCTGCTTATCCCCTTCTTGTGCGCAGTATCAGTGTTGGATCACCAGTCCAATCCATTGCTGATCCTGACACCCAGATATCTGTAGTCCTCAACCACCCCCACATCCTCCCCCCTAATCTGGCTGAGAAGGCGTCCTCTTCTTCCTGAAGTCAATCACCATCTCTCCAGTCTTGCTGACATTCAGCCTCAGGTGACTCCGCTCTGTCCACTCCACAAATCTGTCTACCAGTGTCCTGTACTCCCCCTCCTCTCCCCTCTTATACACTCCACAACAGCTGAGTCATCAGAGAATTTCTGCAGGTGGCATGACTCAGTGTTGTACTGAAAGTCAGTGGTGTATAAGATGAAAAGAAAAGGAGAGAGCACAGTCCCCTGTGGATCTCCCGTATCACTAACCACCACTCCAGACAAGACACTGCCCAGCCGAACAAACTGTGGCCTGCCTGTCAGGTAGTCAGTAATCCAGGACATCATAGAGCTGTCAACCCCCATCACTTGCAGCTTCTCACGCAGCAGCAGTGGCTGGATGGTGTTAAAGGCACTGGAGAAATAAAAAAAAGCGATTCTCACAGTGTCTCCTCCACCATCCAGGTGCAGATGGGCTCGTTGCAGCAGATAGATGACAGCGTCTTCAACTCCTAGATGGGGCTGATAAGCAAACTGCAGAGGGTCCAGCCACATCTTCACCTGCGGCCTCAGGTGGGCTAAGACCAGTCTCTCCAGGACCTTCATCACATTAAAATTAAATTAAATCACCCTTATTGTCATTCAACCGTACAACCAATCATGTACAGTAGAACGAGATTGTGCTTTACCTATCTACTGTGTCAATCACACACACCCCAAGTGTAGAATCAGAGGGCCGCTGCCATGCAAGGCGCCGCCACAGATTTCCCTCCTCCATCCATTATTGCTGAGCACCAAGCTGGATGGCAGGAAGTTCCACTTTTATATGGTCTTCAGCATGACCCGGCCGGGATTTGAACCCCTGCCTCCCGGGTGTGGGGCGGGTGCTCTACCAACTGAGCCACCACTCCGGTGGTGGCTCAGTTGGTAGAGCACCCGCTCAGTTGGTAGAGTTGCCGTCACATTTCATGTGACGGCAACTGGTCAATAGTCATTAAGGTCCGATGGACATGACTTCTTGGGGACAGGAACCAGGCAGGATGTCTTCCACAGCACCGGTACTCTCTCCAGACTCAGGCTCAGGTTGTACAGGTGTTTCAGTACCGGAGCTAGCTGGTTGGCATAGGTCTTCAGGATCCTGGAGGAGATGCCATCAGGGCCCGTCGCTTTCTGCTGACGGAGTCTCTCCAGCTGTTTCTTAACCTGATCTGTAGTCACAGTGATGTGAGGGAGGGTCCTGGTGTCCTCCAAGGAGGAGGAGGGGAGTTAGGGGGAAGATGGAGAGAGGTGCTGCACAAGAGGGTGGGGGGAGAGGGAGGGTCTGGCTGTGTTGTGGGGGTGACAGACTGAGTTGAACCTATTAAAAAACTGATTCAGTTCCTCAGTTCTCTCCTGGCTCCCAGATGTGTGCCTGACTCTCCCCTTGCACCCAGTTATTTGTTTCATTCCCACCCACACATCTTTAGCGTTGTTTTGCCTGAGTTTATTCTCCAACATCCTCCTATAATAGTCCTTGCACCTCTTCAGCATCTCTCTCAGCTCATGCTGCACTCCCCTCAGCTTCTTCTTGTCTCTGGACCTAAAAGCTCCCTTCTTTTTGTTCAGAAATGCTTTCAGGTCACTCGTGACCCATGGTCTGTTGTTGGAGAAGCAGTGTACAGCCTGTGCTGGCATGGTTTTTGTTATGTCTGTAAATGGGCTGGTATTAGTAAGATGGCGGCCAGGTTGGTTATGAGATAGACCAGGGTGGCTATTACAGGTTTCTGGCGGTGACGCCGCCCAGGGTATAACAGAAAGGGTGGAAGAGGCTCTGCCTCTTTCGTCATGAAGCCACATAGCCAGCAGGAGAGTGCCGTAAGCCTCACCGGGTGAGCCCCTCATACCGTGGCCTAGTTGGTTCGCTGCCTTCACCAACTATCTTGTTGTCCTGAACTTGGGAGAGATGACGTTAGCTGAGGCTGTCGAGCTTGCCCAACAGTTCGAGGCAGCAGAGACCATCGCGAGGGGGTTACTGAAGGGGCCTCTCTGGAGAAGAATGAGTCTTGAGCTAAGGCACTGAGCCTGGACCCCTGTGATGGCAAATGCGGAGAGGATGATTTTGCCTCCGTGGTCAGGGTAAGGTCTGCCCCTGGTACACCAAAATGTTATGGATGTGGGTCCACTGAGCATCGCTATAAGTCCAGAGTGTGCCCGGTGAAAGGAAAGCATTGTGGCAAATGCGGGTTGTTAAACCATTTTGCCAGGGTGTGCTAAAACTTCATATGCAGGAGCCGTGGGAGAGAACCAGGTGCTGCACAGAAGACTCCGACGGTTGTGCATACCGTCTCCCCAGAGACGACAGGGAGGATCGGCTGCACTGTCACACTGGATGGAGTTGAGATTCCGCTACTAGTGGCTACGGGAGCGGTGATTTCTGTCCTGAATCTTGAAACCATGGACAGACCGTTTCCCCACCGACAGATAAGAAGGCAACAAGTGGACTTTTACGGTTATGGGCGGAACAGGTTGGCTATTTTGGGCTACGTTGAGATGGAGGCCCGGTATAAGGACACTGTGGCACCCAGTGTTCGCATTAACGTTTCTGCATCCGGTGTTAATGTTATGGGTTGCAACCTATTTTACAGCCTTGGGTTCTCCATTATGAACGTTTTGGGTGAAGAATGGTCTGGATGTGGACTGTGGGGCCGACCTGTTCTTGCCGTGGAGGGTGCTGAGGTGTGGGATTCGGACTGGGTGGACAATGTGACTTTGGGAGTGCACACACACCACGCCACGCGGAGACCTCTCGGGATGAACCCAATGCTGTCACGCAGGCTGCCCTGGACGAGGGTGCCAGACAGCACGGCGGCACCCCCGATGAGGCTCATCAGGACGAGGTACCAACGCCGTGAGAAAACAGGGCTAGACCGTGGAGTGTGGTTATTGTAAAGCGCTCCCAGTGATGACCTGCCAAGAGAAGACCCAGGAGAGCCCGCGAGATGGAGCGACTGTAGTCAGGGGCCTGTCGCAGGACTGATGATCTGATTAAAAGGAAGTGGGCTCCCTCGAAGACCAAGGTTGAGGCTCGAGTACGTCTAGATCACAGTTGACGCAAGCAGCGGGGACAACCAGAGGCGGTTCCAGGTGGAGCCCAGTCGGATGGAGGCAGATGGGCACAGGTCTGTTCATGTCTGGAGACACCCGAGGGATCTGCGGCTGCCGGAGGTGGAGAGGAGACGGCGCAGCAGGAGCCCTAAAGTGAAGAGACGGAGACGCCTTGAGAGGGATCCATCCGGGGACTGAGGGTTTTATTTTGCATGTGCGTGTCGTTTTCTTCAGTCCTGTTTTGATGTTGGTTTCTATTTGGTGCCCTGGTAAATTGTGTTTTAAAAAAAGGAAAAGTAAGCAGTAAGAGTGAGTGCAGGAGGCGTCCTTCTGATGTATAGTTGTAAATCTATTTTAGTTATTTGCATGTCAACTGTAGATGCCTGTGTGTGCACCGTACTTTAGCATGTTGTATGAATTGGGGTTTTGTGTTAAATTCTGTAGTCTGACCTGTGGCAGCTCTGTGTGAGATTGTCTTAGTGAATTTCTAGAGCTTGCCTGGTTTATTTGACTTATTTTGATTGGCTGTCCTGATTTGGTTTTCTCCGTGTTTGAGTTTGATTTAATTGGATTGTTTTATTTGAGTAGCCCCTTGTTTGTTATACTCTGTGTGCCCATGGTGGGGTGGGAGTTGGGGTGGGAGGCCGCTAATAGAATGTGTCTTGTGCTTTATTGTGTGTGTGTATTGTTTGATGTTGTTAAGGGATTATTTTTAGTTAGAAACACGGCTTTATTGTTTTGTTTGTATGTTCCCCTTTTTCAAGCGGCAGAATAACCCGCTCAGCCGTGTGGGGGGTGCTGGTGGTCTCCCCTCAGCCTTAGTTGTGTGACTGGATAGGTGTTTTATTTATTTCTGTGCATATTTTGATTAGTGCGTGTTTCGGGTGATAATTTTTTTTTTTTTTTGTTACTTATTTGTACCCGTAGGTAGATTTGGTTTGCAGTCTGGTGACAAGCCACCGGCTGCTGGTCGCTGCGTGCGCGAGCGCCCTAAACCTGCATGTTTTTGGTATGCGGGAGGAAACCGGAGAAATCCCGGAGTAAACCCACGCAACACAGGGAGAACATGCAAACTTCCACACAGCTCACTGTTGGTCGGGGGCTGGGATCTGGGATTTTTGAGAGGGAAAAATGTTATGTCTGTAAATGGGCTGGTATTAGTAAGATGGCGGCCGGGTTGGTTATGGGATAGACCGGGGTGGCTACTACCAGTTTCCGGCGGTGACACCGCCCAGGGTATAAAAGAGTGGGCGCAAGAGGCTCTGCCTCTTCCGTCGTGGAGCCACCTGGCCAGCAGGAGCGTGCCGTAAGTCTCTGTATATAGTTAATTGTTATCCTGAATAAACCCCTGTTAACTGAGGTGAGACTCACTCGTCATTCCTACATTATGGACACAACAGTTGTGTCTTCACAGAATCTGATGTATTCTGTGATGCAGTCGGTCATATTGTCTATGTCCACCCCATGTGGTTCACAGAGTACATCCCAGTCTGTCATCTCGAAGCAGTCCTGCAGTGCATCAGTAGCCTTCTGTGTCCACCTCCTCACAGTTCGTGTATAAGCAGGCTGCCTTTGCACAAGGGCAACATACTTGGGTGACAACATGACCATGCAGTAATCTGATTTGCCAATGGGGGGGGTAGAGCTGTGGCACTACATACATCTCTGACATTGGCATACAGGAAATCCAGTGTTTTGTTTTCTCTGGTGGGACAATCAGCAAACTGGTCAAAGTTTGGTAATGTTTGTCCCAATGAGGCATGATTAAAATCACCCGTGATGGCCATAAATGCGTCTGGGTTCTTCTCCAGTAATGTGGCCGTAGTGGAGCTGATGATGTCACAGGCACCGCTGCATCAGCTGACGGAGGGACATAAACGATAATTACTAAGGCACACGTCATTTCTGGTGGCATATAATAAGGTCGCATACTCACAGCCAGCAGTTCAATGTCCGGGCTGCAGCACTTTTTCTTCACATAAATGTGTCCAGGATTACACCACTTTTCATTCACAAGAAGTGCCACTCCTCCTCCCCTCTTTTTCCTGCTACTTATAACATCTCTGTCCTCCCGTATAGTCTTGAAGCCAGGTATCGCTACGTTAAAATCCGGGATCTGTGAGTGGAACCACGTTTCTGTGAAACACATGATACTACACTCCCGATATTCCTTTTGCATCCTGACCAGCGCTGTAAGCTCATCTGTTTTGTTTCTGAGCAATCGCACGTTTCCAGTGATGACCATCAATACAGCCAGCTTATGCTCCCTCCTCCTCCTTCTCACCTTAGTTCCAGCCCTTCGCCTGTGGCGTCTCCTCTTTAGCTCATTCCAGATGAGGGGCTTTGCTCCGGGCAGCAACACTGGCCTCCTCAGCACAATCAGCTGGTTGTGTGTGTAAACAATGCGTCCGCCCCCACCTCTGTTGATCTCCATTGCCCGAGGAAGAGAAAAAACTAAGAGAAAGACCGGGCTAAAATAGAAAAAACTTGGTCCAGTCGTTAGTCTGAATCTTCCTACCGAGCCATGGTTAATAAGAGATACACTCATCATCATAGCAGTCTGTCGGGGGCGACAATGACTGTTATATACAGGAATAAGCAGATAGAAACACAAAGACCCAAGAGAGTTGCTGCTGGTACAGCCACCCTGCTTCCGGCACCATTAAAAAGTGGATGTGCCAGAATTTTCTCCAGTTAAACGAAGACAAAACTGAAATAATAGTTTTTGGAGCCAAAGAAAACTCAAAGTTAGTGCTCAGCTTCAGTCAGTGACTATGTTTACATGTACATTAATAAGCCGGTTATGATAGTATTTCTGGCGTTATCTGATTATTCAAGTAGCCATGTAAACAGAATAATCTGATAAAGGCCTTGTAACCGGGTCATTAATTCAAATGGTTTACCCTCCAATAATCTGTTTATTTGGGGCATGTAAACACAAGAAAACTGATTATCGCCATTATCGGTTTATTTTCAGTAATTGGTTTATTGTGATCATGTAACCGGGGTCAATGATACTAAAAACCAACAAGCCAGAAATTTGTGTGTGGTTCTGGACTCAGACCTGAATTTTAATAGCCACATTAAGACAGTAGTGAAGTCAGTCTATTATCACTTAAAGAACATAGTGAGGATTAAAGGTCTGATGTCTCAGCAGGATCTAGAAAAACCTGTCCATGCCGTTATGTCTGGGAAATAGGGACCAGCAGACATACTGACAGTGCTGAACTGTGGCTTTATTAAAGACAGCTGGTAGCATGTGTAACATACAGAGTGAACTAGCAAGCTATGCTATGCTAACAACAAGAAGGTACAGGTTGTGCATCAGCTAGATGTGGAGCGCCAAAGAGGCCGTCTTCCTTCTGTCCCCTAACATAGGCACGGCGTAATGACGTCATCCGTGCCTGCACCATCACGTCCATGCTGCATATTGTTAATATGGGAATAACTAACATTCACCTCCCCCGTGGGAAAAATCAAAACCCTTATGAGCATTGTGGGAGGCATATAAACTTTCAACAATTCAAACCTGAACCTGGGCCACCAGGTGGACGGCCGGTAGACCCTACATGGTTGAATGAGTTATTCTGCCACTGTGGTCAACCGTGCTCTATCTAAACATTGTAAAATAGAGTCATTGTTGCAGTTCAACTTGAGGGGCCTCAGGCGAGCCCGCGGTGGGCGGGCCCCTGGAGACGTTGGTTGCAGCGGACCTGGGTGTGCTCTCTCCTCGGCGAAGTCCCAGGCTGGGTCCCATACTGGCTGGATCGGTTCCAGCGTTGCAGCTTGGTCTGGGGCAGCCATTCTTACCTTTCGCAGACAGCTAGCATGCCATCTCGAATCACTGGCCGTCTGGAGGGTGGCTGGCCCCAACTGCGCAATGATCTGCATCGGCAGTGACAGGAGCATCTGCAGGTCATCTGGGCATTTGGATCGGCATACCTAAACCCAATCAAGCACTGCGAGTGGCGATCTGTTTGGCTGCACTGCCACTGGCAGGTCATCCGGCACCATCCACACCAACTCCTGTATCGCCAAATCTGTGGCATACGTCGCCAACTGTTCTCGCACCACCCTGGCTTTCAAGTGTCCAAACATGCACTTGTTAGCCAAACAGCGGAGGAGGGCTATGTACTGTAGGACTGACTCGTCTGGTCACTGTCGGCGCTGGTATAACACAAATCTCTGGGAGATTATGCTCTGTGGAGCAGTGAAATGCTTGGGCAATAAGGTGGTACATTTGCTGTAGGTGTCCACAGGGCCCAGTGCTCTAAATGCACGTTGTCTCTGGTTGCCCAGGTTATGAATCAGCAAAGCATCTAGACAACACTTGCTAACATTAGCTAGGTCTGTAGCTGACACGTATGTCTGAAATGACTCAAACTAATGAGGCTATGGGATGGGCGGCTCACCTGGGGTTGCGAGGAACAGTGGTGGGGGTGCCAAGCATGCTTCCATGTCAATATCATAAAAGTTTATCCTTGTCGTCATTGTTATGTCTGGGAATTAGGGACCAGCGTACATGTTGACTGTGCTGAACTGTGGCTTTATTAAAGAGAGCCGGTAGCGCATGTAACATACAGAGCGAACTAACAAGCTATGCTATGCTAACAACAAGAAGGTACAGGTTGTGCACTGGCTAGATGCGGAACGCCAAAGAGGTCGTCTCCCGCTGTCAGTCCCCTAATATAGGCATGGTGCGATGACGTCATCTGTGACTGCGCTGTCATGTCCATGCTGCGTATTGTTAATATGAGAATATCTAACACATGCATTTATCTTCAGTAAGCTGAGCTACTGTAACACTGTCCTCACGGGTCTCCCTAAAAAGTCCATCAGACAGCTGCAGTTAGTTCAGAACTCTGTAGCTCGAGTCCTCACTAAGACCAAGAAAGTGGATCATATAACTCCAGTCTTCAGATCTTTACAGTGGCTTCCTGTCTGTCAAAGAGTAGATTTCTAAATACTGCTGTTGGTTTATAAAGCTCTGAATGGTTTAGGCCAAAAACACATTTCAGATCTTCTGGTCCATTGTGAACTATCATGACTTAAATCAGTTCTACAATAGGTTTGACAATGTAAACTCTAAATATAAAAGTCCAGTGGTGGACCCTCAGTACCAGCAAAGCCTTCTCTGCAGGCCTAAACACAATCAGAATTACATTTACAACCACATTCTTATATTTGTTCCATGAGGATGTATTAAATTATTCCCAGTAGTCTGTTCTCTTCATTTTGTAGCTTTTTCTCTTGGTTGTATTCCTTCCAGTAGTGTAATGCATATTAGAGGTTTTGGGGTTTTTTTGTTCAATCATATTTCAGCCATTTGTGTTGCCAGGGTCAATCAAGTCTGCCTTGGGCCTTCAGGAATTAACAGTGCGGCTCTGTAGGTTAAATTAACTGTTAAACTTGTCCAGTTGATTTAACCAATCAGATGTCTTCTGTATGTCCAGGGGTATGCATAGAAGGCATCTGAGAACGTTGGCATTTTCATGTCTTTTGGATGGATGGTTAGACTCTTCCACCCACAATGCAGAGGATCCTAGCTTGCAAAACACCAGTGCAAGGACTTGCTTAAGCAGCTACAATATACTGCATCTGTTTAAATATAATGGCTGTTTATCCACCCACAGTGGCTGACCGGGGAGAGGAAAATGATTTGGTCACTGATATTTAAAAAAAAAAATAAATAAATAAATAAATTTTCCAGGACAGATTTTTCAAGAAAAGCTGGTCATTGTGAAGAGAGGTCGGCCAACCTCGAAGCTAGCAGGTCCATCTCAGGCGGGTAAAGGATTTGTCAGTCACTTCCATATTAACAGCGAGCGGTATCCTTGGATTACAGCCTCCGAGGAGTGCTGCAAATTATCTTGCTGGAAATGCCTGTTGTTTCCAACTGATCGAGTAGATGCAGTGGTGTGGTTTGTTTTTCTTAAGCCATTCAGAGGTGGACTTGCTGGTGTGTTTTGGATCATTGTCCTGCTGCAGAACCCAAGTGTGTGTCAGCTTGAGGTCACAAAGAGATGGCCAGACATTTTCCTTCAGGATTTTTTGGTAGACCGCAGAATTCATGGTTCCATTTACCATAGCAAGTGCTGCGTCCGTGCAGATGCTGCTGCAGGATTTCCAGCTCAGGCCGTTTTCACAGAAGAAGGCGTTAACATAGCTCAAGTAGGTTCATTTTGTCTTCTTTTAATTATTTAACTTTTGTTCTTAAAGACAAAAATAGAGAGGAGATGTTTTTACCTTCTTTACATGTTTCGACTGTTCACTGCAGCCTTCGTCAGAAGTTATTTTTGTCTTTAACAAGAACAAAAGGTAAATAAGATGTTAACATCAAAAATCTCCTCCTCTGTTGTTTTCCCCGTCAGAGTTTTGCAGAACAGTATGTGCTCATAAATGTCATCAGTACTGACGTATGTCACAAAAGCAACAAGTTGTGCATTTCCACTGACATCTGTGGATTCATCCAGCTTGAGGGAAAAAGCGTCAAGTTTTCCCACAACTTGCTCAACAATGTCTGTTCCTGTTTTATCTACTCTGTGGCAAATGGAGTCATTTAACAAGGGTACAGTTTTGAATTTGTCAGCTGCACTTTTATGAGCAAAGACAACATAAGGGGTCTCCAGGGCTTTGACCGATGTCATGGAGGCTTTCCGAATCGTGTCTTGACATGACGTGAATTCAGAAAGTTTCCTTTTAAAAAAAACTCAGATGGCTCACCAACATGACAGGCGTGATTTGTCTTGAGATGCCGCTGAAGATGTGGTGGCATCATAGGTGTCACATGAAAAGACAGAATAACTGATTCATGTGCTTTCTAGTGATTTCTGAATTCTTTAGTCCATCTTTATTGGCCTTGCGTTTTAAAATGCTGTTTACTTATCAAAATTCAGCAGGGAAGCCTCAGTTAAACAGCTAATCGTGGCTGACAGGGGTAAATTAAAGATTTTCCACCTTTTGCATTTCCTCTAATACTCAGTTGGTAAAAACACCCAAGCCTCAGAAATCATCCATCACAGACACAAAATTGATTTAAGAATAAATCATCGTGTTACATATGGGAATTGTACTTTGGGGCTTGTCGTAGCTCAGCCGGGGTTGGGGGGGTGAGTGACGTCAGGCGGGCTGTGGCTGGGATATACTGAATATTCAATTCAGTTTTATTTATACAGTATAGCGCCATTTCACAACAACAGTCATCTCATAGCACTTTCAAATGTAGGGGAAACCCCACAATTGCAGAAAGACCCCAGCAATCAGGCGATCCCCTGTGAGCAAGCGCTTGGTGACGGTGGAGAGGAAAAACTCCCTTTTAACAGGAAGAAACCTCTAGCAGAACCAGGTTCAAGGAGGGGCAGTCATCTGTTGTGACTGGCTAGGGGGTGAGGGGATAGAGAAGGTGAGAAGAACAGACATGAAGAGAGCAAACATTAAAGGGGAGAAGCCCGGTACATTATTGGAGGTCCCCCGGCTGTCTAAATCTATTAGCAGCATAACTAAGGGAAGATTTAGAGACACATGATCCCTCCTAATTGTAAGCTATATTGAAAAGTAAGGTTTTTACCCTATTCTTAAAAACAGAGATCGAGTCTGACTCCCAAATCCAGATTGGTAACTGGTTCCACAGGAAAGGAGCTTGATAGCTGAAGGCTCTGCCTCCCATTGTACTTTTGGAGATTCTAGGTATTACAAGTAATCCAGCATTTTGGGAGCGTAATGCTGTGTTAGGATGATAGGGTAGTATCAGATCTTTCAAATAAAAAAGGGCCTGATTGTTAAGCGCTTTGTAAGTAAGAAGAAGGATTTTAAACTTAATTCTGAACTCTATGGGAAGCCAATGAAGGGAGGCCAAAATGGGTGAGATATGATCTCTTTTTCTAGTACCTGTTAAAACTCTTGCAGCAGCATTTTGGATCAACTGAAGACTTTTTAAAGATATTTTAGGACAACCTGACAAAACGTTATAATAATCTAATCTAAAGCAAACAAAAGTGTGGATCAGTTTCTCAGCATCACTCTGAGACAAGATGCTCCTAATCTTGGCAATATTACGCAAATGATAGAAGGCAGCCTTAGAAACAAATTTAATATGTGAATTGAAAAGCAGATCTTGATCAAAAATAACTCCAAGGTTCCTCACAGAACTATTAAGAGAAAGAGTAACCGCATCCAAACTAAGAGTTTGATTTGGAAAGGTATTTCTAAGGTTTTTTGGACCAACAAGAATGACTTCAGTCTTATCTGAATTTAATAGCAGGCCAGAAGTGGCTACCTGGCTAGCTAAAACAGGTTAGCCTAACGTGGTGAATAGCCCTGATTGGGGTCTGATTCACCTGTGTGTCTGATCGGGCTTTCGTATTTACCAAGCTAACATTAAGCAAAAAGTTAATATCAGTAAAAGAGATAAAGAGAAAAATTTAAAACGGAGCTAATACAACAAACAAAAACTGACAAGATAACGCTTTGACAGCGCTGTGACAGTTTACAAACAGACACCGACACATGCGCACCGCTTACACATATTGTGCTGTGAAGTTCAATAAAGGAGAGATCAATGTTCAACAGAGAAAGCTCTCCATTCTCCATTATTCAGACGCTACATTTGGCGACGAGGAAAAATAGGAACGTGCAGTAGGAAGCCACCTCCATTCTTACAGTGCCAGGGCACACCGGTTATACCGTGGGCTTGCTGGAGGAACATGTTCGAGGTCTATGTGACGGTGGCTGGACTCGGTAGCATCAGCAAGGAGAGACGGAGGAGCCTGCTAGTACACTACCTCAGCACCGAAGGGCAGCGTATCTTCTTTGGGCTGTGTGGCAGCGGTTCGCTGGAAGACGGAATTCTTTGACTGTCAACAGCGAGCGGGTGAGTCCATGCAGTCGTTTGTTATGGAGCTACGCAGCTTAGCGAAGGAGTGCACCTATGGGCCTATCGAAGAGGAGCTAGTGAGGGATAAGCTAGCTCACAGCATCAACAACACGTGGCTGAGAAGCATGCTAAGGCTAACCCTCGACACTAGAAGGTGTGTTGGACTTAGTCAAGTGAAGGGAATCCACGACCCTGCAGAGGCTAATAACATCTGGTAGCGAGGAGCTGACTGCTTGTGGTTTCCCACCGAGAACAACAGTTAGCATGCTAACTAGGCCTTGAAGATGAGCTAAGAAGAAGAAAAGGTGGACAAAGGCACATAACAGGACCCACACTTTATCCCCTCGCCTAGTGATGGCGGACCCCAGCGGCACTGGACAGGTGTGTGTGGCACACATAGGGAAGGGGCCGCTAAAGTGGTATGTGCTTCAGCTCAACGGGGTCAACATGCCCCTTATGGTGGATTCGGGGGCCGATAGATTGATCTTGTGCTTGGCTACACTGAGGAGGCTGTTCCCTACGAAGGCTATCAGTGCTGACGCAGTGAAGATGTTCAGGTATGAACATGCGGAGATTGAGATGGTGGATGCAGTAGAATTCTCGGTGACATGTGGACCGAAGACGGTGTCCAGATTCACCTTCCAGGTGGCACGCCATGGGGCAGACCTATTGGGAATCGACCTGCTGGGGGTGCTGGGTTTCTCCACCTCCGCTGGCCAGCGTTGTTTAGGGGCCTTGGTCATATCAGAGCTTTTCACCATCACCCTCTCATCAACGGGAGCGTGACACAGAGGATTCAGCAACTGTGGTGACTCCCCCTTGCGCTGCGGGATGAGGTCGCAGCGTAACTGTCCAAGCTGCTGGAGTCCGGCATCATCGAGAAAGTGGACGCCTCGCCCTGATATCCAACCTGATGGTGGCCAAGAAAAAAGGGAGAGGCATCAGATTGTGCATAGACCTCCGGATGGTGAACAAGGCAGTCATTCTGGACAGATACCCCCTCCTGACCATGCAGGAGCTCACGGCAATGTTCAGTGGGTCGCAGGTTTTCACGAAGTTGGACCTCCGCCAGGGCTACCTGCAGGTGCCACTCCACCCGGACAGCAGGAACCTGACAGCGTTTGTGACCAACATGGGGGTTTTCAGGTATACCCGGATGCCTTTCGGCCTGAGCTCTGCACCCAGTTGTTTCCAAAAGGTCATGCCAACGATGCTAGCCGGTCTCAGGGGCATGGTGGCATATTTAGATGACATTGTGCTGCATGGTGCGTCGTGGGAAGAACATGACAAGAGGCTGGAGAGGGTCCTAGAAACACTCCAAGAACATGGAGTTACCCTGAATGGCGAGAAGTGCATCTTCGCAGCGGATGCCATAGAGTTTGTGGAGTTTCGACTGACTGGAAGAGGGCTCCAACTACTACATTCAAACGTGGAGGCAGTTCTGCGCATCCCAGACCCTTCCACGCCTGCTCAGATCTAGTCTTTTCTGGGCATGGTTAACTTCTATGGACGGTTCATTCCTCGCTATCCGGAAATGATCAAACCCCTCCGGGCTCTGTTGAAGCAGGATGCACCGTGGGAGTGGACCCCATCCTGCTTGGCGGCGGTCGCCAAGTTGAAGCAACAGCTCACCTCTCCACCGGTGTTGGCTCATTTTGACCCCAATCAAGTAACCATTGTGACCTGCGATGTGTCCGGTTCGGCGCTGAGGGCAGTCATCTCCCAGGTGCAGGATGGCACGGAATACCTGGTGGCATTCCCATCAAGGTCCCTCTCAGCAGCAGAACAGAAATATGCCGTGGATGAGAGGAGGCACTGGCCTGCATCCGGGCATGTGAGAGGTGGCACATTTACCTCTACGGGCGCCACTTCACCCTACAGACCGACCACCGGGCGCTCACAACTTTGCTGGAGACGTCAGGGTCGGGGCACAGGCCGCTGAGGATCCACAGGTGGTCCGAAAGGCTGAGAGCTTATAATTGCACCACCAAGTTCACTCCAGGCAAAAATAACATTGTGGCAGACCTCTTGTCTCGCGCCACGGTTAATTCCTCCCTAGCGGACGATGGTGATGATGACCCAGCTGAGGCAGACCTGATCCACGTACTGTACGGAACCCTCCAGAAGATGGTATCTCCTCAGAAACTCAGGGAAGAGTCGGAACGGGATCCCGTGCTGGCGAAATTACGCCCGGCAATCAGAGAGGGTTGGCCAGCAGAGGTGCAGGGCGAGTTAGCATCTTATCACCAGGTCAAGGATGAACTGAGCTGCTGGAATGAGGTGTGCATGGCCAGAGGACAATGCGCCCTGATCCCGTCGTCCCTGAGGGCACGTGTCCTGACGATGCTGCACGAGGGTCATCTGGGGGTAGTCAAGATGAAGCAACGCAGTAGGGACTCTGTCTGGAGGCTGGGCATCGATAAGAACATCGAGGCCATGGTGAAACACTGCGTGCCATGCCTGGAGAGCGGCAAGACTGGCGTACTACCTCCCCCACCCCTATGGCCGGTGCCGAACCCAGAAGGACCTTGGAAGCATGTTGAGCTGGATATCTGTGGCGAGCTGCATGCAGCGCCTTCGAATAGCCGGTTCCTGCTTGTGGCCTATGATGTGTTCTCAAAGTGGCTGGAGGTGCTTCCAACCAACTCTGTCACGATGGAGGTGGTCACGGGGTTCCTGGCATCTCTGTTTGCTAGATGGAGAACCCCAAGCACGGTTACGACGGACAATGGCCCGCAGTTTGTTTCCGGTGCTTTTGAGGAGTTTCTGGGTAGCAGAGGTGTGGAACATGTTAAGATGGCATTCTATCACCTGCAGGCCAATGGAGGTGTTGAGCAGTTCAACAAGACTTTGAAGAATGGGCTAAGAGCCCATTTGGCGGATGGTTTCGCATTCTCGGATGCCCTGCAGAACACGTTGCTGCACTATAGAGCATCTGTCCACACCACGACAGGCTGTTCCTCGGCGGCCCTTTTGCTGGGGCGTGAGTTGCCCTTGCCGGTGAACTGGCTGAGACTGCCAACGACGCATTCTCGGGAAGACACGGAGACAGTGTGGAACCGGGTCACCAGGCAGCAACGTAAAATGAAACGGAGATTCGACAGGAAGCACAGGGCAAGGGACCATGGACTGAGGGAAGCAGACCGGGTATGGATCAAACACCCTGTCCGCGCCCACAAGCTGCAACCACTGTGGACGGGGTCACGGTAGATGATGAGGCGGCAGGGCCTGGACACGTTTGAGCTTGAGGACAGGTCTTTGTGGCACACCAGTAGGCTTAGAAGGTCGCCACTGGAGCAGAGAACTGAAGCTGCAGCTGGACGTTTCAGTGAGAGCTGGGACTGGGGGGTCCTGACTGATGAGGGCCCACAAGCAAGGCCGATGGTGCCAGGTGCAGGGTCCCTTCCTAGGGGACACCCAGCTAGAATTCATCGGAGGCCTAGGTACCTGGTGGACTTTGTTACAAGGACTGTTATGTTTGACGCCAGTTGGGACTAGCGGCAAAATAATCCTCTCCAACAAGGCGGGGCATTCTGGCAGTCTACCCAGACACCCATGGAGTTAATCTGTCTATAGTTATACAGTGGGGCAAAAAAGTATTTAGTCAGCCACCAGTTGTGCATGTTCTCCCACTTAAAAGATGAGAGAGGTCTCCAATTTTCATCATAGGTATACCTCAACTATGAGAGGCAAAATGAGAAAAAAAATCCAGAAAATCACATTGAAGGATTTTTAATGAATTAATTGGTAAATTCCTTGGTAAAAGAAATATTTGGTCACCTAAAAACAAGCAAGATTTCTGGCTCTCACAGACCTGTAACTTCTTCTTTGAGAGGCTCCTCTGTCCTCCACTCGTTACCTGTATTAATGGCACCTGTTTGAACTCGTTATCAGTATAAAAGACACCTGTCCACAACCTCAAACAGTCAGACTCCAAACTCCACTATGCCCAAGACCAAAGAGCTGTCAAAGGACACCAGAAACAAAATTGTAGACCTGCACCAGGCTGGGAAGACTGAATCTGCAATAGGTAAGCAGCTTGGTGTGAAGAAATCAACTGTGGGAGCAATTATTAGAAAATGGAAGACATACAAGACCACTGATAATCTCCCTCGATCTGGAGATCCACACAAGATCTCAACCCATGGGGTCAAAATTATCACAAGAACGGTGAGCAAAAATCCCAGAACCACACGGGGGGACCTAGTGAATGACCTGCAGAGAGCTGGGACCAAAGTAACAAAGGCTACATCAGAAACACACTACGCCGCCAGGGACTCAAATCCTGCAGTGCCAGACATGTCCCCCTGCTTAAGCCAGTACATGTCCAGGCCCATCTGAAGTTTGCTAGAGAGCATTTGGATGATCCAGAAGAGGATTGGGAGAATGTCATATGGTCAGATGAAACCAAAATAGAACTTTTTGATGAAAACTCAACTTGTCGTGTTTGGAGGAGAAAAAACACCATACCTACTGTGAAGCATGGGGGTGGAAACATCATACTTTGGGGCTGTTTTTCTGCAAAGGGACCAGGACAACTGATCCGTGTAAAGGAAAGAATGAATGGGGCTATGTATCGTGAGATTTTGAGTGAAAACCTCCTTCCATCAGCAAGGGCATTGAAGATGAAATGTGGCTGGGTCTTTCAGCATGACAATAATCCCAAACACACTGCCCGGGCAACGAAGGAGTGGCTTCGTAAGAAGCATTTCAAGGTCCTGGAGTGGCCTAGCCAGTCTCCAGATCTCAACCACATAGAAAATCTTTGGAGGGAGTTGAAAGTCCGTGTTGCCCAGCGACAGCCCCAAAACATCACTGCTCTAGAGGAGATCTGCATGGAGGAATGGGCCAAAATACCAGCAACAGTGTGTGAAAACCTTATGAAGACTTACAGAAAACGTTTGACCTCTGTCATTGCCAACAAAGGGTATATAACAAAGTATTGAGATGAACTTTTGGGATTGACCAAATACTTATTTTACAGAGGAATTTACCAATTAATTCATTAAAAATCCTTCAATGGGATTTTCTGGATTTTTTTTCTCATTTTGTCTCTCATAGCTGAGGTATACCTATGATGAAAATTGGAGACCTCTCTCATCTTTTAAGTGGGAGAACTTGCAAAATTGGTGGCTGACTAAATACTTTTTTGCCCCACTGTACATGTACATAATTTTGAAAAAAAAAAATGATTGTGACGTTTATGTGATGAGTTTTATGTTTACTGGTTTATTGAAATGGGGTGGGGTCTGGAACTTTGTAAGGGGGGGGGGATGTTACATATGAGAATTGTACTTGGGGCTTGTCGTAGCTCAGCCGGGGTTGGGGGGGTGAGTGACATCAGGCAGGCTATGGCTGGGATATATGTTGTGCTGTGAAGTTCAATAAAGGAGAGTTCAATGTTCAACAGAGAAAGCTCTCTGTCCTCCATTATTCAGACGCTACACATCCCACACACAACATCACTAAATTCACTTTTGGTACGTGGTGAGGAAGATCATAAATATGCAAATGGACCACTCAGCTGCTCCGAAAACCATGAATGCATGAAGGACAATAAAGCACCTGATTATCAGACCGTTTCTCCTGCTGCAGAGTTCTACAACCTCAGTGTGATTTAGGAAGAGCAGCCCTGTCAAAGTCCTAACTCTCAGCCAAGTTGACTCTGACAGGGTGGAGGAATGAGTCCTGGCTGCAGGAACCTGGAACAGCTGATAGAGACAGCTGAGGCAGAGTTAAAGCCCAGAAGACCTCTGACATCTGCTGACAGCTAGCAAACTGTCACCCAGAAGTCTCGATGACATCTGATGACTGCTCTTCTATGTGGTTACGCATTCTTCAGTGACTCCATGACTCAGTTTCCTTCCACTTAAGAGTTTTGTAACGTGCCTGACCTGTGGTAACCTCGAGTAATGAAGGGCACCAGAGAGATGCTCATAATTCTTCAAGAGCACTTCAAGAACACATCGTACAGCAATAGCCAGCCTCAGAGCACCCCGTAGTAAATCACAAATGAGGAATGTGGATAGAATAAATATCAGAGTAGTTTTTGTGGTGTTTGTTCAGGACAATCCAGATGTCATTTTAAGCACCCTGAGGTCCAAGCCATCACTAAAGATGACAAGGAAGGACCTTATAAGACAGCAAGTGAAGTTTGATGAAATGGCTAAATGTTTTCAGTTTTAATAACAACCCTTTTTTTTTTTTTACCATAAAAGTACTATGTTGTTACCACTTACTTTGTTCTAATTTTATAATTACTAGGGATGAGCCAATCCGCGGTATCGGGTTCGATCCAGGCAAAATGGCTGGACTGGTATTGGTAAAGAATAAAAGTAATTTACCGATTTGACACATTACTATATAGAGTACTTTATTGATTCCAAACTGGAAAATTACAGATGTTGGGGCAACAGTGGGAATCAAACCCATGCCTCCGAAGAGACTGGACTCAGCCCAGTTTTTCCCCATTACCTACCTTGACCACTGAGCTATTAAAATGAAGGCGCTCTCACCGTTCTCAGCCACGTTGCGTGTGGCTTTCGTAAACAGAAGCAATGAGTGTCACGTGTCACTGGGGCCTGTTTGGGACTCACCTCGGTATGTTTGCTGTGTAAAATTATGCAACTGTTTCACGGGGTGGTACCAGTGTTTACAATTTTAACACCACAAACTTGATAAAACACTTGCAAAAGTATCACGGTAAAGGAGTTTGCTAAATTCCGTCAAGAACCGAGAAGAAGGAAGTGTGTCACACATCAGCAGCTGCTGCTTTTCCAGCTCGGAGGTAATGACTGGTTGCATTTTGTACACATGTGCAAGGGGGAGCTGAAAAGTTCATAGGCTGACTAAGAAAGAGTTATGTCTTTGAGGATCAAGAAGACGTCACGTGTCACTGGGGCCTGTTTGGGACTCACCTCGGTATGTTTGCTGTGTAAAATTATGCAACTGTTTCACGGGGTGGTACCAGTGTTTACAATTTTAACACCACAAACTTGATAAAACACTTGCAAAAGTATCACGGTAAAGGAGTTTGCTAAATTCCGTCAAGAACCGAGAAGAAGGAAGTGTGTCACACATCAGCAGCTGCTGCTTTTCCAGCTCGGAGGTAATGACTGGTTGCATTTTGTACACATGTGCAAGGGGGAGCTGAAAAGTTCATAGGCTGACTAAGAAAGAGTTATGTCTTTGAGGATCAAGAAGACAGCTTCTATATATTCTTCCGGTTCTGGCGCCACACGAGTTGGCTGCCTTTTGCAACAGCAGCTCAATTCTGAGTCTTTTTATCTTCCTTCTTCTTTCTGATCCGGTGATAACTTTCTGATCCAGCACACCTTTCACTCTATATATATATCACGGACACACAGATCGCCCCAAAGGTCTCCCGAGTCGGCAGACGGAGCATCTGTTTACAGCAGGAGACGATACAGCAGGGAAGAGCTAGCTAGCACTCAACCGCCACCCAGTGCTAACGGAGAAACTCGACATACCGGGGAACTGAAGCGAAAACAACGCGGGTGCCGGGCTGGAGTTCAGGTGGCGTGCAAGAAATATAAGACAGAATAATAAAGAGCGATGGCAAGAACCAAGCAGACCGCCCGTAAATCTACTGGAGGAAAAGCCCCCCAGGAAGCAGCTGGCCACCAAGGCTGCTCGAAAAAGAGCTCCGGCCACCGGCGGAGTGAAGAAGCCTCATCGTTACAGGCCCGGTACCGTGGCTCTGAGAGAGATCCCTCGCTACCAGAAATCCACGGAGCTGCTCATCCGTAAGCTGCCCTTCCAGCGCCTGGTGAGGGAGATCGCTCAGGACTTCAAGACCGACCTGCGCTTCCAGAGCTCCGCCATCATGGCTCTGCAGGAGGCCAGCGAGGCCTACCTGGTGGGTCTCTTGAGGACACCAACCTGTGCGCCATCCACGCCAAGAGGGTCACCATCATGCCCAAAGACATCCAGTTGGCCCGCCGCATCCGCGGAGAGAGAGCTTAGACTTTCTGCTGCACATCCACCAACCACAATGCTCCGCACTGTGTGTCTATATATATATATTTATAGTAATATGTACATATGTATACTAGCTGCTCTTGTTTTTTCTTGCCTTCTGATTGTTGCTCTGAGTGTTGCTATCCCTGTGCTGTTGCAATCCTGGAATTTCCCCATTGTGGGACTAATAAAGGCTTATCTTATCTTATACCGCAGGGATCTACGTGCTGTAACACCGATGTTGAAATGTTGAAAAATAAACCACATTTGGTCAAATTTGACCACTGCATCATGGTCAGCCTATGAACTTTTCAGCCCCCCCTCATACATATACACGCATATACATATATATGTCTCATGAACGTGATGGTACTGTGTCGATCCACCATCTGAGAGCCCCTTAAGAACACGCTGCACCTCATCAATCAGCTGAGCATGAGAAAGCCACCAGCTGTGTCCGATTACCTGATGAGAGGATTGCATAACCAACAATGAGTCGACTGTGCGACGATAGTACTGCGCTCACCCAGAACATTTAAACTTGACTGGAGCATGGAAACTACAGGGTACCTAAATGGGAAGTACAGGGTATTTCAATATTAGCATCAGTGTACCTTTATGGTAAAAATGGTTTATTAGCCTCAACTTACACTGTATTTGCACAGTTTTCCTCCAATACTTACATTAAAAGTGCATAGAAATTTTATAGTTTACTGGCTGTGTTATAAAGTGTAACCACAACATTTTATTGGTAAATTTTTGATTTTTTTATTTACTAAGATGTTTGGCTTTTTGATTTGTAAGAAGAAGCCAACTTTATTGTCATTCAGTCCATACAGCCAATTATGTACAGTGGAAGAAAATCACATTTCTCCTATCTACAATGTTAATCACATCTAGAATCAGAGGGGTCACTGCCATGCAAGGCGTCGCCACAAACAACTTTTCCTTTCCCCGTTCTATTATGCTGAGCACCAAGCCAGAAGGCAGGAAGTACCATTTTTATATGACCCAGCAGGGGCTTGAACCCACAACCTTCCAGTTGCGGGGGAGATGCTCAACCAACTAGGCCACCACTCTGGTGCAAGTTTTTGCTCATAAATTTGCAAACTTTTCCTACATAAATTATAACTTAAGCGGAAATTTGTGACTTTCTTGTAAACTGGCAGTTTTTTACTCTTAAATATGTTAAATTGTCTGGTAAATTTGAGACTCTTTATTAATTTGTGGAAGGACTGTAAAAGAAGACAAGGTACAAATTTAAAAGATGAGGAAGAGCCAAGATGCAATTTCTGTCCATGGAGCTTGAGGTTTTTATTTTTTACAGACATCCATCAAGGCTATTCAAAACATCTCAGCCTTCCTTCTTGATAATACCTGCAATTATTCACTATTTCCACCCTAAAATAACCTTAAAGTGTTTCTGAAGAGGGTCTTAATGCATTTCCTGTTATTATCTGACATCCTTTCTTCTGCCTGTGTGCCTAACAGGAGGTGAAGTATTTCCAGTTTCCCGGTGAGCTGCTGATGAGGATGCTGAAGATGCTGATCCTCCCACTGGTTGTATCCAGGTACATTTGCGCTTCTGTGAGAACACTCTCACATGGGATCACAGTATGTGTAGTTTCACATTTGCATAAAAATAGTAGCGAGGCACACATGAAAATGCTGTTACTGATTATATCTGCCAAGTTTTCGGTTTCTCTGATAGCAACATTAGGCAAAAGCTACTGACCCGAGTTCAATAAAAATTGGCGGAAGGGTGGAATTTGGATGACAGAAGAACCCAGTAGATTTTGGTGCAAATTAACAAATCACTTTTTAAAAAGCATCCTTGACTGAAAATTCTGTTTTTGTAGGATTTGACCTTCTAAAAAGCATCTATTGTTCATGTGATTATCAAAAAATGTCAAAACTCTCACTTCTCTGAAAACAAAGCACAAGGCCTTTATCTCCTGTTTCTCGCCAAGAAGCCATTTTAAGTCTTCTGGGTATTTTCCTGTACATAAAGAAATGGGAAATGTACCTCCAGTGTCATCATAAACCTTTCTATATCATGTTACATAGCCGGATAAAATGACTTTGAACCACCAGTTCTAATGCAGAAATGCATTAAAAAAAATCTCAAATTTGCAACTTTTTAATCATAATTTTGCAAAAATTTGTTAATTTGCAATTTTCCCTAAATTTTCAACTTTTTTCTCATAAATATTCAACTATATCATCCATCTATCCATCCGTCGGCCTCCGTCGGTCTATGATGACCATGGAAGAGAATCCTAAACGTCTACTCTGCTGGAACAGCACCACCTGTGGCTGAACAGGCCGATGCGCGAATGGCAGTCCCTGTCACACAGGTCGCACTTGTGGGTGGTCTCCGTGCTGCTGGGTCTGTGGCGGTTCTTCCTGCGGGTCCTTTTTTCATCTGCTGCAGCAGTCAGTTTCTCTTCACTCGCCTTGAGCTGTCTGGTCAGGGTGCCTCTCCATTTGGAGCGGTCCGTTGCAAGGTCCTCCCAGCATTCTGTGTTGATCTCCAGGGCCTTCAGGTCTCTCTTGCAGACGTCTCTAAAGCGCAGCTGTGGGTGGCCAACGTCTCTCCTGCCAGTCGCCAGTTCTCTGTAGAGGACGTCTTTGGGGATTCTGCCATCCTCCACACGGTGAACGTGGCCTAGCCAGCGGAGCCTGCGCTGCCTGAGTAGAGTGAACATGGAGGGAAGGCCGGCGCAGGACAGAACTTCTGTGTTGGGCACTTTGTCCTGCCAGGATATGTCCAGGATGTGGCGAATGCAGCGCAAGTGGAAGGAGTTCAGTCTCTTTTCCTGCCGGGCGTATGTTGTCCACGTCTCACTCCCATAGAGCAGTGTGCTGATGACGCAGGCGTTGTACACTGCCATCTTCGTCTTGATAGAGAGTTTGGGATTCTCCCACACTCGTGTGGTGAGGTGAGCGAGTGTGAAGGCTGATTTTCCAATCCTCTTGTCGATCTCTGTATCAAGGGAGAGGTTGTTTTTTTTTCCACAATATCTTTATTGAACCTTTTTTTTTTTTTTTAACAAACATGATACAAACAATCAAACACCAACACTAAAGTACTACAAAAAAAAAAAAAATGCACTAAAAACACCAACAACCACCAACAAAATCAAGTCTTCAACAATGCTCCTCTGTTTAGTCTAGACAATCCAATACATAAGTATACAAATTATGTTCACCAGTTTGGAATTTACAAGGTCCACACACATCATTCACCTTCTTCTTCAAGAGTTATGTTTAAATTTTTTACATAATCAATAAAAGGTCTCCATATATTCTCAAACACAATTTCCTTTGATTTCAGTATATATGTTATTCTTTCTAATGGAAGGTTTGTTAACATCTGTCTTAACCACTGAGTCACATCTGGTCTATGAGTCTTTTTCCATAATAGTGCAATACATTTTTTGGCATTAAGCAAACTGAGGTCTATGAATGTTCTTTCACTTTTATTAAAATTATGCTTTTCTGGGTACAGACCCAACAAAAACAGTTTAGGATTCAATATGATTTGTTTTGAGATTATTTTTTCAATTGTTACCCTCACCTCCTCCCAAAACATTCTTATTAATCTACATTCCCATAAACAATGAAATAGGGTTCCTTTACTTTCCATGCATTTTGTGCATGTATCTGGTATATTTTTGTTATATCTATTTAACTCCTCCGGTGTAACATACATCCGCATTAACCATTTGAAATGTATCAATTTAAGGCGTGCATTTATTGATTTGGTTTGAGCTTCTGTACAAGCCAATTCCCATTGTTCCTCTGAAATTTCAGTTTGCAGATCTTCTTTCCAGTAGTTTAATCTTTTCAGTGAATTTTCACTTGAAGATAGTGTCAATGAGTTATAAAACTCTGAAATAATACCCTTTCTTTTACTATCTTTCATCATCATTTTTTCCAAGGATGAATAAATAGGTCGAGTGAGAGCTTTATTTTGATTTGATCGAATAAAGTTTCTAAGTTGAAGATATTTAAAAAAATGTGTTCTATTGAGATTAAATTTGATCCTCAGCTCTTCAAAAGACATTATGTTGTCTGCACATGGCAAATATAAATCCTGAATCTTTTGTATCCCTTTTAAATTCCATACTTTAAATACAGCGTCCGCTCTCCCTGGTTTAAAATATTGATTACCCCATATTGGACTAAATTGTGACAATAACTGTGGTTCTTTTAAATAGTTTTTAGCTTCACACCATATTTTGATCATATGCTTTACAAATGGATTTTTAACTTGTTTTTGTAATTTTTTTGCCGAATCTGAGTATATGAAAATGGGAAGAGGTAAAGGTAAATTGTATGATTCCATTTCAGTCCAGTGAGGGAGATCATTTGATGAAAAATAATATGTCATAGACCTCAGTTGTGCCGACCAATAATACAACATAAAATTTGGACATTTCAGACCTCCACGATCAAATGGTAAATATAATAAAGACAAACGTAATCTAGCCCTCCTGTTGTTCCATATAAATTCCACTAACTTTTTTTTTATTCTTGAGAATAGATCTAAAGGTGGTGATAAGGGAATGTATTGAAATAAATAAAGTATTTTAGGTAAAATATTACTTTTAAGTATATTGATTCTCCCGATCATCGACATTGGTAGTGACATCCATCTCTGAGTTAACTCATTGATATCTGACATTAAGGCTTCATAGTTGACGCTGGCGACTGATTCTAGCTTAGGCATAATTTGGATTCCTAAATATTTAAACTGATTTACAACATTGAATTGATTTACCTCAGGGGCTGGGTAATTTCTCTGGGTCTCATTTAGCATTAATATTGAAGATTTAGTTTTATTTATTTTATATCCTGATATTTCCCCAAAATTCTTTATTAAATTCAACAAGGTTGGAATTGATTTTTTTAGATTCGACATAAAAAAAATTATATCATCGGCGTACAGGGAGATTTTATGTTCTGTTGGTCCAACTTTAATTCCATATATTTGTGAATGTAAACGTATCGCTATCGCTAAAGGTTCAATTGCCATAGTAAACAGTAAAGGTGAAAGTGGACAGCCTTGTCGACATCCTCTATTGATTTTTATTGGTTTTGAAATATTGTTATTTGTTAGGATTTCTGCTGTACCATTATTGTATATTATTTGAACCCATTTTATGAAATTATTTCCAAGTCCAAACCTTTGTAGGACTTCAAAAAGAAAGGGCCATTCAACTCTATCAAAGGCCTTTTCGGCGTCCAATGATAGGAGAGCTGTATCCGGTGCTTCTTTATTAAAATAAATAATATTAAATAGTCTTCTTACATTATGGAAGCCTTGTCTACCCTTTATAAAGCCATTCTGATCTCGATTAATAATATTTGGTAAAATTTCTTGTATTCGTCTTGCTAAAATTTTACAGATTATCTTAAGGTCGGCGTTTAATAGGCTTATTGGTCTCATATTTTCACATTTATTAGAGGGCTTACCTGGTTTTGGCAGCAGTATAATTAAGGCATTATTTATGTATGATGGTAAATTATTATTTTGAAATGCTTCTAAAACCATTTCCAAAAAAGGTTTTATTAATTTATTCTTAAATTTTTTATAAAGGTCAACTGGAAGACCATCTGGTCCTGCACTTTTTCCTGATTTCATATTATCAATGGCTAGCCCAACTTCTTCTTGACTAATTTTAGACTCCAATATCTCCCTGTTTTCATTTGGTATACACGGTATAGATAGTTTGTTCAAAAACCCATTTAGTTTTGTTAAATCAGGTTCATTTTTGGTATCATATAATTTTTCATAGTAATCTCTAAAGGCTCTATTAATTTCTAAAGGATCTATAACTACCTGTCCGTTACTTATAATACTGGTAATTGGTGTTTTAATTTCCAATTGTTTAATCTGCCATGCTAATAATTTTCCTGATTTTTCACCTTGTTCATAAAAAGATTGTTTCAATCTTAGAAGACTCGAGGCAGCTCTATTCGCTGATTTTTTGTCGTATTCAGCTCTCAAAATCAGTAATTCATTCTCCAACCTTGGGTCACTTCCTGCATACACTTTTTCCTGAAGACTTTTTATTTTATGTTCCAATTTAGCTCTCTCCTCTCGAGTCTTCTTAGATTTTGATCCTGTATAACTAATAATATGTCCCCTAATAAAAGCTTTGAAAGCCTCCCACTTTACACATGCTGATGTTTGTGTAGTATTGAAGTCAAAGAACTCGTCTATCTGTTTTTCTATATACTTGACAAATTCCTCATCCTGAAGCCATTTATGCTGAAATTGCCATCTACCTGATTCCTTTGTCAATTTTTTATCTACATATATTAGACAACAGGGTGCATGATCAGAGATCACGATGTTATCATAAAAGCAGTTTTGAATCTTGGACCTTAATTCTGTGGAAATCAAAAAATAATCAATACGTGAGAATGTCTTGTAGGTACTGGAATAACAAGAATAGGCTTTAACTTGTGGTTTCATTTCTCTCCATATATCTAACAATCTCAATTCTTTCATAAAATGATTAATAGTCATCCTACATCCAATGTGCGTACAATCCAGTCCTGTTGATCTATCCACACCTGGATTCAATGTACAATTAAAATCCCCTGCTATTATATGTTGCCCTGTAAGTGATGATAAGATGAGAAATAAATTAGCAAAGAACTTCTGATCATCTATATTGGGACCATATAAGTTCACAAGATTTATATTTTCTAATAGCAAAGAACCTTGAATGATTACATATCTTCCAAATTTGTCTCCAATTACATTTTTCACTTGAAAAGGAACTGATTTATGTATGAGAGTCATAACTCCCCTGGCTCGGGATGAAAATGAAGAGGTGAATACACTTCCCTGCCATCTACTCCTAATTCTTTTAACATCCTCCTCTATCAGATGAGTTTCTTGTAAAAACACAATTCTTGAACCCATGTCCTTTATTTTATTCATAACTTGTTTAAGTTTTTTTTAAATTTTGTAGACCTCTGCAATTCCATGAAGTTAAATTAAGATTAACACTTTGGTCCATGATCAATAGAGAGTTTGGGATTACCTTGCAGTGTAAACATGCTCATACAGAGAAGCAAAAACATAAGTGGTTGAACATTCATCCTACAAACTACACACAAACAAATTTCCCCTTCCCACACTTGTGGCAAACCCCCCAAAATCAAAAGAAAAATTCTGTCTCCCGATATAGCCATCGACCGTTCCACACCCACGGGGAACAGCCTAAGCCACTCCTTCTTCATCCTCCCAATCACCCTAACTCTACTGCTTTTAATGACGTAACATTAACTCTCCTCTGTAGTTTTCCAACTTAACTCCAAAATTTTTAACAACTTTGTACATCATAGTTTTTTTTTTGTTTGTTTGTTTTGTTTTTGTTTTGTTTTTTTAATATATAATACAATCTATATTTTGTAAACTTACTATTTACTTCAAGTCAGTCAGATGCCTGTGCAAATGCTTAATTATTCTACCTTATATTTTGTTCATGCTTAGCTCCCACCAGTCTCTTCTTCTTCTTTGATCTTCTTGATGAACTCCTGCGCCTCCTCTGGGGTCTTGAAGATGTGGGTTCTGCCCTCATACGTGGTCAGCAGTCTCGCAGGATAGATTACACCATGACGAATCCCAAGGTTGCGCAGCTCCTTACGTACGGGATCAAACTGCTTCCTCAATTGCTGGATTCCTGTGGCCAAATCTGGGTAGAACCGCACCTGCTGGTCCTGGTGTTTAATCTCTCCTTTTTTAGCTCATGCAGCGTTGAAGATCTTCATCCTGTCTCTGTTGCTAAGAAACTTCATAATTAAGGTCCTCGGCGGTCCCTTATCTCTCCGTGGGCCAATACGATGTGCTTTTTCCAGAATCACTGCTGATTGCAACTCCTCGCTGCCCAGCACCTCCGGAATCCACTTTTCCAGAAAGGAACATACGTCCCGACCTTCTGATTCCTCTGGAAGACCCACCAGCCTCAAATTATTCTGTCTCGACCGAGATTCCAAATCCAAAATATTATCTTCCAGAGATTTTTTTTTTTTTTCCAAAGTGCGCACCTTTAATTGAAGACGGGTGACGTCATCTTCAGCACTAGCGAGACGGAGCTCCATCTGCGCCGTTCGTTCTACACAGTCACCCAATTCCTTTCTTATTCCTTCCAACGCTGTCATAATCCCATCAAATCTAGAGGAAAAGTCCGCTCTCATTGAACTCATGGCAGCCATCAGCGCATCTGCGCCATTCCCCGCAGATATCGCACCGTTGCCAGCCTCCTCCGCCATATATGGAGTTTTGTTTGCTGCGTCACAGACCTGAAAGTCCGTTAATTTGGACTGTTTCGGCGGCTCGCTTTTTCCTTTTCCTGGTTTTCCGGCCTTAGGCTTCGCCGACATATCCTCGCCCAAATGCTGGGATACGTTCTGTCCCAAATGAGAGAGTTATTTGCCGATTTTTTTTTTTTCCAGGAGCAGAGCAGAGCGAGACACGTCCGTCCTACGTGGCAGCCATAACCGGAAGTCACCAAGGGAGAGGTTGTTGCTGATCGTGGACCCCAGGTACGTGAACTGATTCACGACCTCCAGCTCGTAGTCGTCGATGGTGATGGTTGATGGTGCTTCCGAGCCTTGCGCCAAGACGTTAGTCTTCTTCAGGCTGATGGTAAGCCCGAAGTCTTTGCATGCCTGGGAGAAGCAGTCCATCAGGGTCTGAAGCTCCTGCTGTGTATGGGTTGCGACTGCAGCGTCGTATGCGAACAGCACGTCTCTGATTAAAGCCTCGCGTACTTTGGTTCTGGCTTTCAGGCGGGCGAGGTTGAAAAGCCTGCCATCAGATCTTGTGTGCAGGTAGATTCCCTCTGTTGCTGTGCTGAAGGCATGCCTCAGGAGCATAGCAAAGAAAATCCCAAAGAGGGTTGGCGCAAGTACACAGCCCTGTTTCCCTCCGCTGCGTATGTTGAATGGCTCTGAGACGTTGCCATCGTGCTGCACTATCCCCTGCATGTTGGTGTGAAACGATTCAATGAGGCTTTGCAACTTTGGTGGGCATCCTATCTTTGGCAGGATCTTGAAAAGGCCCTCTCTGCTGACCAGATCGAATGCTTTGGTGAGGTTGATGAAGGCGACGTACAGGGGCATGTTCTGTTCTCTGCATTTCTCCTGGAGTTGGCAGATGGAGAATATCATGTCTACCGTCGATCGCTCAGTGCGGAAGCCACACTGAGACTTGGGGTAGACACGTTCGGCAAGCTTCTGTAGACGAACGAGAACAACTCGTGCGTAGACTTTGCCAACAACGCTGAGGAGGGAGATGCCCCTGTAGTTGTTGCAGTCGCTTCTCTCCCCTTTGTTTTTGTAGAGGGTGATGATCTTGGCGTCCCTCATGTCCTGTGGTACGGCACCTTCCTTCCAGCACTGACAGAGGACGTCATGTAATGGCAGCAGTAGGGTGGTCTTGCAGTGCTTGATCAGGTCAGGGGGTATGCCGTCGTTGCCGGGTGCCTTGCCAGCGGCCAAGCTATCAATGGCCTTGCTGAGTTCGTCGATGGTTGGCTCTGCATCAAGTTCGTCCATGGATGGCAGGCAGTCGATGGTATCAAGGGCTGACGGTGTCACGGTGTTCTGTCTGGAGTAGAGGTCGGAGTAGTGTTCCACCCATCTCTCCATCTGCTTGTTCTTTTCTGTGATCATCTCCACAGTGGAGGATTTGAGGGGGGGCGTCTTGATCTGAGCCGGACCAAGTGCTTTCTTGATGCCATCGTACATACCACGGATGTTCCCTGTTATGGCAGCGGTTTGAATGTCTTGGCTGAGCTGAGTCCAGTACTCGTTGGCACAGCGCTGAGCAGTCTGCTGAACTTTGCTTCTCGCAGCCCTGAGAATCTGGAGATTCTTCTCGTTTGGGTACTTCTTGTACTCAGCAAGTGCTGAGCGCTTTGCTTCAATGACGGGGGTCATCTCGGTCAACTTGGCATCAAACCAGTCCTGTGACTTTGAGGTCTTCCTCCCAAAGGTAGCCAAGGCTGTGCGGTGGATGGCGTTTCGCAGCTCTTCCCACTTCTGCTTTGCAGATTCTCCTTCTTGTGGTACACAAAGTTCCTTCTCAAAGGTGGAGGCAAACTGCTCAACAAGTTCTGGTTGGGCCATCTTGCTGGTGTCAATCCGTGCCTTTCCAGGCTGTCTAGCATGATGGAATTTCTTCAGCTGCAGCTTGACCTTGCAACACACCAATGAATGGTCTGTGTCGCAATCTGCACTCTGGAACAAACGGGTGATTAGCACGTTCTTCAGTGAGGTGCGCCTGGTCAGGATCAAGTCCAGCTGGTGCCAGTGCTTTGAGCATGGATGTTGCCAGGAAACCTTGTGTTGGGGCTTGGTCTTGAAGAACGAGTTTGTGATGCACAGATCGTGATATGTGCAGAACTCGAGCAGCCGCTGTCCGTTGTCGTTCATTCTGCCCACGCCAAAAGGTCCAAGACAGGAGGGCCAGGAGTCGTGGTCAGCACCCACTCTGGCATTGAAGTCTCCAAGGAGAATGAGTTGCTCAGAGTTGGGGATGATCCTGACAGTTGTTGCGAGATTCTCGTAGAACTCGTCTTTTGCCTCTGGTGTGGCTGTCAGTGTTGGGGCATACACACTGACGAGGGTGACTGGGCCTTGAGTGGTGTTCAGGCGGAGGGTGAGGAGTTGTGCAGAGCCAGTGCTGCCCGGTTCCACCATCTTCAGCAAGGTGTTCTTCACTGCAAAGCCCACTCCGTGTTCCCTGTGTTCGTCACTGCCCTTTCCCTGCCAGTAGAACGTGTAGTCCTTCTCTCTCAATGTGCCTGCGTCAGCCAACCGTGTTTCCTGGAGAGTGGCGATATCCACTCCCAGTCTCTTCAGCTCATTATTGATGATGGCAGTCTTCCTGGTGTCGTTGATGTCCTTGAGGTTAGCAGCGAGTCCTGTCATCATAGTGCGGACGTTCCAAGTTCCCAGTTTTATTGTTGGTCTCTTTTGTTTTATTGTCTTGCCTGGTGCGAAGGTTCTCAGCCTGCTGTTTGGACTTCTCCTCATCCCCATGCACCCAATGAGGAAAGCAAGCTGTGGCGAGACAACACCTTATTGGCTGGGGGCTGCCCAGCTTGAGGCGGGTGGTAGCTGTCCAGTGAGATCCGATGATCCCTCCCACCATTGGGAACAACCCCTGGCGCCGCGCTCTACGCCAATTGAGCGGTGGCTTATAACCGGTAACTGTCATTCCCCGTGTTTTGTCTAAGCCAAAGGCGAAGCTGGAGTGTCCTCTCCAGTGATCCGGTGTTCTACCTTCCAGCGTTGGGCATTGGTAGGATTCAAGCCTGGGCAGGAAGATATGGAGGACAAGATATTGCCCATGCAGCATGTCCCCCCTCTCCACGTCACTGATGAATCCAAAGGAACAGCAGGGCTGCTACAGTTTGGCACCAGCACCATTGCAGGAGCTGCCAGAACGATGTTGAGCACAACATAGAATTGCCTTAGGGGATCCGACTCCAGATTTTTCCTCAGGGTTGACTCCCGAAGCCTTTCCCGTGACCGGGTATGCCGCAAGGCAGCGGAGGTTTGAAATCAGGGTTTACCTTCACCTAGATTGGCTACCTTCCCAGGTTGACGAGCCACCATCTACCCGAAGCATCTGGTTTTAAGGCGCCAGAGATCCGCCCTCGCCCCTTCTCCTATTAGTAAAAGCAGTTCCGCCGGGCTTAGAGACTAAACCACACAGGCAGGCTAGGAGTTGGACTTAGTTGTCAGAGGCTTTTCGAGACGCATGCCGTAAGGAGCATTTTATGAGCACTGGGAGCTTAACCCCAGTGCCACTCCTGGCTATGACAACCTTGGAACCATCCATTTTCTACCAATTTCCGGAGGTCCTGTGATGATCTGGTGAGCGCACTCCCCCTCCCTTTCTGTGGGAGGTCCTTCGTCTGTTTTCTGGGATCCGCAGGTCATCAACACACCTGCGTGAGTGGACGCACCTGCTGCCTTTTCTCTGCTAACACTTAAAAGGACTGCTTGTGAACACTTCTGCGCTGGCTCGTTGGGTTGCTGCCATCTCTGCAGCGCGTCTCCGGGATCGTGGTGCACTCACCTGTCTCTTCATCATCTTCACCCTGGACTGCCTTCTCCACCCAGTCAGACTCCCCCCAGCTCCTCTCCTCTCCAATTCCTCTGCCAGCTCTGCCCTACTGGCTCCTCCACCTCTTCGCTGGGTTCCTCCGTCAGGGTTTCTGCTCACCTGTAGCAAGATAAATCCTTGCTCTAATCCATTATTCCCAGTCTCACTCCTCATTACTAACCAGCTGTCATCTCTCTTCCCCCACAGGCTGTGTGTTCCCTCGGCATGTGCCGCTTTCACTTCAGTTGTGTGCGTTTTCAATAAAGTTGTGTTTAACGTTTCTACTCCATGTTTGAGTGTCTTCTCTGGTGTTAGCTGCCTTGCACGTGAGCTTTACACTTCCAGTCATGACAGGTCCAGGTCGTGGAGGCAGCAGTTCAAGCAGAGAAGCCACTTCCCTCTCCCCAGCCACCTGCTCCAGCTCTTCAGAGAAGATACCAAAGCATTCTCAGACCAACTGGGAGACGTAGTCTCTCCAGCGCATTCCGGATCTTCCCCAGGGTCTGCTCCCAGTGGAACATGCCCGAAACACCTCAAGTGGGAGGCGTCTAGGAGGCATCGTGATCAGATGCCCAAATCACCCCAGCTGGCTCCTTTCAGTGTGGAGGAGCAGTGGTTCTACTCTGAGCCTCTCCTGGGTGACTGAGCTCCTCACCCTACCTCTATGGGCAAGTCCAGCAATCCTATGGAGAAAGCTCATTTCAGCCACTTGTATCCGTGATCTTATTCTTTTGGTCATTACCCAAAGCTCAGGTAAAAGCATTGTCACTAGCACAAAGATAGCCAAAGGGCGGGCTGAGTCATTTCCCTTATAACATATTGGAAGTAGACCTCAAGCAAATTTATACCGTGTCCCTAAAAACTCCAGGTGGCAATCTTGTTCCATTTAATAATAATTTGGGGCAATAGTAATGCCTCTACATGCCATTGTAAGGCATTAGAACTGGACAAAGCCTTGTAAAAAACTTAAGTCCCCAATTGCATTTCCCTCAGGGAAGGGAAAATTGTCCAGTTGGGGGGAGGGGCCTTTCCCAATTGCAGGAAGAGAACTGTCCAGCCCCTGTCGGGGTGGGCAATTAGACAAGTTATCCAAAGTCAATGCTTGACATATTGGGTCTGGGTGCTGTGGTTGTCCAATGTCAATGCCTGACATATTGAGTGGGGGGCCAGGGTAGGCAACGCAATGACCTCGAATGGCCAATAGTAATGCCTCAACATGCCTTTGTAAGGCATTGGAACTGGACAGGGCTTCGGAAAAAAAACCAAGACCCCAGGGATGTCTAATTGCAGTGCCATTAAATGTTAGTGTAGGGCAAGGGAATTATCCAGTGCCTCAACATGCCACTCCCGGGCACAGCCTAGGACACCTCCGGGTTAGGGCTAGTTCAATTGGACGCCCCTGGGATGAGAACGGTCCATCCCCTAATGAGTGTCCAATTGCCCTTCACCAGCTCATGGGCCCAGAGGTGGTCAACCCCTGGACTCAGGGTGTCCAGTATCCCCTGGGGCTGAGCCAGCTACCACCGTACAGCCATACCTGATCTCCATCCACACCCAAGGACCCACTCTTAACCCTTTAAGGTCCGCACCAAGAAAAAAGCAATGGAAAAAAAAAATGTCTTTGCATTTTTTACTCACTTAGGATAACAATAACAACAATCAACTGTTTTTCCAAAATCAGACCCCACAGTTTTTTAGATATAGGCCTCTACCAAACGAATGAGAGGTCTGTTCATCGTAAAAGTGTTATATACCTTTAAATGCATACAAAAAACATTGAGAACAAGTCAAATAAATTGCTAATTTTCTTCAACAAATGAGTAGAATTTGCTCATGGGTTAGGGTTAGGGTCTGCTCAAACACGCAGTGCCATCTAGAGGATTTTTTTAGCATAGCGCAACTAAATCAAGTGGCAGAGATGGCTCATTCAGGTTGAGTTAAGCTCAATGCATTATTCAATGAGATATTGTGACTCAAAGTGTGGTCGACCAAACGGTTGCGCAGAACCTTAAAGGGTTAAACCACTGCCACCATCTCAGCCAATCCCGTCGTTAGGGAGCATCGAGATCCTGGTACTCTGCACTGTACAAAAAATAGACTTCAAAATACTGCTGCTGGTTTATAAAGCTCTGAATGGTTTAGGGCCAAAATACATTTCAGATTTTCTGGTCCATTATAAACCACCCAGAGCCCTCAGGTGGTAAGGGTCAGGCTTACTATCTGTGCCCAGAGTTAGAACCAAACATGGTGAGGCAGCGTTCAGTTTTGATGATCCTCACATATGGAACAAACTCTCAGAAAGCATCAGGGCTGCTGAAACTCTCAGCTGCTTTAAATGCTAGTTTAAAACTTCCTATTTGCCGCAGCCTTTCAGTAGAACAATTGTTAGTCTCCCATAATGCACTGTAACTTATTTCTTGCACTTTATCTGTCTTATTCTATTTTAGCTTGTTTCTGTTTCTCTAGTTTATTTTTTAGTTTGCTTTTAAATTGTTGTGCATTTCTTTTGCAACTTGCTGTAATGCTTTAATGTTTTATGTAAAGCACTTTGAATTGTCTTGTACACCAAATGTGTTATACAAATAAACTTGCCTTGCGTTACTTTTGCAATGCCCTAGGCATTGGGTTTGCACAAAAAACTTAAGTCCTTAAGGCAAATGAGCAGTGTCCAGATCCAAAGCCTTACACTGCCATGTATAGGCATTAGATCTGGATAAGACATCGGAAAAAAACGAAGTCCTAATTGTCACTAGCAAAGCCTTGGTCCCCATGTAAAGTCATTGCAATCGGACAATAAAGTTTAAGGCAAATGGGCAGTGTCCAGTTCCAGTGCCCTACATTGCCCTGTACAGGCATTGCAATTGGACTGTCCAGATCTTTTGTCAATAAATTTAGTGCCAGTGGACAAGTCTAAGGCACATACAGAATGTTAAGACAGCACGAAAATTTCTATGAACAATTGAAAATCAGTGTAGAGTATTAAATAAGACTTGAAATTATATACTGACTTGTGGTAATTAAATGCTGGATACTAAATGCTTTGAGGCAGTGATAATACCGAAGAAAACTCTAGGGTCAGTAATAATAGTGAAGATTTTGAAGTGAATATACCAGCATATGAATATATAAACAGATATCCATCCATCCATCTTCTTCCGCTTAATCCTTTTCGGGTCACCGGGGGCTGGGGTCTATCCCAGCATCTTTGGGCGAGAGGCAGGGTACACCCTGGACAGATCGCCAGTCCGTCGCAGGGCCAACACAGAGAGACAGACAACCATTCACTCTCACAGTCATACCTAAGGACAATTTGTAATCCCCAGTTTGATGCCAATTAACCTAACTTGCATGTTTTTGGCATGTGGGAGGAAACCGGATAAATACTGGCTATATAAATGCAGCAGCGAAAGAATAAGCTTAAAAGCCTAAACATACTCCACAAGAAGAGAGAGATATGTTCTCTCTCCCAGGGCTGCAAGAACAAAATGACAATTTTATTCTTGCAGCTTGTTCTTGACATCATCTGGGCAGAACTTTTTTCTTGTGTGGTGTCTGACAACTATTGTGTGATTGGTCAGAAATTTGAATTTCCCAGGAGTTCTGCACTTGAGTTTCTTGTGAAATATGACATATCCTGGCCAGAAAGAACTTTGTTCTTGCTCTTTCCACCTCAAGAAAATAACAAAATTTCTCTGTTCTTGCAGAGTATTCAGGCCTTAAAGTGTGTAATGGTGGTGTGAGGAAGTTGAGCTGTTTAACAATGTGTGTGGGATTGAGGGATATAAGACAAGGTAACAGCAGAAGAATAGTAGTAGTGAATTAGTAGTTCAGTATTTAAGAGTGAATTATAAGAGCGGTGAATGAAAAGTTCTGTTGTTGGGAGAGCTTGAAGGATTTTCTACTCAGTGCCCACAATGTATATGCTCTCAAGGACCAAAACGAACTACTTGTGGAGCTGAATGCAAAGAGATGTTCTTTTAACAAATTGCTCTATCACCCACACAATAACATGCACGAGTATTGTTGTCCAGGCAGCAGCCAATTTGAAAAAAAAAAAAGGGAAAAAAGATCATTTAAAAAAAGAACTGCTGTGACTTTTTATTATAGTTCTGTCACTTTATATGAGCACATTTGCATTGTTTTCATACAACTTTGAGACTTTATTCTTATGTTTGCATTGTATTACAGTAAGTCTAGCTAGCTAGCACACAATCAGTATCTCCACTTTTGTTTATGTTCTCTTCACTTTCTTACTGGTATTTTCAGAGTAAAGAGTTAGAAGCACATAGCGCATTGTGAGGCTTCAGTTTAAGGTTTCAGGTAACTAATTTTAAAAGTAAAATAACATGGCTGCTAACTGGCTGCTAACTGTTCATGAACCTGGAACAACAACACAGCTTCCTGGTAGTGAAGTTTTGTTTTTTTTTTTCCAAGCAGCGCCTCACTGTGGAAATTAAGGCGTACAAACATAAACACAGTGTTACAATTCTCGCATATTATAAGAAGCCACTTGCGGTTACAGTAATTTACGATTATTTGAACATAAGACGTAGAGCGATAAAAATCTGGTGAAGCCTCCAGATGTAGTAACTCCTGGAAGCCCTGTTGTCCAATCAAGTTGCTCGGTCAGAACTACCATTTGTCTTGAAAAAAAAACCTGAAACTAGAGCTTAAATTTTGATGAAAGTATGCACTTCTGAGCACTTTGTACCTCCTCAAAAACAAACGTGCATTGCCCAAAAGAGTATATTGTGGCCTTTTACCCAGAAAAAAAACTTTCATTGCCTTAGAATTGCTTGGAAAGAGCCTTTACATCTTACACCTCCATAAGTATGTGCAGAACTATGAATATTCTAATTAGCTTTACCTATACTCTCACCCACCAGCAGTGTATGCTGCAGTGTCTCTTCCTTCTCCGTCCTCCCTGGCAGGGATGAAATGCAGCACCTGGGGGGGGTTGTGTGTGTGTGTCCCCTATAAACCCCTTCACCGAATAGAGTTGGCTTAATGCAAAACAGACGGGTGGCAGTCTTGGCGGCTTCATCAATTGAGAGCAGACATCTATCTCTGGTTCAGCCTTCTGACCATGTGCCTCCGGTCCTCCGGACTCCGCACGTGCGACATGGCAGCTGGTAGACTCCAGTCTCCTAGCTGACCGCGCCCCTCGTGCACTTCAGGGTTCCAGAATATGGTAGCCCCAGCGGTGGAAAACTACGGGCAGCCGCGGTCGGTTTCGCGCCATCCTCAGAAAGTAACAATGACTGTCAGCGTGGTCAGTGGTAGGTAGACCGTGAGACTCTGTCCGTGGACAAGTAGAGCCATGTCAACTCCTCCATCTTCCCGTGGGGAAGTGAACTCAGGTGTTTAGTCATGCCCAGTGCTTAGCCTGATTGGTTATAACATTAACCGGCTTAACTGGAAATTCACAGTAGAAAAACAGACATGGGACTGGTTTTGCTCTTGATATGTCTTGTAAGAAGAAGAAGCCGTCCCTATTGTCATTCAGTCCATACAGCCAATCATGTACGATAGAACGAAACTGAGTTTCTCCTATTTACAGTGTTAATTACATGTAGGATCAGAGGGGTCACTGCCATGCAAGGCACCACCACAAACAACTTCTCCTTCCCCCATTTTATTATGCTGAGTACCAAGCTAGAAGTGGCCACCGGAGTGGCGGCTCAGTTGGTAGAGCATCCGCCCCACACCCGGGAGGCAGGGGTTCAAATCCCGGCCGGGTCATGCTGAAGACCATATAAAAGCGGAACTTCCTGCCGTCCAGCTTGGTGCTCAGCAATAATGGAATGGAGGAGGGACATCTGTGGCGGCGCCTTGCATGGCAGTGGCCCTTCTGATTCTACATATGGGGTGTGTGTGATTAACACTGTAGATAGGATAAAACACAATTTCGTTCTACTGTACATGATTGGTTGAATGACAATAAAGGGTATTTTAATTTAGAAGGCAGGAGGTACCATTTTTATATGGTCTTTGGTATGACGCGGCCGGGCCTTGAACCCCCAACCTCCCGGTTGTGGAGCAGATGCTCTTATCAACTAGGCCACCACTCCGGTGACCTTTGTAAGTCACAAAAAACATGTTACAGACATGTTAACAACAGAAAAAAAGTGATTTTTGACAGTGTCACTTTAAGAAATCTTAACTTTTGTACGACAGCAGTCAAGAACAACTAATGGTTTACATTTCTTTCATCTATCGTTTTACAAGATGATCTTTTTGGAAAATGTGCCAGCTTCTCAAACTGTAAAAACTTAAATCATCTGTAAAACTTCAGAGCACCAACTTCCATCCCAACTGATCATTTCCTGTTCCAGCTTGATGTCAGGACTGGCCGCCCTGGATGCTAAATGTTCCAGCCGTCTGGGTCTAATCACGGTGTCTTACTACCTGTGGACCACCTTCGTCGCCGTGATCGTGGGGATCATCATGGTCTCCATCATCCATCCGGGTGGCGCCGCCCAGAAAGAGGACTCCGAGGACAGCGGGAAACCCATCATGAGTTCTGCCGATGCCCTGCTGGACCTGATCCGGTAAGAACAAAGCATCTGTCAGATTCATGGGTTAGTGGGGTAGGGTGAGCTGGAAGGTACCGTTTTCTGCTGGATTTAAAAAAATTAAGAGTGGTCCCAGCCAGCACGTCCATGTGGACCCTATCATAGGTTTAATCTGGGTTGTCTTCTGGGTTTGTCCACGGGTTCGATGTTAACCCCATCTGTATTTGCCCACATGGACTTTACGTGTGGCACAGGTAAGCAGGTAATCCGTTTAACCCCATTAAACCCATCTGGGCCTCACAAGTAGGAAATTTATGAGAAAAAAGTGAAAACTTAGAACAAGTTGCAAATTTACAAGGAAAATATTATTAAATTACTTGAAAGAGTTACAAACCTACAAAAAAATTTTTTGCAAATTTACAAGAAAAAGTTACAAATTTATGAGGAAAATTTTTGAAAATTTATAAGAAAAAAATTTAAAAAAAATACTAGCAAATTTATGAGAAAAAAGTAACAAATTTACTAGAAAAAAGATGCAAATTTATGAGAAAAAAAGTCAAATTTACTTGGAAAAAAGATGCAAATTTATGAGAAAAATAGCCTACACGTGGCTCATCAGTGTGGGTAATAAGCTAAAATAATGTTTATAACTTAAATACATATAGTATGGTCAAGGGTTGTAAGATGATGCGGTGTGTAGCGTGGATGAACAGAATGTATAGAAAATGCACAAAGTAGGCGTTGGGCAAGCTGAAAGCTCGTGGACTCCTCTCTGTACCCGGCAGGTCAACCTCAAAGTCTGTCAGAAATCCCAGCGGTGGCCGCATAGACCAGCTAACATTAGCAGCCAAATCTACCTAGCTATTTTGCTCAAAATATAACAAAATACAGAAGAATGAACGAGCTATACTGTATAATTGACTGGATTAATGAATGAGCTGGTCTGTTTACAAGAAGGCCCATTAAAATCCTCTTGTATCTGAGCTAGCCATGCTAACAATGTGATTATTGATGTCATACCGGCCAAAAAATAACAGAACAGGTCAGACTGATGTGAGGTGTATTATCAGCTGCTGGTTAATGAACAAGCTGGGACTACAGATGTGTGCTTGGGTGACTAAGTTACAAAGCCTAAAAGTACAGATTTGGCCATGTGCTAGCTTGTTTGCTAAGCTAGCTGCAGTAGAACTGTGTGAGCTCCGTGGCTCAGTGGGAAGGTTCCTGTTCTCCTCATAGAGGGTGTACTAGACTGTCCAGGAGGCAGGTCTGCATCAGGTCACTTAAGTAATGACGCAATAACTTCACAGAAGAGAACAAATGAGGTGTTTCAGACAGATCTAGATTGGGAGAGGAGAACTCCTGTGCAGGAGGACTTTGGACTCTTTGACTTTGAAGATCAAATAATGTCAGAAACCCTATAGAACATACTAGGGGAACCCCCAAAAAACAGAATAGGGGTGCTTTAAAGACTAAAACTAATTTCTGTGCTTTACAGATCAAAACGCCATCTTTAAACGTATGTCGGAAACGGTCCGTTTCTGTAAGTGTTAAATTAAATAAAGGCAGTGTGTATTTCTCTGTGAAGTCAGCTGTTGGATATTTTATAGCATACAGGTGACCCACAGTTGTATTTTGAAAGGCTAAAACTCACAAAAACACAGTGTTGCACAATGCAGGACCTTCTGAATGATCCTGAGCGAAGGAGCTTTTCTCGAACAGACGCTGTCCTCACAGCACCCTAGATTGGTTTGGTTTTTCCTCTCATGCTGTTTGGATTCGTGTCAGATCCTGCGAAAGGATTAAATCTTTTTGGTTCCCACATTCTGGTATGACTTCATTGTTGACTAAAAATCATTTAATCTTCTTTAGCAGGAGACTCGGTCACTCCGTTTCTCCTAAGCCGCGTCCGTAAACAAAAATATTAAAGGTCACCTGTTCTGTCCTCTCTGGGCCAAAGGAAGCACAGTCACAGGAAAAAATAGGACACCCCACTGGATATTTAGTGATTTATTTAGAAATATAAATGTGTCAAAATTTGATTTTCTTTCAAACTGACAGTGGAGTTTTTATGTCTGTCCGTCTGTTTTTCCAGAATCTAAAGCAACTCCAAATAGCAACATTAGATTTATGAGGGAAAAAGCAGTGTAAATTCAGTAGAAAATGTCCCAAATGTATGATTAAATGATTAATTAAAAAACCAACACACACCAATATGAGGCTGGTGACTGTCATTGCTTACTACTTTAACTTTTTAGAAGATCATTTTCACTTTTAATCAGTTTTTGGTGGCTACTTTTGTGATAATATTGTGGTTGCAGAAGAGAGAGGACCCAAATGCAGTCAGAGAGCAGTTCACCATGGATGTATTTTTAACAGAAAACAAAAGTAGTATGGGGGCTGAAAAACAAACTAATCTAAAGTGAAACTAATAAACTAGAGAATGTCATATAAGGCAGAATGAACATGGACAAACCTTATGACAGAGAAGCCGGATGGGATGGAGGATCAAACCAACAATGACTGTAAAGGAGTTCAGATTCTTAATGTAAAGAGCAGACTGAATTTAACCCCCCCAAAAAAGCTAATCACACAAAGGAAAACAGCTGAGGACACAGGTGAGAGAGGACTCAGGCAGAGGAGGAGGTTACATAATCACAAAAGGTAAAGCAGCACATCATAACCAAGGAGAACAGGAAGAGACTACTGAAGTGAAGCTAAACAGAACCAGAACAGGAAGTGCTTTCACAATAAACCCAATATCAAAACGAGATAAGAAAACCACAAGGATAACACAAGAAATAGGATGGAATACCCAAGGAACCAGGAACCATTAGGACAAGAAATAATTCAGAATAATCAAGAACTGTAGAACTTAGACTGAACCAGGATTAATAAGATATTTGCAAACTAAACTAGGAACCAAGGAAACTGAAGCAGACAAGAATAATGCAGGAAATACATTAAAACAAACTTGAAACTAACAATAAAATGGTAAATGGTAAATGGCATTCACTTATATAGCGCTTTTATTCTCATCTCTTGATGACCAAAGCGCTTTACAGATCCTGCAATCCACCCATTCACACACACATTCACACACTGATGGTGGCATGCTGCCTAACATGGCGCTTCCAGACCCACCAGGAGCAATAACTCCAACATTACAACTTTTCTTTGTACTTGAGTGATATATATCATAAGCTAAGGCTGCTTTTACTTGTGTACCAATTCCAGATACTCCACCCACTTCTGATGGCCACCAAGTAAACATCATTAAGTCCAAACCACAAGCAGAACAACAGTGTCCAGGGCAGCCTGGACAAGACTATCAACACAACGTTGTCGATAATATCCAAATTTTAAATGTGTTTGTTTGTCTTACAGCAACATGTTCCCCGCCAACCTGGTCCAGGCCACCTTTCAGCAGGTATGACCCTTTAAACGTCACAGAAAAATCACAAAGGCTCCATTTCCTGTAGGACCTAAGTTTTCTTTCCCTGTTTCCTGGTGACAGTATCGGACCAGCAGCGAATACATTGTGAAGTCTACACCGACGGTGAGCCAGGGTCAATCAGAGTCATCCACCAAGCGGACGCTCATCTACGGCATCCAGGATGATAACGGCACCGACATCCAGAACTTCGCTCTGGACTTGACTCCGCCCCCCGATGTCCTCATACGCATCCGTGAAGGGACAAGTGACGGCATGAACGTTCTTGGGATTGTCATTTTCTCTGCCACCATGGGTATTATTATTATTATTATTATTATTTATTTATTTATTTTTGTCCATAAAGCAGGGATCTACAACCTCTGGAGCTCATACCTAATTGTTCGAAATAGCCATGACAAAAATTAAATTAATGTCATGTATTGGAACAGGCATGGAGGAGGGAGGACCCAAAATGCAGGCAGAATTCCAGTTCACAGTTTATTTATAACTAAGATAAACTGTCAACTAATGCAGCAAACCTTGGGAGTTAAGGAGCCAGGAAACACTGGAATAATCCAAGAATCACAGGAGGTAGACACCAAAACAAGGTCTATGACACAGCAAGGCAGGGAAGGGAACAACTGAACTTAAAGACTGTCCAATAAAGGAGAGACAGGAAACAGGTGGGCGGGAGGGGAGAATCAACTGATGAGACTACAGAACCCCATAAAACTAAAGTAGCAAATCGTAACCAAGGATAAACAGGAAGAGACTCCTAAAATAAAATTAGACAGAACCAAAACAGGAAGTTACTAAAAACTAACCAAACACAGAATGCTACGAAATAAGACCTCGCCCAGCCCGCATGTCCATGTAGGCCCCACCAAAGGTTAATCTGGGCTGTCTACTGGATCCATGTGGGTTTGTCCTTGGATTCCATGTTGGCCCCATCTGTGTTTGCCCACATGGATTTTACCCATTTACTTATCTTCAACTTATTTTCTCATAAATTTACTATTTTCTTGTAAATTTGTGAATTTTTCCCATAAATTTGAAACATTTTTCTGGTAAGTTTGGAAGTTGCTCAAAAATTTTCAACTTTTTTTAATGTAAATTTACAGCTTTTCTTCATAAATTGTAAACTTTTTTCCTCATACCTTTTCAATGTATTTGCTCATACATTTGTTACTTTTTTGTTAATTTGTAACTTTTTCTACATTTCTCATAAATTTGACTTTTTTTCTTGTAAATCTGAAAATTTTTTCTTGTAAATTTGTAAGTCTTTTCAAGTAATTTTACATTTTTTTCTTGTAAATTTGCAACTTTTTTCTCCTGTATTTTCACCTTTTTCTCGTAAATTTGCTATTATTTTTTTTTTTGTAAATTTGTCACTTTTTTCTCATAAATATTCACATTTTTCCTCATAATTTTATGACTTTTTTGTGTCATTTTACCTATAGCACAAGTGTTACTGAAAGCTGCTCACCCATGTTACAGCCATGTGGTGCCCCGGTGGGGTTAAAGCGGGTGAACAGATTTCCTGCTCACCTGCGCCACACGTAAAGTCCATGCAGGCAAACACACATGGGGCCAACATGGAGCCCATGGACAAACCCACATGGGACCTATAAGACAGCCCAGATTTAACCTATAGTGGGACCCACATGGACATGCTGGCTGGGAGGTAAGAAATATTTGTAACTTAATGAAAAAATTGCAGATTTATGTTAAAAAAAAAGATGTAAATTTTAGATTAAAAATATAGTAAATTTTTGTTAGAAAAAAATTACAAATTTGGAATAACACTTCTACATTTTAACGATTTTTACTCCAGGTTGCAGGCCCCTGACTCAGAACTTTTACATTTCTTTATTTTTTCATGCTTACAGTTGAGTTTGATGCTTTTTCAGGTATCATGCTGGGGAGGATGGGGCCCAACGGCAGCGCCTTGGTGAACTTCTGCCAGAGCCTGAATGAGGCCGTCCTCAGAATCGTCGCCATCGTTATATGGTAATGACTTTCCTATGATTATTACATTTTTTTATCCAATTTCCCATCCCAACAGCACACTTAACATCTGTGCTGCATCTGCCCAATATACAAAGTTTGCATCGGGAATACAACTTATAGACGCCAACGTCTAGCCAATATCTTGCCAATGTGCAAACGACCTCTATAAGAAGTATTCCTGATGCAGACCTGCCAACATTGGCCCAACGTACGTATGTGTGCTGTTGGGGCAGTAAAAGGATGCAAAGAGAGGGCAGCTATATAGAGGATGAAGAACGGAAAGGCAGCAACCTGAACTTCACAAAGAGCCACTTTGAGGGATTTTTGTCTAAAAAAAAATATCTGCATGGAGTCACAAAAATATTTGAGAACTAAAGTAAAACAAAACTGATACAACAACATCCAGATTAAGAAAGATTTTGTCAAAAAAATTGCAGCTTTTTTGATGGTAATTTTGTTATTTTTTCCTGTAAAATATTTAATCATCTGCAAAAAAAAACTTTTGAATTTTTTCTTGCAAATTTGTGTGGATGTTTTCTTCATTAAACTTTTACAAGATTTGCTATATTTTTTGCACAAATTTTTGTATTTTTTTCATAAATTTGGCCTGTTTTTCTTTGCAAATTTGATACATTTATTGACTATATTAAAAGACTTTTTCCCAATCACTTATATAAAATTCATATTTTGGGAGGTGAATTTGTTACTTTTTTCAGGTAAAAATGCACATAAGACTTCCGGTTATGGCTGCCACGTAGGACGGACGTGTCTCGCTCTGCTCTGCTCCTGGAGAAAAAAAATCGGCAAATAACTCTCTCATTTGGGACAGAACGTATCCCAGCGTTTGGGCGAGGATATGTCGGCGAAGCCTAAGGCTGGAAAACCAGGTAAAGGAAAAAGCGAGCCGCCGAAACAGTCCAAATTAACGGACTTTCAGGTCTGTGACGCAGCAAACAAAACTCCATATATGGCGGAGGAGGCTGGCAACGGTGCGATGTCTGCGGGGGGAGGCGCAGATGCGCTGATGGCTGCCATGAGTTCAATGAGAGTGGACTTTTCCTCTAGATTTGATGGGATTATGACAGCGTTGGAAGGAATAAGAAAGGAATTGGGTGACTGTGTAGAACGAACGGCGCAGATGGAGCTCCGTCTCGCTAGTGCTGAAGATGACGTCGCCCGTCTTCAATTGAAGGTGCGCACTTTGGAAAAAAAAAATAAATCTCTGGAAGATAATATTTTGGATTTGGAATCTCGGTCGAGACAGAATAACTTGAGGCTGGTGGGTCTTCCAGAGGAATCAGAAGGTCGGGACGTATGTTCCTTTCTGGAAAAGTGGATTCCGGAGGTGCTGGGCAGCGAGGAGTTGCAATCAGCAGTGGTTCTGGAAAAAGCACATCGTATTGGCCCACGGAGAGATAAGGGACCGCCGAGGACCTTAATTATGAAGTTTCTTAGCAACAGAGACAGGATGAAGATCTTCAACGCTGCACGAGCTAAAGGAGAGATTAAACACCAGGACCAGCAGGTGCGGTTCTACCCAGATTTGGCCACAGGAATCCAGCAATTGAGGAAGCAGTTTGATCCCGTACGTAAGGAGCTGCGCAACCTTGGGATTCGTCATGGTGTAATCTATCCTGCGAGACTGCTGACCACGTATGAGGGCAGAACCCACATCTTCAAGACCCCAGAGGAGGCGCAGGAGTTCATCAAGAAGATCAAAGAAGAAGAAGAGACTGGTGGGAGCTAAGCATGAACAAAATATAAGGTAGAATAATTAAGCATTTGCACAGGCATCTGACTGACTTGAAGTAAATAGTAAGTTTACAAAATATAGATTGTATTATATATTAAAAAACAAAACAAAAACAAAACAAACAAACAAAAAAACTATGATGTACAAAGTTGTTAAAAATTTTGGAGTTAAGTTGGAAAACTACAGAGGAGAGTTAATGTTACGTCATTAAAAGCAGTAGAGTTAGGGTGATTGGGAGGATGAAGAAGGAGTGGCTTAGGCTGTTCCCCGTGGGTGTGGAACGGTCGATGGCTATATCGGGAGACAGAATTTTTCTTTTGATTTTGGGGGGTTTGCCACAAGTGTGGGAAGGGGAAATTTGTTTGTGTGTAGTTTGTAGGATGAATGTTCAACCACTCATGTTTTTGCTTCTCTGTATGAGCATGTTTACACTGCAAGGTAATCCCAAACTCTCTATTGATCATAAACCAAAGTGTTAATCTTAATTTAACTTCATGGAATTGCAGAGGTCTACAAAATTTAAAAAAACTTAAACAAGTTATGAATAAAATAAAAGACATGGGTTCAAAAATTGTGTTTTTACAAGAAACTCATCTAATAGAGGAGGATGTTAAAAGAATTAGGAGTAGATGGCAAGGAAGTGTATTCACCTCTTCATTTTCATCCCGAGCCAGGGGAGTTATGACTCTCATACATAAATCAGTTCCTTTTCAAGTGAAAAATGTAATTGGAGACAACTTTGGAAGATATGTAATCATTCAAGGTTCTTTGCTATTAGAAAATATAAATCTTGTGAACTTATATGGTCCCAATATAGATGATCAGAAGTTCTTTGCTAATTTATTTCTCATCTTATCATCACTTACAGGGCAACATATAATGGCAGGGGATTTTAATTGTACATTGAATCCAGGTATAGATAGATCAACAGGACTGGATTGTACGCACATTGGATGTAGGATGACTATTAATCATTTTATGAAAGAATTGAGATTGTTAGATATATGGAGAGAAATGAAACCACAAGTTAAAGCCTATTCTTGTTATTCCAGTACCTACAAGACATTCTCACGTATTGATTATTTTTTGATTTCCACAGAATTAAGGTCCAAGATTCAAAACTGCTTTTATGATAACATCGTGATCTCTGATCATGCACCCTGTTGTCTAATATATGTAGATAAAAAATTGACAAAGGAATCAGGTAGATGGCAATTTCAGCATAAATGGCTTCAGGATGAGGAATTTGTCAAGTATATAGAAAAACAGATAGACGAGTTCTTTGACATCAATACTACACAAACATCAGCATGTGTAAAGTGGGAGGCTTTCAAAGCTTTTATTAGGGGACATATTATTAGTTATACAGGATCAAAATCTAAGAAGACTCGAGAGGAGAGAGCTAAATTGGAACATAAAATAAAAAGTCTTCAGGAAAAAGTGTATGCAGGAAGTGACCCAAGGTTGGAGAATGAATTACTGATTTTGAGAGCTGAATACGACAAAAAATCAGCGAATAGAGCTGCCTCGAGTCTTCTAAGATTGAAACAATCTTTTTATGAACAAGGTGAAAAATCAGGAAAATTATTAGCATGGCAGATTAAACAATTAGAAATTAAAACACCAATTACCAGTATTATAAGTAATGGACAGGTAGTTATAGATCCTTTAGAAATTAATAGAGCCTTTAGAGATTACTATGAAAAATTATATGATACCAAAAATGAACCTGATTTAACAAAACTAAATGGGTTTTTGAACGAACTATCTATACCGTGTATTCCAAATGAAAACAGGGAGATATTGGAGTCTAAAATTAGTCAAGAAGAAGTTGGGCTAGCCATTGATAATATGAAATCAGGAAAAAGTGCAGGACCAGATGGTCTTCCAGTTGACCTTTATAAAAAATTTAAGAATAAATTAATAAAACCTTTTTTGGAAATGGTTTTAGAAGCATTTCAAAATAATAATTTACCATCATACATAAATAATGCCTTAATTATACTGCTGCCAAAACCAGGTAAGCCCTCTAATAAATGTGAAAATATGAGACCAATAAGCCTATTAAACGCCGACCTTAAGATAATCTGTAAAATTTTAGCAAGACGAATACAAGAAATTTTACCAAATATTATTAATCGAGATCAGAATGGCTTTATAAAGGGTAGACAAGGCTTCCATAATGTAAGAAGACTATTTAATATTATTTATTTTAATAAAGAAGCACCGGATACAGCTCTCCTATCATTGGACGCCGAAAAGGCCTTTGATAGAGTTGAATGGCCCTTTCTTTTTGAAGTCCTACAAAGGTTTGGACTTGGAAATAATTTCATAAAATGGGTTCAAATAATATACAATAATGCTACAGCAGAAATCCTAACAAATAACAATATTTCAAAACCAATAAAAATCAATAGAGGATGTCGACAAGGCTGTCCACTTTCACCTTTACTGTTTACTATGGCAATTGAACCTTTAGCGATAGCGATACGTTTACATTCACAAATATATGGAATTAAAGTTGGACCAACAGAACATAAAATCTCCCTGTACGCCGATGATATAATTTTGTTTATGTCGAATCTAAAAAAATCAATTCCAACCTTGTTGAATTTAATAAAGAATTTTGGGGAAATATCAGGATATAAAATAAATAAAACTAAATCTTCAATATTAATGCTAAATGAGACCCAGAGAAATTACTCAGCCCCTGAGGTAAATCAATTCAATGTTGTAAATCAGTTTAAATATTTAGGAATCCAAATTGTGCCTAAGCTAGAATCAGTCGCCAGTGTCAACTATGAAGCCTTAATGTCAGATATCAATGAGTTAACTCAGAGATGGATGTCACTACCAATGTCGATGATCGGGAGAATCAATATACTTAAAAGTAATATTTTACCTAAAATACTTTATTTATTTCAATACATTCCCTTATCACCACCTTTAGATCTATTCTCAAGAATAAAAAAAAAGTTAGTGGAATTTATATGGAACAACAGGAGGGCTAGATTACGTTTGTCTTTATTATATTTACCATTTGATCGTGGAGGTCTGAAATGTCCAAATTTTATGTTGTATTATTGGTCGGCACAACTGAGGTCTATGACATATTATTTTTCATCAAATGATCTCCCTCACTGGACTGAAATGGAATCATACAATTTACCTTTACCTCTTCCCATATTCATATACTCAGATTCGGCAAAAAAATTACAAAAACAAGTTAAAAATCCATTTGTAAAGCATATGATCAAAATATGGTGTGAAGCTAAAAACTATTTAAAAGAACCACAGTTATTGTCACAATTTAGTCCAATATGGGGTAATCAATATTTTAAACCAGGGAGAGCGGACGCTGTATTTAAAGTATGAAATTTAAAAGGGATACAAAAGATTCAGGATTTATATTTGCCATGTGCAGACAACATAATGTCTTTTGAAGAGCTGAGGATCAAATTTAATCTCAATAGAACACATTTTTTTAAATATCTTCAACTTAGAAACTTTATTCGATCAAATCAAAATAAAGCTCTCACTCGACCTATTTATTCATCCTTGGAAAAAATGATGATGAAAGATAGTAAAAGAAAGGGTATTATTTCAGAGTTTTATAACTCATTGACACTATCTTCAAGTGAAAATTCACTGAAAAGATTAAACTACTGGAAAGAAGATCTGCAAATTGAAATTTCAGAGGAACAATGGGAATTGGCTTGTACAGAAGCTCAAACCAAATCAATAAATGCACGCCTTAAATTGATACATTTCAAATGGTTAATGCGGATGTATGTTACACCGGAGGAGTTAAATAGATATAACAAAAATATACTAGATACATGCACAAAATGCATGGAAAGTAAAGGAACCCTATTTCATTGTTTATGGGAATGTAGATTAATAAGAATGTTTTGGGAAGAGGTGAGGGTAACAATTGAAAAAATAATCTCAAAACAAATCATATTGAATCCTAAACTGTTTTTGTTGGGTCTGTACCCAGAAAAGCATAATTTTAATAAAAGTGAAAGAACATTCATAGACCTCAGTTTGCTTAATGCCAAAAAATGTATTGCACTATTATGGAAAAAGACTCATAGACCAGATGTGACTCAGTGGTTAAGACAGATGTTAACAAACCTTCCATTAGAAAGAATAACATATATACTGAAATCAAAGGAAATTGTGTTTGAGAATATATGGAGACCTTTTATTGATTATGTAAAAAATTTAAACATAACTCTTGAAGAAGAAGGTGAATGATGTGTGTGGACCTTGTAAATTCCAAACTGGTGAACATAATATGTATACTTATGTATTGGATTGTCTAGACTAAACAGAGGAGCATTGTTGAAGACTTGATTTTGTTGGTGGTTGTTGGTGTTTTTAGTGCATTTTTTTTTTTTTTGTAGTACTTTAGTGTTAGTGTTTGATTGTTTGTATCATGTTTGTTAAAAAAAAAAAAAAAAAGGTTCAATAAAGATATTGTGGAAAAAAAATGCACATAAATTTTTGACAGTTTTCTAATAAAATTATGGCTTTTTGTGATTTCTTTAGCAGATCTTATAGGGCTTTTTTTTTCTTGCAAATTTGTCAGGATTTTTTTCCTTATAAAATTGTAACTTTTCCCCTAATTTTCCATTGTCTTTGGCATAAATTTTCAGCTATTCTCATAAATTTATTATATTTTTCTTTGTAAATTTTTTTTACCTTTATGGGTAAAATGGCAACATTTTAACATAATTTTGTTACATTTTTCTCGTAAAACTACAAATTTTTTCATTAAATTTATGGGGTTTTTTTCCCAAAAAAATTTTGTGACTTGAGAAACATGACGGTGAATGAGTTTAAATACCCGAGATCAACTATCCAGAGAGTGCAGGCAGTCGTGTAACTTAGTCATTCACCTCTTCTGGTCTCTGGCAGGTATTTTCCGTTCGGCATTGTGTTCCTGGTGGCTGGTAAAATCCTGGAGATGAGCGACCCCTCGGACATGGGGAAGAAGCTGGGTTTCTACGCCATTACCGTGGTGATGGGGTTGATCCTTCATGGCCTGTTCATCCTCCCCGCCATGTACTTCTTCATCACCAAAAAGAGCCCCATCGTCTACATCCGCGGCATCCTCCAGGCCCTGCTGATCGCCCTAGCAACCTCCTCCAGGTAACAACTAAAACCTCCACCAAGATAGTCATGTGAAAAAATTAGGACACCCCATTTAATATTCAGTTCTTTATTAAGAAATGTTCACATATCTATGTCTAACCTTGTTTTTGTTTTTATTTGCATTTTTAACATTTATTTTAGCCATTTAAAGTGGGAATGAATGTGGGGTGTCCTAAAAAAGATAGGGGTGTCCTAATTTATTCCTCACTATTTGTTTAGAATTACATTTTACAGAAAATGTGAAAAAAGTATTTAATTCACTTAAACTGTTTAGTTGTATTACATGAATCTCCCAGTATTTTTAACATTGATATTAAATATCCATATGTCCAAATCCACCTTATTCCTAGCCCCCATGATGCCTTGCGTGAATTATGGGCGCAACTTCCGGTACTAGTTTAGAACGTGTGGCTGTCACTGAAACAGGACACTTTTCCCTGTTAAAAAACAATGACTTTGGCATCAAAAATGTGGGAAGACGGCCTTTTGCATCTCAAAAACAGTAATATAATCATGCCATTTCCCACGACTATGGAGGGATGAGAAGATGACCTTAAAAAGTGGCCTGGCAGACAGTAGCTCCGTTTGTTAGCGCCACTGCTAAAATGCTAACACTGTAAACAAATGACCCGTGCTGGCAAAATGAGTCACTTTGAGGACATTTTCATAACTGATGTAATGTTATTTCCATATTCTGTATTGAAAAACCTTCAAAATGAAATTTAATTTGTAGGAAGTAAACAAATAAAAATAAAAAGCTCTGAGATATGTCACTGTCTCCACTGCAATAGAGGTGGTTGCATTTTGTTAAAAGATGTTGGACATAATCAAATTTACCTCAGAGCGGATGTAGAATCTAGTCAGAGCCACAAAGAACCACAACACCGTGCTTGGGTGTTTTAATGTCGGGGTAAAACAGACAGCTGCAGCTATTTGTTTTACCCCCAAATTAAAATGGTCGTGCTGCTGTCATGCCCTGAATGCTTATTATTTAACTTAACACATACAGACCTTTTATGACAATTGTTCAAAATTTTATTGATCTATATTTTTTTTTTAATTAATGCATGCTGAAGCTGCTAATAGATTTGCATATCGATTCCATATTGTTCCAATGCAGTGCAGCAAATGCAAAAAAACACCTATTTGATATCTTTCTTAAATCATTACGCCTTAGGGAGCAAACTGTTACTATTTTTTTATTTATTATTTTACTTCATGCAGCCTTGCATCTGGTGACATACAGCCGTGGACAAAATTGTTGGTACCCCTCTGTTAATGAAAGAAAAACCCACAATGGTCACAGAAATAACTTGAATCTGACAAAAGTGGTAATAAATAAAAATTCTATGAAAATTAACCAATGAAAATCAGACAATGCTTTTGAATTGTGGTTCAACAGAATTACTTTAAAAAACAAACTCATGAAACAGGCCTGGACGAAAATGATGGTACCCCTAGAAAAGACATGTTCAACCAAGATGTGTCCTCTAATTAACATCACAGGTGTCTACAAACTTGTAATCAGTCAGTCGGCCTATTTAAAGGGTGACAAGTAGTCACTGTGCTGTTTGTTGACATGGTGTGTACCACACTAAACATGGACCAGAGGAAGCAAAGGAGAGCGTTGTCTCAGGAGATTAGCAAGAAAATTATAGACAAGCATGTTAAAGGTAAAGGCTATAAGACCATCTCCAAGCAGCTTGATGTTCCTGTGACTACAGTTGCACATATTATTCAGAAATTTAAGATCCACGGGACTGTAGCCAACCTCCCTGGATGTGGTCGCAGGAGGAGACGGATAATATGAATGGTAACAAAAGAGCCCAGAACAACCTCTAAACACATTCATGGTGAACTCCAAGGTCAAGGTACATCAGTGTCAGATCGCATCATCCATCGTTGTTTGAGCCAAAGTGGACTTCATGGGAGACGACCAAGGAGGACACCACTGTTGAAAACAAATCATAAAAAATCTAGACTGGAATTTGCCAAACTGCATGTTGACAAGCCACAAAGCTTCTGGGAGAATGTCCTATGGATACACGAGACAAAACTGGAACTTTTTGGCAAGGCACATCAGCTCTATGTTCACAGACGCAAAAATGAAGCATGCCAAGAAAAGAACACTGTCCCTACTGTGAAACATGGAGGAGGTTCTGTTATGTTCTGGGGTTGCTTTGCTGCATCTGGCACAGGGTGTCTTGAATCTGTGCAGGGTACAATGAAATCTCAAGACTATCAAGGTATTCTAGAGAGAAATGTGCTGCCCAGTGTCAGACAGCTTGGTCTCAGTCGCAGGTCATGGGTCTTGCAACAGGATAATGACCCAAAGCATAGCTGGAGTAAGACGGCAGGCGAGGAATATAAGGTACAGACCCGTCCTCCCATCCGTTATTATGGGGAATGTTCGATCTCTACTCAGTAAGACTGATGAGCTAGCAGCTATCTCCCGCTACGAGAGTGTCTTCAGGGAGAGTAGTTTGATGCTATATACTGAGACGTGGCTAACAGAACTAGCAACAGTTGCTAACATCGAACTGGAGGGTTTCCACGCAATGCGGGCAGACCGGACACCAGACAGTGGGAAGACAAGGGGCGGAGGAGTGATAATGTATGTCAATAACAACTGGTGCAGACCAGGACATATCACGGTTCAGGAACAGCACTGAAGCAAAGACATTGAGTTGCTAGCTGTTAGCATGCAGCCTACATATCTCCCAAGGGAATACTCACACGTGATCTGCATTGTTATTTATGCAAATCCGACAGCAAACGCTGGGACAGCGCGTGACATCATCCACTCAGTAACTGGCAGGCTGCAGAGAGAACACCCAGATGTTCTTCTCCTCATCTCAGGTGATTTCAACCATATTTCACTGTCCCCCATTCTACCCACATTCACCCAGTATGTCACATGCCACACTAGAGACAATAAAACACTGGACTTATTCTATGCAAATACTAAGGAGGCATACACCTCATCACCACTCCCCCCACTCAAGAGATCAGATCTCAACTTGGTTCATCTTCTGCCGGTGTACAAACCCTTAGTACACAGACAACCTCCGGTCATGTGCACAGTGAAGTTATGGTCTGAGGAGGCAATGGACGCGCTAAAGGAATGTTTTGAAATCACTGCCTGGGAGCAGCTCTGCAATCTACATGGTGAGGACATCGATGGCCTCACTCACACCATCACGGACTACATCAACTTCTGTGTGGACAACACCGTACCCACCAAGACCATACAGTGTTGCTCGAACAACAAACCCTGGATCAACCCTGAGATAAAAACACTTCTGAGAGAGAAGAAGAGGATCTTCAGGTCAGGGAACAGGGAGATGCTGAAGTCCGTTCAGAGGGAGCTGAGGAGGAAGATCAGAGAAGGCAAGGACAGCTTCAGGAAGAAGATGGAGGACAAGCTGCAACAGAGCAACATCGGCGGGGTCTGGAGAAACCTTAAAACCATCTCTGGGCTCCAGAATACCTCCCCCCAGGCCACGGGGGGCAGGGAGTGGGCGAACAATCTGAACCTGTTTTTTTAATAGGTTTGACCAGTCGCCCTCCCCCCCAACTGCACAACAACCACAGCTGCCTCTAAAGTCATCGAGACCTGCTGTCCACACCCCACTCCACCAACACCCCCCCACTCCCAGCACACAGTCCCCCAACCTGACCCTCGCTAAGACCCAGGTGAGGACAGAGCTGAGGAAGATCAAGGGGAGGAAGGCCGCGGGACTGGACGGCATCAGCACGAAGCTCCTCAAGTCCTGTGCAGACCAGCTGTGTGGGATTGTGGAGCATATCTTCAGCCTGAGCCTGAAGCTGGGGAGGGTACCACAGTTGTGGAAAATATCTTGTGTGGTACCTGTACCACAGACTTCCCACCCCAAAGATCTGAACAGCTACAGACCAGTGGCCCTGATATCTCACATGAAGACCATGGAGAGACTGCTCCTTGCTCACCTCCGCCCCCTGGTGGGACCAGCGATGGATCCACTCCAGTTCGCCTACCAGCATGGCATTGGGGTGGAGGATGCGGTGATCTTCCTCCTTCACCGTTCTGTGTCCCACCTGGAGAAGCCCGGGAATGCAGTGAGGATCATGTTCTTTGACTTCTCCAGTGCTTTCAACACCATTCAACCAATGATCCTGAAGGACAAGCTGCTGTGTGCAGGGGTGGACCAGCACCTGTCATCATGGATCCTGGACTACCTCACTAACCGGCCACAGTTTGTGAGAACCCGAGATTGTGTGTCTGGCACGATCATTGGTAGCACGGGGGCCCCCCAGGGAACGGTTTTGGCCCCCTTCCTGTTCACCCTTTATACTGCGGACTTCTCACACAACACAACACACTGCCATCTACAGAAGTTCTCTGACGACTCTGTGATCGTCGGCCTCATCTCCAATGGAGATGAAGCTGAGTACAGAGGACTTATCCAGGACTTCGTGGACTGGTGCCATCGGAACTGCCTCCAGATCAACGCGAGGAAAACTAAGGAGCTGGTGGTGGACTGCTGCAGGCAAGGACAACCCCTCACAGCACCAGTAAACATACAGGGAACAGACATTGAGATGGTGACATCCTACAAGTACCTTGGTGTTCATCTGAACAATAAACTAGACTGGTCACACAATACCGACGCACTCTACAAGAAGGGACAGCGCAGGCTGTTCCTACTGAGGAGGCTCAGGTCTTTTGGTGTACAAGGGGCGCTGCTGAAGACATTCTACGACACAGTGGTGGCATCAGTCATCACTTTTGGAGTGGTCTGCTGGGGCAACAGCATTACAGCAGCCGATAGGAAGGGACTAAACAAACCGATCAAGAAAGCTAGCTCTGTCCTGGGACAACACCTTGACCCAGTGGAGGAGATAGGAGAGAGAAGGATGGTGGCTAAACTGCCATCTCTGCTCGAGTCCGAGTCCCACCCTATGCAGGACATATTGAACGCACTGAGTTACTCATTTAGCAGTAGACTACATCATCCTAAGTGTGCAACTGAGAGGTTTCGCAGGTCCTTCCTACCTACGGCTGTCAGACTGTATAACCTAAGCAGGGCTGCTCGCAGAGATAGCAAAAAAAACGTGACAACCTAGTAGTATTGAATGCAAACGACGCAACAGACTTACACAAATGGTCCCCTCCAGTATACAACTAAGACAATATCAGTCGCTACGGAGGGTGACAATATGTATGGGTACATATTCATACTATGTAGGATAACTAAGTAGACAGTTATGCTGTTTATTCCATCTTGCTACAATGCTCCGCACTTTGTATATATATTTATATATTTATGTCTACGTATGTACATCCACTGCTCTTATTTATATTTTTCGTATCTTCTTAATTATTGCTCTGAGTGTTGCTATCCCTGTGCTGTTGCAATTCTGGAATTTCCCCATTGTGGGACTAATAAAGGCTTATCTTATCAAAACACACAGCTAAAAACACCCAAGAATGGCTAAGAGTGATACACTGGACTATTCTAAAGTGGCCTTCTATGAGCCCTGATCTAAATCCTATCGAACATCTGTGGAAGGAGCTGAAACATGCCGTCTGGAGAAGGCACCCTTCAAACCTGAGACAACTGGAGCAGTTTGAATTCAATTCAATTCAATTCAACTTTATTTATATAGCGCCATTTCACAACAACAGTCATCTCATAGCACTATCAACTGTAGGGAGGACCCCCACAGTTGCAGAAAGACCCCAGCAATCAGGCGATCCCCTGTGAGCAAGCACTTGGCGACGGTGGAGAGGAAAAACTCCCTTTTAACAGGAAGAAACCTCCAGCAGAACCAGGCTCAGGGAGGGGCAGTCATCTGCTGCGACTGGCTGGGGGGTGAGGGGACAGAGAAGAAGAAAAGAACAGACATGTAGAGAGCAAACAGCACGATGGGGACTCAATCTATGGGAGAGAACAAACAAATGTTAATGACCAGCAAAAAAAAAATATTTCATAGAGAGTGAGGAAAGGAGTGAGGCCCAGTGCATTACTGGAGGTCCCCCGGCTGACTAAACCTATTAGCAGCATAACTAAGGGAGGGTTCAGAAACACATGATCCCTCCCTAATTGTAGGCTATATCAAAAAGGTAGGTTTTAGCCCTATTCTTAAAAACAGAGATCGAGTCTGACTCCCGAATCCAGATTGGCAGCTGATTCCACAGGAGGAGTTTGCTCATGAGGAGCGGGCCACAATACCTGCTGAGAGGTGCAGAAGTCTCATTGACAGTTACAGAAATCATTTGATTGCAGTGATTGCCTCAAAAGGTTGTGCAACAAAATATTAAGTTAAGGGTACCATCATTTTTGTCCAGGCCTGTTTCATGAGTTTGTTTTTTAAAATAATTCTGTTGAACCACAATTCAAAAGCATTGTCTGATTTTCATTGGTTAATTTTCATAGAATTTTTATTTATTACCACTTTTGTCAGATTCAAGTTATTTCTGTGACCATTGTGGATTTTTCTTTCATTAACAGAGGGGTACCAACAATTTTGTCCACGTGTGTATATAAACGTCAGATTTGTGACAGTCATACAAGTGAAAACATACCTGGTGCTGTTGTGTCTGTCCTGTGTCTGTACCACCGATCACACGAAGAATCCTTTAGTTTTCAGTGCAGGATCTATGCATTGTTGTTGAAGCCAGCACAAATTTAGCTGAGGTTTAGGAGTCACACACCATGAACAGCAGCAAGTACCAGAACTACGCAAAAACTTTAAAAAATATAAAAACTACAAGTGCTGAAATTATCTGCCACTTGACAGCAAAACAGGTATGTGGACTATACATTAAAACAAATTTAAAACATTTTTAAAAACGCTATTTTAAATGCCCCACTACTCCACTCTTGCTGACTAACATTAATTCAGCTGAAACTGGAAGTTGTGCCCATAATCGTTTCTACAGCAGCGCTCGCAGGAATAAGGTGGATATGTTAAAAAAAAAACACACACACACCGGGTTATACAGGGTGTCCTAATTTTTTCACGACTGTATATCCATGCCTTTTTCTACATTAATAAGCACCTTAATTTTTGCAAAAAAAAAAGAAGTAATTTTTGTTCATAAATATATGACTTTGCCTTGTGGATTTGCAACTTTTTATTCTACCACAAGTCAGGCATTTTTAGTCTTCCATAAGATTTTTGGTCACTATCTACTTCTGAATAGGCTTTTTTAAGGACATTTTTGCTTCCAGTTTTCTACTTTTTAACTTTTATATGTGTTTTCAGCTAAAAAATATAATGGAAGTAAATTGAGTTCTTCAAACTTTCTTTCAGCTCCACGTATTTTCAAGGCTAAAAACTTTTGTATACTTTCAGCTTGCAAAACATTATTGTATTAATATATTTTGTGGGTGACCCCCACAGCCTACGGACAAGCAGAGCGCTCAGCTGGAGCAATTAGCATAACAGTGAGATGTATGGACTGATATCAATAGGCAGCCTCTCCTTCCTGCCAGTAATCCTGCTATTGATATGCGTGACTCTCATGTAAATGTCCATGCCTCCCTGCAGTTTACTGTGATGTTAATGTGCCATGCATGCATTGTCTAGCTGGGTATATAAGCCAACCATATCGCTTGCCTCCACACTTATTATCATCCGCCACACTGGTGACCCCGAATACAAGAACACGCTGAACGAACGCAGCCCCCGACGGTGACTCCCAACGACGAATGAACGCAGCTGCCTGACGCAGAGCCAACACCAGGCGAACTCTCCGGAGATCATCCACGACCGGGAAGGCTGCAGAAAGCGTCATGGTGCGACCCTCGCCTGAGATCGGGACATCCACGCTGGGACCGGCCGAGGGACAAAGAGCGTCTACTCCCTCTCACCGCTCCTCCGCATCTACACGAGCGTGCACGCACCTCGTCCTCTCTCCATGACGGCGACCTGCAGGGCCGACGGAGAACGCAGCGTGTGGACCAGAACGCACCATGACCCGGCACAAGCGAACGACAGCAACTGCCCGAACAGGGATGACCATCGGCGCCGACGTCGCTGATCTCCAGCACGCTCCCTGACCCTGACTCGCCTCGACAGCGGACCTGCCATGCACCGAACCCCCGCACGCACACCGGGGGGTTATGAGAACAGCGCACCATGCACGGGACAATACCGGCTCCACAGAACACCATCGTCCTCCGCTGCTGCACACGCCCGAGAGGCACGGCCGACCACCATCCTCGGAACCTTCAGGGCTGCTCACACACCTGAAGCACACACGCAGCCCGCTCACAGGATTTTGTATGGGTCTCAGCCACGGCACACAATGGGAATTCAGCCGTCAGCTGTCCCCGAGGGCTTTAGGGCTGCGCGCGCACCTAAAGCCAACACGCCAAGTCCTTCACACAGCTGCAGCTCCTGTTTTTCTTCATGGCCGCTTCTCATCCTCGCAGAACTGAGCCGCGAGACGAGTCAGAGACAAATTTTTCTTCTCACAGCCGCTGTGGATCTCCGCCACGTTCAACGGGACAGCCCCTCAACATCGCGGATCCACATGCAATTTTTGCGCGGCCCAGACAACTTCGCCGTCCCGGGCCGGCACTTGCTACCCCCACCCTCCTCCCTCCCCCTCCTCCGGCACAGAACTTTTCCCACAGCTCGCTCCCAAAGCCGGACGATCGACGCCTCAGCCCCCAGCTGATCCCCACAGCCTACGGACAAGCAGAGCGCTCAGCTGGAGCAATTAGCAGAACAGTGAGATGTATGTACTGATATCAATAGGCAGCCTCTCCTTCCTGCCAGTAATCCTGCTATTGATATGCGTGACTCTCATGTAAATGTCCATGCCTCCCTGCAGTTTACTGTGATGTTAATGTGCCATGCATGCATTGTCTAGCTGGGTATATAAGATAAGATAAGATAAGATAAGATAAGATAAGATAAGCCTTTATTAGTCCCACAACGGGGAAATTCCAGGATTGCAACAGCACAGGGATAGCAACACTCAGAGCAACAATCAGAAGGCAAGAAAAAAAAAAAAAAAAAAAGCCAAATAAGCCAACCATATCGCTTGCTCTCTCTCTCTTACTACTGCTTTTGATCACACGCATTGCCTGTTTGCTGACTAGATACACAGGGCTTGCTCCGGCGTGCTTACACAGCGCTAGAGTGACCCTCGTGCCGGAGGATGAAATAAAACACCCTTTTAAACTTCAGTTCGCCGTGCCTGCACTTATTCCGTGCCTCCAATTGGGTTCCCTTATTCGCATCCGCCACAATTTCAGATTTTGTGCTGCTCAGCTTTAAGTTTTCAAGCTAGTTTTTTTTAAAGCTAACTTTTATTTGGTATTATTAGGGTAATTTTCCACCATATTTGGCAATTTCACTTTTATGCTAACATTATCACTTTCAGCCATTTTAACTTTTATGGTAGCATTTTTAGCTAACTTTGCTCAAGTTAAGCTATTTTGGCTTTGATGCTAATGTTCTGTATATTTAGGCTATTTTATCTTGAAGCTAGCATTTATCACTACAAAACTTTATTTAGCACTTGTATGTTTATTTTCTTTAATTTTACTGTGTTTTAGGATTTAAGCTTACAAGTTTAAGCTACTTTAGCTTTTTTTATTAACTTTGTTCAGTTTTTGACTATTTCTGCTTTTAAGCTAACATTATTTAACATTATTTGACTAGTCGAGGATTTAAGCTATCTTATTTCACTCTTTTTTTAGCATTTTGGAAATCTTTTTCAGTTTACAACATTCACCCTGTTTTAGTCAGGAAATACACATTTTGTAGATAAATTTGTGACTTTTTACCTTTTTTTGTATGCTTTATTAATTCCCAGAAGGGAATTCAGGGCATCCACCTGGATTCAAAGATTCAAAGATTTTATTTGTCAGTACTACTATATGTACAGGACATACAGGAGAATTGAAATGGCAGTTCTGTCTCTCTTCAGTGGTGTGCACTGCTGCGTTAGAGTTTAGGCTTTTATTTGTAAGGTGTGGGTGGTGGCTCCACCTTCCAGTTCCGCCAACACCCACGGCTATAAGAGGGCAGTGGGCAGACGGGGTGGTCTCTTTGCCATCTCTCTGCCTGACGGTTGCGCCTGTGTGCTGTGTTGTGCTTCCTCAATAAACGTGTGTTCAGTTCGACACCTGACCTCATCCTTGGCTCCTTATTACGGCATAACATTTGGCAACAAGGATGAAGGTGGATTAAAACAAGGTATGGAAGTTTTGGAGCCCCCCGGCAAGCCACCGGTCCCCTGGCCAAGGTGGTGTGCCGCTTTTCAGACGTACATGGTGGCAATGAATCTTGGGAAGCTGGAGAAGTTGAGGTCATGTGAGTTGTTGGTGCACACTCTTGCAGTGGAGGAACAGCGTGTTCTGAGCACACTGGATGACTGTGGTAGTTTCAACGAAGTGGTTAAGCTAATGGTGTGCTATTTTCACAAAACATCATGGTTCGCAAGATTCAGTTTCGACAGCGCCGCCAACGGGTGAGCGGGTCTATTCAGCAGTTCGTGACAGACTTGGGGCTGTTGGTCAACGGGTGCCAGGTCAGACCGTTGGAAGAGGAGAGGATTCGCGACCAGTTGGTGAGCATACCAACTGCACTGCAATTAGGTCAAAGCTGCTTACATTGGCAGGCGAACTGATGCTGCCTACAGCCATCGAATTAGCTCAACTGCTGGAAGCTGCAGATAAATTGTCACGGGAGCTGAGTGAGACCACCAACATCTGGGATCACCACCGATCGCGCATGCAGTGGACCCGGTCAGCATTGGAGGTGTGGCGGACGATGTGGATGATGCTAACGCTGGGAATGTGAGGTCCGCCCGGGGAAAGCCCAAATGTACGGGTTCTGGGTCCACGAAGCACCGTTTCAAGGCCAGAGACTGGCAGGAGCGAAGTGCTGTGGCAACTGTGGCCACTTGCTTCATGTCACCAGGGTATGCCACAGATCCAAGCGAGGAAGTCCGTGGCTTTGTGGTTGTGGAGGAGGACGGCTGGCCACGGTGGGAACGTTAGAACTGACGGCTCGATGCAAATCGGCCAAGATGTGGGACTGTCTGATCCCGAGAGTGGTAGACAGCACAGTGTGGGATGAGGAACTGCCTGGCACCCTGGAGAGTGAGCAAGACCAATATCGCTCAGGGTCATCACAGGAGGGTCCCTGTGCCAGAGCTCAAGTCACCCTGGATGAGAGTACTGGGCAGCACAGCGGGACGTCTGTGTTGACAGGCAACATTGAGAGGCTGGTTCCACCTGTTCCCGGATCTCAGCTGAAGTGGGCTGGTGAACAGGGGGCCACAACGGCAATGGTGGCGGCGAAGTTAAAAGAGGCTGGGGCTGGACCATCAGGCACGGTAGAACGATGTGCCAAGCAGAGAACTTGAAGGCCAAGCGGGACCCCTCTGGGGTTCAAGGACTGGATTTGGAAGGAGAGGCAACCACAGCAGGTACGGGCCGATGGGCAGTCGGAGGAGCACCAGGGAAGGTCACGTGTCGTGGCCAGATGGGAGGACACTTATCTCCAACTGCTAGACGGTTCGTGGGGGCACCCGAATGAGCTGCGGCATGCCGGGGAGGGAACTGAGGGACATGGGCCTGGACGAGCGGAGCAGCCGGTGGTGATGAAGAGGAGGTGCACCAGTGCTGAGGCGACCTGCTGCAGCCTGGCTGGCTTTTGTGAAGGGGGGGGGGGGAGAAGTTGTGTTAGAGTTTAGGCTTTTTTTTGTAAGGTATGGGTGGCGGCTCCACCTTCCGGTTCCGCTACCACCCGCGGCTATAAGAGGGCAGTGGGCAGAAGGGGTGGTCTCTTTGCCATCTCTCTACCTGACGGTTGCACTTGTGTGCTGTGTTGTGCCTCCTCAATAAACATGTGTTCAGTTCAACACCTGGCCTCTTCCTTGGCTCCTTATTATGACATAACATGTGCAATATAAAAAAAGAAAAAGGAGTAAGGCTGGAAAAACAACAACAGTCTATGCTACCTGTAGTGCAAATGGTGACAAAAGATAGACCCAGAACTCCCATAGTGCAAATAGAGATAAACGATTAACGATGAAACCCAGCAGTCCTATATACAGAAAAGTAGAGATGTAATACCCGTAGTTGCAAGTTCAATATGGTAGTGTAGGTGCAGACAGTAACAGATAGGACTGCACATGATCAGAACTGCAATAACAGACAGACAGCAGCAGATATGGCATTTGTGCAAATGGTTGCAGTAAAGTGCAGAGACATACAGCAGCAAATGTATTACTGTTGGTGTGGCAGTCTTTCTGTGCCAACAGCTGAAGAAGTTATTGTGTGGGTGAGTGCGTCAAGGTCCGGGGGGGGGGGGGGGGGGTTGGAGTGGACAGAATTCAGGGTCCTGAAGGCCTGAAGAACAAAGCTGTTTAGCAGTCTTGTGGAGCGGGCCCGGAGGCTCCGGTACCTTTTCCCCGAGGGCAGGGGGCTGAAGAGGGAGTGTGAGGGGCAGGCAGTGTCACCTGCAATGTTGATGGCTCTGCGGGTGAAGCGGGTGAGGTAGATGTTCTGGGGGGGCGGGGTTGCAGAGGGGCACTGATGATCTTGCTGGCTGCTTTCACTGTGTGTTGTAGTGTCTTCTGGAAGGAGGCGATGCAGCTTCCATAGCACACCGTGATGCAGCTGGTGAGGATGCTCTCAATGGAAATAAAGGTGAGTTTGAGCCTTCTTGGCCAGTGATGTGGTGTTGTTGGACCAGAAGAGGTCCTCAGAGATGTGCACCCCCAGGAACTTGGTGTTGCTCACCCTCTCCACAGCTGCACCATCAATGATCAGAGGGGGGTGCTGTGTGTGTCCCGTCCTGAAATCAACAACAATCTCCTTGTTTTTTTCCACATTCAAGAAGAGGTTATTGTCTTTACACCACTGGACCAGTTGGCTCACCTCATTTCTGTAGTTAGCCTCGTCGTTGTTGGTGATGAGGCCCACCACTGTCATGTCATCCGCAAACTTGATGATGTGGTTGGTGTTATAGGCTGGTACACAGTCATGGGTCAGCAGGGTGAAGAGCAGCGGGATGATCATGCACCCTGGTGGGGCCCCTGTGCTCAGTGTGATGGTCTGGGAGGTGTTGCTGCCAACCCGCACATTCTGCGGCCTCCCTGTGAGAAACTCCAGCACCCAGTTACAGAGGAAGTTCACAAAATCATCCCCCAAATTGTGTTGAATGCTGAACTGAAGTCCAAGAACAGCATTCTTGAGTCCAGGTGGGTGAGGACTGGATGGAGAGCATCAGCAATGGCATGGATGGATGGATGATCCAAGATGGCGCCCACAGCGGTCGACATGGTGCTTCGCTGCGCTCTTTGTTTGTTTTTGTTTGTCAATTGTGTGTCTGCTTGCACTTATACCCGTGAAGAACTTTTAAATATCAGGACTTTCACCCCCACGGACCTCCTCCCAGTTTTTCTAGCCCCTGCCGCCGATCTGGTTTATTGTTTGGCTCGGAAAGTGAGACGGCGGAAGAGAGGAAGACGAGCGGGCGCTCTCGTGCGACTTCGCAGGAGAGGCTCGCGAACGGCGCTGCCTGGCATATTTCTGTCCAATACCAACTCTCTCTCTAACAAGGTGGATGAACTGAGACTGCTGATGCGTTTTAAGGACCTCGCCTCCTCAGCTGTCCTCTGCTTTACTGAGACCTGGCTCCGGGAAAATATACCGGACAGCGCGCTGCGCCTCGACGGCTTCCAGCTCTTCCGTGCTGATCGTGACACAGAGCTTTCCGGCAAGACCACAGGAGGCGGAGTCTGCTTCTACATCAACTGCATCTGGTGCTCTGATGTAACGGTAATTTCCAAACACTGTTCTCCTGCCTTGGAATTTCTTGTTATCAATTGCAAGCCCTTCTATTCCCCGCGGGAGTTTGCTTCTTTTATAATGATCGCTGTGTACGCCCCTCCCGACGCGGACACGCGCGAAGCTCAGCGCGTGCTCGCGGATCACATTCAACACACAGAGCGGAGTTTTCCAGACTCGCTGATTATTGTGGCTGGCGACTTTAATCAGTGCAATCTGAGCCACGATCTCCCCCGCTACAAACAGTTTATTAAATGCCCCACCAGAGGATTAAACACACTGGATCACTGTTACACCACAGTGAAAGACGCATATCGCGCTGTCCCTCGAGCTGCGCTGGGATTATCTGATCACGTGATGGTTCACCTCATTCCCACATACAGACAGAGATTGAAGCTCACTAAACCTGTTGTGAGCACTACGAAGATACGGACCAGTGATGCTGAGGAGAAGCTGGAAACGTGCATGGAAATATCTGACTGGGGCATGCTTAAAGGAGCCACGCATGATCTGGATGAGTACACGGACACTGTGAACTCATATATCCACTTTTGTGAAGAGAACATTCTTCCATCACGCACCAGGGTGAGTTACTCTAATGACAAACCCTGGTTCACAGCTAAGCTCAGACAGATCAGGAAGGAGAAGGAAGCAGCGCTGAAAAGTGGAGACAGGGACTGCTACAGGGAGGTTAAATACCGGTTTAACAGAGAGCTGAAGAGGGCTAAATCTGTGTACTCAGAGAGACTCCAGCAGCAGTTCACTGCTAATGATTCGGCTTCCGTGTGGAGAGGACTGAGGCAGATCACCAACTATCGGCCTCAGGCTCCTAAAGGTCAGGATGACAAAGCCCTTTGTCAGAGACTGTCCCAACACTATGCCCGTTTTGACACCTCGTCATCTGTGTCCAACTCCCCCCCTCCCTCCAGCTCCACAGCCTCCACATTCCCTACTTCATTTAAGGCACCCCCCCCTCCTCCCCCCCTCCCCTTATCATCAGTGAGCAGGATGTGCTCAAACAGTTCTCCAGACTGAACCCGCGCAAGGCCCCCGGCCCAGACGGCGTGTCTCCCTCCACCCTGAGACTCTGTGCGAAACAGCTGGCTCCTGTATTCACAGACATTTTTAACACCTCCCTTAAGTTATGCCACGTGCCATCCTGCCTCAAATCCTCCACCATCATCCCTGTCCCCAAGAAGCCACGGATCACTGGACTTAATGACTACAGACCTGTAGCGCTCACCTCTGTAGTCATGAAGTCCTTTGAGCGCCTGGTCCTGTCCCACCTCAAGTCCATCACCACCCCTCTCCTGGACCCGCTGCAGTTTGCCTACCGAGCCAACAGGTCTGTAGACGATGCAGTCAACCTGGCCCTCCACTCCATCCTGCAGCACCTGGACTCCCCGGGACCCTACGCCAGGATCCTGTTTGTGGACTTCAGCTCCGCATTCAACACCATCCGCCCCGCTCTGCTCCGGGACAAGCTGTCCCTGCTCAACGTGCCTGACTCCCTCTGCAGGTGGATCATCGACTTCCTGACGGACCGGAGGCAGCATGTGCGGCTGGGAAAGACTGTCTCAGACTATACTAGCATCAGCACCGGATCACCCCAGGGCTGTGTACTTTCCCCCCTACTCTTCTCCCTTTACACCAACTCCTGCACCTCCAGCCACCAGTCTGTCAAGTTGATCAAGTTTGCGGACGACACCACCCTCATCGGGCTCATCTCCAACGGCGACGAGTCCGCCTACAGGAGAGAGGTGGCCCAGCTGGCGTCCTGGTGCAGCAATAACAACCTGCAGCTGAACGCTCTGAAGACAGTGGCGATGATTGTAGACTTCAGGAAAGTCACTACTCCTCTGCCCCCCCTCACCCTCTCAGGCTCTCCCATCACCACTGCTGATTCCTTCCGCTTCCTAGGCACTACCATCACCAGGGACCTCAAATGGGAGCTGACCATCAGCTCACTCATCAAAAAAGCCCAGCAGAGGATGTTCTTCCTGCGGCAGCTGAGGAAGCTCAAGCTACCCACCAAGATGTTAGTGCAGTTCTACACAGCCATCATCGAGTCCATCCTCACCACCTCCATAACCGTGTGGTACGCAGGAGCCACTGCCAGGGACAGACTAAGGCTGCAGCGCGTCGTGCGCACTGCTGAGAAGGTGATCGGCTGCAAGCTCCCATCTCTCCAGGATCTGTACATCTCCAGGACCCGGAGGCGTGCTGGCCGGATCATAGCCGATCCCTCACACCCTGGTCACGTACTGTTTGCCCCCCTCCCCTCTGGTAGAAGACTTCGGTCCATCCAGACTAAAACCTCCCGTCACATGAACAGCTTCTTCCCCTCTGCCATTAGACTGCTGAACACTAAGTGACTCTCGTGCACCATGTACAGCAGCTCAACCAGACTCATGTCAATCATCACTGTTTTCTTCCTGCATTACCGACTGCACTATATAGTTCTCCACAGTATCTGCTGCTGGCTAATATATATTTTAACTGTTGACCAGTATCACTTAATCTTATCCTACACTTTATTACATGTATAGTTTATTTCTCTTATCTTATCATGTTTAATGTTGCAGCATTGTACCGAGACAAATTCCTAGTTTGTGTACTACATGAACAATGGCAATAAACCTGATTCTGATTCTGATTCTGATTCTGATGAGGCAGCCACGGTATGGTGCCAGTCCCTTCACTATTCACACACACATTCACACCTACAGCAACTTTAGAGTCTCCAATTAACCTAACTTGCCTGTTTTTGTCCTGTGGGATAAAACTGGAGTACCCAGGGTACACCCACACAGACATGGGGAGAACATGCAAACTCCACACAGAAGGGTCACCGATGGTCAAGAAGTGGAATGGAACCCACAATGGTCAGGGGTGAAATTGATCCCGTGACCTTCTTATTGTGCTGCCACAGTGCTAACCACTGCTCCACCGAGCTGCACAGTAAATTCATGAGTCTTTTGTAGATCAGCAACTTTTCGTGTAAATTTTAATTTACTTTTATTTTTTTATTGTCATGTTTTAATCTCCCCTCATGGATCATTACCTTATCATGGTGGGAGGTTTGCATGCCCCAGTGATCCCAGGAGCTATGTTGTCCAGGGCAGTCACCCAAGATAAACTGGTCCTGGCTGAAGGGCCAGACTAAGAACAATCCAAAAGACTCTTATGATAAATGCTAGAACAAGGATTCAGTGTACCCCTCCCGGTATGGGGTTACCGGGGCCCCACCCTGGAGCCATGCCTGGGGGAGGGGTTCGGTGGCTAGCGCCTGGTGGCTGGGTTTCTGCCCATGGGACCCGGCCAGGCTCAGCCCGGAGTTACATGGGTCCGCCCTTCAGTGGGCTTACCACCTGCTGGAGGGACCATGGGGGTCCGGTGCCATGTGAATCAGGTGGTGGTCGAAGGCAGAGACCTTCGCAGTCTGAGCCCAAGCTTCCTAAACTGGCTTTTGGGACGTGAAATGTCACCTTTCTGGTGGAGAAGGAGCCTCAGCTGGTGCACAAGGTTGAGAGATACCAGCTAGATGTAGTTGGCCTTACCTCAACACAAAACTCTGGTTCTGGAACCAGTCTCCTAGAGAGGGGCTGGAGCTTTGCCTACTCTGGAGTTTCCCCAGGCAAGAGGCGGCGAGCAGGGGTGGCTATTCTTGTATCCCCCCCACCTTGCTACTTCTGTATTGGAGTTTTCCCGGTGGACCAAAGGGTTGTTTCCCTGTGCCTCAGGGTTGGTTAACGGGTTTTGAACATCATTTGTGCGTATGCACCAAATGATGGTTCAGAGTACCCACCCTTTTTGGAGTCTCTGACTGGGGTGCTGGAGAGTCCTCCTCGTTGAGACTCCATTGTCCAACTGGGGGACTTCAGTGTGCACGTGGGCAACAACAGTGAAACCTGGAGGGGCATTATTGGGAGGAACGGCCTGCCCAATCTGAACCCAAGTGGGGTTCAGTTATTGGATTTCTCTGCCAACCACAGTTTGTCCATAATGAACCCCATGTTCAAGCATAATGGTGTCCATATGTGCACCTGGCACCAGGACACCCTAGGTCGCAGGTCTATGATCGATTTTGTTGTTGTGTCATCAGACCTGCCACCGTATGTCTTGGACACTCAGGTAAATAGAGGTGCAGAGCTGTCAACTGATCACCACCTGGTGGTGAGTTGGATCTGATGGGAGGGAAGGATGCCATTCAGACCTGGTAGACCCAAATATACAGTGAGGGTGTGTTGGGAACGTCTGGCTGATGCCCCTGTCCGGGAGGTTTTCAACTCCCACCTCCAGAATAACTTCAACCACATTCCGAGGGAGTCTGGAGACATGGAGTCTGAATGGGCCATGTTCTTCACTGTTGAAGCAGCTGCCAGAGCTGCGGCCACAAGGTCATTGGTGCATCTCCAAGTGGCAACCCCCGAACCGAGTGGTGGACACCAGTGGTGAGGGGGGCCATTAAGCTGAATAAGGAGTCCTATCAAGCTTGGTTGGCTTATGGGACTCCTGAAGCAGCTAAGGTGTACCGGCAGGCCAAGCAGAGTGCAGCTCGGGTGGTTGCTGAAACAAAAACTTGGGTGTGGGAGGAGTTTGGTGAGGCCATGGAACAAGACTATTGGTTGTCCTCAAAGAGATTCTGGCAAACTGTCTGGTGACTCAGGAGGGGGAAGCAGGTCCCTGTCCACACTGTGTATGGTGTGGAAGGGGTGCTGCTGACTTGAACTGGGGATACCATTGGGCAGTGGAAGGAATACTTCGAGGATCTGCTCAGTCCCACTGATACGCCTTCCACAGAGGAAGCAGGGCTTGTGGACGAGGGGGATGACTCTCCCATCACAGGGGCTGAGGTCACTGAAGTGGTTAAAAAAGTATTCAGTGGCCGGGCACTGGGGGTGGATGAGATTTGCCCCAAGTACCTCAAGGCCCTGGATGTTGCAGGGCTGTCATGGTTGACACAACTCTGCAGCATTGCGTGGAGGTCGGGGACAGTGCCTTTGGCATGGCAAACCAGGGTGGTGGTTCTTCTCTTCAAGAAGGGGGACCGGAGGGCGTGTTCCAGCTTTAGAGGGATCACACTCCTCAGCCTCCCTGGGAAGGTCTATGCCAGGGTACTGGAGAGAAGAGTCCGACCATTAGTCTAACCTCAGATTCAGGAGGAGCAATGTGGTTTTCATCCTGGCCATGGCACATCGGAGCAGCTGTTTATTCTTTTGAGAATCCTCGAGGGTTCGTGGGAGTTTGCCCAACCAGTTTAGATGTGTTTTGTGGACTTTGAGAAGGCATTCAACCACGTCCCTCGTGTTTTTTTGTGGGGGGTGCTCCGGAAGTATGGTGTATCTGGATTGTTGTTATGAGCTATCCGGTCTCTATACGGTCATTTCGAGTGTTTGGTTCATATTGCCAACACTCGGTCGGATTTATTCCCAGTGAGAGTTGGACTCCACCAGGGTTGCCCTTTGTCACCAATCCTGATCATAATTTTGATGAACAGGAATTCTAGGCGCAGCCAGGGAACTGAGGGTGTCATGCTTGGTGACCATAGGAGTTCATCTCTGTTGTTTGCAGATGATGTTCTCCTGTTGGCTTCATCCAGCAATGACCTACAAGTCTTACTGGGACGGTTTGCTGTTGAGTGTGAAGTGGCTGGGATGAGAATCACACCTCCAAGTCTGAGTCCATGGTCCTCAGCCAGAAAAAAGGTGGATTGTCCTCTCTGGGTTGGGGGCAAGCTCCTGCCCCAAGTGGAGGAGTTTAAGTATCTCGGGGTCTTATTCATGAGTGAGGGGAGAATGGAACGAGAGATTCACAGATGGATCAAAGCAGCATCTGCACTGATGCGGATGTTGTACCAGTCCGTTGTGGTGAAGAGCAGCTGAAATGAGCTTTATCCGTAGGATCGCTGGACTCACCCTCAGAGATAGGGTGAGCAGCTCAGTCATCTGGGAGAAGCTCAGAGTAGAACCGCTGCTCCTCCACATTGAAAGGAGCCAGTTGAGGTTGTTTGGGCATCTGATCAGGATGCCTCCTGGACGCCTCCCACTTGAGGTGTTTTGGGCATGTCCCACTGGGAGGAGACCCCGGGACAGACCCAAGACACACTGGAGAGACTATGTCTCCCAACTTCGTTGGGAATGCCTTGGTATCCTCTCTGAAGAGAAGTTGCAGGTGGCTGGGGAGAGGGAAGTCTGGGCTTCTCTACTTGAGCTGCTGTCTCTGTGACCCAGACCTCCGGAAAAGCGGTAGAAGATGGATGGATGGATATTATAAATTTAGACATTTTTTTCTTGTAAGTTTTTTGTAATATGATTGAAATGGGTTTTTTTTTCTTTTTCTTTTAAATTTGCAACATGTTTTGGTTTAGCTGCAACTATTTCCTCGTAATTTTTTTTTAGCTTTTTTCTTTTAAATTTACACATTTTTTTAGTAAATTTATGAGTCTTATAAATCTGAATTTTTTTTTCTTTTCTTGCAAATTTTTATGTCATTTGTGACTTTTCTAACAAATTTGTAAGTTTTTTTTTTCTGAATCTGCTATTTTTAGTTGTTAAGTTAAAATTTCCTTTCTTATAAAATTGTGACTTTACTTATAAATGTACATCTTTTCCCATTATAGTTTCCCATATTATTTTCTCATAAATTTACAACATTTTTCTTATGAATTTGTAACGTTGCAGCTTTTCTTGTACTTTTGAGAATTTATCTTATAGTAATAAACCCTGAACCCTCCCTTAGTTATGCTGCTAATAGGTTTAGACAGCCGGGGGACCTCCAGTGATGCACTGGGCTTCACTCCTTTCTTCACTCGCAATGAAATATTTTTGCTGGTCATTAACATCTGTTTGTTCTCTCCCATAGATTGAGTCCCCATCGTGCTGTTTGCTCTCTGCTCACTGCTTTTGCTGTTTGCTCTCTACTCCCTCAACCCCCAGCCAGTCGCAGCAGATGACTGCCCCTCCCTGAACCTGGTTCAGCTGGAGGTTTCTTCCTGCTAAAAGGGAGTTTTTCCTCTCCACTGTCGCCAAGTGCTTGCTCACAGGGGATCGCCTGATTGCTGGGGTCTTGTGCAATTGTGAGGGTTTCCCCAACAGCTGAAAGTGCTATGAGATGACTGTTGTTGTGAAATAGCGCTATATAAATAAAACTGAATTGAATTGAAATAATAATAATGCATCAGATTTATATAGCGCTATTTCATGGACACTCAAAGACGTTTTACAACAGATACATTATTCATTCACTCTACAGACAGACGTTGATAGTGGTAAGCTACCTCTGTAGCCACAGCTGCCCTGCGGCAGACTGATGGAGGCATGGCTGCCAATCCGCGCCAATGGCCTCACTGACCACTACATCTGTTCCTTTTTTCTCATTCAAGTTTTTTACTTGAGCCACTTTTTATGGGCAAAAGAACCCATGTGGGTCTGTAGCCGCATGTTGGAGACCCCTGGTTCAGCTCCTCCGTTTGTGTGCAAGTAGACAGATTTTCTGTGTGAACTGGATTCACTCTAGGTGAAAAGTGCTGCGTCAGCTTCTTTGTTTTTGATCCTGATGCATGTTAGCAGGTTTTGTTTTAACCACCATCCATCTGCAGCTGGTTTCATTTTCATCTTCTTACATGAGTGGAAATAAGAGGCTGCCCGGGAAATGGGAAGAAACAAAACACTGAAAAATGCTGTTCAGCAAGAAAAAAATGATTAAAACAAACAGAACACCAGCATGGTCCATTGACATTTGTACATGAGGAGTCAGTTTATGATGTTGTAACAGACAAAACCATGGTCTCCTTAAAGTGGTGACTCAGTCCAGAACAATCTCTTCATGATCGAAAAGGGAAGTGAACTCTCAGTGAAGCACTCAGTGATCTCACCAGTCTCCCAATGATCTTTCAGTTTTTCCACCACAGAGGAAGAGATGCCTGAACTATCAGTGAAGGCTGTCTGAGTGTTCATTGAAAGACCACGGCGGAGATCACCGAGTGATCATTGGGCTATCAATTTCTGCTTGAGAGATTGTTGAGCGTTGGTTGAGAGATTGCCACCATACTGTTAGCCAGGGTCGGAGCCCACCAGGTCCTTGGTCTTCTTCTCTGCCTCCTCTGGATCACAGCAGTGGTCGTCTGGTTCTGGAGAAGTGCTTGGTGACCTAGTATGATGGCACCATGTGTCAACACTTGGATGTTCATCTTAGACTCCTCCCGACCTTCTGAAAATGTTTCTTCTTCAGCAGCCTGAAAGAGACTGATGGAAGAGCTCTAGAAACCTCTCACATACCCAGAGGCTTCCTGTCACCCACGAAACACTCGTCAAGCTCTTTGCTCACCCAAGGAGCTCTGATCTCTCTGTGATCTCTTCTGGTCTATCAATGGTCTCTTCTGGTCTATCAGCGATCTCTTCTTCTATCAGCGATCTTTTCTGGTCTCTCAATTTTCTCTCAAGGATCTTTCAGTGAGCCCTCAATGACCATCAGCGTTCCTCAAAGATCTCTATAAATTGTCACGAAAGCTGCTACAAACTGAAATTTTGATCGCACAAAGATCTCCCAAACATCTACACAAAAACAGTTTTGTTTTTTGTTTTTTTGAGGCTTCAAGAGATTGTGGTCACCCATTGATCTCCATGCTGGGTAAAGGGGCTCCTTGTCATGGTCTGAGCACCGATCTCGTCCGCGCTCGGGTCATGCAGTATTTTCTTCCCATTCTTTATTAATTCCTTGAGGGCTCTCTGAGCTCTTATTTTGACAGCGTCTCTGCAGGGCTTCTGGCTGTCAGAGCCGAGCTCAGCAGTGACAGCTGGCGTTGATTTGATTCAGCTGATAATGCCTCATCAGCTGATTAATTATCTTGCCCTATTTAAGGGAGCAGCTTCTGTCACTCGGGGCTGCGACCTCGCCTTATCCAGACTGGTTTCCCTACATCTGAAGCCAGTTCCTTTCAGCGTTAAGTTCCGCCCTCGCTATTCGCATGTAAGTGTTGTATCCTTGTCTCCCGTCAGCCTTCCTAGTTCTCAGTTTATCGTTGGTGTGTCCTAGTCTTAGTCTTTATTTGTGTTTTGCCCCACGTGGCTCATTATTTTGTATCCTTGTCCTCCTTTAATAAATATGCAAACTCTACAGCTGCCTATAGCATTCCATTAGTGGTCCGCGAGGACCGCACCATGACACTCCTAATAATAAAAATGTACATTCAGGTCATTTCTTTTAAAATTAAAATACAGAAAAATACATTTCGCCTCCCTTTATAAATTCTGACATGTATTCAATTATTTTCAGTGGAACTAATGAAGTGTAAATGGTGTTGAGACCAGAGTTGTTCCTGACTATAAAGCTGAGAACGCAAATGCAGCAGGCCCCCTCACCCACTTATTTACAAGAGAAAGCTGCAAATTTGCAAGAAAAAAGTACGTAGTTTATGAGAAAAAATCGAAAATTTTATAGAAGAAAATGTGAAATAAAAATTCAGAGAATAAAATTTGCGTACTCCGCTTTATAGCCAGAAACGGCTCTGAACACAAGCCATAATAATCTGAATTAAAACATATTGAAAACGGAGCACATCTTTGTGTGTTTGATTCTGTTTTTTCCCCCCACCTCTTCTTCAGCTCTGCTACGTTGCCAATAACCTTCAAGTGCCTCCTGGAGAACAACCACATCGACCGCCGCATCATCCGCTTCGTGCTGCCCGTGGGCGCCACCATCAACATGGACGGGACGGCCCTCTACGAGGCTGTGGCAGCCATCTTCATCGCTCAAGTCAACAACTACGAGCTGGACTTTGGCCAGATCATCACCATCAGGTCAGTGCAGCGTACGCCTCGTAGAAGCTCGACGTCATGGCAGAGACATGGTTGGGATTTTGGAGAGTTGGAGTCCCGCAAACGGCAGGAAGGTGACAGTTATGGCATCGTCATGTTAGTGGGACAAACGGAGATGATGTGTGGGCAAAGGGGTGAATTGGGACGCACCACAAGTCTGCTGTTGGGCAGCAACTAAACAGTTGCATTTTACATAAATGCAATTTTTTTTTCACATAAATTAGTGACTTCTCAAAAATTTGTGACTTTTCTCAAAAAATTTGCAAGGTTTTTCTCATAAATTTGTGACCATTTTTCACAAAAATTTGTGACTATTTTCATACAAATTTGACTTTTTTCTCAAAAATTTGTAGTTTTTTTCCACATAAATGTGTGATTTTTTTCTCAAAAAATGTGCAACTTTTTTCTCAAAAATTTGCAACTTTTTTCTCATGTGACTCTTTTCACATAAATTTGTGAATTTTTCCCTCATAAATTTGTCATTTTTTTTCTCAAAAATTTGTGACCTTTTGTCACAAAAATCTGACTTTTTTCACATAAATTTGTGACTTTTTCCTTCATAAATTTGACTTTTTTCAAAAATTTGTACTTTTTTCCACATCAATCTGACTTCTTTCTCAAAAATTTGTGACTTTTCTCAAAAAATTTGCAACTTTTTTCTCAGAAATGTGACTTTTTCACATAAATTTGTGACTTTTTCCCTCATAAATTTGTCATGTTTTTCTCAAAAAATGTGCAATTTTTTTCACCTAAATCTGCAACTTTTCTCTCATAAATTTGTGACCTTTTTTTTTTCCAAAAAATTTGCAACTTTTTCCACATAAATTTGTGACCTCAGAAATGTACAAATATTTCTCTAAATTTGTAACTTTTCTCTCATGTGACTTTTTTCACATAAATTTGTGAATTTTTCCCTCATAAATTTGTCACTTTTTTTTTCAAAAATTTGTGACCCTTTGTCACAAAAATCTGTGACTTTTTTCACATAAATTTGTGACTTTTTCCTTCATAAATTTGACTTTTTTCAAAAATTTGTACTTTTTTCCACATCAATCTGTGACTTCTTTCTCAAAAATTTGTGACTTTTCACAAAAAAATTGCAACTTTTTTTCTCAGAAATGTGACTTTTTCACATAAATTTGTGACTTTTTCCCTCATAAATTTGTCACTTTTTTCTCAAAAATTTCTGACTTTTTCCTCATAAATTTGTCATGTTTTTCCTCAAAAAATGTGCCATTTTTTTCACCTAAATCTGCAACTTTTCTCTCATAAATTTGTGACTTTTTCCCTCATAAATTTGGCACTTTTTTCAAAAATTTGTACTTTTTTCCACATAAATTTGTGACTTTTTTCTCAAAAAACGGACTTTTCTCAAAAAATTTGCAACTTTTTTCTCATAAATTTTTGACTTTTTTCACATAGATTTGTGACTTTTTTTCTCATAAATTTGTTACGTGTTTCTCAAAAAAATGTGCAATTTTTTTCACCTAAATCTGCAACTTTTCTCTCATAAATTTGACCTTTTTTTTTTTTTCAAAAAATTTGCGACTTTTTCCACATAAATTTGTGACCTCAGAAATGTACAAATGGTTCTCTAAATTTGCAGTTTTTCAGCTGTCTTGCAGATTTACACCTCCACACCAGTCTCATAAATTTGTACTTTTTACCTCCGTTACATAAATTTGTGACTAGTAAAAATACAGGCTTCTCTGAATGAGAACTTGGAACCAGTCATTCCAGTAGCCACACTCAATCCAACCTTGTCAGATTAACAGCACTTCTATCAGACTGAGTTAGATATGCCGTAGGTGTTGGTTTGCTGGATTTTCTTCTCCCCCCACCACAGTTTTTACACATTTTATGACTCAGCATATTTGCTGCAGCCTATTGACCCCGTTACGATCAGCGTGGCTCAAACATGGAGGATGTGTGCACTGCTGGAGCTGCAGACCTGAGCTGCTGAGAGAAGAAAAAAGATCAGAGAACACTCAGGAGAGTCCGAAAACAACATGCAGGAAAAACACAGTAAATGAATAAAAGCTAAGCTGTATGTGAAATATGAAATCCACTGACAGCATTCACAGTCTCCCCGTAGGTGGTACGGGGGACAAAAACAACAACACAAACATGTTTTGATAGAAAATAGAATCTGGTATCAGACTCCAGCTGACAGGAATACAAATGGAGGATGTTTCTGTTTGTGCCATTGTCTGAAATAAAAGGAAAAACCTTTACATTTGCAACTTTTTTCTCCTCAATTTAGAATTGCTGCTGGCAGAACACTGCAATTTTAAGAGGAGAAAAACTATTGGTAACATTTGGACAACTTTGTCCTTGCAACTTCAGAATTTCTTTTGAATTTTCTTTTTATTTAACTCGACTTTCAATGGGAAGGATGTGTGCAGCTCCCAGTGAAATGAACAAGCCTTTACTGCATGACGACTGTCTGACTTTACACAAATTCCCTGCAGATAAATGGTTGCAGTTGCAACTCCAGTTTGGATGTGAATACCATCAAATTAAAGCTGAGAGTCTGAACTTTAAGTCCATATTGATTATAGAACTGTCTTCAATATGTTTTGGTAAACATCTAAAATAACAAAACTTGTGTCAGTGTCCAAATGGTATACAGCATGGAAAATTAGTATTGACCACGTTGTGGGTGACCCCCACAGCCTACGGGTCAAGCAGAGCGCTCAGCTGGAGCAATTAGCAGAACAGTGAGATGTATGGACTGATATCAATAGGTAGAGAGGAATTCCTCTCTATTGATATCAGTCCATACATCTCACTGTTCTGCTAATTGCTCCAGCTGAGCGCTCTGCTTGACCCGTAGGCTGTGGGGGTCACCCACAACGTCAACATTTCTCTCATTAAACATATTTCTGATGGAGCCATTGACCTGAGATTTTCACGAGACATCAGCAACAACCCAAGTAATCCATACATACAAAGAAATCAAGGCAACTGTATTCACAAAACAAGTTATATTTAATAAAGTGGAATGACACAGGGAATAAGTATTGAACACACTTGGTGAAATTCATTTAATATTTAGTAGAAAAGCCTTTGTTGGTAATAACAGCTTCCCTACACCTCTTGTATGGAGAAACTAGGCACAGGTATTGCTCAGGAGTGATTTGAGCCCATTCTACCACACAAACTGTCTTCAGATCTTGAAGGTTGCATGGGTGTCTTCTATGAACTCTGATCTTCAGTTTGTTCCATAGATTTTCAATTGGATTCAGGTCAGGTGACTGAATGGGCCATTCTAGCAGCTTTATTTTCCTTCTCTGGAGCCAGTTGAGAGTTTCCTTGGCTGTGTGTTTGGGATCATCGGCTTGCTGAAATGTCCACCCTCATTTTCAGCATCTTGGCAGATGGCAGCAGGTTCTTATCAAGGATGTCTCTGTACATTTGTCCGTTCATCTTTCCTTCAATCATATGAACTCTTCCTGTACCATGTGCTGAAAAACACCCCCACACCATGATGCTTCCACCTCCAAACTTCACTGTTGGTGTGGTGTTTTTGGGCTGATGTGCAGTGCCATTTCTCCTTCAAACATGCTGTGTGTTGTGGCATCCAAAAAGTTCAATTTTGGTCTCATCTGACCAAACTATATTCTCCCAGCATTTTTCAGTACAGCAAACTTTAATTGAGCTTCAACATGCTTTTTCTTCAGCAATGGAGTCTTGCAAGGTGAGCGGTCTTACAGCCCATGTTGGTTGAGTGCATTACTTACTGTTTTCTTTGAAACAGTAGTACCTGCTAACTCCAGGTCTTTCTGGAGCTCTCCACGAGTGATCTTTGGCTCTTGGATAACTCTTCTGATAATTATTTTGACTCCTCTGTCAGAAATCTAGGGAGGAGCTCCTGGTCGTGGCCGGTTTATAGTAAAATAATGTTCTTTCCACTTCCCTGTGATGGCTCCAACAGTGCTCACTGGAACATTCAGCAGTTTAGAAATGCACCTATAACCAATGCCATCATTATGTTTTGTAGCAATAAGGTTGGCAAGTTCTAGAGAGAGCTCTTTGCTTCTACCCATCATGAGTTCTTTGTGGTGTGACAATCTGATATTCACAGACCTTTTTAAGAACTATCAGTCAGGACGTAACCAGCTGAAATTAATTTGCACTGATGGGAGATGGAATGGCTTCCTAAATTCTGATGGATTTCAGCTGGTTTCTTGACTTGCTATACCTTTCTGCACCGCTTTCTTCATGTGTTCAATACTTATTCCCTGTGTCATTCCACTTCATTAACTATAACTTGTTTTGTGAACACAGTGGCCTTGATTTCTTTGTATGTATGAATTACTTGGGTTGTTACTGATATCTGGTGAAAATCTCAGGTCAATGGCTCCATCAGAAATATGTTTAATGAGAAAAATGTTGACGTGTTCAATACTTATTTTCCCCGCTGTAACTGTGGATCATAGAAAAGAGAGGCGTGCTGCTGCTAATGTGTTTTAGTTATAAAGTTATTGTCCAGACAAACTGTTCAGAACCACCAACAAACACGGAAAAGCAACTTACAGTGTCTGAGCAAGGCTTTCAGAAGCATCTTGTCTTTGTGTTGCGGCTTGCAGCGACCCTGACCCCTCCAGAACTCAAGTGTTTTATCACTTCTGCTGCTAATTTGGATCTTTCTCATTTGCAACATATTTCACTTCTCCACCAGCATCACAGCCACCGCCGCCAGCATCGGTGCAGCGGGCATCCCGCAAGCTGGGCTCGTTACCATGGTGATTGTGCTGACATCTGTCGGGTTGCCAACTGATGACATCAGCCTGATCATCGCGGTAGACTGGGCGCTGTAAGTAGAGGTTGTTTTTGGCTTGTGTGGCTGAATCCAAACTTCCTCTGAAGCTCCCTCCCCTCACACATGTGTGCAGGGACAGGTTCCGCACCATGGTGAACGTCATGGGGGACGCGCTGGCCACGGGAATCATGGCGCACATCTGCAGGAAGGACTTCATGAAGGAGGGACACGGGGTGAGGTTCATTTACAGAGCCAGGACACTTAAAGTACAACTGCCAGCTTAATTAATATCAGGAAACAGGTATTACGTAAATGACCATTCTGTACCCTTAGAACAACAGATCCAGGAGTTTGTTTTCACTGTTGTTATGGAAACGTTATGTAGTCATGACAACCAGCAGTTAAAGGGTCCCATTAACTGCAGATTTGTGTTTTGGGGGGTTTTAGTCTTATAAAGTCCACGGGCTGTATCCTGTAGGTAACTTCAGAGGTGTAAATCAAGGGTGGTGGTGGTGGTGGGGGGCTCCCAACCCTGAGAAAAGAGAGCCCCCCCCCCAAATCATCAGCCCTTTATGATGTTACACAACTGAATAACATGACTGTGAACCACCAATCTGAGACAGAAATGTAAAAAAAATATTAAAATCTTTCAACTTTCGCTCATAAATTCCAACTTTTTTCTTGTAAATGTTCAACTTTTTTCTCATAAATTTTTAATTCTTATAAATCTGCAATTTTTTCCTCAAAAATTTGACTTTTTCAATTAATTTTCATCTTTTTTTTCATAAATTTGGGACTTCTTTCTTGCTAATTTTCATTTTTTTTCAATAAATGTTCATTTTTTTACTCATTAATTTTCAACTTTTTTCTCATAAATTTGCAACTTTTTCCTCAAAAATGTTCAGCTCTTTTCTTACAAATCTGCAATTTTTTCCTCAAAGATTTGATTTCTTTCCTATTAATTTTAATCATTTTCTCATAAATTTGTGACGTCTTTCCTGATTTTTTCTTATAAATGTTCAACTTTTTTCTCATAGATTTGTGACTTCTTTCCTGTTAATTTTCATGTTTTTTTTCTCTTAAATGTTCAACGTTTTTCTCATAAATTGCAACTTTTTCCTCAAAAATTTGTGACTTTTTTCCTATTATTTTCATCTTTTTTCTCACAAATTTGTGACTTCTTTCCCGTTTGTTTTCATGGTTTTTTTCTCAAATGTTTAACTTTTCTCTCTTAAATTTTCTACTTTTTTCTTATAAATTTGTGGCTTTTTTCTAATAAAGGTGTTACTTTTCCTATTAATTTTTATCTTTTCCTCATAAATTTGTGACTTTTTGTAAATTTTCAACTTTTTTCTCATAAAAATAAAAATTATTTTTTATTTAGTTAAACTCTTAAAGAAATGAGAGGGTCGTACTTTCTGGATTTTATGATGTCACAAAGCAACAAGCCCCACCTTCAGTTTTCTCAGTTAACCAATCAGAGTCTGACTGCTTTGTTACCTGTGATTGGTCAATTCAAAAACCCTTTGTCCAATCAGAATAGGGGCCAACTGAAAACTTTACCCCCCATCTGTCTGCAGGTACCTCTCATCTGCGAGGCCAAACCGCCGATCGGCACCCCCCCACCTGTGATGAACTGCCACAACAATGGCAGCTGCCGGCCCCCGTCCTTCTCGGGAGTCAAACACTACGAGACCGCCATCATCCCCACCGACGTGGCCCGGCTCATGCAGCTGGAGGAGGGCCTCTGGCCGCCGCCACCGCCGCCTGACAAGAAGAAGCCCCCGATTCCTCTGAGGCACCTGAAGAAGAACAAAGAGCACTGCAGCATCGACATGAACGGCCTTGAGACCAACGTATAGCCTCCCGGGGTCGGAGCGCGGGGCGGTTTAAACCGGTCTGTGTTTATTCAGCCGCGTTCCCACGGAAAAGGACTGGGACCTTTTTATGAAGACTATCAGCAGAGGAACCCTTTCAGGAACTCAATGTGTAGAGTGGCTTTGTTTTGAGACAAGGACGTGACTTGAGCACATCAGGACGGCAGAGCTTCAGTCTGCAGATGACCTCAGAACCTTAGAACACAGAAAATTTGTCATTTTTTCTCAGAAATCTTTAACTTTTTTTCTCATTAATTTGTGACTTCTCTTCTTATAAATTTGCTACGTTGTTCTTGTAAATTTGAACTTTTTTGTCATGAATTTTCTATTTTTTTTCTCATAAATTGGCAACTTTTTCCTAAATTTGCTACCTTTTTCTCATTCTTAAATTTACACCTTTTTTCTTGCAAATTTGCAACTTTTTTCAAAAACTTGCAACCTTTTTCTCCAAAATTTGCAGCTTTTTCCTTGCAATTTTGACTTTTTTCTCAAAAATCTGCTTTTTGTCTTGTAAATCTGCAACTTTTTTGCAAAAATTTGCAATTTTTTCCCCAAAATTTTCAACTTTTTTCTTGCAATTTTGCAACTTTTTTCTCAGAAATTTGAGACCTTGCAATTTTGCAACTTTTTTCTCAAAGATGAGACTTTTTTCTTGCAATTTTGCAACTTTTTTCCCAAAAATTTTCAACTGTTTTCTTGCAGTTTTGCAACTTTTTTCTCAGAAATTTGAGACCTTGCAATTTTGCAACTTTTTTCTCAAAGATGAAACTTTTTTCTTGCAATTTTGCAACTTTTTTGTCAGAAATTTGAGACCTTGCAATTTTGCAACTTTTTTCTCAAAGATGAGACTTTTTTCTTGCAATTTTGCAACTTTTTTCTCAAAAATGTGAGACTTTTTTCTCAAAAATTTGCAACTTTTTTCTTGCAATTTTGTAACTTTTTCTCAGAAATGTGCTACTTTTTTCTTGCAACTTTGTAAATTTTTTCCTCAAAAATCTGCAACTTTTTTCTTGTAAATCAGCAACCTTTTTCTCAAAAATTTGCAACTTTTTTCTTGCAATTTTGTAACTTTTTCTCAAAAATGTGCTTTTTTTCTTACAACTTTGTAAATTTTTTCCTCAAAAATCTGCAACTTTTTTCTTGTAAATCGGCAACCTTTTTCTCAAAAATTTGCAACTTTTTTCTTGCAATTTTGTAGCCTTTTTCTTGCAGTTTTGTAACTTTTTTCTCAAAAATCTGCTACTTTTTTCTTGTAAATCTGTCAACTTTTTCTTTAAATTTGCAACTTTTTTCTTGTAAATTTGAAACTTTAAACTCTTCAGTATTCCAGCCAATTTCCCTAAATTTAGCATACGTAAACACAATCAAATTCTTTATATTCACTGAGTGGCAGTAGAAAATTTGAAATGTCCCGGCAGTGAAACACCAGAATTTTAAGCCGTCATATTCATGACATATTTTCTTATAAACCCCCAACTTTTTTCTTGTAAATTTATAACATTCATATGGAAATGATGGGGTTTTTTTCATCTAGAAAATGACCCTAGTTTATTTTTTTATGTTTTTGTTGGGAGGGTTTGAACTCCTTCCCATCCTCCCCTCCCTTCATAGCTGGAAACGGCTCTGCCTGGAACCAAAAACGTTCCTGTGTTGGGAACATGGCTTTTACCATCTGTTTCTGCCTGGAAGCATTTGTGGCGATGCAGCTGACTCTTTGATTTTATTTTCAAATCTAGTCCTAAAAACACAGACTGTTTTGTGTGAGAACAGCCGTCTTTTCTTTTTAATCAACATTTTTATTTGCTACCATTTTATATGTTTTCTAACGTGTTGGTGTTATATTTTGTACGACTGTCAGGCGAAAACAAGATGAAATATGAAGTGTCTGCTTTGATTATGATTTGATTTTTAGGTTTTTTTGCCTTAATAAAGTGGGATGGTGCTACACCGATTGAACTGATCTGAACTCTGCTTATGTGCTTATGTGCTCAACAAAAATATCAGGGAAACACTTTGCTGAAAAATAAGATTTTTCTGTGCAGATAAAATACAGATTTCGATTTTAATAAATTCAAGCACAATAATCTGACAAACTAATTCATCTTAATTCATCTGGAGCCTGGTGGAACTCTTCAGCCAAAAACTCTGGCTACACACAAATGAAATAAGAGAACATTGTTGTCTCTCCCAGGGCAGCAAGAACAAAATGACGTCATTTTGTTCTTGCTGCCCTGGTTTGGCAGTTCTCGCAGCTTGTTCTTGACACATTATCGTGTCAGAGATTTTTTCTTGTGTGGTATCCAAGAACTATTGTGTGACTGGTCATAAATTTGAGTTTCCCAGCAGTTCTGCACTTGAGTTTCTTGTGACGTATGAAATGTCCTGGCCAGAAAAGACTTTGTTCTTGTGACCTCAGGGAAAAGAAAAAGAATTCTCTGTTCTTGCAGAGTACGTAAAGGCCTGAAGACTCAGAAATTCCAGAGAGACCAGATCACTGTGCGTGAGTTTGTTAAGATTAGGGGAACTGCCCAGGTCAGGAGTCAGTGACCTCTGCTACAAACTGGGCTGACCGCATCGACATTAAGAGGTTTTTCCCTCATAAAATGATCATTTATTGTCCAAAAATTGTGAAATTTCTTGGCATAAATTTTCTGGTGTTCTAATAAATTTGTTGTTTTTCTCTGAAAATTTGTGACATTTTTTCTCATAAAAATGCAACATTTCCACGAACTTTGTGAATTTTGTTTCTGAATTTTTGATTTTTTTGAAGTGTTTTTCCCCATAAGACTGCAACTTTTTTCCCTACATTTGTCAGATTTCTTGCATAGTTTTTTAGCTTTTCTAATAGTCATATTTTTCTTTTAAAATCTGTTGCCTTTTCAGGTAAAATTGGAGCCTCTTTCTGCAGAAATTTGTGACATTTTTTCCTCATAAAAATGCAACATTTCCAGTAAGTTTGTGATTTTTTTTTCAAAATTTATGAATTTTTTTAAATGCAAATTTACAAGTGTTTTCCCCATAAGACTGCAACTTTTTTCCCTAAGTTTGTCATATTTCTTGCATACATTTTAAATTTTTCTAAGAAATCTGTCCTGTTTATTAAAATTTGCTGCTTTTTCAGGTTAAATTGGAGCCTCTTTCTGCAGAAATTTGTGACATTTTTTCCTCATAAAAATGCAACATTTCCAGTAAGTTTGTGGATTTTTTTTTTATTGCAAATTTGCAAGTGTTTTTCCTCATAAGACTGCAACTTGTTTCCCTAAATTTGTTATATTTCTTGCATCAATTTTCTGGCTTTTCTAATAAATTTGTTCCATTCTCGGACTGTAATCAGTTATGTAAAACACCAGCACTACATTTGCAGAATATTCATCAGTTACTGCGGGTTTGTTGGGTTTCAGTTTGTTTCTCTTGAAACATTTGTGGATTTTTTCTTTTTAAATTCACTTTAAGCCAGAAGGATATTTGGAAAAAATGACAGAGGAGGAGAAAGCAGAGAAGGAGGCTCACAGTGGGAGAAAAAACCAAAATCCTCATGTTTCACTGCTTGCATTCTTTGGGTTTCTACATGGAAGGTTTCACATTGTTTTTTTATGGTTTTTAGAAGAAAGCACAGCACAGTTAAATGATCAGCGATAACCAGCCTCTTCATCAGTAACTTCATCCGGTTTCCTGCACCAGAAACGTGCGACTCCCAATCACAATAATGGACCTGAGGAGGAACATCTGCAGGTACATTCCCGTCCCGTCCTCATCACCGTGCAGTCCAAAGTCTCGAACAGACGGACATCTTATGTCTGCTCCTCCTCCGTCACGCCGGCTCCCTCCAGCTCATCCCTCTTAAACTGGAGGTCGCCGTTTCCGTTTTCAATGTCCACCAGCTGGAGACTGGGCAGGAGGTCAAATAAGCTTTTGTCCACGGTGGCCTTAGACAGGCGGTTAAATCTGAAAAGGAAAACCGAGAGAAAGAGACATGTTGATGACACGTGTGTTCACTGCTTTTATCGAAAGAGCTTCGTTTGGGGGTTGATTTCTTTTCTACACTGCTGCTAGCTTGGCTAACAAGATAGCTAGCAGGCTGGAACGCTTCACCAGGGAAGGGGAAAAGCGTCTCTGGTGTTTTTGTATCACTGTGAACCCGCCATGTCCATGACCGCTGTGTCCATCAGTAAATAACTCCACAGAGCTGCATTTTGTCCTCAGTAGAACGTGTTTCGGTTTTTAAGGTGCAGCTGGTGTTGTTGTTGTTGTTAGCTCCAATGCTAACAGGCTCTCTGGCTCAAACTCAGGGCTGTAAAACACAGAAATGACTTTCCATCTTTAAAACTACAGTGGTGTGAAAAAGTGTTTGCCCCCTTCCTGATTTCTCATTTTTTTGTGTTTGTCACACTTAAATGTTTCAGATCATCAAACAAATTTAAATATTAGACAAAGATAACACAAGTAAACACAAAATGCAGTTTTTAAATGAAGGTGTTTATTATTAAGGGTAAAAAAAAAAATCAAAACCTACATGGCCCTGTGTGAAAAAGTGATTGCCCCCCCCATTAAAACATAAATTGACTGTGGTTTATCACATCTTTGGAAAGCTGAGTTCAATTTCTCTAGCCACACTCAGGACTGATTACTGCCACACCTGTTCTCAATGAAGAAATCACTTAAACAGGACCTGCCTGACAAAGTAAAGTAGACTAAAAGATCCTCAAACGCTAGACATCATGCGGCGACCCAAAGAAATTCAGGAACAAATGAGAACCAAAGTAATTGAGATCTATCAGTCTGGAAAAGGTTATAAACCCATTTCTAAAGCTTTGGGACTCCAGCAAACCACAGTGAGAGCCATTATCCACAAATGGTGAAAACATGGAACAGTGGTGAACCTTCCCAGGAGTGGCCGGCCGACCAAAATTATCCCAAGAGCACAGCAACGACTCATCCAAGAGGTCACAAAAGACCCCACAACAACATCCAAAGAACTGCAGGCCTCACTTGCCTCAGTTGAGGTCAGTGTTCATGACTCCACCATAAGAAAGAGACTGGGCAAAAATGGCCTGCATGGCAGAGTTCCAAGACGAAAACCACTGCTGAGCAAAAAGAACATATAGGCTTGTCTCAGTTTTGCCAGAAAACATCTTGATGATCCCCAAGACTTTTGGGAAAATACTCTGTGGACTGACGAGACAAAAGTTCAATCCAATTCAACTTTATTTATATAGCGCCATTTCACAGCAACAGTCATCTCAAAAAGTACAAAAAGTAAAGTTGAACTTTTTGGGAGGTGTGTGTCCCATTACATCCGGCGTAAAAGTAACACAGATTTCAGAAAAGGGACATCATACCAACAGTAAAATATGGTGGTGGTAGTGTGATGGTCTGGGGCTGTTTTTCTGCTTCAGGACCTGGAAGACTTGCTGTGGTAAATGGAACCATGAATTCTGCTGTCTACCAAAAAATCCATCAGGAGAATGTCCGGCCATCTGTTTGTGATCTCAAGCTGAAGCGCACTTGGGTTCTGCAGCAGGACAATGATCCAAAACACACCAGGAAGTCCACCTCTGAATGGCTTAAGAAAAACAAAATGAAGACTTTCGAGTGGCCTAGTCAAAGTCCTGACCTGAATCTGATTGAGATGCTGTGGCATGACCTTAAAAAGGCGGTTCATGCTCGAAAACCCTCCAGTGTTCAAGATTCAAGATTGAAAGATTAAAAGGCTTTATTATCATGTGCACAGTTAAGAAATGCAACATTTCCTGAGCAATGAAATTCTTACTCTGCTCTCCGAACGAGTGCCAAGGTAATAAATACACATCAATACTAATAAAGACAATAAACACACCTTAATACTAAATACTAATACTAATAAATACTAACAAATACACATTAAAAGCAATTAGGACAGTTAAAGCATTTAAAACTAGAGGAAACAAGAAGAATGAAAATTGAAAATTCACTGGATGACGATAACATGACCCTGAGTAAGTAAAAATTCACTGAATGAGTATGGCTCACCTCTGATAATACCCAATAGACTGTACAATGGTAATTTTAATATCAGAGATGATATGAACATGAGACGGCATGAGACTATGTACAATGTGCAAAAAAGCAATGTACAAATTAGCATCCAGTGTGAGAATTTCTCTGTGTAAAGCCGTGTGCCCTGATGATACCAAGTAGGACCAATGATAACCAATGATAATTTAGCAGCAGAGATGATATGGACATGAGACGGGGTGATACTATGATTTACAATGTGTAAATGAGCAATGTGCAAATTTAGCATCCAGTTCGTATTTGCAATTAGTAGTTCCAATTTCTATTTGCAAAGCTGTGTCCAGAGTTTTGTTATTTATTCAGGAGTCTGATGGCAGTGTGGCTGAATTACAACAATTCTTCAATTATAAGTGGGCCAAAATTCTTCCACAGCGCTGTAAAAGACTCATTGGCAGTTATCACAAATGCAGGGATGGCAACAGGAAATTCTGATTTCAGCTGAAATCTAATTTGGCCGATTGACTTATGGGGGGGCTGGGGAGGCGCAGCCCCCCTGAAGCTGGGAGATTTTCAGTAAAACAGAAGTAATTTAGACTGAAAAAAATGATTTAAAAAAAAATGAAATACTAGACTTAGATAAATCATTAAATTTAATGAAAAGTTAACTTACTTTTTCTTCAATGTTGTCTCACTGTCTTTAGTCCAACATATTTAACACTTCTTTAAGAGTTTATTACACTATTTACACTGGACTGCAAAACAAATCTACCTACGGGTACAAATAAAGTAACCTGAACCTGAACCTGAACCTGAACTTTTCTCTCAAGCCAATTCCATCGGAACTTATTTTTGACACTTTTGTCTATTTCTAGCACTGATGACTCCTGATCCTTTGATAAAAATCTCATTATTCCGCTGAAAACAATACCAAAAGCTCAGAATTCCAACACGAACCAGGGATGTGATTTGGGGTTGGGGAAATTATCTGAAAATTCAGCAGGGGGTCTGGGGGACACAGTCCCCCAGAGTGGTCCGGGGCAGAGCCCTGGGGGGGGGGGGCTCCCCCTGGATTTTTATGATTTTTAAGTACCAGAACTGTGCTTAAATGACATAAAACAAACAGCTGAATGCCACTTATTACTGTATAATATTGACTTATGTTCCAAGAAGATAGCATTCCTAAACTAGAAAAGCACTCGGAGAGCGCAGACCTCCGCCAAGCGCCACAGTTCCCCCCATACAGTGTTTAACATCAGAAATATTAATCCTCCATTTATTTTGTGTAACTTTATAGATTCCTTGACCATGAAAAAAATGCCATTCGCAAGTGGCATATATTACCTATACTGTGATGCTTGTTGCGTTTTTATAGCTTCATTTGTTCTTTTAAAAATTTCAAAGGTTCCCTATTTTTTAATTTTTTTGCATCATTATCCAGATTTATTCCATTTCCTTAGGTCTTAAATGTCTTGTAGAAGCTGTTGAAAACTTGTCCTGTATTATGCAAATTACTGTGATTCCCGTTTTCGAAATCCCAATAAGTAAAAAAATTCCTGGATCCAGACGGTGATCCGGATCACCACCAAAATCTAATCATCTGTAGGATACCCCATTTCTGACAATCTCTGAAAATTTCATGAAAATCGGTCCATAACTTTTTGAGTTATCTTGCTAACAAACAAACAAACAGACAGACAGACAGACAAACCAACGCCGATGAAAACATAACCTCCTTGGTGGAGGTAAATATTCCAACAAGCATTATCCATCACATGCTTTAACACTTGATCAAATCAAAATCAGTTAATTTTATCTATTCCATAATAGAAATAAAATTCCAACATACCATTACTTTTTATAATTTCAGCATTCATTTCAGATCACCAGTTTCAATCTCCATTGAGACTTGAGCAGTTCATTTTGCACAATCACTGATGTAGCCAAGTCTTAGAAATATTCAAAAGTTATGAGTCAATGTTCACTGTGCACTGTCAATTTCAAACTGTTTGGAATCATAAAAGGGGATGGTTAACTTTTATTACCGTTTCCTCCCCCGCGCAGCCCAGCTCATACAGCCGTTGTACGCCGCCAGTAACAGAGAGTTAATGGCTCTCCACCTGGCCATATGCCACTTCCAGTCCTGCCTGAAAGGGCGCACCTTCACTGCGTTTGTGGACCACAAGCCGCTAACGTACTTAACGTACTTTATCTTCCTGGAAGATAAAATAAAGCGGAATTCGGCGAATTAGCAGAAAATCACATCCCTAAGAACACGCCGCCATGAATGTTTGAAAAAGCATACAACGAGCCATTTGATTGGTCCAATCGTTTGCAACTATCCAATCGCAGGGCTGTTTACAATACAGCAGTAGCTTGAACACAACACATCCGGGTTATCGCGGGAGACGACTTCCGGGGAAGCGCCGAGCGCTTATGTAATCATGTTGATTTTCGCTAAAATCGGTAACAATAAGGTACCTTATCCCCCCTAAAATTTTCTCAACGGATTTAGACGATTCACAGAAATGATCAATTTGAAAATAAATCGGCGGAAATCCGCGGATCGGCGGAAAATTGCCATCCCTGCAAATGCTTGATTGCAGTTGTTGCTGTTAAGGGTGGCCCAACCAGTTATTAGGCTTAGGGGGCAATCACTTTTTCACACAGGGCCATATAGGTTTGGATTTTTTCCCCTTAATAATAAACACCTTCATTTAAAAACTGCATTTTGTGTTTACTTGTATTATCTTTGTCTAATATATAAATTAGTTTGTTGATCCAAAACATTTAAGTGTGACAAACATACAAAAAAAAGAAGAAATCAGGAAGGGGGCAAACACTTTTTCACACCTCTGTACATCTATTCTAAATGCCAGTTTAGTAAGCAGGGCATCAGATCACCGAGGTCTCTGCCGTTGACTGCCACTTGATCCACAGACTGTAGCACAGACCCCCATGATCCCTCCTGCAGATTGGTTAGCCCACTGGAGGGTGGACCCATGTAATAGTGTTGTAGTCAAGACCAGAGCCTCATAAGACCAAGACCTATGCACACGCCTACATTTGTCTTGACTCCTTAAAGTCTTGAGGCTGTATTACAACGACACAGTCCATAATCAGTTGTCACTGACACAGAACACGTTTATGGGTGTTTCCAAGTTTATTTCCTTATCACAGCAGCGCAGAAACAAATTTTCCACCAGGCACAAGGTGTAAAAGAGGCTGATCTCATTGTTCAGAGGTGTGTTCTGGATAATCCAATCCAACGCGCTCCTGCCCATCCCTTTAGTGCACAGAGGCACATTATCTAAAGTGAACTCTGATGCTTGTTTTTGTCATATGCGTGCGCTTTTACGAGGCGCACAGAGGAAAGGAGACGAGCCCACGTGCAGGGGAAGCATGTGTTTATTAAATAAAAGTTCAACTGTACAAAAGTGTCCAACATAAGCAGTCAAATGATAAGCAGCACAGCAGGTGAAAGGCACGGGAAACACTGCTAGCAATGAGGAGGGAGTCCACGTCACGCCCCAGGGTCAGACTGGACCTCTGGGGGAAGAACAACAAAACCTGAACTTGAACAGGAATAAAGAGACTTACTGTAATGAGTGCTGGAGCCAGACGGAGCTCCGGGGAAACAGTACCAACAAAGTTTAGATAGGGAGAATGACTATATACAAGATAACAACTAACACCGAGACAATGAGTGAATAAACTGACAGAGTATAAATAATAAGCTTATTTTAATAAATAGTGAGTGAACTAAGATAAGATAAGATAAGATAAGATAAGCCTTTATTAGTCCCACAGTGGGGAAATTCCAGGATTGCAACAGCACAGGGACAGCAACACTCAGAGCAATAATTAAGAAGATAAGAAAAATAAGAGCAGTGAATACACATATGTACACATAAATATATAAATATATATACACAGTGCGGAGCATTGTAGCTAGATGGAATAAACAGCATAACTGTCTACTTAGTTATCCTACATAGTATGAATATGTACCCATACATATTGTCACCCTCCGTAGCGACTGACATTGTCATAGTTGTATACTGGAGGGGACCATTATGTGTAAGTCTATTGTGTCTTTTGCATTCAGTACTATTAGGTCGTCACGTTTTTTTGCTATCTCTGCGAGCAGCCCTGCTTAGGTTATACAGTCTGACAGCCGTAGGTAGGAAGGACCTGCGAAACCTCTCGGTTGCGCACCTAGGATGATGTAGTCTACTGCTAAATGAGCTCCTCAGTGCATTCAGTGTGTCCTGCATAGGGTGGGACTCGGACTCCAGCAGAGATGACAGTTTAGCCACCATCCTTCTCTCTCCTATCTCTTCCACTGGGTCAAGGTGTTGCCCCAGGACAGAGCTAGCTTTCTTGATTAGTTTGTTCAGTCTCATCCTATCGCCTGCTGTAATGCCACTGCCCCAGCAGACCACTCCAAAATTGATGGCTGATGCCACCACCGTGTCGTAGAATGTCTTCAGCAGCGCCCCTTGTACACCAAAAGACCTGAGCCTCCTCAGTAGGAACAGCCTGCGCTGTCCCTTCTTGTAGAGTGCGTCGGTATTGTGTGACCAGTCTAGTTTATTGTTCAGATGAACACCAAGGTACTTGTAGGATGTCACCATCTCAATGTCTGTTCCCTGTATGTTTACTGGTGCTGTGAGGGGGTTGTCCTTGCCTGCGGCAGTCCACCACCAGCTCCTTAGTTTTCCTCGCATTGATCTGGAGGTAGTTCCGATGGTACCAGTCCACGAAGTCCTCTGTACTCAGCTTCATCTCCATTGGGGATGAGGCCGACGATCGCAGAGTCGTCAGAGAACTTCTGTAGATGGCAGTGTGTTGTGTTGTGTGAGAAGTCCGCAGTGTAAAGGGTGAACAGGAAGGGAGCCAAAACCGTTCCCTGGGGGGCCCCCGTGCTACCGATGAACGTGTCGGACACACAATCCCGGGTTCTCACAAACTGTGGCCGGTTAGTGAGGTAGTCCAGGATCCATGATGACAGGTGCTCGTCCACCCCTGCACACAGCAGCTTGTCCTTCAGGATCATCGGTTGGATGGTGTTGAAAGCACTGGAGAAGTCAAAGAACATGATCCTCACCGCATTCCCGGGCTTCTCCAGGTGGGACAGAGAACGGTGGAGGAGGAGGATCACTGCATCCTCCACCCCAATGCCATGCTGGTAGGCGAACTGGAGTGGATACATCGTTGGTCCCACCAGGGGGCGGAGGTGAGCAAGCAGCAGTCTCTCCAGGGTCTTCATCATGTGAGACGTCAGGGCCACTGGTCTGTAGCGGTTCAGGTGTTTGGGGTGGGAAGTCTTTGGTACAGGTACCACACAAGATGTTTTCTACAACTGTGGTACCCTCCCCAGCTTCAGGCTCAGGTTGAAGATGTGCTCCACAATCCCACACAGCTGGTCTGCACAGGACTTGAGGAGCTTCGCGCTGATGCCGTCCGGTCCCGAGGCCTTCCTCGCCTTGATCTTCCTCAGCTCTGTCCTCACCTGGGTCTTAGTGAGGGTCAGGTTGGGGGGCTGTGTGCTGGGAGTGGGGGGGGTGTTGGTGGAGTGGGGTGTGGACAGCAGGTCTCGATGACTTTAGAGGCAGCTGTGGTTGTTGTGCAGTCGGGGGGGAGGGCGGTTGGTCAAACCTATTAAAAAACAGGTTCAGATTGTTCGCCCACTCCCTGCCCCCTGTGGCCTGGGAGGAAGTATTCTGGAGCCCAGAGATGGTTTTAAGGTTTCTCCAGACCCCGCCGATGTCGCTCTGTTGCAGCCTGTCCTCCATCTTCTTCCTGAAGTTGTCCTTGCCTTCTCTGATCTTCCTCCTCAGCTCCCTCTGTACAAACTTCAGCATCTCCCTGTTCCCCAACCTGAAGATCCTCTTCTTCTCTCTCAGAAGTGTTTTTATCTCAGGGTTGATCCAGAGTTTGTTGTTCGAGCAACACCGTATGGTCTTGGTGGGTACGGTGTTGTCTACACTGAAGCTGATGTAGTCCGTGATGGTGTGAGTGAGGCCATCGATGTCCTCACCATGTGGATCGCAGAGCTGCTCCCAGGCGGTGGTTTCAAAACAGTCCTTTAGAGCGTCCATTGCCTTCTCAGACCATAACTTCACTGTGCGCATGACCGGAGGTTGTCTGTGTACTAGGGGTTTCTACACTGGCAGGAGATGAACCAAGTTGTGATCCGATCTCCCGAGTGGGGGGAGTGGTGATGAGGTGTACACCTCCTTAGTGTTTGCATAGAATAAGTCCAGTGTTTTATTGTCTCTAGTGTGGCATGTGACATGCTGGGTGAACGTGGGTAGATTGGGGGACAGTGAAATATGGTTGAAATCACCTGAGATGAGGAGAAGAGCATCTGGGTGTTGTGTCAGCAGCCTGCCAGTTACTGAGTGAATGACATCACGCGCTGTCCCAGTGTTCGCCGTCGGATTTGCATAAATAACAATGCAGATCACGCGTGAGTATTCCCTCGGGAGATAGGTAGGCCACATGCTAACAGCTAGCAACTCAATGTCTTTGTTGCAGTGTTGTTGTTTAACCTTGATATGTCCCGGTCTGCACCAGCTGTTATTGACATACATTATCACTCCTCCGCCCCTTGCCTTCCCACTGTCTGGTGTCCGGTCTGCCCGTATTGCGTGGAAACCCTCCAGCTCGATGTTAGCATCTGTTGCTAGTTCTGTTAGCCACGTCTCAGTAAACAGCATCAAGCTAATCTCTCTGAACATGCTTTCGTAGCGGGAGATAGCCGCAAGCTCGTCAGTCTTATTGAGTAGCGATCATACATTCCCCATAATAATGGATGGGAGGACGGGTCTGTACCTTATACTCCTCGCCCGCCGTCTTACTCCAGCTCGACATCCACGCCATTTCCATCTTATTTCTCCCGGTATGTTGAGTTTTTGCGTTAGCATCGTGGGCCGGTTAAGTGATAACAACTGGTCTCTATTGTACTGCCTCCTGCAAGAAACAGTGGCTCCGTCCGCTGGCTCAGGAGACATTTGGGCGATCTACGTGTCTGTGATGGAATAAAGGTGTCGCTGGCTCAGAAAGATTAGCAAGAGAGCCAGATAGTAAATAGAAATAGGAAGAAATTGATCCGCTGTTGCAAAGGAGAAGGAGAAGGAGAAGGAAGCAGCGTTGAAAAGTGGAGACAGGGACTGCTACAGAGAGGTCAAATATCGGTTTAACAGAGAGCTGAAGAAAGCTAAATCTGTGTATTCTGAGAGACTCCAGCAGCAGTTCACTGCTAATGACTCGGCTTCTGTGTGGAGAGGACTGAGGCAAATCACCAACTATCAGCCTCGGGCTTCTAAAGGTCAGGATGACAAAGCCCTTTGTCAAAAACTGTCCCACCATTACGCCCGTTTTGACACCTCGTCAGCTGTGTCCAACTCCCCCACTCCACCCAGCTCCACTGCCTCCTCGGCCCCTAATTCATCAAAAGCGGTCCCCCCTCCTCCTCCTCCCCCCCTGCCCTTGTCATCAGTGAGCAGGACGTGCACAGACAGTTCTCCAGACTGAACCCGCGCAAGGCCCCCGGGCCGGACGGTGTGTCTCCCTCCACCCTGAGACACTGTGCAAAAGAGCTGGCTCCTGTCTTCACAGACATTTTTAACACCTCCCTTAAGCAATGCCACGTGCCGTCCTGCCTCAAATCCTCCACCATCATCCCTGTCCCCAAGAAGCCACGGATTACTGGACTTAACGACTACAGACCTGTAGCGCTCACCTCTGTAGTCATGAAGTCCTTTGAGCGCCTGGTCCTGTCTCACCTCAAGTCCATCACCACTCCCCTCCTGGACCCGCTGCAGTTTGCCTACCGTGCCAACAGGTCTGTGGATGACGCAGTCAACCTGGCCCTCCACTCCATCCTGCAGCACCTGGACTCCCCGGGAACCTACGCCAGGATCCTGTTTGTGGACTTCAGCTATGCATTCAACACCATCCGCCCCGCTCTGCTCCAGGACAAGCTGTCCCTGCTCGGCGTGCCTGACTCCCTCTGCAGGTGGATCACCGACTTCCTGACGGACGGGAGGCAGCATGTGCGGCTGGGGAAGTCTGTCTCGGACTCTGTTAGCATCAGCATCGGATCACCCCAGGGCTGTGTACTTTCCCCCCTACTCTTCTCCCTTTATACCAACTCCTGCACCTCCTCCCACCAGTCTGTTAAGCTGATTAAGTTTGCGGACGACACCACCCTCATCGGGCTCATCTCCAACGGCGACGAGTCCGTCTACAGGAATGAGGTGGCCCAGCTGGTGTCCTGGTGCAGCCACAACAACCTGCAGCTGAACGCTCTGAAGACAGCGGAGATGATAGTGGACTTCAGGAAAGTCACAGCCCCCCTGCTCCCCCTCACCATCACAGGCTCTCCCATCACCATTGTAGATTCCTTCCGCTTCTTGGGCACCACCATCACCCGGGACCTCAAATGGGAGCCAACCATCAGCTCCCTCATCAAAAAGGCCCAGCAGAGGACGTTCTTTCTGCGGCAGCTGAGGAAGCTCAAGCTACCCACCAAGATGTTAGTGCAGTTCTACACGGCCATCATCGAGTCCATCCTCACCTCCTCCATAACCGTGTGGTACACAGGAGCCACTGCCAGGGACAAACTAAGGCTGCAGCGCGTCGTGCGCACTGCTGAGAAGGTGATCGGCTGCAAGCTCCCATCTCTCCAGGACCTGTACATCTCCAGGACCCGGAGGCGTGCAGGCCGGATCATAGCCGATCCTTCACACCCTGGTCACGTACTGTTTGCCCCCCTCCCCTCAAGTAGAAGACTACGGTCCTTTCAGACTAAAACCTCCCGGCACATGAACAGCTTCTTCCCCTCTGCCATCAGACTGCTGAACATTAAGTGACTTATTGACTCTCATGCACTATATACAGCAGCTCAACCAGACTCATGTCATTCATCACTGTTTTTCTGTTGCACTATCGACTGCACTGTGGTACCCCATATTATCTGCTACTTGCTAATTTATTTAAAACTGCCTTGACTAGTATTACTCATTATTATTATTATTATTATTATTATTATTATTATTATTATTATTACTTATTATTCTACACTTATTGCATGTTTTTAGTCTTTTAGTTTTTTTAGTTTATCTCTTTATCTCATCATGTTTTTAATGTTGCAGCATGGCACCAAGACAAATTCCTAGTTTGTGTACTACATGAACAATGGCAATAAATCTGATTCTGATTCTGATTCTGAAAAAGGCAGCCTACTCGTGTGGCGCCGGAAGTAGAAAACCTGCCTCCACTCTGTGTCATTAGACACAGAGTGGAGCAGGTTTGTAGCTGCTGCAGGTGCGCTGATTCCAGGCTGCTCCGCGCAGCGACAGGCTGAGCAGCCAGTGGAGAGTGCCTGGAAAGAGAGAGAGGGGCAGACGCAGAACATAGAATAACCCTAGACAATAAGCAGACAAAACAGGGAAACAAAATATAACAATAGTCTGTGCCTCGGGTCTGGGAGAAAATAAGCCCCCAGACAGATGACAGAGCCCCCCCCCCCCCCAAGGGTGGATTCCAGACACCCTCAGGTAACATCCAACCCCCCCCCCCAAAAAAAAGGAGTACAGCAAAACCACCCCGGGAGGGAGGTGGGGGGAAAAAAATGGCCAGGAGGGAAAATAACAGCTCACAACACCTGCGCCCTGGCACCCCTAGGCCCCTCCTGCCCCAGGGCTCCAGGGTTCAGGCAGCCGGCCAAAGTCCCAGGCTAAGCAGGCGGCCCGCTGAACATTGTCAGGCAGCCTGCCAGTGCAAACGGGCCAACCGACCCGGAGACTCAGTCCATCGGGCGACCCGCCAGCGTTGTTGAGCCACCAGGATCGGAGGGGTGAACGAGGAGGCGGCCTTCCCACCGGGAGGTTCAGAGGCAGGAAGCCGGACCGGATAAGAGGAACCCCCACGGTGACTGGTGGCAGAGGACAGTGGACCACGACGGTGCCCGAGAGAGGAGGAAGAGACCCCCCCGAAGGCCTCTGAAATCGGAAAGAAGACCTCGGCGTCCTCAAGCTGGCTGGATGCACCCTTGATGGTCCTGCCTTGGGACTCGGCTGCACCCTCGGTGGTCCCGGCTTGGGACTCAGCTGCACCCGCAGTGGCTCTGGGCTGGAGCTCCGCAGCACCCACGGTGGACTCTGGCTGGGCCAATGCTGCACCCTCGGTGGGCCCCGGGCTGAAGCACAGCACCCATGGCAGACCAAAACTGGAGCACAGCACCCACGTGGGACTGAAACTGTGGCACAGCACCCACGATGGTCCTCGGCCGGGACGCAGCACCCATGGAGACTCGGACTGAGGAGGAACCCATACGACGACCTCAAGCATAGGATGAGCGGCACCCACGGTGGACCCAGTCTGGGCCATAGCTGCACCCTCGGTGGCCTCCACAGCGAGGGAAACAGGGGCCCCAGTGACCTTGGGCGGCAGACCTGGATCTTCGGCGGCCTCAGGTGGTGTTGGCCATTCTCCAGCGAACCTGGAAGGGAGCTCAGAGACAATAGAGAGAGAGACAGGGTCAGGGTCACTGGCAGCAGCCGAGCCCAGCAAGGCAAGCCCGGGTCCAGCGGCGAGCTGCCCCTGGTTCTCCTCCCCAAGAGTCAGGTAAGATAGCTCCACAACAGGCAGGAGAGAAACTTCAGAGCGAACTTGCCTGAACTCGGGCTCCACACTGTCCAGGACTCTGATGATCCAGGTTGTGGTGGCTCTTCAGACTGGGGAGGCACTGCACCCACGGAGATTCCGGATTGGAACGGAACCCCCGCGTCGACCTCCACCGGGAAGCTGGACTCTTGTCATCATCGGTGGGTTGGACCGGATCTACGGAGACCCCTGACAGTAGTGAATCATCTCAGGTGACCCTAGGAGAAGGCTCAGGAACGACAGGAGGAGGAAGGTGGTTAGGGTCGCCGGCAGCGGTGGAGCCCAGCGAGGTGAGTTCAGATGCTGCTGAGGGCTGCACCTGACTCTCCTCACCTAGAGCCAGACAAGATTGCTCTAATTCAGAAGGGAGAGAAACAAACGAGAGCACTCGCCTGGACTTGAGCTCCACCGCCGTCCAGGACTCTGTCGATCCCGACGACGACGTCTTGGGCCCAGCCTACAGGAGGTCCAGCTGGATGGGTGACTCTGCTGTGGTGGCCCCTGCAGCAGGCGAGATGGTGGTTGCAGTCTGTTAGCCCCCAGGCGATGTACCCCACGCTGGTAATTCATCTGGCGTGGCGGCTGGGGGCTGTCTCACCGCTGACCCTGGGACTGGATCTTCCAGGGCCTCAGGCTCCTCCTCCCTTGGGCGGCTTGGTTCAGGGGCCGGCGAACTCACAGGAGCACACGGAGAGGACATGGAGAGGACCGGTGAGGGGTTATCACGTGCTGCTGGTACAGAGAACTCAGGGGACTGCAGGACCTGAGTCTCTTGACCAGGGAACAGGCAAAATTGTTCATCAATAATAGGAATAGAGTGAGAAGGAACTTGACTGTTCTCCTGGTACACGATGTTTCCAGCAGTGTCAGGAGCACATCCATCCCCCTCCGTGTCCAACATGGGTCTGGGCTCCACAGTAGGTGGCGGAGAAGCCTCCCAAACAGGCACAGAGGGAGATGAATCCAGGGAGAAAACTGCACCACCCACCTTGGCAGATGTAAAAACTGAGGATGAGGTTACTGCAGGTGAGGCAGCTAGAGGAGAAAATGGATCGACTGCAGAATCCTCCTCCTCCAGTGGGAGATGGGTCGCTGGCTGGGAGGTGGTGTGGCTTCTTGGGCGAGACCTCCGGAAACAACAACAATGTGGAGGAACAGGTGACTCCACAGTCAGAGTGCACTTGAGTTCTGACATGGGCTCCGACTCCCTCGGGGAAAGCTCCTCCATGGCACGGAGACCTCCTTCCCGGATCAGCGGAGACTCGGGGAAGACGGGAGAGACAGATGGAGCTGCAGTAACGGCAGCTGTCAGTTCATCAGGAATCAGACAAGCAGTTTCAGGTGAGAGTAAGAGTGATTGGATAAGAACTTGCCTGAATTCCTGGGAGGTGATGACATCAGCTGCCGTCCCGAGGTCGGGCTGGTCATAGAGATGAGGAGGCTTCAAGGTCGGAGCGCACTCGACTTCAGGCTGGAGCTCTGGTTCCCTCAGAGAAAGCTCCTCTATCTCTAACGCCAATTCCGGGAGGAGCCACGGTTTCACATCCAATCGGAGGTCGATTTCCGCCAGCAATGCCAGTTTGCATTCTTCCCAGTCCTCAGCGGATAGAGCAGACCCGGACTCAGGAGACAGAGGCGAAGCTGGAGCGGGAGTGCTGCGAGAGGAGGAAAGTTTCTTCCGTCGCGAGTGCTTCTTCTTGTACAAGGACGGTTCCAGCGCCGGAGATTCCTTCCCGGGCTCCTCGAATGGCAGGGAAAAGATCTTGTGGACCATGCTGGCCACCCCAGAATCACACCACAGGTCGGGTTAATCCTCCATAATCTGCGCTGCCTTGTCCCGAGCCACACGAAGCATCTCGGAGAAATAAGGTCTCCAGTGTCCACGAATAAACGTGCTCCAACAGCCACAGCGCGCGGAGCTCCTTGTCTCTCATGTCATCCATGGCACTTCAGCTCAGGTAAGTGGAGAAGACACAGAACAGGTGAAAAAGAAACACACAGACTTCACCACTGGGCTCTCACTGGTCGCGGTGTACTGTCATATGCATGCGCTTTTACGCGGCGCACGGAGGAAAGGAGACGAGTCCACGTGCAGGTGAAGCGTGTGTTTATTAAACAAAAGTTCAACTGTACAAAAGTGTCCAACATAAGCAGTCAAATGATAAGCAGCACAGCAGGTGAAAGGCATGGGAAACACTGCTAGCAATGAGGAGGGAGTCCACGTCACGCCCCAGGGTCAGACTGGACCTCTGGGGGAAGAACAACAAAATGTGAACTTGAACAGGAATAAAGAGACTTACTGTAGTGAGTGCCAGAGCCAGACTGAGTTCCGGGGAAACAGCACCAACGAAGTTTAGATAGGGAGAACGACTATATGCAAGATAACGACTAACACCGCGATAATGAGTGAATAAACTGACAGAGTATAAATAGTGAGTGAACTAATGACACAGAGTGGAGGCAGGTGAGTAGCTGCTGCAGGTGTGCCGATTACAGGCTGCTCCGTGCAGCAGCAGGATGAGCAGCCAGTGGGGAGTGCCTGGAGAGAGAGAGAGAGAGGGGCAGACACAGAACATAGAATAACCCTAGACAATAAGCAGACGAAAAAGGGAAACAAAATACAACAACAGTCTGTGTCTGAGGTCTGGGAGAAAATAAACCCCCAGACACATGACAGTTCTGTGCTGGCCAAATGGCGTGCATGTGAGCGAAAATGCACATGATAGTAATGCTGCTTGGTAATAAGAAAGACATCAATCACAGTTGATGCTCAGTTATTTAAGAGAGAACAAACGGGTAAGAGATAATGTTGGGCTGAAATATTGACCTGAATGGTTTAATATAGTGTGCACGGGTGCAACACACAGGCATGAATGGATTTGAAACTTCAGGAAAAGAGGATGATGCCTGTGCAAACTTTCATAAAATGGAAGGATCATTAACGGTGGCACAGACGTTGCTCCCGGCCTGTGGGGAGATGGAGGGCTCCCTTGCCTTTTACTTTTGCCAACCGAGGGTCTCCCCCGTCTTGTGCAGGAGTCTGCCAAGGTTTGTGCCTCTCTGTCCCAGTCTCTCTTGGTTGGGGGGGAAGGAGGAGATCCGGTACCAGTGCGGTGTCCTATCCATGTCTGACCCCCACCACGAAACGAGCCCGCTCTCAGCGGCCCCTCCTGATAGCTGATGGGTGGCAGTGGGGGCGTCCGCAGCTTGAGAACCCTGACATTAGGAGTGCAGTGCAGGTGGCCTTGGCCTGGCTGGAAACTCGGGGGCATGCAGCCGCTGACAGATGTGGACACATCTCCTGTCTCTTGTGAGTTACAGCAAAAAGTAAAGCCCTGTTCAGTCATTCATTCATTAGTTCATTCCCCTAAAAATAAACCCATTAATGCCTTAATAAGTCCATGATGAAAACGAAAATGTGGATGGAATAAAAATCTTCAGACTGACATGCTTCTGTTGTGTCCATAATTAAGGCAATAACGACAGAGCAATAGTTCTACTAACGAAGCTTTATTAATAGAACTATATACAAGACCGTGCAGACTTTCGGCACTTTCCAGTAGGCCAGGGCATCAACGGTGAAAGAGGACAAGCCCCTTCCACCCGGGCCCTTTATACCCTGGGTGGCGTCTCTACCGGAAACAGTTCGCCACCCCAGACCATTCTCCGGCCAACCCAGCCACCATCTTACTAATACTAACTATTTTCATATGTAACCACCCCCCTTCAAAAAAACGCAAGCAGACGGGTTTTTATCACCCGACTCACACTCTAATCACAAAACATATGTCCAAAAGAAATAAACAACCTATCCATTCACACAACCATGGCTGGGAGGCTGGGTAGACTACCAGCACCCCCTACACGACGAGGCGGATTATTCTGCCACCATATCCATAATAGTCCAAAATAAAATAAGCCGTGTTTCTAACAAAAATTAATCCCAGAACAGTCATAACAAATATACAATCAACAATGAACAGTGCAAATATAAACATACCTAAGCCCCTATTGGTGCCCCCCACCCCAACACACCCACCCCGAAACTTGGGCACATCATCAAAATTAACTGTGTTGGGCAGCTCCCACATGAGCATTAAAATTTCCAGCCTTTACATTGTGTTAGAATAATTTTGAGCTTAAATTATTCAAAGTCAAATAATCAGGCGGAAAGTTGAATTTATGAACATTTATTACAAAATCACCCCATTGGCCATTATGGGGGAGAGGTTACAAGGCATGACATTCAGACACACCTAGAATCTCTAAAGGATCCATTCTTCTAAGTCTGATATACATAGGTAGGAGAAAGGAGAGGGAGGATGAGGATAAGGGAAGGGACAGAACGGGACAGTCCTAATAACTAAGCTTATCCAGGCAGATGTCAGACACTCTGGAGACATGGGTCATGGGTCAAACTCTTATTCACTTAAGCCAAACAACTCAGTGTTCTCTTCACACATATTCAACTCACCCAATTTACCAAAATTCCCACAATGTAATCACCCCTTCTCCAAATTCTCCCATTCATGACAAACAACTAATAATAAATTCCTCCTCTCTTATTTGTTTTTTTTTTTTAAATTACACAAGTTTCTTGAATAATCAATTCCACTTAAAGTGTGTCAACCTAGAACAAACAAATGACAATTTATATCCCTTTGTAATTTCTCTTTAAAATTTCCAAAGCTATAACATTCAATTACTAATATATTCCTTTCAGGTTTCACACAATAATATGTGCAATTCGCAAAATTTTCACAATATGTTCTTGGGGCACACACCAATAGGTTATAAAACTATTTACACCATGACATGGGGCATTAAACACCGAACATACTAACAAACACACACTCCCAAGTCATTTTACTCATCCCGTGGAGAGCCCTCCCCCTGGATTGCAATCTTGTGGTTCCCATCCAGAGTGCCTTCTCTTCTTGGCCCCTGGGGTTGAACTGCGCTGTCTCCTCTTCTCCACTACGTGGCACAGCTCGCTGGGGTGCCTCCATGTCTCATCCAATAGGCCCAGATACCCATCAGTCCGGGCAGCCACCACCTTGAGCCGCCCCTGGTTTTCGCGCCATTCGCGCATTTCGTGTGTCCCTCTCAGCCGAACTTCAACCCTTGGGTGAACCCTATCACCAATCCTCAGGGGAGCTCTGCCATGCTTCTTCGGACAACCACGGTTGAAGAGGGGCTCCTGCTCGGAACCGGTTGTCTGGCGGGTCCGGCTCGAAGTCCTCTTAGGAGGCCGTCGCTTGGAGCGTTTTAAAACTGTGCTCTCTGGTCTCGCCCCATCCTTCTCCAGCGTGGGTGCCTCATGCTTATCTATCACCCCGGGGGTCCCGTCGTGCCATCTAGTCCCCACACCAAGGGTTATGTGGACTCTAACATCGGGTCAGTCCCAAGAAGACATCGCATGGCAACGGGTGTGCTCTCCTCCAGAAATGCCGAACCAATCAGGATCCCACACCTCATCTTCCACACTTCAAGCAGGCCGGTTCCACAACCCGCAACCCGACCACTCCTCTCCGGTGTCGTTGGTGATAGAAAAGCCCAGACCATAAAACATACTGCATCCCATAATGCTGGCTCCAGCGGCGGTGATAATCATATGAACGTTCGGCAATGTCGCAGATGTGTACCTTGCCTCCATCTCCAAAAATCCCAAGATGGCCAATCTGTTCATGCTGTAGCCATAATAGGGTGCAGTCCATTTAATGATACGGTGGTGGGGAAACAGACTCTTTATAGTCGCCAGGTTCAAAACGGAAATCACCACTCCAGTGTCCACCAAGAGCGGGACCTTGATGCCATCTAGCGAAACAATACAGCTAATAACCACTTGTCTCTGGGAAAACAGTATGGACTATCGTCGGAGTCTTCTGCGGGAGACCCACCTCACACTGTTGATCCCTCCGCTCAAAATTCTTACAGGCCCTGGCAAAGTGATTCAGTAAGCCACATCTCCCACAACACCTGCCTTTCGCCGGCCATTCCCTGGACTTATAGCGGTGTTTTGGGGACCCACAGCCATAACATTTTGGCGTTCCTGGGGCGGACCTAATCTTCACCAAGGAGGCGTATTCATCATCTCCGCTGATCTCGTCTTCAGGGTCTAACATCAGCACCTTTAAACAAGGCTCGTCCTGGGTTGGAGAGGCTCTCTCGCTGAGGTCCCTCGCTATTGTCTCGCTGTCTCAAATTGCTGAGCTAGCTCAACAGCAGAGGTCAAAAGTCTCGACTGAGCCGTGGGACAGCGAACATGTTCCACCAGCTGGTCCCGTATCATTTCTTCCTCCAGGTGTCCGAACTTGCATTCTCTCACCAGCTCACAGAGGTCTGCAATAAATCTGACTCTCCTGTCCGCTAGCGGTGCTGTCAAAACTGAATGCGTTGGACTGTGACATTCTCAGGCACACGAAAATAATGCACCATTAGCTCCACGACCTCGTCAAAACTATCGGCTCCTCCTAGGTTCTCCAGGATCCTCTGTCCCTCCATGCCTAAATTATGTACCAAGACTGCTCTCGCACGAAGCTTCTCGAGTTCGCCCAGGTTCAGGGCCACCAGATAGTTGGTAAATGCGGCGAACCACCAGGGCCAGGGCAGGGCCGCTCGCCTGGTGCTTCCAGAAAAGGCCAAAAATTGGCAACTGATCTCTCCATAACCACTTTTACCTTGTCGCCAAATGTTGTGTCCATATTTAAGGCAATAACGACAGAGCAATAGTTCTACTAGCGGAGCTTTACTAACAGAACTATATACAGGATTGTGCAGACTTTCGGCACTCTCCAGCAGGCCAGAGCATCAATGGTGAAAGAGGACAAGCCCCTTCCGCCCGGGCCCTTTATACCCTGGGTGGCGTCACTACCGGAAACGGCAGTTCGCCACCCCAGACCATTCCCCGGCCAACCTGACCGCCATCTTACTAACTATTTTCATATGTAACAGCTTCCTCCCGTGCAACACATCCACACCAGAACACACTTTGCTCCCTGTTCATTAATCCCCCCCCAAAAAAAAATATCATACATTAATGTCTAATCTATAGACTCCAACGGTAAGTCTGCAATTAAAATAAGAATGTGGATTGACGGACAATTATGACTGTTACAACTCTTTCCATTAAAATAACAAAAAATCCCAGTGTATGCTGTTTCCTCATGAGCTCCGGAGCTGTGCAATTTCAAAACACGCCACTGAAATAGTATTAAACAATGCACTTCTGATGACAGAACTCCATTTTCCTGATCAAAAGTGTATTGTCATAACATGCACCATAATACCGGTGCACATGAGATTGCGTGCCACCACACCTCTTTGAAATCCCAGCACAAAGAGGGCACACTGTCTACTGGTAATTAGATGATGTGACACAATGTGTAAAAAACAGACAACGCGCCGAAAGTAACTAACAAAAACATTGGTGTATGGCGGAAAGTCTGGCACAAAAGTCTGTTGATGACCATTAAAATAGGGCCCTCGACCACAACACTACCATGTAAACCTGGCCACCAGGTGCTTGCTGTCGAGTCCCTTCCCCAGGCACAGCTCCAGGGCAGGGCCCTGATAACCCCATAATGGGTGGGATACACTGAATCCTTGATTATTTTTTTTAAATTATCATAAGAATCCATTGGACCACTCTTAATTTGGGCCTTCACCCAGGACTTGTTTGTCTTGGGAGACACGACCAGGGACAAATGGCCCCGCATCTGACCGGGATGCCTCCTGGACGCCTCCTATGTAAGGTGTTTGGGCACATCCCACTGGGAGAAGACCCCGGGGCAGACCTGGAGATGATGGATGGATGGATGGATGGATGGATGGAAAACTACATTTTATTTTATTTTTTACTCTTTATTTAATATGGACATAACAAATTACATTAGTACAATCACAAGAGAGACCAGATGTTTTGCATAGGTGTATATAGCACAAGTGCTAATTCTCAACACCAGTCCATAGGTGGCTTATATAGGTCATAAGTTAGCCTATGCATACAAAATTTATAAGCTAATTAAAATTACAAATACGTTACAAATTATAAATAGAGCAAGAGATCCATGATCACAACAAACACAATAATTCAGACTAGATATGTACACATTGCTGGTGGGATTTTAGCCAATCTTTAACGCCTCTGTTGAAGAGGTTGGCATTTGTCTCCAATTTTAAGTGAGTTGGCAGAGAGTTCCATAAGTTTGCCCCTTTTATGGAGAAAGCAGACTGACCAAATGAAGTTCTAGACATGGTGACAATGCAGTCACCGTTGATGGAAGCTCATGTGCATGCTCTGCTAGAGCTCGAGCGTCTAGCCACCAAACCAGAAAAAGGAGGTGCAACAAGATTGTATAGACATTTAAAAACCAGTCTGATATTACAGAAGATAATAAAATTTTCAAAAGTAAAAAGATTGTGCTTGACTAAAATACCACAGTGATGCTACCGCATTGGTTTGTGGTCCAAGATTTTTATAGCCTGTTTATATATTGCAGTTATGGGTTTTAGTGTAATTTGAGATGTTTGTGACCAAGATGTGATACAGTATGACAGATGTGAAAGAATCACCGTGTGCATATATGTATGAGCAGTTCTGAATGACAAATCCCTTCTAATGAGACGGAAGCAATTTAAATTGGGTTTGACCTTCTTACAAATATAATGCACCTGCTTGTCGAATCGTAGGTTCCTGTCTAGAATGATCCCTAAATACTTGACCTCATTCACTTCAGTAAGCACCTCATTTCCAATTTTAACATCAAAAACATCATTCATGGGCCCGTTTCTAATAGAGATATACATAGCAACAGTTTTTTTTGACATTCAAGGTTAAATGCGACAGCACAAGCCATTTAAAGATGGTCTGTAAAACCTGGGTCAGGTGCTCAGCTGCCATGCTAGCCGTTTTGGCAGACAGATAGATTACGGTGTCATCAGCATACATCTGGCAGCTGGCACCTGGGCAACTATCGGGCAAGTCGTTGATGTATATTGTGAACAACAATGGCCCTAGTATAGATCCTTGTGGTACTCCCATGTTATTGGTGAGCAACCCAGATTTCTCCCCATTGACCTTGACACATTGTTCTCTCCCCTCCAGGTATGACCTAAACCACTGTATTGCCTGTTGAAATCTTGAGGTCTTTTAACTTCGACAGTAGGACAGTGTGGTTTACCGTGTCAAAGGCCTTTTTTAGATCCAGAAACATAGTCCCCACAACATGCCCGTTAACCAACAAAGCCTTGACCTTCTCGATAAAATAACAGTTAGCTATTTCTGTGGAATACTTAGGTCTAAACCCAAATTGCTGTGGATAAAGTAATTGGTTGGGCTCTAAATGTTCTATCAATTGAGCAGCAACAATCTTCTCCAGAATTTTTGAAACTACGGGCAATATGGCAATCGGCCTGTAGTTGCTTGCTAGGTCCTTGTCTCCCAGCTTATAGACCAGGGTGATTACTGCTGTCTTCCAATTCTCTGGAAAGGTATTTGTTCTTATTGACAAGTTAACTTAGTGAGTAATAGGCTCCAACAGACTATTCAGGTGTTTCTTAATTAAGGCAGCATTTAAGTTATCAACATCCTTTGCCATAGAGTTATTCATTTTCCCAATAATCTCTTTAACTGCATCACTGGATACCTCTTTAATGCGAAAGCTGTTGTGAACATTAACATGTTCCTTAGAGGATAACTCAGGTGGTCTAAAATAACTTGCCAGTTTATGAACGGATTCAGTGAAAAAACAGTTAAAGACAGTGGCCATGGACTCATTACTATCGATGAGGTTATCATCTACCTTGAGACTACTTATTTTTGGATGCTTTTGTTTACTCGAATTTGTTAATCTATTAATGTGTTGCCAGAGTTTAGAACTGCTCCCATTGGCCTCCTCAATTAGTTTAAGGAAGTAATTAGTCTTTGCCTTCTGAAGCTCAGACACCACTTTGTTCCTTAGACTAGTGAAAGTGAAATGGTCAGTGTTGGTTTTAGTGACCAGAGACCTTTTGAGAGCAAGATCTCTCTTTTTCATAAGCTGAAGAATGTCCTTATTAAACCATGGGAGGGAGCATTTCTTAGGTCTGCTTTTCCAAGTTCTTGTGTATTTACTAATTAAGTTGCTTAAGACTGACATAAAATTACTGACACTACTCTTTAAGTTCGACACTTTGGTTATATTCTCCCAATTTACATCCATTAAGTCCTGTTCAAAGTGAGCCATGTTTAATTTAGAAATTCCTGTTGTGAACCTAGACTGATTTTCATTTTTAATATGGTGGACAAGGCGTTGTTTTGATAGCTTTCTTACAACCAGCGTCATGTTGTGATCTGAAAGTCCAGTAATCAAATTATATGTTTTTACGACTCTCTCTGGCCTATTAGTGAGAATCAAGTCAATAAGGGTTTCAGATGTCCTTGTGATACGGGTGGGTTTATCAATCAATTGTACATATCTAAATTTCCCCGTAGCTGATTTCAATTTGCCTTTGGCACTTTTATCCATCCAATTAATGTTAAAATCACCGAATACAATACATTCATTACATTTATCACAGATGGAAAGAAGACTCTTAAATTCATTGTAAAACTCAGCACCATGAGATGGGGGATTATAGACTACAACAATGTTAAAATTCATATTTGGTGATAGAATTACATTAGGTGCCAGGCACTCCAAATTTATATTCAGTTCGAGTTCGACACATTTAAGACATTCCCTTATATAAACTAGAAAAGCACTCGGAGAACGCAGACCTCCGCCAAGCGCCACAATTCCCCCCATACAGTGTTTGTGTGTATGTTGTCAGATTCCTTGAGCATGTAAACATATGACTAGCAATTGGATTCACAATGATTATTTGTTTATTTGACAGGGACAGTGCAATAAACACACAATTAATCAATGACAATCAATGTGATAGTGATAGGATTAGTGGTTCAGTAGTAAAAGCATTGCCTCCTTGGCGGAGGTAATAAACTGAAGTGTTGCTGTTGTGTCCATCTCCTCCACTGACGGATGCAAATTGGGTAGACAGGTTGCCGTGGGTTTTATATTATATTATTTTGGGGTTGCGCTCCGCGGCAAACGAGAATTTAGAAGCTTCGCCGGCAGAGAGCTCGTTTTTGCGCAGCGCCTAGGGCTGGCCGGTGAATTTCTGCCAAATGCGCAGCTCCTATGGCTGGCCGGGGAATTTCTGCCAAAGAATCCGTCGGCGGACAGCTGCCCGTGTGAGGTTTTGCAGTTGCGCGCAAACACAGGCACGCTGGCGGGCCCAGGCCAGCAGTGTTTTCCGCATGCTTTTGTGCCTAAAACGTTGAAGAACGCAGAGTTTGTGTTGCAGACACGACGACCAGCGCCCTCCATTGCGCCTGCGCACATGTTGAAAATGGCCCTATGTCACAGTGTTGAAAAATGCTTTAAAAAATTCCTGTATCCAGACGGTGAACCGGATCACCCCCAAAATTTAATCAGTTCTTCCTTGTACCATTTCCAACAACGCCTGAAAGTTTCATGGAAATCCGTCCAAGACTTTTTGAGTTATCTTGCTAACCAACAGACAGACAGACAGACAGACAGACAGACAAACAAACACACAGACAAACCCCGGCAAAAACATAACCTCCTCCTGGCCTTTTCGGCCTGGCGGAGGTAATCAATGACAATCAATCTGATAGTGATAGGATTAGTGGTTCAGTAGTAAAAGCATTGCCTCCTTGGCGGAGGTAATAAACTGAAGTGTTGCGTCCATCTCCTCCACTGACGGATGCAAATTGGGTAGACAGGTTGCCGTGGGTTTTATATTATATTGTAACGTGCTGCTTGACATGGCGACGTCCCACCGGGAGGTTCGAACTCACGCCTCCCGCTCCGGAGTCCCGCACTCTACCTGTGTCGCCAATAGGGTCAACCCACTTGGCAAGCCAAGTAGGGTGCTCATATTGAGTTTGCTACAATATTATTTTTTGGGGGGTTGCGCTCCGCGGCAAACGAGAATTTAGAAGCTTCGCCGGCAGAGAGCTCGTTTTTGCGCAGCGCCTATGGCTGGCCGGTGAATTTCTGCCAAATGCGCAGCTCCTATGGCTGGCCGGGGAATTTCTGCCAAAGAATCCGTCGGCGGACAGCTGCCCGTGTCAGGTTTTGCAGTTGCGCACAAACACTTGCACGCTGGCGGGCCCAGGCCAGCAGTGTTTTCCACGTCCTTTTGTGCCTAAAACGTTGAAGAACGCAGAGTTTGTGTTGCAGACACGACGACCAGCGCCCTCCATTGCGCCTGCGCACATGTTGAAAATGGCTGTATGTCACAGTGTTGAATGAAAAATGCTTTAAAAAATTCCTGTATCCAGACAGTGAACCGGATCACCCCCAAAATTTAATCAGTTCTTCCTTGTACCATTTCCAACAATGCCTGAAAGTTTCATGGAAATCCGTCCAAGATTTTTTGAGTTATCTTGCTAACCAACAGACAAACAGACAGACAGACAGACAAACAAACACAGACAAACCCCGGCAAAAACATAACCTCCTCCTGGCCTTTTCGGCCTGGCGGAGGTAATTAGGACATCCCCTCCCTTACTTGTGGTTCTATCATTTCTATAACATAAGTATCCTGATATACTAACTAGATCATTTGATACATTACAATTCAGCCAACTTTCAGAGATACATAGAAAATCCAAATTAGACTCAATGAGCATATTCCGTATCTGATCCATTTTTGGTAATATGCTTCTAATATTTAAATGACCTCCTAGCAAACCTTTAGATTTGGATTTTGGGTTCCAAATAACTTGTGCGTGGTTTACCGTTTGGAAGAGCTTGTGCTCTCTCTGTTTTGATGATGCGCGTTGATAGGAAGTCCTTTTGTCCCTCGCAGGATTCCGTTGTTGTTTACATTCTGCCCCAGATGAGTCAATGTGATTACTGTCTGATAATACATGAATGCGAACCTCAGGACTCACCCCAGTGACAAAGGCAATGACCCTGGATTCTTCCAACCCTGCAAATATGCAGGATTCACTGGATAACATTTTCATCGGCATTCCTCTGAGATGTAACATTGGTCGTTTCGCAGCAGTCTCTGAAGCAGCTGTGGCGTTAGAGTTCAGATGGTTCAATACGTTAATTCCAGCGACGGTGGTGGAATAGGGCTGATCATCCATCCATGCTTCTTCCTCCAAGTCCCTCCGACGAAACTCCTCTTCGGCCAGTCGACCATCACAGGCAGTGTCTGCAGGGGTTCCGCAGATGACACCCGGCACCAAAGCCCGAGTAAGATGCAGGGATAATGATGTTGGTTGAAGGGGACCAATTGGTGATTCTAACAACCTCGGAGTCAAAAACTCCATGCTCGGGGTGGAGATTTGCATGGTTGCAGAAATCACTTGTTGATAGATAGGCCCAGGGTTGAGATGAACGTCCCCTGCTAGAAGTAACAGTAGTAGTAGAGTTTGGGCTATATGCCGTATGTGCCAGTTGATTGTTCATCTGCTTGTACCGGTAGTTTTGCGTGATGGCTTGAAAATCTGAACTCGGCCATCATTGAGTACATGTGCAAAGATTGCAGCGTAGCCATATCCTAACCAGTTCAATTGTTGTTTTTCTGATAGAATACAAAGTGGATCCTCGATAATATAATCCATGCGATGTTGCACTCTGACGGCCACCTTCACCGGTGTGTCGCAGGTGGATAAGACGGGCACCAGTAGTAGCAGGCCGCAGGCGAGAAGATACAAACCAGCGTTGTAGTGATCATGGTTTCTCTTGTTTTTACTGCACCATTTCAAAATAACATGCGATAAAATGCTTAAAATCCAAAAGGATATCTTAATAATTATGTAGATGGGATTAAAGGCAGTATATTTAGTATATTTTTGCATGTGAGTGGAGCCAACCAAACCACTCAATGCCACTGCCGCCATCTTGGTGATCAGTGACAAGGGTCCATTCTTGGTCCTTTACTTTTCAGCATTTTTATTAATGACTTGCCGTTACACTGCTCAGCTGCAACATGCCAACTTTATGCAGATGATGCAGTTATTTACACAGCTGCCAAGACTCCAGCACAGGCTGCAGATGTACTGTCTACAAGTATGGTTGATGTCCAAGAGTGGCTCCTCCAGAACCATCTATTGCTGAACCTTCAGAAAACAGTCTCAATGTGCTTTTCAATCAAAAAATGTAACCTGCAACGTTTTAAAGTTAATATACATGATCATGACATCAGTTTAGCTACAGAATTCAAATACCTTGGCATTGTACTAGATCCTCAACTCAAATTTAATCTTCATATAAAGAAAATTTCAAAAACAGTAAAAAAAAATCTGAACTGCTTTAAATTAATTAGATATTACATACCTTACAAAGCAGCTGTACTGTATATGCATTCTATGGTCTTTTCTCATATATCATACTGTTTGACAGTCTGGGCTCAAGCAGCCCCTTCCACAATAAGACATATAGGTTCATTATATAATCAAACCCTAAAAATCTTGGACCAAAAGCCCATTAGGTGGCATCACTGTAATGTTTTAAAAAAATACAACCTATTGAGTTTTGAGAGCTTCATTGACCTCTGTTTTCTGAAATTAACGTTCAAATGTTTCCATAAATCAGCACCCGAGCCACTTGCTGGTTTCGTCCAAAGACAGGACAGCAGCAGAGCCACCAGGAGTTCTGTTAACAATAACTGTAAAATATTCCACTGCAGAACCACATTTGGACAAACAGCTTTCTCTATAAAGGGCAGTCACATCTGGAACACAATGCCAAATGTAATTAAAATAATAACGGACTTTAAAACATTCACTAAAAAGGTTAAAAACTGGCTGAAAAATAAACAAGAATGTACTCATGTATGAAATGATTGTCTGCAAAGTGAGAGTGAATGAAGGGAAGGAATGAATGTGTTTGTTTATAATGAGTGACGAAGGGAGGGAGGCCTGAAATAGGCAAATGTGAATCAGGTTGTTATATTTGTGTATTTATAATATTTATAATATTTATAATTGTGTATTTATAATCTTTTTGCATCGATGTATGTGGTTATTGTGTATTTTCTTTTTCTTTTTTTACTTGATTCTCTTTTCTAAAGCCCATCCAGGGACAAGAGTTGCAAATTAGCTAATAGCTATACACTCTATGTGCAACACATCAGATTGATTGTCATTGATTAATTGTCTATGTTTATTGCACTGTCCCTGTCAAATAAACTAATCTATCTATCTATATGTCACTGAGGATGTCAAAATTTTAAAAAATGAATCAGTGAAAATGACATAAAATGAGACCTTTAACTGAACTCACTTTAAATGACCAGACTTCAGAATCACTTCACTAAAGCCTTATTCATGCTGCATTCCTTCTCTAGTCCGCTTTGGTCCGCGTGCGCTTTGGACAAGCCCGGCACGCACACGGCGCTGTTCATGCTCACTTTTTTCATCTACCCAGACCAAGCAGTTGACCTATGTGCACAACCATCATTTGTAGTTTCACTCCTGCCCAATAGGTAATGCCAATGTGCTGATGCGCCAGGATTTTCACCAATGAAGAAAGGCTGCTTGCTTTCTGCTGCTTGACTTCCTGGTTTTCACTCCTTTTCCACGAAGATGCTGCTGCTGCTTAAGTATTTATGTATGATTCATGTATGTTTATTCTCATCTTCTGCTTCCCCGTTGTCTTCGTCTACTTTGTCTTGGTATTCTGTGCCGATATCGCCACCTCGTGAATAGGACGTTCAGTCTTGCGCATGCGCTTTTCAACGCGTTTAGGTTGTGGGCAGGCGGCACGGTCACAAAATTTGGGCTGCACGTGGTCGTCCGCGGTCGAGCACCGTAGACACTAGCGGAGTGGAGACAATGACGCAAATTTTGTCACACGAGGTTTCTGGTTACACATACATGGACATCAGAGGTGCAGCATGAATCCAGCTTATTAGGAGCTCATTTCCAGTCTTCTGCTGTCTTCAGTGAAAATGTTGTTTTGCCCAAAGCACTTCTTCCAACCAGGACAATCAAGTCCCCTCTGGCTGTACCTCCTGTCCTCAGAGGCCTCTGAAATTGTGATTTTATCAGAGATTTGGCCCCATTCTCCTACAGGGACCTCCGGGGTGGAAGGAGCTGAACTGTGTGTCAGCAGTTGTTTGGACAAGCTGTTTCACTTCAGAGTCATGCAGGGAAAATGTTTTTGGTTGGCCTCTTATGTAAGGGGTTTTTTTTGTACTGATTTTCAACTGGGAGCTGATGATTATATCGGACAGCTGTGAGGACGACTTCATCTTTGTTTACACCAGTCTCTGAAACAGATGTGCTAATGTAGACAAACATCAGAGTCACTCCACAATTTCCAGAGTTCAGACTGATCTTAGTAGAAGGTGAGAGATCAGAGGCGTTCTAGATTGTACTTTCATGAAAACAAATATTTAAAAAAATAATACATGAACAAAAATGGTGCAAAATTAAAGCCTTTGAGATTTATTCTGACAGTCTGCAGTGTGTTTTTGTACCACGCTTCACAACCTTACACCAGTGCTTTTGTTAGTTTCTGTCAGCGCATTGTCTGCTTTTTTGCGTTTTGTGTCACGGCATCTGATCCAGTGGACAGTGTGCCAGTTTTGCACCGAGAGGAGTGGTGCTCATTTAAAAGAGGGGCAAAGAGAGAAAAGTTTCACATTTATGAGAAAAAGTTGCAAATCTATGAAAAAAAAATGCAAATTTAGAGAAAAAAATTTGCATTTGAGAAAAAAGTTTGAGATTTTTGAAAAAAAAGTTGCAATTTTATGAAAAAAGTTGCAAATTTTTGAGAAAAACACTGCAAATTTGAGAAAGTTACCAATTTACAGGAAAAAATTTGCGTTTTTGAGGAAAAAAGGTTTAAAATTTATGAGAAAACGGTTGCAAATTTACAGGAAAAAAAATTACAACTTTTTTGAAGAAAAAAGTAGCAAATTTATAAGAGATTAAAATTTACAGGAAAAAATTGCAACTTTTGAGAAAGTTTCACATTTATGAGAAAAAGTTGCAAATCTATGAAAAAAAATGCAAATTTAGAGAAAAAAAATTTCATTTGAGAAAAAAGTTTGAGATTTTTGAAAAAAACACTGCAAATTTGAGAAAGTTACCAATTTACAGAAAAAAAAATTGCGTTTTTGAGGAAAAAAAGTTTAAAATTTATGAGAAAAAGGTTGCAAATTTACAGCTTTTTTTGAAGAAAAAAATTAGCAAATTTATAAGAGATTAAAATTTACAAGAAAAAAGGTTGCAAATTTACATGAAAAAATTTGCATTTTTGAAAAAAAAATGCTAATTTTTCAAGAAAAAGTTGCAAATTTTTGAGAAAGTTGCATATTTATGAGAAAAAAGTTGCAAATTACAGGAAAAATTTGCACATTTAAGGAAAAACTTGCAATCTCTGTCATAGACGGGGTTGGATGTGTCCAACTCCATTCCATGATTTGTGGCTGTAGTTTCCCTGATCATTGTTTCCTTAATTTTCAGCTGGCAGGTTTTAGGAGCCTCTGGGTCCTGGGCTCCCTGCCAGCCTACAGCCATGCCTCTCCCTCTCTGCCGGCATCCACCAGCTGACATGTCATCTTCAGTTGTTCACTCCTCTGTTTCTCATGCACTCTCACCCACGTACACACACACACACACACGCATGCACCCACAGATACAGTACATACATCATTCAGTACACATTCACACACATGCATGCACTTACACACTCGTGCCACACTCATGCACCGGCTGCCGCCGCATATCTGCATCCGCTTGTCACTCATTAGTACATGGGTCATTTATGGGTGACAGTGTGAGCACTCGGTGTGGTGGTGTTAGTCAACATTCGATGTCCAGGCTCCTCCTTGTTGGTTTCTCCTATTGTAAGTACTGTGCCTACCGTTCCACCACCGGTGCTTTCTCCTCATTATTATTCCACCCTTCTTCTCCGCCTGGAAGCGTGTGGGGCTCATTCCTCCTTTGCCAACGAAGTTGCAACCTGTTCATCTGTTTCACTACCCGTTTTGGACTGCATTCATTGAGCATTTGTATTTTTGTTTTCCAGTTAACAAACACGTTAACTTCCCCTGCGATTGGGCTCAAATCCTTTTCACCTGTTTGCTGCGAAAAGCGTACGAACATGACAATCTCATGAGAAAAAAGTTGAAAATTTATGAGAAAAAAGGTTGTGAATTTATAAGAAAAAGTTGCAAATCTACCATAAAAAAAAAAAGTCGAAAATTTACAGGAAAAAATTGGCACAGTTTTGAGAAAAAAAATTGACAATCTTTGAAGAAGTTGCAAATTTTTTTACAAAACGTTGCAATTTTATGAAAAAAGTTGCAAATTTTTGAGAAAAAAAAGTAATTTTATGAGTAAAATGTTGCAAATTTATGAGAAAAAAGTTGTAAATTTATAAGAAGTAGTATAATATTATAGTGGCGCAGGAATGAGTGTGACACCTGCTGTCCAGGAGGTCACAGTGTTGTCTCTATCACCTTTAAGAGACGATGTGAGGCTGTGAACATGTCCTGTTACCAATCAGTAAAATGAACCACGCTTCACATTCATGTTTATTTCCCACAGAGCCATGAGATGGTTTCTACTCTTCCATCTCCTCTCACTTGTGTCCATTCAGCAACATTCCCTCTTCGGTTTGTTCCACATGCTCCGGGCCGATGCCCCTGAACCCTCTTGTGGTTTCTGTTCTCTTTGTTTCCCACTCTGACCTGGAGCGTTTGCAGGTCTCGACCCTCCCCGGGCTGTTGTGCTGTTGTTTTTTGCATATCGGCTGCTGCCTTATTTCTCTCTTTTTAAAAACTAATTTTTTTTCCACCAAAATCCCCCTGCAGGTGGGACTGCACTGTCTGAGCCAATTTAGAGCTGCTGGAATGCCTGGAGTCCAAGGGGGAAAAGGAAGGAGGATTTGTGTGCGTGTCTTTGACTAATTGCATGTTTGTTGCATGATGGATGGATGTTAAAGGTTACAGGAAACATGGGAGTGTTTTTACTGATAGACGCAGTTTGCTTCCATTTGCTGGTTGTGATAAACATTTGTCGTAGTCATATCCCCTCATATCTGCTAAGATTTTGTTTCTTTTTTCATTTATTTCAATCTTTTCTTTTTTTGAAAGCAACACAGGTTGGAATTCATTTTGGATTGTGAAGCATCCGTCTGTCCACAATGGGATTGGGGGCGGGGGGGGGGGTCTTCACCAATTTAGCATGAGGTACAAATGTAAATGTAAATTAGATACAAATTTGCAAGAAAAAATGTGGAAAGATTTGATTTAAAAAAATGCAAATTTAAAATTAAAAAAGTCACAAATTACAATTTAATTACACAGAATAACAAGAGTGCAATATCCCCCACCTCCATTTTCTTTGAAGATCCCAATACTTAGTGAGAGAGAGCAGTTTTTAATTTTTCAGTATAATTACTGTGGCAGAACCAAATTATGATAAAACCATCATCCACGAATATACAACAGGGTATAAAACCCATAGTTGTAGGGCAGAATCCCAAGGTGAACCTGTGCAGCAAGTCTGGTACCAAGTTTCAAAACCATCGGAACAAAACTGGAGGAGTTGATTTCACAAAAGTGGGACAGACAGACGGAGGGACGGACTGACCCATATCATAATCCCCTGCCAGTCGAAAAAAATTTAATTAACATCCAGATGAGTGTTGCAAATTTATGAGAAAAAAATAACAAAACAATGAAAAAAGGTGCAAATTTAAAAGAAAAAAGTTGCACATTTATAAGAAAAAAGATGAAATTTTATGTAAAAAAAAGTCAAATTTATAAGAAAAAAGTTGCAAATTTATGAGAAAAAAGATGAAAATTTATATGGAAAATGTAAATTTATGAGAAGTTGCAAATTTTTGAGAAAAAAGTCAGATTTTCCGAACAAAAAGTTACAAATCAATGCAAAAAAAGAAATTTTAAGGGAGAAAAACTGTAAATTTAAGAGAAAAAGTAGATTTTTGAGAAAAAAAAAGTGATAAATTTTGAGAAAAAAAACTTTGTCAATCTATGAGAGAAAGAAAGTTGAAAATTTACAAGAAAAAAATCTGTAAAGTTTTGAGAAAAAAGTTGTAGATTTATAAGAAAAAAGTTGCTAATTTTTTAGAAAATAATGTTTAAAATTTACAGGAAGAATTTGCAAATGCATGGGGAAAAAGTCAATTTTTTTCAGAAAAAAAGTTGAAAAAAAGTTGAAATTTTACAAGAAAAAAATGTAAATTTATGAAAAAAGTTGCAAGTTGAGGGAAAAAAAGTCAGATTTTATGAAAAAAGTTTTATGAGAAAAAGTTGCAAATCTGAGAAAAAAGTTGAAAATTTACAAGAAAAACACAAATTTATGAAGAAAAAGCTGCAATTTTTTGAGAAAAAAGTTGCTATTCTGTGGGGACAAGTTAGGGGGGTGGGGTGCTTAAACAGTGCAAAGAAGCTGTTCAGCTTCTCTGCCAGAGTGAAGCTGCTGTCCGGTGTTGGGGGGCACTGGCCCTTGTAGTTGGTGAGGGCCTGGATGCCTCTCCACATCTGTCGGGGGTTGTCTGTGAGAAAGCACTCCACTTTTCCTCCTATAGGCATTCTTAGCATGTTTTATACCTCTTCTCAGGTTGGCTCTGGCAGTGCTGTACAGAGAGCTGTCCCTCTGCCTGAAGGCTGAGTTGCGAGCTCTGATCAGGGCCTGGACCCGGATGTGTTTGCTGACTGCCACATTTTCTACGCAGCGCTTAATATAGAAGAGGACAAACTCTGTGTAGGAGTCCAGGTCCTGCTGTTCAAAGAAGTTCCAGTCTGTGCAGCTAAAGTAGTCTTGTAGCTGGAGGAGAGCATTTTCAGGCCAGGTTTTAATTCTTTGCTTGGTTGGGGGGGAACTCTTCCTCAGGGGGATGTAAGCAGGTATTAGAAGCAGGGAGAGACAGTCTGATTGTCCAAGGTGGGGGAGGGAGGTGGCTCTGTAGGCGTGCTTAATGTCACTGTAAACATGATCCAGTGTTCTTTCCCCTCTTGTGGGACACTTTACATGTTGGTGGAATTTGGGGAGTACAGTTTTTAAGCATGCTTTGTTAAAATCCCCTGCAATAATGTGGACTGTGTCGGGGTGATCTTTCTGTTGCCTGCTAACGATGTGTTGGAGGTGGCTGAGTGCTAAGCTAATGTTACCATCAGGAAGGACACAAACAGCTGTTACAATTACTGGCGTTAGCTCGCGGCGAAGGTAGAAGGGCCTACAGAGAAAGAACATGGCCTCTAAAGGCCCTTTTCCACTAGCACGCTTTAGCGCGACACAGGACGGCTCTGCACGCTTTGTACGCTTTTCCACAAGCCCCAACACGGTTTAACAGCCGCGATTCTCAGCCCCGCTCCAGAGCAGGGTACAGCAGTGCTGAGCTGTGCCGTGTTGTGACATTAACAGACTGGTCGCCGCTGATTGGTCAGGTCGTAACCGGCGCTGATTGGTCAGGTTGTAACCGCCCCTCTCCTCCTCCTCTTCTGCCGAATCTTCACGACCTTCTCAATAAAGTTTTTGAAAAAAAAAAAAAAAAAGAATCTTCACGACCGCCATTACTCAGCACGCAACCACTGTTGGCGGTTTATTTTCAGTGTATTGCTGTGCTATTTTCATTTATTCTCTATCAAAAATGGCTTCGCGTAACAAGGGTGTTCCATGGACCAATAAGGAGGTGCAGTGTCTGCTCACTGCATTGTCAGACGAATGTATCCAGCATGAGTTAGACGGAGCCACCCGGAATGAAAAAATATACCGGGAGGTCTCGACATCGGAGTCCTTTAACGGTGAGTTTTAATTTTTTTTATTGTGCGTTTTTTCGCAAATATATTCGGTAAGACGCTCAGTTTATTTATGCAATAAAAAAGCTGTTCATTTGTGGATGATGATCGTTGCTTTATTGCAGCACACTGCGGACTAAAGCTTTTATTTTAATTATTCATGTGAACAATATGCTGAAATAAGCTTATGTAATCTTGTTAAAAACTATTGTCTTTTCTGTATATCTTGCACTTTCGTGCTGTATTTTATTGTGTGCATTTTCCTTGTAGAATCATCCCACGCGTCCGCTGCGCCAGCCCGCCCGGATTCATTCAACCGAGCCTTCCTGACCCAGTTTGGGAAGCTGGTGTAGAGGCACTCAGTGGTCGGCGTGTATAAAATGTCGATTAACCTTCATGTTGTGTTGCAAAGTTTTTTTTTTATTTTAATATTTTGTATATAATAAAATGGAATTGTTTTGCAAAGTGTGGTTTGTCTGTTATAACACTGAATTATAAAACAGTATAATTACATAGAAATTCCATTGCCTAGTCTGATGAAAATGATGCTGATCATCCTGTCAGGGGTCAACCATTGTAAAGGTAATGTAATTTTTAACTAGACCAAAAAACAAATGTTTTTGTAAGCTTTCTGTTCTTTTTATTGAAATATCATAAAAAATTAGCACCACATGACTTTGGGTAAATTTTTTATGTTAACTTATAAGAAGTTGCACAGTTGGACTTTAAAATGCAGCAGGAGAGACTGATGACGCTTACAAGTCAAAGTAGGTACAAGTATATGTAAATTGAATGTTCTATTGGCATTCCAAATTCAGAAAATTACAATACTTTAGAAGGAGTGTAGCATCATCTAAACGGAAAATAATAATACTGTTGTTCCAAACGTTGACCTGAAGGTGAAAAACATGAATTTTTTTTATTCAGTACATCCAAAATGCCCTAGGATGTAAAAAATAATACAATTTGGTGTTGGCCAGTGTGCCACTGTCTCATTATTTAATACGAATAAAAACAAGTTTCAGCTCATTATTTCTAGGTCATTTGGCAGTTAATTCAAAACAAAAGTGATTTGTGTTGTTGCAGCTTTTTTATCAGAGAGTTTCTCCAGTTTTGGAGCATATAATCATCCGTCCCTTAACTGTTAAACATTAAATAACAGCAGACAGATTGGCAAAGGATACACAATTGTGTTGCTGTTGCCTAAAACCGCTGTGACCCACTGCTTGTGGTGCTACCTTTCATGTGTGTGCTTTTTATGAATATTCACATGTTTTTGTAAGTACAAGTGGGATAGTATTAAATTGAAATATTCATTCATATTTCATCTCGCTGCCTGTACCCTAGTGTCTTCTCTGGTTAAACTCTCTGGACTTAATTGTGAGATAAAACCACAGAGCGAGCAAGGCAATAATCCTTGGATCCTCCATTTTTTGTCTCGTGTAAATAAGGACTCAGTCGGGTGCGTAACGTCACGGGAGTGTGGCCCCGCCTCGCTGGGAGTCTGGCGCCGCCTCGCTTCTAAAACCTCCTAACACAAACCATCACAGTACAAGCACAACACCGTGCTAATGGAGACAGAAGCATTCCGAGCCGTACTGAAGTGAATCGAGCCGTACCAAGGTGTGCTGGGCTAGTGGAAAACAGGCTTAAGTCCAGTAAACAGTGGCTTTAATTATTCTGCTGTTATTACACAAAGTGTGAAGAATATAAACACAGAGCCCACCACCCCTTATCAGAATCAGCATTGCGGTCGAAATGGTGTGGAGTTCAGCTGGGTAATTCCACAGTGGCATCTGGGATAAGTGGGTGAAGCCAAGACTCGGCCAAAATCAGAATACAACAGTCCCGGACGTAGCGATTGTAGGCAATCTCCGATCGCAGCTCATCCATTTTGTTGGTGAGGGATCTGGTGTTGGTGAGGAAAATTGAAGGTAACGGTGGTTTGGTGCATTATTTGCACAGCTGGGCATGGAGGCCAGCCCTGCAGCCTCGTTTCTTCTTTCTCTCTCGGCGCCATCTGTGCCTCTTGCTGGGCCCGATAACAATCCACAGAGCGCCCAGAGGTCTGGCGATCTCCTCAGGAATGTGGTATTGATTGCTGGAATAATCCCTGGAAATGTTGGAGTTAAGTTGGCGGCCAATGCCTAGAAGTTCCTAGCAACTGTAAGTAATTAGTCCATTGCAGAAGAAGGACAAAAAAAGGCAGGAAAAACAGAAACAAACGCAGTAGTCCGGATCATCTAGCCACAGTATGTGGACGCGCAGCCATCTTAGGGATTTTTATAAGAAAAAAGTTGCGAATTTATGAGAAAAAAGTGACAAATTTTTGAGAAAATAGTTGCAAATCTATGAGAAAGAAGTTGTAGATTTATAAGAAAAAAGTTGCTAATTTATTAGAAAAAAGTTGAAAATTTACATGGAAAAAGTTGCAAATTTATGATAAAGTCAGAAATTTTATGATTAAAAAGTTGCCATTTTTGCATTTTTGCTTAGAATTTGGTGGTTCAAAATCATTTTATTAAGTTAACATGGTCTAGAAAGGTTTATGACGATACTGGGGGGACAATTCTCTTCCTCTTACTGTGTAACAACCCAAGGTCTAATGAGTACACTCTCCTGACTGACATCTGCATGTGTGGGTTCTTACCGGAGGCCGATGACTTTGATGTTGGGCGTTCCTTGAAAAGCTGAATAAGGAACAGTGGAGATGCGGTTACTCTGGAGGTAAAGGTACTCCAGGGACTCGGGCAAGTCAGAAGGGATGTGGGTCAGCTGGTTACTGGACAGGTCAAGCGTCTGAAAGTGAAAGGGGCAAAATTAATAGTGAAGGAATATTTAAAGGAATGTTTGCTGACTCAGATGTGAGGTGAAGTTAGAAGTTCCACGATACCACCCATAAAACCGTAGTGTTCCACCCCAAATTCAACTTTCAAACACAGTCTTTGTGGGTCCGTGAGACAGAAGTTTTTCCTCCTAGAGGCCAAGATTACCAAGCCCAGCTAATACTAAGCACTGACACCAAAGGACACAGTTGAATTACCTTTCTGAAGGAGTTGTATAACCCTTTCCATTGTTACAACTGACAGTTCTCTCTTTTTTTATGAATTTTACCATGCTTTTTCCTTGTTTTTAAAATGTTTTCCCCATTTTTTCCCCTGTTTTTTCCACTGTTGCCCCCTGTGATGGCTGTCCATCAGCCACACACCAGGAATAAATGGTGGTAACTTTTCATTTATTTTATAGCACATTTTTATATAAAACAGACACGCATTTTTGTTAAACATATATTTAATTTGGTTGGCAGTTAGTTGGCATTTGAGTTAACTATTTGGAGTACACACATTTAGTTAGCTTTATCTGTCAATTTTGCCACATGTATTTGAAGCGCATTATTAAAGCCGTTTGCTTTGAGTTGCCAGCTCCTGGGTGGTTGCTGCAGAGTGGAGGCCTCCAGAGAAAAGAGTCACAGCTGCTGCAACTCTGCTTAAGTAGTAGAGCTGAGCTAATTGGACTCTACCAAGTTGCTTGTTTGTTAGGGATGAAGGTAATATAAAGTTTTTCATTTGCTTTAGTTTCCTTTTATTAGGTCATTAATATTGCTGTATTGTTTTTCTTTAGTTGACAATCAACTTAAACTGACCATATGTTAATGTTTATTGTAGTCTGTCTAGTTTTTTTAGTCGTGTTTAGTTTGTCTCCCTCGTGTGTCTTAGTGGTCTGATCAGCCTCTATATACGTTCCCCTGATGTTTCATTTATAAACTAGAAAAGCACTCGGAGAGCGCAGACCTCTGCCAAGTACCTCAGTTCCCCCTAATATTGGGATTTTCCCCAAATATAATAGTCCTACTGTAGAAGAGCTCGGAATGACGAGGCGATGTGACTTATAAACCAAAGTTTATTATCAGCTTTGCTCCTCTAACAAGTCTCATCTAGTGCAGCAACAGAAGAAGTAAGAGAGCGAACACATTCGGCTCTGTGTACTTATACTCACACACAACAAAAGACATGCATACAAAGCTGACATCCCCCATGAACTTAATTATCCTCCTTTGTCTCCGTACCCCTCCACCTGGCCCTGGGATAGGGAGACCTATCTGGTCTCCACCGCAGTGCCTCGGATGCTCTTTGATCTTCACTGGCAGTTGAGACCCTTTGTCCTGTTCTGAGGTGTGAAGTCGCTTTACATATGTAATCACCAAACATTCTCACATGCTTATACATATGTAGGTTATGGGATATATGATTAATATAGACCACAGCCCCCCCCCCCAAACGACTAAGAAAAGGACAATAGGAAAATTCACAGTTTAAGATAATTATTATGACATACTAACTGCTACACCTCTTGACAAAGAAGAAACTTTCCAGCAGCTATGCTCCTGTAGAGGATTCAGTGGTAATCATAACAGCGTAGTAATATCACAAGTCAGTCCTAAACTGTTACAGCACAATTAGTGAACAACTTTTGAGTAGTTTGCATCAGTCCTTGTGCCGTCTGGGCTTTAATCTTCTTCCGAATCTGCTGTGGGTCCGTTCGGGCGGCCCGGTGGGACCCTCCTGTAAGGAATCTGCAGCTTGGGAAGGACAGTGATTATTTGTTCCCTGCAGGGGGGATGAGTCTTTTCTCTTGGGGGGTCTACCCCGCCGAGGTGCTCTCGCCAACCGTGCAGGCTCATCTCTCAACAAGAAGGCAGGTTTAAGTCTGTCAATGCTGACTGTTTCTTTTCTGTCCCCAAAATCAAGCACAAAATGCTTATCACCAGGTTCCAGCACTCTGAATGGTCCATCGTATGGTGGGCGGAAGGTTGGTTTTAAAGCTTCATGCCTAACAAAAACGAATTTAGCGTTTTTTAAAGCTTGGGGGACAAAAACCCGTGGAAAAGAGTGATGTGCCGGCCCGGGGAGAGAGTCCGGTCCGTTGCTGCCTAAAAACCTTGGGGCTGGAAGATGCCCTGGCTCTGGGTTCTCTGGTAAAAATTCACCTGGGAGCCTGAGAGGTTGTGCAAAAACTAATTCTGCTGGGGAGGCGTCTAGATCCTCTTTAGGTGCAGCACGCAACCCCAATAAAACCCAAGGAAGTTTATTTACCCAATTTGTATCCGTTAGTGAGGCTCTGAGGGCGGCCTTTAAAGACCTGTGAAAACGCTCGCATAACTCATTAGCCTGAGGGTGATAAGCGGTGGTGCGGTGAATTGTCGCTCCTAAGCTGCTGGCCATGGCTGACCAAAGCTCTGAGACAAATTGAGGCCCCCTATCGGACGTGATGTCCGATGGGACGCCGAAACGTGCCACCCAGTTTGTCAAAAAAACACGAGCGACTTCCTCCGCTGTGGTTGATGCCAGAGGGACTGCCTCTGGCCAGCGCGTGGTGCGGTCTATCATTGTTAACAGATGTGTGAAACCTTGGGAGGAAGGTAGTGGTCCCACGAGGTCGACATGAACGTGGTCGAACCTTCTAGCAGGGATTCGAAAAGGTTCTAGAGGGGCTTTTGTGTGTTTGTGTATTTTGGCGCGCTGACAAGAAATGCAAGTCTTTGCCCATTCTTTTACATTACTGCGCAGGCCAGGCCACACAAACTTTTCGGCGACCATTTTAACCGAAGCGCGCACACCTGGGTGCGCGAGGAAGTGAATTGAGTCGAAAATACGGCGGCGCCATGCAGCTGGGACTACCGGGCGAGGTCGGCCGGTTGAGATGTCGCATATTAGGGGGGGCACACCGTCGCGTAAACCCCTTTCCTCCAGCCTTAACCCTGTTGGTCCAGACAGGAGTGCGCGCACGTCCGCGTCACTACTTTGCTCCTCCGCCATGGCTGCATAATCTATCCCTACGTGGATTGGGGCTGCGTATGTGTCCGCATTGGCGAAGAGTTCTGCGGCTGAGGTAGTATAATCTGTCTCCTCGCGCTCTGGCGATGTCACAGCGCGAGAGAGGCAGTCTGCTACCACGTTAAGTTTGCCTGCCACATGTCTAATGTCTGTGGTGAACTCTGAAATCGCAGCTAGCTGTCTTTGTTGCCTGCCTGACCACGGTTCAGAAATTTTAGCCATCGCAAAGGTGAGCGGTTTGTGGTCTACAAAAGCCGTGAAACGCCGCCCCTCCAACCAGAACTGGAAGCGGCGGATGGATAATGCAGCCCCTATATGACGGAGCGCGTCATATAGGGGCTGCATGAGCTGAGCTGAGCGGGGGAGGAAACGGTTGTAAAAAATTAACCATTCCCAAAAATTCTTGCAGCGATTTGACCGTTTGTGGCCGTGGGAAACTTTTTACTGCGTGAACTTTGTCTGGCAGTGGGACTGCTCCCTTCGGTGAAACTCTGTGTCCCAAAAAATCAATTTGTGACACGCCGAATTTGCATTTGGCTGGATTGATTATTAACCCGTGCTCTTCTAGTCTCTGAAAAACCATAGTGAGATGCTGTTCGTGTTCCTCCTCAGATGAGCTGGCTACCAGCATATCGTCGAGGTAGACGAACACGAAAGGGAGGTCGCGTAATACTGCATCCATCATCCGCTGAAAGGTTTGAGCGGCGCCTTTGAGGCCAAAAGGCATCCGCAAAAATTCAAAAAGACCGAAGGGGGTTATTACAGCTGTTTTAGGAATGTCTTCCGCTCTAACGGGGACTTGATGATAGCCGCGGACCAGGTCTATTTTTGAAAAAATGCGCACACCCGCCAGATGTAGTGAAAAATCTTGGATGTGAGGAATAGGGTAGCGGTCATGCGCTGTCGCATTGTTTAATCTGCGGTAATCGCTGCACGGTCTCCAAGAACCGTCGGATTTCGGGACCATGTGAAGCGGTGACGCCCAGGGGCTTTTTGATCGCCTGATAATGCCTAGTTTTTCAAGGGTGGTAAACTCGTCCCGAGCTATGGCGAGCTTGGTCGCGTCTAAACGCCGAGCTTTGGCGAATACGGGCGGGCCCGTTGTGGGAATAAAGTGTTCGACCCCGTGCTTAGCCACTGTAGCTGAGAATTTGGGAATTGTGAGTGCTGGAAATTGGGTGAGGAGTTGATCAAACTTACTTCCTGTTGTAGTGACGCTGGCCTGCACGGGTGGTGGAGAAACTCGAGCTGAGCAGGGAATAGAAGCAAAGGACAATGCATTAACCAAGCGTCTGTTCGCTAGATCGACCAATAACCCATGTGCACACAAAAAGTCTGCGCCCAACAAGTTAAAACTCACCGCCGCTACAACAAATGTCCATCTGTAGTTGCGGCCATGGATGCGGAGGGGCAGGTTCCTTTCGCCAAAAGTGTCGATGATGGAGCCGTTGGCTGCCACCGCTCCATTGCCCCGGGGGCCCATGGCCCGGTCTGCTTGGGAGGGCATTATAAAACTCAGTTGAGCTCCCGTGTCAATGAGGAACTGCTTGCCGGTGTGTCCGTCCGTCACATATAGAAGCTTGCTTTTTTCGCCGAGAACTGCCGCTGTTAACGGTTCTCGGCTTTGGCGTTTTCCCGAAATCGTGAATCTGCAGGGGGGAAGGCATTTGTAAGCCTTCTCGGTGAAGCGGTGGTGGTAATAACAGACGTCGCTCCGTCTGTTACGTCTTGGCCGTGTCGCTGCCATGGCGGGCGGATTCTGCTCAGTGGTTTGTGGCTCCCCGTCGCTCCAGACATCGGCGTTGAGGCCTGCGGATGCTGTTGTGGGTGTCCCTTCCCTGCAGGCGTTGACGAGTCGCTGCGCTTCGCGAGCCAGCGTGCGGAAGTCTTGCTGGGTGTTGCATCGCATGTTGGCAAGCGTCCCTCTCATGTGTGGCGGCAGCGTACTGAGGAATATAAATTGGAAGAGGAAATTGTCATTGTCCTCTTCTCTGAGTTGCAGCAAGTCCTCCATGAGGGCTTTGGGTCTGCGTCCTCTGTGGCCGTAGACCGCCAGGATCCTCTCGGCTCTCTCCTCGGCAGAGGGGACGAAATTCGCCACGATGGTCGCTTTTAGTTCTCTGTATTTGTCCTGGGCCGGCAGCCGCTGGATTATGCTCCGCGCACATCTCGAAGTGGCGGCGTCGAGTTTGGCGACGATGTGGTAGAACTTTGTATCGTCAGCCGTGATGCCCGCAAGTGCAAACTGGGCTTCAGCTTGCTGAAACCACGAGGCGGGGTCTTCCTGCCAGAAGTCCGGCAGGTTGACGGTGACGCCGTTTGTGTGGACCGTCACTGATGTGTCCGCAGGGTGAGGGTAAATGGTAAATGGTAAATGGCACTCACTTATATAGCGCCTTTATACTCATCTCTTGATGACCAAAGCGCTTTACAGATGCTGCTATTCACCCATTCACACACACATTCACACACTGATGGTGGCATGCTGCCTAACATGGCGCTTCCAGACCCACCAGGAGCAATTTAGGGGTGTCTTCCTTCGGCTCTCACAGCGGCGCTGGTGCTCGGTTGAGCCCTCTCTATCACTTCTGCCGTGGGGGAACGTCGTCCATCTGTTCCCCTGTCTGCATGGGCGCCGGCGTCTGCCTGGGTCGCCACAGATGAGTCGATCGCTGGGGAACGCCTCTGGTCCATCCTCGCGTCAGGGTCACCAGTGTAGAAGAGCTCGGAATGACGAGGCGATGTGGCTTATAAACCAAAGTTTATTATCAGCTTTGCTCCTCTAACAAGTCTCATCTAGTGCAGCAGCAGAAGAAGTAAGAGAGCGAACACATTCGGCTCTGTGTACTTATACTCACACACAACAAAAGACATGCATACAAAGCTGACATCCCCCATGAACTTAATTATCCTCCTTTGTCTCCGTACCCCTCCACCTGGCCCTGGGAGGTCAGGGCAACCTATCTGGTCTCCACCGCAGTGCCTCGGATGCTCTTTGATCTTCACTGGCGGTTGAGACCCTTTGTCCTGTTCTGAGGTGTGAAGTCGCTTTACATATGTAATCACCAAACATTCTCACATGCTTATACATATGTAGGTTATGGGATATATGATTAATATAGACCACACTACATTTATTTTATCTATATTTTCAGATGCATTGTCAATCAAAACAAACCTTTAGCAAGTGGATTCACACTGATATCTTTATTAGTTCAGAAGTTATTGACAAAAATCACTTTTTCGGTAATGGCGGTTTTCTTCTGGATATAGCTCCATAGCTTTTGAAGATACAACAAATCCATTGGCACAGTGTCCTCAGTGTCTTGGCTATATTTTGGTGTTTGTTGTATGTTTATACCTTAGTTTGTTACCTTACAGTGATGAAAATTCCAAAGATCCCCTATTATTTCCTGTTCTGGATCACAGTATTTGGATTTTTTGCAGGATCCGGATCAGTCTTTGATATTTCCTACTACCTACTGGGATCTTATCCTGTATTTTTTTGACAAGCGTCCTGACCATTTATTGTGGAGTTATATACACATATGCTAAAAATGGCCCTATCTCGCAATGATAAAGAATCCTTTAAAAAAATTCCTGGATCCAGACGATGATCCAGATCACTCCCAAAATCTAATCATTTCTTCCTTGTCCCATTTCGGACTTGTCGTGAAAATTTCGTCAAAATCCGTTCATAACTTTTTGAGTTATGTTGGTAACAGACAGACAGACAAACAGACAAACCCCGGTAAAAACATAACCTGCTTGGCGAAGGTAAAAAGGTCGGTTTATGTTGTTGTTTAGTTGGAGCCTTAGTTGGGTTTTGTTAAGATGACCTCTTTTATGGGCCCAATTTTTGTCCAGAAAGTAGTGATGGCCAGATGAGGCTTTCTGGAGGACTTGAGGCCTTTCATCAAAATGGCTCATATAGACGAGGCCTCATGTGGGACTTCATTTTCTCTACCAGGCCATCTAGTGGACAAAATGTATACAACATGCTGATTTTTACAAGGGATTGGTTTGTGTATTTTTTTTCATTTCAATAAATGCTGTCTTTTATGAAATATCAATGATCATAAGGCAAAAAATAATAAAACTGAGGTGACTACAGTGAATGTGCTTGTGCTACTTATCCATTTTTTTTTAAGAAATAACTTTTCAACAGTCATACGGTCTTTCTCAGTACATTCATCTCTGTCCTTACTGTCATGCAGGGCACAATAGTGCCTCAGCATAATGGCGTTTTATTGTTGTATCCAAGCTCTTTGAAACACAACAGACACGTCACTATGCAAATAAAAATAAATTATTAGAATGCCCGAGCTAGGACTTGAACCCCAGATTCCCAATTGCAAGACAGATATTTTACCACTAAGCTACTACTTAGTCATGGGTAGTTGAGGCTTTCTTGAACATATAGATAGATAGATAGATGTACTTTATGTACTTTTCCCAAACTGGGAAATTACACTTGAGCCTTTTATCAAAATGGTTCATATAGACGAGGCCTCATGTGAAACTTCATTTGCTCTACTAGGCCATGTAGTCAATAAAGTATACAGCATGCAGATTTTTACAAGGGCATTATTGGTTTAATGTGTATTTTTTTTTCAATTTCAATAAATGTGCTGTCTTTTAAGAAATATCAATGATCATAAGGGAAAAAAGAAATAATAAAACTGGGGTGACTCCAGTGAATGTGTCTGTGTTACTTTGTGTGCTTGTACTACTTATTCATTTTTGTTAAGAAATAATAAATTTTCAGCAGTCTTATACTTGTCCCAGGATATTCAATTCTGGCCTGATTCTCATGCAGGGTACAATAGCAACAGTGCCTCAGCATAATGATGCGTAATAATGATCCAAGCTCTTGGAAACTCAACAGACACTTCACCTTGCAAATAAAAATAAAATGACAAGAACAACACAGCTAGGATTCAAACCCAGGCCTTTCACTTGGAGTGCAAATGCTTTACCACTAATCCATTACCTCAGCTGCATTAAATATCCACTATTTGTGGAAAATACATTAATGGGAAAAATGTGCTCAAAATGTTCCCCAACAGGAGAAGTCTGTCTTTTTGCTGCTGTCTCCATGTGAAAACTGGCTGTGACAAGTCCCTTACACAGTCAAACATGACAACACAAAACGTGAGGGACGGGGATTTCCACTGGGTATCGCTACTCACTTTATTTCATGCTGCGTGCAAAATCATGAATGGCTTCCTGACCCAGTCACGTGGTCCGACGTCAACACATACGTTACGATGCACGCCTCGAAATGTACTTCGCCAAATATCCCCTGAATAAGCTCGGAGCTCCGGAGCCTGCCATCCCATCACTACCAGAAAGGTTCTGCATTTTTAGAAAAATACTTTTTGTAAATAAATTTGAACTTCATTTTTAAAAAGAATTATCTGTGTCTCTCTCATCTATCTGCTCGGTCCCTCGCATATGGTGGGAGCAGTGGGTAGAGAGCACAGAATTTTTTCTTTTTTTTGAGGGGGGGGGCAATTCAGCTGATGAACAATGCAACGAGGAGCAGTACGAGGAAAGGGTGGAAAAGGAGTTCGTGTGGAGGTTGAAGAAGTACCCACTGGAAATGAGGAACAATTGGATGGGCTGGAACCTGGAGCTGCTGGAGAGGTAACTGGCATTGAGGGCGAAGATATTCGAGAACCAACATTAACAGACCTGGTTGGCATACTTCGTTTACATATGGGTCAGCAACAGGCTTGGGATGCTTAATTAAGGGAAGAGTCGGTATGACAGGAGCAGAGGTTTCAAGCGCGACAACATCAGTTTCAACTGTTGCAAATGGAGGTGCATGCTCGTGCTTCACCAGTTCCAGAACCCATTTCACCCGAGCCTAGTCAACATCATGTGCAGCACCAAGTTCAGCTGGGTCCACAGGTTCGAGTGATAACACAGTTGGAGGACTCCTCAATCATCACCTCATCAGGTCAGTGTCAATCCTCTTGAGAGCCAAGATTAAAAAAACTTACAGAGAATGATATATTGAACATTTCCTGGTAACTTTTGAAAGGATTGCACTAGTATATAGGTGGGCTAAATGTGATTGGGTTTTTCGGTTTATACCATTACTCACTGGTAAAGCTCGAGGTGCCTATGTGCATATGGACATGGATGAAGTGCATGACTGAGAGTGTTAAAGAGGCTATTCTGAAAAAGTATCAGAATCAGAATCAGAATCAGATTTATTGCCATTGTTCATGTAGTACACAAACTAGGAATTTGTCTCGGTGCAATGCTGCAACATTAAACATGATAAAATAAAGTAAATAAACTATACATGCAATAAAGTGTAGAATAAGAGTGAGTGATACTGGTCAGCAGTTAAAATATATTAGCGAGCAGCAGATACTGTGGAGAACCATATAGTGCAGTCGGTAATGCAGGAAGAAAACAGTGATGATTGACATGAGACTGGTTGAGCTGCTGTACATAGTGCACGAGAGTCAATAAGTCACTTAGTGTTCAGCAGTCTGATGGCAGAGGGGAAGAAGCTGTTCATGTGTAACGGGAGGTTTTAGTCTGGATGGACCGAAGTCTTCTACCTGAGGGGAGGGGGGCAAACAGTACGTGACCAGGGTGTGAGGGATCGGCTATGATCCGGCCAGCACGCCTCCGGGTCCTGGAGATGTACAGATCCTGGAGAGATGGGAGCTTGCAGCCGATCACCTTCTCAGCAGTGCGCACGATGCGCTGCAGCCTTAGTCTGTCCCTGGCAGTGGCTCCTGCGTACCACACGGTTATGGAGGTGGTGAGGATGGACTCGATGATGGCTGTGTAGAACTGCACTAACATCTTGGTGGGTAGCTTGAGCTTCCTCAGCTGCCGCAGGAAGAACATCCTCTGCTGGGCTTTTTTGATGAGTGAGCTGATGGTCGGCTCCCACTTGAGGTCCCTGGTGATGGTGGTGCCCAGGAAGCGGAAGGAATCAGCAGTGGTGATGGGAGAGCCTGTGAGGGTGAGGGGGGGCAGAGGGGTTGTGACTTTCCTGAAGTCCACAATCATCTCCACTGTCTTCAGAGCGTTCAGCTGCAGGTTGTTGTTGTTGCACCAGGACGCCAGCTGGGCCACCTCTCTCCTGTAGGCGGACTCGTCGCCGTTGGAGATGAGCCCGATGAGGGTGGTGTCGTCCGCAAACTTGATCAACTTGACAGACTGGTGGCTGGAGGTGCAGGAGTTGGTATAAAGGGAGAAGAGTAGGGGGGAAAGTACACAGCCCTGGGGTGATCCGGTGCTGATGCTAGTAGAGTCTGAGACAGTCTTTCCCAGCCGCACATGCTGCCTCCGGTCCGTCAGGAAGTCGGTGATCCACCTGCAGAGGGAGTCAGGCACGTTGAGCAGGGACAGCTTGTCCCGGAGCAGAGCGGGGCGGATGGTGTTGAATGCGGAGCTGAAGTCCACAAACAGGATCCTGGCGTAGGTTCCCGGGGAGTCCAGGTGCTGCAGGATGGAGTGGAGGGCCAGGTTGACTGCGTCGTCTACAGACCTGTTGGCTCGGTAGGCAAACTGCAGCGGGTCCAGGAGAGGGGTGGTGACGGACTTGAGGTGGGGCAGGACCAGGCGCTCAAAGGACTTCATGACTACAGAGGTGAGCGCTACAGGTCTGTAGTCATTAAGTCCAGTGATCCGTGGCTTCTTGGGGACAGGGATGATGGTGGAGGATTTGAGGCAGGACAGCACGTGGCATAGCTTAAGGGAGGAGTTAAAAATGTCTGTGAAGACAGGAGCCAGCTGTTTCGCACAGTGTCTCAGGGTGGAGGGAGACACGCCGTCCGGACCGGGGGCCTTGCGCGGGTTCAGTCTGGAGAACTGTTTGAGCACGTCCTGCACACTGATGACAAGGGCAGGGGGGGAGGAGGGGGGTGGTGCCTTTGATGAAGTAGGGATTGTGGAGGCTGTGGAGCTGGAGAGAGGGGGGGAGTTGGACACAGATGACGAGGTGTCAAAACGGGCATAGTGTTGGGTATGATGGTAAGTATGATATTAATCCAGAAGTATACAGGCAGAGATGCTGTTCTACAGATGTTGAACCTGGTGAAACTCCGAAGGAGCTTTATGTGAGGCTTAAAGAGCTATATGGGAAGTGGATCCAACCAAGATGGACCAACAACGCCTGGAAAGCTGCAAAGGACATCCGCAGACCCACCCCTCCACAGCACCAACAGAAAACGTGTGTGTGTGTGCGCACGCACACTGCAGGCAGACCTCTGTACGGATTTTTCCTGTGAACCAACGCTGCAAATATGCCATTTGCTCTGTGAATGGGGAACGTATCAGCCATACGCTGGATACATTGGAAAATTTTCAGCATGCTGAAAATTAATTTTCAGAGGAGCTCAGCAAACAACGCCGTATACCAGCGTGCTCTTAACTTAGACAAAACTTAGCCATAACTGATTCGACGTACCCCAGTGTATTCTCCAAATTTTTTCATAAGTTTTGCAAACGCTGCCTAAATCGTCTAGGTGTGACAGGGCCTTAACCAAGGCAGCAGCAGACACCAAAGCACAGCTGCCAGACGGACACTTACAAGAAACAGTACTTTTAACCCTTTGGGGAAACGAGGGTGGATCTGCAGCTCAACGAACAAGTGAGCAGGGAAATGGAGCTCTACAATGAAAAGGTAAAGATTTTTAAAACTATAATTTTACAGTTAAAGTTATCTTTAACATGCTTCGTGTGGACAGCCTTATAGGTTTGTTTTATGGTGCTTGGTATGAATGACACTTAAATCAGGTAGATCAACACTGAAGGCCTAGTTGTAAAATACACGGTCCGCCACTGCTTTTTTTTTTTTTATATTTTAGCTGTAGAACATTTTTATAAGGAACATTTATATAAAGAACATATAGGGATACATGTTACTAGAAATAGGTTGCAGGTACATATATGCAGTCGCAATAATCGAGCTGGTAAACTAAGAAATACACATATAATAGAAATGTAAACAAAACAAAAAAGGCAGTGGGGCAAACTCTGTATCAGAAAGAAGACTTGGATCCATGAAGTCTGGTTATATCCTTTGTGTATAAGTAACCCATTTTGACCACATTTTGCTAAACATTTGGAGATGAAGAGAAAAGGTGATCTTCTCCACTGTGTATATTTCGTTAACTACATCCTTCCATTTTCTATTGTGGGGGAGTCAGGAGGCAGCCAGTTGCAGGTGATTTTTTTTTTTTTTTTTTTTTACAGGCAATTACTACAGTGCCAAATCAATATTTATTAAGAATGGGTGCATGACGCCACCAGACGGAAAAACCACAAGGAATTGTGAGAAACCTGTTCTGCCTGTCTGTGTTTAGTAGTGAGCAACAAACGTGGTTAAGCTGAAGTTTTTTGAGAGGGTTGCTTCAATGTGTTATTATTCCTCCAAATGCCGCGCAACGTTAGAATGGGGAGGTTTTGCTGCGTTATCAAATGCAACAACTGCTCTCATGACGGGCGTGGGAAAAGATTAAGATAAGATAAGATAAGATAAGCCTTTATTAGTCCCACAACGGGGAAATTCCAGGATTGCAACAGCACAGGGATAGCAACACTCAGAGCAACAATCAGAAGGCAAGAAAAAAAACAAGCAAGCAAGAGCAGCTAATATACATATGTACATATTACTATAAAATATATATATATATACACACACACACACACAGTGCAGAGCATTGTAGCTGGATGGAATAAATATATGAATATATGAACACAGTGCAGAGCATTGCAGCTAGGTGGAATAAATATGCAAGTATATAAACACACACAGTGCAGAGCATTGTAGCTAGATGGGATGAAACAGCATAACCGTCTACTTAGTTATCCTACATGGTATGATTATGTGCCCATACATATTCTCACCCTCCATAGCGACCGGTATGTTCCTAGTTGTATGCCGGAGAGGACCATTGTGTAAGTCTATTGCATCTTTTGCATTCAAAAAACTATTAGTTTGTTACGTCTTTTTGCTATCTCTGCGAGCAGCCCTGCTTAGGTTGTACAGTCTGACAGCCGTTGGTAGGAAGGACCTACGAAACCTCTCGGTTGTGCACCTGGGATGATGTAGTCTGCTGCTAAATGAGCTCCTCAGTGCATCCAGTATGTCCTGCATAGGGTGGAACTCGGACTCCAGCAGAGATGACAGTTTAGCCACCGTCCTTCTCTCTCCTATCTCCTCCATCGGGTCAAGGCGCTGCCCCAGGACAGAGCTAGCTTTCTTAATCAGTTTGTTCAGTCTCTTCCCATCGGCTGCAGTAATGCCACTGCCCCAGCAGACCACTCCAAAAGTGATGGCTGATGCCACCACCGTGTCATAGAATGACTTCAGCAGCGCCCCTTGTACACCAAAAGACCTGAGTCTCCTCAGCAGGAACAGCCTGCGCTGTCCCTTCTTGTAGAGTGCGTCAGTATTGTGTGACCAGTCTAGTTTATTGTTCAGATGAATACCCAGGTACTTATAGGATGTCACCATCTCGATGTCTGTTCCCTGTATATTTACTGGTGCTGTGAGGGGCTGCCCATGCCTGCGGCAGTCCACCACCAGCTCCTTAGTTTTCCTCGCGTTGATCTGGAGGCAGTTCCGATGGCACCAGTCCACGAAGTCCTGGATAAGCCCTCTGTACTCAGCTTCATCTCCGTTGGAGATGAGACCAACGATCGCAGAGTCATCAGAGAACTTCTGTAGATGGCAGTGTGTTGTGTTGTGTGAGAAGTCCGCAGTATAAAGAGTGAACAGGAAGGGAGCCAGCACCGTTCCCTGGGGGGCCCCCGTGCTACTGATGATCGTGTCGGAAACACGATCATCAGTTCATAACGGCATATGCTTTTTTAACATCCGACTTGGAAGAAAAGTGGAGAGAATTGGGTCTCCGAGCTAACAAAGAGGCACTGGATGGAATGAACAGCAGCGGTCAGAAGGAAAGACATCAGCTCCGGCAATATTCCTGCATACATGGTGGTGAATTCACGGCATTTTCGCAAAGGTAAACTGTGATTTAAAGAATAATAAAGATGATGTGCACATCACACAGTCCACATGGTCGGATGCTGGACCCCAAAAACATCAGAAAAATCAAAGACAATCCGCACACCGAAAAGCTCCCATTAAGTATTATTTATTGGTAATGTTTTGGGCCACCTGCCCTTCCTCAGACCAGTTGGACTAAACAGAGAACAGGACCAAATGGACCAAGCAGGACCCCAACCCCCGAGAAAACATCCAAATAATAAATGAAATAATTTTATATGGGATGCCAAAAGCCCACCAAACACCCCAAAAATAAATGAAATCATTTTATTTTAATATTTAACGACAAGCGGCCATTCTTGTAGTAACTAATGTTGCACAAAATGCCCAAATAGCACATTAAATTATATCTGATGGGATCAAGTGACATCAAGTCAACTAACGCGACACATTTACAAATATTCAAGACCCACTGTAATACAGTATATTCCTTGAAATTTAATTTAATAATTTTGGTGTTTTGTGTCCCGTTTGGACATGTTTGTTATCTAATCCAAATACTAACCAGACATTTAAAAAGCCATCATTACATCTCGGTCATGAAGTGAAAAAAAGGCACACTGAGCAGTCAGAGCTGACTGAAGCTGCACCACCAGTTGCTGCCGAGCAGAGCTCACAGCTACATAAAACAATGCTGCAAATTCTTCTGTGCTTACGAAGATGTAAAATCTTACATTTGAAAATATGCCATTAATCATATAGGTGTAGAAGTTATTTGTTTGTCCTTTGTCTTTCTAACATTTACTTCTCATTAAATAAAATTGTCTTACTGTATCAACAGGTATTTTCTCCTGTATTAAGTCATTTTCTCCTTAAAGTGTTTCTTGTGTTTTGGCTGATCATTTCTGCGCTGTGCACGACCAGGTGAGGTTGCTCTGCGGTCACAGGAGGATGCTTTCCCCACCAGGTGCACAGGGGTTACAGGTGGCTGATGCTGCTCCACTGGACAACATTGAACAGCAGAAATGCCGTTTGTGTAGCAGCAGGCTGGTCTTGTGCATGTTTATTGTACCCCACGTTTCACAAAAATAAAATGGAGACATTTATTACAGTTCTCAGTCTCTTTATTTGTGTTATAATAATGTAACATTTTCCAGTGTATAGGTATAGAATATAATGCAGTAGAATGACATTAGAAATAAAATAAAATAAAATAATGTAAAATATATCGCTGTGAGGTGCGACACAATGTAAACAATATATGCATGTGCATATGTGTGCATGTGCAGTGTGTGGACTCCACTTAGCCGCTGGAGCTGAGGATTACCCAAGGCTTGAGGGGAGTAGGCGTTGAGAGTGCAACACCTAGGAAATGCATAACATTTCATTTAGTTTAAGATCTACAACTTAAATAAAAACATAATACAATAAAAGTAAATAAACGACAAAATTACATGGGGAAAGGATTTGATTTGAAACAATGTCATAATTTGATTGTGTTGCTTAATTCTCATAACAAGCCAGACATGGGACATGAAAATGAGTGGTGCCTGAGGGTGAAAAGAAATATGTCTGATAAAACTATCACAAAAAACAAAACTGGACACAAACCACTACACGTGGCGCTGGGAATTCCCAGGGCACATGTTGCCTTCATTACGCATGGATTTAAAATTAGTTGGGGACTGAAGTCCATAGAATGGTTGGTATTGTTATATTCAGCAGATTCTCCTCTTTCAATTTGACTATAGAAACGTCACTGTCCTGATTTAGTATGTTTTTACAGCGGCTAATTATACCAATAATTTTTTTCTGTGCGCCAGTGCAAGCATCAGGCTTATCACATTGCTGGATTAGTATTTCATGTCCTGTTGGTGATAATGTGTTTATACTTATCAAGCATCATATGACAAATCTGAACATAAATCCAACATTTCACTGCTGGAATTTAGAAACACCTGTAGCTGCAGAGATGCATGCTGGTGCAGAAAACTTTAGAAACAATGACGGCTTACCTTTTTTTTTTTTTTGTTACTTATTTGTACCCGTAGGTAGATTTGGTTTGCAGTCTGGTGACAAGCCACCGGCTGCTGGTCGCTGCGTGCGCGAGCGCCCTAAACCTACATGTTTTTGGTATGCGGGAGGAAACCGGAGAAATCCCGGAGTAAACCCGCGCAACACGGGGAGAACATGCAAACTCCACACAGCTCACTGTTGGTCGGGGGCTGGAATCGAACCCACGATCCCCCGGCCGAGGGTAAAACTGTGCTGCCACAGTGCTAAACCACTGCGCCACCGTGCAGCCCGTTGTTTGTGCAAACAACGGTTTTCTGGTCGTTCACCTGGAAGATTTGAGGTGGCTGGACCATCCATTGGTGAAATGAACATGAACCTCTAATGATTTATAGTTTTTAAACTGCTCATGGGTGTATGCGCTCACCCCACAAACCAGGTAGGCAAACTCATCTGACAGCATGACTTGAGACAGTTGGTCGAGATCCGTGGTCCATTTCTTGCTCTCATATAGATCGATCCCCTTTATTTCTTTAATTTTAAGATAAGATAAGATAAGATAAGCCTTTATTAGTCCCACAACGGGGAAATTCCAGGATTGCAACAGCACAGGGATAGCAACACTCAGAGCAACAATCAGAAGGCAAGAAAAAAAAAAAAAAACACAAGCAAGAGCAGCTAATATACATATGTACATATTACTATAAAATATATATATACACACACAGACACAGTGCAGAGCATTGTAGCTGGATGGAATAAATATATGAATATATGAACACAGTGCAGAGCATTGTAGCTAGATGGAATAAATATGTAAATATATAAACACCCACAGTACGGAGCATTGCAGCTAGGTGGAATAAATATGCAAGTATATAAACACACACAGTGCGGAGCAATGTAGCTAGATGGAATAATATGTAGATATATAAAAACACAGTGCGGAGCATTGTAGCTAGATGGAATAAATATATAGATATATAAATATAAACACACCCAGTGCTGAGCATTGTAGCTAGATGGAATAAATATGTAAATATATAAACACACACAGTGCAGAGCATTGTTGCTAGATGGGATGAAACAGCATAACCGTCTACTTAGTTATCCTACATGGTATGATTATGTGCCCATACATATTCTCACTCTCCATAGCGACCGGTATGTTCCTAGTTGTATGCCGGAGAGGACCATTGAGTAAGTCTATTGCATCTTTTGCATTCAAAAAACTATTAGTTTGTTACGTCTTTTTGCTATCTCTGCGAGCAGCCCTGCTTAGGTTGTACAGTCTGACAGCCGTTGGTAGGAAGGACCTACGAAACCTCTCGGTTGTGCACCTGGGATGATGTAGTCTGCTGCTAAATGAGCTCCTCAGTGCATCCAGTATGTCCTGCATAGGGTGGAACTCGGACTCCAGCAGAGATGACAGTTTAGCCACCGTCCTTCTCTCTCCTATCTCCTCCATCGGATCAAGGCGCTGCCCCAGGACAGAGCTAGCTTTCTTAATCAGTTTTTTGGAGGCAGCGCTCCTTTGCTTCCTTATTCAGCTTCTCTGAATAAGGAATTTTAATTTTCTGTTTGCTCTGTTCCATTACACATATGTCTGCTTCCATCAGTGTTGAGAAAGTTACTACCAAAATAGTAACTAATTACAGTTACTAGTTACTTCTAACAGTTACTTTACCAATTACTACATGATTAAAGTAACTAGTTACTTGGAAAAGTAATTTTCAGGTTACTTTTAAATGCATACTTAACCACTTAGCATTCCTGCCAGTTTCCAGCTAATGTGAAACGTTCTGTGGGTGGAAAACTAGAATTTTAAGAGGCTAAGGAAGAAGATCTTTCCTTATTCACCATTACACGTTGCTGTCTGTCACACAGATAAGATAAAAACATTGCATGGCCACATTAGAAAAATTGATCTAAATATTTTTTTGTAACTATAATGTAATGATTCACTGTATCAAAAGTTTGGGTTTTTTTAGGTCCAATAAAACAGCTCCCACAACCTAACAGACACATACCTGACTTACGGCTCAAGATTTAAATCCCTTACCATTTTAGCCAGTGTCCAGCCATGTCGGACCCCAGCGGACAGCTGAGCGAAGGAAAAAAACGTTTCAAACTTATGTTACATCACTGACCCGGCATCGGCCCGATAGATGACGGCTGAGCCTCCCGCACAGATTCTTAGAATCTTGTGATTGGGGCTCAGCGGAGGAACTAACCAAGGCCATAGCTGGACAGGAGCCAGATTGGAGCTCAACTACAGCGGCGGTAGGAGGCAGGGCTCAGTGGAGTAGCTACCGAGGCCCCAGCTGGATAGGAGCCGGATCGAAGCTCAATTACAGCGGCGGGGCTCGGTGGAAGAACTACAGAGGAAGACGGCGATAGGCGGCAGGGCTCAGCGGAGGAACTACCAAGACCCCAGCTGGACAGGAGCCAGATCGGAGCTCAGCTGCAGCGGTGGTGCGCGGCGGAGCTCGGCAGAGGAGCTGCTGAGGCCCCAGCTGGACAGGAGCCGGATCGGAGCTCAATTACAGCGGCGGTAAGCAGCGGGACTAGCAGCAGAGGGGGCTGGCTGAGGCCCCAGCTGGATTCAAGGTCGGCTGGATTGGATACCGACGACACTAGCAGAGACTGTCCTACTATCATCAGGTCAGTAAAAAATGCCAACAAAGAAGGAGGAAATGGAAGAGATTAAAAAATCTCTGAACTTCATGTCAGAAGAACTGACCAAAGTGGCCAATCAGCCGTCTAAACTATTAGGGCTAATGGGGGAAGTCCGAGAATTGAAATTAACAATTAAGGAAAAAAGAGACAAAAAAATTGCAGACTTGGAGTGACGCATCAACGATCTTGAACAATATTCTCGTATGGATGATTTAATCATTAGTGGATTAGACATTAAATACCAATCATATGCCAATGCTACAGCAGGAATGAGAGGTGAGGAGGCTCCCCTAAGTGAATCAGTTTCCCTGGAAAACCAGGTGCTTCAGTTCCTTGATGCGCTTTGTGAACAGAAGGGTAAAGAATGACATACTGAGGCAGGCCAGAAAGCTACGGGGAACAGAAGTCTACCTAAATGAACATTTAACAAAGACTAATGCTGAAATAGCACAGCAAGCATGGATGCTGAGAAGACAAAACAAGATACAAGCAACATGGACAAGAAACTGTAGAGTTTGGATCAAACTAAATGGAACACCTGAGGAAGCAAAGGCCATAATGATAAGAGATCTCGCTGACTTAAATAAATAGTATAGATGAACACTGATTGGGAAAATTAAGAGACTGTGGTGAACACTCAATGGACCTGTTGGACCGGTTCTGTGACTCGCATTTCAGGTCAGAACAAAGGCAGGAAGCTTAGCCTTGTTATGCAAGGCTGGAGACTGTGGGGGGTCGATTAAAGGATGCTTGGGAAACAGTGGAAATGATATCATGGAGGGAAATGCATTGTGATGGTCTTTATTATGCCAGGTGGTGAAATGCATTGTGACTGTCTTTATTATGCAAGGTGGTCTGTGGTGATCTATGAGGTGTGAAGTTCCTGATATACTTGCATATTTATTCCACCTAGCTGCAATGCTCCGTACTGTGGGTGTTTATATATTTACATATTTATTCCATCTAGCTACAATGCTCTGCACTGTGTGTTCATATATTCATATATTTATTCCATCCAGCTACAATGCTCTGCACTGTGTGTCTGTGTGTGTGTGTGTATATATATATTTTATAGTAATATGTACATATGTATATTAGCTGCTCTTGCTTGCTTGTTTTTTTTTTTTTCTTGCCTTCTGATTGTTGCTCTGAGTGTTGCTATCCCTGTGCTGTTGCAATCCTGGAATTTCCCCGTTGTGGGACTAATAAAGGCTTATCTTATCTTATCTTATCTTATCTTATATTTAAGGACGAGAGTTACTGTTTCATACTCTCTCTTTTTTCTGCTTTGAATTGATGGAGATGTGAATAAAGCTGACTCTGAGAAAGAACGCTGCCTCGTTATTTTCACATCTTCCACACTGGTGACCCTGAGACGTATCATGGAAGAAAGAAATTCCCCCGGGCCAGCCGCGTCAGGAGCCCCCAGCCAAGCGAACGCCGCTACAGTCCAGCTACCGGACTTCTGGCAGAACAATCCGCGCTCCTGGTTCAACGCAGTTGAGGCGCAGTTCAACCTCCGGGGGACATCGGTAGATGTCACGAAATTCTACCATGTAGTCGCAAAGCTGGGGAAGTCTGTCTCAGACTCTGTTAGCATCAGCATTGGATCACCCCAGGGCTGTGTACTTTCCCCCCTACTCTTCTCCCTTTATACCAACTCCTGCACCTCCTCCCACCAGTCTGTTAAGCTGATTAAGTTTGCGGATGACACCACCCTCATCGGGCTCATCTCCAACGGCGACGAGTCCGCCTACAGGGAAGAGGTGGCCCAGCTGGTGTCCTGGTGCAGCCACAACAACCTGCAGCTGAATGCTCTGAAGACAGCGGAGATGATTGTGGACTTCAGGAAAGTCACATCCCCCCTGCCCCCCCTCACCATCACAGGCTCTCCCATCACCTTTGCAGACTCCTTCCGCTTCTTGGGCACCACCATCACCCGAGACCTCAAATGGGAGCCAACCATCAGCTCCCTCATCAAAAAGGCCCAGCAGAGGATGTTCTTTCTGCGGCAGCTGAGGAAGCTCAAGCTACCCACCAAGATGTTAGTGCAGTTCTACACGGCCATCATCGAGTCCATCCTCACCTCCTCCATAACTGTGTGGTACGCAGGAGCCACTGCCAGGGACAGACTAAGGCTGCAGCGCGTCGTGCGCACTGCTGAGAAGGTGATAGGCTGCAAGCTCCCATCTCTCCAGGACCTGTACATCTCCAGGACCCGGAGGCGTGCTGGCCGGATCATAGCCGATCCTTCACATCCTGGTCACGTGCTGTTTGCCCCCCTCCCCTCAGGTAGAAGGCTTCGGTCCATTCGGACTAAAACCTCCCGGCACATGAACAGCTTTTTCCCCTCTGCCATCAGACTGCTGAACACTAAGTGACTTTTGACTCTCGTGCACTATGTACAGCAGCTCAACCACACTCATGTCAATCATCACTGTTTTTCTGTTGCATTATTGACTGCACTATGTGGTACTTCACATTATCTGCTACATGCTAATTTTTTAAAACTGCCTTGACTAGTACTACTCATTATTACTAGTATTATTATTATTATTACTTATTATTACTTATTTTTCTACACTTATTGCACGTTTCTAGTCCTTTAGTTTTTTAGTTTATCCCTTTTTCTCATTATGTTTTTAATGTTGCAGCATGGCACCGAGACAAATTCCTAGTTTGTGTATCACATGAACAATGGCAATAAACCTTATTCTGATTCTGATTCTGATTCTGATTCAAAGCTGGACAACAACACGGCCCAGCATGTGGAGAGCCTGATCGACCAGCCGCCGGAGAGCAACAAATACGGCGCGTTGAAGGCTGCACTCATCCAGCAATTCACCCCCTCAGCGGAGGAACGAGCAGAGAGGCTCCTGGCGCTGACGGAGGGGGAAAACGACATGCCCACGAGCCTGATGGAGAAGTTGTTGAGGTTGAAAGACTCTGACGATGATCACTTCATTTTCACCCACCTCTTCCTCAGGACCCTACCGTCAGCAGCGAGAGCGGCTCTGGCCAGTTCGCCACTGTTGTCCCTACGGCACTACCGCGCGCTGGGCCAAGAGGCGCAGTGGATTGTCAACGCCACCAAGTGGCGCGCAGCCACGGCCGCTGCAGCGGAACTCGGCGCGACGATGTTGGACTTAATGGAACTTCGTTGCAATGGTTTAGATCTTATTTATCTGATAGGTTCCAGTTTGTTCATGTAAATAATGAGTTTTCTTTCAACTCAAAGCTTAGTCATGGAGTTCCACAGGGATCTGTGCTAGGCCCTACTCTTTTTAGTTTATATATGCTTCCGTTAGGCAACATTATTAGAAAGCACTGTATACATTTTCATTGTTATGCAGATGACACACAATTATATCTGTCAATGAAGCCAGATGATAGTAATCAATTAGCCAAGTTAGAAGCCTGTCTTAAGGAAATCAAAGCTTGGATGACTTGTAATTTCCTGCTATTAAATTCAGATAAGACTGAAGTCATTCTTGTTGGTCCAAAAAACCTTAGAAATTCCTTTCCAAATCAAACTTTCAGTTTGGATGCAGTTACTCTTTCTCTTAATAGCTCTGTGAGGAACCTTGGAGTTATTTTTGATCAGGATTTGTCCTTCAATTCACATATTAAATTTGTTTCTAAGACTGCCTTCTATCATTTGCGTAATATTGCCAAGATTAGGAGCATCTTGTCTCAGAGTGATGCTGAGAAACTGATCCACGCTTTTGTTTGCTCGAGATTAGATTATTGTAATTCTTTATTATCAGGCTGTCCTAAAACATCTTTAAAAAGTCTTCAGCTTATCCAAAATGCTGCAGCAAGAGTTTTAACAGGTACTAGAAAGAGAGATCATATCTCTCCGGTTCTGGCCTCCCTTCATTGGCTTCCCATAGAGTTTAGAATTAAGTTTAAAATCCTTCTTCTTACTTACAAAGCTCTAAACAATCAGGCTCCTTTTTATTTAAAAGATCTGATACTACCGTATTATCCTAACAGAGCACTACGCTCCCAAAATGCAGGATTACTTGTAATACCTAGAATCTCCAAAAGTACAATGGGAGGCAGAGCCTTCAGTTATCAAGCTCCTCTCCTGTGGAATCAGCTGCCAATCTGGATTCGGGAGTCAGACTCGATCTCTGTTTTTAAGAATAGGGCTAAAACCTACCTTTTTGATATAGCCTACAATTAGGGATGGATCATGTGTTTCTGAACCCTCCCTTAGTTATGCTGCTAATAGGTTTAGTCAGCCGGGGGACCTCCAGTAATGCACTGGGCCTCACTCCTTTCCTCACTCTCTATGAAATATTTTTTTTGCTGGTCATTAACCTCTGTTTGTTCTCTCCCATAGATTGAGTCCCCATCGTGCTGTTTGCTCTCTACATGTCTGTTCTTTTCTTTTTCTCTATCCCCTCACCCCCCAGCCAGTCGCAGCAGATGACTGCCCCTCCCTGAGCCTGGTTCTGCTGGAGGTTTCTTCCTGTTAAAAGGGAGTTTTTCCTCTCCACCGTCGCCAAGTGTTTGCTCACAGGGGATCGCCTGATTGCTGGGGTCTTTCTGCAACTGTGGGGGTTCCCCCCTACAGTTGATAGTGCTATGAGATGACTGTTGTTGTGAAATGGCGCTATATAAATAAAGTTGAATTGAATTGAATTGAATTGACGACCGCAGACGACAGGAGGCCAGAGACAGCGGTGCCAGACTCACCGAAGACGGCGGCGGCAAGGGCCAGGGAGCGTGGACCAGACGTCTTTTGTTTCTACCATCGCCGCTTCGCAAAGAGGGCACGCAAGTGTGTACCGCCATGCCAGTTCGGGCGTTCGGGAAACGCCAAGACCGGGGGTCGGTAGCAGCCGCGGCCCTCGGGGAAGAGAACAAGCTGCTCTACTTGTCAGACGCACGCTCCGGGAGGCAGTTCCTCGTCGACACAGGCTCCCAGTTGAGTTTCATCACTCCTTCCTACGCGGACAGACTGGCGGGTTCCAGAGGTCCCCTGGTGACAGCGGCGAATGGCTCGGAGATTAAGACTTTTGGTGAGAAGACTCTGCTTCTGTCTCTACACGGCCGTGCATATGAGTGGACTTTTGTTGTAGCAACAGTAAATTTCAATATGCTGGGGGCTGATTTTTTGTGCTCACATGGGTTGTTGGTTGATCTCGCTAACAGGCGCCTGGTTAATGCATTTTCTTTTGATTCTGTCCCCTGTGCAGCGCGAGTGGCCCCGCCTACAGCACAAGCCAATGTCACAACAGCAGGCGGTAAGTTCCACACACTGCTCACTCAGTTCCCAGCACTCACGGTTCCCACATTTTCGGCAACAGTCGCTAAGCACCGGGTGGAGCATTTTATTACCACTACCGGACCGCCCGTTTTTGCAAAAGCTCGGCGCTTGGACGTAGTTAAGCTGGCCATAGCGCGCGAGGAGTTCGCCAACCTGGAGAGGTTGGGCATTATCAGACGTTCAAACAGTCCGTGGGCTTCCCCCCTACATATGGTCCCGAAAGCTGACGGATCATGGCGCCCTTGCGGGGATTTTCGTAGGTTAAACAACGCTACAGCGCACGACCGCTACCCAATCCCACATATCCAAGATTTCTCGGTTCATTTGGCAGGGGCGTGCATTTTTTCTAAAATAGACTTGGTCCGCGGTTACCACCAAGTCCCAGTGCGCGCTGAGGATATACCCAAAACAGAGGTAATAACTCCGTTTGGTTTATTCGAGTTTTTACACATGCCATTCGGACTTAAAGGGGCTGCTCAGACGTTCCAACGCATGATGGACGCGGTGCTTCGCGATCTCCCTTTCGTGTTCGTCTACCTGGACGATATTTTAGTAGCCAGCGCATCTGAAGACGAACACGAAAAACACCTGGCCACAGTTTTCCGAAGGCTGGGAGATCACGGGTTAATAATCAACCCAATGAAGTGTCAGTTCGGGGTGGCGCAGATCGATTTTTTAGGACACCGCGTCTCCCCCGAAGGAGCAGTTCTGCTGCCTGACAAAGTGTGCGCTGTGGCAGATTTTCCCCAGCCGCAGACAGTCAGGGCGTTGCAGGAGTTTTTGGGAATGGTGAATTTTTATAACCGTTTTCTCCCCCGCGCGGCGCAACTCATGCAGCCGCTGTATGCCGCGCTCAAAAATAAGAAACCCGCGGATAAGATCGAGTGGTCCCCGGAGCGGGACCAAGCGTTCTCGGAGGTGAAAGCAGCTTGGAAAAGGCTGCGTTGTTGGCACACCCAGACCCAACGGCCCGCATAGCGCTCACCACTGACGCGTCAGATGTGGCCATAGGGGCGGTCGTGGAGCAACATGTAGCCGAGGTTTGGCAGCCCCTCGCATTTTTCAGCAGGACCTTGCACAATAGCGAATGTAAATACAGCGCGTTCGACACGGAGCTGCTCGCTCTCCATTTGGCCATCTGCCACTTTCAGTTCTGACTGGAAGGACGCGCTTTCACTGCGTTCGTTGATCACAAACCGCTAACATTCGCGATGGCCAAGGTCTCGGAACCGTGGTCAGGCCGGCAGCAGAGACAGCTGGCCGCGATATCAGAGTTTACCACTGATATTCAGCGTGTGGCGGGCAAACTCAATGTAGTGGCAGATTGCCTCTCGCGCACTGTGGCGGCCCCAGTCAGCGTAGGATTAGATTATGCAGCCATGGCCGCAGAGCAGGTTAATGACGCGGACGTGCGCACGCTCCAGTCTGGACCAACAGGGTTAAGGCTGGAGAGCAGGGTGCTGCAAGACGGTATGCCCCCCCTAATCTGCGATGTCTCCACTGGACGGCCGCGTCCAGTGGTACCGGCCGCGTGGCGCCGCCGCGTTTTTGACTAGGTTCATTCTTTGGCGCACCCTGGAGTGCGCGCGTCGGTCAAAATGGTGGGAGAGAAATTTGTTTGGCCGAGCCTCCGCAAACAGGTCAAAGAGTGGGCAGCAGCCTGCACGGCGTGTCAACGAGCCAAAGTACACAGGCACACGAGAGCTCCTTTGGAACCATTTCACATTCCGGCCAAGAGGTTCGATCACGTTCATGTGGACCTCGTTGGACCCCTCCCAACAGCCGAGGAAGTGGCGCGCGCGTTTTTAACAGCTTGGGTGGCGCGCTTCGGCGTTCCGTCGGACATTACGTCCGACAGAGGCCCTCAATTTCTTTCCGAGCTTTGGTCGACAATGGCCCGCAGCCTGGGTGTCACAATTCACCGCACAACCGCGTACAATCCGCAGGCTAACAGGTTATGCGAACGTTTTCATAGGTCATTGAAAGCGGCTCTCAGAGCGGCACTGACGGATACAAATTGGGTTGACAAGTTACCATGGGTGTTATTGGGGTTGCGTTCTGCTCCTAAAGAGGATCTAGAAGCCTCCCCAGCGGAGCTCGTGTTTGCGCAGCCACTCCGGCTGCCTGGGGAGTTTCTCCCAGATAACCCTGCGCCAAACGCCTCCCCGTCTCAGCTGTTGCGAAGTAACATAGAATCAAGCACGCTGCCCGGCCCTGCGCAACACAGTTTTCCGCGCGTTTTTGTGCCTAAAACTTTGAAGAACGCAGAGTTTGTTTTTGTTAGACACGATGCGCATCGAACACCGCTGCGACCGCCTTATGACGGACCGTTCAGAGTGCTAGAAACAGGGGACAAGCAGTTTTTGCTAGATTTGGGGGGTAGGGAAGAGAAAATTGGCACAGACAGACTTAAACCCGCTTTTGTGGTGGCAGAGGAGGAAGTGCTGTTGGCAAAGGCCCCGCGGCGAGGTAGACCACCACGGAGGGTTTCACACAGTAATGTTTCCCAAAGTAATGTTTCCCCAGAACACCCGCAGAGACTGACAAAGGGTTTCCGCCCCCAGACGGCAAATCCCCGGCGGGACAGTGCCGCAGAGACTGTGAACCCCAGCTACAGCAGATTCGGCAGGAGGCTGAAGCCTATCCAGCATGTGGACTGATGTGTATTGATGCTATCACGGCATGCATGTGGTTATTTTCTTGTTGTTCTGTTTTTCTAAAATGCTGGAGGGGGCTTGTGTGGTGAACACTCAATGGACCTGTTGGACCGGTTCTGTGACTCGCATTTCAGGTCAGAACAAAGGCAGGAAGCTTAGCCTTGTTATGCAAGGCTGGAGACTGTGGGGGGTCGATTAAAGGATGCGTGGGAAACAGTGGAAGTGATATCATGGAGGGAAATGCATTGTGACTGTCTTTATTATGCCAGGTGGTGAAATGCATTGTGACTGTCTTTATTATGCAAGGTGGTCTGTGGGACATGTGATCTATGAGGTGTGAAGTTCCTAATATTTAAGGACGAGAGTTACTGTTTCATACTCTCTCTTTTTTCTGCTTTGAATTGATGGAGATGTGAATAAAGCTGACTCTGAGAAAGAACGCTGCCTCGTCATTTTCACATCTTCCACAAGACTACAATAATCCACATCCACACACGGCAAGAACAGTTCTTTTGTGACATACCATGTCAATGTACTTTAAAAAAACAAAACAAAACAAAAAACTTATGACTGACTTTAATAGACATCAATCATCCCCAGTTGGAGGAAGTCATTTGACACAGAATGAGGAAATTCAGACTCTGAAAATATCTCTATGCTGAACATAAACTGCAAGAGATGGAGAATGATATTGATCCTGATAACCTCTTCTTCAATAATATTCATAATCACTGTGAATATTGTACTGAAAAGCAATTCAAAAGTCAAGTACAATTAGATGGTAAACTATCAATAATGCACTTCAATAGCAGAAGTCTTAACAAAAACTTTCCACAGATTCAGGACTATTTAAAACAGCTAGATAGAAAATTTACAGCTATTGCAGTCTCTGAAACTTGGCTTAATGAAGAGCAGGCTTCTCTGATGGCAATAGAGGGATATCAGATGTTTTATATTAACAGATCTCAAAAAAGGGTGGTGGTGTTGCACTGTATATTAATGACCTGTATAGCTGTAAACTTGTAAATGGAATGTCTTTTGCACTACCAGGGATCCTGGAATGTGTTACTGTTGAGATTGACCAAGATAAAACAAAAAATCTAATTATAAGTTGTATATATAGAATGCCAGGAACTTGCGTTGAGACATTTAGAGATAAGTTAGTAGAGCTGTACAATAATATAACAAATAAGAAAATGGTTGTAATCTGTGGAGACTTCAATATTGATTTACTAAATCCATTTCAACAAAATGTAATTACAGAGTTCATTAATTCTATGTACAATATGAGTCTATATCCCACAATAACACATCCCAGTAGAATCACAGTTCACACTGCTACACTTATTGATAACCTGTTTGTTAATATTATTGGTAAGACTAGAAAAGCACTCGGAGAGCGCAGACCTCCGCCAAGTGCCACAGTTCCCCCATACAGTGTTTGTGTGTACGTTTTCAGATTCCTTGACCATGAAAACATATGACTAGCAATTGGATTGACAATGATAGGATTAGTGGTTCAGTAGTTATTCACGAAAATGGCATTTTCCGTAATGGCGGCCACAGTTCCCCCCATACAGTGTTTGTGTGCACGTTTTCAGATTACTTGACCATGAAAACATATGACTAGCAATTGGACTGATAATGATAGAATTAGTGGTTCAGTAGTTATTCACGAAAATGGCATTTTCCATAATGGTGGTTTTCTTCTGGACGGTGATCCAGATCACCACCAAAATGTAATCATCTGTAGGATACCCCATTTCTGACAATCTGTGAAAATTTCATAAAAATCCGTCCATAAGTTTTTGAGTTATCTTGCTAACAAACAAACAAACAGACAGACAGACAGACAAACCAACGCCGATGATCACATAACCTCCTTGGCAGAGGTAAAAATAGAAAGTGGATTATTGATAAATGATATAAGTGATCATTTGTCAGTCTTTGCACTTATCCATGGCCACATGGGGGCCAATACAGAAAAAACTTTAAAATCTTTCAGATACAAATCACAAAATGCAATCAGTTCTTTTAAAGATGACCTGCTGAAGCAAGACTGGACAAAAGTCTATGTATCAGATGTAAATGAAGCCTATGACACATTCATGAGCATTGTAACCACTCTTTATGAAAAAAATTGTCCATTAGTAAAGAAAAAGCTTAACCAGAAATTTGCCGGCAAGCCATGGTTAACCAAAGGATTACAAAAAGCGTGCAAAAAGAAAAATTCATTATATAAAGCATTTCTAAAGAAAAGGACAAAAGAAGCAGAGTAGTGGTATAAAACATACAAAAATAAGTTAATATATATACTGTAATGAGATGTAGTAAAAGAGACTATTACAGTAAAGAACTGGAGAAAAACAGAGATAACATTAAAAATACATGGACAATACTTAACAATATTCTTGGAAATAAAAACAGAAATACAAGCTACCCAACCAATTTTTCAAAAAAAAAAAAAAAGACTCAGAGTGTGAATGCAGTCTCACCTGCAGATGGATTTAAAATTTTTTTTGTTAACATTGGTCCTAATTTGGCTCGAGAAATACCCATTATGGCATCTACAGGTGATGCAATAAGCAAAAACACTGCTATAAAAGATTCTATTTTCATAAAGAACACAGACGAGAGAGAGGTCATTGAAATTGTTAAATCGTTTAAAAGCAAAACATCTACGGATTGTGATGGTATTGACATGCTTTTAGTCAAAACTATCATTGAATGCTTAGTGAAGCCACTGACATTTATCTGTAACCTGTCTCTCCAAACAGGTATACTGTATTTCCCAGTGCAATGAAAACAGCTAAAGTAATTCCGATATACAAGACGGGTGACAGAGGGGAATTTTCAAACTACAAACCTATTTCACTATTGCCACAATTTTCCAAGATACTTGAAAAAAAATTCTGTGAGAGAATTGACAACTTCATAATGAAGAATAATTTATTGTGTGAGCAGCAATATGGGTTCAAACACAAGAGGACAACTGCATTTGTTCTAATGGAATTTATAGAAAAAATATCAACTGCCGTTGAAAATAAAGAGTATTCAGTTGGGGTATTCCTGGATCTTAAAAAAGCATTTGATACAGAGGATCATAAATTATTATTAAAGAAACTACAAAATTATGGCATTGGGGGTAGCACTGTCCTGGTTATGTAGTTACTTGAAGAACAGATATCAGTATGTATGTGTTGGTAGCAAAAACTCACAGTTACTGAAGGTTACTTGCGGAGTCCCACAGGGTTCAGTTTTGGGGCCATTGTTATTCAATATGTATATAAATGATATATGTAAAGTTTTGGAAAAAAATGGATTTAATATTGTTTGCAGATGACACTAATTTATTATGCAGTGTAAGCAATTTGGAACAACTTTTGGATACACTCGGAAAGGAATTAGGAAAGCTTAAACTGTGGTTTGATTCAAACAAATTAACGTTCAATTTAAGTAAGACAAAATTTATAATTTTTAACAACCATCACAACAACTCAGTATCTAAACTCAGTGTAAATGGTGTAGAGATTGAAAGGGTATCTGAAATTAAATTTCTTGGAGTAATAATTGATAAACTGTGTTGGAAGTCACATATTAATTGTTCATTCATTCATTCATTCATTCATCTTCTTCCGCTTAATCCTTTTCGGGTCGCGGGGGTGCTGGAGCCTATCCCAGCATCTTTGGCAGGGTACACCCTGGACAGATCACCAGCCCATCGCAGGGCCAACACAGAGAGACAGACAACCATTCACTCTCACAGTCATACCTAAGGACAATTTAGAATCCCCAGTTTGATGCCAATTAACCTAACTATATTTATATATATATATATACACTACCGTTCAAAAGTTTGGGGTTACCCAGACAATTATTTTGTGTTTTGCATGAAAAGTCACACTTATTTACCACCATGAGTTGTAAAATGAATACAAAATATAGTCAAGACATTGACAAGGTTAGAAATAATGATTTGTATTTGAAATAATTTTTTCCTTCAAATTTTGCTTTCGTCAAAGAATCCTCCATTTGCAGCATTGCAGACTTAACATGATTGCACAAGGGTTTTCTAATCATCCATTAGCCTTCTGATGCAATGAGCAAACACACTGTACCATTAGAACACTGGAGTGATAGTTGCTGAAAATGGGCCTCTATACACCTATGTAGATATTGCACCAAAAACCAGACATTTGCAGCTAGAATAGTCATTTACCACATTAGCAATGTATATTAGATATTAGAGTGTATTTCTGATTAGTTTAAAATTATCTTCATTGAAAAAAACAGTGCTTTTCTTTCAAAAATAAGGAAATTTCTAAGTGACCCCAAAGTTTTGAACGGTAGTGTGTATATATATATATATATATATATATATATATATATATATATATATATATATATATATATATATATATATATATATAACTCATATTAATGGTAAAATATCTAAATCAATTGTAATACTACACAGAGTGAAATATTTGCTGAATCAACCCACAATATACCTTGTATCATTCATTAATACTCCCATACATGACATATTGTACTGAAGTATGGGGAAATGCATATAAAACAAACATATATCCAGTCTTTATGCTTCAGAAGAGAGCTATTAGAATAATAAACAAAGCTGCTTACAGGGAACCAACAAACCCACTTTTTCTTAAATTAAAAGCTCTCAAGTTGAAAGATCTGGTTGACTTTAAAACTGCAGTAATAATGTTTAAAGTGAAGAATCTATCACTGCCCGCAAATAGCCAAAAGTTGATCCAAATAAGGGAGAAGCAATATCATTTCAGAGGAGCATGTATATTTCAAAAACCTTCAGTGAGAACTACCACCAAGCAACACTGTGTTTCAGTGCAAGGAGTCAGATTGTGGAACACTTTTGGACCTGAATTAAAATCATGTACAACGCTTGGACAATTTAAACAAAAACTAAAGGAAGAAATACTCCAAACATATATACAAGATGACATGTAAAATCACATAAGGATTGTCATATTCAGTCTGTGTTGTGCTGTTGCTTAGTTTTTTGTCACGTTTTGTCTTAGCTTTGGTCTGAATTGTAATCGCTCTTGTTTTGTTTTTCTTTTGAATTCTTGGATGGAATATGGGTGGGCAATATAAGCTGCAGCTTCAGCCATCACCCATTTCGGATAATTTATGTTGAACTGTATAATCAGAGGAGTTATTGTTTAATTTGACCTTGTTAGATTTTTTTTTCTCTCCCCTTTGTTATATTATTCTGTTCCTTTTTTAATCTTTACTTTTAATCTATCCGAAATAAAGATTCATTCATTCATTCATTCAATGTAAAACATTCCACGGGTGGGACATCTTGCACACACAGCAAGCTAAACTGGAGTGGTGGCCTAGTTGAAAGAGCATCTGGCCCACAACTGGGAGGTTGGGGGTTCAAGTCCCAGCTGGGTCATACCAAAGACCATATAAAAATTGTACTTTTTATCTTGATGCTCAGTGTAATAGAATGGGGGAAGGAGAAGTTCTTTGTGGTGGTGCCTTGCATGGCAGTGACCCCTCTGATTCTACATGTGATTAACATTGTAAATAGGAGAAATGTAATTTTGTTCTACTGTACATGATTGACTGAATGACAATAGAGATGGCTGCTTCTTCTAATTTAATTAATGGGTTGCATTATGGGCTTATTAATGTCAGGCTAAAAACAGACTGTTTCAGACATTGCTTTTAGAACATGTTTAGTCTGTTTTATCCTGCCTTGAGAGCTCTTATTGTGGGAAAAATCTGAAGAAAATTAACATGATATTGCCAGGAATTTCCTCATTTTGGAGTGAGAGTTGGCAACACTACATAAAGCTGTCCATATTTATCGTACCTTTATGATTATAGATTAAAATCCGATGTGCAGTGATCCAAAGAAAATGTCCATTATCCACAGTCCAAATGTCTTCTGTGACAGAGACATGATCCAGTCCCTCAAATTCCTTTTGGAGGTCAAAGTCCATTTTTGAATAATCTTTATCCAGGTAGCTAGCAAGTAAATGCATTTTAATTTCAGTGGATCATGGTCCAGCTGTCTGATGGAAAGTGTTATCACGTCTTCAGTCTGTAATGACGTATCTGGCAATCAGTCAGTTTAATTGTTGCTGGGTCACAAACTGTCCAAATGCATACCTATGCTTGAAATCCAGCCGTGGGTGTTGAGACAAGTATGTCCACTTTACATCCAGCTGTGGGTGTTGAGACGAGTATGTCCACTTTACATCCAGCCGTGGCTGTTCAGAATACAGTAGATCCACTTCACAGTTTTGTTAGCATACCATAGCACTAGCTTTGTCGGAGCTGAAGATTGCCATTGTCACGATCTGTGCGCGGGGGGATTCCACTGGGCTCAGTCTTTTTGCCTTTTTTCATGTTTGCATAGTGTTGGCGTTTTGAGTTGCATTTCCTGTTATTTTATCCTTGGTTGATTTGTCACATATTCTGTATTGTTTCTTAGTATGATTTATTTTCCTGTTTACGTTCATTATAGTTTGTTATTCACATTTTTGAGGTTACTTGTCTTTATTTTTCCATCTCATTATATTTTTATTCTGTTGTGTTCTCCCTCTGGGTTGACAACTGTCAGTGACGTTTCTGGGTTTTTGCTCCGTGTTGGGCAGGGTCCCTGTCAGCTGTCAGCCCGTTCTCTCCCCTCTCATTGCTCTCAGCTGGTCTAAATTGTATGTTTGTTATCTCCTGCCCGCTCATGTGACTCACACCTGCTATCACTTGTGTCATTTGTTTCTAGCCTTATTTAAGGGCTGCTATTTTCATTTCTCGTGACCGGAATCTTGAGTTTCCATCCCCTCGTCCTCACCAGAACCCAGCCCTTGTTCTGGTGAGCTTAACTCGTAACTTTGTTTGGTTGACGGCTTGGATTTTTGTGTATTTCTGTTTTTATTTTCCAAGAATATTGTTAAGTATTGTCCATGTATTTTTAATATTGTCTCTGTTTTTCTCCAGTTCTTTACTGTAATAGTCTCTTTTACTACATCTTATTATATATGTTTACTTATTTTTGTATGTTTTATACCGCTGCTCTGCTTCTTTTGTCCTTTTCTTTAGAAAAGCTTTATATAATATTTTTTTCTTTTTACACACCTTTTGTAATCCTTTGGTTAACCATGGCTTATCGGCAAATTTATGTTTAAGCTTTTTCTTTACTAATGGACATTTTTTTTCATAAAGAGTGGTTACAATGTTTATAAATGTGTCATAGGCTTCATTTACATCTGATACATAGACTTTTGTCCAGTCTTGCTTCAGCAAGTCTTCTTTAAAAGAACTGATTGCATTTTGTGATTTGTATCTGAACGATTTTAAAATTTTTTCTGTATTGGCCCCCGTGTGGCCATGGATAAGTGCAAAGGTTGGCAAATGGTCACTTATATCATTTATCAATAATCCACTTTCTATATTCTTATCAATAATATTAACAAACAGGTTGTCAATAAGTGTAGCAGTGTGAACTGTGATTCTACTGGGATGTGTTATTGTGGGATATAGACTCATGCTGTACATAGAATTCATGAACTCTGTAATTACATTTTGTTGATATGGATTTATTAAATCAATATTGAAATCTCCAAAAATTACTACCATTTTCTTACTAGTAATATTATTGTACAGCTCGACTAATTTATCTCTGAATGTCTCAATGCAAATTCCCGGGGTTCTATATACACAACTTATAATTAGATTTTTTGTTTTATCTTGGTCAATCTCAACAGTAACACATTCCAAAATCCCTGGTAGTACAAAGGACATTCCATTTACAAGCTTACACGTATACAGGTCATCAATATACAGTGTAACACCACCACCCTTTTTTGAGATCTGTTAATATGAAACATCTGATATCCCTCTATTGCCATCAGGGGAGCCTGCTCTTCATTAAGCCAAGCTTCAGAGACTGTGATAGCTGTAAATTTTCTGTCTAGCTGTTTTAAATAGTCCTGAATCTGTGGAAAGTTTTTGTTAAGACTTCTGCTGTTGAAGAGTATTATTGATAGTTTACCATCTAGTTGCACTTGACTTTTGAATTGCTTTTCGGTGTAATATTCACAATGATTATGAATATTATTGAAAAAGTGGTTATCAGGATCAATATCATTTTCCATCTCTTGTAGTTGTGTAGTTGTGTTGATGCACAGTGTGGACTTTGTGTTTTTGTTCCTTTAATAAATTTTACAAACTAGCAGTTCAGCATTTGGGTCTTTCTGTCTGCCCTGAGGGACAATTCATGACAGCCATAGGTCTCAACCGGCACTTTTGTTTGTAACCCACCAATATGCTTTTGTCTTTAACTGTGACAAAGGAAAAATAATCTGTCTATTTCAACAAAAACAAAGTAGCTTCATCTTTTCCTCCACTCAGTAATTAAGACTCGGGCTCTCTGCAACAGGTCACATCGACTGATGGCTGCGTCAGCTACGGTAGGGTCAGTTTGTATATTCATTTATTTGCGCAAAAAATATCTAATATCTAAAACGAGTAACACAACTGATCAAATTTCAGTAACTGCAATGCATCACTGAATTTTTAAACAGTATTTCTGTTACACAGCACGTTACTGCAAAAGTAGTGGTGCTACAGTACCACGTTACTCCCAAAACTGGTTTCCATTAGCAGATGCTGTAGACTACAGGTAAGCAAAGAAGCCAGACCATGACAATGGCAACAAAGGCCCAGAATGCAGATAATGTCAATGCCCTTTCTCTACTAAAGTGTCCATGATCTGAGTCTGTTTTGGCAAGAAAAAATGTTTGGAATTGGAAAGAAATGTTTATATTAAGAATATCTTCTACTGTTTTATGTATCTCTAACCAGAACTGTTTTACTACCAGGTAGTCCCAAAAAAATATGCCAATGGTTTGCATCCCAGCTCCCACACAATCTCCAACACTTTTAGGCCTCTTCTGATATATATGTTTTTTGTTTTGGAGTAATAAAGAATCTAATTAGACACTTCCATCTAGACTCTCACCATGTATGGTATGAGTGTTAGTGCACTTCCATTGGGAATTGCAATAGTGGTACCAATCCTCTATAGGAATCTCAAAATTGCCTTCATTTTCCCATGTACTTTTGACAGTAATATATACAAGATGACATATAAAATCACATACGGATTATCATATCCAGTCTGTGTTATGTGTTGCTTAGTTTTGTTTTGTCACGTTTTGTTTAAGCTTTGTTTTGTTTTGCAATTACTTTTATTTTTTTGACCTCTTAAATGGAACATGGGTGGGCAATATAAGCTGCGGCTTCAGCCATCACCCTTTTCGGATAATTTATGTTGAACTGTATAATCAGAGGAGTTATTGTTTAATTCGACCTTGTTGGATTCCCCCCCCCCCCGGTATATTGTTCCGTTCCTTTTTTTTTTTTTATCTAATCTATCCGAAATAAAGATTCATTCATTCATTCATTCAGTCTGTTGAGTGGGATTTTTTTTTTTGCAGTGAAACCTTTGTATATGGGCTGCACGGTGGCGCAGTGGTTAGCACTGCGGCAGCACAGTTTACCCTTGGCCGGGGGATTGTGAGGATCGTGGGATCGTGGGTTCGATCCCAGCCCCCGACCAACAGTGATCTGTGTGGAGTTTGCATGTTCTCCCCGTGTTGCGTGGGTTTACTCCGGGATTTCTCCGGTTTCCTCCCACATGCCAAAAACATGCATGTTAGGTTAATTGGCTGTTCTAAATTGTCCCTAGATATCTGTTTCCTATAGGCCCTTAGAATAGAGGGTTAGTATTAATGAAAGCGCTTTGAGTGGTCTTTGTGACTAGAAAAGCGCTATATAAGTGCAGGTTAGTTAGTTAGTTAGTTAGTTAGTATAATCTAGATATAACACTTCTGTTTAGCTCTAGCTGATAGGCTCCAAGAAACTCTTTCAGTGCAGGCTCTTCCATATCTGGTGGATTGTGGGGGTATGGTGTTGGACTTCTCCACCCAGGGGACAATGGACAGAAGGAGGAGGTGTCACCAGGGGGTATCAGATGGGACAGTAAGGACTATGCGCCCCCCGGGGCGAGGAGTAAATGTCGGAGAGAAGAAGTGTGTTGGAGCAGAGCCAGCATTATGTTAATGTGCCATACATTCTTTGTTCAAACAACAATGGTTATGGTCGGAAGTGTCAGGTCTCGATGCATGGGGATAAAGGTATAAAAGACGAATGCACAGAGACCCGACAGTCTTTTTTGCTGTAAAATATGTTGGCGGAAGAATAAAGTAACTGTGTCATTCAGTTCGTTGTCTCGCCTGCCTCCTTTCTCCACACTGGTGACCCTAAGACGTGCCATGGAAAGCGACCCAAGCACCGCCCCGAAGACTGCCTGAAGGGAGAGCACCAGCGCCGCGTGCGTGGTCCCAACTGAGCTCCCAGGCTTCTGGCTTCACAGCCCGACAGTGTGGTTTTTGCACATAGAAGCCCAGTTTGCACTCCGCGGGATAACAACAGACGATACCAGGTATTGCTACATGGTCGCTGCGCTGGATGCGCACGCTACCCAACAGGTGACGAGCCTGCTCCAGGAGCCACCAGCCCAAGGAAAATATGAGGCGCTCAAGAGGATGCTTCTCCAGCGCTATACCCTTTCTGATAGTGAGAAGGCAGAGAGGATCCTAACGCGTTTGGAGTTAGGGGACAGATCAGCAGTGGAGCTGATGGAGAGCATGTTGGCGCTGAGGGGGAAGGATAACGAATCTTTCCTGTTCGCCCACTTGTTCCTCAGGAACCTACCGGCTATAGCGAGGGCGATCCTGGCCAACTCGCTGCAGCTGGTTGCTAAGGACTACCGCGCCCTGGTGCAGGAAGCAGACCGCATCATTTTGGCAACCAGAGCTCTCAGCGTGCAGACAGTGGCACCGGCATCCATGAGGGACTCCAGCGAGGTCGAGGAGCCGTTCGTGGTAGCCGGGACGGACACCAGAAGACAAAGGAATGGGGCGATCTGTTTTTATCATTGCCATTTCAGCTCGAATGCCCAACACTGCCTGGTGCCATGCCAATTCAAGAAGCCAGGAAGACAGCATGTTCAGAATTCAGTGGCAGCTGCAACTGATGGCGACAGGAACAGACTGCTTTATGTCACGGACACACGTTCGGGGAGACGGTTTTCAGTGAACTTCGGCACCCAGAAGAGCCTCATCCTGCTGGTCAATGCAGACAGGGTGGCAGGACGCAGCGGTCCCGAGCTCACGACCGCCAACGGATCCACCATTGGGACATTTGGCGAGCAGACACTGACGATATGCTCACACGGACGCAACTTTCAATGGGACTTTGTCATAGCTGCATGTTCTGGCCCCGTTTTAGGAGCAGATATTCTATGCACTTATGGATTGTTTGTCGATGTTGCTAATAGGAGATTAGTGGATGCTGTCTCTTTTACCTCACTGCCCTGCACAGCTCGGGTTGCTGGGTTGACAACACTGGCTAAGGTTATAGCTCCAGGGGGTAAGTACCAACATTTGCTCGCACAGTTCCCAGCACTCACGGTCCCAACGTTTTCAGCTTTTCAGTTTTCAACGTTTTCGAGCACTTTATAACAACGAAAGGCCCGCCAGTGTTCTCGCATCCTCGGCATTTGGACGCAGCTAAACTGGCCAGCGCACGAGAGGAGTTTGCCAACTTAGAGCAGTTGGGCATCGTCAGGTGCTCCAACAGCCCATGGGCATCCCTGCTACACATGGTGCCTAAAGCCGACAGGTTGTGGCGACCGTGCGGCGATTTCCAGTGCTTGAACAACGCTACGGAACGCGATCGCTATCCTATTCCACACATCCAGGATTTTTCGATGCACCTAGCCGGGGCGTGTGTTTTTTCCAAAGTGGATCTGGTCCGCGGTTACCACCAGGTCCCGGTGCATGCGGAAGATGCTCCAAAAATAGCAGTAATAACTCCTTTTGGCCTTTTCAAGTTTTTATGCATGTCGTTCGGATTAAAAGGTGCAGCGCGGACCTTCCAGAGGATGATGGATGCAGTGCTTCGCGACTTGTCCTTTGTTTTTGTCTACTTAGATGACATTCTGGTAGCCAGCACGTCAGAGGAGGAGCACATCGCCCATCTCAGGACAGTTTTCCAGAGGTTGGAAGCACACCCGGACCTGTCTGCACGGATAGCGCTCACTACAGACACGTCTGACGTTGCCATGGGGCAGTAGTGGAGTAATGCATCTCAGGTTCGTGGCAGCTGCTCGCATTTTTCAGCCACATTTTGCTTGATAACGAATGCAAATACAGTGCCTTCGATAGAGAATTGCTGGCTCTCCATCTGGCGACACGCCAGGTGGAGAGCCAGTTGTGGCTGGAGGGGTGCGAGTTCACCGCGTTCATGGACCATAAGCCACTGATGTATGCAATGGCCAAGGTCTCAGAACCATGGTCAACATTCAACACGTCGCCGGTAAGCTCAACGTCGTGGCCGATTGCCTGTCATGCACGTTAATCGCTCCGGTCTACATGGGAATAGATTTCCCTGCCATGGCTGAGGAGCAAGCCGGGGACACGGACATTTGCGCGCTCCAGTCTGCGCCAACGAGGTTAAGGCTGGAGAGCAGGGTGGTGCAAGAAGGGTGCCCTCCCTTACTCTATGACGTCTCCACCGGACGCCCACGCCCGATGGTTCTGAGCTCTTGGCACCGTCGCGTTTTTGGTTGGTCCACTCCCGAGTTGGCCCACTCCCTTTCGCATCCGGGAGTGCGCACTTCGGTAAAACTAGTGGGGGCGAAATTCGTCTGGCTGCGCTTGCACAAAGACGTGAAAAAGTGGGCTGCAGCTTGCATTGCGTGCCAGCGGGCCAAAGTGCACAAGCACACCAGAGCCCCCCTCGAGCCGTTCCAAATCCCAGCTAGGAGGTTCGACCACGTCCACATGGATTTGGTGGGACCCCTCCCACCGTTGCAAGGTTTCACACACCTTTTGCTAGTTGTGGACCGCACCCCCATGCTGGCCTGAAGTGGTCCCGCTGGTTTCTACCACGTCTGCAGAAGTGGCACACGCTTTTTTGTTGGCTTGGGTTGCACGTTTCGGATCTCTATCGGACCTCACGTCTGACAGAGGTCCACAATTCATTTCAGAACTCTGGTCCGCGATGCCTCAGAGCCTGGGGGTCAAAATTCACCGCACTACCATGTACAACCCCCAGGCTAATGGGTTACGCAAACATTTTCATAGGTTGCTTAAAGCAGCACTCAGAGCTTCACTCACAGACACAAATTGGGTCAACAGCCTGCCTTGGGTTCTTTAAGGGTTGCGTTCTGCACCTTAAAAGGATTTGGCAGCCTCCCCGGCAGAACTCATTTTTTCTCAATCGCTGTGGATCCCCGGAGAGTTTTTACCAGAAAACCCTGCACCTGAGGCCGATCCGCCCATGCAATTTTTACACAGTACGGAAGCTGTGAGCGTACCGGGCCCGGCTCACCATTGTTTTCCCAGCACATTTGTCCCAAAAAGCTTGCAGAATGCCAGTTTTGTTTTTGTCAGGCACGATGCACACCGGACCCCACTGCACCCACCGTACGACAGATCGTTCAGGGTGTTGGAAGCTGGAGCGAAACATTTTGTGTTAGACTTGGGGGGACGTAGGGAGACCATGTGCATCGACAGGCTGAAGCCTGCTTTTGTGTTGGCAGATGAGCAGGTGGTGTTGGCCCAAGCTCCCCGGCACGGACACCCACCATTGGTGGCTCCACAGGTTGGTGATTCCTCAGCAGGGATCGGCACTCGCAAAGCTGATGTTTTCTCCCCCTCCCTTTTTCCCTCCACAGACTGATGTGCCCTCCTGTACACTCTGCCAGCAGGGCAGTTCGACGGGATCGGCAACCCCTGCTACAGCCGCTATGGGCGCCAGCTCAAGCCCAAAGGACGGGGGGAGGGGGGGTTAAGGCCCATTCTGGGTGTTTGGGGGGGGGCTGTGTGGGGGCATGGTGTTGGACTTCTCCACCCAGGGGACAATGAACCGAAGGAGGAGGTGTCACCGGGCGGGGGGGTGGTATCAGATTGGACAGTAAGGACTATGTGCCCCCCCGGGGAGAGGAGTAAATGCCGGAGAGAAGAAGTGTGTTGGAGTGGAGCCGGCATTATGTTATGTTAATGTGCCACACATTCTTTGTTCAGACAACAATGGTTATGGTCGGAAGTGTCGGGTCTCGATGCATGGGGACAAAGGTATAAAAGACGAATGCACAGAGACCCGACAGCCTTTTTTGCTGTAAAATATGTCGGAGGAAGAAAAAAGTAACTGTGTCTTTCAGCTTGTCTCACCTGCCTCCTTTCTCCACAGGATCATTTTTAAGAATTTGGTCAAAATAGTGTCGTAGTTGTAAATACATAATAGGGCATGTTTTCTTGCTAGGATTTGATAGTCTTTTAACTGTCCCTTCTTTGTTATTGAGTAGAATGTTATTCCTTTATCCACCCAGTTTTTAAATCTTAAATTAATTTGGTTGGGCCTAAAATCAGGATCATTGGCACACCTGTTGTGTCTGTGCAGGGAATGAGATCAGCGGACTCGTCCATGTGTTGAGGGTAGCTTTACTGAACAAGCTAGCAATTAGCAACTGTTAGCAGAGGTGTGGTACAGGCAGGTTAGGTGGTGGAAGGTGGAGTGCCAAAAGAGAGTGACTCCCACCGTCAGCACCTTAATATAAGCATGGCATGATGACGTCACCTCGTACGTGTGTCCGCATGTCCGTGGCGTGTGTGGTAGTATTTTCAATATGCCACATTTATCCCCCCTGGGAAAAACCAGAACTTCACTGGTGATGCTTAACCTTAGCTGGGTGTGGCCTTGCAGTGGCCTACAGCTAGCACAGCACAAATACAAGGAGAACCAAATAATGTAAAGTAGCATAGACTACGACTGGGTACAGCACAGCGGGAGTCACAAAAGCTAGCTAATATACACATATGGCCTCGCTGTCGGCAGATGGTACAACTGTGTAGCGTATACATATGGATGGACTAAGCTGGACAACCGACTTGGAACTCGTCTCATGTCAGGGCTGTAGCAAAGCAGAGTACACCTGGAATATGAGTACATATTTACTAGCGCTGTGGCTAACATATGCATGGTGGTAAAGCACCCTACTACATGATATTTAACCAACGTCTGGGTACACATATTCGCCTGATTTAAAAAAGCTCAATATGGTTAATTAGCTTCTAAGGCCCAAACCATTAATCCTAAGGTTCAATATACCAAAACCAAAATTATGAAACTGGATAACCAGGTAGACCGCCAGTAAGATCCTACATGGTTAAGTGGATTATTCTGCCACTTAAAGAACCAACCATGCTCTGTCTGAACATTTTAAAACAAAGTCACTTTACAGTTCAACCTCAGGGGGTCTCTGGCAAGCCTTCAGTGGGCACAACCCTGGCAGTGCCACCCGTGGTGGACCTGGGTGCCATCTTGCTGGAATCATGGCTCGCTCATCAGCAAGGTCCCAGTCCGGGTCCCACACAGGCTGGGTCAGTTCCAGTGTCACGTCTTGATCCAGGGCAGCTGGCGGTCTTAACTTCTTCAGACGGCTGGTGTGCCATTGTGAACCATCGGCCATCTGGAAGGTGGCTGCCCCCAACTGCGCAGTGATCTACATCGGCAGTGACAGGAGCATCTGCAGGTCGTCTGGGTATTCGGATTGGTAGACCTGAACCCAATAGAGCACCATGATCACGGACCTGGTCGGCTTCAGGCGGCACTGCTACTGCTCTCTCATCCTTGATGCTGGTTGCGGTTGTGGCGGCGTGACGCTCTCACCATCGGTAGGACGAGCTCTGGGTTGGCATCCTTCACCGGGGTCCTGCTTGGCCACAGACTCAATCTCCTGCGACTGAACGGCAGCTCTGTGAGGCTTCTGCCGGGTGAGGATCTGAGTTGAGTCCGTGCTCTGCTCTCCGTGCGGTGCAAAGCTTGGAGCAGTTGCGCCCACATCTGGATGAAGCGAGCTCTGGCTATCAGCGGTCAAACAAAGCCTTTGGTGGTCATGATGGTGAAACCCAATTCGTGAAAGAGGTCACACCCCAGGATGTTGTCGCCATGTGTCACTACCTGGAAGGTGAATGCTGGGAGAACTTTGGACCCGTAGTGGACCGTTAACATGATGGTTCCGATGAGGCTGATTCTGGTGTGCCTGTATCCATAGAGTTCCACCACGTCCAACCTGACTGGATACCAAGGGAAGAACCTCTTCACCGTGATCCAGTTCATCAGCAACCTCGTAGTGGCAGTGTCCAGTAGCAACAGCAGACTGATACCATCGAGCGTTACTGTGCACCACTTGTATACTGAATTACTATAGTCCACTGAATGAATGGTGGTTGACATAGGCAGTCCAACTGAGCTGGGTAGTGAGCTTGTTGTTGACAATGTTGAACGGCACACTTGCAAAATGGTTAAGCTTACCGCAATGCTGGCATCTCTGTCCTTTTGCTGGGCAGGAGCACATGCGTGTCCAATGCGCGGGGGAACCACAGTTACCACACGGTCGGCATAGCATGATGTCTTGTCGACCCATGGTGTTCACCTTGGTGTCCTCCAAAAAGGTCATGGTGTTGACGGGCTCTTCTGCCGGGGTAACTGCGTGTACTACTGGAGGGTTTTATCGTGAAGCTCTCAGCTGCAATGTTAGCTGGGCAGCAGTCTCCAATTGAAACACCAACTCCACCGTCCTCGACAGCGGCATGTCGTCCGGCGACATCAACAGCTTCTCCTGCAGCTTTGTGTTGGTGGTGTGCTTCGCTAGCTGGTGCCACACCATCCCGTCTTCCAACTGGTCAAACCTGCATGTAACCGCCAGACAGCAGAGGTCAGCGACGTACTGTTGTATCGTTTCTCCCACTCCCTGTCGGCGTTGACGAAACCTAATCCTCTGTACAACACACTCTCGGGTGTGCCAAAATGTCCAGCCAGCAAGGCAACACATTTGTCATAGGTGTCCGCAGGCCTGAATGTTCTAAATACACGTTGTCCCTCGCTGCCAAGGCTGTGCACCAACATAGCACGTAGTTGAAACTTGCTAGCTTTAGATAGATCCATAGCTGACACATACATCTCAAATGACTCGAACCAATGAGGCCACGGAATTGGCGGCTCACCTAGCGTGGCGAGGAACGGTGGTAGGAGTACCAAGCATGTTTCCATTCTTCAGGAAAATAACTAATTCTCCTCCAGAAGACCAATTTGTTACCTCGTCACCAATGTTGTGTCTGTGCAAGGAATGAGACCAGCAGACTCGTCCACGTGTTGAGGGTAGCTTTATTGAACAAGCTTACGATTAGCAACGGTAAGCAGAGGTGTGGTACAGGCAGGTTTGGTGGTGGAAGGCGGAGTGCCAAAAGAGAGTGACTCCTGCCATTAACCCCTTAATATAAGCACGGCATGATGATGTCACCTTGTGCATGCATCCCCACGTCTGTGATGTGTGTGGTAGTATTTTCAATATGCCACAACACCATCTGATTATCTTAACTTTATCTTGTAATTTGTACTCTTCTCTAACAGAATTCCAGTCTTTGAGTTGAAATTTGATCCGAGGGTTTTCTATGTTGTTTATAACTTTTCCCAGGTCCTTGTTTCCTAGTACTGCCTGTATTGGGAGGGTCTTTGTTTAATGATAACTCAATATCCTTCCATCTAGCATGGTAGTCTTGGTTGCATAGACATATCAATGGTCTAATTTGAGCTAAACAAAAATAATCTTTCAGATGTGGTACTGCCATACCTCCTTTCTCCTTTGGGAGCTGTAAAGTTTTAAACTTTAGTCTTGGTTTCTTCCCTTGTCAGATAAATCTAGAAATCATTTTATCCCACTCTGAAAATTGTTTTTATGAAATTTCAACTGGGAGAGCCTGAAACAAAAAAAAAAAGGGAGTTTTGGGAGAATGCTCATTTTTACAGCTTCAATTCTCTGGATAAGGCTCAAAAAAGGAGTCGAACTCCATCTCTGTATATCTGATTTTATTTTGGTCAGTAGAGGATCATAATTTATCTTTGCCAATGTAGAGATTTCCTTGGGTATCGGTATTCCTAAATATTTCAGCATAGTCTGATCCCATTTGAAATTATATTCGTCCTATAGTGGTTTTGGTGAAGTATATTTCAGTGTCAAAACCCAAGTTTTCTGAACATTTAATTTATATCCAGCATATTTGCCAAAACCTTTCCAGTAACTTAAACAATTCAGAGAGATAGTTGGAGGGGTCACTTAGGTATATTAAAATGCCATCAGCATATAAAGCTGTCTTATACTGTTCCTCATTTATGGGGATACCATGAATACTAGCAGTCTGTCTTATTCACTGGGCGAGAGGTTCAATATATAGTTTAAAGAGCAATGAAGACATTCCACATCCCTGTCTTGTTCTGCATTCTACTTTAATAGGATCTGATAAGAGTCCATTAATTTTTACCCGGGCTGATGGGTTGTTGTATAATGTTTTATATAAGATCCTCCAACTTACTGAATTGAAGGCCTTCTCTGTATCCAGGCTGACAAGTAAAGCCTTAATTTTATGTTCTTGAATGTGACTCAGTATATGTAATGAACAGCGAATATCATCATGTGTTTGTCTTTGAGAAAAAAATCCTGTCTGGTCAGTGTGGATAAGCTGGGGGAGAACCTCTTCAGTGCTCTTCGCAAGGATTGATGTATAGAATTTATAATCTGTATTTAGAACTGAAATTGGTCTGTATGCACCGCAGTCCAGCTTGTCCTTTCCCTCTTTAGGAATAACAGAGATAGTAGCCTCTCTCCATGATGGTGGGATTCTATGTTCTTTTAAGGCCACATTAAACGTTCAGAGAAGGCTTGGTACTAGTTCTGAACGAAAAATCTTGTACCATTCAGAGAGAAAGCCATCTGGGCCAGGCAACTCATTTGTTTTTAATTTAGAAATTGCACTATTCAGTTCTTCCTCAGTTATTTCTGCCGTTAAATTTATATTTGGGATTTCAGACAGGGTGGGTAAATTGAGAGATTCTAAAAACTGTTCAATTTGTTGTTACTCCTCTAATTGTTGTTGTGTATCTAGTCCTTTGTAGTAGTTTTGAAAAGCTTGTTGCATTTCATTTTGTTTATATAGAAGGGATTTAGATTCTGGGTCTCTAATTCTATAGATAGAGGTATCTGCCTGTTGTTTTCGATACTTTCTTGCCAGAAGCTTAGCAAATTTTGAGCCAGATTCATAATAATTTTGTGGTAAGTAAACAAGGACTGGGTTAGTCTGAAAATGGCAAACTGAAACATCAAAAGTGAAATATTTAAGGCAAAACTGAAATATAAAGACAAACTGGAATCTGAATTTGCCAATATTTTGGCAGCACAGCAACTCACCTTTGGCCATGGGATCCCAGGTTCGATACCAGCCCCTGACCAACAGTGATCTGTGTGGAGTTTGCATGTTCTCCCCATGTCTGCGTGGATTTACTCCGGGATTTCTCCGGTTTCCTCCCACAGGCCAAAAACATGCAGGTTAGGTTAATTGGAGACTCTAAAGTGGCCCCAGGTGTGAATGTGTGTGAATGGTGAAGGGATAGTGCCATATCGTGGCTGCTTCATCCATCCAGGTGGATGCCCTGAATTTCCCCTCTGGGGAGCAATAAAGTACACAAAAACAAATCAAATCAAAATCAAAAATCAATATGAACACAAAACGGGCATTTCAGAGAGTTAAAACTCTGACCAGATGTGAAACCAAAGCTAAAACATGCACAATGACTGATCAAGAATCTTTTTCAAAAGAACTCAATTTATTTTATGCACGCTTTGATGTTCAGGCCTTCTCGGCTGAATGTGAGGATCTGCTGAAAGCCCTCCCTCGTCTGGATCCAGAGGAATCAGCCGCTTTTACCGAGGAGAAGGTGAGGCACCAGCTTAACCGGTGTAAGCTGGGAAAGGCAGCAGGGCCTGACGGCATTCCAGCAAGAGTGCTTAAGAGCTCAAGTAGGTTCATTTTGTCTTCTTTTAATTATTTAGCTTTTGTTCTTATTAAAGACAAGAATAGAAAGGAGATGTATTTACCTTCTTAACATGTTTCGACTGTACACTGCAGCCTTCGTCAGAAGAGTCAGCTGACTGCTGCCAGGTGACATTTATCAGCTGATTTTCGTAGGCGGGGCCAGCTCAGCAGATCTGTCAGATCCGCCGAGCCGGCCCCGCCTTCCGCCGTCAGATGGTCTCTAGAGAATGTGATCCCAGGTGTGGGAAAGCATAAAGGCCGCCTCATCCCGGTTCATGGTATCTTTTCCCTGCTTCCTGATTTCTATGGCCTCCTTGATCCAGCGTTTGTGTCTGTTGCTCTCTGATCCAATAATTTTTGTGTTGTCCCAGTCCATGATGTGATTATTTCTTTTGCAGTGATCTGATATTGCTGATTTTAATGTTTCTTGTTCTGCCTTTTCTTTTTGTGATCTTGTGAGTCGTCCTTGTGTTTCCTTCTCACATTCTTTCTGGTGTTCTTTTTTCTTGTGGTGAATGATCTTCCAGTTTCTCCAATGTAGGTTTTGTTGCATAATCTGCATGATATTTCATATATTACATTGCATTTTTTGTCTTGTTCAATTTTGTCCTTGGGGTGTGTCCTTGGGGCCGGCTCGGCGGATCTGACAGATCTGCTGAGCTGGCCCCGTCTACGAAAATCAGCTGATAAATGTCACCTGGCAGCAATCAGCTGACTCTTCTGACGAAGGCTGCAGTGTACAGTCGAAACACGTTAAGAAGGTAAATATATCTCCTTTCTATTCTTGTCTTTAATAAGAACAAAAGCTAAATAAAGAGTGCTTAAGACCTGTTCACAGGAACTCTCTTTCATTCAGTCTTCACCCAAATCTACATGACTGTCACAATACCTACTATCTGGAAAACTGCTACCATAATCCCAGTTCCCAAAAAACCCCGGCCAACAGAATTCAATCATTACCGTCCTGTTGCCCTCACCCCTATTATAATGAAATGCCTGGAGAAGCTGTTGCTTAACAGCCTATTACCTATTGTTACTCCACAACTGGACCCCCTCCAATTTGCATACAAGGCGAAGAGGGGCACAGAGGACGCTGTAGCCTGCCTGCTGCACCTTCTTCTTCAGCACCTGCACTCTCCTGGTCATTTTGTCAGAATACTCTTTGTGGACTTCAGTTCTACCTTTAATATGATCCAAAGGCATGTGATGATCCAGAAGCTACACTATCTCAAAACCCCTTCTCAAGTGATACATGTTATCCATAACTTCCTCAGCAACAGACTACAAGCTTTGCGGGTAGGCTCAACCACATCACCAGCACTCACTACTAACACTGGAGCTCCACAAGGCTGTGTGTTGAGTCCTTTCCTATACACACTTTATACCAGTGACTGCATCAGCCCATCCCCCAGGATCACTTATTTCAAATACTCAGACAATACAGCTATCCTCGTTCTCCTTACAGACGACCACTCTGTTCTGGACTTCTGCAACACTACTACAGACTTCACCCAGTGGTGTGACAGAAATCATCTCCACCTCAACGTCACTAAAACAAAAGAGTTAATAATCAACCCCCCTACTCCCCAGCACCCCATTACTATTAATAACCGAATGGTAGGAAAAGCAGACAGTTTCAAATATCTTGGAGTTACATTGGACAGTAAACTTACTTTTGACCAACACACCATGGACATTCAAAAATGGAGTCAGTTATTCGTAAGCTCAGTGGACTTCATGTTGCTCTACACCTCCTTCTGTTACTATACCAAAGCATCATCCAACCCATTCTATTGTACTGTTCCACCTGTTTTTATAACATGCTCTCTGGTAAAAACCGGACAAACTCACATGCATAACGAGTACTGCTATGAAAATTATTGGTCTGCCTACACCCCAACCTTACTGAGCTTAATAACAGGGCCATTACATGCATTGCAATCTTAATAGAACAGGACTCTACACACCCACTGCATAAATATCTCACTCCATTGCCCTCAGGACACAGGTACCAGACATTAAGATACAGAAGGGATCGCTTTGGGAAAAGCCTAATCCCTGCAGTCATAGCTGCTCTAAACAACAGACCCCACTGCGCGTGTCCTGTGTCATGATCAGGTGAGCACATTTCCCCCTCCCGTCCTGTCTCTGTTTTCCTGGCTCCGGAGCTCATCAAGCACACCTGCATCACTACACACCTGCTGCCTGATTCACCAGCTTATTTAAGGGCCACAGTGTGAGAAGCTCTCTGCTAGATCGTTGGGTTTGTGCCGCCATTCAACAGCAGTTCTTGTTATTCGGCAAAATTATTATTCCCTTCCGTTGTCTTACCTTTTTGTCCTCCTCTTCTCTCAGGTTTGGTGCCGCCTCCAGTGGTGCGTCTCCGGGGTTGTGTTTGCTTGCTCGCCTGAATCATCATCCTCCTCAACAACGGCTTCTCCACCCAGGTCCTCCAGTCACTCCTCCTCCTCACCGGCCATCATCAACTCTTCTTCTCTTCTCCCTGGCTGAAGTCACTGCCGAGCTCTCAGCCAGTACCGTAAGACCCATTCCCTCAGCAGTATTTACCTTGTACTCCTTATCCATTATTAATCCTTCCTCTCCTCTCCTTTTCCCCAGATGGCATGTGGCTCCAGCGTGCAATTGTTTTCTTGTACATAGTGTGGCATTTTGGTTGTGGGTTTCTTTAATTGTGGTGTGTGTGTTTATTATCTAAGTTAGCGTGTTTTGTATAGGGATTGGGCTTTTCATTAAAGTGGTGTAAACTTTTCATCTATGTCTGAGTGCTCTTCCGAAGTGGTTGCCCTGCTCTTAACCCTCCTCAAATTATCCCAAAATCATGACATCCTGGTTCACTGTGCTATTCTGTTTTGTCCTGTAGTGTTGTTTAGCTTTGTTATGTGTTGTTATTGCCTGTCTATTATGTGGAGTTCCAATGTACAGGTCTGTGAAAAAGAATTTCCCCTTGGGGACAATAAAGTCTAAAGTCTAAATCATCTTTTTTTTCTATTTCTTGCGAATGTAAGACATTTATTTTAGTCCTAGTTTCTTTAAGTTTTGAGAGAAGGTACAGGCTTGGATTTGACTTCTTTTTATGTTTTGTTTCAAGCTCCCCCAATTGTCTATTAAGTTCAGCTAGTTTGGATTGCCTTTCTTTCTTTAAACTAGTGCATACCCGTGCATGCCCGTAGAAACCAAGTATAAGCAAGTATTTCTGCATGCCCGTAGAAAACAGGTGTAAGCAAGCACGTCACCACTCATTCAGTGATGCCTGCCTTTGATCTTTGATGATGTCATAGAGAATCTTATGATCTGATGTCATAGCGAGTCTTATGATCGTGAGTGATGCCTGCCTTTGATCTTTGATGTCATAGCGAGTCCTGTGATCTTTGCGAGACCTATGATCATGACAGACAGACAGACACACAGAATTTCTTGAATTATACACAGAGTGATGATAATTTGTTCTTCTTCTTCTTCTTCTTCTTTTAGATTCGATTGGCTGTTGGCAACCAGCTTACAGGTGCATTACTGCCACGTGCTTCACTCTATATCATCACTATCTGGTCAGGAGCTGTAGTCCTTCTATCATCATTGCTGTGTCCAATCGAACCTCAACTCCATCTTCAGACATCACTCTTCTTTGTCTCCTCGTACTTTACTCTATATCATCACTTCACTCTAAATCACAGGTGTCAAACTCATTCCATGGAGGGCCAAGACCCTGCAGGTTTTACCTCCACCCAGTGTCTTCAACAGGTGATTTCACTGAATTTCTTCCCACTGATTGCTGATCAGTGAAAACACCTGCTGATGACACTGGGTAGAAGCAAAACATGTAGGGTCTTGGCCCTCCATGGAATGAGTTTGACACCCCTGCTCTAAATCATCACTCTGCACATCTTGGCCGTGGCAACTGCCAAGATGTTAGCCACCCAGGTCAATCTATCACGTCCCTCAATTTGTTCGAGCTGAACCACCTTTTTATTTGTACTAGTGCATACCTGTGCATGCCCGTGCATGCCCGTAGAAACCAAGTATAATCAAGTATTTCTGCATGCAGTTACTGTTACCATGGCAACAGTAACCATGGTGATGCCTGCCTTTGATCTTTGACATGGTTACCATGGCAACAGTACCCATGGTGATGCCTGCCTTTGATCTATGACATGGTTACCATGGCAAGAGTAACCATGGTGAAATGCATTTGATCTTTGACGTCACCACTCGTTCAGTGATGCCTGGCTTTGATCTTTGATGATGTCATAGCAAGTCCTATGATCTTTGATGATGTCATAGCGAGTCCTATGATCGTGAGTGATGCCTGCCTTTGATCTTTGCTGATGTCATAGCGAGCCCTATGATCTTTTAGCAAGTCCTATGATCGTGACAGACACACACACACACATTTTCTTAAATTATATATAGACTAGCACATACCCATGCATACCCGTCCATGCCCGTAGAATCCAAGTATAAGCAAGTATTTCTGCATGCCCGTTGCCGAAGGGTCTCCTCCTGTCTCAGACAGCTGTGTTGTTCACAGTCATGCCTGCGGCGTACTGGTGGAACCTGAGGTGTTTCATGTTCACGGCATCCTTTCTGATGTGCAGCAGTTCTCCTCATTCTATTGCTCTCCATCTTGTGGGTCTTCTTCTTCTTCGTTCAGACCACTGGTTGATGGATAGCTGTGTCATAATTCCAGTTCATGGGCATGACCCTGAAAAAGTGGCCTTCGACCCTGTTCAAGAAGGCCCATGCATGCCCGTAGAAACCAAGAAACCGGAGCACCCGGAGAAAATCAGCGCTTTGCTTGGCATTTTACACATTTGTAGTGTGGACTGGCATTCGTCAAGGTCTTCTTCGTTGATACCACTGGTTGAGGGGTAGGTGCGTCGTAATTCCAGTTCATGGACAGGATCATGAAAATAGATCTGAGCAAAAAGAAGCTTTCTGGCATGGACTCACTGTATATGACATCATAAAGACATGAAGGCAGCCTTGATGTATATGACATCATTGCTCACCTCCGCCCCCTGGTGGGACCAGCGATGGATCCACTCCAGTTCGCCTACCAGCATGGCATTGGGGTTAGCGTTAGGGTTAGGGTTAGAAAACTAGCAACAGAAACACCCATCAAGTTTTCAAGGCAGGGACAACTTTTTCAGGTGAGCACCCTGTCGGATAATGTAAACCTAAGCATGACGTTATTTTGGCGATTTCCATGGTAGGTTGAGCATAGCTGCAGAAGTTATAAAGGCAACTTCGCCTGTCTGCATCTCACCCAGACATGAATTCATGTCTAATCATGTATTTACATTGAGTTATAATGTAATCGTGCTGCACGAAAAATTTGCCCGTGCGCGTTTGGTGTGAAGGCACTTTTAATTTTTTTACTTCTTGTAGCTACCCTGGCATCCATTATGCACTTAAACTCACAATTTTGTGATATTTCAAATATTTCCAGGGTAATTTTACTGAGCTGTTGGGGAACCCAAAACTTAGGCTGCCATCTCGACCATGACCAGAACCTGATGCCGCAATTTTTTGTCTTGTAAATCTACAACTTTTTCCTGCAAATTTTCAACTTTTTCTCAAATTTGCAAGTTTTTGTTCATAAATTTGTGACTTTTCTCAGAAATGTGCAACTTTTTCTCATAAATTTGCAGTTTTTTTCTTGTAATAGTTTTACTTTTTCCTGTAAAGTTTCAACTTTCTTCCTCAAAAATTGTGCAACTTTTTTCCTCATAAATCTGCACCATTTTCACAGATTTGCAGCTTTTTTCTTAAAGTTTTGTGACTTTCTCTTAAATTTGCAAATTTTTTCTTATAAATTTGTAACTTTTTCCTGTAAATTTTAAACTTTTTTCTCATAAATTTGTGACTTTATTCTCAAAAATTTGCTACTTTTTCTCATAAATCAGCAATTTTTTTTTACTTGTAAATTTGCAACTTTTTCTGTAAATTTTCAACTTTTTTTCTCAATTTTAGTTTTTTTTCCTCATAAGTTTGCATTTTTTTTCTTGTCGATTTTAGACAGAACCTCTTAAGGTTTCCATCAGCAGATCCAAAGCGTGACCCACCGTGAGCTGAGTGAGCTCCATCCAGGCCCCCTGGTAGACGGAGTTCAGCTTCAGCTGGTTGTCGCTCAGGATCAGCTTCTGCAGCTTCACCATCCCCGTCAGAGTTCTGTCTGGAACTGAGCTGAGCTGGTTGTTCTTGACCTCCAGGACCTGCAGGCTGCGGGGGAGGCCACGGGGCAGGGACGTGAGGCCGTTCCCCGACAGGTCCAGCGTCTCCAGTACCCGCAGCTTCCTGAAGGCCTCGCGGTGGACCCGGGGAGTGGTCAGCTTGTTGTAGCTCAGGTTCAGCTCGGTCAGGGCGTACAGCAGGACCAGGTCATTCCGGCCGATCTCCGAGATGGAGTTGTGGAGCAGCATCAGGGTCTTGGCTCGCCGAGGCAGTCCCCGAGGGATGCGCTCCAGCAGGTTGTTGTACATGTGGAGGGTGTGGAGCTTCTTCAGTCCCTGCAGAAGGGGAAATAAAAAAAGGCTTTCACCAACACTTTTTTCTCATAAATTTGTGACTTTTTTCTTGTAAATTTCACACTTTTTTTCTTATATATTTGATCATTTTTATCATAAATATGGGACTTTTTTCTTATGATTTTGCAACATTTTTTTCTTGCAAATTTGCCCCTTTTTTTCTTATAAATTTCCACTTTTTTCTGATAAATTTGGGATTTATAAATCACCTACTGGATATAGATAACCATATTTTTGTAATATCTGTTTATGTAACCATTTCTCACCATATTACGTGGCATGGTTAACCTGGGAATTCCCATGAGTATCCTCTAGTAAAATAACAAAAGTCACTTGAGCAAGCATCCTCCAGAAGTCAGCGTACCTGGAAAGCGGCCGGGTGGATGGATCGGGAGCGGAGCTTGTTGTTGTGGAGGAGCAGGTACTCGAGGTTCCGGGCCGAGGTGAGGGCGTCTGCGGGGATGCTGCGGATGGAGTTCTTCTCCAGGTGTAGCAGCACCAGACTGCGAGGCAGACCCTGAGGGACCACGCTCAGGTTGTTGTTGGACAGGTCCAGACACTCCAGGCTGCTGAGCTGGCTGGAGATAGACAGAAGGGACGGATAATGTGAGACCAGAGCAGGTACCTGGGCTGGGACGCAACAAGAGCATGCAAGCGTCAGAAGAAGCATTCCAGGGACATGGGTGTAAGTCGGGGGGGGGGGGGGGACTTTCTCTCATTAATCTGCAACTTTTTCAGGTAAATTTGAAACTTTTTTGATGTAAATTTGCAGCATTTCTCATTAATTTGAACCTCTTCATGTAAATTTAAAACTTTTTTCTCATTAGTTTGCAACTTTTTCATGTAAATTTGAAACATTTTTCATGTAAATTTGCAACTTTTTCTCATTAATTTGCAACTTTTTTCATGTAAATTTGATTTTTTTTCATGTAAATTTGAAACTTTTTTCATGTAAATTTGAAACATTTTTCATGTAAATTTGCAACTTTTTCTCATTAATTTGCAACTTTTTTCATGTAAATTTGCAGCTTTTCTCATTAATTTGCAACTTTTTCATGTAAATTTGAAACTTTTTTCTTAATTTGATGCTTTTCTTCTTCAAGTTGCTACTTTTTTCTCATTAATTTGCAACTTTTTCATGTAAATTTGAAACTTTTTTCTCATTAATGTGCAACTTTTTTCATGTAAATTTGCAGCTTTTCTCATTAATTTGCAACTTTTTCATGTAAATTTGAAACTTTTTTCTTGTTAATTTGATGCTTTTCTTCTTCAAGTTGCTACTTTTTTCTCATTAATTTGCAATTTTTCATGTAAATTTGAAACTTATGTAAATTTGTGGCTTTTTTCATTAATTTGAAACTTTTTTCATATAAATTTGCATCTTTTCTCATTAATTTGCAACTCCATGTAAATTTGAAACTTTTTCCTCATTGATTTGCAACTTTTTTTCATGTAAATTTGAAACTTTTTTCTTGTTAATTTGAAGCTTGTTCTCATCGATTTGCAACTTTTTTTCTCATTAATTTGCAACTCTATGTAACTTTGCAACTTTTTTCTTGTTAATTCACAACAATTTTTGACATTTTTCTTGTAAACTTGACTTTTTTCTGATGAATTTCATGATGTTCACATGGATGCTGCTTAAATTTTTATTCTATGTAATGTTTAATTTTTTTATGTTTGTCTAGAGAATGGCCCCATTTTATTTTAAATTATATATAGGTGGGTTTTCTCCACATTTTATAGGGTTTGAGTTCTTCTCCATTACAAAATGTTTGATATTGCCCCCCACCCCCCAAAAAAAAAAAAAATCCAGGAATGACTACAATAATACTTAAGGCTATCTCCTTGTGAAGTCCTGGACATGACACTACTGTTGCCTAGACACAGGCGGATATTTCATTTCACTGTTGGAGGGGACAATAAACAAAATTTTTTTCCATCCATCTTCTTCTGTTTAATCCTTTTCAGGTCGCGGGGGGGGTGGAGCTGGAGCCTATCCCAGCATCTTTGGGCAAGAGGCAAGGTCCACCTTGGACAGATCGCCAGTCCATCGCAGGGCCAACACACAGACAGACAACCATTCACTCTCACAGTCATACCTAAGGACAATTTAGAAAAATTGACAAAAAATTTTTGTCAAGAGTAAATATTGAGGCGGACACTTTAAAGGGGAAATCGGTCACTTTGGATTGTCGAATTTGCAAAACATTGCAACTGATTTGAGGGCGTCATGTAGATTGTTGGAAGTGTGTCCACCTGAAAGTCTCATTGTCCATGCCTTCGTTGCTCAGGAGGTTGTTCTGGAGGTACAGCTCTCTGAGGTTGGGCAGGTTGTCGAAGGCTCCGGCTGGGATCTTCTCCAGCTTGTTACTCTGCAACATGGCAGACAATCAGCATGTCAGTACTTTGACGTAAGTGAAGAAAGTGTTTCTGACAAAAGATTATACAGCCGAACTTTATAACACAGCCTGCAAATACATATTCATTCCCTGTTTTTCCCCTCAGTTTTTCCTCGATTTTTCTGTTTTCCCCTTGTTGTTAAAATGTATTTTGCTCTTACTCAAGTATGTTTTTAGTGGGTACCAACCTACAAACAGATAAATGTAAAATAGGTAGATATCTGCAAGAGCAAGGTGCAAAAATATAATGACAATTTAAAAATTCAAAAGCTCACAGATTACATTTTAATTATACTGAATAAAAATTTAACCAGCATGCACATGAACAATGCAAATTTACAAGAAAAAAGGTTGAAATTTACATGTGAAAAATCACAAATTAGTGATAAAAGCTGAAACTTTACAAGAAAAAGTTTCAAATCTACATGAAAAAAGTTGCAACTTTACAAGAAAAAAGTTGAAAATTTACAGAGAAAAAGTTTGAACTCTAAATGAAAAAAGTTGCAAATTAGCAGAAAAAAGTCAGAAGTATTTGGGGGGAAAAAGCAGCAAATTTGAGGAAAAAAATGAAATTTTTGAGGAAAAAAGCTACAAATTTACAAGAAAAAAATCATTTTTACAGGAAAAAAATCAAATTTTTGAGAAAAAAGTTGCAAATTTGCATGAAAAAAGTTGAAAATTTACAAGAAAAAAGTTGCAAATTTATAGGCAAAATGTTGCAGATTTTTAGGAATAAAGTTGCAAATTTATGAGAAAAAGGTGCAAAGTTGCTTGGGAAAAGAAATTGAAAATTTACAAGAAAAAAGGTGCAAATTTTTGAGAAAAAAACCCGCAACTTTATAGGGAAAGAATTGTGGATTTATATAATAAAAAGTTGCAAAATTTGAAAAAAAAAAGGTGCAAATATTTGAGAAAAAGTTGCAAATTTTTGAGTAAAACATTGCAAATGTACAGGGAAGAAAATGCAGATTTACAAGAAAAAAGTTGCAAATTTATAGGAGAAAAGTTGCAAATTTATGAAAAAAAAGTTGCAAATTTATAACTTTTTATGCATTTCTGCATAGAATTGGTGCTTCAAATTCATTTTATTCAGTTGTGTAACAAAAAGGGTCATGATGATTTGGGCAGAATGATTCTTCTTTCCAGGTTGGCGGGAGGCAGGTTAACGAGGGGGATGGCATCCCCCCCCCAATCAAACCACCTCCTGCCCTTACTTGCTTCTTCTTCTTCCAGCTGCTTCTTCTTCCAGCTGCTCCCTTTAGGGGTCTCCACAGCGGATCATCTGCCTCCATCTCTCCCTGTCCCTTACATCTTCCTCTGGAACACCAACCCTCTCCATGTCCTCTTTCACTACATCATTGTAGTGAAACATTCACTACAACCATTACATTCACTACATCCATGAATCTCCTCTGTGGTCTTCCTCGTTTCCTCCTGCCTGGCAGCTCCATCTTCAACATCCTTTGTCAAATAGCACCACTATCCCTCCTCTGCACATGTCCAAACCATCTCAGTCTTGCCTCTCTCACTTTGTCTCCAAGCCGCTCAACCTGAGCTGTCCCTCTGATATACTCATTTCTAATCTTGTCCCTTCTAGTCACTCCCAGTGAAAATCTTAGCATCTTCAACTCTGCCACCTCCAGCTCCATTTCCTGTCTTTTTGTCAGCGCCACCGTCTCCAAGCCATACATCATAGCAGGTCTCACTACCATTTTTGAAATCTTCTCTTTCACTCTTGCTCCTACGCTTCTGTCCCAAATCACCCCTGACACTCGTCTCCACCCACTCTACCCTGCCTGCACTCTCTTCTTCACCTCTCTTGTGCATTTTCCATTGCTTTGGATAGTTTACCTCAGGTATTTAAACTCATCTACATTCACTACCGCTACTCCTTCCATCTTCACCATTGCACCTGCCTTCCTCTCATTCACACTCATGTATTCTGTCTTGCTTCTACTGACTTTCATTCCTCTTCTCTCCAGAGCATACCTCCACCTCTCCAGATTCTATTCCACCTGCTCCCTACTCTCACTACAGATCACAATATCATCTGCAAACATCATGGTCCACGGAGACTCCTGCCTGACCTTGTCTGTCAGCCTGTCCATTACCATGGCAAACAAGAAAGGGCTCAGAGCTGATCCCTGATGTAATCCCACCCCCACCTTGAGTCCATCCATCACTCTTACAGCACACCTCACCACCGTCTCGCTGTCCTCATACAAGTCCTGCACCACCCTCACATACTTCTCTGCCACTCCTGACTTTCTCATACAGTACCACACTTCCTCTCTTGGCACCCTATCATGCATTTTCTCTAGACCCAAGACAAATCTGTCCCAAGGGAGACCAATAAAGGTACTTTGACTTTAACTTAGATCCACAGACAGTGCATTTCCTTCTGACCTTCTCTGTACTTCTCCATCAGCACTCTTAGGGCAAACATTGCATCTGTAGTACTCTTTCTTGGCATGAAACTGTACTGCTGCTCACTGATTGTCACCTTTCTTCTTAACCTGGCTTCAACAACTCTTTCCCATATCTTCATAGTGTGGCTGATCAACTTTATGCCTCTGTAGTTACTACAGCTCTGAGCATCACCTTTGTTCTTGAAAACTGATACCAAAACACTTCTTCTCCGCTCCTCAGGCATCCTCTCACTCTCCAAGATTGTGTTATACAATCTGGTTACAAAGTCCACTCCCATCTCTCCTAAACATCTCCATACCTCCACAGGTATGTCATCTGGACCAACCACCTTTCCATTCTTCATCCTCCATCCATAATTCATCAGCTCTTCAAAGTACTCCTTCCACCTTCTCAACACACTCTTGTCATTTGTTAGTACATTGCCATTTCTGTCCTTAATCAGCCTAACGTGCTGTACATCCTTTCCAACTCAATCTCTCTGTCTAGCCAATCGATACAACTCCTTTTCTCCTTCCTTAGTGTTTAGCCTCTCATACAACTCACTATGTGCCTTTTCCTTTGCCACCTCTCTTTGCCATGCGTCTAGATTCCAAATACTCATGTCTACTTTCTTCATCTCCCTGACTATCTCACTTTTTCTTTGCTAACCTCTTCCTTTGAATACATTCCTGTACCTCCTCATTCCACCATCAAGTCTCCTTGTCTTCCTTCCTCTGTATACATCACATACCTTTCTACCCGTTTCCCTCAATACTTTTGCTGTACTTTCCCAGTCACCTGGTAATTCTTCCCTACCACCACAGTCTGTATCAACTCCTCCCTAAACTCTGTGCGACCTTCTTCCTTCTGTCACTTCCCCCTCTTAATCTTTGGCTCTGCTTTCACTCTTTTCCTCTTCCTGCTTTGCAAGTCATCCTACAGATGACCATCCAATGCTGTCTAGCTACATTCTCCCCTGCCACCCCCCTGCAGTCTCCTATGTCTCAGATTTCTCCCTCTGCATAAGCTGTAGTTCACTTGTGTGCATCTTCCTCCACTCTTGTAAATCACTGTATGTTCCTCTCTGTTCTTGAAGTACGTGTTCACCACAGCCATTTCCATCCTTTTAGTAAAATCCACAACCATCTGTCCTTCCACATTTCTCTCCTTAAGACCATACCTACCCAGGCCCTCCTCATCACCTTTGTTCCCTTTACCTACATGTCCATTAAAGTCTGCTCCAATCACCACTGTCTCCCCCCTGGGGACACTCTCTATCACTTCATCCAACTTACTCCAGAATTCCTCTTTCTCTTCTACCTGACATCCAACTTGTGGGGCATACGCACTGACAACATTCAACATCACACCTTTGACTTCTAGCTTCAAACTCATGATTCTGTCCGACTCCCTCTTCACCTCCTCAACACTCTTCACATACTCTTCCTTCAAGATTACTCCTACTCCATTTCTCTTCCTATCTACACCATGGTAGAACAGTTTAAATCCACCTCCAATGCTCCTAGCCTTGCTTCCCTTCCATCTGGTTTCTTGAACCCACAGTATATCTACCTTTCTTCTCTCCATATCAGCCAATTCTCTGCCTTTACCAGTCACAGTCCCTATATTTAATGTCCCTACTCTCACCTCCACACTTCCTCCTTTCCTTTCCTCTCTCTCCCTCTTAACATGCCTTCCCCCTCTACTCCTCCTTGATCTTCAACCAACAGCAGCCCAATTTCCATTGGCACCCTGTCGGTTAACAGCACCAGTGGGGTCGTTGTTAACCTGGGCCTCGACCAATCCGGTATGAAAGTCCCATTTTTCATGACCCGCATGTTTGATTTGGCAAAGGTTTTACATCAGATGCCCTTCCTGACACAACTCTCCCCATTTACCTGGATTTGGGACTGGCACTAGGAGTACACTGGCTTGTGTACCCCCTCCTGACCTTACTTGCACTTGAGTAATTCTTATCATGAGATGACACTTGACTGTAATTTCTGGATAGTCTTCTCATGGAGAAAGCATTACTCTGGTTTATATCCTGCAGCAGAACAAAATAGCACCACCACCTCCAACTGTCAGCAGAACCAAAACATGTCCCACCACAAGATTCAGGAGAGAGAGCCAAGCGTTCACCACACCACTCAACTTTAGAGACGTAGGAGCAGAAAACAGTGGAAACAGCTGGTCAGTGGTGAACCACCTTTCAAAATAAGAGCCAGCAGCTTGTCAGTGACTGTAACTCCTTGTGCTGAGTGAAGGCATAGATGGGCCAATTGTTGTGTCTGTGCAAGGAATGAGATCAGCAGACTTGTCCACCTGTTGAGGGTAGCTTTATTGAACAAGCTAATGATTAGCAACGGTTAGCAGAGGTGTGGTACAGGCAGGTTAGGTGGTGGAAGGCGGAGCGCTAAAGCGCACGACTCCCACCATTAGCCCCTTAATATAAACACGGCATGATGACATCACCTCGTGCGTGCGTCCCCACATCCGTGGCGTGCGTGGTAGTATTTTCAATATGCCACACCAATCATCCCATCCATCTGTCCACACTCTTACTCGAGAACAATTTAAAGGTCCCATCAAACTTTACTCTGCATTCTACTGGATATGACACCCTGCTCCATGTATCTGAAGTGCTGGAATCATCTCCATGATGTGTAAATTACTGGATGAATTCCTACACTACATGATATTTAGCCAAAGTTTGGGTACACATATTTGTCTGATGTAAAAAAAAAAAAAAAAAAAGTACAATATGGTTAATTAGCTTCTAAGATCCAAACCATTAATCCTAAGGTTCAATATACCAAAATCATTATTATGAACCTGGGTAACCGAGTAGACTGCTGGTAAGATCCTGCCTGGTTGAGAGGATTATTCTGCCACTTAAAGAGCCAACCATGCTCTGTCTGAACATTTTAAAACAGAGTCACTTTACAGTCCAACCTCAGGGGGTCTCTGGCGAGCCCGTGGTGGGCGTGACCCTGGCGGCGCTGGCCGCAGTGGACCTGAGTGCCATCTTGCTGTAATCATGGCTCGCTCGTCAGCAAAGTCCCAGTCTGGGTCTGACACTGGCTGGGTCAGTTCCACTGTCGTCTCTTGATCCAGGGCAGCTGGCAGTCTTATCTTCCTCAGATGGCTGGTGTGCCAATGCAAACCATCGACCATCTGGAAGGAGGCTGGCCCCAACTGCACGGTGATCTGCATCGGCAGTGACAGGAGCAGCTGCAAGTTGGGCGTTCGGATCGGCAGATCCGATCCCAATCAAGCACCGTGATCGCGGACCTGGTCGGCTTCAGGCGGCGCTGCTACTGCTCTCTCATCCCTAATGCTGGTTGCAGTTGTGGCAGCGCAATGTTCTCACAGGCAGTAGGACGAGCTCTGGGCTGGCGTCATTCACCGGGGTCTTGCTTGGCCATGGACTTGATCTCCTGTGGCTGAACGGCAGCTCTGTGAGGCTTATGCCGGGCGAGGATCTGAGTTGAGTCCATGCTCTGCTCTCCGTGCGGTGCAAAGCTTGGAGTGGCTGTGCTCACGTCTGGGTGAAGTGAGCTCCGGCTATCAGTGGTCAAACAAAGCCCTTGGTGGTCGGTGATGATGAAACCCAATTTGTGAAAGAGGTCACACCCCAGGATGTTGTTGCCATGCGTCGCTATCTGGAAGGTGAATGCTGGGAGGACTCTGGACCCGTAGCGAACCATTGATGTGATGGTTCCGATGAGGCTGATTCCGGTGGGCCTGTATCCGTAGAGCTCCACCGTGTCCAGCCCGATTGGATACCAAGGGAACAACCTCTTCACCGTGATCCAGTTCATCAGTGACCTCATAGCAGCGGTGTCCAGTAGCAACAGCAGACTGATGCCATCGAGCATTACTGTGCACCACTTGTATGCCAAATTGCTACAGGCCACTGAATGAATGGTGGTTGACATAGGCAGTTCAAATGAGCTGGGTGGTGAGCTTGTTGAGAATGATGAACGACACACTTTTGCAGAATGGTTGCTTACCGCAGCGCTGGCATCTCTGTCCTTTTGCTGGGCAGGAGCACGTGCACATCCAGTGCACAGGGGAACCACAGTTACCACACGGTTGGTGTACCATGATGTCTTGTCATCCCACAGTGGTCACCTTGGCGTCCTCCAAAAAGGTCATGGTGTCGACGGGCTCTTTTGCCAGGGTAACTGCATGTACTAGTGGAGGTTGTTGTGAAGCTCCCAGCTGCGATGCTAGCTGGGCGACAGCCTCCAACTGAAATGCCAAGTCTACCACCCTGGCCAGCAGCATGTTGTCCGGTGACATCAACAGCTTCTCCCGCAGCTTCGTGCTGGTGGAGTGCTTCACTAGCTGGTCCCGCACCATCTCCTCTTCCAACTGGGCAAACCTGCATGTACTCACCAGACAGTGGAGGTCGGTGACATATTGCTGTATCGTCTCCAGTGTTGGGAGTAATGCGTTACAAAGTAACGTGTTACTGTAGTGCCACTACTTTTGCAGTAACAAGTTGGGTAACGAAATTATTGTTTGAAAATTCAGTAATGCGTTGTTACTGAAATTTGATCAGATGCATTACTCGTTACTCATTTTATTAATATGGATATTTTTAGCATAGATAAATGAATACTGACCCTACCATAGCTGAGACGAGCAGTCAGTTGACGTGACCTGTTGCAAAGCACCAAATCTTCATTACTGAGTGGAGGAAGAGATGAAACTACTTTGTTTTTGCGAACATACACAGATTATTTTTCCTTTGTCGCGGTTAAGGACAAAAGCATATTGGTGGGTTGCAAACTAAGTGCCAATGGAGTCCTCTTCAAAAGCACCTGAAAACAGCAACAAGCTCCGACAAAGCTAGTGCTAAGCAACTGCTAGCTATGCTAATAACCAACACCGTGAAGTGGATCTCACAGCAGGATGTAAAGTAGAAACACTCTTATCTGAACACCCACGGCTGGATTTCAATCACAGGTATGCATCTGGACAGTTTGTGACCCAGCAAGAATTAAACTGACTGATTGCCAGATACGTTGTTACAGACTGAAGACATGATAACAATCACTTTCCATCAAACAGCTGGACTGACGTTAAAACACATTTACCTGCTACCTTGATAAAGATTATTCAAAAATGGATTTTGATCTCCAAAAGGCATTTGAGAGACTGGATCATGTCTCTGTCACAGCAGATGTTTGGACAGTGGAAAATTAATGTTTTCTTTGGATCACTGCACATCGGATGAATCCATAACATAAAGGTAAGATAAACATGGACAGGTTTCATGTCCCACACTGACACATGTGCAGCAACACCAGCATTAAAAAACCAGCTGAAGCTCCATCTGAAACAGTCTGTTTTCAGCCTGACATTAATCAGCCCATAATGTAATCCATTAATTACTGTAAATTATCTTGCTATGTGTGCAACATGGTTTAAGTATGCATTTAAAAGTAACGCGAAAGTTACTTTTCCAAGTAAATAACTACTTTAATCATGCAGTAATTGGTAAAGTAACCCAATTACTTTTAAAAAGAAGGAACTAGTAACTGTAATTAGTTACTATTTTTTAGTAACTTGCCCAACACTGATTGTCTCTCCTGCTCCCTGTCAGCGTTGGTGAAACCTAATTCTCCATACAACACACTCTTGGGTGTCGCAACATGTCCAGCCAGCCAGGCGACACATTCGTTGTAGGTGTCTGCAGGCCCCCCAATGTTCAAAATACACGTCCATTGCTGACGAGGCTGCACACCAACATAGCACGCAGTCAAAGCTTGCTAGCTGTAGCTAAATCCATAGCTGACACGTAGGTCTCGAATGACTCAAACCAACAAGGCCACGGAATGGACAGCTCACCTGGCGAGGAACGGTCATAATTTGTTACCTCGTCGCCAATGTTGTGTATGTGCAGGGAGTGAGACCAGGAGTGAACAAGCTAACGATTAGCAGGGGTGCCTCCAGAAAATTTTCGGGGGGGGGGGGGGGGGCACTGAAAATCTTGGGGTGGCACATCAAAATCAATTTAAAATGTAGTCACACTGCGCGCCCGTTCGCGTTAGGTCTGAACGTACCTTGACAGTGTGATCTGTCCTACTTTGATGTACTTTGTTAATATTTGTTAATAATATACAGCACACATCAGTTATTCTTAAACATCTACTACATGTAAAATATGATTGGAAAACAAGTTATAAAATTATGTTAGACTGTCCAGTAGCAGGGACCAGGGGTGACTGCTGGGGGGGGGGGGGGGGGGGGGGGCAAGTGGTGGCAGGGGGGGGGCCCCTGACGATTAGCAACAGTGTGGTACAGGCAGCTTAGGCGGTGGAAGGCGAAGCGCCAAAGAGCACGACTCCCGCCATTAGCCCCTTAATATAAGCACAGCATGATGACGTCACCTCGTGCGTGCGTCCCCACATCCGTGGCGTGCGTGGTAGTATTTTCAATATGCCACACCAATCATCCCATCCATCTGTCCACACTCTTACTCGAGAACAATTTAAAGGTCCCATCAAACTTTACTCTGCATTCTACTGGATATGACACCCTGCTCCATGTATCTGAAGTGCTGGAATCATCTCCATGATGTGTAAATTACTGAATGAATTCCTACACAGGAGGTGATTCAAAGGGGCGGGGTCATAGGGGATGGTACCCCCTTGTTAGCAAAATGACCCAAAAGCTTCCCCCTTGTTAACCTGCAATCCCCCCATCCCCATTTATAGAGCTAAACTGGGAGGGGGGGTGCACTGCCCCCCAACCCTGGAAAAAAGAGAGAAATGTCCCCCTTAATATCATCATAAACCTTTCTATATCATGTTACGTAAGTGAATAAAATAACTTTGAACCACCAATTCTGTGCAGAAATGCAAAATATACACTGCAACTTTTTTCTAATAAATCCAACCTTTTTTCTCATAAATTTACAACTTTTTTACTGTAAATTTTTAACTTTTTTCTCGTGGATATGCAGCTTTTTCACAAAAAAATTGTGATTTTTTTTCTTCTACATTTTCAACTTTTTTCTTGTAAATATGTAGCTTTTTTCTCAGAAATGTGCAAAATTTTTCCTATCAATTTTAAACTTTTTTGTCATTAATTTCAAACTTTTTTCTTCAGTTCTTTTTACTTATTTTTCAAAACTTTGCAACTTCTAATAAATTTTCAATTTTTTTACTGTAAATTTTAAAATATTTTCTTGTAAAAAAAAACTGACTTCTCATAAATTTGTGACTCTTTGCCTCAAAATTTTTCAACTTTTGTCTCATAAATTTGCAATTTTTTTTGTTTCTTCTTTTTCATAGATTTGCATCTTTTTTTCATAAATTTGTGACTTTTTCCCATAAATTTGTAACTTATCTTCTCATAAATGTGCAAAATTTTTCCTGTAAATTTTACATTTTTTTTCTAATTAATTTGCAACTTTCCTCATAATTTTTTACTTTTTTCTCAAAATTTTGCAACTTTTTTCTAATAAATTTGCTAATTTTTTCTTGTATATTTGCAATTTTGTTCCTGTAAATTTTCAACTTTTTTCTCATAGATTTGCTACTTTTTCTTCAAAAAATTGCCTTTTTTCTCATAAATCTGCAACTTTCTTCATGTAAATTTTCCACTTTTTTCCAAATAAATTAGCAACTCTTTTTTTATAAATCTACAACTTTTTTCCTCATAAATTTGACTTTTTTTCTCAAAAAAAATGCAACTCCTTTCTAATAAATTTGTAACATTTTTCCTCATAAATCTGCAACTTTTTTCTCATAAATTTGTGACTTCAAAAATTTAAACAAAAATTTAGCAAATTTTTTCTTGTAAATTTTAACTTTTTTCTCATAAATTTGCAACTTTTTTCTGATAAATTTGTCTTTTCCCATAAATTTTCATGTTTATCGCATAAATGTGCAACTTTTTTCTTGTAAATTTGCAACTTTTTTCATAGATTTGTTACTTTTTTCTCATAAATTTGCAACCTCATGTGGATGTTCATTAACTGTTTATTCTGTGTTGTGGTGAACACTCAATGGACCTGTTGGACCGGTTCTGTGACTCGCATTTCAGATCAGAACAAAGGCAGGAAGCTTAGCCTTGTTACACAAGGCTGGAGACTGTGGGGGGTCGATTAAAGGATGCGTGGGAGACAGTGGAAGTGATATCATGGAGGGAAATGCATTGTGACTGTCTTTATTATGCAAGGTGGTCTGTGGGACATGTGATCTATGCGGTGTGAAGTCCCTGATATTTAAGGACGAGAGTTACTGTTTCATTCTCTCTTTTTTTTTCTGCTGTTGAAATGATGGAGATGTGAATAAAGCTGGCTCTGAGAAAGAACGCTGCCTCGTCATTTTCACATCTTCCACACTGGTGACCCTGAGACGTATCATGGAAGAAAGAAATTCCCTCGGGCCAGCCGCATCAGGAGCCCCCAGCCAAGCGAACGCCGCTACAGTCCAGCTACCGGACTTCTGGCAGAACAATCCGCGCTCCTGGTTCAACGCAGTTGAGGCGCAGTTCAACCTCCGGCGGATATCGGTAGATGTCAATTCAATTCAATTCAACTTTATTTATATAGCGCCATTTCACAACAACAGTCATCTCATAGCACTATCAACTGTAGGGAGGACCCCCACAGTTGCAGAAAGACCCCAGCAATCAGGCGATCCCCTGTGAGCAAGCACTTGGCGACGGTGGAGAGGAAAAACTCCCTTTTAACAGGAAGAAACCTCCAGCAGAACCAGGCTCAGGGAGGGGCAGTCATCTGCTGCGACTGGCTGGGGGGTGAGGGGACAGAGAAGAAGAAAAGAACAGACATGTAGAGAGCAAACAGCACGATGGGGACTCAATCTATGGGAGAGAACAAACAAATGTTAATGACCAGCAAAAAAAAAATATTTCATAGAGAGTGAGGAAAGGAGTGAGGCCCAGTGCATTACTGGAGGTCCCCCGGCTGACTAAACCTATTAGCAGCATAACTAAGGGAGGGTTCAGAAACACATGATCCCTCCCTAATTGTAGGTTATATCAAAAAGGTAGGTTTTAGCCCTATTCTTAAAAACAGAGATCGAGTCTGACTCCCGAATCCAGATTGGCAGCTGATTCCACAGGAGAGGAGCTTGATAACTGAAGGCTCTGCCTCCCATTGTACTTTTGGAGATTCTAGGTATTACAAGTAAACCTGCATTTTGGGAGCGTAGTGCTCTGTTAGGATGATACGGTAGTATCAGATCTTTTAAATAAAAAGGAGCCTGATTGTTTAGAGCTTTGTAAGTAAGAAGAAGGATTTTAAACTTAATTCTAAACTCTATGGGAAGCCAATGAAGGGAGGCCAGAACCGGAGAGATATGATCTCTCATTCTAGTACCTGTTAAAACTCTTGCTGCAGCATTTTGGATCAGCTGAAGACTTTTTAAAGATGTTTTAGGACAGCCTGATAATAAAGAATTACAATAATCTAATCTCGAGCTAACAAAAGCGTGGATCAGCTTCTCAGCATCACTCTGAGACAAGATGCTCCTAATCTTGGCAATATTACGCAAATGATAGAAGGCAGTCTTAGAAACAAATTTAATATGTGAATTGAAGGACAAATCCTGATCAAAAATAACTCCAAGGTTCCTCACAGAGCTATTAAGAGAAAGAGTAACTGCATCCAAACTGAAAGTTTGATTTGGAAAGGAATTTCTAAGGTTTTTTGGACCAACAAGAATGACTTCAGTCTTATCTGAATTTAATAGCAGGAAATTACAAGTCATGTCACGAAATTCTACCACGTAGTCGCAAAGCTGGACAACAACACGGCCCAGCATGTGGAGAGCCTGATCGACCAGCCGCCGGACAGCGACAAATACGGCGCGTTGAAGGCTGCACTCATCCAGCAATTCACCCCCTTGGCGGAGGAGCGAGCAGAGAGGCTCCTGGCGCTGACGGAGGGGGAAAACGACATGCCCACGAGCCTGATGGAGAAGTTGTTGAGGTTGAAAGACTCTGACGATGATCACTTCATTTTCACCCACCTCTTCCTCAGGACTCTACCGTCAGCAGCGAGAGCGGCTCTGGCCAGTTCGCCACTGTTGGCCCTACGGGACTACCGCGCGTTGGGCCGAGAGGCGCAGTGGAGTGTCAACGCCACCAAGCGGCGCGCAGCCACGGCCGCTGCAGCGGAACTCGGCTCGACGACCGCAGACAACAGGAGGCCAGAGACAGCGGTGCCAGACTCACCGACGATGGCGGCAGCAAGGGCCAGGGAGCGTGGACCGGACGTCTTTTGTTTCTACCATCGCCGCTTCGCAGAGAGGGCACGCAAGTGTGTACCGCCGTGCCAGTTCGGGCGTTCGGGAAACGCCAAGACCGGGGGTCGGTAGCAGCCGCTGCCCTCGGGGAAGAGAACAAGCTGCTCTACTTGTCGGACGCACGCTCCGGGAGGCAGTTCCTCGTCGACATAGGCTCCCAGCTGAGTTTCATCACTCCTTCCTACGCGGACAGACTGGCGGGTTCCGGAGGTCCCCTGGTGACAGCGGCGAACGGCTCGGAGATTAAGACCTTTGGTGAGAAGACTCTGCTTCTGTCTCTACACGGCCGTGCATATGAGTGGACTTTTGTTGTAGCAACAGTAAATTTCAATATGCTGGGGGCTGATTTTTTGTGCTCACATAGGTTGTTGGTTGATCTCGCTAACAGGCGCCTGGTTAATGCATTTTCTTTTGATTCTGTCCCCTGTGCAGCGCGAGTGGCCCCGCCTACAGCACGAGCCAACGTCACAACAGCAGGCGGTAAGTTCCACACACTGCTCACTCAGTTCCCAGCACTCACGGTCCCCACATTTTCGGCAACAGTCGCTAAGCACGGGGTGGAGCATTTTATTACCACTACTGGACTGCCCATTTTTGCTCGGCGCTTGGACGCAGTTAAGCTGGCCATAGCGCACGAGGAGTTCGCCAACCTGGAGAGGTTGGGCATTATCCGACGTTCAAACAGCCCGTGGGCTTCCCCCCTACATATGGTCCCGAAAGCTGACGGATCATGGCGCCCTTGCGGGGATTTTCGCAGGTTAAACAACGCTACAGCGCATGACCGCTACCCAATCCCACATATCCAAGATTTCTCGGTGCATTTGGCAGGGGCGCGCATTTTTTCTAAAATAGACTTGGTCCGCGGTTACCACCAAGTCCCAGTGCGCGCTGAGGATATACCCAAAACAGAGGTAATAACTCCGTTTGGCCTATTCGAGTTTTTACGCATGCCATTCGGACTTAAAGGGGCTGCTCAGACGTTCCAACGCATGATGGACGCGGTGCTTCGTGATCTCCCTTTCGTGTTCGTCTACCTGGACGATATTTTAGTAGCCAGCGCGTCCGAAGACGAACACAAAAAACACCTGGCCACAGTTTTCCGAAGGTTGGGAGATCACGGGTTAATAATCAACCCAGCGAAGTGTCAGTTCGGGGTGGCGCAGATCAATTTTTTAGGACAACGCGTCTTCCCCGAAGGAGCAGTTCCGCTGCCTGACAAAGTGCGCGCTGTGGCAGATTTCCCCCGGCCGCAGACAGTCAGGGCGTTGCAGGAGTTTTTGGGAATGGTGAATTTTTATAACCGTTTTCTCCCCCGCGCGGCGCAGCTCATGCAGCCGCTGTATGCCGCGCTCAAAAAAAAGAAACCCGCGGATAAGATCGAGTGGCCCCCGGAGCGGGACCAAGCGTTCTCGGAGGTGAAAGCAGCCTTGGCAAAGGCTGCGTTGTTGGCACACCCAGACCCAACGGCCCGCATAGCGCTCACCACTGACACGTCAGATGTGGCCATAGGGGCGGTCGTGGAGCAACACGTAGCCGGGGTTTGGTAACCCCTCGCATTTTTCAGCAGGACCTTGCGCGATAGCGAACGTAAATACAGCGCGTCCGACAGGGAGCTGCTCGCTCTCCATTTGGCCATCCGCCACTTTCAGTTCTGGCTGGAAGGATGCGCTTTCACCGCGTTCGTTGATCACAAACCGCTAACATTCACGATGGCCAAGGTCTCTGAACCGTGGTCAGGCCGGCAGCAGACACAGCTGGCCGCGATATCAGAGTTTACCACTGATATCCAGCATGTGGCGGGCAAACTCAATGTAGTGGCAGATTGCTTCTCGCGCGCTGTGGCGGCCCCAGTCAGCATAGGGTTAGATTATGCAGCCATGGCCGCAGAGCAGGTTAATGACACGGACGTGCGCGCGCTCCAGTCTGGACCAACAGGGTTAAGGCTGGAGAGCAGGGTGCTGCAAGACGGTATGCCCCCCCCCAATCTGCGATGTCTCCACTGGACGGCCGCGTCCAGTAGTACCGGCCGTGTGGCGCCGCTGCGTTTTTGACTCGGTTCATTCTTTGGCGCACCCTGGAGTGCGCGCATCGGTCAAAATGGTGGGAGAGAAATTTGTTTGGCAGAGCCTCCGCAAGCAGGTCAAAAAGTGGGCAGCAGCCTGCACGGCGTGTCAACGAGCCAAAGTACACAGGCACACGAAGGCTCCTTTGGAACCGTTTCACATTCCGGCCAAGAGGTTCGATCACGTTCATGTGGACCTCGTTGGACCCCTCCCGCTGTCACAGGGGTGCACACATCTTCTGACAATGGTGGACCGCACCACGCGCTGGCCTGAAGTGGTCCCGCTGGCATCAACCACGGCCGAGGAAGTGGCGCGCGTGTTTTTAACAGCTTGGGTGGCGCGCTTCGGCATTCCGTCGGACATTATGTCCGACAGAGGCCCTCAATTTCTTTCCGAGCTTTGGTCGACAATGGCCCGCAGCCTGGGTGTCACAATTCATCGCACAACCGCGTACAATCTGCAGGCTAACGGGTTATGCGAACGTTTTCATAGGTCATTGAAAGCGGCTCTCAGAGCGTCACTGACGGATACAAATTGGGTTGACAAGTTACCATGGGTGTTATTGGGGTTGCGTTCTGCACCTAAAGAGGATCTAGAAGCCTCACCAGCGGAGCTCGTGTTTGCGCAGCCACTTCGGCTGCCTGGGGAGTTTCTCCCAGATAACCCTGCGCCAAAAGCCTCCCCGTCTCAGCTGTTGCGGAGTAACATAGAATCAAGCACGCTGCCCGGCCCCGCACACCACAGTTTTCCGCGCGTTTTTGTGCCTAAAACTTTGAAGAACGCAGAGTTTGTTTTTGTTAGACACGATGCGCATAGAACCCCGCTGCGACCGCCTTATGACGGACAATTCAGAGTGCTGAAAACAGGGGACAAGCAGTTTTTGCTAGATTTGGGGGGTAGGAAAGAGAAAATTGGCATAGACAGACTTAAACCCGCTTTTGTGGTGGCAGAGGAGGAAGTGCTGTTGGCAGAGGCCCCGCGGCGAGGTAGACCACCACGGAGGGTTTCACACAGTAATGTTTCCCAAAGTAATGTTTCCCCAGAACACCCACAGAGACTGACAAAGGGTTTCCGCCCCCAGACGGCAAATCCCCAGCAGGACAGCGCCAGAGACGGTGAACCCCAGCTACAGCAGATTCGGCAGGAGGCTGAAGCCTATCCAGCATGTGGACTGATGTGCATTGATGCTATCACGGCATGCATGTGGTTATTTTCTTGTTGTTCTGTTTTTCTAAAATGCTGGGGGGGCTTGTGTGGTGAACACTCAATGGACCTGTTGGACCGGTTCTGTGACTCGCATTTTAGGTCAGAACAAAGGCAGGAAGCTTAGCCTTGTTATGCAAGGCTGGAGACTGTGGGGGGTCGATTAAAGGATGCATGGGAGACAGTGGAAGTGGTATAATGGAGGGAAATGCATTGTGACTGTCTTTATTATGCAAGGTGGTCTGTGGGACATGTGATCTATGAGGTGTGAAGTCCCTGATATTTAAGGACAAGAGTTTACTGTTTCATTCTCTCTTTTTTTTCTGCTGTTGAAATGATGGAGGTGTGAATAAAGCTGACTCTGAGAAAGAATGCTGCCTCGTCATTTTCACATCTTCCACAGTGTAATTAAATTGTAATTCACCCCTATTTTTTATTTTTAAATTGGCATCTCTTATCATATCTTTGCACATTTATTCTTGCAAATAGTTCACATTCATGCATTTGTCCCTCATGCTACATTGGTAAACACACACACACACACACACACACGCACACACACGCCCGTACAGTGGTGCTGACCTTCAGGTGAAGGCGGTACAGAGTGGTGGGCAGGTTCCTGGGCACCACCCGCAGGAAGTTGCTGGACATGGTGAGGATCTCCAAGTTGTCGGAGCCGTTGAACATATGGTCGGGAAGCCCCGCGTCCGTCAGCTTGTTGTTGTGGAGATACACGGACCTGGGGGAGCGTGTGACAACCACGGGACACATGTCAGAGGACGTAAATCCCTGAAAATCCATGGGGGCGGGAGGGGGGGGGGGGAATTTTACACAAACACACAGATTCGTACCTCAGTTTTGGCTTATAACCAAACGTATATGGGTAAATCTGAGTAAGCTGATTGGCAGCAAAATCAGCACTGACCAAAGAGGAGGGCAGGACCTTCGGAGCCCATGTGAGCTGCAGGGACAAAAATATACATGAGCAGAGTGACTTTAGAGATAGTTTAATATGACATTGTTAAGAGCAGAGTTCAGAGTTTTCTGGCACACTTTTTGTCATGAATATGTCAGCTTTTTTCCTTTCAGTCTTTGCTGAACACAGCTGCAGCCCCCTGGTTATGAGCAAAAGAAGACAGGAAGGATGTAGTGTTTAATTTCCCAATAAATTTGTCACTTTTTTTCCTCTAAATTTGCAGCTTTTTTCTCATTAATGAGCGAAAAAAAATTTGAGAATTTTAAATTTACAATTTTTTCTCATAAATTTGACTTTTTTCTCAAAATTCTTAAACTTTTTCTCATAAATGTGCACATTTTTTCTTGTAAATTTGCAATTTTTTTCCTGTGCATTTTCAAATATTTTCTCACAGATTAACAACTTTTCTTTCAAAAAAAAATCTGACTTTTTCTTCTCATAAATTTGCAACTTTTTTCCTCAAAAATTTGCAACCGACTGGCTATGGGCAAAAGAAGACAGGAAGGATGTAGTGTTTAATTTCCCCAGAAATTTGTCACTTTTTTCCTCTAAATTTGCAGCTTTTTTTTCCTCAAAATTTTGTAACTGTTTCCTCATAAATTTGCACATTTTTTCTTATAAATCTATAACTTTCTCAGAAATTTGTGACTTTTTTCCTTCAAAATTTTGCAGTTTTTTTCCTTGTAATTTGTCAACTTTTTTCTCATAGATTTGTAACTTTTTTCTCAAAAATTTGCATCTTTTTCTCGTAAATTTACAATTTCCCTGTAAATTTTTAACTTTTTTTCCCCCACTTTCATAAATTTGCAACTTTTTTCCCAGAAATATGACACTTGTGGTAAATTTATGACTTTTTAAAGTTGTCCTGTGCAGGAGGACTTTGACCTGGTTGACCTTTGCAGACCAGATAATGTCACGGTGACAATGCAGAAGACGCTAAAATAAAGGCGAAAGTCCAAAAAGCAAAAGAGCGGCGCTTTCACCAACAGCCTAACCCCAGAATGGAAGGCAGCCTCCCCTCCTCCTCACCCCTGCTGATGCCATTATATAAAACAGGCCAGAATATACAGACGAGGAGCATTTCTGAGATTAGACGTTCACGTCGAGCTCGTCCCTTTATGACACGGTCTGTGGATTAAAGCCGCAGCAGCACGGGTGTGTTTGAGGCTTACGGAGCACTTAAAAATCCCTCTGTTCTGCCCAGAATAAATCTGCCCCGTCCTTTTCTCTGTTCCTCTGTGTCCGAGGGGGTCAGTCACATTTCGGCTGTGACCAGCTGGCAGCGACATACTGGAAGTGATTACAAGCATAAGCTCTCACACACAGGCTGCATGAGTGGCGCGAGAGCCAGCTCACTGTGGAATGAAAAAAAAAGAAAAAAGAATGAGGGCAGATAGACGTTCAGCAGCCGCGAGCGTGACTCACCTTGTTGTTTGCCAGGTATAAGTACGCCAGCTGCTCCAGCATCTCAAAGCCTTCATCTTCAAGGCCTGGAAAGAGCATATCAAAGAAAAGATTGCTGCATTTTTTTCCCCACAGGGTCACACTGACTTATAAAGAGATTCCTACTCAGTAGGTGATTTGAAAGGGGGATGGGGGGGGGGGGGTGCTATCCCCCTGTGAAATTTTCACTGCAAATTTCCAACTTTCTCATAAATTTCCAGATTTTTTTCCTGTAAATTTTTAACGTTTTTCACATTTCACATTTACTTTTTACTTTCCGTGGGTAATCCCTTTGTCTGTCATGTGTGTTTCTGTTGTTTGGCTGTCAACTGTCATGCTGCTGTTACACTGTAATTTCCCAGTTTGGGATCAATAAAGTACATCTATCTATCTATCTATCTATAAAATTTTGTGGAAAAAGTTACAAATTTTCTGAGGTTTTTTTTCTCAAAATTTGCAACTTTTTTCTAATAAATTTGCAATGTTTTTTCTCAGAAATTTGTGACTTTTTTCTCATAAATTTGCAACTTTTTTAAATGTGTGGCTTTGTTCTTATAAATTTTCAAATTTTTCTTGTAGAATTTTTTCATAAACTTTCATAAATTTGCAACTTTTTTGTCAAAAGTTTGCAACTTTTTCTCATGAATTTGCAATTTTTTCCTGTAAATTTGCAACTTTTTATAGATTTGCAACTTTTTTCCCATAAATTTGCATCTTTTCTTTTAAAATTGGACCTTTACTCTCGAAAATATGCTATTTTCTTCCTGTAAATTTCATCTTTTTCTTGTAGATTTGCAACTTTTTTCTCAAAAAATTGTGATTTTTTTTCTCATAAATTTGCTACTTCTTCTTTAAAATTTTTTACTTTTTTCTCATAAATTTTCAATTTTTTCTTGAAGAGTTCCACCTTTTCATATAAATTTGCAATGTTTTTATTTTAAAATTTGGATCTTTTTTCTCAAAAATTTGCTATTTTCTTCCTGTAAATTTCAACTTTTTCTTGTAGATTTGCAACTTTTTTCTCATAAATCTGCTACTTTCTTCTTTAAAATTTGTGACTTTTTCTCATAAATTTTCTATTATTTTGTAGATTTGCAACGTTTTTCATGAATTTGCAACCTTTTTTCCTGATAAAATTGGAACTTTTTCCTCAAAAGTTTGCCAAAACCTGACATCAGACTATCCAAAGAAACTCCATCATTCTATGATGCATTATTTCACACAAAAGCTTCCCCGGTGTGGTCCTGTTCTGTTGCGGGTTCCAATACAGCTGAACACTTCATTCAGTTTCAACAACAGAAACCCGAGCCAGCGGCTGCCCCAGCTGGTCGGCGGCGCAGAAATCCTCTCTGGTATCCGTTGATTTTGGCAGCACCGTTGCCTGGATAAATAAAAAGCTGCAAAGTCCCACCAGAGAAAATCGCTGCACAAATACCAGAGGCTTCAGGGCTGAGAGCAAACAGTGGTTACCGACGGGGTCTGCGTACTCATTGGCTGACCATCTCTGATTAGTTAAGGTAATATAACTAAACAAAACAACTGAACATGTAGAAAACAATGAGGAGAAAAAACTATTTGTTGTGAGGTAAAACCCTCAGAGCATTATTGAGAGGAGCCTGTTTAATTTAAGCCTCTGACATTTGGTCTGGTTTGATCTTGACTGTGGTATCACCACGGTGAGATCCAAAGAGTTTCTGAGGCCTTCAAGAAAGAATGTTGTAGAAAGAATTTTAAATCAGTCATTCCACTGTCTGGAAAAAATAATCTACAAGGGGACAGAATTTACAACCACTGCCAAACATCCCGGCAAGCTTGGACGGGTCCAGAGGACATGTGACACAGTCTCCAACAATCCTAAAATACAGCCACAATTCAAGTTGGGATGTTGTGTAAAACATAATTAAAAACAGAATACAATCATTTAAAAATCCTTTTCAACCTATATTCAATTGAATACACTACAGAGACAAGATATTTAATGTTTAAATTGATAAACTTTATTGTTTTTACTAATTTTCACTCATTTTGAATTTGATTCCAGCAACACGTTCCAAAAAAGCTGGGACAGGGGCAAGAAAAGACTGGGAAAGTTGAGGAATGCTCAAAAAAAACCTTTTTTCTGGAACATTCCACAGGTGAACAGGTTAACTGGAAACAGGTGAGTGTCATGATTGGGTATAAAAGGAGCATCCCTGAAAGGCTCAGTCATTTACAAGCAAGGGTGGGGCGAGGTTCACCACTCTGTGAACAACTGCGTGGGAAAACAGTCCAACAGTTTAAGAACAATGTTTCTCAACATACAGCTGCAAGGAATTTACGGATTTTATCATCTACACTCCAAAATTTCATCAAAAGATTCAGAGAATCTGGAGAAACTTCTGCACATAAGTGGTAAAGCTGAAAACCAACACTGAATGTCCGTGACCTTCGATCCCTCAGGCGGCACTGCATTAAAATCCAACATTGTTCTGTAAAGGATATTACCACATGGGCTCAGGAACACTTCAGAAAACCACTGTCAGTTAACACAGTTCGTCGCCAAGTTAAAACTCTACCATGCAAAGTTAAGCCATATATCAACAACACCCAGAAATACCGCCGGTTGTTCTGGGCCCGAGCTCATCTGAGATGGACTGACGCAAATGGAAAAGTGTGCTGTGGTCTGACGAGTCCATATTTCAAATTGTTTTTGGAAATCATGGACATCGTGTCCTCCTCGCTAAAGAGGAAAAGGACCATCCAGATCGTTATCAGCGTTAAGTTCAAAAGCCAGTATCTGTGATGGTATGGGGGGGTGTTAGTGCCCATGGCATGGGTAACTTGCACATCTGTAAAGGCACCATTAATGCTGAACGGTACATACAGGTTTTGGAACAACATCTGCTGCCATCCAAGCAGTGTCTTTTTCAGGGATGTCCCTGCTTATTTCAGCAAGACAATGCCAAGCCACATTCTGCACGTGTTACAACAGCATGGCTTCAGAGTAAAAGAGTGCGGGTACCAGACTGGGCTGCCTGCAGTCTAGATCTGTCTCCAGGGCTGGATTAAGGAGGTTGTGGACCCCTGGGCTGGAGTAATTTTTGAGGCCCTCCTACATATTTATGAGAGCATGATATGCAAAATGGCTATGTTTACATGCACGGTAACAAAGCGTTTATAATCAGATTTCTGGAGTTATCTGGTAAAGTATTTATGTAAAAACAATAATCAGATAAAAGGCAATTACAGAGTTACATAAAGTGAAATTACATTAATAGTTTATTGTCCAATAATCCATTTATTCATTGCTTGTAAACATGTCAAATCATATTATTACCATTATCTGATTATCCCTAGCTATCAGATTATTGTGGCCATGTAGCTGGGGTCACTGATGGATCAGCTTGATCTTCAAGGTCCTAAATTACTAAGACAGCGGCTATGGATACAAAACCGTACCCACAGACTTCTTGTTACAGATATGGCTTAAATCTGATTGGCCAGTACATTTTATTAATGTGTATCTTAAAAGCAGCAGGCTACAGGTATGGAAATCTGAGGCATTTATTTGTTTCAAAATTTTAATCAATATCTACTGTATTTACTACCTTTTTAACCTTACCCACTCCCAAATCCAAAGGCTAACCTCAAATTTTAAGTCTAAATTTCATCTAATGAAAATTTTCAAAAAACTGGTCACATGTGAGGTCCTAAAGCAGACTGAACATACATTGGATCCTTTGCAGTTTGCAAATAGGCCTCACAGAGGAGTGGAGGATGCCACTGTCACTCTGTTTAACATGTTTTTTAAACATCTGGATTTTAATGTGACACATGCCAGGCTTTTATTTGTGGACTTTTCCTCCGCCTTTAATACACTCAAACCTCATATTTTAGTTGAAAGGCTCCTGAAACAATTTGATTTGAGCAATAATCTGATGGGTTGGATTCTGGATTTCTTAACCAACAGGACGCAGAGAGTAAGGGTCAATGGTACATTGTCTGACCTAAAGTGCTCTTCTACAGGCTCCCCTCAGGGGTGTGTGTTGTCACCACTACTCTTCATCCTGTACACAAACATGTGTCGGAGCAGACATGACAACAGACACATTATAAAGTATGCTGATGATTCAGTTATTGTCAGTCTCCTCCAGGATGGTGAGAGTGGCCACGGCCCAGTAGTTGATGATTTTGTTCACTGGTGTGAGGATTCCTACCTGCAGCTGAATACGACAAAAACTAAAGATGTGATTATTGACTTTAGGAGGAAAACTCCCGGGCACAAAGTCGCCATACTAAAAGATCAGACCACTGAATGTGTACAATCCTACAAATATCTTGGGACGATTATTGATAGTAATTTAAACTTCGACGAGAACTGTGAAAGGGTGTGCAAAAAGGGTCAGCTGTAGAAGAGCTTGAAAGAACGAGGCGGTATGATATATAAACCAAAGTTTATTATCAGCTCTCCTAACAAGTCTCATCTAAGTGCAGAAGCAGCAGAAGGAAAAAGAGACCGAATACCTCCGGCTCTCTGACTTTATACTTGCACATAACAAAAGACATGCATATCAAAGGCTGACATCCCTCATTATCTTAATCCCCCCATTGTCTTGGTACTTCCTCTCTTCGCCCTGGGGGGGTGAGGGTAGCTCCCCCGGTCTCCACCACAGTGTCTGGGAACGTCTTTGTTCTTCACTGGCGGTTGAGAGTCTTTGTCCTTTCAGAGGTGTGAAGTCGCCTTACATATGTAATCATCAAACATTCCCACATGCTTCAACATATGTAGGTTATGGAATATATGATAAATATAGCCCACAGCCCCCCCCCAAACGACTAAGAAAAGACAATAGAAAAATTCACAGTTTAAGATAATTACTATGACATACTAACTGTTACACCTCTTGCCACAGAAGAAACTTTCCAGCAGCCATGCCCCTAAGAGAGTTCAGTGGTAATCATAACAGCATAGTAAAATCATAAGTCAGTCCTAAACTGTTACAGCACAATTAGTGAACAACTGTGGAGTAGTTTGCATCAGTCCCTGAGCTGTCTGGGTTTTAATCTTCTCCCAAAACTGCTGTGGGTTCGTTTAGGTGTCCTGCTGGGACCTTCTTGTAAGGAATCTGCAGCGTGGGAAGGAGAGTGGTTAATTGTTCCCTGCAGGGGGGCTGAGTCATTTCTCTTGGGGGGTCTACCCCGCCGAGGTGCTCTCGCCAACTGTGCAGGCTTGTCTTTCAACAAGAAGGCAGGTTTAAGTCTGTCAATGCTGACTGTTTCTTTTCTATCCCCAAAATCAAGCACAAAGTGTTTATCACCAGGTTCCAGCACTCTGAATGGCCCATCGTATGCTGGGCGGAAAGTTGGTTTTAAAGCTTCATGTCTAACAAAAACGAATTCAGCGTTCTTTAAAGCTTGAGGGACAAAAACCCGTGGAAAGGAGTGATGAGCTGGACCGGGGAGAGAGTCCGGTCCGTTGCTGCCTAAAAACCTTGGGACTGGAAGATGCCCTGGCTCTGGGTTCTCTGGTAAAAATTCACCTGGGAGCCTGAGAGGTTGTGCAAAAACTAATTCTGCCGGAGAGGCGTCTAGATCCTCTTTAGGCGCAGCACGCAACCCCAATAAAACCCAGGGAAGTTTATTTACCCAATTTGTATCCGTTAGTGAGGCTCTGAGGGCGGCTTTTAAAGACCTGTGAAAACGCTCGCATAACCCATTAGCCTGAGGGTGATAAGCGGTGGTGCGATGAATTGTTGCCCCTAAGCTGCTGGACATGGCTGACCAAAGCTCTGAGACAAAGTGAGGTCCTCTATCGGACGTGATGTCCGATGGGACGCCGAAACGTGCCACCCAGTTTGTCAAAAAAACGCGAGCGACTTCCTCTGCTGTAGTTGACGCTAGAGGGACTGCCTCTGGCCAGCGCGTGGTGCGGTCTATCATTGTTAACAGGTGTGTGAAACCTTGGGAGGAAGGTAGTGGCCCCACGAGGTCGACATGAACGTGGTCGAACCTTCAAGCCGGGATCGGAAAAGGCTCCAGAGGGGCTTTTGTGTGTTTGTGTATTTTGGCGCGCTGACAAGAAATGCAAGTTTTTGCCCATTCTTTTATGTTTTTGCGCAGGCCTGGCCACACAAACTTTTCGGCGACCATTTTAACCGAGGCGCGCACACCTGGGTGCGCGAGGGAGTGAATTGAGTCGAAAATACGGCGGCGCCATGTGGCTGGGACTAACGGGCGAGGTCGGCAGGTTGAAATATCGCATATTAGGGGGGGCACGCCGTCGCGTAAACCCTTTTCCTCCAGCCTTAACCCTGTTGGTCCAGACAGGAGTGCGCGCACGTCCGCGTCACTGCTTTGTTCCTCTGCCATGGCTGCATAATCTATCCCTGCATGGATAGGTGCTGCGTATGTGTCCGCGTTAGTGAAAAGTTCTGCGGCTGAGGCAGTATAATCTGTCTCCTCGCGCTCTGGTGATGTCACAGCGCAAGAGAGGCAGTCTGCTACCACGTTAAGTTTGCCTGCCACATGTCGAATGTCTGTGGTGAACTCTGAAATCGCAGCCAGCTGTCTTTGTTGCCTGCCTGACCATGGTTCTGAAATTTTAGCCATAGCAAAGGTGAGCGGTTTGTGGTCTACAAAAGCCGTGAAACTCCGCCCTTCTTACCAGAACTGGAAGTGGCGGATGGATAAATGAAGCGCTAGCAGCTCCCTGTCAAAAGTGCTGTACTTACGCTCAGTTTGGTTTAGCGATTTGCTAAAGAATGCTAAAGGTTGCCAGATCCCGCTGACATGTTGTTCTACAACTGCCCCTATAGCTAGGTCCGAAGCGTCTGTGGTTAGCACAATGCGGGCCGAGGGATCGGGGTGAACTAACAATGTGGCATTAGCTAGAGCGCTCTTTACTTCCGCGAAGGCGCGTTCGCGCTCCGGGGTCCATTCGACCGCGTTGGAAGCTTTCTTTTTTCTGAGTGCGTCATATAGGGGCTGCATGAGCTGAGCTGCGTGGGGGAGGAAACGGTTGTAAAAATTAACCATTCCTAAAAATTCTTGCAGCGATTTGACCGTTTGTGGCCGTGGGAAACTTTTTATCGCGTGAACTTTGTCTGGAAGTGGAACTGCCCCTTTCGGAGAGACTTTGTGTCCTAAAAAATCAATTTGTGACACGCCGAATTTGCATTTGGCTGGATTGATTATTAACCCGTGCTCTTCTAGTCTCTGAAAAACCGTAGTGAGGTGCTGCTCGTGTTCTTCCTCAGACGAGCTGGCTACCAGCATGTCGTTGAGGTAGACGAAAACAAAAGGAAGGTCGCGTAATACCGCGTCCATCATCCGCTGAAAAGTTTGAGCAGCGCCTTTGAGGCCGAAAGGCATTCGCAGAAATTCAAAAAGGCCGAAAGGGGTTATTACAGCTGTTTTAGGAATGTCCTCTGCTCGAACTGGGACTTGATGATAACCGCGGACCAGGTCTATTTTTGAAAAAATGCGCGCACCTGCCAGATGTAGTGAAAAATCCTGAATGTGAGGAATTGGGCGCTGTCGCATTGTTTAATCTGCGGTAATCTCCGCAAGGTCTCCAAGAACCGTCGGGTTTCGTAACCATGTGAAGTGGTGAGGCCCAAGGGCTCTTCGAGCGTCTAACAATGCCTAATTTTTCAAGGGTAGTAAACTTGTCCTGAGCTATGTTGAGCTTGGCCACGTCTAAGCGGCGAGCTTTGGCAAATACGGGTGGGCCCGTTGTGGGAATAACGTGTTCAACCCCGTGTTTAGCCACAGTGGCTGAGAATTTGGGAATTGTGAGTGCTGGAAATTGGGTGAGGAGTTGCTCAAACTTACCTCCTGCCATGGTGACGCTAGCCTGCACAGGTGGTGGAGAAACTCGGGCTGAGCAGGGAATAGAAGCAAAGGACAGTGCATTAACCAAGCGTCTATTCGCTAGATCCACTAATAACCCATGTGCACACAAAAAATCTGCGCCTAACAAGTTAAAACTCACCGCCGCTACAGCAAATGTCCATCTGTAGTTGCGGCCGTGGATGTGGAGGTGCAGGCTCTTTTCGCCGAAAGTGTCAATGTTGGAGCCGTTGGCTGCCACCGCTCCGTTGCCCCGGGTGCCCATGGCTCGATCTGCTTGGGAGGGCATGACGAAACTCAGCTGAGCTCCTGTGTCAATAAGGAACTGCTTGCCGGTGTGTCCATCCGTCACATATAACAGCTTACTCTTCTCGCCGAGAACCGCTGCTGTTAACGGCTCTCGGCTTTGGCGTTTCCCGAAATCGTAAATTTGCAGGGGGGAACGCATTTGCGGGCCTTCTCGGCGAAGCGGTGGTGATAATAACAGACATCGCTCCGTCTGTTACGTTTTGGCCATGTCGCTGTCACCGCGGGCTGGATCTGCTCAGTGGGTTGTGGCTCTTCGTGGTTCTGGGCATCAGCGTTGAGGTCTGTGGATGCTGCTGTGGGTGTCTGCTCCTTGCAGGCGTTGACGAGCCGTTGAGCTTCGTTGGCGAGCACGCGGAAGTCTTGCTGGGTGCTGCATCTCATGTTGGCGAGTGTCCCTCTCATGTGTGGCGGCAGCGTGCTGAGGAATATGAATTGGAAGAGGAAGTTGTCATTGTCCTCTTCTTTAAGCTGCAGCAAATCCTCCATGAAGGCTTTAGGTTTGCACCTTCTGTGGCCGTAGACCACTAGGATCTTCTCGGCTCTGTCTTCAGCTGAGGGGACATAATTTGCCACGATGGTTGCTTTCAGTGTTTCATATTTGTCTTGGACCAGCGGCCGCCGGATCATGCTCCGCACACACCTCGAAGTGGCGGCGTCGAGTTTGGAGACGATATGATAGAATTTCGTATCGTCAGCAGTGATGCCCGCCAGTGTAAACTGGGCTTCAGCTTGTTGGAACCACGAGGCGGGGTCTTCCTGCCAGAAGTCCGGCAGCTTGACAGCGACGGCATTCGTGTAGACCGTCACTGATGTGTCCGCAGGGTGAGAGTGCCTTGCTTCGGCTCTCTCAGTGGCGCTGGTGCTCGGTTGAGCCTTCTCAATCCCTTCTGCCGGGGGGGAAAGTCGTCCATCTGTTCCCCTGTCTGCGTGGGTGCTGGCGTCTGCCTGGGTCGCCACAGATGAGTCGATCGCGGAGGAACGCCTCAGGTCCATACTCGCTTCAGGGGTCACCAGTGTAGAAGAGCTTGAAAGAACGAGGCGGTATGATATATAAACCAAAGTTTATTATCAGCTCTCCTAACAAGTCTCATCTAAGTGCAGAAGCAGCAGAAGGAAAAAGAGACCGAATACCTCCGGCTCTCTGACTTTATACTTGCACATAACAAAAGACATGCATATCAAAGGCTGACATCCCTCATTATCTTAATCCCCCCATTGTCTTGGTACTTCCTCTCTTCGCCCTGGGGGGGGGGGGGGGTGAGGGTAGCTCCTCCGGTCTCCACCGCAGTGTCTGGGAACGTCTTTGTTCTTCACTGGCGGTTGAGAGTCTTTGTCCTTTCAGAGGTGTGAAGTCGCCTTACATATATAATCACCAAACATTCCCACATGCTTCAACATATGTAGGTTATGGAATATATGATTAATATAGCCCACATCAGCAACATTTGCATTGTTTAAGGAAACTTGCACGCTTCCAAATTGACCGAACCATAATGACAATGTTTTATCGGGCTTTTATTGAATCTGTTTTATCCTTTTCTTTAGTGTCATGGTTTGGTCAGATAAAACTGAAACAGAGGAAATCCTTGGATCAGGTAGTTAGATGGTCCAGTCGTTTGCTTGGTGAGTCACAGCTGAGCCTGACATCCCTGTACACCAGACAGGTACAGAGGATGGCTGCCTCCATTTTAAATGATGACTCCCACCCTTTGCACTGCAACTTTCAGCTTCTTCCCTCAAGACGGAGGTTTGCTATCCCAAAAAGTAAAACCCAGCGCTACAAAAACAGCTTTGTTCCTGCTGCTGTCAGAGAGTTGAACAAGTTGTAACAATATATTGCACATAATTTAGGTACCTATTTATTAACTCCATTTTATATTTACGTATTTTTGCAGGATTTTATTTGGGTTCTAAATCTTTTACTGGGTTTTAGACCTTTGAGTTTTTAACCTCCTTGACTAGTCTTTAACTTTTTAATGTGACCCTTCTCTCTTATCTCTGGTTTTCTCACATCTCTTTATCTTTATATCCTGATTGATGGAGCCTTGAGTATTTTTATCATTTTTATAGTCAGCTTCATGTGTGCCTGTGTTTGTGTTTATGTTGAATGTAACTGTGGCTTGTAAATATGGATGTCACCAGACTGCAAAACAAATCTACTTCGGGTACAAATAAAGTAACCTGAACCTGAACCTGATCTCATAGTAAAATGGTTTGGACAAGGTGCCAATAGCAGGACGCAAACCAGCAACCTTCTGATCACAGACTCAACGTACTGTCTGCCTAAGCCACAGCAGCAGTTGGCTTGGAGCTGATCTGAAAAGGTTTAGTCGGATTGTAAACTCTCCGTACCAATAGACATTTCGTATAGGGATACAGCTTCCATATCCACAGCCAATGCTAATTACTAAATAAAGTGAATGACCACAAAGTTCTAGGTTTAGCTCAAATACCACAAAAATATAGAGCCATCAGGACTAACAACCGACAAATATCTTGTATCGACCCACAACTTTAATTATGACAATGAAAAAACACACTCAGCCAGTGCTTTCTGTTCAAGGGTTAAATATTAACTACTTGAAGCCAGAACAGGGTTTTTACTGCACAGAGTAAAAATAATGTGGACAGCCGTGGAAGGAGAAAAAAGAAGCCATTGTGTTAAAACATACTCACCATTTGGAAGTTTGCGATTGAAATGGCACTTGGAGAAAAATGTTTCTGCCATTTGTAGGAAGGTTCAGATGCTCTGATATCAGCATCCTAATTCTGGCAGCTCTTTGGTCCTTTTCTGGATCAGTATTCCTTGTGTGTATGACTGACGGATCTTCAGACAGTGGCTCCGCCGGTGCATCCCGTGTTAGCATTTATAATGCTAACAGTTTGACAAACATCGTGTTGTGACTGTAAAGTTGACAATGTCTGGCTGTGTTGCAACTTTAAACAATCCTGTCAATTTAGGAATCTTTTTTAAAACCTTCTCATGTTCCCGTTTTCTTTCTTCTTTTTTTCCCCTTTTGGATGTCACAATCGTACATTCATTCATTCATTCGTCCACGGATTCATTACCAACCCACGTCCAGCCTTAACCTGGTCAAATGTCAACACTGAACCAATTAAATTAAGCAGGTGGGACAGACGTACACCTCAACAAATAAAAAGTTGATACGCCAAAACAAACCCTCCAATAAACACTGGGCACGACAGAATTAGAAAAAAAAAATGTTTCTTTGGGGCCCCAAACAAGCTGGGGTCCCAGGGCTCCTGCCCCAGTAAGCCCTCCTGATAATCCGGGGCAGCCTGTCGCCCATTGAAAATGTGTGGCACAAAATTGGACACAAAATTGAAAAAAAAAAAGTTACAAATTTAATAAGAGAAAAAAGCTGCAGATTTATGAGGAAAAAGATGAAAATTTTAAAGATTTTGTTTTTTGCATTTCTGCTTAGAATTGGTTATTCAATGTCATGTTACTCAGTTATGTAACATGATCCAGAAAGGTTTCTGCTGATATTGGGGGAACGATTCTCTCTTTTTTCCAGGTTGGGAGGGGCAATGCCCCCCTCCCCTTGATTTACACTGATGGATGGGGGGATGGCACAGCTGTGCCAGCTGTGTTGTCTGTTAGCAGTTTTAAGATAAGAAAGGGAGGCACTGAGAAAATGAATTGTTCAAAGTCTGCTGATATCAGCTGAAGTTTATCCTCTTATCACATTCCACAGAGCACAGCAGCAGAGCCTCAGACTGTACTGAACCCACACTCTGTTTTTAGCTTACATTTTATTTTCTTTTAAGATAAAAAAAAAAAAAAGTTTAAAAAGCCCTGAGCTTTGCAACTTTATGCAGTTCGATCAGCAACAAATTGAAAACTTTTCCATCAAGTGAAAATTGATTTCCCTGCCAGCATCAAGTGTTTTCCATCTCTGGAAATCTTGGCTGGAAAAGAAACACCTCCTGTTTGAGACACTGAAAACTCACAGTTTTATGTTGTTGGGTTTTTTTTTTGTTTGTTTCTTTTAATGATTCAGAAAGCAAACGGTTCAGTTTTGTATGGATTTAAAATTGTTGTGAAATAATCCTCCTGACTTCATAAAGTCCAGGGACAAAGAGTCTGACAGCCTTGAAAACAAGTCTGCTCACCTACTTCTGTTTGCTTTCTGAAGGCTGATGGTCTGCAGCTGATGGATTGTGGGAAAAATACACAAATACGCTCCCTTCCTGATCTCTCCTTTTTTTGTATGTTTGTCACACTTAAATGTTTCAGATCATCAAACAAATTTAAATATTAGACAAAGACAACACAAGTAAACACAAAATGCAATTTTTAAATGAAGGTGTTTATTATTAAGGGAAAAAAATCCAAACCTACATGGCCCTGTGTGAAAAAGTGATTGCCTCCTAAACCTAATAACTGGTTGGGCCACCCTTAGCAGCAACAACTGCAATCAAGCATTTGCGATAACTGGTAGTGAGTCTTTTACAGCGTTATGGAGGAATTTTGGCCCACTCATCTTTGCAGAATAGGGTTCTCGAGCATGAACCACATTTTTAAGGTCATGCCACAACATCTCAATGAGATTCAGGTCAGGGCTTTGAGTAGGCCACTCCAAAGTCTTCATTTTGTTTTTCTTAAGCCATTCAGAGGTGGACTTCCTGGTGTGTTTTGGATCATTGTCCTGCTGCAGAACCCAAGTGCGCTTCAGCTTGAGGTCACAAACAGATGGCCAAACATTCTCCTTCAGGATTTTTTGGTAGACAGCAGAATTCATGGTTCCATTTACCACAGCAAGTCTTCCAGGTCCTGAAGCAGCAAAACAGCCCCAGATCATCACACTACCACCACCATATTTTACTGTTGGTATGTTCCTTTTCTGAAATGCTGTGTTACTTTTACGCCGGATGTAATGGGACACACCCCTTCCAAAATGTTCGACTTTTGTCTCATCAGTCCACAGAGTATTTTCCCAAAAGTTTTGGGGATCATCAAGATATTTTCTGGCAAAACTGAAACGAGCCTTTATGTTCTTTTTGCAGCGGTGGTCTTTGTCTTGGAATTCTGCCATGCAGGCCATTTTTGCCCAGTCTCTTTCTTATGGTGGAGTCATGAACACTGACCTTAACTGGGGCAAGTGAGGCCCAACAGTTCTTTGGATGTTGTTATGGGTCTTTTGTGACCTCTTGGATGAGTCGTTGCTGAGCTTTTGGGGTAATTTTGGTCGGCTGGCTACTCCTGGGAAGGTTCACCACTGTTCCATGTTTTCGTCATTTGTGGATAATGGCTCTCACTGTGGTTCGCTGGAGTCCCAAAGCTTTAGAAATGGCTTTATAACATTTTCCAGATTGATAGATCTCAATTACTTTGTCATTTGTTCCTGAATTTCTTTGGATCGCAGCATAATGTGTAGCTTTTGAGGATTTTTTGGTCTACATCACTTTGTCAGGCAGGTCCTATTTAAGTGATTTCTTGATTGAGAACAGGTGTGGCAGTAATCAGGCCTAGGTGTGGCTATAGAAATTGAACCCAGCTTTCCAAAGATGTGATAAATCACAGTTAATTTATATTTTAACTTGGGCAGGGAATCACTTTTTCACACAGGGCCATGTAGGTTTGGATTTTTTTTACCCTTAATAATAAACATTTTCATTTAAAAACTGCATTTTGTGTTTACTTGTGTTATCTTTGTCTAATATGATAATAAATAATGTAGGATATAGAGACCATACCAACTCGTTGTTTTTAAAGTCACATGCCAGTAAGTTCATGGATTTAGTTAAATATAAGACAGCACAAGTAATGTACAGGGCAATTAATAATCAACTCCCAACTAATATACAAAAAATATTTTTTTAAAAAAAGAGACAATGATTATAATTTGAGAGGAGACTTAAACTTTACAAACCTAAGGTACGAACAACTAAGAAAAGTATGTGCATATCTGTCTGTGGAGTGGATCTGTGGAACTGTCTGGAGCTGAAACTAAAACTATGTACAAACAGAAATCAATTCAAAAATAGGTATAAACATTATTTGCTGAAAGGATAAAAGTTAGAGGTGTAGTATTAATATGTACGATGCACTATGCTCACTCTGGGACACTATGGTATGGTAGGTGGGACGGTACTGTGCATATCTGTGTATATCTGTGTTGTTTGGTGCTGGGTATAGATGTATGGACCATATGTATGTTGGGATGGATGGGTATCAATGCTGATATGTACAAAATATAGTTAATTGTCTACTTGGGGTCTTAATTGAGGTAATATGTATATATTTCACATGGGTTGTGTTTAGGGAAAAGAGGAGTTGGAGTAAATAAGTGTTAACTTCTTCCTTCTCCCTTTCGAGCACTGTACACGGTCACTTTCATTGCACTTGTCATTTGTTTTGTTTTTCTGCTTTTTTGTTCAAAATAAAGTATCTATCTATCTATCTATGATCTGAAACATTTGTGACAAACATACAAAAAAAAATGAGAAATCAGGAAAGGGGCAAACACTTTTTAACACCACTGTATGTGAGCCTGAAAATGACTATTTTAAGGTGATAATCTTACATAGTGTTGCTTTCCGGTTTCCGGCGCCACACGAGTCGGCCGCCCTTTGCAACAGCGGCTCGATTCCGAGTCTTTTTTTCCTCCCTCTCTCTTTTTGATCCGTTTTTTTTCACTCCATTTATATCACGGACACACAGATCGTCCCAAATGTCTCCTGAGCCGGTGGACGGAGCCACTGTTTATAGCAGGAGACGGTACAGCAGGGAAGAGCTGCCAGCATTCAACCGCCACCCGGTGCTATTGGAAAAACTCGACATACCGAGAGAACTGAGGCGAAAACGCCGCGGCTGCCGGGCTGGAGTAAGGCGGAGGACAAAAAATATAAGGTACAGACCCTCGCTTCCATCTATTGTCATGGGAAATGTCCGGTCGTTACTGGGAAAGGTAGATGAGCTAGCGGCTATCTGCCGCTATGATAGCACATACTGGGAGTGCGCTCTCCTTTTGTTTTCTGAGACGTGGCTAACTGAACTAGCAGCAGATGCTAACATTGAGCTGGAGGGTTTCCACATGATACGGGCAGACCGAACACCAGACAGTGGCAAAGCAAGGGGCGGTGGAGTGATAATGTATGTTAACAACTGGTGCAGACCGGGACATATCACTGTTAAACAACGTCACTGCAGCAAAGACATTGAGTTGCTAGCTGTTAGCAAGCAGCCTACATATCTCCCGAGAGAATACTCACACGTGATCTGCATTGTTGTTTATGCAAATCTGACAGCGAACGCTGGGACAGCGCGTGGCGTCATCCATTCAGTAACCAGCAGGCTGCAAACAGAACACCCAGATGCTCTTCTCCTCATCTCAGGCGATTTCAACCATGTTTCACTATCTCCCATTCTACCCACATTTACCCAGTATGTCACATGCCACACTAGAGACAATAAAACACTGGACTTATTCTACACAAACACTAAGGAGGCGTACACCTCATCACAACTCCCCCCACTCGGGAGATCGGATCACAACTTGGTTCATCTCCGGCCGGTGTACAAACCCCTAGTGCACAGACAACCTCCGGCCATGCGCACAGTGAAGTTATGGTCTGAGGAGGCAATGGATACTCTAAAGGGCTGTTTTGAAGCCACCGCCTGGAAGCAGCTCTGCGATCCACATGGTGAGGACATCGATGGCCTCACTCACACCTTCACGGGCTACCTCAGCTTCTGTGTGGACAAATCCGTTCCCACCAAGACCATACGGTGTTGCTGAAACAACAAACCCTGGATCAACCCTGAGATAAAAACACTCCTGAGAGAGAAGAAGAGGATCTTCAGGTCAGGGAATAGGGAGATGCTGAAGTCCGTACAGAGGGAGCTGAGGAGAAAGATCAGAGAAGGCAAGGACAGCTTCAGGAAGAAGATGGAGGACAAGCTGCAACAGAGCGACATCAGCGGGGTCTGGAGAAACCTCAAAACCATCTCTGGGCTCCAGAATACCTCCCCCCAGGCCACGGGGGGCAGGGAGTGGGCGAACAATCTGAATCTGTTTTTCAATAGGTTTGACCAACCGCCCTCCCCCCTGACTGCACAACAACCACTGCTGCCTGTAAAGACATCAAGTCCTGCTGCCCACTCCCCACTCCACCAACACCCCCCCACTTCCAACACACAGCCCCCCATCCTGACCCTGACCAGGACCCAGGTGAGGACGGAGCTGAGGAAGATCAAGGCGAGGAAGGCGACGGGACCAGACGGCATCAGCGCAAAGCTCCTCAAGTCCTGTGCAGACCAGCTGTGTGGGATTGTGGCGTACATCTTCAACCTGAGCCTGAAGCTGGGGAGGGTGCCACAGCTGTGGAAAACATCTTGTGTGGTACCTGTACCAAAAACTTCCCACCCCAAAGACCTGAACAGCTACATACCGGTGGCCTTGACGTCCCACTTGATGAAGACCCTGGAGAGACTGCTCCTTGCTCACCTCCGCCCCCTGGTGGAACCAGCGATGGATCCACTCCAGTTTGCCTACCAGCATGGCATTGGGGTGGAGGATGCGGTGATCTTCCTCCTTCACCGTTCTCTGTCCCACCTGGAGAAGCCCGGGAATGTGGTGAGGATCATGTTCTTTGACTTCTCCAGTGCTTGCAACACCATCCAACCAATGATCCTGAAGGACAAGCTGCTGCGCGCAGGGGTGGACCAGCACCTGTCATCATGGATCCTGGACTACCTCACGAACCAGCCTCAGTTTGTGAGAACCCGGGACTGTGTGTCCGACACGATCATTGGTAGCATGGGGGCCCCCGAGGGAACGGTGTTGGCTCCCTTCCTGTTCACTCTTTATACTGCGGACTTCTCACACAACACAACACACTGCCATCTACAGAAGTTCTCTGATGACTCTGCGATCGTTGGCCTCATCTCCAATGGAGATGAAGCTGAGTACAGAGGGCTTATCCAGGACTTCGTGGACTGGTGCCATCGGAACTGCCTCCAGATCAACGCGAGGAAAACTAAGGAGCTGGTGGTGGACTGCCGCAGGCATGGACAACCCCTCACAGCACCAGTAAATATACAGGGAACAGACATTGAGATGGTGACATCCTACAAGTACCTGGGTGTTCATCTGAACAATAAACTAGACTGGTCACACAATACTGACGCACTCTACAAGAAGGGACAGCGCAGGCTTTTCCTACTGAGGAGACTCAGGTCTTTTGGTGTACAAGGGGCGCTGCTGAAGACATTCTATGACACGGTGGTGGCATCAGCCATCACTTTTGGAGTGGTCTGCTGGGGCAGTGGCATTACTGCAGCCGATAGGAAGAGACTGAACAAACTGATCAAGAAAGCTAGCTCTGTCCTGGGGCAGCGCCTTGACCCGGTGGAGGAGATAGGGGAGAGAAGGACGGTGGCTAAACTGTCATCTCTGCTGGAGTCCGAGTCCCACCCTATGCAGGACATACTGAACGCACTGAGGAGCTCATTTAGCAGCAGACTACATCATCCCAGGTGCACAACCGAGAGGTTTCGCAGGTCCTTCCTACCAACGGCTGTCAGACTGTACAACCTAAGCAGGGCTGCTCGCAGAAATAGCAAAAAAGACGTAACAAACTAATAGTTTTTTGAATGCAAAAGATGCAATAGACTTACACAATGGTCCCCTCCAGCATACAACTAGGAAAATATCGGTCGCTATGGAGGGTGAGAATATGTATGGGCACATAATCATACCATGTAGGATAACTAAGTAGACGGTTGTGCTGTTTCATCCCATCTAGCAACAATGCTCTGCACTGTGTGTGTTTATACAGTGGGGCAAAAAAGTATTTAGTCAGCCACCAATTGTGCAAGTTCTCCCACTTAAAAGATGAGAGAGGTCTCCAATTTTCGTCATAGGTATACCTCAACTATGAGAGACAAAATGAGGGAAAAAAAATCCAGAAAATCACACTGAAGGATTTTTAATGAATTAATTGGTAAATTCCTCGGTAAAATAAGTATTTGGTCACCTACAAACAAGCAAGATTTCTGGCTCTCACAGACCTGTAACTTCTTCTTTAACAGGCTCATCTGTCCTCCACTCGTTACCTGTATTAATGGCACCTGTTTGAACTCGTTATCAGTATAAAAGACACCTGTCCACAACCTCAAACAGTCAGACTCCAAACTCCACTATGGCCAAGACCAAAGAGCTGCTAAAGGACACCAGAAACAAAATTGTAGACCTGCACCAGGCTGGGAAGACTGAATCTGCAATAGGTCAGCAGCTTGGTGTGAAGAAATCAACTGTGGGAGCAATTATTAGAAAATGGAAGACATACAAGACCACTGATAATCTCCCTCGATCTGGGGATCCACGCAAGATCTCACCCCGTGAGGTCAAAATGATCACGAGAATGGTGAGCAAAAATCCCAGAACCAGACGGGGGGACCTGGTGAATGACCTGCAGAGAGCTGGGACCAAAGTAACAAAGGCTACATCAGTAACACACTACGCCGCCAGGGACTCAAATCCTGCAGTGCCAGACGTGTCCCCCTGCTTAAGCCAGTACATGTCCAGGCCCGTCTGAAGTTTGCTAGAAAGCATTTGGATGATCCAGAAGAGGATTGGGAGAATGTCATATGGTCAGATGAAACCAAAATAGAACTTTTTGGTAAAAACTCAACTTGTCGTGTTTGGAGGAGAAAGAACACCATACCTACTGTGAAGCATGGGGGTGAAAACATTATACTTTGGGGCTGTTTTTCTCCAAAGGGATGAGGATGACTGATCCATGTAAAGGAAAGAATGAATGGGGCCATGTATCGTGAGATTTTGAGTGAAAACCTCCTTCCATCAGCAAGGGCATTGAAGATGAAACGTGGCTGTGTCTTTCAGCATGACAATGATCCCAAACACACTGCCCGGGCAACGAAGGAGTGGCTTCGTAAGAAGCATTTCAAGGTCCTGGAGTGGCCTAGCCAGTCTCCAGTTCTCAACCCCATAGAAAATCTTTGGAGGGAGTTGAAAGTCCGTGTTGCCCAGCGACAGGCCCAAAACATCACTGCTCTAGAGGAGATCTGCATTGCCAAAACACCAGCAACAGTGTGTGAAAACCTTGTGAAGACTTACAGAAAACGTTTGACCTCTGTCATTGCCAACAAAGGGTATATAACAAAGTATTGACATGAACTTTTGTTCATGTCAATACTTCATGTTTTCATGTTTTCATGTTTCATGTTTTCATCTATATATTTATTCCATCTAGCTACAATGCTCTGCACTGTGTGTCTGTGTGTATATATATACGGTGGGGTAAAAAAGTATTTAGTCAGCCACCAATTGTGCAAGTTCTCCCATTTAAAAGATGAGAGAGGTCTCCAATTTTCAGCATAGGTATACTTCAACTATGAGAGACAAAATAAGAAAAAAAATCCAGAAAATCACATTGAAGGATTTTTAATGAATTAATTGGTAAATTCCTCGGTAAAATAAGTATTTGGTCAATAACAAAAGTTCATCTCAGTACTTTGTTATATACCCTTTGTTGGCAATGACAGAGGTCAAATGTTTTCTGTAAGTTTTCACAAGGTTTTCACACACTGTTGCTGGTATTTTGGCCCATTCCTCCATGCAGATCTCCTCTAGAGCAGTGATGTTTTGGGGCTGTCGCTGGGCAACATGGACTTTCAACTCCCTCCAAAGATTTTCTATGGGGTTGAGATCTGGAGACTGGCTAGGCCACTCCAGGACCTTGAAATGCTTCTTACGAAGCCACTCCTTCGTTGCCCGGGCGGTGTGTTTGGGATCATTGTCATGCTGAAAGACCCAGCCATGTTTCATCTTCAATGCCCTTGCTGGTGGAAGGAGGTTTTCACTCAAAATCTCACGATACATGGACCCATTCATGCTTTCCTTTACACGGATCAGTCGTCCTGGTCCCTTTGCAGAAAAACAGCCCCAAAGTATGATGTTTCCACCCCCATGCTTCACAGTAGGTATGGTGTTCTTTCTCCTCCAAACACGACAAGTTGAGTTTTTACCAAAAAGTTCTATTTTGGTTTCATCTGACCACATGACATTCTCCCAATCCTCTTCTGGATCATCCAAATGCTCTCTAGCAAACTTCAGACGGGCCTGGACATGTACTGGCTTAAGCAGGGGGACACGTCTGGCACTGCAGGATTTGAGTCCCTGGCGGCGTAGTGTGTTTCTGATGTAGCCTTTGTTACTTTGGTCCCAGCTGTCTGCAGGTCATTCACTAGGTCCCCCCATGTGCTTCTGGGATTTTTGCTCACCGTTCTCGTGATAATTTTGACCCCACGGGGTGAGATCTTGCGTGGAGCCCTAGATGGAGGGAGATTATCAGTGGTCTTGTATGTCTTCCATTTTCTAATAATTGCTCCCACAGTTGATTTCTTCACACCAAGCTGCTTACCTATTGCAGATTCAGTCTTCCCAGCCTGGTGCAGGTCTACAATTTTGTTTCTGGTGTCCTTTGACAGCTCTTTGGTCTTGGCCATTGTGGAGTTTGGAGTCTGACTGTTTGAGGTTGTGGACAGGTGTCTTTTATACTGATAACGAGTTCAAACAGGTGCCATTAATACAGGTAACGAGTGGAGGACAGAGGAGCCTCTTAAAGAAGAAGTTACAGGTCTGTGAGAGCCAGAAATCTTGCTTGTTTGTAGGTGACCAAATACTTATTTTACTGAGGAATTTACCAATTAATTCTTTAAAAATCCTTCAATGTGATTTTCTGGATTTTTTTTTTCTCATTTTGTCTCTCATAGTTGAGGTATACCTATGATGAAAATTGGAGACCTCTCTCATCTTTTAAGTGGGAGAACTTGCACAATTGGTGGCTGACTAAATACTTTTTTGCCCCACTGTATATATTTATAGTAATATGTACATATGTATATTAGCTGCTCTTGCTTGCTTGTTTTTTTTCTTGCCTTCTGATTGTTGCTCTGAGTGTTGCTATCCCTGTGCTGTTGCAATCCTGGAATTTCCCCGTTGTGGGACTAATAAAGGCTTATCTTATCTTATCTTTAAGAGGTGAACTGCCTCGTGGGGCTAGAATATTATACAGGTCTTCATTAAAAACGTCTGTCCTTCTCACCAGCTGTGATCATTTTCAGGTGGCACTGCTCCTCCATTTTTTTTCTTCAAAAATTCTGCCTCATCATCTCCAAAAATATCTGGTAAGTTTCTGTATTTTTTCAGTGACTATTCCTGTTGCTAATAGCCATATTTCCTCTCTCCGAATGCTATCACAGCTCATTTTCCCTCTTATTGCCTGCCTCAACTTCTTGTTTTCTTCTGAAAGTCTGAACCTTTCTGAAAACTGCTTTCACACTCTAAATGAGCCAGACCGAGACCACCTCTTTTTACCGGACCAAATTTCGACTCTTTGGTCCAGGGGAGGTTTCACACCTAAAATTCTGGTCCAAACCAAACTTCTTAGTCAGGTGCTGTGAGTAGAGGTGGCCATATCAGCAGCAGCTGTCTTGTGTCTTTGTGTTTTTATCTGCTTATTCTTGCATATAGTGTGTCTTTTTTCACCAGGTCTCGGCAGAAAGACTCAGATTAACGACTGGACCAAGTATTTTCTATTTTAGCCCCAGTCTCTTATTTTTTCTCTTCCTCGGGGCAATGGAGAACAACAGAGGTGGGGGCGAACGCATTGTTTACACACGCGACCAGCTGATCGTGATGAGGAGGTCAGTGCTGCTGCCCAGAGCAAAGCCCCTCACCCCGCATGAGCTCAGGAGGAAACGCCGTGAAAGAAGGGCTGGAACTAAAGTAAGGAGGAGGAGGAGGAAGCATAAACTGTCCATACCAATGTTCATCACTGGGAACGTGAGGTCGCTGCGAATCAAAGCAGATGAGCCAACAGCGCTGGTCAGGATGCAAAAGGAATATTGTGCGTGTAGCATCATGTGTTTTACAAAGATGTGGTTACACTCACAGATCCCGGATATCAACGTAGCGATACCTAGCTTTAAGACTATCTGGTGACACAGGGACGTTATAAGTAGCGGGGAAAAGAGGAGAGGAGGATTGGCACTTCTTGTGAATGAAAGGTGGTGTAATCCTGGACACATTTATGTTAAGGAAAAGCACTGCAGCCCGGACATTGAACTGCTGGCTGTGAGTATAAGACCCTACTATATGCCACGGGAATTTATGTGTGCCCTGGTAATTATCGTCTACGTCCCTCCATCAGCTGACGCAGCGGTGGTCAATGACGTCATCAGCTCCACTACTGCCACATTAGTTGAGAAGCACCATGACGCATTTATGGCCATCACAGGTGATTTTAATCATGTCTCACTGGGAAAAACATTACCAAACTTTCACCAGTTTATTGACTGTCCCACCAGAGAAAATAAAACACTGGCTCTACTGCATGCCGATGCAAGAGATGCATATAGTGCCACAGCTCTACCCCCCACTGGCAAATCAGATCACTGCATGGTTATGTTATCACCCAAGTACGTTCCCCTTGTGCAAAGGCAGCCTGCTTATACACGGACTGTGAGGAGGTGGACACAGGAGGCTGCTGATGCACTGCAGGACTGCTTTGAGATGACAGACTGGGACATATTCTGTAAACCACATGGGGTGGACATAGACAATATGACCGACTGCATCACAGAATATATCAGATTCTGTGAAGACACAACCATGCCAGCTCAGACCGTACACCGTTTCCCCAACAACAAACCATGGGTCACCAGTGACCTGAAAGCGCTTCTGAACAACAAGAAGAGAGCTTTTAGGTCTGGAGACAAGGAGAAACTGAGGAGACTGCAGCACAAACTGAGAGAGATGCTGAGGAGGTGAAGAGACAGTTACAGGAGGAAGTTGAGAGGATAAACTCAGGCAAAACAATACCAAGGATATGTGGACAGGAATGAAACAAATAACTGGTTGTAAGAGGACAGACAGGCATACATCTGGGAGCCTTGAGAGAGCTGATGAGCTGAATCTGTTTTTTAATAGGTTCAACTCACAATCTGTCCCCCCCACAACACAGCCAGACCTCCACACACCTCCCCCCCCACCCTCCTGTGCAGCACCCCTCTCCATCTCCCCCCCTCCCCTTCCTCTGTCAACCCCAGCCCGCCCCCCCCCCAATCACTATGACTACAGACCAGGTTGAGAAACAGCTGGAGAGACTCCGCCAGCGGAAGGATGCAGGCCCTGATGGCATCTCCGCCAGGATCCTGAGGACCTGTGCCAACCAGCTAGCTTCAGTACTGAAACACCTGTACAACCTAAGCCTGAGTCTGGAGAGAGTACTGATGCTGTGGAAGACGTCCTGCCTGGTTCCTGTCCCCAAGAAGTCATCTCCATCTGACCTGAATGACTATCGACCAGTTGCCCTCACATCTCATGTGATGAAGGTCCTGGAGAGACGGATCTTAGCCCACCTGAGGCTGCAGGTGAAGATGTGGCTGGACCCTCTGCAGTTTGCATATCAGCCCCATTCAGGAGTTGAAGACGCTGTCATCTACCTACTGCAATGAGCCCATCTGCACCTGGATGGCGGAGGAGACACTGCGAATCACATTCTTTGATTTCTCCAGTGCCTTTAACACCATCCAGTCACTGCTGCTGGGTGAGAAGCTGCGGGTGATGGGGGTCAACACCTCTGTGATCTCCTGGATTACTGACTACCTGACAGGCAGACCACAGTTTGACCAGCTGGGCAGTGGCTTGTCTGACGTGGTGGTTAGTGATACGGGAGCTCCACAGGGGACTGTGTTCTCTCCTTTTCTCTTCACCTTATACACCACTGACTTTCAGCACAACACCGAGTCATGCCACCTGCAGAAATTCTCTGATGCCTCAGCTGTTGTTGGGTGTATGGGGGGGGGGAGGGGGAGTACAGGGCACTGGTAGACAGATTTGTGGAGTGGACAGAGCAGAATCACCTGAGGCTGAACGTCAGCAAGACCAGAGAGATGGTGACTGACTTCAGGAAGAAGAGGACGCCTTCTCAGCCATTGCAGATTAGGGTGGAGGATGTGGAAGTGGTTCAATTCAATTCAATTCACTTATATAGTGCCATTTCACAACAACAGTCATCTCATAGCACTTTCAACTGTAGGGGAAACCCCCACAACTGGTTGAGGATTACAAATACCTGGGTGTCAGGATCAGCAATGGGCCAGACTGGAGATCCAACACCAATGCTGCGCACAAGAAGGGGATGAGCAGACTCTACTTCCTGAGGAAACTGAGATCCTTCAACGTGTGCAACAGGATGCTGGAGATTTTCTACCAGACCACTGTCACCAGCGCCATCTTCTTTGCTGCTGTCTGTTGGGGTAGCAGTATCAGAGCCAGAGACACCAACAGACTTGACAAGATTATCAAGAAGGCTGGCTCTGTAATTGGTCTCAGGCCGGAGACCTTTAAGACTGTGGGGGAGAGAAGGACACTAAATAAACTCTGATCCATCATGGACGGTCCGGATCACCCCCTCCACCACACACCGGACAGACACACTAGAGACTACTACAGCTTTGCTGCCAAATGGCCAGGTACAGGAAATCTTTCCTTCCACATGCCATTTCACTGTACAATAGCTCACTCTGATGTTGAATTCTGGTCATACGTAACTATGCTGCCATACTGCACCTTACAGTCTAACTGGTACCTCACATCTCACTCTGCACCTGATAGTCCTGCATTGTGCAGCGGGTATGATTCATGTATCTATATGTGTCACCATCTATTCATCTATGATGTAGATAAGCTTTTTCAGTAGTTTTACTTTCCATGAGTAATCCCTTTGTCTATTATGCTGTGTGTGTTTCTGTCGTTTTGGTCGTCTACTGTCATGCTGCTGTTACACTGCAATTTCCCAGTTTGGGATCAATAAAGTACATCTATCTATCTATCTATCTATCTATCTATCTATCAATCTATCTATCTATCTATAACTGAAAAGACTGACAGTCTGGTCCAAACAGGTTTGATGTGAAAGCATCCTTACACTTTTTCTTGTAAATTTGTGACTTATTTCTTGTACTGTAAAATTGAGTACAATTTTAAATAAATACAATTAATTTAAATAAATACAGTACTGTACTGTAATTTAAATAAATACATTTATTTACATTTATTTATTTATTTAAATACTGTAATTTAAATAAATACAGTACAGAACTTCTTATGGAAAATGTGCAACTTTTTTCTTGCAAATTTGTATCTTTTTTCCTCCCAAATGCACAACTTTTGTTTAAAAAACTGCTTTTTTTAACATGAATTTTAACTTATGGCAGCATTCAACCAGGTTTCCCTGGAACGTTCAGGTTGTTGTGGGAGATTGTCTAATTTCCCTTCTTCGTTGGTCCAAAAAATTGCAAATAATATGCCCCATGTACAACTTATTTGCAATTTTTTGGACCCATTAAGAAGTGAAATTAGACAACCTCAAACAGAAAACGGAATATTCCAGGGAACCATGAAGGACTTATGATACATATATCAGTTTTTTTAACATGCATTTTTTTTTCCTTTTTTCCCTCTCAAATTTACATCCCTTTTCCTGTGAGCTTCCAGACTTTTCGGTGCATTTACCATCTGTGGTGAGCCAGTTGTTCTGAAGGTTGAGCGTCTCCAGCTGATACAGATGAGACAGATGCTCCACGGTTATCTCCTCGATCTTGTTGTTCTGTCAGCAGGATAAGTAACAAAAGCCACTGTGAGCCCTGGTAATCTAAAACACGCTTGATAATTACGCCTGCTAATTAAAGTTCACGTGTGCTGATGGATGACCTGCAGTGAGAGCTGGCGAGTTGTATTGGACAGACTGGCGGGGAACTCTGCTAGGTTGACCCCGCCGCAGTTCACCATCCCGTCCTCCGTGCAGCCGCAGTTCTCAGGACATTCGGTCAGCTCGGGTTTTGCTGCCACCGTCTCGTTTACGGCTTCTTCTTCTTCCTCCTCCTCTGGGTCTGCAGGGATCTGGCAGCGCACCAACACCCAGGCCAGCAGCAGCACGGTCAGGGCCCGCAGGAGGGAATGTCTGGGAAAGGCCATGTCCGCTGCTGCACGGGAACACGACAGAAAAGTTAGAAACTACCAGAATGCTTAGTAAGGTAGTTAAAGATAAGGTAGGCAACACGTTTGGGGTAAAAACAAGTATACAGAAGGTACAAATGCTTCCTCACTGCAGCAGTACCCTTTAAGGGTGGCGAGCACTGTGTCTCCCAGCCTGTTCCAGGTGAGAGGCAGCAGAGTTACTGGGGACAGATCACCAGGGCCAGTAGAGAGACAGCCTATGGCTAAAGTCTGATTAAATCCTCTTAAGTTCCAACCAAGCAGTTTGACCGGACAACATGGATTCCAGGAGCTACTGAGCCACCAAAGTGGTGGCCTAGTTGGTAGAGCATCCGCCCCACAACCGGGAGGTCGTGGGTTCAAGCCCCGGCCGGGGTCATACCAAACACCATATAAAAATGGTATTTCCCGCCTTCTAGCTCGGTGTTCAGCATAATAAAATGGGGGAAGGAAAAGTTGTTTGTGGCGGCACCTTCCATGACAGCAGTCCCTCTGATTCTAGATGTGATTAACATTGTAGATAGGAGAAATGTAATTTTGTTCTACTGTACATGATTGGCTGTATGGATTGAATGACAATAAAGTTGGCTTCTTGTTCTTCTACTGTATTCCCCCGATAACCGCACTTGGACCGCGTATCACTCCATGGTGAAGTGCTATTTGAGAAGAGACAGACTTCCAAAGCCAGAAATTGTTCTTGCGTTTTGTATGTATTCATGCTAAGAGTTAGCCAGATTAACCGCATTACTTCACTTTCAAATTTAATAACCCCAGAGTTTAAATTTAAAACCACAGTGTTTCCCTTAAATCCTCAACAAAATGTTTGCTGAAGACTCTCTACTTTATCTGAATAGGACTTTAAAGTTGCATTCAGACCAAACGCGAAAGCGCTAATTTTTCGATTACATGTAAACATGCAAACAGACATGAATTCACCATCTGAGCGAGTTGCAGATGGGCAGAGCTGCCTTTATAGGCTCTGCAGCAACCCCAACAGCAGACAGATGTCTGCTTTATGTCTGCCCAATGTACAGAGTTTGCAGCCAATGTCTTGCCAATGTGCAAATGACCTCTATAAGATGTATTCCTGATGCAAACTTGCTGACATTGGCCCACGTATGTGCTGTTGGGATGTGTTCTACCTGCTGTGGAAATCCCCAAAACACCATCATGTTTAGGTTTATATTATCCAACGGGGATCACACCTGGAAAAATTATCCCTACCTTCAAAACTTCACCTGGATGATGGTTACTTACACTGCTAGCCTACTAGCCCTCTTTAGCACATCAGTGGCAGGAGTCCATTGGTGGGTAACTCCGACACTCCGATTCACATGCAGAGCTCCTGGCCCATCTGTCTGCAGGTGAGTGGCAGTCTCATTTTCAAATTAGCTTACTCTCCAGTTTTGACACTTTAACACCAGCTGATTACTAGCTAGCACTACCAAATCCCTCAAATGAGCAAATGTCCAAATTCGCACGTTTTCCACACGTTTACATGTACATTAACTTTACAAGTATTTGCGTCGCGCTTTCGTGTTTGGTCTGAATGCACCTGAAGAAGGCAGTGAAGAGAAACACAAGCAGAGATATCTGCCGGGTGCTAGCAAGATAGCCAGCTAACAGCTCACTTTTAGAATTGATTACCGCAGAGTTTAGATTGAAACATCACAGCATACAGAAGCCTCACAATGTAATGTATGTTTCTGACTCTACTTCATCTGAAGATGTTAATAAGAAGACTGTGAAGTGAATGTATGACACCAAAATGGAGATATCTACTGGGTGCTAGCCAACAACTCAGCCTCTGCTCAGGACCTTCATACTGTGAGGTGACAGTGCTAACCACTACACCTCCCCCCACAGCACACATACCTCTGCCTTACATCTGCCCAGTGTACAAAGTTTACATGGAGAAAACATCTTATAGAGGTCATTTGTACATTGGCAAGACTTTGGCTAGATATCTATCCAATGTACAAACAACCTCTATAAGATATATTCCCCATGCAAACTTGCTGACATTGGCCCAACTTATGTGTGCTGTTGGGAGTCCATGCTGCCCTGTCTGTACCGCAACCTTGTTAAAAGTATAGGTATACCCATGGCAGTCCGCAGTGGATTTGGACCTTTAAGGAGTTTGTATTTTATTGGGTACTTTAGGGAAAAATAAACCTGTAAATACAGAAATAAAAGCCCCGTTCCTCTGCATGTTTAACCTTTCAGCACACACTACTGCACATCCACGGGGATCCTTTGTTTTGTTCCAACTTTAACAGCTTTTTGTAATTTGCGACTGGAGACCTTGACCACTTCAGACGTCCTTTAGTGTAGATTTTATGAATCAACAGAGAACAAAGAATGTGAGAAAATGGCACAAAATATAAATGGAGAATTTCTGCTGAGACAGAAATATCACAAAATAAAAGCAGCTTTGGTGACATTTGGGACAAAGATTTTACCAGCTGCAAAATGAACTCAGAAAGTCAGAGCAGCCACAGCATTCCTGATTGGAGTCGGCGACACCCACGTTAACAGCATTTAAGAGCTCGAGGCTAACAGGAAGTTAACTTAGGAGATGATAACTCCCCATCAGCTGGTCAACTTTGATAACATTGGCAAAAAGTTTGGAATTACTGTCAGTTCACAGGTACTCAGAAAGTTCTTGTGGTGGGAACATGGAAAGGCCTCAAAGTATGTACGGCCATTGTACTACAAAGATTCCAGTACTTTGGGAGACAAGGTTTATGTCGTCAGCATGTTCATTGTAAGAACGTCTGTGCATACTCACAGGAAATTAATTTAGAAGATGACTGTCCCACCTCATTATTGTCTCAGGTAAGATGTGTTTCAGGGAGTTTTCACACCTGAAAGTCCGAAACAAGGTGCAGAGCAAGGTTTCATGTTTTTGTTACACCATCTACATTTGGTCCTGTTGGGTTTGGTTTCACACTGCTCCTTGTTCAAGTGAATTAACAATTGTATGATGCATCTACGTCTTGCCATGACCATGTTTATGTTGTTAACAAACATGCTACTCACCCTCATATTAGTCAGTGAACTAGTTTAGGGAGGCTAGAATACTATCCAGGTCTTCATTAAAAAGGATGTTTATCCTCATCAGCCGTGACAATCTTCAGCTACTGTTGCTCATCCAATCTTTAATACACTCTGTTGCATTGTCTCCAAAAATGTCTGGTAAGTTTTTAATTTTTAGGATTTTTTTTTTTTTTGGTGGGGGGAGTATCAAATGAGACAAATTTCAATTAAGAACACAGATTTCCTCCTCTCCCTGAGTGTACCACCACTCATTTTCCCTCTTTTTGCCTGCCATAACATCCTGTGTTTGGGCCAAAAGTCTGGATCGAACTGAAAAGCCTGAAAGGCTGGACCAAACGAGTTAGGTGTGAAAGCCTCTTTAGTTCCTCAAATGTTGTTTGTTCAGTGAAGCCTCATAAATGTGGCTCTAGACTAGATCATACAAAGCTGGACAGGCCTTCATTTTACTCCAACCTTTAGTATTTCCTTGTAATTTTGGCTGTCATATGTCTTACTTTGCATTTTTTCCAGAGAGTGAGATTTTTACAGGACCTGGAACACCTGGACTGACGTCTTCACTCAGAGTTAAAACTCCCCATTAAAAGGACAACTTAGCTGACCTATTTTGGGTTTCCTAATTAGTTTTCCTACTAGTAAGTGCCAGCAGCTGACTGTGACATTTTTCATGAGTGGAAGATAGACATCTGTCCAAGAAAACTACTCATGCATTTATGGAAGGAAGGTTGAGTCTGGGTCATTGATTTTTTTGTCATTAATCATAACCTTGGTCGTGATTGGACATTTTTCAGCTCTTAAAGAGCAACATTTCTGCATTTTCTGGTTTCCCCTTTATTCTAGTGTGTTCTGTAGGATTCATTTGACATTCTATGGTAGGGCTGTGCGATATGACAATATATGTATATCGGATGACCAAATAAAAATGTCTATTGTTTCATAGAATATTGTTTATATTAGGGCTGTGCGATATGACAAAAATTTCATATCACAATATAAGTAATCCTATATCACGATAACAGTTTCCAGTGTCTCACAGAACTGAGTACACCCCTCACATTTTTGTAAATATTTCATTACATCTTTTCATGGGACAACACTAGTCGCCCCTGTGAGTCCCCTCCTGTATACTTGGGCCCCCTTACTCCTTATGTTAAATCCACAGCTAGGAACCTTGGTTTTATCATAGACAATGATTTTAAATTAGACACGCAGATTTGTTCTGTGGTAAAATCCAGCTTCTTTCATCTAAGGCGTTTAGCAAAAGTAAAACCCATTCTCTCTAGACCACACCTGGAAACAGTAATCCATGCTTTTATTTCATCTCGGCTGGATTACTGTAACGCACTTTACGCCGGTGTCAGCCAGTCATCTCTTTCCCATCTGCAGCTGGTTCAAAACGCCGCTGCTCGTCTTTTAACAGGTACACGTGGAAGAGATCACATCACACCCATCTTAGCTTCACTCCACTGGCTGCCCGTGTATTTTAGAGTTCATTTTAAAATTCTTTTATTTGTTATTAAATCCTTGAACGGTCTTGCTCCGCCTTACCTCTCTGAGCTTCTGCATCCCTACGCTCCCACCCGGTCCCTTAGGTCAGCTGAACAGCTGCTTTTGGAGGTGCCAAAGGCGAGGCGCAAGCTCACACAGAGAGGCACAGAGCCTTTTCGATCATGGCCCCCAGATTATGGAATGATTTACCCCTGGACATCAGACAAGCACCTTCACTGTCCATTTTTAAAACACGTCTTAAAACATACTTTTACTCCCTGGCCTTCGACCCAGTATGAGACATTGATTTTATTGAATGAAATGGATTTTATTTTATTTATGATTTTTTTTTTTTTTACTGTGGTTCTTGTGTTAGCGCCCTTTGTGTTAGTGCCCTGCTTTTATGTTCTCTTGCTGTACAGCACTTTGTGTAGCGAGTGGTGCTTTTAAAGTGCTTTATAAATAAAGCTGATTGATTGATTGATTGAACACTGAAGATATGACACTTTGATACAATGTAGTCAGTGCACAGCTTGTATAACAGTGTAAATTTGCTGTCCCCTCAAAATAACTCAACACATAGCCATTAATGTCTAAACCGCTGGCAACAAAAGTGAGTACATCCCTAAGTGAAAATGTCCAGATTGTGCCCATTGAGCCATTTTCCCTCCCCAGTGTCATGTGACTCATTAGTGTTACAAGGTCTCAGGTGTGAATGGGGAGCAGGTGTGCTAAATTTGGTGTTATCGCTCTCACACTCTCTCATACTGGTCACTGGGAGTTCAACATGGCACCTCATGGCAAAGAACTCTCTGAGGATCTGAAAAAAGAATTCATCTCAACATACAGCCATTAATGTCTAAACTGCTGGCAACAAAAGTGAGTATACCCCTAGTGAAAATGTCCAAATTGTGTCCCAAGTGTCAATATTTTGTGTGGCCACCATTATTTTCCAGCACTGTTTTAACTCTCTTGCTCACGGAGTTCACTAGAGCTTCACAGGTTGCTACTGGAATCCTCTTCCACTCCTCCATGATGACATCATGGTGTTAGAGACCTTGCACTCCTCCACCTTCCGTTTGAGGATGCCCCACAGATGCTCAATAGGGTTTAGGCCTGGAGACATGCTTGGCCGGTCCATCACCTTTACCCTCAGTTTCTTTAGCAAGACAGTGGTCATCTTGGAGGTGTGTTTGGGGTCATTATCATGTTGGAATACTGCTCTGCCGCCCAGTTTCCAAAGGGAGGGGATCATGCTCTGCTTCAGTATATCACAGTATATGTTGGCATTCATGGTTCCCTCAATGAACTGCAGCTCCCCAGTGCCGGCAGCACTCATTCAGCCCCAAACCATGACACTCCCACCACCATACTTGACTGTAGGCAAGACACACTTGTCTTTGTACTCCTCATGTGGTTGCTGCCACACACGCTTGACACCATCTGAATCAAATAAGTTTATCTTGGTCTCATCAGACCACAGGACATGGTTCCAGTAATCCATGTCCTTAGTCTGCTTGTCTTCAGCAAGCTGTTTGCAGGCTTTTTTGTGCATCATCTTTAAAAGGGGCTTCCTTCTGGGATGACAGCCATGCAGACCAATTTGATGCAGTGTGCGGCATATGGTCTGAGCACTGACAGGCGGACCCCCCACCCCTTCAACCTCTGCAACAATGCTGGCAGCACTCATACATCTATTTTCAAAAGACAACCTCTGGATATGACACTGAGCACGTGCACTCAACTTCTTTGGTCGAACATGGTAAGGCTTGTTCTGAGTGGAATCTGTCCTGTTAAACCGCTGTATGGTCTTGGCCACCGTGTTGCTGCTCAATTTCAGGGTGTTGACAATCTTCTTATAGCCTTGGCCATCTTTATGTAGAGCAACAATTCTTTTTTTCAGATCCTCAGAGAATTCTTTGCCATGAGGTGCCATGCTGAACTTCCAGTGACCAGTATGAGAGAGTGTGAGAGCGATAACACCAAATTTAAAGGTGACGGACAGACGAAAAATCAATGTAAATAAATCATATCTCAAATATTTGTCTGAGATGAGTTAATTTGAACCACACATGTTTTTTTCTCAACGAATTTCGCATAAGGTGCCAATTCGCTGTTGTGAACGCTGTTGTGGAGATCTGGCTGACCCAGCCAAATTATCACAGCCTAAAATGGCCACTGTCTGTGTGACGTCATTTCGGTGAGACAGACGCACACGGTCGCGGCCATTATTGTGAATGTTTACGTTTAAAATCGGCGATTACGGATATTTATCAGAATACTAGTGGATTACAAATAGATTATTTAGTAACATTAGGATTTCAGGAATCAAATTAATTATGGTTTGTCGTTGTGTTGTGTACGGGTGCGACGGTATACCAGCGGAGCATGCTGTGAGTGTTTTTGAATTTCCACTCCCTGTGAAAATCAGAACTGCCTGGGTGAAATTCGTCAAGAAAACGCGAAAAAATTGGACTGATGTTGGTAAAACACCGTACATGTGCAGTAGACATTTCGTGGACAGCGATTTTAAGAATAAGATGCAAGTTGAAATGAAATTTGCAAAAAGATTGCTGATTAAAAAAACGGCTGTTCCAACTATATATCCGTCCATTTCCAAGTCTGACTCTGAGAAACGGGTCAGTGACAGTGGCGTGAAAAGCAAGGGTGATGTACCTATGCGATCAGCTTTCAGAAAAAGAGAAGTAAACCGGGTAAGTTTTTTATTTTTAATATTCACTGCAAATGTTTACTAAACTTTTTAAAGGCCTCGGACAGTGAAATTTTTTTATTGAACCAATCAACTGATTGTATGAAAATATTCCATTCTGCCCATTCCCCTGATTTAATATGTGTCACCAGCCTCCATAAATGAATGCCTCACCAACTTATCAAATATTAGCATATTATGGTATTCCTAATAATCAAATATGAAATATTCAGTGCTGTATAGGGAGGTGGTTGTGCCTGTTTGATCAATTTATATTTCTATGTATGTAATAAAATTTCAGACCTCTGGGATAAAATTATGATGATCTACTTTTTTTTCAGATTTTATCAACTTTCATTCAACCGTCAAATAGTGTTGATGTTTCTGACCAAGCAGAGGAAGCTGATGAACAGGACTTAGGTGTAAATCCAATGTCTGATCCACTAGAACAACATGTCCAACCTACAATAATTCCAGCCCAGCCAATACCAGATCCTCTTCTGCAAACCCCCAATCCACATCTCAAAGCCGAACCATCACAGCAGCCCAAGTACAAAGATGTGAGCACAACATACGATCCCCCAACTCCTGAGAGACTGCAACCTACCACAAAAAACAGTTCGACACAAACCAGGAAGTTTATTGTCCGAACAGAAAAAAAAATGGTAAAACGTGAGTATCATTGATTTTAAATTAACAATTTTTGGACAATTATTATTCCTGGTAACTATCAAAATACCTTGTTCACCCTAATACATGGTTTCACTTATTGATCTCCGGGGTCACACTCTCAGACCGATCCGAAGATCACAGAATGGGACCCAAGTCAACCGAGCAGATGTGATACGTGCCGTAGATCAATGCCAACCACAGGGCCTCGCACATCGACACCAAGGAAGGCAAAGAGGAAGTTTGAGGAGGTTGACACGGATGATATTGAATCTCTTTCGTGTTACGCCTCTAAAAATGACCCACATGATGTTACATACCATCCAAGTTTTATGGATGTCTCAGACGAAAGGTATGATTCAAAGTAATGAAAAATTTCATGTAATAAAATAAAATTGGAATATTGTAATGTTTTATAATACTAAAATTGAAGTGAATCATGTAATCATGCTATGGAATTCTATTCAATTTAAAATCTATATACACTGATTTTTTCAAACTTTGCAGTTTCAACAAAACGGAGTCCCATAACCACCACGAGGAGGAAAAATACATAGTTTACAAAAGTTGCCTCTGGAAATTATTCAACAATTGTCCTCATTGCAGTCATCCATGTGAGGTAACAAGTCACACTAAAGGCTCTCTGTTGGTGATCAAACAACGTTGTCCACATTGTGTTGAGGATCGATCCTGGCACAGCCAGCCGAAGCCACCCACAAGGTGAGGCGATGCAATATATCACCAAAAACATGAAATGCAATTATAATAACAATGCCATTTACATAGAGTTTCTGCTGATAGATCACTTATATGTCCAAAAATGAATCATTGTGACAATATTCTAATTACAGACTTTGCTTAGCTGCAATGCACTATAATGAAAATGCAGGCTGCAAGCAGGCCAAGAATCGTGACGGTGAGCTGGTATTCATCATCAGGTACCCAAAATTCAAGAACGGCGGATAAACACTGCAAGCAAAGAAAGTTCATCCAACTTTCGGTGAGTATACGAAATATTAGAATTATTTTCTAGGCTTGTATACATTTACAGTGGGTGGAGGGTTGGTCTTCACTTTCACATTTCATCTCTTTCCTCAAACTTTGTTAATTTGGGGCAAATTTTTATTTCATACTCTAGTCAAATGGATGTCTAATTTTTATTGAATTTTTTTGTTTTTTCAGAATATGTGGATGATCTGATGAATACTCTGTTCCAAAAAACCTTGGTTGATCCAACCCACTTATGTGAGGAGTGGAAAGATGTACAAGCCAGAGTTCCCCCCACATTGAGTTCCACTTTTCAGCGTCCCATCAAAGCTGATGCTGTTGAGCAACATGTATCTAGGTTTTTAAAATCAAAAATGTAAAAGTAGAATACCTTTCCAATTACAAATGAAATTTCAGCTTTCAATTTTTAGAGAAGCAACATATTTTCTAAGAAAAACAAATATAATCCAAACATTGTAAGATAAATGTGCTTTAAAAAAGTGGAACCCTAATTTTATACCATATAATGGTAGAAAAATTATTCAAATGTATATGACATGCGAATTAGATGAATGCTGAAATATGAGAATTATAACATTGACATGAATATTAATAAACTCAATACATGATTTTAGAAAACTTTATTTTAATACAATTGTTCACAAATCTAATCTGGGTAGGCAAAATCCCTTGTATTGATCTGATGGGAATGTTTCTCTGATGAGGGTCACAGAACAGGCAGGTAACATCACCCTCACTTCTTTCCCAAGAAATCCCCAACACCACCGGACCAGCTGCCTGTATGCTATGAATCTGTATCGCCTGAAAAATATGGGGTCGGCATTGATTATTCCGTTTGCATTGATTACTGAATTTATTGAATGATTTTTTCATAATTCATCTTGAAAATGAAATCACATGAATAAATATTGTTTAAAAACTCACTCGTGTTGACTTGCGTCATGATCTCCATATTGCTGTCTGTAGGCCAGATAAGCTGTCTGTAAAACCCAGATGTCCAGACAGACAGAACCAAAACCGGGGTGAGCAGTGATACACTTTGGTAGATTGTCATCGGTGTATCCACAGCCCCTCAGTTCTTCTATTTTCTCCTTGACCTTCATTATCTCCTGGCAGCGCCGACATTCACTTGAGGTTGGCATAGCCTGACATTTCTCACAAGTGCACCTGTGCAAAATAAAGGTATAATTAGATCCATAGAATAAACTAATGACTCGTTGGAGTGCTACATAAATTGGTCTATGAAGTTTGATTAGAAAACATTAAAAACATGTAAAAAATTTTCACCCGAAAGAAAATTTATAGTAAAACATTAATGTGAATTTCAGATCCCAATCCCAATACTTTGCCATTGTTGTGCATGTGTTCTGTAGGGCCTACAGAACACATGCACAACAATGGCAAAGTATTTGCATTTCTTGTACCAATTAAGAAGTGAAATTAGATAATTTCCCACAAAAACCTGAACGTACCAGGGCACACTGGTTGAAAAAAACTCACATAGATTATCCATTTATTTCGGATGAAAATGATTCTAAATGTTTGTAATGTTTCTAAGTCGCCAAATCGGGCAGAGAGTGACTAATTGGTAATTTTAGTTTGAAAATTAAGTGTGTGACCATGCATGTCGCCAAAAAAAAATATTTCTAAGCGTAGTTTACCAAGACAAATCTTGAAGCCGATCCTGGTCAACGTGGTCTGTTCCCATCGCCGTTTCTTCTTCATCCTCTCCCTCTGGCTCGAACAAATAAGGCTGAATACCCCTCTCAGCACCACCCAAAACTACTTCATCATCAGATTCTCCGTTGTCAATGTCATCATTTATATTGTGGTCGTCAAAGTCGAGAAAGTAATCGCTGTCGGAATCACTTTGCTCTCGTTCAGACATTTTCTCGGCCAAACCGAAATGACGTCACGACTGCCCGCACCTATCGGGAGATGGCGGTACTGCAGCATCACTGAGTGAAAAATGGGCTATGACCAAATATTGTCATTTATGGAGGATGGTGACACATATTAAATCAGGGGAATGGGCTGAATGTAATATTTTCATACAATCATTTGATTGGTTCAATAAAAAAATGTCACTGTCCGTTACCTTTAACACACCTGCTCCCCATTCACACCTGAGACCTTGTAACACTAACAAGTCACATGACACCGGGGAGAGAAAATGGCTAATTGGGCACAATTTGGACATTTTCACTTAGGGGTGTACTCAATTTTGTTGCCAGCGGTTTAGACATTAATGGCTATGTGTTGAGTTGTTTTGAGGGGACAGCAAATTTACACTGTTATACAAGCTGTACACTGACTACATTTTTTTCAAAGTGGCATATCTTCAGTGTTGTCCCATGAAAAGATATAATAAAATATTTACAAAAATGTGAGGGGTGTACTCACTTTCGTGAGATACTGTATATCACAGTGTGAAGGAATGAAGAGACGAGACACGAGAGTTGCCAGTTCTGATCTTTACTCAACTAACATAAAACAGAATGACATCTGGTGCCAAGGCGCATACATATATTCCCAATCTCTCCTCCCCTCTCCCCAAGTCCCTGGGTGTGAATGAAGCCTCTGGACACAGCCCATGGTGTAGCACCCATCATTGACAAGTTACCTTATAGTCTTCCAGAGAAGTGGATGGCTCAAGGTTCCCAATAAAAGGTTGAACATCATGTTGTTTTTCCTCCTTTTTTCTGTGACTTTGCCTGCAGAGTTGGACACCAATAACCCAAGTTTTACTCTTTCATCAGGGAACCAAAGTTCACCAAAACTGGAGCAGCTGGTGAAGAGACAATCAAAGAGTTCAGTTTACACCCACAAGACAGAGGTCTTGCCAGATACTGCAAGTGGGACAAGCAGTTCAAGTAGTCTTGATGACCTTGGAAAACATCAACAAGACATGCCCACTTCATAAGAAACCACATCCTCTCAGTTGCTGCAGAGGTTTCAGCAGCAAACCCCTAGAGGAGTGTAAGACCTTCTTAAAGGAAAAGAGCATATGCTTCAGATGTTGTGCTGCAACCACTCATCTGGCAAAAAACTGCAAGGCAGCTATCAAATGTGACAGTGACGCTCACATTGCAGCCCTTCATCCAGGACCACTCACTCCCTTTATCCTCAACTGAGCATGGCGGGGAGGGAGAAACCAAAGCACCCCAGCCTGCTGTTACTTCTAAGCACACTGAAGTTTGTGGGGATGACAGAAATTCAAGGTTTTGCTCCAAAATCTGCCAAGCCAAGGTTTACTCAGATGGCTGCCCAGAGAAAGCGTTCAAGCTCTATGTGATCCTAGATGACCAGAGCAATCGTTCTCTCACCATAACTGAGTTCTTTGACCTGTTGAATGTCAAGAGAGAAAGCTCAGCATACACCTTGCGTACCTGTGCTGGTGTTACAGAGGCCACAGAGAGAAGAGCTACGGGTTTCATCATGGAGTCCTTAGAGGGAACAACACGGGTGAAACTGCCCACTCTGATTGAGCGCAACAACGTGCCAGATGACTGAGCCGAAATACCGGCCCTGAGGCAGCGCAGTGGCATGCTCACCTCAAGCCCATTGCTCATCACATTCCTCCACTGGACCCAGATGCTCAGATTCTTCTTCTCCTGGGTTATGACATCCTACAACTCCACAAGGTACGGGAGCAATGGAATGGACCCAACAACATTCCCTGTGCACAGAAACTCAGTCTAGGTTGGGTCATGATAGGAGACATCTGCCTGGGATCAGTGCATAAGTCTGCAGCTGTAAGTATTTACCACACCCATGTATTTGACAATGGACGCTCATCCCTCCTTCCTCCATGCCCCAACAAGTTGTGTCAACAAGAAGCTCAGCATCAGACCACAACCTGAGGTTTCTCTTGCAATTGACTCCCTCATCATCAACACCTGTGCTGTAGGAACCAAAATCTTTGAAACGTCAGTGGATGATAACAAAGTTGGGCTATCAATTGAAGACAGACAATTCTTGGAAATCATGGACAGAGAGATGGTCATGGATGACAGCAACAGTTGGATGGCACCACTCCCATTCAAACGTCATGCCGGTGACTCCCCAACAATAAAGACCAGGCTTTAACACGATTATTTCCCTTCTATGCACACTGGAGAAAAAGCCTGAGATAAAGACACACTTTGTGACCTTCATGAAGAAGATTCTTGGTTGTGACCATGTTGAAGTGGCACCTCCACTGCAAGAAGGTCAGAAGTGTTGGTATTTACCCATCTTCGGGGTATACCATCCACAGAAGCCGGGTGAGATTAGAATTGTCTTCGACTCCAGTGCATAAAAGCAAGGCATCTCTGAATGATGTTCTTCTTTCTGATCCAGACTTAAACAATAATCTACTCGGGGTTCTGCAGCGCTTTAGATAGGAGCTGCTGGATGTAACTGTAGACATAGAACAGATATTCCACAGTATAATTGTGAGGGAGGACAATTAACCTCTTGCACTCCAGGATACCGCGGGCAGTCACGTCTCTGCGTCCTAGTGCGCACTGAAAAAAAAAAGCTGCATTTCCGTTCTTCCACTACAGACACAGCCGCGAACAGAAAGCCAAAGGAGTGCTTTGATTGGTTTAGATTTGATTGACCTCTCATTCGACTAATAAGAGCCTTGAATTGGGTTTCTGAAACCTTGAAGAACCAATGACTGAAAACCTAGCAAGAAGGACCTGCCTACCAACGGCTGCGAATACATCGAGCCAATTGAAGCAGAGAAGTTCGACGATTGAAAGCGTGCGTCCCGTGCGTAAAATCTGTTTTGTGTAAGCCCCTGTGTGTAACGGTAGCGTTCGCCAGTCTTTTTATTACTACTGTTCTTATTTGTTTTGAAAAATCGTTCGCCAAAACCGCAATCATGGAAGCGCAAAACCACAATAATGGAATCATGGTTTGACCGGGTCACGTGACCAGAACCACGAGTCGTAACAAGCGGACCAGCGTCATGTTCATCTGACAATGAGGAACAGATGTTTGCCAGCGACACTGCTGTTGTGGACAGGTAAGTGTTATAAGCTAAATTATTCTTTATCACTGAAAATAGTACTCAAAATGACTTTTGACCGACTTTTGACCGATCGGTAAATTACAACTGTGCGTGATTGCCACATGACAGACCACGGCGCACGGACCGGACCGTGCGCCACGCTCCTTCTGTAGCGGGGGGGAGGCGGTTGTTATCCTCTACATTGCAGATATTTTAGTATAATTTTTATTGCACTGTAGGTTATTTTTTCTTGTAAAAAAAAAAAAGCCACACATTTTTTACGTGGCATGCTTCTTTGTGTGTGGGGGGCTTGTTTGTTCATTCATTCATTCATGAATGAATAAACAACCCCCCCACACACACACACACAGCCCTGAGTGTCACCTTTCATTAGAGCCCAAGATCAAGCTTCTATATTGAATCATTCAAAAGTTACAGACGTTTTTCCAAACTGTGCCTGTGTGCTTCACTTGAAGACAAACAAAGTTTAACCCCTTGCACTCAGGTCAATTTCCCTAAAAATGCCTAAAAATAACATACCCAAAGTAAATCAAAAGCTGTTCTTCAACCCTTTGCAGCATCTTCATGGGGTTGGTCTCATTTAAAAGAAAACACTTTGAATTTTTTGGCAAAACAGTCATAATCTCTCTAAGTGCTCCTGCCACTGAGTAACAGTCATCTAAACATACTGAACTTGAATTGTGTTCTCACAGCGGTAGACAAAAAGTTGACATGAGAGCGTGGGGTTGCCAGATTTGTTTTTACAAGTACTTTGGGAGTGTTTTTTAACTTTGGATTGCTATTTCAAGCTTGTGTTAACCCCTTGCACTCCGGTCAATTTTCCTAAAAACACCAAAAAATAATGTGCCCAAAGTAAATCGAAAGCTGTTCTTCAACCCTTTGCAGCATCTTCGTGGGGTTGGTCTCATTTAAAAGAAAACACTTTGAATTTTTTGGCAAAAAAAACAAGATCTCTCTAAGTGCTCCGGCCACTGAGTTACAGTCATCTAAACATAGTGAACTTGAAGAAAATAAATTTGGCCTGGGTGTTTTTTTGGATACAAATGCTTGTAAATAACACACAGCTTCAGATCCGGGCTGGAAAATGCAACAGAAATGTAGAACCAAGCGTTATCCAGCTGAGGTCCAAATTTTGTAACAATACCACAAAAAATGAATATTTTACACAGCTTTGTTCTCAGGCTGTTCCCAGGCGTTTTGGAACTGTGCCAAATTATGCCAAATGGCACAGTTTGGAAAAACATCTGTAACTTTTGAATGATTCAATGTAGAAGCTTCATTTTGGGCTCTAATGAAAGGTCACATGCAGGGCTGTGTCTGTGTGTGTGTGGGGGGGGGGGGGGGGGTTTGTCCACCCTCCCCCCCGCTACAGAGGACGGAGATCCGCCCTCGCTACATGACGGATTACACTCGGATGTGGCATGTTTCCACAGCAGCGCTGTCACCGCGGCTTCCCCCCTCTTGCTACTGTGTGTGTGGGGGGGTGCCCCCCCCTTCCCTCGCTACAGCGGACGGAGATCGGCCATCGCTACATGACAGATTACACTCGGATGTGGCGATGTTTCCACAGCAACGCTGTCACCGCGGCTCCCCCCCCCCCCGCCGCTACAGAATCGTAGCGGCGGGGGGGGGGGCGTTCACGGTCCGGAGGCGGCGAAGAACCGTGTAATGCGGCGCATGCACTTCGGACATCGTGCGCCGCACAGTTGTAATTTACCGATCAGTCAAAAGTCATTTTTGATTACAATTTTCAGGGATAAAAAATAATTTGGCTTATAACACCTTACCTCTTCACAGTCACATTGTCCTGGCGAACTTCTCTTCCTCATTGTCAGACGAACGCGACGCTGGTCCGCTCGTGGTTCTGGTCTCGCGACCCAGTCAAAACATAATTCCATTATTGCTGTCACGCCGCGCCATTCATCAGCGGCGCCACCTGCTCACGCACCTGCTACTCGTCAGCGGCGAAGGATAAAAGCCGCCTCGCCCTGAGCATCGGCCTGAAGCCGTAGACTTCATTTCCTTGTATGGACTTCTACCACATTCTCTTCAGCATCCTCATCTCCGGTAAGAAGTTCACTTACCTCATCTCTCCAGTCTGCTCCCCTGTGCACAGGTGGATTCCTCGGCGGCGGACAATCCCGTCCCTCGTCTCTCCTCGCTGCTGCACCGAGCCCTGCAGGTGGCTGTCTCCCGGGCTTCCATCCTTGAAGCGCCAGTCATCTGCCCAAACAAGTAAGCTTCTCTCCCTCGCCTATTCTCCTCCCGTGTTGGTGTGTGCTCATCACCCTGTGTCTGATTTCTCCCATAGGGTTGCCGGCTGAACGGTCTCCTGCCTCTGGGTCCGAAGCAGACGCCACCACCAACATATTAACATTCCGCAGACACGCACCCAAACATCCCTGTTGTTAATAAACAGTTTGAACTACTCTGAGCCTGTGTGTGTGCGTCTCCTGAGCCGAACGTTATGTCAATTGCGGTTTTGTGCTTCCATGATTGCGGTTTTTGGCGAACGATTTTTCAAAACAAATAACAGTAGTAATTAAAAAAAAGACTGGCGAAGGCGTGTGTGTCACTCAGCCTTCGTCGTCAGCCTCCATCGGTCTATGACCATGGAAGAAATCATAACGTCTAATCCTTTTTTGATCCGCTCCAGCAGTCAGTCTTCACCCAGCCTTAAAAAAAACAGCTCGCGAACTTCTCTGCTTCAATTGGCTCACTGCATTCACAGCAGGCGGGTCCTTCTGGCTAGGTTTTCAGTCATTGGTTCTTCAAGGTTTCAGAAACCCAATTCAAGGCTCTTATTAGTCGAATGAGAGGTCAATCAGATGAACTAATCTGTTCGCGGCTGTGTCTGCAGCTTTTATTTTCAGTGCGCGCTTGGACGCCACTACATCACCATCACCACCTACATCACCATCTACACCATGCGTCCTAGAGCGCACGAGAGCGCACGAGGGCGCTCTCGTGCGCTCTAGGACGCAGAGACTTGCCCGTCCGCGGTACAACGGAGCGCAAGAGGTTAAGGCTATCTTACATGTATGTGTGTGTTGATTTGAGGCTGCAACTGTTTGTGTGTGTGAGCAGCTGCTGAAAAGTGACCTTGAAGAGACAAAGACAAAGAGCTGCGTGTGTGTATGTGTGGGCCCTTGTGTCTGAGAGCGAGTGAGTGAGAAGAAGGGGGAAAAAAAAAAAAAAAAAAAAAAAATATATATATATATATATATATATACTGTATATATGTGGGGATTTTTGCGAAGCTTGGGAGTTTTTACAGTTTCTCTTTGTGTGGGTTTTTGAATCTAATGTTGTGTAGCTGGCAAATATTCTCATATATTTAAAGCCAACATTTTCAATTGCCAGATTTTTCATTATTTTGAGTTAAATTGCCTGCTGGCTGGGCAGAGAGACATTTGGGTTTTTACTTTTATCTTTTGGGACGCCTGAGGGCAGATGAACAACACTGGGCTATTTTTATTCAATTTTTTTTTTTTGAAGTATCAGTGTAATTTTTATTAACTCAGTTTCATTATCTCTCTGATCGAGGGAAAACAGTGAACTTTACAGGGAAAAAGGATGACGAACTAAGGGTCTGACATGACAACAGGGCCGCACCTTGGTTCCTCCCTCCCCCTGCTCTTCGCTCTTCTGCTGCTCAGCCATGACCCTGCCCCAGGAGCCCAGCGAACGACCTCACCCCTGCTCACCGCACCCCTCCTGTCGACAACCAAGCCATGCCAGATAACCAGTAAGTTAAGTAAAAGTGCGTGCATATTAATCACTGCGACCATCATCAGTATTACAAATTAAACTGAAGATTATGGAATAATGCTGTCACTAAATAATACCCAGTGACTGAAAGCTTTAAACACAGCTTATATGACATGATTCAAAGCACTGAACAAGATGATAATGACAATGTCTGTGCATAGGATTTACCTGAGGCTGCTAATTATCAAAAAGAGGTTTAATGCTTCTTTGTCATATTATTGTTCTTTTGGACATAGAAAAGTCACTCTTAATGAATGATTATGTGATTATTAAAGTTTTAATCCTTTTACTGTTCATGACAAAACAGCAAAGCTCTGAAGGATTGTAGGATTTTGAGAGAGAAAAAAGAGGACCAGTGGTTGGTTTACTGTCTTGTCAATTTAAGGAAATGACAGACTATGTGAAAGTTGACATTGTAATACAATGTGGTGACACTAGACACAGCGGGTGGACATCCTCTCACACCCAGAAGCAGTGAAGAGGGGCAGAACAATGGACTGAAGGGGGTAGCCCCCCAAGGCGTAACTAGACAGACAATGAGGCACCTTCGCCCCTGCTGCTCCAAGCCACAGCATGAAGGACGGGGGGGGGGTGAATGTATTGTCATGAATGTAGCAAGTGTTATGTTAATGTGTCACACATTCTCTTTGTACACACACAAGCATAATGCACCAACCCAGCTCTCTATGCATACCATTAAAGCTATATAAGCAGAATGCAGAGAGAGTTGTGAAGCTCTTCTACCAGACACTTAGCCCCAGCAGGCCACGCTGGGGTCCACAGGCTGTATATATGTTAGAGGGTCAATAAAGAATCTGTGTCGACCTACGCTCGTACCTCGCCTCCACATCCTTCCCTTTCACCCTCTACTATACTATAAAATCATCACTTTTTCTGTCTTACTATTTATATGGATGTGCTTGAGTAAAAGGAACTATCTTATTTTTCTCTAACCTGTTGAAATGAATCACCAAAATTAAAAACAGAAAATATCATTTATGGTATTTACTTAGAGGAAATGATTAAAATATACAACACAAAGATGTTGCTTTTGACAAGTTTTTGGATTAAGAAATGAAAAGAAAAGAAGTTCATGTTACTCCTTGAGTACTATAATGCTTTTTTTTTTTTTTTTACCTAGAAAAGGAACTCAGGAAGTTCCAGTCTGAGTTTCCCATTTAAACAATATATAGTCTGTGAAATATTTCCCTTTAATGAAATGGAATACACTTAAGGGCTTGGTACAAGGTGGGAAGCCCCTTGTGGAATTTAAGCCCATGATTTTCATCAATCAGTCCTTTACTACTGATCCAGTCACATGGACAGCAGTCTAAGCAGAGAAGACGGACTGCTGCCCAGTCAACTTATCACTATGACCTCTTCAAGAGATAACTAGGAAGAGTTCAAAAGATTTAACATGAGGAGGGAACAGATCTCTCCCACGCCAGCAAAAAGATTATAAAATAAGCTTAGGTCATTTTTCTAAATGTACAGGCAAAAACGAAAAGTGAACCATTAGTAACACTAAAAATTTTAATCAACAGTAGAATAAGCACTGTAAAAACTTAAGGACAAAAGTTGAATGACTATAACAGTAACACCTACAAAAAATTTATGAGAAGACAAATTTGCACTCCTGTTTGTGTGATTTCTGATGTGGGGGAGGGCTATAGCTTCCCCCATTTTTTTTTTCAGGATGGCCTCAACATTGTACATTTGTGGTGGATGGGAGAGCGGAGAGCGGTATGGGGCAGGCTGGCTGTGGCAAGGGGAACACGAAGTTTGTTATCAACCTAGAAATCAGGGTCATTGGCTGGGGGCGGTGGCACCGTGAGGAGAGGAGGACCTCACAGGGGACAACAACAACATGTGACAAGCAGACCCGAAGCTAAGTAAAACAAATGACACCGACAATGACATAACGCATATCAATTTAACTGACTTTAACTTTGAAAATGCAGTATTTACCTGAAGTGACATTGCAGGTCACAAGTGATCTCACAGTATCACATTTCAGAAATGTGACAAGAATAAGGAATAATTGTGTTGTACGGTTTTGATGTGCTAAAGAGCTGGGCTGTGCTCCCAGTGCTTGACCTTGGCCGAGCCAGGCCTCGGGCCTACAGACCACACCAAAATTTTGGAAGAAACATAGGAAATAAAGCATTTCTTGTGCAAAATGAAGCCAGATTCAAATGAAGCAATATGTCCACCCTCCCATTAACAGAAGGAGTGGGACATAACTCTTTCACAAAGATGCACTAACACAAATTCAAACTGTCTGTGGTCAACAGGACAGACAGATGAGGCTTTAATGAATAATTCAGAATTGGTTACAATAAATGCTAAATCACATTAACTCTGCACAGACAGCTGGGCTAATTGTTCTAACTGAAATTTGTAAACTAGATCAAGGGAGGACACTCACAAAAAATGGCATGATTACAGAAACCTCATTTTGAGGGTGTTACACTACTCACAAAGTTTCATCTAAATTAACCATGTGCCACACATATTAATAGCACATACTGTATCTTTAAGGAAAAGTATGCCGTAACATTGATGCATGGGCGTCTCCATGCATCAAAGGGGGGGGTACCACAATAATTAATTAGCTAATTAATTAGCAAAAAGGCCTCAAAAAATAGATAATGAATAAAAATTATCAATAAATGATCAATAATGTAGGAAAGAAAAAATATAGGTGAAACCGCTTGGTAATGGGACCACAACATTCAATAGAAGTTAAATTTACATCAATAAATTCACAAGTATTTGAGAAAATTATGTGCTGAAAAATATTTGCAGATTATTGTGAAAAAAGATCCTAAGACTACAAAAAATACAGTAAAATTAAGAAGAGAAAAAAGAGAAAAAATATATCACGTTTATAAGAAATAAAATAAACTAATAAGTAAACAGAAAACCATGCAAATTTATGGGAAAAGTTCCAAATGTCTAAGGAAAGTCCAATTTATCCTGATGAAGCTTACTGTAGGACTCAATTTAGAATCTACTACAAAGACAAAACATATTCTTACTCAATTATGTAAGAAGAAAACAATGCTTTAGGGAGCTCAAAGCAAAAATAATTTGACCTTCCCTGCATAAACTTATTCTTTTCAAAACCTTTGCATGGATCTCATTGAGTTAAATAAGTGTGAAGGCAAAGATGTTGTTTAGTAATTATTGACATACTTACTAAATAGACAAAGGCTTTCCCTTGCACTAATCCAAATACTGCTATGGATTGCAATAATCTAAATACTGCTATGGTAACACTGGAATCCTTAACCAAAACAATATCAAGATTTAAAATAGCTGAAGTGATTCACTTAGATAATGGAATACATTTAATGGAATACACTTTGTAAATCAAATTATATCACATCTAGGCACAGTACCCAAATTGTTAGTACCCAACATTTACCTAGAAAACCATTTAGCTTATCATCAATAATCTACAGGATCAGCATAATGCACAAATAGGATTATGAAAGATGGATTAGGGAAATAGTGACAAAGAAAATAGAAAAATTGTGAATGGGAAACCTTACTATTGAAACCATTTAACTTAGGCGATGAGGAAGGGTTTCTGGTTGATTACATGCAAAGAATGACAACTGACAGAGATATTATCCATACTGCCCTTCCCATGTGACGAAGGAATCGTGGGAGGTGCACTCATCTTTTGGCCAAACCAGGGGATCTGGTCATCAAAGAAAAACTGGACCAAAACTCCCTTGCAAGGACAACACAAAGGTTATCTTGGTGACACCAACAGCTGTGAAAGGCAAAGGATGTGACACTTGGGTGCATCGAAACATTTTACCCCACTTGGAACCCTCAGCAAGAGACTGTTTGATACACATTACAAACTCACAAAAAAAAAAAACTCAACAAGTGACTGTTTAACCATTTCTCTATGTAAGTGTCGGCTGACGGCACCCCCTGACGTCCAGTAACGGCTTCTACATAGCGAAGCAACTGTTTGTTTATCATGGAGGGGCAAAAAATGCAAGGGGAAGAAGGGTGCAGTGGGTGTTGTTTCCTTTTCATCCTCATCATCCTCGTAGTAACACTTTTGTTCTGGTTATTTTTAAGTTGTTCCACTGCCTATACACCGTAGAGAATTGTTATGTTTGTGTTATGACCCGAGCGCTGATCTCTTCCGCGCTCGGGCCACACATCTTCTCTGCCGGCTTTGTCAGCAGTGGATTACCTTCTGGCTCCCCGGGCTCTTATTGTGACAGCGCTCGGTGGGGCTTCCTGCTGTCAAAGCCGATCAGCTGTTCTGCATTACAGCTCGTTAACTGCCGGCTTTTTATGGCAGGCGCTGGCGGCAGCCTAATGCAGCAGTATCGTCTAGCATTACCTGGTGCCAGACGTTGAGCGAGGGGTTCTCGCCTCAGACGTCACCTTTCCTTGGTTCTGATCAAGACCGTAAGTAGCTGGGTTTAGCCTTACGGTCCTATGTCTCTTGTATAGTGTGTTTTTGCCCTCAGTGGCTCATTGTGTTGTATTCGTGTCTTGTGTTTGTGTTAATAAACATCAATGCAAAACTCACTGGCGACTTTTGGCGTCTTATGGTGGCTCGCGAGAGCCACCGCAGGACAGTTTGTTCCTTAATACCACTATCAGCTGGACAAATTATCTGCTACTGCTAAAAAAATGCAGCTACCACATGCTGTTTATTAAGAGAGGCTATATACAGGAATAACACAGCAAACATCACTTTGAATCAAACCTGTCACAACACTTATCACTTCACTGATTGGAAACATGATGACACTTTACTCTGCAAAGGCAAGGTTTATTTCATCAGGGAATTCCTCTTTTCTGAACCAGTGATGTCCCTTTGGGCAGCTTAACACTCTCTAAGTGTGCAACGGCTTACAGTGTGTCTCTTCCCTGTACTGCTACTTGCTTGAACAACGAAGCGAGCAAGTGTTATACTAAAGATCTACATTGTCAAAGGGGGGATGGTGGTCATTGGGCATACCCACACCTGGCCAGGAAGTGGCCCCCATTTTGGCAGCTGACCGTACCCTCATTATGTCGGCAGGCCAGGTGGGCAGGGCGAAGAGAGATACTTTCTTACCACATGATGCCATTTGGGGCACAAATGTACCAGAGTAATTTCAGATGGAAAGCACAGGAGTGAGGGACCTTCATTCACTGTTTCCTGGAGTGAGAGTGGGCAAGAACGCCTTATGGATTGAAACACTTAATTATAGGCTACAATTATTTGTAAAATTTATGACATAAAATAGAATGGTTCTTGGTCGATTAACTGCCATCCGTAGGGGCGTGTGCCCTGTTATAGGAGGTTATTGTTGCACTTTTACCCATGAAAATAATGCAAATGGTCATATTATTGTAGCGCGGTGACGGAGTGGTTAGCACTGCGGCAGCACAGCAACTCACCCTTGGCCGGGGGATCCTGGGTTTGATCCCAGCCCCCGAACAACAGTGATCTGTGTGGAGTTTGCATGTTCTCCCCATGTCTGCGTGGGTTTACTCTGGGATTTCTCCGGTTTCCTCCCACATGCCAAAAACATGCAAGTTAGGTTAGTTGGCATCAAACTGGGGATTCTAAATTGTCCTTAGGTATGACTGTGAGAGTGAATGGTTGTTTGTCTGTCTGTGTTGGCCCTGCGATGGACTGGCGATCTGTCCAGGGTGTACCCTGCCTCTCGCCCAAAGATGCTGGGATAGGCTCCAGCCCCCCCCCCGCGACCTGAAAAGGATTAAGCGGAAGAAGATGGATGGATGGTCATATTATTACTTCGGTTACACACAGCCTCACTGCTTTGCAAGCAATGATAACAAAATTGATTAAGTTGGTGATTCTCTCCATGGAGAAGTCTCATCATGAATTTGTTAGTGATTTTTTTTATAGTGATATTTTGGTCTTTTCCTGTGTGAGTCCTTGTGTCCGTAATATGTTGATGAGGCTGGTTATTGTAAACTTAGGGATATGTCGTCATACAATTGCTGCAGATGATGAGGATGGTGAAAGGGGCGATACTAGCCTAAGGAATGTGAAGTCTGCAATACTGTCTAAATCTATTGTAGCATCATCGTCCTCCTCAAAACCAAGACAAGATCACTTCTCTCCAGTTTACAGGAATTTCAATTTATTCATTACACAGGAATATCACCTTTCTGCCTTCTCAGGAATATCACTGGCTTTTTGCTGACTCATGCAGGCTTCTTCCAGACCTGACCAAAGATGCTTGCTTTCCCAGGACCCCAATGTAAACAATTGCTGCTTGCAGAGATTGTAAGGATCAGAGTTTGCTTTTAAAGGCTCAAAGGAACATAAAACTCAGGAGACCAGACCTCTCAACATGAACACTGCATTTGATAACGTACCTTTTCACAGGAAACCAATGTTTTTAAAAGAGTCATAAACCACTTAATCTGACGGTTTTATAGCCTATGCTGTCCAGGCCTTCGCCAGATACTAAGGAAATCATCTACAGCTCAACAGTACCTCCTAGCGGATACCTACGGAATGTGTTTTCAGTACGTAGGATGACTTTTAATTTGTTCTAAATATTAAGTTTCTTTCAGCTTATCCTATGGAGCCTAAGGACACTGAAAATCATCTCTGTTATCACCAACCATGGTTTGCTGCATGTTCTGCTGTTCTAATCTTGATCTAAATGTGAATGCATGTATTATAATTATGTATAAGAAATGTTATATTCATGAGTGTTATTGGAGTAATGGTGTAAATGCATGATCACCATATATTAGCCAAGTCATTTAATTTAGTTAGATTTTATATTGAGCATTTATCTTATAAGAACTGACTGTTGATTTTTCCCTCTGAAAATTCATGGGATGGTGTCTCCATTTGGTTGGCTGCTCTCAAACAAAGAAATGTTTTCACATTGGATAACAGCCATTTCAAACTGATTCTGAAAGAGTAGATTGGTCGTTTGACGACTGACCTCATCAGTTTTACGACCCGGCGAGGTAACTTTAAAAGACAGAAGTTAGATTTGAGGAGAGAGAAAAAACAAAGAAGGAAAACAGGGTTAACAGTTGAGTTACAGCACAGTTAAGAGTTTTAAAAAAAAGTCAGAGATCAGACAACAGGCAGGAAGATTAGCTAGAAATAGAATTAAGAATTAGAAACACAGAAAGAAGAAAGAGATTTTGAGAAAGATTAGGAACTAAATTCAGATTAAAGAAGCAGAATAGTAATCTAGATCTCAGAAGAAGATTTTATTCCACCGTTTCAAGGCCCTGTGAAGTTTTATTTTATTCTGTGTGTTTGTCAAATCTTTTCTTATATTCTGGAAACTGAGGAGAAACCATTTTTCTTTAGAGCTCATCCCTTTTTAGAGAATCAAATTCTCAAACTTTTTTCTTTCACCTCAGAAGCCATTCTTATCCTAGTAAATGTTTTTCTAACACTTTTTTTTTAATGACTTTTCACGCCATTAAAGTGGACCTTTAATTTGCCTAGTTTAAAGTGAAGAGGCTGAGAAGATTTTCCTTCAGTTTCTTTGGTCTATCCTGCTACAAGAGACCCCAAATTTGGATTCTTTTCCAAAGGACTTTTCACGCCGCTCTGTGACAGACCACCCACTGCTGTCATTGTCTGGAGAGCCCCCAGCTGAGTTATCACCTCCAAGGCTGTGAGGAGGCATCTTGCAGCAGCTTCCTCCGACGTCCTAACTTCAAAACCCAGCGGTACCGACCCGCGGAACTTGGACCAACGGCCGTGTGTGAGTGAGACTCTTATTTCTCCTATTTCCTGGGTTAAAACGTGATGTCCTAACAATTAAATTACAATTGAATATGGCCCGTATTTCAGGGCTCAATTAGTCTCTCAGCCGCAGGATAGAGCTGTAAACTGAAGCAAAAACTCTTAGTCATTTTAAGTAACTGCCCTTAAATTTTGTAGATTAATTCAGGAGTCATTTTTAGATAATTAGCTTATGAATTTTCCCCATAAAATTGCGATGTTTTGTTAAAACATTCCAGCCTCACTTACTGTTGAAACATAAGCCTATTTCTCCTTGGTTCTACAGAGGTGTAAAGCTGGATTTTATGTTCAGGAACCCAATATCAGTTGATGTGATATTTTACGCTGTCATCATCTGAATCTGTTTATTCATCATTTGAACGCCATGCCATGTAACCTGAATGATTTTAATAAACGAGTGAATAAGAGCAGTTGAAGCGTTTTCCTTTCGCATATACAGGTTTCCTAATCACAGCAGGACAAAAACTCACTGAAACTTTGAGACTGATTCATTAAGTAATTTAAGGTACAAAATTAATTAAAATTAAAGTTAATCTTATTGTCCGTTAGGACTGGTGCCCCTTTTACGAGTGCTTTTATTTAATTTAGCGGGTGTAGAAGTGATGGTTCAACTCCGCCCCCTTTCACACCCACTATTAAATAAAATAAATAATTCCTGTACCTTATGACAAATAATTTTATAGGCTCTTCATCCTACATTATTAATGGTGACCCATTTGTGAGGCCTCTGTAATTGGGAAACGTATATGCAAAAAGAAAATTCATTGAAATCATAATTTTTTCCTGCAAATGTTGATCCACTATTTGGCGAGTCTGTGTGTTGTTTGAGAGACTGAGGCCTGCATCTCTCCTCCTGCCTGTGTGTGTCTGCTGTGTTGCTTACCTAACCTCCCGCTGAGGAGGCTGACTGATAGCAAAGGGGGGGTGAGTGATTCGCCCATTAAAAAGTCAACAGTTTTTGATGCATGCAAAGAAGTTTAAGCAGTATTATTATATGCTGGATTAAGAAACAGAGGCCTAGAGCGACAGAAACGCGAAGAAAACCGTCCTGTCTCTCGCCACTTTAACCTTTCGGCGATTATCCCGAAAGGAGTAATAAAACTGGCCAGTTCTGTAATTTAATTACCCAAGCGTGGTGACGTCAGATTAAGCTGGACGCGGTTTGATCTGGTCACTGAATTAACCGCTGGGGAAAGTAGCGCTAAACTATACCCGAAATTAAAGGGGTAACATTATTTATGAAAGTTGGAGATTAAACTCTCATTTTGGAAAGCAAGGCGTGGCGTTGTCGCTGAGACTCGCGCCGCATCACGTGTCACGTGAACGCGCACAGTCGCGCGCGTGACCGAAAGGCGTGCACGAAAAACTGCGCATGAGCAGAGTAAGCGTGCAGATGCCATCTTGAAGGCGCTAAGAGGGAGTCACCCTAGCCGCCATTTTGAGTGAGACCGGTAGACCCGCCCAGAGCGACATCACCAGTGTCTCCTCCCCCTGGGAGGGCAGAGACAACTGCCTCCATCGTGTGGTCAACTATAGGAGTTGCATTTCTTGCATGAATGCACACTCGGATTAAAGCAGAGCAAATCTATTAAGCTGATTTATAATCAAACAGAGCTTCCAAATTGACTTTAAATCAATCCGAATTATCCGGAACAATCTAAATTTAAACCCAATTCAAAGTTTTATCCCAAGAACAAAAAGGAAAAGGAAACTTGTGTGTTTGAAGTTTGTTCTCATTGGTGGAAGAGCTTTTGACTGCATACATACACACTGAAAGAACATAGAAGCAGAGACTTTGTATTTACTCACATATGTTAACCACATATTTTAATCTTTTTAGTTAAAAACATATATTCACACATCTTATGCTAAAAGTCTGCAAACTTTTGAAGCTATATATATGTGTTTTGTTTTAAAGATCACTTTGTGCAATTTCTTTCACAGGAAGCCATTCAACTTAGGGATTCAAATAAATGACAATGTTCATTTAAACTCAAGTTAATGTTAATCCTGTGCATGTTGGTAAAGGATTTAGCGATTTACTAAATATTTAACCAAAATTCTCCAAAATTAGGAAACCACATCCAGTAATTAACACTTGAAAGCTTTAGCTTATTTACAGTCAGTGTTGTTTTGATTCATGTTTCCTCCCCAGGAGAAGGGAAACATTTAACCAGCTCACTATTTCTCACCAGGATTTGAAATATGTCAAAAGGTGAAAACTTTGACTAGTCTGTAAAACATTTTAATTTTTCTCCTCTTTTAAATAATCATTAACTTTAATCCTAAGGAAGCCTTAGTGACAATACGCAAAGACAATTCATTTATTTCCTAACTTGTAAATATTAAAACATTGAAAGGCTTTAAATGAAGATAAGCTTTAACAAATAGAACCAAGCCAGTTCTAACTTTAAAACAAAGCGAAGACTTATACTGTAACCCTAAAGCCTTAAAGCATTTAACCTTTTCTATTTTTGTTGCTTTCTTTTTCTTTTGTAAATAAAATCATTACTTTCAAGTGAGATTCAACAAAAAATTCACAACCTAGTTGAGGACTATTCCAAAACTACACTTTGATAACTGAACTGAAAGAAGTCAATCAACACAAAAAATTTTTTTTGCTTTTGTCTTGTGAAATACAAATCAAAATACAGTGTCAACAAATAAACTAACACCTATTCCACATTTCTAAAGAATTCCAAAATATTTGCTTTCCTTCTTACAAGCCTGGAAGTTGAAACAAACTCCAAAAAGAAGCTTGTAATTACCCTCACTGTAAAACGACACTCAAGGTTAACTCTTGACGCACAACTTTAGCTATAATCAACGAATTGATTTCAAGCTAAGCGTTACACAAACGGTCAAACATGTCGAATCCACTTGACGAATTAAATGACCTTCAAGCAATATTGGAAGAGTTGGCTTCCGACCTTATACCCGGTTTCTCCAAACAAGTTCGGGATACTCTACCAAAAGATTTGAAGCAAATCACGGAAAAACTTTCGGATGAATGCGAAGCTAACCCACCGAAAGCAAAGGAAATCCCCGGTGTGTTAGGAAAGTTTGCAATAGCATTAGTTGCAAGGCTAAAACAAGCCGAAACCCAAGTACTCTACGCCGAAAAGGAACTGGTGAAACGACAAACAACCATCCTTTCTCTTCAGGAAGAGAACAAATCCCTTGTGAAAAAGCAGGAACAAGCTCGCATAGAGAAAGAAGACACCCAAGCTACGCTTGATCAGACGTTGCTAGATCTGGAACAAGCAGAGGAAGAAAAGCAACGACTAGAAGACAACGATACCTCACTTCAGCAAGAAAACGAGGAATTGAGAACCGCCCTGCTTTACAAAGAGAATCAACTCAAGGAAGTTGAAGGTCAATTGGACGAAACAAGCTCCAATTATGGGAAATGCAAACTGCTCCTACGAGAAGCACAACAAGGTCTTCAGGACGCCCAAGAAGAGCTGGAAGACCACCGCAAACAAAGGGATCTGAGATCAGAATCCATGAACAGGCCGGTTCCCTCGACAAAGGGGGGCATCCCCTCATGGGATGGGGACTCCCCCGGCTCACACTCACCTGACCCGTTCAGACCCGAACGGCAACGTGAAAGACGTGTGCAAATTCCATCCGATGGAGATCTCAATAAGATCGCTCGCCACGTCACCAAATTTGACCCCTCAACCAGTGGGTCACCTGATACCAGGGCTTATTTGCAAGACATCGACTACTACTTGCGTAAATACCCTGATGCTACTATTGACGACCGCATTTATTTGATCAAGTTGACATCCAACAGGTCGGTATCAAAATTTATAGATCGGCAACCATTTGACATCAAGATGAACCACCGGAAACTCTATGAAGCCATCGAAAGAGAGTTTTCCGACGACTGCTTACAGTCAGGGCTAGCGACAGCCCTAGCTGTGAAACAGGGTCGCTTAGAGCCCCCACAGGCATACTACCAGCGACTCCTGCGTGCATATTTCGGATCTCAAAACACGCCTGAGATGGAAGAAGACCACAATTTCAAGGCTCTGTTCATTCAGAATCTCCATCCCACGATTGGACACCACCTTGGAGTCATGGCTAACCCAAAGACAAACTCGATAAACCAACTAAGAGAGTTTGCACATTATGCATTCCAGAAACAGCGACAAAGCAATCAGAAGCATACCGAGTCTACCGCGGTGTTAGCAGTCAACACCGCATCAGACACCCTGGACCTAGAGGGCGCCCCAAGGCCAGCCCCTGTTCCAGCATCTCGGTCACAAATAAAATGACGACAGTCCTCTAATCAAGATAAGTCGAGTCATAACCCGGAAAAATTTTTGACACCAAGTGCCATGACAACATCACCAAAACCTGACTACCGTCGGAGACTGAGTCCACCAGGTAAGTCACGAGAATACGGTACGGATACCCGGGATGACAGATATCGATTTCGAGACTTGCATAATCGCGGAAAGTGGTCACCTCCTTCGTACCGCCGGAAAAATTTCAACAGGGAAGCAAGACCTCCCCCTGGAAAGTTTAACTCCAAACCCTGGGAGAAGAAAGAAAAGCCCATTTTCAGCCAAGAAGACCTGGAGACTCTCCAACGCATACTTGACGAACTGAAGAGGAAAAAGGAGGCGAAAGAGGACAAGAAACCAGATGTCCTAGCCATAAATATTGTGACCACCCCAAACGATCCTTTAGGTTTGCCACAAGTCAACCCTGAGGATTCTCCTACTACAAAGGGGAAGGATACCGAAGACACAACCGAGCATCCTCCACCCGAAACTCAGGAGGAGCTCCAAAATGCAACGCCACCCAGTGCCATTTTGGTAGTCCAGCTACCTGGAAAACCTCACTCGCCCGAAACCGGCGACTCTTTAATCTGCGTTGAACCACCGGTCCAAGAATTTCTGTGTGATTTAACCGAAAGGGGGGTTGCACGGAAATTTTTCCTGTCATTGACCCTGGAAGATGTGATGACGCACGAAGCCCTACTAGATACCGCCGCGGACATCACACTCATGTCGCGTGACCTTTTTGAATACCTACGTGTCACTGCTAATTATGCGCACAAAGACTTGAAACTAAGACCTTGCTCTTTAGCTATTCAACCTTATGCACCCTCAAACACGACTGTGTCACACATGTCATTGATACAAATCTCCATTGGGCCCATGACCTTGATCCACCCGGTCTATGTGTCCAATCTCAACTCAATTCCATTGCTGATAGGCAAGGATCTACTTAATCGCTTTGAGCCTCTGATAGACTTCAAGAATCTAAAGCTATGGGCTCAAGTTCGACAACCTCTTCCAACCACTCTACCTGAAGCAACTGGATCACAGTGTTACACTCTTGACACCTTGGATGTTCCAGGAGTCAAACCACTCGCACGGCTGACCCAGCAAAGTTTGACGGAAGGTGACCTTGGGGACCAGGCTGAAACAGACACTCCTTTTCAGGTCACCACATCTGACAACCCAACCTTAAATGAACACAGCTCATTTCTTTGCACCCTAAAACCAGGGGCAGTCGATGAAGAGTACTGCCCCCAAGTGGTCAAAGGACTAGCTATCCAAAGCTCCCACGTAGAAGACGTGGTACTGGCTCTCTGGGCTGATAAATCTGCGATCAGCCAGACACTTTTCGACTCTCTACACGAGAAATACCCTGACCTTATGATCACTAACCAGTCTTTTCATTTCCCTGCTGGGACCAAATCAAACAAAACATTGGTCGCCAGAAGTGTCTGCGCCCTCCACCTTCAGTGGAACCACAGACTGCTAACGCATCCCTTCTTGGTCGTTCCCGACCTGCCACATGCAGTCTACATCGGCAGTGATCTTCTTGTGAGACTTGGAACCCAGGTTGATACCATAAACAATGTCTTATGGTCTCTCACCTCAGTTCGAGACGCTCACTCTAAACCAGATCTTGACACTCTAAAGTCAGGCCAGACCATCCCTGAGGCCTGCCAGGTACTGAACACTCAACATTGTCTCATACCTGCTAATGTCACGTGCTACCCGGTCCAACTATGCATTCAAACAGGACAGAAACTTATGCATCCACAAGCATTTTTCCAACCGGCTCCTTTGCTTGACAATCTAGGCTTAACTCTGGAGGCCATGCCCCTTCTAAGCCTAGAATACAGAACCACCACATTACCGGTTAACAATCCCACGGCAGAGACCATCGTCCTGCCCAAGGCCACGCCTCTTGGCTGGCTCATCACCACAGATTTCCACGATTTTGAACTGACTGTTCCTGTGCTAGGCGGCCTCCCCGATTCTCTTTGGGCCAACTCTCTTGAACCTACAGTCATTTACACTAAGCCTTCTAAGGCCATCGCTCTTGTGTCAATACCAACCCCTGACAAAGAGTCAGTGGGATGAATCGACTTGACTAACAATGACCAAATGCTTGTCCAAGCCATTGAACTCCTTCCATCGGAGTCCGATCAGCAAACCAATGACAATCCCAGCAATGCTCCGCCGAAACCAGTCCTCACTATCGCTGAAGAGATTGCACAGGTGGTAGCTGATGCTGATACCCTAACCTCTGACGAAGAACGTGAAAAACTTCACCAAGTTCTTCTTAAGTATGAACAATCCTTCTCCAAAGACTCCTTGGACTGTGGACTGACCACAATCCACTCAGTACGCATTCCTACACCACCTGACGCCCCTCCAACCTACGTCAGGCAGTACAAGATTCCCTTGGCCTCGTACGGCCCAGTACAAGAAATAATCGATGATTTACTGGACCGTGGCATAATCAGGCCATGCAACAGTACCTACTCAGCTCCCTTATGGCCTGTCCTAAAGCCCAATGGTAAGTGGAGACTCACCATTGATTACAGGAAATTGAACACTCAAGTTCCTCTCTCTAGGTGGCCTATGACTCAACTGGAGCAAGAACTCCCTAGAGTCAACGATGCCAAATACTTCTCAACACTGGACATTGCTTCTGGTTTTTGGACTATTCCTGTCCAAGCTGAAGACCAACACAAACTGGCCTTCACGTTCGCGAATCGCCAATACACATTCACCCGATGCCCTTTCGGTTATGCCAACTCTCCTGCAGAGTTCAACATTTTCTTGAACAAAGCATGTCCAGACGCCCGAGACAGAGGTAACCTCATCTATGTTGACGACATTCTCATTCGGAGTCCAACTCTGGACACCCACCTCACTGAAATTGACCATGTCCTTGGCCAGCTCACGCGAGCTGGAGCCAAAATTTCTCTCTCCAAATGCCAATGGTGCAAAACCAAAGTCAACTATGTCGGTCTCTTGGTAGGATCCAAAGGGGTACTACCACAAACGGCACGAATTCAAGGTGTGTTAAACATCAAAGCCCCTACCAACATCTCAGAACTCCGGAGCTTCCTAGGGGTATGCAATTACTCACGTCAGTTCATTGAGGATTATGCAGACTTGGCAAAACCCCTTACAGACCTCCTACGAAAGGACACCCCTTTCATTTGGTCTGAGGCTCAAGAACAGGCTATGCTAGCGTTGAAGCAAAAGTTATGCACAGCACCATGTTTGGCCTATCCCAACTGCGACCAGCCATTCTTCTTACAAGTGGGGTTCTCTGCCAACTGCTTAAGTGCTGGATTATACCAAATCTACGACCACGACAAACGAGTCGTGGCCTATGCCAGCAAAACCCTCTCTGGCCCGGAACTGAAATACTCGGACTGTGAAAAAGCCCTTCTGGCCACTGTATGGGCAGTCAAACATTTCTCCAACTATGTAGGAGGCCAGAGAATCACAGTTGAGACTCACCACCAACCAGTGGTCTTCCTTAACAGTCAACGCATCAGAGAAGGTGTTGTAACAAATGCCAGAATAGCCTCCTGGTTGATGGCCCTACAAAGCTTTGATGTGGAGGTCCGCTACGCACAAAAGTTGAGAAGCCCTCTCGGCACAGACTTGGCTGCCTGCCAACGGTGCTCTGAGGACACTCCAGGACCATCCATTCATGCAGAGCCACCTACATTCACTGAAGACCCAAACCATCACTACTTTGACCAGAACATCTGTCAAGATATGGTCACCGCCTATGTCGATGGTTGTTCTTTTCACCATGAAACTCATATTCGCGCTGGTGTGGGTGTGGCATGGCTGAACAATCAGCCTTGTGAACCCCACAACTATCAACTGGGTTCCCAATCATCTCAGTATGCCGAAATCGCAGGTGTGCTCATTACACTGCAACTTGCTGTAGACCATGGCATTCGCACATTGGTCATCTGCACTGACTCCAACTATGCACGCCTCAGCTTCACTTGTCATTTAGCACTCTGGAAGACCAAAGGTTTTGTAACCGCAAACCACAAACCGGTTAAACATCAAGACCTTTTCAAGGCATGTGATCACCTGGTCACCTCCAACAACCTCCAGGTGTACTGGAAAAAGGTCAGAGGTCACTCGCGCACACCAGGTCAGGACAAAGAATGGAATGACCTTGTGGACTCACTTGCAAAACAAGGAGCTATACAAGGCACACCCTGGTCCTTTGATTCTGCTCAGGTGCCGACTTCACAGTCCCACCCACCCACCCCTACAGTCTGCGCAGTCACTAGGGCCCAGACTAACAGGGCCCAGGACACGACACAAACCACAGGTCCCCTTGCGGTTGACCCTATTTTCACTGACGCTGACCTTATCTCTCTTCAAACCCTTGATCCTGCGGTCCATAAAATGATACAATACATCTCAGATCCTGCACTTAATGCACCATCCGACTCGGATCTCGCTGACACTCCAGACTTGAAGCCACTTTTTGCCGCACGATCATCCTTGCAGCTGCGAAATGGCATTCTAGTTCATGTTTCCAATGAACTCCCTACGCCTGCACTTGTGGTCCCTCGTAACCAGAGGGGGGTGATGATTGTTCATGCCCATGATCTCCCAACTGCAGGACACAAAGGCGTCAAAGCGACGTACAACGCGCTCAAACAAGTGGCATATTGGCCATACATGCGAAAGGATGTAGCCGACTACATAAAGGGATGTCTCGTATGTTGCCAGTTTCAACCAACCAACCCGATGCATCGAGCACCCCTACAGAAAAGAGGCATTTCATTCCCATGGTCTGACCTCCAAATTGACTGGGTAGGTCCCCTTCCACGGTCAGCCAGAGGAAACAAATACTTCCTCACAGTCACATGTGCTTTCACCAAATGGGTCGAGTGCCTGCCTGCTCCTAATGACACGGCAGAAACCACGGCCTACTTGTTGATGAACCACGTTTTCTCTAGGTTTGGTCTGCCAAGCCGAATCAACTCTGACCGCGGCACTCATGTCACCGCCGAAGTCATGCGACAACTGTGGGAAACCTTGGGAGTTAAAGCTAACTTCCATATTAGCCACCACCCACAATCCTACGGACAGGTTGAAAGAACCCACCGAACTGTGATCAACATACTGAAGAAGTATGTTTCACCACACCAAAAAGACTGGGATGTAAAGCTCCCGCTGGTCTTAATGGCCATCCGAGCCACACCCCATGAAGCTACGGGGGTGTCACCTTTTGAAATGATGACAGGCCGGCAAATGACTTTGCCCCTGCATTTACTCTACCAACCTGGAGAAGCCAGTGTTGCTACAGCTTACACTACTCACCAGTACATGACTGACCTGACCAAACATCTCCGACAGACTTTTGCCTTTGCCCAAAAACATTTGGACCGATCAGCTGAAGGACGCAAAGCCTACTACGATCAGAAAGCCTCACATGACGAACTCCAAGTGGGAGACAAGGTTTTCTATTATGCTTTCATTCCTCAGACAGGACAGACCAACGCACGAGCAGGAAAACTCGCTCGGAAGTTCCTCCCCAGGTGGACAGGTCCACACACGATCACAGATAAACTCTCTCCGGTCGTTTACCAAATCAAAATAAGCAAAGGTCGCCAGGACCCCATCTCCAAATGGGTCCATCGTAATCAAATCAAAGCTTACAAAAACCCCATGGGACTTGTCGGGGACAACACTGTTCCATTAAGTCAGTAAACAAACCTAAATCTTGTTTGCGCCCGATAGATAACTGTTAGCTGACGATCAGCCTCAGACATTCTCGGTCGCATTTCTCTTCCTCAATCAGGTAACTGCATTAAACCTTCAAAAGGAGAAAGTTAACCCAAACTAACTGACTTCCTTAAAATCTAACCTTAAAAGACCCCGCAAAATTTCTTTCAGTATCATCAAGTTACTATTTCAAAGTAGTACAAACAAAATCAACAACATCACTAGCTTAAGTCAATAATCACAAAACCCTCTAAAGGTGATAAACACTAATAGCTTAGAGCTCAGTCTCTAACAAAGTTGTTCCACCTCTAAGAATAACTTTCACCTATCACTCAGGTACCTCAAGAAAAGGAAAACTGACAAGAAGCTCAAGATTAAAATGACTCACTTCTATTTGTTGACCAGGACGATGGCCCTCCTGTTTTTCAGTTTAGCTCTCTACCTAGCACTCTCACCTACCTTCGCCCAGTTAGAACTGGACAGAACCCAAACAAGAAGTCAACAATCCTTAGGTAGATTCTCAACCACGGCCTCATCATTAGGGCCCCTTGCTACCCTTAGCACGTCTACTGTTAAATCAGTCAACACCGCTACACTGAAATGCCAGACAGTTGAACCACCAACTGTTACCAAAACTTTGCAAGATACTGTGTTGGTTTTGAATGTTTGCTCCAAAGCCTCATTCAAACTCAACAAGGTCTTGGACTTGTCACTCTTCATGTTAGAGGGTGACCTTGCTCACCCACATCTAATGTCTGTGTTTCTTCGAAAGGTAGCTAAAAATATTAGACTTTCAGCTAACACTTTGACGAGTCTGCCTTCACCGCTTCTTGCCCCTGTTTCAGATGTCACAAAGTTATTCCTCATTGCCACTCAAAGAACAATGATGACTCCCCATGCTCGCTCAGTCTTCCAGAACAAAGGTCTCAAGCACCCTCTGAGTAAGACCTCTGTGGAACCATGGTTTAGTCCAAATAAACCAATTCAATTCGAACCTCCTTGAATTAACTCAATATTGCTTAACCTAAACATCTACCTCAGATAAGCAATACATTTTTGTTTTGCATTCTTTGTTTTGACTTTTATTTTTCTTTATTTTTAGAATTTTTAAAAGTTATATGCATGCTTATATACAAACCTATATTTTTATATATAGCTCTTGCACTCCATTTTGATTTTTGTACCCATTCAAACTATTTTCTTTTTTTTTTAAAACAACTATGATAGCTATTTCATCGTGAACCAAAATTCCTACCTCAGGTATGTAAGACTACGCACTTATTTTTGTAGCTAGAATTTTTGAGACATTTCAAGACCTACGCCTTAGCTTACTACTCCAAGTCAATTTTATAATCTACATTTGTCCATATTCAAATTATTTTTGGAAATTCATGGAAGTCCTTCCAGTAAACCAAAGTCAAAGATCTGTACTTAGTAATAGATACTGTTTGCATGCTAGTGTGTATGGACATCACACAAACCTTTTAACCCAGTATTTAGGTCAAGTGTTGCCAAGGAGACGAAGCTGCCATGGATGTGTACCGACGCTGACCGATGCTCACCATCGCTACAAAGGGGGGAACTGTAGCATCATCGTCCTCCTCAAAACCAAGACAAGATCACTTCTCTCCAGTTTACAGGAATTTCAATTTATTCATTACACAGGAATATCACCTTTCTGCCTTCTCAGGAATATCACTGGCTTTTTGCTGACTCATGCAGGCTTCTTCCAGACCTGACCAAAGATGCTTGCTTTCCCAGGACCCCAATGTAAACAATTGCCACTTGCAGAGATTGTAAGGATCAGAGTTTGCTTTTAAAGGCTCAAAGGAACATAAAACTCAGGAGACCAGACCTCTCAACATGAACACTGCATTTGATAACGTACCTTTTCACAGGAAACCAATGTTTTTAAAAGAGTCATAAACCACTTAATCTGACGGTTTTATAGCCTATGCTGTCCAGGCCTTCGCCAGATACTAAGGAAATCATCTACAGCTCAACAGTACCTCCTAGCGGATACCTACGGAATGTGTTTTCAGTACGTAGGATGACTTTTAATTTGTTCTAAATATTAAGTTTCTTTCAGCTTATCCTATGGAGCCTAAGGACACTGAAAATCATCTCTGTTATCACCAACCATGGTTTGCTGCATGTTCTGCTGTTCTAATCTTGATCTAAATGTGAATGCATGTATTATAATTATGTATAAGAAATGTTATATTCATGAGTGTTATTGGAGTAATGGTGTAAATGCATGATCACCATATATTAGCCAAGTCATTTAATTTAGTTAGATTTTATATTGAGCATTTATCTTATAAGAACTGACTGTTGATTTTTCCCTCTGAAAATTCATGGGATGGTGTCTCCATTTGGTTGGCTGCTCTCAAACAAAGAAATGTTTTCACATTGGATAACAGCCATTTCAAACTGATTCTGAAAGAGTAGATTGGTCGTTTGACGACTGACCTCATCAGTTTTACGACCCGGCGAGGTAACTTTAAAAGACAGAAGTTAGATTTGAGGAGAGAGAAAAAACAAAGAAGGAAAACAGGGTTAACAGTTGAGTCACAGCACAGTTAAGAGTTTTAAAAAAAAGTCAGAGATCAGACAACAGGCAGGAAGATTAGCTAGAAATAGAATTAAGAATTAGAAACACAGAAAGAAGAAAGAGATTTTGAGAAAGATTAGGAACTAAATTCAGATTAAAGAAGCAGAATAGTAATCTAGATCTCAGAAGAAGATTTTATTCCACCGTTTCAAGGCCCTGTGAAGTTTTATTTTATTCTGTGTGTTTGTCAAATCTTTTCTTATATTCTGGAAACTGAGGAGAAACCATTTTTCTTTAGAGCTCATCCCTTTTTAGAGAATCAAATTCTCAAACTTTTTTCTTTCACCTCAGAAGCCATTCTTATCCTAGTAAATGTTTTTCTAACACTTTTTTTTTTAATGACTTTTCACGCCATTAAAGTGGACCTTTAATTTGCCTAGTTTAAAGTGAAGAGGCTGAGAAGATTTTCCTTCAGTTTCTTTGGTCTATCCTGCTACAAGAGACCCCAAATTTGGATTCTTTTCCAAAGGACTTTTCACGCCGCTCTGTGACAGACCACCCACTGCTGTCATTGTCTGGAGAGCCCCCAGCTGAGTTATCACCTCCAAGGCTGTGAGGAGGCATCTTGCAGCAGCTTCCTCCGACGTCCTAACTTCAAAACCCAGCGGTACCGACCCGCGGAACTTGGACCAACGGCCGTGTGTGAGTGAGACTCTTATTTCTCCTATTTCCTGGGTTAAAACGTGATGTCCTAACAATTAAATTACAATTGAATATGGCCCGTATTTCAGGGCTCAATTAGTCTCTCAGCCGCAGGATAGAGCTGTAAACTGAAGCAAAAACTCTTAGTCATTTTAAGTAACTGCCCTTAAATTTTGTAGATTAATTCAGGAGTCATTTTTAGATAATTAGCTTATGAATTTTCCCCATAAAATTGCGATGTTTTGTTAAAACATTCCAGCCTCACTTACTGTTGAAACATAAGCCTATTTCTCCTTGGTTCTACAGAGGTGTAAAGCTGGATTTTATGTTCAGGAACCCAATATCAGTTGATGTGATATTTTACGCTGTCATCATCTGAATCTGTTTATTCATCATTTGAACGCCATGCCATGTAACCTGAATGATTTTAATAAACGAGTGAATAAGAGCAGTTGAAGCGTTTTCCTTTCGCATATACAGGTTTCCTAATCACAGCAGGACAAAAACTCACTGAAACTTTGAGACTGATTCATTAAGTAATTTAAGGTACAAAATTAATTAAAATTAAAGTTAATCTTATTGTCCGTTAGGACTGGTGCCCCTTTTACGAGTGCTTTTATTTAATTTAGCGGGTGTAGAAGTGATGGTTCAACTCCGCCCCCTTTCACACCCACTATTAAATAAAATAAATAATTCCTGTACCTTATGACAAATAATTTTATAGGCTCTTCATCCTACACTATTATGAGTTTTTTTCCATATAATTTTCACATTACTGCTCCTATCATATTGGGGTAATGGGGATCACATCACACTTATTGTTATCATATCATTTTCTGCGTTCTTTTTTGACAAGGTTTAAATTGATTTTGTTTATATACACACATATTCACTTTCAGTGACATATTCACTTTTATTGCTACACACGTTCCTTGTTTAAGTTTAAACCACCTCATAAAACTGCTGCTAGTCTGCAAAGACACATAACAACATGTAAACACTTACACATACAGTGGGGCAAAAAAGTATTTAGTCAGCCACCAATTGTGCAAGTTCTACCACTTAAAAGATAAGAGAGGTCTCCAATTTTCATCATAGGTATACCTCAACTATGAGAGACAAAATGAGAAAAAAAATCCAGAAAATCACATTGTCTGATTTTTAAAGAATTTATTTGCAAATTATGGTGTTAAATAAGTATTTGGTCACCTACAAACAAGCAAGATTTCTGGCTCTCACAGACCTGTAACTTCTTTAAGAGGCTCCTCTGTCCTCCACTCTTTACCTGTATTAATGGCACCTGTTTGAACTCGTTATCAGTATAAAAGACACCTATCCACAACCTCAAACAGTCAGACTCCAAACTCCACTATGGCCAAGACCAAAGAGCTGTCAAAGGGCACCAGAAACTAAATTGGAGACCTGCACCAGGCTGGGAAGACTGAATCTGCAATAGGTAAGCAGTTTGGTGTGAAAAAATCAACTGTGGGAGCAATTATTAGAAAATGGAAGACATACAAGACCACTGATAATCGCCCACGATCTGGGGCTCCAAGCAAGATCTCACCCTGTGGGGTCAAAATGATCACGAGAACGGTGAGCAAAAATCCCAGAACCACACGGGGGGACCTAGTGAATGACCTGCAGAGAGCTGGGACCAAAGTAACAAAGACTACCATCAGTAACACACTACGCCACCAGGGACTCAAATCCTGCAGTGCCAGACGTGTCCCCCTGCTTAAGCCAGTACATGTCCAGGCCTGTCTGAAGTTTACTAGCCAGCATTTAGATGATCCAGAAGAGGATTGGAACAATGTCACATGGTCAGATGAAACCAAAATATAACTTGTTGGTAAAAACTCAACTTGTCGTGTTTGGAGGAGAAAGAACACCATACCTACTGTGAAGCATGGGGGTGGAAACATCGTGCTTTGGGGCTGTTTTTCTGCAAAGGGACCAGGACGACTGATCCGTGTAAAGGAAAGAATGAATGGGGCCATGTATCGTGAGATTTTGAGTGAAAAACTCCTTCCATCAGCAAGGGCATTGAAGATGAAATGTGGCTGGGTCTTTCAGCATGAAAATGATCCCAAACATACCGCCCGGGCAATGAAGGAGTGGCTTCGTAAGAAGCATTTCAAGGTCCTGGAGTGGCCTAGCCAGTCTCCAGAGCTCAACCCCATAGAAAATCTTTGGAGGGAGTTGAAAGTCCATGTTGCCCAGCGACAGCCCCAAAACATCACTGCTCTAGAGGAGATCTGCATGGAGGAATGGGCCAAAATACCAGCAACAGTGTGTGAAAACCTTGTGAAAACTTACAGAAAACATTTGACCTCTGTCATTGCCAACAAAGGGTATATAACAAAGTACTGAGATGAACTTTTGTTATTGACCAAATACTTATTTTTCACCATAATTTGCAAATAAATTCTTTACAAATCAGACAATGTGATTTTCTGGATTTTTTTTTTTTTCATTTTGTCTCTCATAGTTGAGGTATGGTGGCTGACTAAATACTTTTTTACCCCGCTGTATATATCTTTATATCATTATTCATTATTATTCAATTTACTTTACTACCACTTTGATTATTTTTCTTTTAATTGTGATGTTTTATTAAGCATCAAGGGGGGAATATGATAGAAAAATTCCATATTATTTTCCATATTATTTTTATATTATTCTTATATTATTCAATGACTTTTCTATTTCATGTCTGATGTTTATATGTGCATTCCATTGTAGAATAATTTCAAATATTCCTCTATATTATTCTTTCATATTTTATGTCTGATTGTGCGTTCTTGTGAGCAATTATTGTCTATCTGTGGCCTTCATGTCCCAGAGTCTTGAGTGGATGTGCGTGTGAATGCTGAGAATGCAGGTCAGCAGAGACATAAATGAGGGGCTGCACGGTGGCGCAGTGGTTAGCACTACGGCAGCACAGTTTACCCTTGGCCGGGGGATCGTGGGGATCGTGGGATCGTGGGTTCAATCCCAGCCCCCGACCAACAGTGATCTGTGTGGAGTTTGCATGTTCTCCCCGTGTTTGTGTGGGTTTACGCCGGGATTTCTCCGGTTTCCTCCCACATGCCAAAAACATGCAGGTTAGGTTAATTGGAGACTCTAAAGTGGCCCTAGGTGTGAATGTGTGTGTGAATGGTTAAGGGATAGCGCCGTATCGTGGCTGCTTCATCCATCCAGATGGTGAATGCCCTCAATTTCCCCTCTGGGGATCAATAAAGTATACTAAATCTAAAAAAAAAAAAAAAAAAAAAAAGGATGACACAGGCTATACAGATAATCTTTGTTTTATTGACCTGCTCTGTTTAGTTTCTGTGACCGAGGAATGTGCTAAAACTCCCAGTTCATGAAGATTAGATTTATAGACACTTACCCTGTCTCCAAAAATACCACAAAGACGTCTCCCTCTTTGTTTATCTATTCTTAGAGCTATAAAAATACCAAGCTCAGAATGAATGGTCAGAGGTGTGCATGAAAGGCTCTGGGGCAGTCTGGTGTACATGCTCTCCTGGCCAGAAATAAATGGCTCATAACTCAGAATCCGCCTATTGAATTTTTGACTCAGTCTCATTTAATTCAATTTTATTCTATCAAAGGGGAAAAATAAAAAATAAAAAACTTACAATAACCTGTTTGCATAAATATGCACACCCTCTTATAACTGGGGATGTGGCTGTGTTCAGAATTAACCAATCACATTCAAACTCATGTTAAATGGGAGTCAACACACACCTGCTTCCATTTAAAGTAACTCTGATTAACCCCAAATAAAGTTCAGCTGTTCTAGTACACTTTTCCTGACATTTTTGTGGTCATATCTTACAGCACAAGCCATGGTCCACAGAGAGCTTCCAAAGCATCAGAGGGTTCTCATTGTTTAAAGCTATCAGTCAGGAGAAGGGTTCAAAAGGATTTCCAAGGCATTAAATATACCATGGAACACAGTGAAGACAGTCATCATCAAGTGGAGAAAATATGGCACAACAGTGACATTACCAAGAACTGGACGTCCCTCTAAAATTGATGAAAAGACGAGAAGAAAACTGGTCAAGGAGGCTGCCAAGAGGTCAAGAGCAACATTCAGCCCAATCCTCACTGAGCCCCCATCTCTTAGATTCCCTGATCCGCAGGATGTACAGGTTCCAACTGCCGCCTCCGGAAGGGAGCGTGCAGTGCTCCATGGCCCGTTGGCTCGGGGATGCTGGGAGGCCACCTGGTGAACCCTTCCTGCCATTTTGGTGACCCTGGAGGCCTGGGAGACCACCCAACGAACTCTTCCATTTGTTTGGGTGATTAAGGAACTCAGGGAGACCACCCAACGAACTCCGCAGGTTGTTTGGGTGGCTAAGGGACTCTGGAAGACAACCCGAACTGGACATTTAGTCTTCTCAACACCATTTGTATTCCATGTCTCTTATTTTGGGTGTGAGTCATGAGTGATTTTCTTATTTTTTCTGGGTTGTTTCGGTCCCTCCTTGCCTGGGTCCCCCTCCTCCCACCCGGGGGGGGGGAGGTCTTCTTCCTTGTTTTTTTTGTGGGTGGGTCTTCTATGTGGGTGGGTCCTTTTCCTTTTCTTTTGTTGTTACCCTCGGTGTCTGGACTCCACCACCTGAGAGGGGGGCTCTGTCATGATCTGAATGCAGAGGGTTTGCTGTGCTCAGTATCATTGTCTTCTTCTGTATTTGTATATTTGTTGTATTTTGGGGGTGTTTAGTTTCCTGTCATGTTATCCTTGGTTGCTTTTCTTATATCTTGTACTATCTCCCTGTTTACGTTCACCGCTGTCTTGTCAGTTATATAATTGGTATTATTTGTATTCATCCTTCAGTTTATTATTTGCCCTTATTTTAGTTCTCTCATTATATTTGTATTTTTCTCTGTACCGTTTCTTCTGTGTTCTCTCTCTCTCTTTCTCTCTCTCTCTCTCTCCGGGGCTGTAGCTGTCAGTGGCACTTCCAGGTTTGCTCAGGTATGGGCGGTGCTCCTGTCAAGCTGTCAGTCCCAGTTCCTCTCCTCATGACTCACAGCTGATTCAAATCATGTAATCACCCTCACCCTCTCATGACCCACAGCTGTTGCATACTGTGTAATTATTCTCACGGTCTACTTAAGCCTTGGTCCTCTAGTTGCTAATCACTAGGTCATTGATTGTTCTTCTTTCCTCATCCTGAGATGGCGTTCCCGTCTGTGTCATTACCTGTTATCGTAAGTCCAGCTCTGCTGGGGAATCGTAGTTTGTATTTCTCCTTTCTTCGTATGTCCAGCTCTGCTGGGATCCCGTAGTTGCAAATCCATTCTGTTGTGAGAGGTCTTGTGTGTGTGTAGTTAATAAATATGCAAACTTACTGTCTACATTTAGCGTCATCTGTTTTCCCCATGAATGGGTAGTTCATGACAAACTAGAAATATATAGAAATATTATAATAAAAATGACTCAATTTTTGGTAATTTAAGTTAATTTATTTCATTAAAAATAATTTTATTAATATGTTTTTCTTTGAAATCAGAGTTAAATTATTGTTTTGTTCTGGCTCTGCAAAATTATGGGCAAAGGCAGGGGTGTCCAATCATGCGCCATGGAGGGTCAAGACCCTGCAGGCTTTACCTCCAACCAGTGTCTTCAACAGCAGATTCCACTGAATTTCTTCTAACTGATTGCTAATAAGTGAAAACACCTGCTGAAGAGACTGGGTAGAAAAGAAAACCTGCAGGGTCTTGGCCCTCCACGGCACATGATTGGACACCCCCGATCAAAGGTGTAAATTGTATAAGGGAAAAAAGTCAAAATGTTACAACAATTTGTTTCAAATTTATAAAAACAAAAAACAGTAATTTTATTTATAAAATAGACAAAAAATTAGCCATAAAGTAATCCACAAATTTATAAGAAGATTTAGAAATTTAGATAAATTTAGAGAGAAAAGTAGAAAACTATAAGAAAATTGTTATAAATTTTGGAGAAAAACCTCAAACCTAACCCTAATCCAACCTTCAAGACTTAAGTCACTACTCGTTTTTAAGTGGGTGCTTTTTGCATCCTTAACTCTACTAGAAATTTTTGGTTGACTGATATGTGTGTGTAATGGAATGTGTAGTTATAAAAAGAGGTTCCTACTCACACATGTGGTGATTTAAAACAAAACAAACCACAATAGTGGATGTGCAATGTTTGTTAATGTTATCAATCTTTTCTTGGAGGGTTTGTGTAGTGACATGTTTGACGGTTAATTTTTTATTCAGCTAAATACACTTTGTGATGTGTCAAGGTCCATTAGGGCCAGAATGTAGTATATTTTATTTCAAAATGGCACATTAAGTTTTCGTGCACTTTGAGATATGCCTAAATAAAATGTGACCAAAATGGTTGTTTACAGAATTTTATTCCCCCATTCTATTTATTTAATTGTTGTTCAAGAGGAAAAATATTTCTACTACTTCAAGTTCTGCTCAACTCCAGCACTGTCTTGTGTTTTTATGCACTTTTGATGTGCCTTTGTCATGTGCCAGGCGCACATTTAAAACCAAGACAATGAATAAAAAGTGCATATTTTTCGTCATATTGACCTGTGTCGGTTTGAAATTTGTCATATTCAACAGGTCGCTGAACATGTGCGGCCCAGTTACATGTCTTGATTTCAAATTGTGGCCCAGCTGATTTTGTAACCCAATAACCGTGATCTAGACAATGACTCAAACTTGTTTTATAAATTTTTTGTTTCAAAGGATTTAAACTCTTCCCCTCTTGCCCCAAACACAATTTTGCATCGGACTTACTAAAATGCATGCTATCTGTAGGTCTCATCAGAAAAGTCTCAAAAAGCTTGAGTACATAAGACTTAGGCAAAATGGGCTTGTTTTCAATAGTGATACTGCAGAATATGTACAGTACATCTCATTCTGTGAGTGTCTGTAGACTTTTAAGATAATAATTCACTGTTGTAACATTGCAGATAAGTCAGAAAACATGGACAAACATACCAGGGCCCTTTTAAGACTTTTTGTCAGAACAGACACATAAACTCAGTCCTGATCTCAATCTGATTGAATTTTAATAGAGACCAAAGAAAATGCTCCATGACGAGGCTACATAAGAGATAGCTGAAACCTGACTGATGAAGAGTTTTATTTTTCATTATCAAGGTCCATGCCGAAAGAATTTTAGGTTTATGATTGATGATTCTGCAAATTTTTTTTCCCTCTTACTGATCTTGCCATGAGTAATGGTCTACCATAAGGTCATCTCATCTTCCCACCTGTGGTCAGTGTTTGGATTAGATGTTTGTTTTAGCAGAGCCACAGAAACATTTTCCTAATCACACCCACAGACAGCGATGGAAAATAAACTCTGGGGGAGCCTCTAAAAGCCACCGCACACAGGCACATGGCAAGAAGCACTTTGTCCAGTCATGAAAAAAAGGAAGGCAGGTTCTGCTAGGATGTTAAAGCCATCAGAGTCAACAAGAGACCGCAGAGGACATAACCCGTGTTCTTCTGAAGAGTTCAGGCTCAGGACAAAGGGATGGATCAGGGGTCAAAAAGTAGAGGCTGCAGCTCAACTTTCAAACTAAGAGAAAAGAAGGTGCAAATGTGCAAAAAAAAGCAAACTCATTGCAAAAAAGTATAGAAAAAAATCCCACATTTTGTAGAAATGCCACAAATCTAAATCAAACATGAAGTTGGGTTTTTACTGAAAAAAGTAGCTAATTTATAAGATTTAAAGGTCCCATTTACTGCACTTTTCCCACATGTTGACAGCTCCCACAGGTCTTGTTATGCTTTAGAACTGCAGGGCAGGCTGCGAGGATGGACACAAATATAGGTTGTATGCAGTCACAGTGATTTTTTTAAACAAATAGGAAAACAAAAGCAGCACAAGGGCTGAAATGCAAACTACTCTGACCTCAACACAAAAGTAATAAACTAGAATGAGGTACTAACTGGGTGGAACAGCAGAATCACAAACAGAATTAATCCACAACAGGTAAGTTCCCCACAGCAATTCAAGTAGACATAATGTCGCCACCCCAAGCACGAAGACAAGAATTAATACATACCATAAGGAACAGAGGATTAGACATGTAAAACGGGTATGAGAAATAGCTGGGGGGTTTTTTAAGTAAATTGCTGTTTTTAAGGACAGTGCAAGTTGCTGAACATCAATATCAATGTAAACCTGCCAGATTGTAGCCAGTGGCTAATGTCCATCTGTTGTCAAACTAGAAGGTTACAGAATCACAAAAAGGTCAAGCAGAAAATCATAAAACAGGATAAACAGGAAACAATCAACAGGAAGTGATGCTACAAAACTAAGGTAGCGAGCGCTACAAAATAAATCACAAAACCAAAGAAAACTAACGGAGAATAATGAAAGGAATATTTTACAAAAAAACCCAAAACAAGATCACTGGAAACAAAACTATACAAAGGCAACACAGGGGACATAATCAGCAAAAGACTGAAATCTGCAGCACCACAGAGCAAAGATGAAAAACCGAGCTGGGCAACTGCTGCTCCCTTAAAGCCAAAATCTCCAGTTTAGTGAAATGAATTTTTGATGATCAGTGATCGTGCCCCCACATTACAGGTCTTAGTAACATGTTTGCCATATTTTTGTCAAACTGCCTTTAATTATTTACATAATTATCGCGCCATCAGTGTGAATCAAATTTTGTGAGCCTTCCTCAGAATGGCTTGTTTCAGTGCACGTCTTTTTAAATGCCTAACAGCCATATTTAATACCACCATCCCTCTTACGTCACTATTGCCAATCATAGCTGGCTAGCTCCTAGCTTGGGTAGCGAGCTTAAGCCAGCTAACATAAATTTGTTTTACAGAATAAATGAAACAAAGCATCACTGGTGGACAGGAGTGTGTAGTTTCAGTTGCCGATAGGTTATGACTGATCCCTGGAAGCACAGAAACATTCACAAATGAGTGAATGGTGGCCCAAGGCTAGCTAGCTGCTAGCCTCGGCAAGCCACTAAAAGTAACATCTAAGCGCAACATATATGGCCAAGTGTTGGCAGATGAACCAGGATTTCAGTGGGGGCTGAATAGAATTTATAGAAAATAACAATCAAAACTAGGGATGTTAATGATTAACTGGCTTTCAGTTAATTGTTGATAAGAATTTAGTTGACTAAATTAGTTGTCAATTAATTGATAAATCAGCAGTCCTTTTCAATGGGAGCTTATTCTATGAAATGTAGTGGCGTTCCCATCCAGGGGAAGGGGGGGGGGCATGCAGTCACCCACTGCAGCCTTTCAACCAAAACTTAAGAAAAAGCAGAAGATGACGCCAAGCCCCCAGCTGTGCAGAGCAAAAAATCTCACCCTTCCGGGTTACGTCGAAGAGCCGCGTGCTTCAAACCAGCAGAGCGGAGAAAGAGACAAGGCAAGGAAAATAACTACACGAGCGCAAAAACCCATCCCCGCTGCCTTCATCCCCTGCCAGATGAGAAAGCAGACCGGACCTAAATTACTGAGGTAACATTTCAACACAGCAACAGAGGAGCCGGGTTTACACTAACAGGACAGGCTGGCGCTGGCTTCACAGCAGCTAGAGACGGTCAGACAGCAGCTCACTCTCACTCTGAGCTGCTGTGATATTTGTATCATTGTTGCAGACACAGTTATCTGCTGCAACTTCAAAATTATTATAATCTGTCAGAATAATGACAGACAGCCCGCTGATTCATTTCCACTCTCTGTGCTGTGACGTGGTGACAGTGACACCTACTTCATTGCATGTTTACCCACGTTTCCAATTCAAATGTCCGCTGAATGAGGTGACCAAGGACCCACATTGCTTACAGGGTAAACTAGAGCACTTAACCTATCAGACATCAGAGGGAAGGAGAGAAGGATGACACCAGTAAAAAGTCCAAACACAGGACGTCTGGGAGGGAGCCCAACTGGCCCAATATTCCAACATTCAAGCCTCAGTTGTACAATACTTCAAACGGTAAGTTCCATATGCAAAGTTATTGTGCAAAATTTAAAAAAAGAAAGAAATAGTATAAAATTAACATATTCTGGTTACAATAGTGTCATGTGTTTTCTGCCCCCCCCCCCCGAAAAATATGCTGCCACTGTGCCAAGGTCCTTAAGCCAAAGGCAACACTGACTAGTGTCAACCTTGACGTTTTGACTGCAAACCCATATTCAGAGGAGAGTTTTATCATGACCTTTGTTTGCTTTTTCTCTTCAATTTAAAGTTTTCACCTTGCTACAAGATGAACCTGTGTAGCAAGTCTGGTGACCCTAGCTTTAATCGTTTTATAGTAATAGTGCAAATGGAATGCAAACCTTGACCTTTGACCTTTTGACCCCAAACCCATAGTCAGAGGTCAGGATCCCAAGGTAAACCTGTATACCAGGTTATGTGGCCCGAGCTTTGCTCATTTTATAGTAAATGTAGCATTTACCATAGTGCAACTGCAATGTTAACTTTGAACTTTGACCTTTGATCCCTTGATCCCAAACCCATAGTTAGGTGAGGGTGTAAGTCGTACAAGATGTGTATTAGATAGAACTACTATACTGATTTGTAAAGCCTACATCATTTCTTTCAGTGGTTACTGTGTTTAGAAGATTTAAGGAAAAATCTGACCTGACCTTTGACCTCAAGGTCATCCAATGAGAGTCAAATTGCAATATGCACATCATCAGAGTATATCAAACCCCGGTACCAAGTTTCAAAACAATCGGACCAAAACTGTATGAGGAGTTGATTTCACAAGACAGTTACTGTCTATGAAGTGAGGTGAAACAGGAGGTCAGAGGTCAGGGACTACAATTCCTACAAGAATCATCCGATCAGAACCAAACTGCAATTTGTGCACCCTCATAGTATATCGAACCATGGTAACAACTTTCAAAACAACTGGCCCAAAATTGTAGGAGGAGTTGATTTCACAAAAGTGGGCCGGCCGGCCAAACAGACAAACAGACGGACGGACGGACTGACCCATAACATAATCCCCCTTCAGTCTTTGCCCAGAGGGCTCTTCAACCCCTTTGGGCTTCAACCAGTGGAGGATAAAAAATTAAGTTAATAATTTTTCAGGTAACTGCTGCAAATTTTTGACAGCCTCCTTACACAGTATACCCATAATTACAAGGAAGATTGTGCAAATTTACGAGAAATCGGAAAAATAGCGAGTTTATAAGAAAAGATGAGTAAAATTGGATGAAAATTTACAAATTTACAAGCATAAAGTTACACATTTTACAGAAAAAGAATTGCAAATCAAAGTGAATAGAAATCAAACATTTCCAAGAGACTATATAAAGAATATTTTTGGACACAGAGCACATGCATGGCAATAATGTGAAGACTGCTCCATTTCCTCTATAACAATCACCCATAAAACATGCAGCATTAGCAGCACACAGTCTGGAGCAGACACAATCGTTAATAATACTCTCATGTTTTCATACTTTACCCCTCAGCCAAAAACACTCTCCAGTTTGCCTGGTCCAAACTCGGTCTGTCCCATAGCAGCAGAGACCTTCCAGATGTGGGACAGCAGTGGGAGTGGGACAAACTTAAGAGGAGCCTGAAAAAATGGAAAGCGTGAGGAGGAGAGGCAGCTCTGACCAGCAGCCAAAAACACAAATTCTTTCCTTTTTTCTCTTTTCCCCTGCAACTGCTACTCTGGAAAGAAGCAATTTGGGGAGTTTCGCTCAAACAAAATCAGTATTTGATGGCAAAGCAGGTAAATTATGAGAATATTAAGATCCATTTTTGATGCAATATTGAGGTTAAGTTAGCAGGCCAGCTGCTGGCTCCTTTAGTGAGCACAGCCTGAACTAGCTGACAGGATGTGTGAACGTCCAATTTTTTTATTTATTTAATTTTATTTAACCTTTATTTATACAGGGTAGTTCCGTTAAGAGGCAACCTCTCTTTTTCAAGGACGCCCTGTTCACACTCATACAGTTCCACATTCACACCAGTAGGCTGCCCAGTCCAACCCCAGACTGACCTGTGGCCGCTGAGCAGCTCCACTGGTGCAGTTAGGGTTAAGGGCCTTGCTCAAGGGCACCACAGTGGGGTTAAGGACGGTGGGGCAAACACTGCTATCAGACTCAGAATCAGAATAAACTTTACTGCCCCTCATGGGAAATTTGTCTTGGGTGACAGTGCTTCATAATGCTGCATTCACCTTCAGCCACAATTTAAAACAACACACAATCAGCAATGTTTATATACAAAATTAACAAAAAATTGTTATAATAATCAACCGTATTCCACAATAAAATTACATCAGATCAATAAATAATTTGGAACAATAAAAACCTAGAAAACTAAAAACCAAGTTTAGAAATAATACTTGTAAGAAGAAAACTAATCATTAAGAGCAGCTAACATGGGGCTCAAGTCCTGTTCAGCTGAGCAACTTCCTTATTTAACAGAGTTATTGATGTCGGGGCAAAAGAGAGCTTATAGTGATTAGTTTTGTGTCTGATTGCTCTACAGTATAGCGTCTCCCTGAAGGTAACAGCTCATAATCAGGATAAAGAATATGGGACGGGTCCTCTAAAATTCTGTGGGCCTGATTAGCAACAGTTTTCTCATATATCGATTGGAGAGACTGATAACACAACATAAAAGTAATTTTTTTGCATGCCGTCTGTGTTTTTTCAACTGATTTAAGACAATTTTGCACCGCTGAATCCAAAAATGACATCCGTTTCTCTCGATCAGGTCAGGTTTTTATGCTAAATTGTAAGCAGTTGTACAGTTGGGCTGCACGGTGGCGCAGTGGTTTAGCACTGTGGCAGCACAGTTTTACCCTCGGCCGGGGGACCGCGGGGATCATGAGATCGTGGGTTCGATCCCAGCCCCCGACCAACAGTGAGCTCTGTGGAGTTTGCATGTTCTCCCCGTGTTGCGCGGGTTTACTCTGGGATTTCTCCGGTTTCCTCCCGCACACCAAAAACATGTAGGTTTAGGGCGCTCGCGCACGCAGCGACCAGCAGCCGGTGGCTTGTCACCAGACTGCAAACCAAGTCTACCTACGGGTACAAATAAGTAACAAAAAAAAAAAAAAAAAACAGTTGTACTGTAAATTGAATAGTAGACATTGATAAAGGTAAGTACATGTAAATTGAATGTTACGTCATCACTGTTCAAAATTCAGAGAATTTCAAGAAATAAAAAAGAATTTTGCATCATATAAAGCAAAAACACCCATACATGTAAACAAACACGTAAAAAACATGTGGCCATAGTTCAAAAAGTTGACCTGATTGAGCAAAACCAATGTGATTTTTGGATTCAGCACATCAAAATTGTCCTAAATCAGCTAAAAAAAAAACTTAAACAATAAATTTGGTGTTGACCAGTGTAATTTATATTTCCTATTACTTTCATCTCAATTTTTAAGATAAGATAAGATAAGATAAGCCTTTATTAGTCCCACAACGGGGAAATTCCAGGATTGCAACAGCACAGGGATAGCAACACTCAGAGCAACAATCAGAAGGCAAGAAAAAAAACAAGCAAGCAAGAGCAGCTAATATACATATGTACATATTACTATAAAATATATATATACACACACACACACACACACAGACACACAGTGCAGAGCATTGTAGCTGGATGGAATAAATATATGAATATATGAACACACAGTGCAGAGCATTGTAGCTAGATGGAATAAATATGTAAATATATAAACACCCACAGTACGGAGCATTGCAGCTAGGTGGAATAAATATGCAAGTATATAAACACACACAGTGCGGAGCAATGTAGCTAGATGGAATAATATGTAGATATATAAAAACACAGTGCGGAGCATTGTAGCTAGATGGAATAAATATATAGATATATAAATATAAACACACCCAGTGCAGAGCATTGTAGCTTTTACCAGCTTACATTTGGACTGGACTGTAAGCGAACCACACCAGGCTGCCATGCCGTACTTGATCAAGCTTCCCAACACTGCCTGATAGCAAGGCCACATGATCTTAGCGCTCACACCAAACAATCTCAGCCTCCGAAGAAAATGGAGTCTTAGCGCCAGTTTTGCACATAGGAAGTCAACATGTTTGTCTCATTTAAAAAATAAGCCCTTCTAGATTCCAAGGTACTTGTACGAGCTGACTTGCTCAATTAAGCAACCACTGATCCCCACTGGGTCATGCACTCGTACTGCTCTGGGATCAAATATCATTTCTTTAGTTTTGTATGTATTTGAAATAAGATGACAACTATCACGCCAGGCTATAAAATAAGTAATCTCCCTGAAATAGCCTGAGGGGTCATCACTTCCACGTAAAAGACTTAAAATACACCGCATTCCAAATTATTATGCAAATGATATTTGTCTCTGATTTTCCTAAACAGTCGATGCAAATGAAGTCAGTATAATTTTCAAGTCATCAACCTTTAGAGCATAATTCAAATTTTATTGAACAAACCTCCCAATGATAACTCTTTTTTGTGCAAAAATAAAAAACTCAAAATGCACTGTTCCAAATTATTACACACAACAGAGTTTCACAACATTTTATTGGTTGTAAAGAAATGAAAATGGTCATTTGTTGAATTTGCAGCATTAGGAAGTCATATTTACTAAAATCAAAAGCTATTTTTTATTGATTTATTTGAACATCAAGACAAAAAAAATTAAAAACAAGGAATCAAAACCCCCCAAAAAAATAAACAAAAAAATGCCTTGTTCAAAAGGAGTGGGAAGAAGCCAACGCTGATATAGTCCCACCCCTTCTCCATACCCAAAAAATCATTCTAGTCATTATCCATCCCATGATCATATTCATTATACAATACCATAATATATAATGCATCTTATAATTAAATTATGCAATAGAAATAATACAACAATGATAGTTTATACTGACAATAATACCAACATCTAATTGTAATAATAATAAGTAAATACTTCTGGTATGTTTGATATAATTATAAACAATATTATTATCATCATAATCACCATATATACCACCATATACCCCCATATGGCTTACAGTACCTAGGCGCAATAAGTAACCATATAATAATAACCATAATAATAACCATAATAATAATAATAATAATAATAATAATAATAATAATAATGCCACCTGGCCTATATAATACTTTAAATAATTCCATCCTAAACAACAATCATAAAATGATAATACCGTTGTAATATTCTAGTAATAATGATATCAATAATAATAGTACTCAGCATATATATTCAACAAAACCAACAATAACAACCTTTCTTCATTAAAGACACATTGTAATATAACTGTCCTTTATTTTTATACTGTTCAAAAATCATTTCTTTATATTGTGGAGAAAGGAGGCAGGCGAGGCAACGAGCTAGACGACACAGAAACTTTATTCCACCTCCGACATACAGTACAGTAAAAGAGCTCCCGGGTCTCCGTGCATTCCTCTTTTATATCTTTAATACCATGTATTGATGCCCAGTACTTCCGACTATCATACATTGTATTTAGAACAAAGCCTGTGTGGCACATTAACATAGCATAATGCCGGCACCGCTCTCACACCCTTCTCCTTCCAACGGCTCCAGCATTTACTCCTCTCCCCAGGGGGTGCATAGTCCTTACTGTCCCATCTGATACCCCCCAGTGAAACCTCCTCTTTCAGTCCGTTGTTCCGCCCTTCCCCAGCTGCCTTCTCTCTGGGTGGAGAAGTCTCACACCATGCCCCCACAATATGCTGATTTAAATATATGAATGTTTGGACATTGCCTGTGTTTCTCCCCCAACTCATTCCACAATTTTACCCCACACACAGACACACAAAAACCTTTCCTAGTAGATCTTACTAGGTGCATTTTAAATTTTGTATTCCCCCGTAAATTATATTTCCCTGATCTCTGACTAAAAAGATTTTGTATATTGTGTGGCAAAAAGTTTTTACTGACTTTAAACATTAATTGTGCTGTATAATAATCAACCAGATCCTGTAATTTCAATAACTTTGAATGTAAAAACAATAAATTAGTATGTTCAAGATACTCAACTTTGTGTATAACACGGACTGCCCTTTTTTGTAATATTAGCAATGAATTAAGTGTACTTTTATAATTGTTACCCCAGACCTCTATACAATAGGTCAAGTATGGAAGTACTAATGAGCAATATGTAATCTAGGACTTGCTTTATTTTATTTATAATTGCAATATTTTTTGCCACTTTGTTTTGTATGTATCTGACGTGTGGTTTCCAACTAATCTTATCATCTAGTATTACACCTAAAAATTTGATCTTCTTAACATGTTCAATAATTACATTATCTATATGAATATGTATATATTCTTTATTTTTACAATTACCAAATATCATTACCTTAGTTTTATCTATATTGAGTGATAATTTATTACTATCATCCATTTTTTAAGCTTATTTAATTCATTATTTAGGGTATGGATTAGTTCCTTATAATTATTTCCAGAATAAAATATATTAGTATCATCAGCAAATAATATTATTTTTAATAATTTAGAAACTTGGAATATATCATTGATATATGTTAAATAATTTGGGGCCCAATATTGACCCCTGGGGGACCCCACAGGCAATCCCCATACATCCAGACAGCTATTCTCCCATCTTCACAAACTGTTGTCTCTCAGATAAATAACAAAAGCCTGCAAAATCAAAAACATCTTAACAGGCCAAGTTACATGTTAACATAGGACCCCTTCTTTGATATAACTTTCACAATTCTTGCATCCATTGAACTTCTGAGTTTTTGGAGAGTTTCTGCTTGAATTTCTTTGCTAGATGTCAGAATAGCATCCCACAGTGTCATGTTCTGAGCTCAGATTTTCTCTGAGCTCGGACCCTTACTTTATTTCCTGTATTATTTATCTGTTAGTCTGTTTTTGGTTATTTTCTGTGCATATCGTTGTGTGTTATTCTGTTTCTTGGCAGAACGCTGCTCTCAATTCCCAGGCACACCCTCCAGCTGATTGCTGGGCCTCTGGTCCTCGCAGCTGCAATCAGCTGGTAATTAGGTCACCCTGCCACCTGCACCTGTTGCTCGTTTGTGTCTTTACTATTTATTTGGCTGCTGTGCACTCATTCAGCACAGCAACCTCTGCAAGTCTGGACCAGACTCTTCTCCCCAGCTTTGGAGACCCATCCTTTTGTAAGACTTTTTGTGCCCTTTCTCCAGTAGACTACTACTGTTGAACGGCCAGGTACAAGAAATCTTTCCTGCCACATGCAATTTCACTGTACAACAACTCACGATGATGTTGTATTCTGGTCATAACAAAGCTGCCACACTGCACCTTACAGACTAACTGATACCTCACATTTCACTCTGCTCCTGATAGTCCTTCTTTGTGCAATGGGATGATTCATGTGTTTACACGGGTCATCATATATTAAACTATGATGTATATAGGTTTTATAGTCGTGTTAGTTTTACTTTCCACGGGTAATCCCTTTGTCTGTCATGTGTGTGTTTCTGTTGTTTGGTTGTCTACTGTCATGCTGCCATTACACTGTAATTTCCCAGTTTCGGATCAATAAAGTACATCTATCTATCTATCTTTCGATGGACTGCTTTATTATTTACCTGGACCCTCAGCTATGCTACATTGGCAGAGCGATGCCGGCTCTGGAACGTTAAGTCATAACCTCCTGCGTTTGCTGAGCGATTCTGGCTCAGGAACGTTCGCCCTCTTCTTGCCTTTTTGTGTCAGCACCGTCATTCTTGAACTGCTATGTTTTGTTTTAATAAATGTCCTCACTGCAGTTACAGTGTGTGAGTTTGTTTTCCACCCCAGTGGGGTGCTCCTGACAGTAGGCTGCCATCAGTGAAAAACTCAGCTTCTGCTATGAGGCATTTTTTCACCCTTTTTGTGTTTTTTTTTTTCCTTACCTGTTGGAGCTTGTGATGGACTCTACGGGCAGAAGCAGCTATCCACTGCGTCTGGGGTGGGAGTGCTGTCGCTCTCTCATGGAAATCGATGGACTGATCTCCATGGCACGCTCCTATTCCACGCCAAAAGACGCGTTGTGGTATTAGGACTTGCTGAAGCAGCAGCTCAACAATGCCCTCAGCTGAAGGAGCATGCTGAGGGAGAGGAGAGGATTGTTCTGATCGCTGTGTTACAGCAAGAGAACAGAGGAGTGGCAAGGGAATCCCCAGAGAAGCCTGGGCGTACACCGAAGGGGAGGTGTTCCCGGGTCTCAATCATCTCCACTACTCACCAGTCTCCAGCGTCCGCTCCGCCTCCATCTGCTCCACGATGCTATCGTTCCACCCTGGGCCACCGCAAGAATAATCCAGCCTCTTTGACAGCCGCATTCCAAACACCAAATTCGGCCATTCCCGCAGCAGTTCCTGGCTCTAGCTTTTCCTCACTGGCAGTTCCGCGTGCCGAAGCTCCTGCCATTTCTGCTGTGAGGCCGCCTCCCTCGGTGCATCCTCTGACGGTCAAGGAGCACTTGAATTCCTCACCGGCGACTCCCACTCCTGTGGCAAGAAGGGCGGCTCCCAAACAATCTACTGAGGAGCCAAACACCGCTTTTTCTGAACGGAGGGATGACGACGCCCAAACAGCAGCAGCCAACATTGGGATCCCGGGAGACAGACAAGTGAATTTTCATTTTACTTCCATAAATAATGAAATGTCTTGCCTGATTCTCGGTAGGGAGACTCAGGGAGAGCAGTGCCCTGAGTTTTCCCCACCTGCTGCTGTTCTGAACTGTCCACCTACCCTCTCTGTGTCCCCTCCTTCTCCTGAGTGCTTGCCAGAACTGGAACCAAGCCGCCAGTCGATGGAGGAGCCAGTGGTTCTGGAGGAACCGATGCCAGAGCCAGCACAGAGCCTAATCCCAGCTTCCATGTTGGAATCTCCACCATGGGTCACAGCAGCTGGGGTTATGAAGACTGCAACAACCATCACGCCTGCTGCAGAGGACGCTGCAGCAGAGTCGGATGCTGAGCCCGGACCTCCATCTTCGCCCGGATCATCGGAGTCCTGGACAGCGGTGGAGCTTGAGCTCTGGCAAGTGCTCCATTTTTTTCTTCCTCTTTTCAGTATTGGAGCAATCTTGCCTGACTCTTGGTGAGGAGGGCCAGGTGCAGCCACCCGCTGCATCTGAGCTCACCTCGCCGGACTCCGTTGCTGCCGGCGACCCTGACATCTCCTTTTGTTCTTTTTCCAAGTCCTCTTTTAGGGTCGCTGGAGAAAACCCAACTCTGCCGGACAAATCCGTGGGTCCTGGTTCGCCACCCGAAGACGCCATGGGTGCAGCTTCCCCCGCCATGGTCACCATAGACCCGCCTCCTGTGCCTTCGCCTGGGGTTCCTCTGGTTGACTGTCTCCTGGGTCTGGTGCTCTTACGGGTCGGCTGGTACACCGTGGGTGCAGCTCTGGCCCGGTCCGGGTCCACCGCAGGTGCAGCAAGGGCCCAGCCGGGCTCCACCGTGGGTGCAACCATGGCTCAGTCGGGGTCCACCATGGGTGCAACGCAGGCCCAGTCGGGGCTCACTGCGGGAGCAATGAGGTCCAAGGAAGGGGCCACCGCTGGTGCAACGTTGTCCCAGGCTGGGGCTGTCGCGGGTGCAGTTGTGTCCCCAGCCGGGACCACCGCAGGTGATGCCGGCCAGCTAGAGGACACCGGGGCCTACATTCCTCTGCATGATGCCATCGTGACCCCCCTTCCTTCGCCACCAGTCGCTGTGGCGATTTCCCTCCTCCGGTCCGGTTTCCCATCATTGAGCCTTCCGGTGGGTAAGCCACCTTCTCGTTCATCCCTCCGGTCCTGGTGGTTCAACAGCGCTGGCCGGCCACCCGAAGGACTAAGTCTCTGGGTCGGATGGCCCATCTGCTCTAGCAGGCCACCAGACACTGTTCAGCAGACCACCTGCTGGGTCTGGGACTTTGGCCAGCCACCCGAACCCTGGAGCCCTGGGACTATGGGGGCCTAGGGGTTGTTGGGGCACAGGTGCTGGTGTCGTATTGTTATTTTTCCCTCAGCCTGTTCCCCCATCTCCCACCCTGGGTAGTTTTTTGGCTGCTTTCCCTTCTGGGGAAGGGGGGGGGGGCTTTGGTGTTACCTTTGGGTGTCTGGGTCCAAACCTTGAGGGGGAGGCTCTGTCTCACTTCCGTCTCCAAAGAGAGCAGACGCCTTTTTCCTTCTCTCTTGCTCTGACTTTTTTTTTCCTTCCCCCCCAACTACTGGATCCCAGCTTGCTGTTGTCTGTCTGTGTCTAACTGCTGACCGTCGAAAGAAATTATGGAATTGATAAGCTGGGCTTTGAACACAATTGACACTATTTTTTCAACAAGGAAAAGTGCTCCGGGGGAAGCTGTCTGCCCCGCAGGGACGGCTCCAGCGGGCTATTTACGGGACACAAGTAATTGGCAGATCTTGTGCCTAACTAATCTCTCTATCGAAGATATTGAAGATTTGTATGTCTTTGTAATAATGGTGATCGGGATCGTTCTGATTGGAACTGGGATTGTCCTGGTGTATCGCAAATTGCTGAAGATGGATACAACCTATCAAAATGCTGGCCAGGCAAGGTGCATCCATCAAATTGAAAAATTGGAGAAGACCCTGATAGCGACAAATGGAGAACTGTCTCGGAAGGTGGATTACATCATGGTTACGCTTAGGTCTATCCACGACGGACTCAACGCCCTGCAATGAAGGATTAAGTACTGAATCTACAGAAGAAAATAAAGCTCCTTCTCTGTGATCAGTTCTATTTGGCTCAATTTCCCTATAAAAATTCCTCCTGGCTGTCTGCAGTCTGTTTTTTCAAAACATTGAGCACAAGGCCTTGGACAGCAGCTGCTCAGATAATCGCAAGGATGATTGCGAGTAGCCAGACAAAACATCTCCTGCCAAAGTGTCCTTGTTGTTCTTCTGATACAACACTTGCTTCAACAGTGCACTCATATTGATCCACGAACTGATAATAAAGATCCACACACTGGACACAGTGTGTGGATTTCACAGGACACTTTGTGTCCTGTGAAATCTTGGTCCGCTGATGTGCATTGAGGGCTTTTTTTTTTCCTTGTAATCATAATATTGATTGATCATGCAACCAGTATTCTGAATCAATGATTTTTTTGCTCCTTCCTATTGTATTATTTCTTATGCTACCTGTACCCTCCTGCTGACAGGCGCGTTTCAGATGCGCCGCGGCACGGAAATGCAGGTTCATTTACTGTGTCAAGTCAAATTCTCTCGTATGTTATCAGTGATCTGTTAATGTACTTGGCAATAAATCTTTTTCTGATTCTGATTTCTGATTCTGATTCTGTCATGTTCTGAGCTCAGATTTCCTCTGAGCTCAGACCCTTACTTTATTTCCTGTATTTTTTATCTGTTAGTCTGTTTTTGGTTATTTTCTGTACATATCGTTGTGTGCTATTCTGTTTCTCGGCAGAGCGCTGCTCTCAATTCCCAGGCACACTCTCCAGCTGATTGCTGGGCCTCTGGTCCTCGCAGCTGCAGTCAGTTGGTGATTAGGTCACCCTGCCACCTGCACCTGTTGCTCATTTGTGTCTTTACTATTTATTTGGCTGCTGTGCTCTCATTCAGCATGGCAGCTTCTGCAAGTCTGGACTGGACTCTTCTCCCCAGCTTTGGAGACCCATCCATTTGTAAATCTCTTTGTGCCCTTTCTATGGACTGCTTTATTATTTACCTGGACCCTCAGCTACACCATGTTGGCAGAGTGATGCCAGCTCCGGAACACTAAGTTGTAACCTCATGCTTTTGCTGAGCAACTCCGGCTCAGGAACGTTTGCCTCTTCTTGCCTTTTTGTGTCAGCACCATCATTCTTGTACTGTTATGTTTTGTGTTAATAAATGTCCTCACTGTAGTTACAGCGTGTGAGTTTGTTTTCCACCCCAGAGGGGCATTCCTGACACACAGCTGCTCTTTAGATGTGAACTGCCTCCCACCCTCATAGATCAATTGCTTGAGGATGCTCCAAAGGTTCTCGATAGGGTTGAGATCAGGGCAGAATGGGGGCCACACCATGAATTTCTCTCCTTTTATGCCCAAAGCAGCCAATGACACACAGGTATTCTTTGCAGCATGAGATGGTGCATTGTCATGCATGAATATAATTTTGCTACGGAAGGCACGGTTCTTCTTTTTGTACCATGGAAAAAAGTGGTCAGTCAGAAACTCTATATACTTTGCCAAGGTCATTTTCACACTTTCAGGAACCCTAAAGGGGCCTACCAGGTCTCTCCCCATGATTCCGGCCCAAAACATGACTCTGCCACCTACTTGCTGACCTTGCAGCCTTGTTAGGACATGGTGGCCATCCACCAACCATCCACTACGCCATCCATCTGGACCATCCAAGGTTGCACGGCACTTCTCAGTAAACAAGACTGTTTGAAAATTAGTCTTCATGTATTTCTGGGCCCACTGCAACCATTTCTGCTTGTGGGCATTGGTTAGGGGTGGCCGATTAATAGGTTTATGCACAACTGCAAGCCTCTGGAGGATCCTACACCTTGAGGTTTGTGGGACTCCAGAGGCACCAGCAGCTTCAAATACCTGTTTGCTGCTTTGTAATGGTATTTTAGCAGCTGCTCTCTTAATCCAATAAATTTATCTGGCAGAAACCTTCCTCATTATGCCTTTATCTGCATGAACCCGTCTGTGCTCTGAATCAGCCACAAATTTCTTCATAGTATGATGATCATGCTTAAGTTTTTGTGAAATATCTAATGTTTTCATACCTTGTCCAAGGCATTGCACTATTTGATGCTTTTCAGCAGCAGAGAGATCCTTTTTCTTTCCTACATTGCTTGAAACCTGTGGCATGCTTAATAATGTGGAACATCCTTCTTAAGTAGTTTTCCTTTAATTGGGCTCACCTGGCAAACTAATGACAGGTGTCTGAGATTGATATCAGTGATGCAAAGAGCCCTGAGACACAATACCATCCATGAGTTTAATTGAAAAACAAAAAAAAAATGAATGTTTATGACACTAAAATCCTATTTGCATAATAATCTGGAACGTGGTGTAATTGTGTCATCAGAAAATTTGATGGTGCTATGTTATCTGTCCCACCCAGATCTAATCCTGCTGGTCCAGGGATCAAACCCGCAACTCTCCACTCACCAGTCCACACCCCTAACCATTAGGCCACCACTGCCCCAAATAAAGCATTATCAGGGACAGGAGTGTGGGTGTGATCTGAGTGGGTGATGGTATGTGAGAAGATAAGAACTTTGGCGGAGGTATGCATTTTGAGATCATTACCAAAATCTAATCATGTATTCAGTGTGCCATTACACACCTTTCCTGAAAATCTGAATTGAAAGGCACTATATAAATGCAGTCATTATTGTTATTAACAGACAGAGAAACGACAGCAAAAAACAATATGACTACATTAGGCCTATATGACTACATAATAATAATAATAATAATAATAATAATAATAATAACAACAACAAGACTGTCATAACTGTATTGACCATACATTGGGGCTGGGCAATTTAACTTAAATCACCATGTTTTATTGAATCTTTCAGGTCGGTTTTCATTTTTTTTTCCTCCTCTCTTTTCCATTACAATTTACTGACAAGGTTCATAATTATTAAGCAATATTACACAACAGTGTGGTATCATATCATTTTTTTTTTGCAGTTATCAACTACAAATTCACATAGTATCCATATTATTTCCTGCAACAAACTTGTAAGAAATATGACCATGACAAATGCGGACATGTTCCTTAAAGCGTTTGCTTTCAAATTTTGATCATGGAGCAGGTTTTCATCCAGGATGTGTCTGCTGAACAACATCCCCACAGCACGATGCTGCCACCATCATGCTTCCGTGTAGGAATGTATTGGCCTGGGTATGAGCAGTGCCTGGTTTCTTCCAAACATGACGCCTGGCATTCACACCAAAGAGTTCAATCTTTGTCTCATCAGACCAGAGAATTTTGTTTGTCATGGTCTGAGAGTCCTTCAGGTGCCTTTTGGCAAACTCCAGGCAGGCTGCCATGTGCCTTTTACTTAGGAGTGGCTTCTGTCTGGCCACTCTACCATACAGGCCTGATTGGTGGATTGCTGCAGAAATGGTTGTCCTTCTGGAAGGTTCTCCTCTCTCCACAGAGGAACACTGGAGCTCTGACAGAGTGACCATCAGGTTCCTTGTCACCTCTCTGAGTAAGGCCCTTCTCCCCCAGTCGCTCAGTTTAGACAGCCGGCCAGCTCTAGGAAGAGTCCTGGTGGTTCTGAACTTCTGTCATTTATGGATGATGGAGGCCAATGTGCTCATTGGGACCTTCAAAACAACAGAAATTTTTCTGTACCCTTCCCCAGATTTGTGCCTCCAGACAATCCTGTCTTGGAGGTCTACAGACAATTATTATTATTTATTTTATTTATTTATTTATTTTATTTTGGATAGATTAAAAGTACAGGTTAAAAGAAACTGAATAATATAACAAAGAGCAAAAGAAAATCCAACAAGGTCAAATTAGACAATAACTCCTCTGATTATACAGTTCAATATAAGTTATCCGAAATGGGTGATGGCTGAAGCCGCAGCTTATATTGCCCACCCATATTCCATCCAAGAATTCAAAAGAAAAACAAAACAAGAGCGATTACAATTCAGAACAAAGCTAAGACAAAATGTGACAAAAAACTAAGCTACAACACAACGCAGGCTGGATATGACAATCCTTATGTGATTTTACATGTCATCTTGTATATATGTTTGGAGTATTTCTTCCTTTAGTTTTTGTTTAAATTGTCCAAGCGTTGTACATGATTTTAATTCAGGTCCAAAATTGTTCCATAATCTGACTCCTTGCACTGAAACACAGTGTTGCTTGGTGGTAGTTCTCACTGAAGGTTTTTGAAATATACATGTTCCTCTGAAATGATATTGTTTCTCCCTTATTTGGAACAACTTTTGGATATTTGCGGGCAGTGATAAATTCTTCACTTTAAACATTATTACTGCAGTTTTAAAGTCAACCAGATCTTTCAACTTGAGAGCTTTTAATTTAAGAAAAAGTGGGTTTGTTGGTTCCCTGTAAGCTGCTTTGTTTATTATTCTAATAGCTCTCTTCTGAAGCATAAAGACTGGATATATGTTTGTTTTATATATATTTTCCCATACTTCAGTACAATATGTCATGTATGGGAGTATTAATGAATGATACAAGGTATATAGTGTGGGTTGATTCAGCAAATATTTCACTCTGTGTAGTATTGCAATTGATTTGGATATTTTACCTTTAATATAATTAATATGTGACTTCCAACACAGTTTATTATCAATTATTACTCCAAGAAATTTAGTTTCGGATACCCTTTCAATCTCTACACCATTTACACTGAGTTTAGATACTAAGTTGTGATGGTTGTTAAAAACTATAAATTTTGTCTTACTTAAATTGAGCGTTAATTTGTTTGAATCAAACCACAGTTTAAGCTTTCCTAATTCCTTTCCGAGAGTATCCAAAAGTTGCTCCAAATTGCTTCCACTGCATAATAGATTAGTGTCTTCGGCAAACAATATTAAGTCCATTTTTTCTGAAACTTTACATATATCATTTATATACATATTGAATAACAATGGCCCCAAAACTGAACCCTGTGGGACTCCACAAGTAACCTTCAGTAACTGTGAGTTTTTGTTACCAACACATACATACTGATATCTATTCTTTAAGTAACTACATAACCAGGACAGTGCTACCCCGCTAATATCACAATTTTGTAGTTTCTTTAATAATAAATTATGATCCACTGTATCAAATGCTTTTTTTAAGATCCAGGAATACCCCAACTGAATACTCTTTATTTTCAATGGCAGTTGACATTTTTTCTATAAATTCCATTAGAGCAAATGCAGTTGTCCTCTTGTGTCTGAACCCATATTGCTGCTCACACAATAAATTATTCTTTAGTATGAAGTTGTCAGTTCTCTCACAGAATATTTTTTCATGTATCTTGGAAAATTGCGGCAATTCTGTGGTATTGGGATACCACAAGGGGTTAACCGGCATCAGCGTGTTGGCACAGCTGGCTGGTGCTGTCATCACGCCGAACCATACTATATAAGGGAGAGCCACCATGTGAAAGGCTCTTCCCCGGCTGGCTCAGTATGTGTACTGTATATTACTAACTTAGTGTAATAAAGATCATGTTCAAAGAAGACGCCACTCTCTGTGCCTCATTCCGAGTTTGTGGACATAACATTTGGCGACTGAGGATTAACTCATGGAGGCGTGCGGAACACCTCTACGGCCATTTCTGCAGTATCCAGGGGAACCTGCAGTCGTGTGGCCTCGCTGGTTGGGCACGTTTGAGACGTACATTGCAGTGTTGGGCCTGGATAAACTTGACGGTGTGAGGAAGTGAGCACCTCTGGTTCGCAAACACGGCGTAGAAGGTCAGAGAATTTTCCACACATTAGGGGAAACTGGGTCATATGCAGATGCTGTTGGGCTGCTTGCTAGCTACTCTGCTGAACACACACAGAGCACGAAGCTGTGGGTTGAGAGGCTAATGTCGCCAAAAGACACTAAGCTAGCTAGCTCAGGGGAGCTAATGGCTCAACTAGTAGCAATGGAGAAGTTAGCATGGGGCTAAATGGGCACCAAACACAGAAGCTACCTGGGCAGTCAACGTTAGCCAACACGGTGGAATCAGAGCCACAAGACAGGAAGCCCGTGTCCACTGAGAATGACAAGCCAGCCGAAGAGCACAGCACGGAGAGTGAGCACAGTGAAAAGGGAGAATTCAGCACTGAGAGTGACCACAGCACTGAGGGAGAGCAGCAAACAGACTCAGCTCAGTTTTCCCTGCAGCCAGAGTCCGAGCCGTGGGAGAGGGAGCGCAAGCAAGCTGAGAGCAACAAAAAGCAGCAGCGGCAGCCGGGCATAGCCACAGCACATGATGCAGCACAGCAGAACACTTCAGACAGCAAAGTGGAGGGGTCAAATGGCTTCGGTACCCGCGCTTGGCCGGCTGTAGTAGGAGCAACCAAGTTGATGGATGGAGGGTCCATTTCAACGAGCAATACCGGAGAGGTGCTGGTCTGCTTCTGTACCCAAGACGAGCCGCAGTCAACAATGGAGACTGCGAGTGAAGGGTCTGCAGCAAACATGGTGACAACGGAACCGCCGCAGCATGGCGGAGGTCCCGAGCCGAACGAGCATGCAGAGCCACCAGGAGCACAGCGACAACGCAGGAAAACAAGTAAGGCATCGCTCCAAGTAATGGACGGGGTTTGGGTTCATGCCGGCAGGGGACTGGGACGATGACTGACCGAGCCGCAGCCAACAAAACAAAGGGCGCCGCTGAGGATCATGGCGAAGCTGAGGACAACGTGCTTTCGGCAGACGGACGATTCGGTTTGGCACGCGAACGGACTACGGTGTGTCCGGGTGGTGGCCCCAGGTGGCGGGGCTCCGCGGGAGGCAGCTGCCGCAGTATGGGACCCAAGTCCCGCCGTCATAAAGATTGACCACCAGAGTCCGACAGCTCCAGAGAGGCGGCCGCCACGAGCCCGTTTAAAAGGCCCTCAGTCTAAACTGTTTCCCCCAGTTAATCCACCCTTGCCATGGGAGACTGAAAAAAAAAGTGACTGTTAAATTAGGAGCGTGGCTAATTAAACTGGCAGACTAAACCACTTAGCCCGCTGGGTCTAGTGGCGGTCCACCCGCCAATCCTAGTTAATATAATTATTATTGTTGTTTATGTGTACCAAATTGGGGAGGCTTAAATTTGGAAGTGTTCTGTGTTTTTGCAAGGAGGGACGAGAATGTGGTATTGGGATACCACAAGGGGTTAACCAGCATCGGAATGATGACACAGCCGGCTGGTGCTGTCATGATGCCAAACCATATATAAGGAAGAGCCACCATATCAAGGGCTCTTCCCCGGCTGGCTCAGTATGTGCACTGTATATTATTAACTTCATGTAATAAAGTTCGTGTTCAAAGAAGATGCCACTCTCTGTGCCTCATTCCGAGTTTGTGGACATAACAAATTCCTTTGACTTCATGCTTGGTTTGTGCTCTGACATGCACTGTCAACTGTGGGACCTCACATAGACAGGTGTGTGCCTTTCCAAATCATGTCCAATCAACTGGATTTACCACAGGTGGACTCCAATGAAGCTGTAGAAACATCTCAAGGATGATCAGTGGAAACAGGACACACCTAAGCTCAGTTTTGAGCTTCATGGCAAAGGCTGTGAATACTTATGTAAATGTGATTTCTTAGTTGTTTAATTTTAATAAATTTGCAAAACTCTCAAAAAAAAAACTTTTTCACATTGTCATTATGGGGTATTGTGTGTAGAATTTTGAGGAAAAAATGAATTTAATCCATTTTGGAATAAGGCTGCAACATAACAAAATGTGGAAAAAGTGAAGCGCTGTGAAGATTTTCTGGATGCACTGTAGGCTACAGAACACAGACACAAAAAGTGTCTGTGATCCCAAACCAGAATCTAACACTAGCTGTCTCATTTATCATTGACCCTGGTGAAGAAAGCCCAGCAGCGGCTGCACTTCCTCCGTGTCCTGAGGAAGAACAACCTGGCCCAGAAGCTGCTGCTGGACTTCTACCGCTGCTCAGTGGAGAGTATGCTCACCAAGTGTCTCAGTGTGTAGTACACCGGCTTCACAGCCGAGAACAGGAAGGCTGTGCAGAGGGTCATCAACACTGCCCAAAAAATTATTGGTGGCCCCTCTGCCCTCCCTGGAAGACATCTCCAGATCCTCCTGTCTCAGAAAGATCAAGGCCATCACAGGAGACCCCTCACATCTCACCCACCACCTGTTCGACCTGCTTCCCTCTGGACGACGGTTCAGATCAATCAGGTCCCACGCCTCCAGACTGCAAATAGTTTCTTCCCCTGGGCCATCCAGACTGCAAACAGTCAGAGGCCCCACCCCCTCCTTCCAAACACTCACATGCACAGAACTGAGGACCTTTTAACTATCACAATAACTCACCTGTCTTTGCACTCCTCACTTTCATGTATATTGGCCCATCCATGAAACCACTACCATACCTATGCATATTTTCCATAATCCTTGGGCCATTTTAATTCAATCATGTGTTCAACTGTGTGTTCTACACCCCGCACTCTTATGTACTGTACATAGCTCCGCCCGCGAAGCCACTACCATACCTGTGCATATTTCCATAATCCTGGGCTAATTTTATTTTTAGTCATGGGTTTAATTGTGTGTTCTATAACCGTGTTTTATCTGATCCCTTCTCTCCTACTTTATTGCGCAGAAGCCTGGTGGAGCACCCACAATTTCATTGCACTGTACAATGACAATAAAGCCTAGTTTATTCTATTAGGTCATTACAGCCAACTTTATTCTCCTAAATTTCTGATTTGAGGCATTAGTTACAGACAAAAGAGTGGCTGTTCAGGCTGTAACAGCTTTACATGGTGATCTGCTGTTTGGCCCATATATATTTGGACAATGACATAAGTAATTATGCCTCAGTGAAACAGAGAGGCATACGGTAATCAGTTAGTGTGTGTGTGTGTGTGTGTGTGTGTGTGTGTGTGTGTGCGCGCGCACGCGCATGCATCTGTCTGTTACCAGCTTTTCAGCTCGCCCAGCCAAAACTAAGTGAAACTAAAGGCTTGTATCATTGTATCGCTATATTTTCTTGACTTTTACTTTGCCAGAATTTTGAGATAAGGCTTTGTTTTCAAAATAAACACAAATTTAACTCACCACTGCCGTGTAATGGAACCACGAAATAAAGGTATTGTAATAACTATGCCAGGCCACTAGAAGCGGCAGTCTGACATTTTTACAGCCTATGGACAACTTCCTAAACATGGCGGACCATAGCGGACAGCTAAGCCAAGGAAAAAACCCTTTCAAAGAAAGTTTTGTGCTTAAATTATGCAGTGATTTCAATATTAAAACAGTAATAACTTCGACATAAGGTTTTGTTTTCAAAATAAACACAAATTTAACTCACCATTGCTAAATAATAGAGCCACGAAAAAAAGGTACTGTAATAACAATGCCGGCCCACTAGAGGCAGCAGTGCGGCTTTTTTACAGCCCATGGACAACTTTCTAAACATGGTGGCAGGGGCACCTCCAGAAGTTTTCATGGATGGGCCACATAGTGGCCACTGAAAATTTTGGGGTGGCACATCAAAATCAAAAGCCAAGAGTGGCGTCAGAGTGGCGCCCCCAGGTGGTTGTCACTCTGTTGTCAAAGGCTTATATATACCTTATTCCTAGGCCCCATGATGCCTTGCGTGAATTATGGCAGCAACTTCCAGTACTAGTTTAGAACATATGGTTGTCACTGAAACGGGACACTTTTCCTTGTTAAAAAACAATGACTCTGGCATCAGAAATGCAGGAACACGGTCTCTTGCACCTCAAAACAGTAACATAATCATACCACTTCCCACGACTATCAAGGGATGGGAAGATGACCTTTAAAAGTGGCCTTGTAGATAGTAGCTCCGTTAGTTAGCGCCGCTGCTAAGACGCTAACGCTGTAAACAAATGACCCGTGCTGGCAAAATGAGTCACTTTGAGGACATTTTCAAAACTGGTGTAACGTTATTTCCATATTCTGTATTAACTGTCCTGTTGTCCTCATATTCTGTATACACCCCGTGTCCTCCGGGTCAAAATGACCCGTCTTCACTAAACCCCCAATATAAGCAGCTTAATTGAATTTTAAACACCAAATTTTATTTTGCTTGAAGAAACAACTTGTCATTCACCACAAAATGTGTGAATACCTGAGTTTTCCCTCTTCTCCTGTATAAGAATAGAAATGTGCAAAAATGAGTTTTGAATGCGTTTTTATTCATCCCAATGATTCAGTTTCTTTTGATTTTTTTTTTTTTTTTTTTTTTTTGGCTAGTGAACAATGTAAGAAAATATACAATACAAAAATGTGAAAAAAAACATAACTCATTCAACTAATTAGCACATGTAGGGCAGTATGCAAGTGTACAGTCTTTGCAGATATTTTTCTTACACCTGCAGCACACTGTATGTGTTTTACAGTCCTTTGGCGGGCAGAACTGACATCTCTTCCTCTTACTTGCCCCAGCTGGGGCAGCGGCTGTGGCAACTGGATCCTCAGGTTGATCAGGAGTTCCTGCACTCTGAATAGCTTTCACAACTGCTGCAGAGGCTTCTGTGTGGGGGGCATGCTTCCTTCTTTCAATGAGTGGAGTTACAAGTGCCTTTCCTAGCTGCTCCAGAAACACCCTCCTCTTGTTCTGCTTACGAGGCATCCAGGTCGGGTTGAGCTCTCTCCAAATCACAAAGGCATTGTAGGAGGAAACATCAATGATGTTGTGGAAGATGACCAGGGGCCAGCGGGCAGTCATCCTTCTGCAGCTGTATGTTCCAATCACCTTATCTAGGTTGTCCACACCTCCTTTGTTGCAGTTGTAGTCTAGGATGATGGCTGGCTTCCTGTCCTCACGATCACTAATGGCAGCGTCTTTGTGCTGTGTGCTCAGAAGTACTGCATTCTTGTTTTTCTTTTGGAGGTAGGAAACTAGAGTGGTGGTGGGCGTGAAGGCAAACTTTGATGAGAAGACCTCTCTCTCCTTTGATGCAAGCAGTGCAGGTGGGAGCTCAGGCTTGTTCTTTCGAACTGTGCCAACCATGGTGATCTTCCTCTTCAGGAGCTGCTGTCCGAGTTCATAAGAGGTGAAGAAATTGTCACATATCACATTGTGACCCCTCAGTCCCTCTGTCACATCAAGCACAACTCACATCCCCTGGTTCTTCTCTGGGCCTCCACTGGTCGGCTTCCCTGTATAGACTTGCATCTTCCAAGCGTAGCTTGATTTGGCATCGCAAGCCACCCATGACTTGATCCCATATTTTGCTGGCTTGCTGGGCATATACTGCTGGAAAGGACAACGACCTTTGGACAGAAGAGATTAGCATCAGTGATTAGTATCAGTGTCACTGAAAACAGTCATAGAAATTAATAGTGAAAACTATTACATTATTATATTTTATTACAAATACGAAAATAAATTACCTCTAAATGGAACCAGTTGGTCATCCACTGTTACGTCAGGCCCTGGGTTGTAGAGGTAAGGCAGCCGCTCTACCCACTTGTCCCAGACCTCTCTTATGGCTGCAAGTTTGTCTGTCACACGTCTTGCTGATCTTGACTCACGGTTATCAAATCGTAGCAGTCTTGAGTAGGTGTGAAAGACTTTGAGTGGCATTGTGGCTCGGAAAATTGGCCTTCCACTCTCTGCATCCCATGGACTAGCTGCAGCCTCACCTCAGGACCTGTATACACCTGCTAAGATTAGCAGCCCTAAGTAGGCCTGCAGGTCAGTCTCATCCATCTTTTTCCAGCTGTCTCCATATTTGCGAAAACCCTCCAGATTTGTCATCTCCAGGATTATTTTTTGTATTGCTGGTGTGATGAACAGGTAGAATGTAGAGACAATGTCATGGGCATGAGAAACGGCATACTTGTGGGTCCTGGGGTCATCTTTATGACATTTTGTTCTGCCTCCCTGCCGTGTTGGGCATATGCTGCCGAGGACCATGTTATTTTGCCATTTTTTGAAAGGAAAGTCTCTCTTTCAGCTTCAGGGTTTTCTTCTTCTTCTTCTGAAGATGATTCATCATGCTCTGGGTTGTATTCCTCCCCATCTTCTTCTTCTGATACATCCTCCACTTTCTCTTCTGAATCAGAGTTGTCTTGCTAGACATCTGAAAAAATCAGCTCTATAGCCTGTTCGACGGTATAACGCGCACTCATGGCTTCAGCACAGAGAGAATTCAGGGTACTGTCATCTGCAGCACCTTTATAACCTCTGGAAATCCACCTGTCTTGTCTTGTTTATGTCTACTACTGATTGATCTGAGACCGATCAAAGGCACTGCAGTCCGCGAGAAGGCCACCTGTCTTGTCTTGTTTACGTCTGCTATTGTGTTGTTTACGTCTGCTACTGATTGATCTGAGACAGAACTAAAACATTCTCACATTCTGTGGTGTGTAAATAACTCAGTGACCGTGATTTCAACTCAATTTGACTGTCGGGTCATTTTGACCCGAAGACGACCTTTGTACCTTTTTTTGTACAGCTTACATGGAAATGTGAATAAAGGCAACAATTCACTTATCCTAATGTTGGGGTCAATCTAGGAAAAGTCATAAAATTTTAAGTTGAAAAAATATTTAGGGGGATTTTTTTTGTTGTTTTTTAACACAGTGGCGGGTCATTTTGACCCAAGGACAACAGGAGGGTTAAAAGACCTTCAAAATGATATTTAATTTGTAAAGTGTGCGAAAACTGACCCAGAAAAAGACAATTTGTTTGTATTTCAGCTAGGTTGAAAACTTACGTTTGATCGGTTGGGAGTTACGTCTTCCGCAAAAACAGAGGTAATTTTTGGAAAGTACGATTTCTAAGCTTTCCAGTGATACCAGGCAATCACAGAGGTTTTCCCCAGGACTTTGCTGCTACCAAACAAAGAGTCATGATCTATGACTTCTTCGTTGCCTGTACTCATAATGATGCGGTGCACATTCAGACCAACACGTCTCCATCGCAATAAAGTCAGCTGCATTTTGTTAAAATATGTTGGACATAGTCAAATTTACCTTAGAGCAGACGTATGCCACAACATTGTGCTTGGACGTCGTCACCGTGTGGTGAGAAGCCTCCATCTATCCAGTCTATTGGCACAACCACGAACATCAGCAAGTGCCGGAACTATGCCAAAACATTCAAAAAATACAAAAACTAGAAGAGCTGAAATTAGCTGCCACTTGAGTGCAAAACACATATGTGGCCTATACATTAAAATGAATTTGAAAAACTTTTAAAAACACTATTTTAAATGCCCCACTACTCCACTCTTACTGACTGATTTAACACTAGGTCAGCCGAAACCGGAAGGTCCTCCCGTAATTGTTCCTACAGCGGCACCCCCAGGAATAAGGTGGACAGACTAGTTGAAAACTATAATTACTAGTAGTACCTTTTATGATTGATACGCAAAGACTAAAAGCAGTACAATAAACATTTTGAGCGCCACAACAAACCACTTGTCATAGTCATGTACCTGTACATAAAGGTACCAGATGATTTGCTGCTCTTCATATAGACTAGTTACCCTGAAATTGGAGGACTGACTGAAGACAATCATTTACAGGAAACAGGCTGCTGTGCGTTTTCCTGAACAAATCATAATACAGCTTTAGACAGAGGGACCATGCAGAAATGACCTTACTTGAGCTGTGACTTGATGCAGTGTGTAAGTCTGCCTGTCTTTCCACAGATCAAACCAATGCAACACCGGTGTTAAATGGGGAAAGAACAACAAAGAGTCAGTCACATTATGTAGTAGAAATATTTAACTTTTTAACCCTTTTACAATAAACATGGTAAGATGCATGAACGCTCAGCTGTGGATAAAAACAGAGCTATTTCACTAAAGGGCCTTTTCCACTAGCCCCGATTAGCCCAACACGGGACAGCTCAGCACGCTTTATAACTCTTTCCACTAGCCCCAACACGGTTTAACAGCCGCGATTTTCGTCCCCGCTCAAGGGAAGGGTACAACCGTGCTGAGTCGTGCTGTGTTGTGACGTCAAAAGACTGGTCGCCGCTGATTGGTCAGGTCGTAACGTCACGAAAGCGACCGTCTTCTGATGAATCTACACACGACGGCCATTTGCAATATTTCACGGACTAACTCGGTCACGGAGTAAATACGATATTAATACAGACAGCGTTGCAGGTTTTGCAGAACTCTACACCGTGGTCCAACGAAGAGGTGCGGAGTTTTCTCTGCTTGGTGGCAGATCCACAGTGAGAGTAGCGACCCGGACCGATACAGATGGCAGCCCAGCATAGAACCGGACTACGGACAAGCTGAAGACAAACGTGAGAGAACCATCGATGGTGAGTGATTTGTAATAATGTGCATCTGTTTGCTTATTTATCCTGTTGGTGGTAAGCTCACTTTTTTTGAGCCATATAGCGCTGTTTTGTGCTGGCTAACGAGTGTTAGCTAACGATTTTTAGCTAGTAGCTAGCTAGTACCAACTGCTGATTCGTGCTTGTTTTCTCCTAAATATTCGCTTGTGAGAGCAAAACGATGAAATATGTTAATCCTGGTTAAAGTCCTGGTTTGTGTACGTATTGCACTTTGGTGCTGTGCATTAAATTGTGTGCAATTTAATGCTAGAATGTGTTTCCACATGCCAGGGGTTAGCTGCCCTCAGTGTTTATATTGTGGATACTGGTGAAATGAACCACAGGAGCCGAAATCTCGTCATATTAAAATTGCTTTTTCAAACCAGTGATTTATAAAGTCATTCATATAATTTTCTAAAGCGTCAGAATAGACCCACACACCTATTCTGTGGATCCTGCAGTGCTTGTCAGGGAAACGAAGCATTTTTGTCACATCCCACTGTAAAGAACTGAGGTCCACACGGATAGTGGTTTCAACAAAGTTCTCTTTTAAAACTAGGAGCGGGAAACATTAACAGGCGGCAACATCAACACATCGCCATTTTCATACCATATTCACACGGTGAAGGTCAACTCTGACCTGTGACGTCACCACAGTCTTAAAGACACACCACATATAATTATCACATTATATGACATCTCCCCCTTTTTAGTTTTTTTTTTCAGAACAAAACAATTTTCAATTCAAACATTTTTCATTTCCATTTCACCCTTCCCCACAGCCCATGGCTTAATTACTGAACAAATAGCCATACTTATCACAGTGAACACGTGATTTTCTCTCTCTTTTTTTTTCTACAAATCTAGTCTTTGCACAGGTTTGATCATTCTACCAGACCGGGTAAACAACAGTCCTTGCTTTGGGTCTGGCGGTTTGACACTGGATACTGGTAAAATAGTGTCAGCAGCAGCTGCAGTTTCAGGCTGCTGATTGACGATCTGTGGCTGCAGGTCATTTGGAGCTGAAGAGAGTATCTCTCTGGCTGATTCAGGATCATGTTGCAAGTGACGGCGGTTGCGTCGTAAAGTTGCTTCCTGGGGTGTTTCAATAAAAAAGGAGCGAGGTGTGCTGCTTTCTCCGGTGACAACAGCGGGTGTTTTCCAGGATTTCTGATGGTCCAGCTTTGTGAGGACTGAATCTCCTGGCCTTAACAAAGGTAGGGGTTTAGCTCCATGGCGCTGATTGAAGTAGAATGCTTGTTTCTGTTTCTCCATTGCATCCTTGTTCCTGACGACTTCCAGATCAGGCCATCGGGGCTGAAGATTCACTTCCAGTGTAGGAAGAGTTGTTTTGATCTTTTGACCCATAAGTAGCTCTGCAGGACTCACGCCTATGGTGGTGTCGGGCGTTGATCGAAAGCACATGAGGGCGAGCAAAGGATCTTGCTGCTTTAAGATTCTTTTTGCTGTTTGAACTCCCCTCTCTGCATGTCCGTTTCCTTGAGGGTTGTGTGGACTTGAGGTGATGTGCAAAAAGTCAAACTCCCTTGCAAACTTTTTAAATTCTTGGCATGAGAATTGAGGCCCATTGTCAGATACAACCACATCTGGACAACCAAACCTCGCGAACACTGCCTTCAGCTTTAAGATCATCTGAGAAGCAGTGGTTACTGGCAGATGAAGTATCTCGAGGAACTGAGAAAAATAGTCTGACACAACAAGGTAAGTGTGCCTGTTATGCTCACACAGGTCAACAGCAAGTCTCTTCCAGGGTCGATCAGGTAGAGGGGTTGACAAGAGAGGCTCTTTTCGCTGAGCTGGTCTCATCTCACGGCACACCTGACAAGACTGGACTTTGCATCTGATTTCAGATGAGATGCCAGGCCACCACACAGATGTGCAGGCCCGCTCTCTGCATTTTGTCAGACCTTGATGTCCATCATGTATTCGATCCAAGATGTCTGCTCTGAGCACATCCGGAATCAGCATACGGCTTCCTCTGGTGATAATTCCATCGCATTCAGACAGTTCATTTTTGATGGGAAAATAGTCTCTGATAGCTGCTGGGACATTGCCTATGTATTCTGGCCATCCTGACTTGATGTACTGCAACACCAACTGTAGGTTACAGTCAGCTGCTGTAGCGGTCTTTATAGTGTCTATTTTATGTGTAGTAGCTGGCAAGTTATCAATAACTGCTGCTATGTAGCACGCCACATCAGAGTGAGTATCAGTCTTGTTTTCTACGCACTGTAGTGGACTTCTTGAGAGTGTATCAGCTACTACCAAGGTCTTTCCCGGAGCATATTCGGCTATCGGTTTGAACCTCATAAGTCTCATTAGTAGTCTTTGGCACCGTATTGGCACATTGTCCAGGTCCTTTTTGTTCATGAGAGGCACCAAGGGTTTGTGATCTGTGACCAACTTAAAATCTTCCAGACCACAGAGGTACTTCTCAAATCTCTCACATGCCCAGACACTCGCCAAACACTCCTTCTCTATCTGTGCATATCTAGTCTCGGCCTCTGACAGATGACGTGAGCAGTATGCCACAGGTTTCCAGTTCCCATCATGCAGTTGCAGCAGTACTCCACCTATACCATAGCTGCTGGCATCGGCTGATACGGCAGTAGGTCGGTTCACATCACAGAATTTCAGAACTGGAGAAGTAGACAGAGTGTCTTTGATGCGTTGAAATGCCTCCTGCTGAGAATGGTCCCACATCCACACTGACTTGGATTTCAACAGTTCATATAGTGGCTGGCCCACTGTTGACAGATTTGGGATATATTTCCCCAGATAGTTAAACATGCCCAGGACACGCTTGAGGTCATGCACGTTCTGTGGTGGAGGGAGCTCGCGGATTGCCTTGACTTTATCAGGGTCGGGTCTCACGCCTGATATGTCGATTTCTTGGCCCAAGAAGTGAAGCTTGTTTTGTCTAAACTTACATTTTTCTCTGTTCAGTTTAAGTCCGGCTGACGAGACGCTGGTCATGCTGTTCAGGAGTGTCGCCGTACACCAGTATGTCATCCATATAGATAGCCACGCCTTCCAGGCCGTTGAGGGTTTCTGTCATTTTGTGCTGAAAAATTTCAGGAGTGCTTGTGATCCCAAATGGAAGACGTTTGAAGGCATATCTCCCAAAGGGTGTGATAAAGGTTGTCAATTTACTGCTTTCTGGATGGAGAGGAATCTGCCAAAACCCGGAGGCAGCATCCAATGATGTGAATGTGGTTGCTCCACTAAGTTTTGCAGTGATTTCCTCTGCAGTAGGAAGAACATACCTCTCTCTTTGTACAGCTTCATTTAACCTCTTTAAATCGACACAGATCCGCACTTTTCAATTTTTCCTTGGGACTGGCACCATTGGCGCACACCAATCTGTATGCTCAATCACAGCTTCAATCACATTATTCTCCTCCATACTTTTTTTTTTTTTTTTTTTTTTTTTTTTTTGTTACTTATTTGTACCCGTAGGTAGATTCGGTTTGCAGTCTGGTGACAAGCCACCGGCTGCTGGTCGCTGCGTGCGCGAGCGCCCTAAACCTACATGTTTTTGGTATGCGGGAGGAAACCGGAGAAATCCCGGAGTAAACCCGCGCAACACGGGGAGAACATGCAAACTCCACACAGCTCACTGTTGGTCGGGGGCTGGAATCGAACCCACGATCCCCGCGATCCCCCGGCCGAGGGTAAAACTGTGCTGCCACAGTGCTAAACCACTGTGCCACCGTGCAGCCCATACGCTGCAATTCCTCCTTAACCTTCTGCAAAAGTGGCAAAGGGACACGACGGGCAGTGTGCACTGTGTATGGCTGAGCGTTCTCTTTTAACAGGATTTTAACTGGTTCTGTTTTAAGTGTTCCATGCTCACCAAATGCTTTGTGAACTTCTTCGACATGCTTCACAAGCCCCATTGACATTGCTGTGTCTCTGCCCAGCAAATTGTTTGCATTATTGCCACTGATGACATACACAGGAAAAGTACAGTATATGGCTTTTCCTTGTATTCTGTGAAGGCTTGAAATTTTCCTATACAGTCCAACTGACCACCCGGGCTGCACAGTGTGACATTAGATGGCTCTAATTTCTTCTTAGGAACTAGTTTGTTAAATGTCTTTTCTCCCATAATGTTTGCATCTGCACCCGTATCAATTTTAAAATTGACTGGTGGTGTTCCAATTGTAAGCTGTATGGTCCATGGGTCATCGTTTCTGTCTGTTTTTGTGACTGCGCCCAAAAAAAATGGTGTCTGGGAAACTGTCCCTTCAGTGACTTCTCTGACTGATTTACTGTGACATTTCTTTTCCCAGTGACCCACCTTTTTACACTTGTTGCACGTTGACTTCATGGCTGGGCACTTTTCAGGATCTCTGTGTTTTAATTTTCCACATCTTCCACACCATGAGTCTTTTTGCTCTCCACTTTTTTTCTTCTTTGGTTTAAATGGAGATCTTCCTCTGCCTGCTGCTTTTCCCTGGATCTCCTGCACCGTAGTGTGTGCTTCCCCCTGCTGGTGAACCTGGAGGACAACCTCCTCGGACTGGCGAACTGTTTGAATAGTTTGGGCAAGTGTTAGATCAGCCATTAGCTGCAATCTACGTGACAGCTCTTTATCGAAGATGCCCACAACAATCCGGTCACGGATATGTTCGTCTCTGTTTACACCAAAGTCACAGTGTTCTGACATCTCATAAAGGGCTCTGATAAACATTTCCGCTTTCTCACCAGGCCGCTGCATCCTCTGGTGAAAACAAGCGCGCTCATGGATCACGTTCCGTTTAGGACAGAAGTACTCGTCGTATTTTCCTAACACAACGTCAAACTTCTTTTGATCCGTTTCCTCAGTAAAGGAGAATGATTTGAAGATGTTTTCAGCTTCGGGGCCCATGGCGTAAATCAGTGAACTGACCTGAATTTCGCCGTCCTCTTTATTCAATTTTGTAGCCGTCCGGAAACGCAGAAAGCGCTCTTTCCAGCCCGCACATTCATTTGGACGATGAAAAGGAAAACTTTCCGGGGGATTAAACTTGGCCATCTTACTGAAGCAATGCGTCGTCAAGCGCTTCTGACACCATGTAAAGAACTGAGGTCCACACGGATAGTGGTTTCAACAAAGTTCTCTTTTAAAACTAGGAGCGGGAAACATTAACAGGCGGCAACATCAACACATCGCCATTTTCATACCATATTCACACGGTGAAGGTCAACTCTGACCTGTGACGTCACCACAGTCTTAAAGACACACCACATATAATTATCACATTATATGACACCCACCACTGACTTTCACAGGTGTATTTCCCTAATACAGGTACATCTCCAAAAATTAGAATGTCATGAAAAACTTCAATATTTTTTGTCACTCATTTCAGAAAGAGAAATCCGTATATTATATAGATTCATTACACAGACAGTGATATATTTCAAGCATTTATTTATTTTAATTTTGATGATTATGGCTTACAGCCCCCGAAAACCCCAAATTCAATTTGGCAAAAAATTAGAATATTACATAAAATTAACTTTAAAAAAATAGTTTTTAAATATAAATGTTGGCCGCTGAGGTGTTGGTTAATATGGGCTGTAGCCGTAATCATCAATATTAAAATAAACACTTTCAATATATCACTGTCCCTGTAATGAATCTATATATGGGTTTCACTTTCTGAAATGAGTGACAAAAATATTGAATTTTTCATGGTATTCTAATTTTTGAGATGTGCCTGTATAAGTGTTGAACTTGCTTGAAACTAACCATCATCCATTTCTGTCGTTCATCTAGGCAAGAGGAAATCAGCCGCTCCACAACCTACCTCGCCACTGTGGAAAGTACTGAAATCCTGGGCTGCACGGTGGCGCAGTGGTTTAGCACTGTGGCAGCACAGTTTTACCCTCGGCCGGGGGATCGCGGGGATCATGAGATCGTGGGTTCGATCCCAGCCCCCGACCAACAGTGAGCTCTGTGGAGTTTGCATGTTCTCCCCGTGTTGCGCGGGTTTACTCCGGGATTTCTCCGGTTTCCTCCCGCACACCAAAAACATGTAGGTTTAGGGCGCTCGCGCACGCAGCGACCAGCAGCCGGTGGCTTGTCACCAGACTGCAAACCAAGTCTACCTACGGGTACAAATAAGTAACAAAAAAAACAAAAAAAAATCCTTTGCTTTTATAGGTAAAGTGTCAAAACCAAAGTAGCACAATTTTCACTTAATATAAAACGGACTGAACTGAGATTTATTTGATTGTGTGAATATGGCACATCAACTGTAAAATAAACCGCTTGTTAATGTATTTATTTTTTTGTCAGATCACTTGTGTGATCCTTTGAGTTATGTTCGTAACTGTATGTTTTGGCGAATGTGAGATGTTCAGTCGTCAATATAATTTACTTTATATGTGTAGTTTATAGTCTATCATCAATAAACTCATGCAATAACAGGACATATTACAAATATTTGAGACCCATTGTAGTGCTTCCTTTTATATTTTAGCAATGCTAGTACAAAACACCGCCCACACTTGAAGCCAGGGCAAGAAGAGACACTTTTACAGACAAGACAAACTTTCATTGATAAAAACTTCCTATTTTCACTGAGCAACTCCATACTCGGTGATGCACACCTTCAGTTAAAGTACTATATTCCATTCAAGTGAATGTATTAATTCATTCTGATTGCTGAGGCCACAGTAAAAACAGATGATTTTAAATGTAACGCAGCCCTTGTAAAATCTACCGAAGCGCAGTTACATGAAAATTGTGGTTAAATACAACAACGAAGTACTTTATTGTCACATTCAAATTGTAATCCCTCCTGTTTTGTTTTTCTTTTGAATTCTTGGATGAAATATGGTGGGCAATATAAGCTGCAGCTTCAGCCATCACCCATTTCAGATAACCTATGCTGAACTGTATAATCAGAGGAGTTATTGTTTAATTTGACCTTGTTAGATTTTTTTTCCCCTTTGTTATATTATTCTATTTTCTTTTAATCTTTACTTTTAATCAATCCGAAATAAAGATTCATTCATTAATTCACATTCCACCACTGGCTTTTAGCAACAAGTGTATTTCCCAAATATGTTTTAAACTTGCTTTACCACACCTATAAATGAAGTATAATGCAAACTGCTTTTAACGAGGTTTGGGACCTTGGGGAAGTCAGGTTATTTAGCACCTCAGACAGAGACAGGGAATAAGCATAAGCATGGGAGAACAATGCCCAGGAAGGACAGAGGGGGTTGAATGCAGTGTAGTGTAAATATCATGCTGTGTGATGTGAAGTGCCATGAAACTTGTGAAGTGTGACTTGGGATATAAAGAGGAGAGCTTGCTGTAACCAGTCAGTCCATTCTGTGCTTGCGAGATGTGAGTGTGTAATAAATCGTCTGTCCATGGATCTGCCTCTTATTTGACACAGTCCACACTGGTTACCCAAGACGTATTATGGAACACGAGGCAAGAACCCCGGAGCCGGCCCTCTCGGGAAGCCCCAGCGACACAGCAGCCATCCCACAGACAGCCCGGACTGGAACCCCCAGCAACGCGTGTGCGGTTTCAGTCAAGCTACCGGATTTCTGGCAGCACAACCCGCAGCAGCGCTGGACTCCCGCACAGCCCAGCAGGTAGCGAGCCTGCTCGATCAGCCACCAGCCCGCAACAAATACGAGGCGCTCAAGGCTGCGCTCACCCGGAATGTGAGAGAGTGGAGAGGCTCCTGGCGCAGACCGAGTTAGGAGATGGTTCGGCCGTCGACCTGATGGAGAAGATGCTGGCGTTAATGGGCACGGACGACGGGCACTTCCTGTTTGCCCACCTTTTCCTCCGGAACCTTCCAACAGTGGCGAGAGTGGTTCTGGCCAATTTGCCATGGCTGGCCACGCGTGACTACCGTGCGCTAGCCCAGGAGGCAGACCAGATCATCCTCACCACCAGGGCGATCACAGTCAATGCGGCTGCGGCGGAGCCCAGCGAGACGACCAGAGGAGGCGAGGAGCCACCGACGGTAGCAGCAGCGGGGGCCAAGGAGCGCCAGAGAGACACGCTCTGTTTCTACCACCGCCGCTTCAGAGAGAACGCACGCAGATGTGCGCCACCGTGCCAATTCAAGTGCTCGGGAAAACGTCAAGGCCGGCAGTCGGCAGCAGCCGCAACCCTCGGTGAAGAGAACAAGCTGCTCTACATGACGGACGCACGCTCGGGGAGGTGTTTCCTCGTGGACACCAGAGCCCAGAGGAGCATCATCCTGCCGACCTACGCCGACCGGCTGGCAGGACCTAGAGGCCCCGAGATGTTGGCAGCAAACGGCTCAGAAATTAAGACCTTTGGTGAGAGGACACTGATCTTATCTCTACACGGCCGTACATACGAGTGAACTTTTGTCGTAGCAGCACTGAATTACTATATCCTGGGGGCTGGTTTTCTGTGTGCACATGGTTTACTGGTTGATGTTGCTAACAGGCGCCTGGTTAATGCACTGTCCTTTGACTCTCTGCCCTGTATAGCTCGAGCGACCCGGCCAACAGCACAAGCCAACGTCACAGCTACAGGCAGTAAGTTCCACGCACTGCTCACTCAGTTCCCAGCACTCACGGTCCCGACATTTTCAGCAGCCATCGCTAAACACGGGGTGGAGCACTTTATCACCACCACCAGGCCGCCCGTTTTTGCAGCTAAACTGGCCATAGCGCGCAAGGAGTTTGCCAACCTGGAAAGGTTGGGCATCATCAGGTGTTCGAACAGCCCATGGGCATCCCCGCTACACATGGTCCCTAAGGCTGAGGGATCGTGGCGACTGTGCGGTGATTTCCACAGATTGAACAACGCCACGGCGCACGACCGCTACCCAATTCCCCACATACAGGATTTTTCCATTCACCTCGCCGGAGCACGCATTTTTTCCAAAATAGACCTGGTGCGCGGTTACCATCAAGTCCCAGTGCGCGCGGAGGACGTACCCAAAACAGCGGTAATAACTCCGTTCGGTTTATTCGAGTTTCTGTGCATGCCATTCGGGTTAAAAGGCGCGGCACAGACGTTCCAGCGCATGGTGGATGCAGTGCTGCGCGATCTCCCATTCGTGTTCGTCTACCTGGACGATATCCTGGTAGCCAGTGCGTCCAAAGACGAACACGAAACCCACCTCAGGACGGTTTTCCGGAGGTTGGAGGAGCACGGGTTAATAATCAACCCGGCGAAATGCCAGTTTGGCGTGACGGAGATTGATTTTTTGGGGCACCGCGTCTCTCCGGAAGGAGCGATCCCGCTGCCCAACAAAGTGCGCACCGTGGCGGATTTCCCCGACCTCAGATGGTCAGGGCGCTTCAGGAATTTTTGGGGATGGTGAACTTTTATAACCGTTTCCTTCCCCGCGCGGTGCAGCTCATGCAACCATTGTACGCCGCGCTCAAGAAACAGAAACCCACAGATAGGGTCGAATGGACCCCGGAGCGGGAGCGGGCGTTCTCGGAGGTTAAAGCAGCCCTGGCAAACGCCGCACTGCTGGCGCATCTGGACCCGGCGGCCCAGATAGCACTCACCACCGACACTTCAGACATGGCCACAGGGGCTGTCGTAGAGCAGCGCGTCGCCGGTTCTTGGCAGCCACTCGCTTTTTTCAGCAGAACTTTGCGCGACAGCGAACGTTAATACAGCGCATTCGACAGACAGTTGCTGGCTATCCACCTGGCCATATGCCACTTCCAGTTCTGGCTGGAAGGGCGCAGCTTCACCGCGTTCGTGGACCACAAGCCACTAACGTTCGCAATGGCCAAGGTTTCAGAACTGTGGTCGGGCCGGCAGCAGAGACAGCTGGCCGCGATCTCAGAGTTTACTACCGATATTCAGCATGTGTCGGGTAAACTGAATGTGGTGGCGGACTGCCTCTCGCGGGCCGTGGTGGCCCCGGCCTACGTGGGGATAGATTACGCAGCCATGGCTGCGGAGCAGATTAGCGATGCAGACGTGCACGCGCTCCGGTCTGGACCAACAGGGTTAAGGCTGGAGAGCAGGGTGCTGCAAGATGGCGCCCCCCCAATCTGCGATGTCTCCACGGGACGCCCGCGTCTGGTGGTCCCAGGCACATGGCGCCACCGCGTGTTTGAGTCGGTTCACACTTTGGCGCACCCAGGAGTGTGCGCGTCAGTCAAAATGGTGGGAGAGAAGTTTGTGTGGCCAAGCCTACGCAAACAAGTAAAAGAGTGGGCTGCAGCCTGCGTGGCGTGCCAATGAGCCAAGGTACACAGACACACGAAGACTCCCTTGGAGCCGTTTCAGGTACCGGCTAAGAGGTTCGACCACGTTCACGTGGACCTCGTGGGCCCCCTCCCGCCATCACAGGGGTGCACGCACCTCCTGACAGTGGTGGACCGCACCACGCACTGGCCAGAAGCAGTCCCGCTGGCGGCAACCACGTCCGCAGATGTAGCACGCGCTTTTTTGACAGCATGGGTGGCGTGTTTTGGAGTCCTGTCGGACATTACGTCCGACAGGGGCCCTCAATTTGTTTCCGAACTCTGGTCCGCGATGACCCGCAGCCTGGGGGTTACAATTCATCGCACAACCGCGTACAACCCACAGGCCAATGGGTTATGCGAGCGTTTTCATAGATCACTGAAAGCAGCACTCAGGGCTTCACTGACGGATGCAAATTGGGTGGACAGGTTGCCGTGGGTTTTATTGGGGTTGCGCTCTGGGCCAAAAGAGGATCTGGAAGCTTCCCCGGCAGAGCTGGTTTTTGCGCAGCCTCTACGGCTGCCCGGGGAATTTCTACCAGATAATCCCGCGCCGGACAACTGTCCGTCTCAGTTTTTGCAGCGTAGTGCAAACACAGGCATGCTGCCAGGCCCTGCCCACCGCTGTTTTCCGCGTGTTTTCGTGCCTAAGACTTTGAAGAACACGGAGTTCGATGCCCACCGCCCTCCATTGCGCCCACCCTATGATGAACCGTTCAGAGTGTTGGCAACAGGGGATAAGCATTTTTTGCTAGACTTGGGGGGTAGGTGGGAGAAAATTGGCATAGACAGACTCAAACCCGCTTTCGTAGTGGCGGACGAGCAAATGCTGTTGGCTAGGGTCCCTCGGCGTGGAGGACCCCCATGGAGAGCTCCCCAGGGAAACGATTCACCAGGGCAGCCTCACGGACAGAGCAAGGTCCCCCCCCCCTTGCCACGGCCCACCCGCAGTCGGACACACTCCCAACAGCCCCCCACCGGCACAGCAGCGCCACGGAGGCAGTAAACCCCAGTTGCAGCAGATATGGGAGGAGACTGAAACCAAAATGGCATGTGGACTGATGTTCTATTGTTCTATCTAAGATGGTGGGGGGGGCGGTATGGGACCTTGGGGGAGTCAGATTATTTAGCATCTCAGACAGCGACAGTGAATAAGCATAGGAGAACAATGCCCAGGGAGTTCCTGGCGAGATGGCAGGAAGGAGTCAAGGACATAGGGGGTTGAATGCAGTGTAATGTAAATGTCATGCTGTGTGTTCAGAAGTGCCATGAAACTTGTGAAGAGTGATTGGGGTAAAAGCAGAGAGCTTGTGGAAAGGATTCATTCTGTTCTGTGCTTGTGAGATGTGAAGTGTGTAATAAACTGTCTGTCCATGGATCTGCCTCTTATTTGACACACTCCACAGTAGTACATTTAAAAGGGAAAAAAATGCACAATTCTGTCAGAAAATGTTAATTTTTATGTTGCTTGTTTGTATTATAATACAGTTAAATCTGTTCATTATAAGTTTAACAATATACCTACCGATAGGTATTTTGAATATTTATCTAATATGGCTAAAAAATGTTTTTTATGCCGCAGATCATCACAGCTGCCATCCGCACGCCATTATAGAAAGGCCGTTGTTTGGAACTATTTGGAGCTCCATGAACCACGTGACGGGGCAGCGGCGAGTTCAGAGTGTGTCGCAACTATCTTACTATATGGCTATGGTCCACTGCACTGACCACTGAACTATTGGGCAATTAGGCCTTCAACCTGACAGGCAATTCTCAACATCACCTGATTAAGGCGCTCACGCCACCTGGTGCTCTACCAGAGAATGGTAGGAGGAGACGGGTTCAGAGTGTGGAAGTGTCTTCAGATCAAACGCGAACGAGCGGTGCGATCCATACAAAGTCAATGGAGGAAAGTAAACTAGTTTGAAAATGAGACTGACACTCACCTGGAAGCAGAAGGACCGGGTCACCAGGAGCTGCAGAAGTTATAAAGGCAACTTCTCATCTGCTACTCACTCAGTCTGTGAATTCATGTCTATTCATGTCTTTACATTGACACGTGTCTTTACATTGAATTATAATCATGCTGCACACCTGTTCATGTTTGGTCTGAACGCACCTTGACAGTGTGATCTGTCCTAGTTTGCTGTGTTTTGTTAATATTTCTTAATAATATACAGCACACATCAATTATTCTTAAACATCTACTACATGTAAAATAGTGATCCCTGATTTCTATGGACTCCACCAACTGCAGTCCCATCTCTCCCATAACAGATAACTAAAAATATGCAATAAGTCTTTTTTTTTTATGGATGCCGGATCCAGCATGTGGGATCGGCGTTCATTGTTAAGTGCGGTGTGATGATGCTGCCTTTTGGTTGTGTCCTCACACTGCCCTATAATAAGGGGCGTCTGCCGTTTGGGGCTCTCTTGCCTGGACAACTCCACACAGAACCATGTGCGGTGCATTGTGACCAGTATGTAGTAAAGTTCCAGTTCCAGTGCAACCTCCTCGTCCGTCTCCTTTCATGCCGGGATTGTGGACATAACATTTGGCGAGTGAGGAGTAACTCATGGCAGCGTGCGTGACACCGCTACAGCCCTTTCTAGAGTACCCAGGGGAACCAGCAATTCCATGGCCACGCTGGCTCAAAGCTTTTGAAACGTATGTTGCAGTGTTGGACCTGGGAAAGCTCGACAAGGTGAGGACGCAAACACTGCTTGTCCACAACCTAGGATTTGATGGCCAATGGATTCTCTGGATGCTCAGCGCGATGGACTCATATGAGGAAGCTCTAAAGCTAATAGCTAACCATTTTGCTACGCTGGACAGCATGATGGTACAACGAATTCGCTTTAGCCAGAGACAACAGAATCAGTGAGCCAATTCAGCAGTTTGTCGCTGACCTCAGACAGTTAGCTAGTGTGTGCTGTTTTGGGCCGCTGGAAGATGAAATGGTGCGGGACCAATTGGCCGAACACACACATAATACTGGGCTATGAGCTAGATTGCAAACGGCGCCAAACGACCTAATGCTAGCTAAAGCAGTTGAGCTAGCGCTCCAATTGGAAGCAACAGAGAAGTTAGCCACGGAGCTAAATGGGCGCCAAACACAGAGGCTACCCAATGAATACGAGGCTAATGCGGTGAGCTGGAGGTCTGCTCCAAGAGGGGTTGTGGATCCCCGACACATGGGGATGGAGCACGTGTTTGCCCGACAAGAGATAAATGGTGTAACAAATGTGAGTGCCTGAACCATTTCGTCAGAGTATGCCAGTTGTCAGTACCGTGGGGCCCGCCAGGAGAGCCCACCCACTCGCCAACAACAACTTTTTATTCGGTAAGCTGGATTCATTCGGCATCAGTGGTTATTTGGGCATAGGGCACCGTGGGCTGCACCGTGGGCTGCACGGTGGCGCAGTGGTTAGCACTGCGGCAGCACAGTTTACCCTTGGCCGGGGGATTGTGGGGATCGTGGGATCGTGGGTTCGATCCCAGCCCCCGACCAACAGTGATCTGTGTGGAGTTTGCATGTTCTCCCCGTGTTGCGTGGGTTTACTCCGGGATTTCTCCGGTTTCCTCCCACATGCCAAAAACATGCATGTTAGGTTAATTGGCTGTTCTAAATTGTCCCTAGATATCTGTTTCCTATAGGCCCTTAGAATAGAGGGTTAGTATTAATGAAAGCGCTTTGAGTGGTCTTTGTGACTAGAAAAGCGCTATATAAGTGCAGGTTAGTTAGTTAGTTAGTTAGTTATTTGTACAGCATGGTTGAAATAGACGGAGTAGCTGTACCACTTCTGCTCAACATAGCAGCGGTGTGGTCGATGTTAAACTGGGCCACGGTGAAAAAGTTTTTCCTCAACCACAAAATCAAGAAGAACCCAACGCCACTGTATGGTTATGGTGGTCACAGACTGTGCAATGTCGGAACAATGGAATTGACTGTTTGCTGCAAAACCAAAATTGTGCACGACTGCATGTTCCAGGTGATAGAGTGCGGTGACAACATTATGGGATGTCACCTTTTCTACAGACTGGGTTTCGCTATCAGAGACAGCACTGGGTTTGAATGGTCCAGGTGCGGCAGTTGGGGTACGGCGGACCTGGATAACAATGTCGTGGTGTGGGATGAGGTAAAACGAAACAGCACCGGCAATGTTTCATCCATCCCAGGTGCTCAGGAGGAGAGGGAGCCTGAGCATGCAGAGTTCCCCGAAGAACGGCAGCAGTGTCCGGGCACAGACACAATGCACAGCACGGCACAGCAGAGCACTTCAGACGGCATGGAGGAGGAACCGGACTGCTCCCATGCCCTCACCCAACAAACTATGGAGGTTACGACCAAGCGGATGGGTGAGGAGTTCGTTTCAACGAGCGACACTGGAGAGGCTCCGGACACTTTCCGGAACCACGATGAGCCTCAGCCAACGACGAAGACAGAGGGTGAAGGGTCCGTAGCAAACACGGTGACAACGGAACCGCCGCAGCACGACAGAGGTCCCGAGCCGAACAAGCACACAGAGCCACCGGGAGCACAACAACAACACATTAAAACTAGCAAGGCACCACTCCAAGTCATGGACTGGTTTCGGGTTCACACCGGTGAGAGACCGGGATGGCAACTGACCGGGCCGCAGCCAGCGAAGCAACAGGCGCCACTGAGGATCGTGGCTAAGCTAGGAACAATGTGCTTTTGGATGATGGAGACCATGGCCCCCCCACCACCACTTGGGCCCCCCAGTGGCCACCCCTGGTTCCTGCCACTGGATAGTCTAACATAATTTTACAACTTGTTTTTCTATGTCATATTTTGCATGTAGTAGATGTTTAAGAATAATTGATGTGTGCTCTATATTATTACAAAATACAGCAAACTAGGACAGATCCCACTTACACACTCTGAACCTGTTGTTATGAGAGCAGCTGCAAGTAAAGTGTGTATCCCTTTAAGAAAGAGAGAAGGCGTATCTAAAGCGGGAGATAGGAATGTGGAGGTGTTGACAAGAGCAGGTTGGCACACAAAAATTATTATTGCTGTTTGTAACGACGATGCAAGTTGATGAACATTGATATCAGTCAATGTAAACTTACCATATTGTAGCCAGTGGCTAATTTCCATCTGTGGCCTACAATTTTTCCTTCCCCCATTCTATTTTGCTGAGCACCAAACTAGAAGGCGGGAAGTACCATTTCTATCTGGTCTCATGTATGACCCAGCCAGGGCTTGAACCCATGACCTCCCAGCCGAGGGGGCAGGTGCTCTACCGCTAGGCCACCACTCCCTACCACTCAAAATACTGCTTGAAAACTGGCCGAAGTTCTCTGACCAGACAGTGATACTCTCTATGCAGTTTGCTGTTACAGAGTACTGTGCTCACGTTCCTGACACATCCCGAGGTGGAGGAGGCGCAGGGAGCATCCATCAACAGACTCCTAGGCGGACATGTAGCTTTATGTAGCTATACAGTTGCTGGCTTGGTTGGTGCCTTATTTGGATGGCGAGAGACGCCAGTGCTAATGGGAATGCAACGTAGTAAGTCATTTAATACTTACTTAAAAATGTGTTTGTGCTTTTTCTGGTTTTGTCTGTTGATTGTGGTGGGGTTACATTTGCCGATAAGCTATCACTAGTAGCATTAGCTTGCTAGCTCTCTTTTTAATTTAAGAAAGTTTCACAAATTATAAAAGCATATATCACAATGTACAATATTGAGTAAGAAAAAAATGCTGTTGTTAGAACAAGCAGATGAAGTAAACAGAATAAATGGAGTATAATGCAAACTACTTTTAAAAAGGTTAAGGTGCTAATATAGTAATATACAAATGAGGCTTTTAGTGTTTTAAGACTTTATACAGTTTTATTTTGTTCAAGACATCAAAAATTGGACTAATTTTAAAACAACTACATTTATGCATGAAAAACTTTTCCAAATGATTTTTTTTTTTTTTTTTTTTTTTGCATTTGACGGCCAAATCTTATATGGTCCAATAAAGTTGGAGAAGTTTGTTCGTTGTTATCCAGAACTGTAAAGTTTGCTAGAAACTTTGTGAAATTTCAGGAAAAAAAGAGATGTTCTCCTTTCTCAATGATGGACTCATAGAATGTACAGGAATTTCTATTAATATTAACCTTTTGATTTAAAAAAGTTTCAATACATTTTTAAGAACCTTGACATGGACTTGTGTCTTGATCGGCTTGATGCAGTGTGTAAGTCTGCCTGTCTTTCCACAGATCAAACCAATGCAACACTGGTGTTAAATGGGGAAAGAACAGTCAGTCACATTATGTAGTAGAAATACTTAACCCATTTACAATAAAGTCAAATAAATCCTACAGCAACCATAAAAACATGTGTAAGTGACGCCCCAAATACTTTAGTATGATTTTTGAGAATATACAGGTAACATCTCAAAAAATTAGAATATCATGAAAAAGTTCAATATTTTTGTCACTCATTTCAGAAAGTGAGACCCATATATTATAGAGTTTCATTACACATAGAGTGATATATTTCAAGTGTTTATTTGTTTTAATTTTGATGATTAATGGCTTACAGCCTATGAAAACCCCAAATTCAGTTTCTCAAAAAATTAGAATATTACATAAAATTAATTTTAAAAAAAATATTTTTAATAGAAATATTGGCCAACTGAAAAGTATGTCCATGTACACACTCAATACTTGGTCAGTGTCGTGTGTCTGGGGTCCTATGTCATCCCAGACCCCAGACACAGGGTTGTGTATTTTGTATTCCTGATTTGTCTGCTCGATTGTCTAGGTTATTTTGTATTTCTGTTTCTGCCTCCCTCTCTCTTTCTCCAGACACTCCCCACTGGCTGCTCAGCCTGTTGCTGCAGTGTGCTGCCGGCAATCAGCGCATCTGCATCACCACACCTGCATCCACTCGTTGTCATTAGCGCACTGTGTATTTATTCTCTGTTAGTCTGAGCACTGATTGTGGTGGTGTTAGTCAGCATTCGATGTTCAGGTACTACTCTGTGTTGGTTTCCTCTTCTTTGGACTACATTTGGTGCTGTTTTCCCCAGAGCCCAGCTGTACTCCAGAACACACTATGTACAGTAAGTCTTCTTTTTTTCTGTTCATGTTTCTTGTTTTCCCCCAGCAGCCAGCTAAACCCTGGGGCGTGACATGAACTCCCTCCTCATAGCCAGAGTTTTTTTTTAACCTGTTTCATCTGTTGTATAACTTATTTGAACTGCTTACATTGGACACTTTGTACTTTGACTCTTTGTTTAATAAACACACACTTCACCTACATTTGAGCTCATGTCCTTTCATCTGTGCGCTGCGTAAAAGCGCACACACATGACAGTACACCGCCACCAGAAAGAGCCCAGCAGTGAAGTGGTGTGTTTTCTTTTTTTCACCTTTTGTGTGCTTCTCTTACGTGGTTGGAGTTCGCCATGTCTCCGGCTCACCATCCTTGCCGAAGCAGAAGAGGAACGGCAGCGGGGACTCCCAGCATGGAGGAACAGTGGGCAGCAGTGTTCGTCCGGGAGTTCATGGATGATGCTCGCGAAGCCTGCGGACCTGGTGAAAAATGGAATTGCCTGAATGGGGCCTTGGGAATCCTGGAGGCGCACCCCGGACTCTGGAGTTATCCACAGTACGTGGGGCTGATATCCTTGGTCTACGCGCTCCAGCAGGCATTTCCTGATCTGAAGACAGGGGTGTTCCTCGTGGAGCCGAAGCAGAGGCGCTCTTCTCAGCCCACGGTTAAACCTCCTCCCGCTTTGACTCCAGTCCCGAAGAGATGCCGTCGTCCCATCCCGGATTCCCGGATGAGTCATCCAGCCTCCATGACAGCCGCTTCCCTGGCACCAGCCCCGGCCATTCCCACAGCAGAGACTTTCTCCTCCATTTCCTCGTCAGCGGTTCTGCCAGCCAAACTCCCTTCTGCTCACAATGTAAGGCCTCCTCCCTCGGTGCCTCCTTCCACTGTCAAGAGGCGTTTGATTCCCTCACCAGCGACTTCCGTTCCCATGGCCACAGGGGCGGCTCTCCTACAGTCCTCAGGGGGACCATAACCACCTTTGACACGGAGAGGGATGACACAATGACATCTGTAGCAGGCACCATCATCTACCAGGGGAACAGGCAAGTGTAATTAGTTTCTACTTTAACTCATGATGCTGTGCCTAGCTTGAACCCTGGTAGAGAGACTCAGAGAGAGCAGTCTCCTGAGTTCTCCCCACCTGCTGCAGTCTTAAAATCTTCACCTGCCCTTTCCTTTTCTCCTTCCCCCGTCCTTGGGAGTCTGTCAGCCACAGAGCAGACGTCGGTGAGCTGGGAGGTACACAGACTGGCTTTGCTGGTGGAGATAGACCGCCGCTTGGAGGAGGAGAGTTCTGCAGCCATCTCCTCAGAAGTTTTTACATCCGCCAAGGTGGGGAGGGCAGTTTTCTCCCCGGCTTCATCTGCCTTCGTGCCTGGTTGGGAGGCTTCCCCACTGCATATGGAGGAGCCCAGGGCCGCCATGAACACGGAGAGGGTTGCCAACTTTACTGCTGCAGCAGATGACATCAGAGACCGGGAGATCAGCCAAGTGTCATTTTATTACCCTTCCTCTGCTGATAATATGTCTTGTCTGACTCCCGGCAGGGGGGCTCAGGAAACGCAGCCCCCTGAGCTTCCCCCGCCGGCTGCAGCAATTAACTGCTCACCACCTTTCTCCATGTCTCCTCCACCTTTCTCTGAGTGTCCACCGGCCCCGGAGCTGAACTGCTAGAAGATGGAGGAGCCTGAGGCCCTGGAGGATCCCATTCCAGGGCCAGCGGTGAGGCAGCCCTCAGCTGCCACACTGGATGAGTCACCAGCGTGGGGAACATCGCCAGGGGGTCATGAGACTGCAACCACCATCTCACCTGGTGCGGAGACCACCACAGCAGAGTCAGCACCTGAGCTGGACCTCCAGCAGACCGGACCCGAGACGTCGTCATCAACCGGATCGATGTTGTTCTGGACGGCAGTGGAGCTCAAGCTAAGGCAAGTGCTCTCTTTTGTCTTTCTCCTTTCAATTTTAGAGCAATCTTGCCTGGCCCTAAGTGAGGAGGGCCAGATGCAGCCACCCACTGCACCTGAGCTGGCCTCACCGGGCTCCGCAACACCAGCAAATGACATGGTTCCTCAAATCATCACCGACTGTGGAAAATTCACACTAAACCTCAAGCAACTTAGATTCTGTGCCTCTCCACTCTTTCTCCACACTCTGGGACTTTGATTTCCAAATGAAATGCAAAAGTTACTTTTATCTGAAAAGAGGTCATCTGCTGGTGTCTGTCCACTGTGTTTTATCAAGATCAAAATCACTGCAGTCGTCTACCAGGAAATTTTAGAGCACTTCATGCTTCCCTGTGCTGACAAGCTTTATGGAGAAGCTGATTTCATTTTCCAGCAGGACTTGGCACCCCCCCCCCCCCCCCACCCACACTGCCAAAAGTATCAAAACCTGGTTTAATAACCATGGCATCACTGTGTTTGATTGGCCAGCAAACTCTCCGGACCTAAACCCCATAGAGAATCTATGGAAGATGAGAGACACCAGGCCCAACAATGCACACGAGCTGAAGGTCACTATCAAAGCAACCTGGACCTTCATAGCACCTCAGCAGTGCCACAGGCTGATCACCTCCATGCCATGCCATTGATACAGTAATTAATCCAAAAGGAGCCCCGACCAAATATTGAGTGGTACATGGACATACTTTTCAGTCGGCCAACACTTCTGTTTAAAAACTAGTTTTTTAAATTAATTTTATGTAATATTCTAATTTTTGAGAAAGTGAATTTGGGGTTTTCATGGGCTGTAAGCCATAATTATCAAAATTAAAATAAATAAACACTTGAAATATATCATTCTCTGTGTAATGAATCTATATAATATATGGGTCTCACTTTCTGAAATGAGTGACCAAAAATATTGAACTTTTTCATGATATTCTCATTTTTTGAGATGTAACTCTGTATACATACAAGAACACCTTGATCTACTTGAGGAGGAACTGATTAGGTGATCATCTAAACATGGTAAGATGCATGAAAGCTCAGCTGTGAATAAAAACAGAGCTATTTCACAAATACAGATTTGAATTCTTCCTAAGTTAAAACTGAAGTAGTGTTTAAGAATGAACATGAACTTTTCTTTGCATTATTTGATTCAAAAGAACATCAACAAGCAACATCAACAACAGCAGTTCCCTTTGAACTGAAGTCGAAGCTCAGTTAATATGGCGGATACCCTATGCAGTCTACTTCGGAGTATATTATTGGGTGATCGGAACACAGCTTGAGATTCCAAATCGAAGAGAACGAACGGTCTTCAGTTCAAAGGGAACTGAGAACTGAGCAGGGAAGAAGTGAACAACCATGCATCACTTCACCGGAAGTTGACAAGAAGATTACCCATAAGCTATTGCAAATACGAGTAAAATAAACTATTGTTGCTAACGTTATTAACAAGCTAAACTGATGTTGGTTATTGTTTATATATCAACTGACTGTAATAAAATATATTTGTATTAATATTTTATTTAGGAAATATAAATTATCCACCATAGTACCAGTGTGTGTGTCCATGGTTACCGTGGTAACATATGGCGGAGGGAGCCAACGGTTACAGGGTGTTTCAAATGGAAAAATTTTGCGAAGGGCAGTTAACTGATATTCCCTGAGAACAGAGTAGGGAGTAGGGAATACAGTTGAAGTATACTGTGGATTGGAATATAGCTATAGTTGTATTGACTATGACTTACACTAAACACCTGCTTGCAACGGTGGGATGCAATTCTCGGCATAGTTGTATTGACTTTGACAGCATGGGATGCATTTATTTATTTTTTGTTCTTATTAAAGACAAGAATAGAAAGGCTGCAGTGTACAGTGGAAACATGTTAAGAAGGTAAAGACATCTCCTTTCTATTCTTGTCTTTAATAAGAACAAAAGATAAATAATTAAAAGAAGACAAAATGAACCTACTTGAGCTAGCATGGGATGCAATTCTTGGCATAACACCAGCTGACGACAGTGATGGGCCGCCAGAAACTGATCGGCTCGCTGCGGGAGCGTGCCTCGCTTGGCTAAAGCCGTTCCTACGGCTGTTTTAAGCAAAATGGAAGGTATGTCTGTGAATATTTAATGTGTGAGGGATTAGTCGTAATTTTAGACCCATGACTTTTGTGTTAGAATAATCACATATGGCATTTTATCCTGTAGCAACTTTTAATGTTGTGCCTTATGTGTTAAGAAAAGTGTACTGAAATTAACAAAACCATGCATAACGATGTAAAAGTCAATAAAGCTTTTCTTTCCCATGAATACTAGTGTTTGTGCATTATTTACCTCCTATAATTATATATTGTAAGTACAATCCATAAAATGGATGCTTCACCTGCCAAAAATTCATTAAGGCTCCCAGTTTGGATTGAAACATTTTATCAGCCAAAAAGTTACTTGACTTGGTTCAAGGTTGAATTGTAAAGATTATAACATGTTCCGGTTCCGGTTCCAGTTCATAACCGGTTCCGGTTCCGCCGGACCGGTGGCGCCACACGAGTAGGTTGCCCGTTGCAACAGCCTTTTTTTTATCTTCCTTCTTCTTTCTACACCTTTCACTCTGTATATATATCACGGACGCACGGATCGCCCCGGGGGTCTCCTGGGTCGGCGGACGGAGCCACGGTTTGCAGCGGGAGACGCTACAGCGGGGAGGAGCTAGTGCTAGCTAGCACTTGGCTGCCGCCCGGTGCTAATGGGAAACTCGACATACCGGGAGCTGTAGCGAAAACGACGCGGGTGCCGGGCTGGAGTTTAGGCGGCGTGCAAGAAATATAAGACAGAATAATAAAGAGCGATGGCAAGAACCAAGCAGACCGCCCGTAAAATCTACTGGAGGAAGAAGCCCCCCAGGAGACAGCTAGCCACCAGGGCTGCACGGAGAGGCGCTCCGGCCACCGGCGGAGTGAAGAGGCCTCGCCGTCACAGGCCCGTGGCTCTGAGAGAGATCCGTCGCTACCAGAAATCCACGGAGCTGCTCATCCGTAAGCTGCCCGTCCAGCGCCTGGTGAGGGAGATCACTCAGGACTTCAAGACCGTCCTGTGTTTCCTGAGCTTCGCCGTCATGGCTCTGCAGGAGACCAGCGAGGCCCACCTGGTGGTCTCTTCTTCGCTAAGGGGGTCACCATCATGCCCAAAGACTTCCAGCTGGCCCGCCGCATCCGCGGAGAGAGAGCTTAGACTTTCTGCTGCACATTCACCAACCAACCATAATGTTCTGCACTGTGTGTCTATATATATATACATTTATAGTAATATGGACATATGTTTACTAGATGTTGTTTTTTCTTGCCTTCTGATTGTTGCTCTGAGTGTTGCTATCCCTGTGCTGTTGCAATCCTGGAATTTCCCCATTGTGGGACTAATAAAGGCTTATCTTATCTTATCTTATGTTCTGTCCAACTTGTGAATAGTCTCAAAGGGCTGTTATAGCTTATAAATATGTTATTTCACCTGCCAAAAATTAAGGGACTTAATCTGGTCTGAAACTTTAAAAATCCAATCATAACCAGTTTATTGACCGTGTTTACATCTTTCTTTTTTTTTTTTTTTTGTATTTTGTATACTTTATTCATCCCCAGAGAGAAATTCATGGCATCCACCTGGATGGATGAGACAGCCAAGGTATGGCGCCAATCCCTTCACCATTCCTTCACCATTCCTCCTCATCTCCAATGGAGATGAAGCTGAGTACAGAGGGCTTATCCAGGACTTCGTAGACTGGTGCCATCAGAACTGCCTCCAGATCAACGCAAGGAAAACTAAGGAGCTGGTGGTGGACTGCCGCAGGCATGGGCAGCCCCTCACAGCACCAGTAAATATACAGGGAACAGACATCGAGATGGTGACATCCTATAAGTACCTGGGTGTTCATCTGAACAATAAACTAGACTGGTCACACAATACTGACGTACTCTACAAGAAGGGACAGCGCAGGCTGTTCCTGCTGAGGAGACTCAGGTCTTTTGGTGTACAAGGGGCGCTGCTGAAGACATTCTATGACACGGTGGTGGCATCAGCCATCACTTTTGGAGTGGTCTGCTGGGGCAGTGGCATTACAGCAGCCGATAGGAAGAGACTGAACAAACTGATTAAGAAAGCTAGCTCTGTCCTGGGGCAGCGCCTTGATCCGGTGGAGGAGATAGGAGAGAGAAGGACGGTGGCTAAACTGTCATCTCTGCTGGAGTCCGAGTTCCACCCTATGCAGGACGTACTGAATGCACTGAGGAGCTCATTTAGCAGCAGACTACATCATCCCAGGTGCACAACCGAGAGGTTTCGTAGGTCCTTCCTACCAACGGCTGTCAGACTGTACAACCTAAGCAGGGCTGCTCGCAGAGATAGCAAAAAGACGTAACAAACTAATAGTTTTTAAATGCAAAAGATGCAATAGACTTACACAATGGTCCCCTCCGGCATACAACTAGGAAAATACCGGTCGCTATGGAGGGTGAGAATATGTATGGGCACATAATCATACCATGTAGGATAACTAAGTAGAGGGTTATGCTGTTTCATCCCATCTAGCAACAATGCTCTGCACTGTGTGTGTTTATATATTTACATATTTATTCCATCTAGCTACAATGCTCTGCACTGTGTGTGTTTATATATTTACATATTTATTCCATCTAGCTACAATGCTCTGCACTGTGTCTCTGTGTGTGTGTATATATACAGTATATTTTATAGTAATATGTACATATGTATATTAGCTGCTCTTGCTTGCTTGTTTTTTTTTCTTGCCTTCTGATTGTTGCTCTGAGTGTTGCTATCCCTGTGCTGTTGCAATCCTGGAATTTCCCCGTTGTGGGACTAATAAAGGCTTCTCTTATCTTATTCCCACACATTCACACCTAGGGTCACTTAAGAGTCTCCAATTAACCTAACTTGCATGTTTTTGGCCTGTGGGAGGAAACCAGAGTTCCCGAGGTAAACCCACACAGACACAGGGAGAACATGCAAACTCCACACAGAAGGGTCACTGATGGTCAGGGGGTGGGATCTGACCCACGATGGTCAGGGGTGGAATCGATCCCATGACCTTCTTACTGTGCTGCCACAGTGCTAACCACTGATCCACTGAGCTGCCCTGCCCTTACATGTACACAAATAAACCAGTTATGACTGGATTTCTGGAGTAATCTGATTATTCAAGTGGCCATGTAAACAGAATAATCCGATAAAGGCCATGTAACTTGGGTCATTAACTCAAGTGGTTTATCCTCCGGTAATCTATCTATTCAGTGCATGTAAACATGAGAAATCTGATTATTGCCATTATCAGATTGTTCCCAGTAATTGGTTTATTGTGACCATGTAACCGGAGTAACTGTTCAAAATACAAACAAGTTCTAGGACTAAACAGTAGATGGCAGCAATATGATATCTGGTTCCTTAAATGGCATTTGTTTTTATTGTGATTAAGATATTGTTGGTCAGCAGCAGAGCAGAAAAGAAAAAAAAATCAGGTTGTTCATACTTTGATGAAGATTCATCATTCAGGTTGTTCATGTTTTGTAAAAGATCAATGGTTCAATAAATGTAAACATTTCATGATGTCCTTGTACTTCTTTGGACTAAATTTGGAGTTGCCATTAGGCTATTGTGCTATTATTTTACTGGTCCGGCCCACTTGACATTAAATCCGGCGGTATGTGGCCCCCGAGCTAAAATGAGTTTGACACCCCTGACATATGGCTTTGTTATCAAAATAAACACAAATTTACTTCACCTTTACCATCACTGGAGCTGAGAAAACGGTATTGTAATAACTATGCTGGGCCAGTACTGGTGGCAGTGTGCCTTTTTCACAGCCCCACCACACACACACACACACACACACACACCAATGCCTCCCTGCCAGAGGCATCAGCAACTTGGTGCTTTCATGTTATTTTAGCTGTTTACCAAAACATATTCAAGATACAGTTATATAATAATCAATATGGGCTTAAAATGCAGACAAATTGGATTTACAGTTTAGGAAATGCAGCCATTTTTATACACATGACTGTGTACCAGCCTACAACACCAACCACATCAAGTTTGCAGACAACACGACGGTGGTGGGCCTCATTACCAACAATAAGGAGGCCAACTACAGAAATGAGGTGAGCCAACTGGTCCAGTGGTGTAAAGACAGTCACCTCTTCCTGAATGTGGGAAAAAAACAAGGAGATTGTGGTCGGCTTCAGTAGGGGACACACACAGCATCCCCCTCTGATCATCGATGGTGCAGCTGTGGAGAGGGTGAGCAGCACCAAGGTCCTGGGGGTGCACATCTCTGAGGACCTTTCCTGGTCCAACAACACCACATCACTGGCCAAGAAGGCTCAAACTCACCTCTGTTTCCTCCGTAAAATGAGGAGAGCACGAGTCCCACCCCCCATGATGTGCTCATTCTACCAAGGCACCACTGAGAGCATTCTCACCAGCTGCATCACAGTGTGCTATAGAAGCTGCACCACCTCCTGTCGGAAGACACTACAACACAAAGTGAAAACAGCCAGCAAGATCATCGGTGCCCCTCTGCCCCCCCTCTCAGACAGCTACCTCACCCGCAGAGCCATCAACATTGCAGGCGAAACCTCCCACCCCTCACACTCCCTCTTCAGCCCCCTGCCCTCAGGAAAAAGGTACCGGAGCCTCCAGACCCACTCCACAAGACTGCAAAACAGCTTTGTTCACCAGGCCATCAGGACCCTGAACTCTGTCCACTCCCCCCCAACCCGGACCGTAACACACTCACCTGCACAATAACGACCTCAGCTGTCTGCACAGAAAGACTGGCACACCAACAGTAATACATCTGCTGCTGTATGTCTCTGTACCTTACTGCAACCATTTGCACAAATGCCATATCTGCTGCTATCTGTTATTGCAGTATTGATCATGTGCAGTCCTATCTGTCACTGTCTGCACCTACACTACCGTATTGAACATGCGACTACAAGTATTAGTGCTCTACCTTTTCTGTATATAGAATTGCTGGGTTTTATCATTTATCTTATTTGCACTATGGGATGTCTGGGTTTTATCTTTTGTTGTTATTTGCACTAAAGGTAGCATTACTGTGTACACAGACTGCTGTTGTTGTTTTTCCAGCCTTATTCCATTTTTTATATTGTGCACACCACTGAAGAATGAGAAATGACATTTCAGTTCTCCTCTATGTCCTGTACGTATAGTAGTATTGACAAATAAAATCTTTGAATCTTGAAATGTAATTGGACAATTGACTCAAAAGCTATTTCATGGGCTGCATGGGCTATTCCCTCATTAATCTGTCATCAGTCAAGCAGGTAAAAGGTCTGGAGTTGACTCCAGGTATGGCATTTGCATTTGGAAGCTGATGCTGTGAACCCACAACATGCAGTCAAAGGAGCTCTCAGTGGAAGTGAAACAGACCATCCTTGGGCTGAAAAAAAAGAAGAAATCCATCATAGAGATGGTGGAAATGTTAGGAGAGGGCAAATCTACAGTTTGGTACATTCTGTAGAAAAAAGAGTGCAGTGGTGAGCTCAGGAAATCAAAAAGGCCTGGACATCCACAGAAGACAACAGTCATGGATGATTGTCATGGATGATCGTAGGATCCTTTCTATGGTGAAGAATAACCCCTTTACAACATCCACCCAAGTGAAGAATACTCCCCAGGAAGTAAGTGTCCAAGTCTACTATAAAGAGGAGAATTTATGAGGGATGTGACGGAGTAGCCTCGTCACTGATTGAAGGCACACAAACACTTATACAGACGACTATAGGCACACTCACAACTATGGACTGTAGGTGATTTGCTAGCTTATGTGGTGGACACACACACACATGCATACACCTGCCATACATTTTCTCATTTACTTCTGTTTGTAAATTATCTTAAGATATCCAACGTTTATCTCTTTTTTTCCCTTACCTGTTTTGTGGCGCAGCCAGGGGTGCACACTTGGTTGTTCTGCTACACTGGAAACCATACACTCTTATTTCCATACCATATAAACTCATTTTTTGTTTGTTCCAGTGCCTGTCCTAGCTCCTAGCTGCCCCCATGCATGATTCAGACGTCTAATGAGCTAAACAGAGGGAATCAACTGAGTAGATTAAGTACGTTTTTCCACACGCCTTTTGGTCAGGTGATCCAGGGGGTTGTGGTCAATGGATTTTAATAAATGTTTTGTAAATGGATTGCTTTTGTGTGGGGGGAAAATGTGTTCTGTATTTAAATATTTATGGGTAAAGTATATATTGGAAGAGGGGGCATTGTGAACTGTTTTATGGAAATATTTATTGAAGTATGTTTTTCTATGAATGATACGCCCAGTGGGAGGGCCTTGGTTGTTTAAAGGGGGTTGTTGTGGGCCTAACGGTCAGTCTGAAGTTTGCTGTAGAGGAGGCAACGTGTAGTCTGCTGTCTGTAAGTACGAGAGTGGCCTGCTTTTCTTCTATTTTGGAGAAAGGAGTTAAGAGCGGACTCCATTTTAAAAAGACAGTTTGCCACAGAGACTTTATGGGTTTCCCTCCATTTGTTTCCACTGTTTGTTTCTCCTCACCTGTACATAATTTTGCACTTGGGAGGCCGGCAAATAAAAAGGCTCATCACCATCTGTGCGACTTTGCCATCATTTTGGGGGGGATTTGAAGAAGTTGGAAAAGAACCCCGTGACAAAGGCAAAAAAACAGACAGTTCACCAACACGTGCAAACAAATAATCAGCCTCAAAAACAGAAAGGCCAGATTAGACTTTCAAAAAAACATCTAAAGAAGCTAGCCCAGTTCTGGAACAGCTTTCTCTGGACAGATGAAACAAAGATCAACCTTTACCAGAATGATGGGAAGAAGAAAGTATGGAGAAGTCTTGGAATGGCTCATGATCCAAATCACACCACATCGTCTGTAAAACACAGTGAAGGCAGTGTGATGTATGGGCATGCATGGCTTTCAATGGCACTGGGTCACTAGTGTGTATTGATGATGTGACAGAAGACAGAAGCAGTCAGATGAATTCTGAAGTGTACAGGGATAAACTGTCTGTTCAGATTCAGCCAAATGCAGCAAAGCTGATTGGACGGTGCTTCACAGTACGATGGACAATGACCCAAAACATTCGGAGAAAGCAACCCAGGAATTTTTAAGGAAAAGTGGAATATTCTGCGCCGGCCGAGTCAATCACCAGATCTCAATCCGATCAAGCAGCATTTGACTTGCTTAAGACAAAACTTAAGGCAGAAAAAGCCACAACCAAGCAACAACTGAAGACAGGTGCAGTAAAGGCCTGGAAAAGCATCACAAAACAGCAGTTAGCATTTTGATTTAACATTCAACATTAATATTTATATTTTAATGTTTAGATTTATATTTAACATTTACATTTAAAAGTCACATCAAACTTTTTCTCTTACTTAAAAAAAACTAAATATGAAAACAAAATCACACCTATTGCTGTAAATCATGTATAAAAAGATGACCATGAAAAATTCACATTTTTTCATGTTGTGTAAACGTGGAAAAAACCTTCAGCGTGAGCAGCTTTACAGTCAGCAACTCTTGAAGCTGCAGCTTTAGAAAACATCACTACATGTTTAAGCAGTAGCCATGGTAACAAGCTACCTGATGCAGGTTTGGACTTTAACGATGTATTTATTGCAGATGAGCTGAGCTACACAGCATCCAGTTATTTCCTGGACTCAAAAGAAAAAAAAATCCTCCATAATCCATAGAGGATTTTGAGAAAAAGGGACGCCTCATTTCCAGGAGTATTTAGTGTTGATAAGAGAAAATTAAAAAGTTGTGAAACCTCAGTCTTGAGTCTCTGAGGTATTGTAGTTTTCATTGGGAACCAGATGCCTCAGATAAACTTTTAAAAAAGGAAGAACAGTTTGTCAGTTTGGGGACAGGCTCCTGCCCCAAGTGGAGGAGTTTAAGTATCTTGGGGTCTTGTTCACGAGTGAGGGGAAAATGGAGCGAGAGATCGACAGACGGATTGGAGCAGCATCTGCAGTGATGCGGACGTTGTACCGGTCTGTTGTGGTGAAGAGGGAGCTTAGTTCTAAGGCAAAGCTGTCGATTTACCAGTCAATCTACGTTCCTACTCTCACCTATGGTCACGAGCTTTGGGTAATGACCGAAAGAACGAGATCGCGGATACAAGCGGCTGAAATGAGCTTTCTCCGTAGGATTGCTGGACTCACCCTCAGAGATAGGGTGAGGAGCTCAGTCATCCGGGAGAGGCTCAGAGTAGAACCGCTGCTCCTCCACATTGAAAGGAGTCAGTTGAGGTGGTATGGGCATCTGATTAGGATGCCTCCTGGACGCCTCCCACTTGAGGTGTTTCAGGCACGTCCCACTGGGAGGAGACCCCGGGGCAGACCCAGGACTCGGTGGAGAGACTATGTCTCCCAGCTAGTCTGGGAACGCCTTGGTATCCCCTCTGAAGAGCTGGAGCAGGTGGCTGGGGAGAGGGAAGTCTGGGCTTCTCTGCTTGAACTGCTGCCTCCGCGACCCGGACCTCCGGAAAAGCGGTAGAAGATGGATGGATGGATAGAACAGTTTGTCACAAAGGGCCAACAGGATGTGATCCAGCGTCCCTGAGCTACTGGACTGGGATTCTTTTTTTAAATTTTTCCTCAGGAAGAGATGTTTCTCTGTGTGTGCATCTGCTACCAGTAATGAATTTGTATTAATCTTTAAAGCTAAATGTTTATCTTTTTACCTTCTGATAGCATTAAATCCTTATTAACAATGCAGCAAGTTAGATTTTGCACTTAAAGATGCACTCCAGTGGCTGGAAATCCCCTATAAAAACAGCTCTACATTGTCTAAAATGGTATCTTATGTATTTTTTTCTACATACAAAACCTTTCATTGTCTTAGTTTTGTGTCAAAATCTTTTCACTTTCCCTCCTCTTTCAAGCGCTAGAATCTGTCATTACTAGGTCCACGCACATCCCACAAGGCTAATAGTGGTTAGCGCTACATTATCAGAATAAATCCTGTGATAAAAGACTTCCTGGTTGAAGGACATGCACAGTTGTATGGACAGTGGCCCAGGCTAATGACTGAAACTGCAGACTGAAAAGCAGCTTAATGGTAAAACCCATCTTAATTTGGGTCAAGTTTTCAAAGCAGCTAATCCAAAAATGCTAACTAGCCTGGAGGATAATTTCAGTTAGGCCAGAGAGTCCAGATTGGCTCAACACTACGAACATGCCAGTGCCATGCATATCTACGTCACCAAAACCGTTCCGTCCAAACTCACCTTTTTTCAGGGGGCGAAGCTTAAGTGAAACTTTAAAGCAAGATAACAGAGACATGAGTGATTGATTGATTTGAGTGATTTTGCTCTTGATATGTCTTGAAAGTCATAAAAGACATATTATGGTGCGGTGGCACAGTGGTTAGCACTGTGCCAGCACAGCAACTCACCCTTGGCCATGGGATCCCTGGTTCGATCCCAGCCCCTGACCAACAGTGATCTGTGTGGAGTTTGCATGTTTCTCCCCGTATCTGCGTGAGTTTACTCCGAGATTTCTCCGGTTTCCTCCCACAGGCCAAAAACATGCAGGTTAGGGTAATTGGAGACTCTAAAGTGGCCCTAGGTGTGAATGTGTGTGTGAACGGTTAAGGGATAGCGCCATACCGTGGCTGCTTCATCCATCCAGGTGGATGCCCTCAATTTCCCCTATGGGGATCAATAAAGTATACAAAATTCAAATTCAAAAAAAAAAAAATTACAGACATGTTAACACAAAAAAACTTGATTTTTGGCATCTGTCACTTAAAAACAACAACAACTGACCCCCCTCTGGCTGGCTGTTTATTCTCAGACTCTTATTCACACTTCCAGCCCCTCCCTCTTTTCTGGGCCCCACCTTGAAACCTTTGGGGTGACTGTGGCGCAGGTGTAGTGCGGCCAACTACTGATCGAAGGATCAGTGGTTCGATTCCTGCTGTCTGCAGTCTGCATGTTGAAGTGCCCTTAAGTAAGACACTGAACCTCCAGTTGCTCCTGGTGGGTCACGCCAGCACCGGTGCATGGCAGCTCCACCACCATCAGTGTGTGAATGGGTGGATAGCAGGATCTGTAAAGCACTTTGATCATCCAGAGATGAGTAAAAAAGCACTATATTGAATACCATTTGCCTGGCAATGAGACCTCAACATACCTGACTTCCAATGGTCAGAAAATGGTGTTAGAAAATTACCCAATTCTTTGATTGAAAGATCCAAGAACAAGCCGGAGAATTCTTCAATTTAAAAGATGGTACATTTATTTAGAAGTCACATGTAAAGCAAGCAGCGCTGGATCAGTTCGATGATGTCCCCTTGGGAACGTCGTCAGACTGATCCCGACTTCCGGGTGTGGGTTACAGTTATCTTCTCGGGTGGGGACAACCCAGTACAATAGGATGGGCTTATACGCGACTATCTGATTGGCTAATCTACCTATGGCGGGAACAGGCCATCCACTGCGCACGCCGCTTCATTCTAGAATGTGCTATCAACAGTGTGCGTGGGTGTTGAGTCTGGGTGTGTATCTAATGTGAAAGACCTGACTTAAAAGAGAGAGAGAGAGAGAGAGAGAGAGAGAGAGAGAGAGAGAGAGAGAGAGAGAGAGAGAGAGAAAGGAGAGAGAGCTCTATAGCTCTGCCTAATTTCAGTTTATCAGTTTACCATTACATATTTGTTCATAAGCATGCAAGCAGAATATATATGGAATCTGTGTAGAGCATAATGGGAGATTACCTACAGAATTATTATTTTGGCACTGACTTTCCATTAACCCTTTCAGTGGCTTATTTTATTATTAACTTACATGCACAGCATACCATGGCTATCGCTATTGTTTCTTAGTATGACTACTGACATGTTATAGTGTTTGCTTATGTATCTGACCCTCGTATCTCACAGAGCAGCGAATCCTGAGGAACGTTTACGAATATGCCACTTATTTAGGTTTTGTCAGAGTTTGTAAAAAAGTTGCCAAACAGTTCGCAGTTTTTTTTCCTTTGTTGAATGTACAGTGGTGTGAAAAAGTATTTGCCCCCTTCCTGATTTCTCATTTTTTTTGGATGTTTGTTACACTTAAATGTTTCAGATCATCAAACAAATTTAAATGTTAGACAAAGATAACACAAGTAAACACAAAATGCAGTTTTTAAATGAAGGTGTTTATTATTAAGGGAAACAAAAATCCAAATCTACATGGCCCTGTGTGAAAAAGTGATTGCCCCTAAACCTAATAACTGGTTGGGCCACCCTTAGCGGCAACAACTGCAATCAAGCATTTGCGATAACTGGCAATGAGTCTTTTATAGCGATGTGGAGGAATTTTGGCCCACTCATCTTTGTAGAATTGTTGTAATTCACCCACACTGGAGGGTTTTCGAGCATGAACCGCCTTTTTAAGGTCATGCCACAGCATCTTAGTCAGATTCAGGTCAGGACTTTGACTAGGCCACTCCAACGTCTTCATTTTGTTTTTCTTAAGCCATTCAGAGGTGGACTTGCTGGTGTGTTTTGGATCATTGTACTGCTGCAGAACCCAAGTGCGCTTCAGCTTGAGGTCACGTACAGATGGCCGGACATTCTTCTTCAAGATTTTTTGGTAGACAGCAGAATTCATGGTTCCATTGACCACAGCAAGTCTTCCAGGTCCTGAAGCAGCAAAACAGCCCCAGACCATCACACTACCACAACCATATTTTACTGTTGGTATGATGTTCCTTTTCTGAAATGCTGTGCTACTTTTACACCAGATGTAATGGGACACACACCTTCCAAAAAGTTCAACTATTATCTCGTCATTCCACAAAGTATTTTCCCAAAAGTCTTGGGGATCATCAAGATGTTTTCTGGCAAAACTGAGACAAGCCTTTATGTTCATTTTGCTCAGTAATGGTTTTCGTCTTGGAACTCTGCCATGCAGGCCATTTTTGTCCAGTCTCTTTCTTATGGTGGAGTCTTGAACACTGACCTTAACTGAGGCAAGTGAGGCCTGCAGTTCTTTGGATGTTGTTGTGGGGTCTTTTGTGACCTCTTGGATGAGTCGTCACTGCACTCTTGGGGTAATTTTGGTCGGTTGGCCACTCCTGAGAAGGTTCACCACTGTTCCATGTTTTCACCATTTGTGGATAATGGCTCTCACTGTGGTTCGCTGGACTCCCAAGCGAACCACTTGTTTTTAATAAGAACAAAAGGTAAATGGAGTCACAAAGCTTTATCCACCGGAACCAGTAGGACCAGTATGGATTGGGCCTGACCTACTTTTCCACAATAAATGTAAAAGGAGCATTGGTATTTAGCACCTTGGCATTTGAAATCAGCTTACAAGGGGAAGTGGTTGACAACTACTCCAAAGTTATAAGATAAGATAAGATAAGATAAGCCTTTATTAGTCCCGCAATGGGGAAATTCTAGGATTGCAACAGCACAGGGATAGCAACACTCAGAGCAATAATTTAGAAGATAAGAAAATAAGAGCAGTGAATATACATATGTACCGGAGTGGTGGCTCAGTTGGTAGAGCATCCACCCCACACCCGGGAGGCAGGGGTTCAAATCCCGGCCGGGTCATACCAAAGACCATATAAAAATGGTGCTTTCTGCCTTCTAGCGTGGTGCTCCGCATAATGGAATGGGGAAAGTAAAGTTACACACAGAGCTACCAGAGGACTGACCCCCCGCTGTAGCTTTCACTACTTATAGTAGCTGTGTGGCCTAGGGTCAGAGAAACGGAGATAGGCGCCGCCCATATACACCTTCAGGTGTGAAGGGATTAACTAACTAACTACTAATATACATATGTACACATAAATATATAAATATATATACACAGTGCGGAGCATTGTAGATAGATGGAATAAACAGCATAACAGTCTATTTAGTTACCCCACATAGAATGAATATGTACCCATACATACTGTCACCCTCCGTAGCGATTTATATTGTCCTAGTTGTATACTGGAGGGGACCATTTTGTTTAAGTTTGTTGCATCTTTTGCGTTCAATACTATTAAGTCGTAACTTTTTTTTTTTTTTTTTTTTTTTTTTAACTATCTCTGCAAGCAGCCCTGCTTAGGTTATAAAGTCTGACAGCCATAGGTAGGAAGGACCTGCAAAACCTCTCGGTCGCGCACCTAGAATGATGTAGCCTACTGCTAAATGAGCTCCTCAGTGCGTTCAGTATGTCCTGCCTAGAGTGGGATTCAGACTCCAGCAGAGATGACAGCTTAGCCACCATCCTTCTCTCTCCTATCCTCCACTGGGTCAAGGCGCTGCCCCAGGACAGAGCTAGCTTTCTTGATCGGTTTGTTCAGTCTCTTCCTATCGGCTGCTGTGATGCCGCTGCCCCAGCAGACCACTCCAAAAGTGATGGCTGATGCCACCACCGAATCATAGAAGGTCTTCAGGAGCACCCCTTGTACACCAAAAGACCTGAGCCTCCTCAGTAGGAACAGCCTGTGCTGTCCCTTCTTGTAGAGTGCGTCGGTATTGTGTGACCAGTCTATTGATCAAATGAACACCCAGGTACCTGTAGGATGTCACCATCTCAATGTCTGTTCCCTGGATGTTTACTGGTGCTGTGAGGGGTTGTCCTTGCCTGCAGCAGTCCACCACCAGTTCCTTAGTTTTTCTCACATTGCTCTGGAGGCAGTTCCAATGGCACCAGTCCATGAAGTCCTGGATAAGTCCTCTGTACTCAGCTTCATCTCCGAGATGAGGCCGACGATCACAGAGTCGTCAGAGAACTTCTGTAGATGGCAGTGTGTTGTGTTGTGTGAGAAGTCCACAGTATAAAGGATGAACAGGAAGGGAGCCAAAACCGTTCCCTGGGGGGGCCCCGTACTGCCGATGATCGTGTTGGACACACAATCCTGGGTTCTCACAAACTGTGGCCGGTTTGTGAGACACCATAGGACATCACTTCAGGGCTTCTACATCATCCCTTTATCCCCTAAATAGACCACCTTTCAACAGAAAAAAAGAAGAGAAAGAAAATTGATTCAATTCATCTCAACTTTATTTATATAGTATGGGGGCATGGTGTGGGGGTTTTCTCCACCCAGAGAGGCAGGGGGAAAGAGGAGGACAATGGACCGAATGAAGAGGTGTCACCGGGGGCATCAGATAGGACTGTTGGTTCTATGAGCCCCCCAGGGAGAGAAAGAATGACCAGAGCCATGGAGAGAAGAAAGGTGTGAAAGCAGCACCAGTGTATGTTATGTTAATGTGCCACACATTCCTTTGTTAAACAACAAAGTATGATGGTCGGAAGCTCCTGATCTCGATGCACGGGATTAAAGATATAAAAGGGGAATGCACAGAGACCCAGGGGCCTTGGAGCGCTGTTTCGCTGTTTGCTGCTGTGTTGTTGGAGAAAGAATAAAGCCTTGTCATTCAGCTCGTTGCCTCGCCTATTCCTTTCTCCACACTGGTGACCTTGACGTGCCATGGAAAGCGAGCCGAGCACCGCCCCAGAGACTACCCGGAGGGAGAGCACCAGCACCACGTGCGCTGGATCAGTCAAGCTCCCGGACTTCTGACTTCACGACCCGGCAGCATGGGTTTCGCACATAGAAGCCCATTTTGCACTCCACGGGATAACAATGGATGACACAAAATGCTATTACGTGGTCGTGGTGCCGGACGCGCACGCCACGCAAAAGGCAACAAGTCTGCTCCAGGAGCCACCGGCGTCCAGGAGGATTTGGCAGCCTCCACAGCTTAGGGCTGCTCTCCACACCTAAGGGGGATTTTGCAGCCTCCCCAGCAGAACTAATTTTTTCTCAGCCGCTGCTGATCCCTGAAGAGTTTCTACCAGAAAACCCTGCGCCAAGGCTGATCCGCCCGTGCAATTTTTACACAGACGGAGGCTGGGGGTGACCCGGCCCAGCCCACCATTGTTTTCCCTGCACATTCGTCCCAAGAAGCTTGCAGAAGGCTGGTTTTGTTTTCGGCAGGCACGATGTGCACCAGACACCGGCGTGGATGCCCACCGTTGGTAGCGCCGCAAGTTGGTGATCCCTCAGCAGGGACCTGTGCTCACGAAGGTTGACCCCCCCCCACTTCTCTCCACAGACTGACGTGCCCTCCGGTACACCTCACCAGCAGGACAGTTCTGCTGGATCAGCAACCCCCCGCTACAGCCACTATGGGCGCCAGCTCAAGCCCAAAGGACGGTGGAGGTTAGCGCACCTTCTGGGTGTTCGGGGGGGGCTGTGTGGGGGCACGTTGTGGGGGTTTTCTCCACCCAGAGAGGCAGGGGGAAAGAGGGGCACAATGGACCAAATGAAGAGGTGTCACCGGGGGGCATCAGACGGGACTGTTGATTCTATGCACCCTCCAGGGAGAGTAAGAATGACCGGAGCCGCGGAGGGAAGAAAGGCGTGAAAGCGGCGCCGGTGTATGTTATGTTAATGTGCCACACATTCCTTTGTTAAACAACAATGTATGATGGTCAGAAGCTCCTGGTCTTGATGCATGGGATTAAAGATATAAAAGGGGAATGCATAGAGACCCAGGGGCACTGGAGTACTGTTTCACTGTTTGCTGCTATGTTGTTGGAGAAAGAATAAAGCCTTGTGTTGTTCAGCTCGTTGCCTCGCCTATTCCTTTCTCCACAATAGCGCCATCTCACAGCAACAGTCATCTCATAGCACTATCAACTGTAGGGGAAAACCCCACAATTGCAGAAAGACCCCAGCAATCAGGGAAAAAAGAAAACTGATGAGGAAAAAGGTCTCAAAATTATGAGGAAAAAAGTTGCAAATTTGCATGAAAAAAGTGTAATATATAAGTGGAAAAAGTCAGAAATTTACTCAAAAGAAGCTGTAAATTTGTGGGAAAAAATATTAAAATCGTGTGGGAAAGTGTATAGCTGCATTCACAAGAAAAAAATACAAGAGAGCTACAGTTACTTTTTCTCTTTCGTACCAAAACTCATGTACAACTGCGGAGAATAAATAGGAGCGTCTGCCTCTGACCGAATGAAGAGGTGTCACCGGGGGGCATCAGACAGGACTGTTGGTTCTATGTGCCCCCCGGGGAGAGTAAGAATGACCGGAGCTGCGAGAGAAGAAAGGTGTGAAAGAGGCTCCGGTGTATGTTATGTTAATGTGCCACACATTCCTTTGTTAAACAACAATGTATGATGGTCGGAAGCACAAGGTCTCCATGCATGGAATAAAAATATAAAAGGGGAATGCACAGAGACCCGAGAGTGATGTTTCGCTGTTTGCTGTTATGTTGTTGGAGAAAGAATAAAGCTTTGTGTCGTTCAGCTCGTCTCGTCGTTCAGCTCGTCTCGCCTATCCCTTTCTCCACACTAGTGACCCCTGATGTGCCATGGAGAGTGAGCCAAGCACCACCTCGGAGACTACCCAGAGGGAGAGCACCAGCGCCGCGTGCACTGGTTCAGTCAACCTCCCAGACTTCTGACTTCACGACCCGGCAGCATGGGTTTCGCACATACAAGCCCAGTTCACACTCCATGGGATAACAATGGATGACACAAAATGCTACTATGTGGTCGCGGCGCTGGATGCACGTGCCACACAACAGGCGACAAGCCTGCTCCAGGAACCGCCGGTCCACCGGCAGCCTCCCCAGCTTAGGGCTGCACTCCGCACCTAAGGAGGATTTGGCAGCCTCCCCAGCAGAACTCATTTTTTCTCAGCCGCTGCTGATCCCCGGAGAGTTTCTACCGGAAAATCCCGCGCCGAGGCTGATCCACCCACGCAATTTTTACACAAACAGAGGCTGGGAGCGGCCCGGCCCGCCATTGTTCGCCCTGCACATTCATCCCAAGAAGCTTGCAGAAGGACGGTTTTGTTTTTGGCAGGCACGATGCGCACCAGACCCCGGCACGGACGCCCACCATTGTTGGCTCCGCAAGTTGGCAATCCCTCGGCAGGGACCTGTGCTTGCGAAGGATGTGTCTCCCCCCTTCCCTCCACAGACTGACATGCCCCCCGGTACACCTCACCAGCTGGACAGTTCTACTGGATCGGCAACCCCCCACTACAGCCACTATGGGCACCGGCTCGAGCCCAAAGGAATGGGGGGGGGGGGGGTAGAGCCCCTTCTGGGTGTTCAGGGGGGGCTGTGTGGGGGCACGTTGTGGGGGTTTTCTCCACCCAGAGAGGCAGGGTGAAAGAGGAGGACAATGGACAGAAAGAAGATGTGTCACCAGGGGGCATCAGACGGGAAAGTTGGTTCTATGCGACCCCCGGGGAGAGTAAGGATGACCGGAGCTGCGGAGAGAAGAAAGGTGTGAAAGCAGCGCCGGTGTGTGTTATGTTAATGTGCCACACATTCCTTTGTTAAACAACAATGTATGATAGTCGGAAGCTCCAGGTCTTCATGCATGGGAATAAAGATATAAAAGGGGAGTGCACAGAGACCCGAGAGTACTGTTTCACTGTTATGTTGTTAGAGAAAGAATAAAGCCTTGTGTCGTTCAGCTCGTTGCCTCGCCTATCCCTTTCTCCACAGTATGACATTTAGTTTTGGAGAAAAATCCCAAATGCTATGTTTTCTCTCTAATATGAGGGGGTTTTTTCTTCATAAATTTGAATTTTATGATCTAAAATGCTGGGAGATAACCATTAATATTGTGCATTGGCCCTGTGTAAATAAAACAGAACTGAACTTTGCAGTTTGGAGATCCCTGGTTTTAGAGAAACTCACTTGCTGAAAACATATTTTCAGCCTGAGGAAAAGAGAGAGCTGTTTTCAATTTGTTCGTCTTCCTCTTTCCAGTCTGAATCCCCTCTCCAAAAACTGTTGTCCACACTGGGCTATTACTCAAGATTATTTGGCTGTTTTCAGCTTTTTTCCTGCCTGTTCACGGTGGAACACGTTCAGAGAGCCACTCTCACAACAAAAATTACTTCCAGCAGTTTTTTGTGTTTCCTGTCATCCTCCGGGAGCCTGAACAGAATATGGAATATCAGGAGTGAACTTTTAGGCCTACGGGATTATCCACACTGCTGCTGCCTTAAATCCCAGAACAGCCACTCCAGCACTCCCAGGGTGGTAATATTTTGTTTTTCAGCCACAGCTGGAACATTTCCTGCTCATTTTGCACACAGACACGCTTTTTTAAGTCTTTTTTCTTGGAGAAACTATTTTCCATGTTCCAGTAAATGGCTTTTAAAGTCCCCACCCATATTGAGTCTATAAAGTGAAAAAGTGAAAGCTCCTCAGCTGCTGCTCTTAGTCATCACCAATAAAATGATTTTATAATGTGGCAGCAAGTGTGTAATATTGTTTAGATCAGGCAATAATCACAGCATTAAAGAAAAAAAGGTATGTTTGTCAGTGGCAGTGCAGGTGGATAACACAGACTAAAGACTCTTGATTCTTGCTTTCATATTGACTGAACAAAAAAACAGGGACAGATTCAGACTGAAGGCCAGGGTGAAGAAGTAAAAAGAGCACTCACAATATGTATATTAAAAAAAAAAAAAAAAAAAAAAAAAAAAAACATGCAGGAACATGCTGCAGAATGTATAGAAGTTTCCACTGGAAGGGCACATCTGTATCAGAGGAACATCTAAAGAGCAGCAAATGCAAGTGCAACCTTTTCCAAACCCTAACAAAAATCCACAAAACTGCAGTGTTCATCGGCATTTGCCACTCTTCACTGCTTCATGAGACGCATGCTTAACTGGGCACTTTGTCACCAGTGAAGTAAAGACTGTAGCGCTGGGCTGGTGTGAACGTTGCTCTACAGGTACATCTCAAAAAATTAGAATATCATGGAAAAGTTCAACATTTTTTGTCACTCACTTCATACAGTGAAACCCATATATTATATAGAGTCATTACACAGAGAGTGATATAGTTCAAGTGTTTATTTATTTTAATTTTGATGATTATGGCTTCATCATCATCATCATCATAGCAGTCTGTCGTGGGCGACAATGACTCTTTCATTTAGGTCTGATCAGATTCCTCCACACAGCTCTGTCCTTAGCCTTCCGCTGCCAGGAACTCCTGTCTATGTCCAACTTCTTCAAGTTTTTTTTATAGTGTCTTTAAATCTGAGCCTTGGTCTACCCTGATTGCGTTTGCCCTCGCATAACTGTGAGTAGAGTAACTGCCGAGGGAGGCGCTGGTGGTCCATCCTCTCAACATGTCCGATCCATCTCAGGTTCATCTGTATTAGCATGTCCTCCACTGATGGTAGATCAGCTCGTTTCAACACTTCTATGTTGGTTATCTTGTCTTTCCATGAGATGTTCATTATGGCTCGAAAGTGTCTCATCACGTACGCGTGGAGTTTCTTCACCTGCACTCAGTCCAAGTTTCAGCACCGTACAATAGAGTAGCCAGTACTGTCGCTCTGTACACTTTGCATTTCACACGGATAGACAGATGTCGATTGTTCCACAGTCTCTCCCTCAAGTTTCCAAACACAGCGCTTGCTCTTCCCATTCTGAGAGATAGTTCATCCTCCAGCCTAGCATTCTCTGAAACAGTACTCCCTACGTACTTGAAAGTCTTGCACTTGACTAGTGGCTCTGTACCAATGCTGATCTCTTCTGGTAGTGATGTTGATAACTGGAACTTTGGTGGTTGATAAAGGCACTCTGTCTTCTTGATGTTGATTTGGAGGCTGAATTGGCTAGCTGCTCTTGCGAATTTCTCCACTAAAGATTGCATATCTTCCACGCTGTGTGCAACTAGAGCACTGTCGTCGGCAAAGGGCATTTCTCTTACTACCTTTATCGATGTCTTACTCTTGGCTTTAAACTGTGCCACATTGAACAACTCTGCTTCTTTCCTTGTTTGAATGTATACTCCTTCTGAAGTGTCTTTGAAGACCACCTCAAGCATGGCTGCCAGATATAGCGAGAAGAGTGTAGGTGCCAGCACACACCCTTGTTTCACCCCGTTGCTTACTGAAAAGTCTTTAGATACTGAACTACTCATTGCCACGTTTTCTTGCATACCTGTATGGAATGCCTCGATCAAGCTGACAAACTTCTCTGTACAGTCATATTTCTTGAGTACCTGCCAAAGTCCTTGTCGCGAAACAGTATTGAAGGCTTTACTGAAGTCTATGAAGACTACATAAAGCGGCATGTTCTGTTCAATACACTTTTCTTGAACCTGTTTCAAGCAGAAAATCATGTCCATTGTGCTTCTTCCACTTCTAAAGCCGCACTGGGTTTCCGGTAGTACATTCTGCGAGATGTGTTCACTGAGTCTGTTAAGTAGTACATGTGAGAGAATCTTACCAACAGTGGCTAGCAGTGATAAACCTCGGTAATTTCCACAATCCTTCCTGTCACCTTTCTTGAACAAAGGCACAATACTTGCATACTTCCAGTCTTGAGGTACTTTCTGGGCATCCCATATCTCTTGAGTGAGCTTGTGCAGGCAGTTGGTCAGCTGAACACCACCAAATTTCCACACTTCTGCTGGAATTCCATCCCTTCCTGGAGCTTTACCATCCTGTGTTGTCCTGATAGCTGCCATTAGTTCATCAAAATTTGGTGGTTCATCCAGACTTGATACAGCTGGTCGCTGCACTAGAGCTTCTTTAGCCTCTTCAGTGAGATCTCCAGGATTGTTTAGTAGTTGGTCAAAGTGGTCTGCAAACCTGTCCAGGATCTTGTCTTTCTCCTGCAAAACCGTTTCACCATCCATAGCCTTTAGTTGGATCAATCCTCTTGGTTTAGGGCCGTAGATTTCTCTCAAACCTGTGAAGAATGTTTTCATGTCCTTCCTGTCTGCTGCAGTTTGAAGTTTCTCCGCTTTTTCATCCCACCAGTTGGACTTCATCTCTCTGGTGTACTTCTGTAGCTCACTCTGAGCCTCTGAGTATTTCTTCTTTTTCGACCTTGTGTTACACTGTAGGTTTTCCTGCCTAGCTGTATTCCTCGCTTCTAGTAGTTTCTTCAGGTGTTCATCATGCTTATCAAACCAGTCTTGATGTTTCCTCTCAGGGTAGCCTAATACATCACTCGCAGTCTGATACACCGTATTCTTCAGTGTTGCCCATTCTCTTCTATGTTTTTCTCTGAGTTGTTGCTGTACCAGTCTTTCAAGTTTTCATCCATTTCCTGTGCAAGTTCTTCCTGCTTCTTTTGGCCTTTCAGTGCACTAACGTTTAGCTTCTGTGGTGGCTTCTCACCTGTCCTGCAGTGTTGTTTTCGTCTCCAAATCCTTAATCTAGATCTCAGCATAACATGATCAGTGCCACAGTCCACGCCTCTCATTGCTCCGGTGTCCAATACATCTCTTATGTATCTCTGCCTGACTATGATGTAGTCTAATAATCTAATAATCTAATAATAAGTGCTTGGATCTTGGGTGCATCCATGTCTTCTTGTGTGTGTCCTTGTGCTTAAATAGTGTTGGTTACCACAAGGTTGTGCTCTGAACACAGTGCAAGTAGAAGTTCTCCATTAGCATTGCACTTGCCTACTCCATAACTGCCTAGCACTCCTTTCTATTTCTCAGTGTCCGAACCAACTCTGGCATTAAAATCTCCAACGAGTATCAGCCTGTCATCAGTCGGTACACGCCTGATAGTCTCACGTAAATCACTGTAGAACTCTTCCTTCACCTCCTCTGTGTTGGTCATTGTTGGGGCATATACACTGATGAGTGTGACATACATCTTCTGCTGTAGTGGGAGTCTCATAGTCATTATCCTGTCATTGATTGGCACCAGTTCCTCATCAAGCATTGCTGCTATCTCCTTTCTAACTGCAAAGCCTACTCCTGCTTCTCTCCTTTCTTGAGTTGATCTCCCACTCCAAAAGAAGATGTACCCATGGTCTTCCAAGCTGCCATATCCAGGCAATCTTGTTTCACTAAGTGCAGCTATGTCTACATTGTACCTGTTCATTTCCAGGGCCACAAGCGCGGTCTGTCTTTCTGGGCACTGTGATGTTGTTCTGTCCAAAAGAGTGCATACATTCCATTCTGCTACACACAAGGTTGCTGTTTTCCTCTTCTTTTGTCTTCCTGCTCCTAGCTTACTTTTCACTGCCTGTCAGAGTGTGAACAGATCAGATCAGCGCAGACCTTGTAAGCCCGGGCGACGTGCGAGTCAGTATGAGTTGCTTTCTGATTGACCATTTCATGAAACTGCTTGCAAAGTATTTGAGTACTGCTAGCTTTTGCTGGACTAGCAGCACATTCTTGGCAGATAAAGGCATTATCAGTGGCAAGGATAAGCCAAGACAAACTGACTCCAGTATCAGTTGCAGTGACTGACCAGATGATAGGTTTGTTTATCTCTGCTCTTTGTGTAGTGCATGTCACAATGCACTGACTGGCACAGTCCACCACAGACCTTGCAACAGATGTGTTTATCTGCCAGGATGTCCAGTCTCACCCTGTGTAACTGGGAGTGGTCCACCACAGACCTGTGGCAGATATTGTTTTTGGTTCTGCCAGGATGCCCTGTTTCACCCTCCACGCCCTCGGAAGGGCGGGGATGCCGGTTGAGTCACCGGACAGGTAGTACCGGTTTTCATGGTTATCCGGTAGCAAGCAAGCCAATGCCTGACCTGACACACACAAAAAAAGGGGAGGGGGATGTACAGTAAGTCTCAGTTAAAAGCTGCCAATTTCTGACCAAAAAAAGTGGAATTTTATGGGTAAAAAGCTGCAACTTTAGCGAAAAGACAAAAAAGGTGTAAATTTCTAACTGTTTACAACCTAAAAATGCTGCAGATATAGGATTTGAGTAAAATGCTGCAAGTTTAAGCTTTTTTTTTAAACTGCAAATTCAAGAAGAGAAGTTCTAAATTCATGAGGAAAAAGCTGCAAAATTATGAATAATAAGCAGCTTATTATGGCATACAGCCCATGAAAACCCCAAATTCAGTTTCTCAAAGAATTAGAATATTACTTAAAATTAATTTTAAAAAATATTTTTTAATAGAAATGTTGGCCAACTGAAAAGTATGGCCATGTACCACTCAATACTTGGTCGGAGCTCCTTTTGGATTAATTACTGTATCAGTGCGGCGTGGCATGGAGGTGATCAGCCTGTGGCACTGCTGAGGTGTTATGAAGGTCCAGGTTGCTTTGATAGTGACCTTCAGCTCGTCTGCATTGTTAGGTCTGGTGTCTCTCATCTTCCTCTTGACAATACTCCGTAGATTCTCTATGGGGTTTAGGTCAGGAGAGTTTGCTGGCCAATAAAACACAGCGATGCCATGGTCATTAAACCAGGTTTTGATACTTTTAGTAGTGTGGGGGGGGGGTGCCAAGTCCTGCTGGAAAATGAAATCAGCTTCTCCATAAAGCTTGTCAGCACAGGGAAGCATGAAGTGCTCTAAAATTTCCTGGTAGACGACTGCGCTGACTTTGGTCTTGATAAAACACAGTGGACAAACACCAGCAGATGACCTCTGTTCAGATAAAAGTAACTTTTGCATTTCATTTGTAAATCAAAGTCCCAGAGTCTGGAGAAAGATTGGAGAGGCACATAATCTAAGTTGCTTGAGGTTTAGTGTGAAGTTTCCACAGTCAGTGATGATTTGAGGAACCATGTCATCTGCTGGTGTTGGTCCACAGTCGTCTACCAGGAAATTTTAGAGCACTTCATGCTTCCCTGTGCTGACAAGCTTTATGGAGAAGCTGATTTCATTTTCCAGCAGGACTTGGCACCACACATACACACACACACACACACACACACACACACACACACACACACACACACACACACACACACACACACACAATGCCAAAAGTATCAAAACCTGGTTTAATGACCATGGCATCACTGTTTTATTGGCCAGCAAACTCTCCTGACCTAAACCCCATAGAGAATCTACGGAGTATTGTCAAGAGGAAGATGAGAGACACTTTTCAGTCAGCCAACATTTCTATTTAAAAACTATTTTTTAAAATTAATTTTATGTAATATTCTAATTTTTGAGAAACTGAATTTGGGGGTTTTCATTGGCTGTAAGCCATAATCATCAAAATTAAAATAAATAAACACTTGAAATATACAGTATATATCACTCTCTGTGTAATGAATCTATATAATACATGGGTTTCACTTTCTGAAATGAATGACAAAAAATATTGTACTTTTTCATGATGGTGTAGGAGGGGGTTATGCAGCATCTTAGACAGAGACAAGGAATAAACATGGGAGAACAATGCCCAGAGAGTTCCTGGAGATATAGCAGGAAGGAGTCAGAGGCATAGGGGGTTGAATGCTGTGTGATGTAGATGTCATGCTGTGTGAGGGAAAAACTCCATGAAATGTGTGAAGAGGATTTGAGAGGAGAGAGGAGTGCTTGTTGAATTCAGTCATTCTGTTCTGTGCTTGTGAGATGTGAAGTGTGTAATAAACCGTCTGTCCCATGGATCTGCCTCTTATTTGACACACTCCACACTGGTGACCCAAGACGTACTATGGAACACGAGGCAAGAACCCTGGAGCCGGCCCGGTCGGGAAGCCCCAGTGAGGCAGCAGCCATCCCACAGACAGCCCGGACTGGAACCCCCAGCCACGCGTGTGCGGTTTCAGTCAAGCTACCGGATTTCTGGCAGCACAACCCGCGCTCTTGGTTCCACCACACCAAGGCCCAGTTCGCCCTCCGGGGAGTAAGGGCAGACGACACCAGATTCTACCATGTGGTCGCAGCACTGGACGCCTGCACAGCTCAGCAGGTGGCGAGCCTGCTCAATCAGCCACCAGCCCGCAACAAATATGAGGCGCTCAAGGCTGCGCTCACCCGGCGCTACACGCTCTCGGAATGTGAGAGAGCAGAGAGGCTCCTGAGACGGACCGAGTTAGGAGATGGTTCAGCCGTAGACCTGATGGAGAAGATGCTGGCGTTAATGGGCATGGATGACGGGCACTTTCTGTTTGCCAACCTCTTCCTCCGGAACCTTCCAACAGTGGCGAGAGCGGTTCTGGCCAATTCGCCATTGCTGGCCGCGCATGACTACCATGCGCTAGCCCAGGAGGCAGACCGGATCATCCTCACCAGCCGGGCGATCACAGTCAACGCGGCAGCGGCGGAGCCCAGCGAGACAACCAGAGGAGGCGAGGAGCCACCGACGGTAGCAGCAGCGGGGGCCAAGGAGCGCCAGAGAGACACGCTCTGTTTCTACCACCGCCACTTCGGAGAGAACGCACGCAGATGTGCACCACCGTGCCAATTCAAGCGCTCGGGAAAACACCGAGGCCGGCGGTCGGTAGCAGCTGCGACCCTCGGTGAAGAGAACAAGTTGCTCTACTTGACGGACGCGCGCTCGGGGAGGCGTTTCCTCGTGGACACTGGAGCCCAGAAGAGCTTCATCCTGCCGACCGGCTGGCAGGACCTAGCGGCCCCGTGATGTTGGCAGCAAACGGCTCGGAAATTAAGACCTTTGGTGAGAGGACACTGATCTTATCTCTACACGGCCGTACATATGAGTGGACTTTTGTCCTAGCAGCACTGAATTACCATATCCTGGGGGCTGATTTTCTGTGTGCACATGGTTTACTGGTTGATGTTGCTAACAGGTGCCTGGTTAATGCACTGTCCTTTGACTCTCCCCCCTGTATAGCTCGAGTGACCCAGCCAACAGCACAGGCCAACGTCACAGTTCCACGCACTGTTCACTCAGTTCCCAGAACTCACAGTCCCAACGTTTTCGGCGGCCATCGCTAAACACGGGGTGGAGCACTTTATCACCACCACCGGGCCGCCCGTTTTTGCAAGACCTCGGCGCTTGGACGCAGCTAAACTGGCCATAGCACGCGAGGAGTTTGCCAACCTGGAAAGGTTGGGCATCATCAGGCGTTCGAACAGCCCATGGGCTTCCCCGCTACACATGGTCCCTAAGGCTGAGGGATCGTGGCGACTGTGCGGTGATTTCCGCAGGTTGAACAACGCCACAGCACACGACCGCTACCTGACTCCCCACATACAGGATTTTTCCATCCACCTCGCCGGAGCACGCATTTTTTCTAAAATAGACCTGGTCCGCGGTTACCACCAAGTCCCAGTGCATGCTGAGGACATACCCAAAATAGCGGTAATAATTCCGTTCGGTTGGACTTCCGGTTATGGCTGCCACGTAGGACGGACGTGTCTCGCTCTGCTCTGCTCCTGGAAAAAAAAAAATCGGCAAATAACTCTCTCATTTGGGACAGAACGTATCCCAGCATTTGGGCGAGGATATGTCGGCGAAGCCTAAGGCTGGAAAACCAGGAAAAGGAAAAAGCGAGCCGCCGAAACAGTCCAAATTAACGGACTTTCAGGTCTGTGACGCAGTAAACAAAACTCCATATATGGCGGAGGAGGCTGGCAACGCTGCGATGTCTGCGCGGGGAGGCGCAGATGCGCTGATGGCTGCCATGAGTTCAATGAGAGCGGACTTTTCCTCTAGATTTGATGGGATTTTGACAGCGTTGGAAGGAATAAGAAAGGAATTGGGTGACTGTGTAGAACGAACGGCGCAGATGGAGCTCCGTCTCGCTAGTGCTGAAGATGACGTCACCCGTCTTCAATTAAAGGTGCGCACTTTGGAAAAAAAAAATAAATCTCTGGAAGATAATATTTTGGATTTGGAATCTCGGTCGAGACAGAATAATTTGAGGCTGGTGGGTCTTCCAGAGGAATCAGAAGGTCGGGACGTATGTTCCTTTCTGGAAAAGTGGATTCCGGAGGTGCTGGGCAGCGAGGAGTTGCAATCAGCAGTGGTTCTGGAAAAAGCACATCGTATTGGCCCACGGAGAGATAAGGGACCGCCGAGGACCTTAATTATGAAGTTTCTTAGCAACAGAGACAGGATGAAGATCTTCAAAGCTGCACGAGCTAAAAAAGGAGAGATTAAACACCAGGACCAGCAGGTGCGGTTCTACCCAGATTTGGCCACAGGAATCCAGCAATTGAGGAAGCAGTTTGATCCCGTACGTAAGGAGCTGCGCAACCTTGGGATTCGTCATGGTGTAATCTATCCTGCGAGACTGCTGACCACGTATGAGGGCAGAACCCACATCTTCAAGACCCCAGAGGAGGCGCAGGAGTTCATCAAGAAGATCAAAGAAGAAGAAGAGACTGGTGGGAGCTAAGCATGAACAAAATATAAGGTAGAATAATTAAGCATTTGCACAGGCATCTGACTGACTTGAAGTAAATAGTAAGTTTACAAAATATAGATTGTATTATATATTAAAAAAAACAACACAAAAACAAAACAAATAAAAAAAAAAAAAGCTATGATGTACAAAGTTGTTAAAAATTTTGGAGTTAAGTTGGAAAACTACAGAGGAGAGTTAATGTTACGTCATTAAAAGCAGTAGAGTTAGGGTGATTGGGAGGATGAAGAAGGAGTGGCTTAGGCTGTTCCCCGTGGGTGTGGAACGGTCGATGGCTATATCGGGAGACAGAATTTTTCTTTTGATTTTGGGGGGTTTGCCACAAGTGTGGGAAGGGGAAATTTGTTTGTGTGTAGTTTGTAGGATGAATGTTCAACCACTCATGTTTTTGCTTCTCTGTATGAGCATGTTTACACTGCAAGGTAATCCCAAACTCTCTATTGATCATGGACCAAAGTGTTAATCTTAATTTAACTTCATGGAATTGCAGAGGTCTACAAAATTTAAAAAAACTTAAACAAGTTATGAATAAAATAAAGGACATGGGTTCAAGAATTGTGTTTTTACAAGAAACTCATCTGATAGAGGAGGATGTTAAAAGAATTAGGAGTAGATGGCAGGGAAGTGTATTCACCTCTTCATTTTCATCCCGAGCCAGGGGAGTTATGACTCTCATACATAAATCAGTTCCTTTTCAAGTGAAAAATGTAATTGGAGACAAATTTGGAAGATATGTAATCATTCAAGGTTCTTTGCTATTAGAAAATATAAATCTTGTGAACTTATATGGTCCCAATATAGATGATCAGAAGTTCTTTGCTAATTTATTTCTCATCTTATCATCACTTACAGGGCAACATATAATAGCAGGGGATTTTAATTGTACATTGAATCCAGGTGAGGATAGATCAACAGGACTGGATTGTACGCACATTGGATGTAGGATGACTATTAATCATTTTATGAAAGAATTGAGATTGTTAGATATATGGAGAGAAATGAAACCACAAGTTAAAGCCTATTCTTGTTATTCCAGTACCTACAAGACATTCTCACGTATTGATTATTTTTTGATTTCCACAGAATTAAGGTCCAAGATTCAAAACTGCTTTTATGATAACATCGTGATCTCTGATCATGCACCCTGTTGTCTAATATATGTAGATAAAAAATTGACAAAGGAATCAGGTAGATGGCAATTTCAGCATAAATGGCTTCAGGATGAGGAATTTGTCAAGTATATAGAAAAACAGATAGACGAGTTCTTTGACATCAATACTACACAAACATCAGCATGTGTAAAGTGGGAGGCTTTCAAAGCTTTTATTAGGGGACATATTATTAGTTATACAGGATCAAAATCTAAGAAGACTCGAGAGGAGAGAGCTAAATTGGAACATAAAATAAAAAGTCTTCAGGAAAAAGTGTATGCAGGAAGTGACCCAAGGTTGGAGAATGAATTACTGATTTTGAGAGCTGAATACGACAAAAAATCAGCGAATAGAGCTGCCTCGAGTCTTCTAAGATTGAAACAATCTTTTTATGAACAAGGTGAAAAATCAGGAAAATTATTAGCATGGCAGATTAAACAATTGGAAATTAAAACACCAATTACCAGTATTATAAGTAACGGACAGGTAGTTATAGATCCTTTAGAAATTAATAGAGCCTTTAGAGATTACTATGAAAAATTATATGATACCAAAAATGAACCTGATTTAACAAAACTAAATGGGTTTTTGAACGAACTATCTATACCGTGTATACCAAATGAAAACAGGGAGATATTGGAGTCTAAAATTAGTCAAGAAGAAGTTGGGCTAGCCATTGATAATATGAAATCAGGAAAAAGTGCAGGACCAGATGGTCTTCCAGTTGACCTTTATAAAAAATTTAAGAATAAATTAATAAAACCTTTTTTGGAAATGGTTTTAGAAGCATTTCAAAATAATAATTTACCATCATACATAAATAATGCCTTAATTATACTGCTGCCAAAACCAGGTAAGCCCTCTAATAAATGTGAAAATATGAGACCAATAAGCCTATTAAACGCCGACCTTAAGATAATCTGTAAAATTTTAGCAAGACGAATACAAGAAATTTTACCAAATATTATTAATCGAGATCAGAATGGCTTTATAAAGGGTAGACAAGGCTTCCATAATGTAAGAAGACTATTTAATATTATTTATTTTAATAAAGAAGCACCGGATACAGCTCTCCTATCATTGGACGCCGAAAAGGCCTTTGATAGAGTTGAATGGCCCTTTCTTTTTGAAGTCCTACAAAGGTTTGGACTTGGAAATAATTTCATAAAATGGGTTCAAATAATATACAATAATGCTACAGCAGAAATCCTAACAAATAACAATATTTCAAAACCAATAAAAATCAATAGAGGATGTCGACAAGGCTGTCCACTTTCACCTTTACTGTTTACTATGGCAACTGAACCTTTAGCGATAGCGATACGTTTACATTCACAAATATATGGAATTAAAGTTGGGCCAACAGAACATAAAATCTCCCTGTACGCCGATGATATAATTTTGTTTATGTCGAATCTAAAAAAATCAATTCCAACCTTGTTGAATTTAATAAAGAATTTTGGGGAAATATCAGGATATAAAATAAATAAAACTAAATCTTCAATATTAATGCTAAATGAGACCCAGAGAAATTACCCAGCCCCTGAGGCAAATCAATTCAATGTTGTAAATCAGTTTAAATATTTAGGAATCCAAATTATGCCTAAGCTAGAATCAGTCGCCAGCGTCAACTATGAAGCCTTAATGTCAGATATCAATGAGTTAACTCAGAGATGGATGTCACTACCAATGTCGATGATCGGGAGAATCAATATACTTAAAAGTAATATTTTACCTAAAATACTTTATTTATTTCAATACATTCCCTTATCACCACCTTTAGATCTATTCTCAAGAATAAAAAAAAAGTTAGTGGAATTTATATGGAACAACAGGAGGGCTAGATTACGTCTGTCTTTATTATATTTACCATTTGATCGTGGAGGTCTGAAATGTCCAAATTTTATGTTGTATTATTGGTCGGCACAACTGAGGTCTATGACATATTATTTTTCATCAAATGATCTCCCTCACTGGACTGAAATGGAATCATACAATTTACCTTTACCTCTTCCCATATTCATATACTCAGATTCGGCAAAAAAATTACAAAAACAAGTTAAAAATCCATTTGTAAAGCATATGATCAAAATATGGTGTGAAGCTAAAAACTATTTAAAAGAACCACAGTTATTGTCACAATTTAGTCCAATATGGGGTAATCAATATTTTAAACCAGGGAGAGCGGACGCTGTATTTAAAGTATGGAATTTAAAAGGGATACAAAAGATTCAGGATTTATATTTGCCATGTGCAGACAACATAATGTCTTTTGAAGAGCTGAGGATCAAATTTAATCTCAATAGAACACATTTTTTTAAATATCTTCAACTTAGAAACTTTATTCGATCAAATCAAAATAAAGCTCTCACTCGACCTATTTATTCATCCTTGGAAAAAATGATGATGAAAGATAGTAAAAGAAAGGGTATTATTTCAGAGTTTTATAACTCATTGACACTATCTTCAAGTGAAAATTCACTGAAAAGATTAAACTACTGGAAAGAAGATCTGCAAATTGAAATTTCGGAGGAACAATGGGAATTGGCTTGTACAGAAGCTCAAACCAAATCAATAAATGCACGCCTTAAATTGATACATTTCAAATGGTTAATGCGGATGTATGTTACACCGGAGGAGTTAAATAGATATAACAAAAATATACCAGATACATGCACAAAATGCATGGAAAGTAAAGGAACCCTATTTCATTGTTTATGGGAATGTAGATTAATAAGAATGTTTTGGGAAGAGGTGAGGGTAACAATTGAAAAAATAATCTCAAAACAAATCATACTGAATCCTAAACTGTTTTTGTTGGGTCTGTACCCAGAAAAGCATAATTTTAATAAAAGTGAAAGAACATTCATAGACCTCAGTTTGCTTAATGCCAAAAAATGTATTGCACTATTATGGAAAAAGACTCATAGACCAGATGTGACTCAGTGGTTAAGACAGATGTTAACAAACCTTCCATTAGAAAGAATAACATATATACTGAAATCAAAGGAAATTGTGTTTGAGAATATATGGAGACCTTTTATTGATTATGTAAAAAATTTAAACATAACTCTTGAAGAAGAAGGTGAATGATGTGTGTGGACCTTGTAAATTCCAAACTGGTGAACATAATATGTATACTTATGTATTGGATTGTCTAGACTAAACAGAGGAGCATTGTTGAAGATTTGATTTTGTTGGTGGTTGTTGGTGTTTTTAGTGCATTTTTTTTTTTTTTGTAGTACTTTAGCGTTAGTGTTTGATTGTTTGTATCATGTTTGTTAAAAAAAAAAAAAGGTTCAATAAAGATATTGTGGAAAAAAAAAATAATTCCGTTCGGTTTATTCGAGTTCCTGCGCATGCCATTCGGGTTAAAAGGAGCGGCACAGACGTTCCAGCACATGATGGATGCAGTGCTGCACGATCTCCCGTTCGTGTTCGTCTACCTGGACGATATCCTGGTAGCCAGTGCGTCCAAAGACGAACACGAAACCCACCTCAGGACGGTTTTCCGGAGGTTGGAGGAGCACGGGTTAATAATCAACCCGGCAAAATGCCAGTTCGGCGTGACGGAGATTGATTTTTTGGGGCACCGCGTCTCTCCAGAAGGAGCGAGCCCGCTGCCTGACAAAGTGCGCGCCGTGGCGGATTTTCCCCGGCCTCAGATGGTCAGGGCGCTGCAGGAATTTTTGGGGATGGTGAACTTTTATAACCGTCTCCTTCCCTGCGCGGCGCAGCTCATGTAACCATTGTACGCCGCGCTCAAGAGACAGAAACCCGTGGATAGGGTCGAATGGACCCCGGAGCGAGAGCGGGCGTTCTCGGAGGTTAAAGCAGCCCTGGCAAACGCCGCACTGCTGGCGCATCCGGACCCGGCGGCACGGATAGCGCTCACCACCAACGCTTCAGACGTGGTCATAGGGGCTGTCGTAGAGCAGCGCATCGCCGGGGCTTGGCAGCCGCTCGCTTTTTTCAGCAGAACTTTGCGCAACAGAGAACGTAAATACAGCGCGTTCGACAGAGTGTTGCTGGCTCTCCACCTGGCCATATGCCACTTCTAGTTCTGGCTGGAAGGGTGCAGCTTCACCGCGTTCGTGGATCACAAGCCACTAATGTTCGCGATGGCCAAGGTTTCAGAACCGTGGTCGGGCTGGCAGCAGAGACAGCTGGCCGCGATCTCAGAGTTTACTACCGATATTCAGCATGTGTCGGGTAAACTGAATGTGGTGGCGGACTGCCTCTCGCGCGCCGTGGTGGCCCCAGTCTATGTGGGGATAGATTACGCAGCCATGGCCGCAGAGCAGATTAGCGATGCAGACGTGCGCGCTCCAGTCTGGACCAACAGGGTAAAGGCTGGAGAGCAGGGTGCTGCAAGACGGCATGCCCCCCCTAATCTGCGATGTCTCCACGGGATGCCTGCGTCCGGTGGTCCAGGTCGCGTGGTGCCGCCGCGTGTTTGAGTCGGTTCACACTCTGGCGCACCCAGGAGTGCGCGCGTCGGTCAAAATGGTGGGAGAGAAGTTTGTGCGGCCGAGCCTACGCAAACAAGTAAAAGAGTGGGCTGCAGCCTGTGTGGCGTGCCAACGAGCCAAGGTACACAGACACACAAAGGCTCCCTTGGAGCCGTTTCGGGTACTGGCTAAGATGTTCGACCACGTTCACGTGGACCTTGTGGGCCCCCTCCCGCCATCACAGGGGTGCACGCATCTCCTGACAGTGGTGGACCGCACCACGCGCTGGCCAGAAGCAGTCCCGCTGGCGGCAACCACGTCCGCAGACGTAGCACGCGCTTTTTTAACAGCATGGGTGGCGCGTTTTGGAGTCCCGTCGGACATTACGTCTGACAGGCGCCCTAAATTTGTTTCCAAACTCTGGTCTGCGATGGCCCGCAGCCTGGGTGTTACAATTCATCGCACAACCGCGTACAACCCACAGGCCAATGGATTATGCGAGCGTTTTCATAGGTCACTGAAAGCAGCACTCAGGGCTTCACTGACGGATGCAAATTGGGTAGACAGGTTGCCGTGGGTTTTATTGGGGTTGCGCTCCGTGCCAAAAGAGGATCTCAAAGCTTCCCCAGCAGAGCTGGGTTTTGCGCAGCCCCTACGGCTGCCCGGGGAATTTCTACCAGATAATCCCGCACCGGGCAGCTCCCCGTCTCAGGTTTTGCAGTGTAGCGCAAACACAGGCACGCTGCCGGGCCCTGCCCACCATAGTTTTCCGCGTGTTTTCGTGCCTAAAACTTTGAAGAACGCGGAGTTTGTGTTCATCAGACACAACGCCCACCACCCTCCATTGCGCCCACCCTATGATGGACCGTTCAGAGTGCTGGAAACAGGGGATAAGCATTTTGTGCTAGACTTAGGGGGTAGACGGGAGAAAATTGGCATAGACAGACTCAAACCCGCCTTTGTAGCAGCGGATGAGCAAGTGCTGTTAGCTAGGGCCCCTCGGCATGGAAGACCCCCACGGAGAGCTCCCCAGGGAAGTGATGCAACGGAGCAGCCACACGGACAGGGCGAAGTCCCCCCCCCACTCGCCACGGCCCACCCGCAGTCAGACACACTCCCAGCAGCCCCCCACCGGCACAGCAGCGCCACGGAGGCGGTAAACCCCAGTTACAGCAGATATGGGAGGAGACTGAAGCCAAGAGAGCGTATGGACTAATGTTCTATCTTAGACGCTGGGCGGGCGGTGTAGGAGGGGGTTATGCAGCATCTTAGACAGAGACAAGGAATAAACATGGGAGAACAATGCCCAGAGAGTTCCTAGAGATATAGCAGGAAGGAGTCAGAGGCATAGGGGGTTGAATGCTGTGTGATGTAGATGTCGTGCTGTGTGAGGGAAAAACTCCATGAAATGTGTGAAGAGGATTTGAGAGGAGAGAAGAGTGCTTGTTGAATTCAGTCATTCTGTTCTGTGTTTGTGAGATGTGAAGTGTGTAATAAACTGTCTGTCCCATGGATCTGCCTCTTATTTGACACACTCCACAATATTCTAATTTTTTGAGATGTACCTGTATATGGTGAAGATGGCTTTACGAGACACATCCGCAGTCTGAGACTGACGCCCATTTTTGTAAACTTCCCTCGCCATCCATCCCCAAACATTCTCAGTGGGATTTAGATCAGGGGGACACGCAGGATGGTCCAAAAGAGCTGAGCCGGAAGATCAAACGAGCTGTCCATGAAGACACAGGCTGATCCTCTACCAAACTTAAAACTCTTACTGATGCTGACTGCAGCCCAATAATCAGTAGTCATTACCTCTCTGGTGGAGAAGGAGCTGGAGCTGGTGCACAAGGTTGAGAGATATCAGCCAGATATAGTTGGGCTCACCTCAACACACAGCTCCGGTTCTGGAACCAGTTTCCTGGAGAGGCTGGAGCTTGGACTTCTCTGGAGTTGCCCCAGGTGAGAGGCGACGAGCAGAGGTGGGAATTCTTGTATCCCCCCCCCACCTTGCTGCTGCAACATTGGAGTTCTCCCCGGTGGACGAAAGGCTTGTTTCCCTATGCCTTTGGGTTGGGAAGCGGGTCCTGACTATCATTTGTGCCTATGCATCAAATGGTGGTTCAGAGTACCCACCCTTTTTGGAGTCTCTGACTAGGGTGTTGGAGACTGCTCCTCTTGGAGACGCCATTGTCCTACTGGGGGGCTTCAATGCACACGTGACCAAGGACAGTGAAGCCTGGAGGGGTGTGATTGGGAGGAACAGCCTGCCCGATTTGAACTTAAGTGGTGTTCAGTTATTGGACTTCTGTGCCAACCACAGTTTGTCCATAACGAACATCGTGTTTGTTATGGACAACTCCACTCAAGCATAAGGGTGTCCATATGTGCACCTGGCACCAGGACAGCCTAGGTCGCAGGTCAATGATCGATTTTGTTATTGTGTCATCAGACCTGCAACCACATGTCTTGGACACTCGGGTAAAGAGAGGTGCAGAGCTGTCCACTGATCACCACCTGGTGGTGAGTTGGATCCGATGGCAGGGGTGGACACCACTTAGACCCGGTAGACCTAAACGTGTAATGAGGGTGTGCTGGGAACATCTGTCTGAGGCCCCTGTCCAAGAGGTCTTCAACTCCCACCTCTGGAAGCACTTTGACCACATTCCAAGGGAGTCTGGAGACATGGAGTTTGAATGGGCCATGTTCTTCACCTCCATTGTTGAAACGGCTGCCCACAGCTGTGGCCGCAAGGTCGTTGGTGCATCTCATGGTCTCAACCCCCAAACTAAATGGTGGACACCAGTGATGAGGGTGACCATCAAGCTGAAGAAGGAGTCCTATCGAGCTTGGTTGGCTTGTGGGACTCCTAAAGCAGCTGAAATGTACCAGCAGGCCAAGCGGAGTGCAGCTCGAGTGGTTGCTGAAGCAAAAACTTGGGTGTGGAAGGAGTTTGGTGAGGCCATGGAACAAGACTTTTGGTCAGCCTGGAAAAGATTCTGGCAAACTGTCTGGTGGCTCGGGAGGGGGACGTAACTCCCTGTCCACACTGTGTATGGTGCAGATGGGGTGCTGCTGATTTTGACTGGGGACATCGTCGGGTGGTGGAAGGAATACTTCGAGGATCTCCTCAATCCCACTGACATGCTTTCCACAGAGGAAGCAGGGCTTGAAGACGAGGGGGACAACTCGCCCATCACAGGGGCTGAGGTCGCCGAAGTAGTTAAAAAACGCTTTGGTGGGTGGGGTGAACAAGATTCGCCATGAGTACCTCAAGGCTCTGGATGTTGTAGGACTGTCATGGCTGACATGCCTCTGCAACACTGCGTGGAGGTCAGGGACAGTACCTTTAGCATGGGAAACCAGGGTGGTGGTTCCTCTTTTTAAAAAGGGGGACCGGGGGGTATGTTCCAACTTTAGGGAGATCACACTTTTCAGCCTCCCTGGGAAGGTCTATGCTAGGGTACTGGAGAGGAGAGTCCAAAAGCTGGTCGAACCTCGGATTCAGGAGGAGCAATGTAGTTTTCATCCAGGCTGTGGCACAGCCGACCAGCTCTTTATCCTGCCAAGAATCCTTGAACGATCGTAGGAATTTGCCCAACCAGTCCACATGTATTTTGTGGACTTGGAGAAAGCATTCAACCACGTCCCTCATGGTTTCTTGAGGGGGGTGCTGCAGTAGTATAGGGTACCGGGCTCATTGTTATGAGCTATCAGGTCCCTATATGACCATTGCAAGAGTTTGGTTCGTATTGCTAACACCCAGTCAAACTCGTTTCCAGTGAGAGTTGGACTCCACCAGGGCTGGACTTTGTCACAGATCCTGTACATAATTTTTATGGATAGGATATCTAGGCGCAGCCAAGGATCGGAGGGTGTCATGCTTATTGACCAAAGGATCTCATTTCTGCTGTTTGCAGATGATGCTGTCCTGTTGGCTTCATCAAGCAATGACCTACAGGTCTTGTTGGGATGGTTTGCTACTGAATGTGAAGCGGCCAGGATGAGAATCAGCACTTCTGGGATGAGAATCAGCACTTCCAAGTCCGAGTCCATGGTGCTCAGCCCAAAAAGGTGGATTGTCCTCTCCAGGTTGGGGACAAGCTCCTGCCCCAAGTGGAAGAATTTAAGTATCTCAGGGTCTCATTCAGGAGTGAGGGGAGAATGGAGCAAGAGCTTGGTAGACGGATCAGAGCAGCCTCTGCAATGATGTGGACGTTGTACCAGTCTGTTGTGGTGAAGAGGGAGCTAAGCTCTAAAGCAAAGCTGTCGATTTACCAGTCAATCTACGTTCCTACCCTCACCTATGGTCATGAGCTTTGGGTAATGACCAAAAGAATGAGGTCACAGATACAAGCGGCTGAAATAAGCTTTCTTCATAGGATTGCTGGACTCACCCTTAGAGATAGGGTGAGGAGTTCAGTCATCCGGGAGAGGCTCAAAGTAGAACCGCTGCTCCTCCACATGGAAAAGAGCCAGTTGAGGTGGTTTGGGAATCTGATCGTCCCACTAGGAGGAGACCCCGGGGCAGGCCCAGGACATGCTGGAGAGACTACATCTCCCAGCTGGCCTGGGAACTCATTGGTATTCTTTCTGAAGAGCTGGAGCAGGTGGCCAACGAGAGGGAAGTATGGGCTTCTCTGCTTGGGCTGCTGCCTCCGCAACCCGAGCCTCCGGAAAAGCAGTAGAAAATGGATGGCTGGATGGATGGCATCTACAAAAGAAGGGCTTAAAGAACAAAAAAGTCTTCAAAGGCCATCTCTCCTCCCACACCATAAACTTGCCTGTTTGGACTTTCCAAGGGAGCACCAAACATGGAACACTGGAAGGTCGAAGAAAGTTTTAATCTCCGACGGTCCTGATGGTTTCCAGCATTGCTGCCATGACAAGGAGATCCCACTGGAGATGTTTTTTACGCGGCACAGTGGAAGATGCTCCATCATGATCTGAGCTGCTTTTTCCTTCAGTGGAACAATGGCGCTGCAGGTTGTGCAGGGGCATCAAACAGCAGCTGGATATGTAGAGATGTTGCAGCGGGCATCCCTCTTGACTGAGGGCCCTCGTCTGTGCGATAATGATGGGGTCTTTCAACAGGACAACACTGCAGTTCGCAACACCAGCCTAACCAAGGACCAATATGGAACTATGAGCTGATGAGCTAGAGCTGGATTTATCTTCCCAATAAGCTACCCATAATACATGCCAACTCTGTTTTGTGCAAAACGGAGGGGTAGGGTGAATGGGTGAATTGGGACACACTCTAAATTTTACCTGAAGACACCAAGCAGTAGGAAAAATGTGCAGAATCAAATGTTAGAGATGAGCGTAGGGTGCGGTGTGTAGGTGGCCTTTCAGACTCTTCTCCCACCACCTCTGGAGTTCATCAGGGATGCATCACCACACCAAACATGTTTAACACTGTGGTTGACAAATGGCGATAATCTTCGCTCCTACATCGATCTGTGCTCCGTGGATGATATTGTCATTTGTGCCACTTTCATCTACATCATCGCTGATATGCTGGAGGTGTTGGTGGATGAAACGCACTGTCAGCTGGACAAAGACCAGAGTCCAGTCACTGTCCAACTTTCTACCACAATCTCCATCACATTTCATTGGGAGTTAAGGATGAAGAGGTCGAGGGAGTAAAGGACTTCCTTTACCTTGGCTCCAAGACCTCCAGTGATCGCTCATCAGACCATGAGATCATTATGTGCGTTTAGCAGGCGCACAATTCCTTTGGGCACCTGCGCAGTGTGTGAATGGGTGGCAAGATCGAAGCCTTGCATCTGTAATACCTGTGTGATTCCCAGCTAATCATCACCTCAATACTTTTTTCAAATTTGCAACCACCCCTGTACACAACAGAGTACTCTTATTACAAGCTGCCTGCGGTCTGGCCTCTGGACCTCACAAGCAGCGTGTAACACCATCTGGGATCTCAAGAAAAAGTTGCCGTTTTCTATTTTCTTTCACAAATATAGTAAGTATTCAGGGGTTATTTTGTTAGATTTGTTTTGGCTTTTTGGTTTGCAGAAGGGTATGTTTTTGGAGGTTGGTGGTGCTTCAAACTGAGTAGATCATCTTGTTCCTGCTCCAAACAAGCCTCAGAGTTTTGTGAAAACATACTGGCTGCTGATAATTATTTTTTCCTGGACATTAATTGCTGGGAGGGGAGCTGAATCACTGCTGCGTACAAAGTAGAAAACATTTATTCACGTCAAGAGTCACAGTGCCCAAAGAGCCATTGTGGACATCATGGACAATAATGAGGGGTCTTAATGCAAGAGTGATGCAGCAATAAATGCTGCTTTCCACTCCATTAATTCTCTGCTGTACCTTGATCAAGGTTTCACACATACTCCGAGTCCCTGAACACCTCAGTGCACAGACGTGTCAGAGTGATGCATACACAGTTTTCATCCAACTTGCTGATTTTTCTAAAGCACATTTCCAAGTACTTTTAATTCACATATTAAACTTGTTTTTAAGACTGCCTTCTATTATTTGCGTAATATTGGCAAGATAAGGAGCATCTTGTCTCAGAGTGATGCTGAGAAACTGATCCACACTTTTGTTAGCTCTAGATTAGATTATTGTAATGCTTCATTATCAGGCTGTCCTAAAACACCTTTAAAAAGTCTTCAGCTGATCCAAAATGCTGCAGCAAGAGTTTTAACAGGTACTAGAAAGAGAGATCACATCTCTCCAGTTCTGGCCTCCCTTCAATGGCTTCCCACAGAATTTAGAATTAAGTTCAAAATCCTTTTCCTCACTTACAAAGCTCTAAATAATCAGGCCCGTTGTTATTTAAAAGATCTGATAGTGTGAAATAAGAGGCTGACTCATGGCAGACGGTTTATTACACACTTCACATCTCTCAAGCACAGAACAGACTCACTCATTTCAGCAGGCACTCTCTTTTTACCCAAATCTCTCTTCCCGTTTCATGGCATTTCTCCACACACAAAATGCCATTTGCATTACACTGCATTCAACCCCCTATGTCCTTGACTCCTTCTTGCTATCTCACCAGGAACCTCCTGAGCATTGTTCTCCCATGCTTATCCACTGTCTCTTGTCTGAGATGCTAAATAATCTGACTCCCCCAAGGTGCTACACTGCCCCCCCCAGCATCTTAGATAGAACAATAGAACATCAGTCCACATGCCGGTTGGGCTTCTGCCTCCTCCCGTATCTGCTGTAACTGGGGTTTTACTGCCTCTGTGGCGCTGCTGTGCCGGTGGGGGGCTGCTGGGAGTGTGTCTGACTGCGGGTTGGCCGTGACGAGGGGGGGGGGCACTTCGGTCTGTCCGTGTGGCTGCTCTGGTGAATCGTTTCCCTGGGGAGCTCTCCGTGGGGGTCTTCCGCGCCGAGGGGACCTAGCCAACAGCACTTGCTCGTCCGCCACAACGAAAGCGGGTTTGAGTCTGTCAATGCCAATTTTTTCCTGCCTACCCCCCAGTTCTAGCACAAAATGCTTATCCCCTGTTTCCAACACTCTGAACGGTCCATCATAGGGTGGGCGAAATGGAGGGCGGTGGGCGTCGTGTCTGACGAACACGAACTCCGCGCTCTTCAAAGTTTTAGGCACGAAAACATGCGAAAAACTATGGTGGGCAGGGCCCGGCAGCGTGCCTGTGTTTGCGCTACACTGCAAAAGCTGAGACGGGGAGCTGTCCGGAGTGGGATTATCTGGCAGAAATTCCCCGAGCAGCCGTAGGGGCTGCGCAAAAACCAGCTCTGCGGGGGAAGCTTCCAGATCCTCTTTCGGCACGGAGCGCAACCCCAATAAAACCCACGGCAGCCTGTCTACCCAATTTGCATCAGTCAGTGAAGCCCTGAGCGCTGCTTTCAGTGATCTATGAAAATGCTCGCATAAACCATTGGCCTGTGGGTTGTACGCGGTTGTGTGGTGAATTGTAACACCCAGGCTGCGGGCCATCGCGGACCAGAGTTCGGAAACAAATTGAGGGCCCCTGTCGGACGTAATGTCTGACGGGACTCCAAAACACGCCACCCATGCTGTTAAAAAAGCGCGTGCTACGTCCGCGGACGTGGTTGCCGCCAGCGGGACTGCTTCCGGCCAGCGCGTGGTGCGGTCCACCACTGTCAGGAGGTGTGTGCACCCCTGTGATGGCGGGAGGGGGCCCACGAGGTCCACGTGAACATGGTCGAACCTCTTAGCCGGGATACGAAACGGCTCCAAGGGAGCCTTCGTGTGTCTGTGTACCTTGGCTCGTTGGCACGCCACACAGGCTGCAGCCCACTCTTTTACTTGTTTGCGTAGGCTCGACCACACAAACTTCTCTCCCACCATTTTGACCGACGCGCGCACTCCTGGGTGCGCCAGAGTGTGAACCGACTCAAACTCGCGGCGGCGCGACGCAACCGGGACCACCGGACGCGGGTGTCCCGTGGAGACATTGCAGATTAGGGGGGGGGGGGCCATCTTGCAGCACCCTGCTCTCCAGCCTTGACCCTGTTGGTCCAGACTGGAGCGCACGCACGTCTGCATCGCTAATCTGCTTCGCGGCCATGGCTGCATAATCTATACCCATGTAGACCGGGGCCACCACGACGCGCGAGAGGCAGTCCGCCACCACATTCAGTTTACCCAACACATACTAAACATCGGTAGTAAACTCTGAGATCGCAGCCAGCTGTCTCTGCTGCCGGCCCGACCACGGTTCTGAAACCTTGGCCATTGCGAATGTTAGCGGCTTGTGGTCCATGAATGCGGTGAAGTTGCGGCCTTCCAGCCATAACTGGAAGTGGCGTATGGCCAAGTGGAGAGCCAGCAACTCTCTGTCGAACGCGCTGTATTTACGTTCGCTGTCGTGCAAAGTTTTGCTGAAAAAGGCGAGCGGCTGCCAAGCCCTGGCGACGCGCTGCTCTACGACAGCCCCTATGGCCACGTCTGAAGCGTCGGTGGTGAGCGCTATCTGGGCCGCCGGGTCCGGATGCGCCAGCAGTGCGGCGTTTGCAAGGGCTGCTTTAACCTCCGAGAATGCCCGCTCTCGCTCCGGGGTCCATTCGACCCTATCCGCGGGTTTCTGTTTCTTGAGCGCGGTGTACAATGGTTGCATGAGCTGCGCCGCGCAGGGAAGGAAACGGTTATAAAAGTTCACCATCCCCAAAAATTCCTGCAGCGCCTTGACCGTCTGAGGCCGGGGAAAATCTGCCATGGCGCGCACTTTGTCGGGCAGTGGGATCGCTCCTTCCGGAGAGACGCGGTGCCCCAAAAAATCAATCTCCGTCACGCCGAACTGGCATTTCGCCGGGTTGATTATTAACCCGTGCTCCTCCAACCTCCGGAAAACCGTCCTGAGGTGGGTTTCGTGTTCGTCTTCGGACGCACTGGCTACCAGGATATCGTCCAGGTAGACGAACACGAATGGGAGATCACGCAGTACTGCATCTATCATGCGCTGGAATGTCTGTGCCGCTCCTTTTAACCCAAATGGCATGCGCAGGAACTCAAATAGACCGAACGGAGTTATTACCGCTGTTTTGGGTACGTCCTCCGCGCGCACTGGGACTTGGTGGTAACCGTGGACCAGGTCTATTTTAGAAAAAATGCGTGCTCCGGAAAGGTGAAGGAAAAATCCTGTATGTGGGGAATTGGGTAGCGGTCGTGCGCTGTGGCGTTGTTCAACCTGCGGAAATCACCGCACGGTCGCCACAATCCCTCAGCCTTAGGGACCATGTGCAGCGGGGATGCCCATGGGCTGTTCGAACGCCTGATGATGCCCAACCTTTCCAGGTTGGCGAACTCCTCGCGCGCTATGGCCAGTTTAGCTACGTCCAAGCGCCGAGGTCTTGCAAAAACGGGTGGCCCAGTGGTGGTGATAAAGTGCTCCACCCCGTGTTCAGCGATTGCCGCCAAAAACGTCGGGACCGTGAGTGCTGGGAACTGAGTGAGCAGTGTGTGGAACTTACCGCCTGTAGCTGTGACGTTGGCTTGTGCTGTTGGCCGGGTCACTCGAGCTATACAGGGGAGAGAGTTAAAGGACAGTGCATTAACCAGGCGCCTGTTAGCAACATCAACCAGTAAACCATGTGCACACAGAAAATCAGCCCCCAGGATATGGTAATTCAGTGATGCTACGACAAAAGTCCACTCGTATGTACGGCCGTGTAGAGATAAGATCAGTGTCCTTTCACCAAAGGTCTTAATATCCGAGTCGTTTGCTGCCAACATCTCGGGGTCGCTAGGTCCTGCCAGCCGGTCAGCGTAGGTCGGCAGGATGAAGCTCTTCTGGGCTCCGGTGTCCACGAGGAAACACCTCCCCGAGCGCGCGTCCGTCAAGTAGAGCAGCTTGTTCTCTTCACTGAGGGTTGCAGCTGCTACCGACTGCCGGCCTCTGCGTTTTCCCGAGTGCTTGAATTGGCACGGTGGCGCACATCTGCGTGCGTTCTCTCCGAAGCGGCGGTGGTAGAAACAGAGCGTGTCTCTCTGGCGCTCCTTGGCCCCCGCTGCTGCTACCGTCGGTGGCTCCTCGCCTCCTCTGGTCATCCCACTGGGCTCCACCACTGCCACATTGACTGTGATCGCCCTGGTGGTGAGGATGATCCGGTCTGCCTCCTGGGCTAGTGCACAGTAGTCGCGTGCGGCCAGCAACGGCGAGTTGGCCAGAACCACTCTCGCCACTGTTGGAAGGTTCCGGAGGAAGAGGTGGGCAAACAGAAAGTGCCCGTCGTCCGTACCCATTAACGCCAGCATCTTCTCAATCAGGTCTACGGCTGAACCATCTCCTAACTTGGCCCGCGTCAGGAGCCTCTCCGCTCTCTCACAGTCCGAGAGCGTGTAGCGCCGGGTGAGCACAGCCTTGAGCACCTCGTATTTGCTGCTGGCTGGTGGCTGATCGAGCAGGCTCGTTACCTGCTGAGCTGTGCGGGCGTCCAGCGCTGCGGCCACATGGTAGAATCTGGTGTCGTCTGCCGTTATTCCCTGGAGGACGAACTGGGCCTCGGTGTGGTGGAACCAAGAGCGCGGGTTGTGCTGCCAGAAATCCAGTAGCTTGACTGAAACCGCACACGCGTGGCTGGGGGTTCCAGTCCGGGCTGTCTGTGGGATGGCTGCCGCCTCGCTGGAGCTTCCTGACCGGGCCGGCTCCAGGGTTCTTGCCTCGTGTTCCATAATACGTCTTGGGTCACCAGGTGTGGAGTGTGTGAAATAAGAGGCTGACTCATGGCAGACGGTTTATTACACACTTCACATCTCTCAAGCACAGAACAGACTCACTCATTTCAGCAGGCACTCTCTTTTTACCCAAATCTCTCCTCCCAAGTTTCATGGCATTTCTCCACACACGACATTTGCATTACACTGCATTCAACCCCCTACGTCCTTGACTCCTTCCTGCTATCTCGCCAGGAACCTCCTGAGCCTTGTTCTCCCATGCTTATCCACTGTTTCTTGTCTGAGATGCTAAATAATCTGACTCCCCCAAGGTGCTACAATAGTACCTTAAGGCCCTGTCACGCCTTGACAATTTAGGCAAGGCAATAATTCTGTTGAATTGTGGTTCAACAGAATTATTTTTAAAAAAAACTCATGAAACAGGCATGGACAAAAATGATGGTACCCTTAACTTAATATTTTGTTGCACAACCTGTTGAGGTAATCACTGCAATCAAACGATTTCTGTAACTGTCAATGAGACTTCTGCACCTCTCAGCAGGTATTTTGGCCCACTCCTCATGAGCAAACTGCTCCAGTTGTCTCAGGTTTGAAGGGTGCCTTCTCCAGACGGCATGTTTCAGCTCCTTTCACAGATGTTCAATAGGATTTAGATCAGGGCTCATAGAAGGCCACTTTAGAATAGTCCAATGTTTCGCTCTTAGCCATTCTTGGGTGTTTTTAGCTGTGTGTTTTGGGTCATTATCCTGTTGCAAGACCCATGACTTGCGACTGAGACCAAGCTGTCTGACACTGGGCAGCACATTTCTCTCTAGAATACCTTGATAGTCTTGAGATTTCATTGTACCCTGCACAGATTCAAGACACCCTGTGCCAGATGCAGCAAAGCAGCCCCAGAACATAACAGAACCTCCTCCATGTTTCACAGTAGGGACAGTGTTCTTTTCTTGGTATGCTTCATTTTTGCGTCTGTGAACATAGAGCTGATGTGCCTTGCCAAAAAGTTGCAGTTTTGTCTCGTCTGTCCATAGGACATTCTCCCAGAAGCTTTGTGGCTTGTCAACATGCAGTTTGGCAAATTCCAGTCTGGCTTCTTTTTTTTTTTGTAACTTTGATTTTTATTCATTTTTCATCATACATATTACATTCAGATCACAGTGTATATTTAAAAAAAGGAGCTAGAGGAAGAAAGAGGAAAAAAAAAAGAAAAAGAAAAAAGGGGGGGGGACAAATGTTGGAGCATCAAGTTTTAAGTTTCCATCTCTTAATTCTTCTGGTTTTTCCAGTGTCTTTGGTTATTCTTTCAATTTCTGTCTCGTTGTTGCACTTTGTAGTGTGTCCATTTCCACCATTTTTTTTCATATTGTCCTTCTTGCATTCTTTGTCGATATGTTAGTTTTTCCATCAAACGTATATCCTCAACCTTGGTTCCAAGGTTGTCATAGCCAGGAGCGGCACTGGGGTTAAGCTCCCAGTGCTCATAAAATGCTCCTTATGGCATGCGTCTCGAAAAGCCTCTGACAACTAAGTCCAACTCCTAGCCTGCCCGTGTGGTTTAGTCTCTAAGCCCGGCGGAACAGCTTTTACTAATAGGAGAAGGGGCGAGGGCGGATCTCTGGCGCCTTAATACCAGATGCTTCGGGTAGATGGTGGCTCGTCAACATGAGAAGGTAGCCCATCTAGGGGAAGGTAAACCCTGATTTCAAACCTCTGCTGCCTTGCGGCATACCCGGTCACGGGAAAGGCTTCGGGAGTCAACCCTGAGGAAAAATCCGGAGTCGGAGCCCCTAAGGCAGTTCTATGTTGTGCTCAACATCGTTCTGGCAGCTCCTGCAACGTTGCTGGTGCCAAACTGTAGCAGCCCTGCTGTTCCTTTGGATTCATCAGTGACGTGGAGAGGGGGGACATGCTGCATGGGCAACATCTTGTCCTCCATATCTTCCTGCCCAGGCTTGAATCCTACCAACGCCCAACGCTGGAAGGTAGAACACCAGACCACTGGAGAGGACACTCCAGCTTCGCCTTTGGTGTAGACAAAACATAGGGAATGACAGTTACCGGTTATAAGCCACCGCTCAATTGGCATAGAGCGCGGCGCCAGGGGTTGTTCCCGACGGTGGGAGGGATCTTCGGATCTCACTGGACAGCTACCGCCCGCCTCAAGCTGGGCAGCCCCCAGCCAATAAGGTGTTGTCCCGCCACAGCTTGCTTTCCTCATTGGGTGCATGGGGATGAGGAGAAGTCCGAACAGCAGGCTGAGAACCTTCGCACCAGGCAAGACAATAAAACAAAAGAGACCAACTCTAAAACTGGGAACTTGGAACGTCCGCACTATGATGACAGGACTCGCTGCTAACCTCAAGGACATCAACAACACCAGGAAGACTGCCATCATCAATAATGAGCTGAAGAGACTGGGAGTGGATATCGCCACTCTCCAGGAAACACGGTTGGCTGACGCAGGCACACTGAGAGAGAAAGACTACACGTTCTACTGGCAGGGAAAGGGCAGTGACGAACACAGGGAACACGGAGTGGGCTTCGCAGTGAAGAACACCTTGCTGAAGATGGTGGAACCGGGCAGCACTGGCTCTGCACGACTCCTCACCCTCCGCCTGAACACCACTCAAGGCCCAGTCACCCTCGTCACCCAGTCACCCTCGTGTATGCCCCAACACTGACAGCCACACCAGAGGCAAAAGACGAGTTCTACGAGAATCTCGCAACAACTGTCAGGATCATCCCCAACTATGAACAACTCATTCTCCTTGGAGACTTCAATGCCAGAGTGGGTGCTGACCATGACTCCTGGCCCTCCTGTCTTGGACCTTTTGGCGTGGGCAGAATGAACAACAACGGACAGCGGCTGCTCGAGTTCTGCACATATCACAATCTGTGCATCACAAACTTGTTCTTCAAGACCAAGCCCCAACACAAGGTTTCCTGGCAACATCCACGCTCAAAGCACTGGCACCAGCTGGACTTGATCCTGACCAGGCGCACCTCACTGAAGAACGTGCTAATCACCCGTTCGTTCCAGAGTGCAGATTGCGACCCAGACCATTCATTGGTGTGTTGCACGGTCAAGCTGCAGCTGAAGAAATTCCATCGTGCTAGACAGCCTGGAAAGGTACGGATTGACACCAGCAAGATGGCTCAACCAGAACTTGTTGAGCAGTTTGCCTCCACCTTTGAGAAGGAACTTGGTGTACCACAAGAAGGAGAATCTGCAAAGCAGAAGTGGGAAGAGCTGCAAAACACCATCCACCGCACAGTTTTGGCTACCTTTGGGAGGAAGTCCTCAAAGTCACAGGACTGGTTTGATGCCAAGTTGACCGAGATGACCCCCGTCATTGAAGCCAAGTGCTCAGCACTTGCTGAGTACAAGAAGTACCCAAACGAGAAGAATCTCCAGATTCTCAGGGCTGCGAGAAGCAAGATCATCACCCTCGATAAAAACAAAGGGGAGAGAAGTGACTGCAACAACTACAGGGGCATCTCCCTCCTCAGCGTTGTTGGTAAAGTCTACGCACAAGTTGTTCTCATTCGTCTACAGAAGCTTGCCGAACGTGTCTACCCCGAGTCTCAGTGTGGCTTCCACGCTGAGCGATCGATGGTAGACATGATATTCTCCATCCGCCAACTCCAGGAGAAATGCAGAGAACAGAACATGCCCCTGTACGTCGCCTTCATCGACCTCACCAAAGCGTTCGATCTGGTCAGCAGAGAGGGCCTTTTCAAGATCCTGCCAAAGATAGGATGCCCACCAAAGTTGCAAAGCCTCATCGAATCGTTTCACACCAACATGCAGGGGATAGTGCAGCACGATGGCAACATCTCAGAGCCATTCAACATACGCAGCGGAGTGAAGCAGGGCTGTGTACTTGCGCCAACCCTCTTTGGGATTTTCTTTGCTATGCTCCTGAGGCATGCCTTCAGCACAGCAACAGAGGGAATCTACCTGCACACAAGATCTGACGGCAGGCTTTTCAACCTCGCCCACCTGAAAGCCAGAACCAAAGTACGCGAGGCTCTAATCAGAGACATGCTGTTCGCAGACGACGCTGCAGTCGCAACCCACACTCAGCAGGAGCTTCAGACCCTGATGGACCGCTTCTCCCAGGCATGCAAGGACTTCGGGCTTACCATCAGCCTGAAGAAGACTAACGTCTTGGCGCAAGGCACGGAAGCACCACCAACCATCACCATCGACGACTACGAGCTGGAGGTCGTGAATCAGTTCACGTACCTGGGGTCCACGATCAGCAACAACTTCTCCCTTGATACAGAGATCAACAAGAGGATTGGAAAATCAGCCTTCACACTCGCTCGCCTCACCACACGAGTGTGGGAGAATCCCAAACTCTCTGTCAAGACGAAGATGGCAATGTACAATGCCTGCGTCATCAGCACACTGCTCTATGGGAGTGAGACGTGGACAACATACGCCCGGCAGGAAAAGAGACTGAACTCCTTCCACTTGCGTTGCATTCGCCACATCCTGGACATATCCTGGCAGGACAAAGTGCCCAACACAGAAGTTCTGTCCCGCGCCGGCCTTCCCTCCATGTTCACTCTACTCAGGCAGCGCAGGCTCCGCTGGCTAGGCCACGTTCACCGTATGGAGGATGGCAGAATCCCCAAAGACGTCCTCTACGGAGAACCAGCAACTGGCAGGAGAGACGTTGGCCGCCCACAGCTGCACTTTAGAGACGTCTGCAAGAGAGACATGAAGGCACTGGAGATCAACACAGAGCGCTGGGAGGACCTTGCAACGGACCGCTCCAAATGGAGAGGCACCCTGACCAGACAGCTCAAGGCGGGTGAAGAGAGACTGACTGCTGCAGCAGATGAAAAAAGGACCCGCAGGAAGAACCGCCACAGACCCAGCAGCACAGAGACCACCCACAAGTGCGACCTGTGTGACAGGGACTGCCATTCGCGCATCGGCCTGTTCAGCCACAGGCGGTGCTGTTCCAGCAGAGTAGACGTTTAGGATTCTCTTCCATGGTCATCATAGACCGACGGAGGCCGACGACATATCCTCAACAATGTCAGTCCATTGCTCTTGGTCAGGAAGAACTTCTGATCGCCATTTTCTTGTGATTGTTTTTTTACATGCAATCAGCAAGATTTTAACTAGATATCTGTCCTCAGCCTGTATTACATTGTCTCTTTTAAGATCACATAAATACATCAAGTTACAGTTCATTGGTATATTATATCCTAATATCCTCTGTATTGTCACATGTATAGATTTCCAGAATGATGAGATTTTGCAGCATTTCCAAAACATATGTGAGTGGTCTGCATTTTGAGCCCCACAGCCCCTCCAGCATATAGATTGGGTATTTGTATATTTTCTTTGAATCTGTGGTGTAATGAAATAGCGAATCAGGTTTTTCCATCCAAATTCCCTCCATGTCCTTGAACTTGTTGATGTGTGTAGTGTTTTCCATATTTCTTGCCAGCTTTCTTCTGTTATGTTTAAATTTAGCTCTTTCTCCCATTTCTCCTTTATATAGTTACTTGAATGTTTGTTTGCCATAAGTTTCTGATATAGTTTTGAAATAATTCTTATTTTATTTCCTGCATATGAGCTTAAAATGAATTGTATAATCTCGCTCACATCTGTGTGGAGGTTATGTCTAATCTTCCTCATATAATAATCTCTTATCTGCAGATATCTGAAGAATTCCGATTTTTCTAGTTTAAATTTTCTTCTGTTTACAAAACTCCCGAAATTTTTTTTTCCGATATTGCCCCATGCTGTGATTCCCTTGTTCACCAGATTTTTGTATCCCCTATCTTGTTTTGCCGGTTCAAACTGACTGTCAAATGCTACCCATTTCAATAGTTTTATGCCCTCCTTTATATTATACTTTTGTACTATTTAATACCACAGTTCCAAAGTAAATTTAGTGATTGGGTCTATTTGTTTGATTTGCTTATATGCATCCTTATCTCCTATTATGCTTTGTACTGGGAGTCCCTCAATTTCCTTTTCCATTTCTTTCCATTTTGCCTCATATCCTCTGTCGCACCAACACATGATATATCTTATTTGTGCTGAGTAGTAATATTCCTTTAGACTCAGTAGGCCCATGCCTCCTTTCTCTTTTGGTAACTGGAGAGTTTTATATTTCACTCTTGGCTTTTTACCTCCCCAAACAAATCTCGATATCATCCTGTCCCACTTTGAGAACTGGGCACCAGGAATCTCTGTTGGTAGAGCCTGGAAGAGGTAAAGCAGTCTAGGTTGTATGCTGATTTTGACTGTCTTAATTTTTGAATTCAGATCCATATTTAAGATTGACCATCTATCAATATCCTTTTTTATTTCTTGATCCAACCTATCATAGTTTGCTTTATAGATTTTGCTTAGATCTTTAGGTATGCTCACTCCAAGGTATTTTATTTCTTTTTGTTTCCAGTTTAGTTTGATCTTATCAGTTATCTGGTTTAAAGGGTTATAGTGGAATGTCAGTATTTGTGTTTTTGTTATGTTTATCTTGTATCCTGATAATTTTCCAAAATTTTCTATCAAGTTCATCATTTCCATTATTGATTCATCTGGTTGTTCAAGGTAAACTATAATATCGTCTGCAAATAGCCCAATCTTGTGTTCCGCTCCCTTTATTGTTACACCTTTTAATTTCTTATTTTGTCGCATCGCTTGAGCCAGTGGCTCTATGAACAGAGCAAAGAAGGTGGGCGATAAGCAGCATCCCTGCCTAGTTGATCTTTGTATATTTACTTTGTCTGTTAAGCTACCGTTTATCTTGATTCTTGCCACAGGTTTTTGATACAGTGTCTTTATGCATTGTACTGATTTTTCGTTAAATCCAAAGCGTTCCAGCACATTATATAGGAACTTCCAATTAACCCTATCAAATGCTTTTTCTGCGTCTAAACTCATTATTACTGTGCTTTTCTTTTCTTTATGTATTTGATTAATTATGTGTAATGTTCTCCTGATATTGTCATGTGTTTGGCGTCCCTCTATGAAACCAGTTTGATCATCCTCTATCAATTCCGTCAAGAATGTCTTTATTCGTTTACATATAATTGTTGTATATATTTTATAATCCACATTTAATAAAGAGATTGGCCTATAGTTTCTGCATTGTTCCCTATCTTTCCCTGGCTTTAAAATAACTGAAATAATGGCTTCGTTCCATGATGGAGGTATTTTGTTGTTGTTTAATGTCCAATTAAATGACTTTAGGAGCTGTGGCATGAGTTCTTCTATAAACAGTTTATAAAACTCAGAAGGGTATCCATCACTACCTGGTGATTTACCGTTTTTAAGTGACTTAATCACATCTTTAATCTCGTGTTGTTATTTCTGCTGTTAGCTTTTCATTTTGTTGGTTTCCTATTGATGGCAAGTCCAATGTGCATAGAAATTTTTTAATATCCTTAACATTTGTCTCTTCAGGTTGCGAGTATAGTTCTTGATAGAAATTATGAAATATTTCTTCGATGTTTTCTGGGTTAACTGTGGTTTTATTTGTGATGGGGTCCTTAATCTTATATACATTATTCACTGTTTGTTGTTTTCTTAACCGTTTTGCCAGCAGTTTTGTGGCCTTTGGCCCCGTTTCATAATATTTTTGTTTTAAATATCTATTTTTCCTTTCAATTTCATCTATTTGTATTTCTTTTATCTTTATTTTTTCTTCCTTAATTTCTTGATATATTTTTGGGTCATTTGTGCTTTGATGTTTATGTTCTAATTCCCTCAGTCTCTCACATCGTTGTTCAGATGTGTGGACAGAAGATTCAGAGCACAGCCTCCAGGAATGCTTTGACTGTACAGACTGGAAGATGTTCATAATGGCCTGCGGGGATGATTTGGACTCTCTGGCTGAGCTCACATGCTCATACATGGCTCACTGTCAAAATAAGTTTGTTCCACGTAAACGTGTCAAAATATATCCCAACAACAAACCATGGGTTACTAAATCAGTTAAATCCTGCTTACAGAGGAAAGCACTTGCCTTTAAACAGGGGTCTGTTTCTGCGCTACAGGTTGCCACTAAGGAGCTAAAGGCCGAAATTTTAAGAGCAAAACAGAATTATAAATCAGAATTGGAAAGCAAGATGGCAGCAAATAAACTTGGTTCGGCCTGGGCCAGTATGAAAAAAATTGCAGGCCTTCAGAGCACAGAGCGCAGTAATCGTGTGTTTTTAGATGGTTTTAGTTCAGACACAGAGCTGGCTAATGCTCTTAATTGTTTTTATGGTCGTTTTGACTCCTTTGATTTTAGCACAGAAATCCAAGATTTGAAACAGAAACTCAAAGACAATCAGCACTTTAATATTGAGATGCAGGATGTTGAAAGGGAGTTCCGCGCTGTAAAAGTGAACAAAAGTCAGGGCCCTGATAATATATGTGGACGCCTGGTAAAGTCCTGTGCACATGAACTGAGTCCTATATTTCACTACATTTTCAATAAGTCCTTACAGACACAACATGTGCCTAAGATCTGGAAAGATGCCGTGGTTGTTCCCGTTCCAAAATCCAGCTGTCCTAAAACGGTAAATGACTTTAGACCAGTTGCTTTGACTTCAATTTTAATGAAAATTTTTGAAAAACTGGTCAGATGTGAGGTCCTAAAGCAGACTGAACATGCATTGGATCCTCTGCAGTTTGCCTATAGGCCTCACAGAGGAGTGGAGGATGCCACTGTCACTCTGTTTAACATGCTTTTTAAACATCTGGATTTTAATGGGACACACGCCAGGCTTTTATTTGTGGACTTTTCTTCTGCCTTTAATACAATCCAACCTCATATTTTAGTTGAAAGGCTCCTGCAACAATTTGATTTAAGCAATAATCTGGTGGGTTGGATTCTGGATTTCTTAACCAACAGGACGCAGAGAGTAAGGGTCAATGGTACATTGTCTGACCTAAAGTGCTCTTCTACTGGCTCTCCTCAGGGGTGTGTGTTGTCACCACTACTCTTCATCCTGTACACAAACATGTGTCGGAGCAGACATGACAACAGACACATTATAAAGTATGCTGATGACTCAGTCATTGTCAGTCTCCTCCAGGATGGTGAGAGTGGCCATGGCCCAGTAGTTGATGACTTTGTTCACTGGTGTGAGGATTCCTACCTGCAGCTGAATACAACAAAAACGAAAGATATGATTATTGACTTTAGGAGGAAAACTCCCAGGCACAAAGTCACCATACTAAAAGGCCAGACCACCGAATGTGTACAATCGTACAAATATCTTGGGACGATTATTGATAGTGGATTGAACTTTGAGGTGAACTGTGAAAGGGTGTGCAAAAAGGGTCAGCAAAATTTGCATTGTTTGAGGAAACTTGCACGCTTCCAAATTGACCGAACCATAATGACTATGTTCTATCGGGCTTTTATTGAATCTGTTTTATCCTTTTCTTTAATGTCATGGTTTGGTCAGATAAAACTGAAACAGAGGAAATCCTTGGATCAGGTAGTCAGATGGTCCAGTCGTTTGCTTGGTGAGTCACAGCTGAGCCTGACATCCCTGTACACCAGACAAGTACAGAGGATGGCCGACTCGATTTTAAATGATGACTCCCACCCTTTGCACTGCAACTTTCAGCTTCTTCCCTCCAGACGGAGGTTTGCTGTCCCAAAAAGTAGAACCCAGCGCTACAAAAACAGCTTTGTCCCTGCTGCTGTCAAAGAGTTGAACAAGCTATAAAAATTATATTGTACATATTTTATATTTACCTATTTTGTAAGATGTGTGCCTGTGTTTGTGTCTATGTTGAATGTAATTGTGGCTTGTAAATATGGATGTCACCAACTGCAAAACAAATCTACCTACGGGTACAAATAAAGTAACCTGAACCTGAACCTGAACCATATGTTTCCAGTTTAGACTTATTTGCTTTTCCTGTTTCAACAATTAATTTACCTCTTAACATGGCTTTTAGTGCATCCCATAGTATTGTTGGGTCCACTTCTTCATTATCATTCTCCTCGATATACTCGTTTATGTTTACTTTTATTCTTTCTTTCATTTTCTCATCATTTAACAGTCCTACATTAATTTTCCATGTTGTTTGTCGTTTTCTATTGTTTAAATATATTTCCACGTATATAGGATTATGATCTGATATTTCTGCCCCTCCAATCCGACAATTTGTCACCCTGTGTCTGTCACCTTCATTCATAAGGAAGTAATCTATTCTAGAGTGTACTTTATGGACTGCTGAATAATGTGTATAGTCTTTTTCGAGTGGGTGCAGGTCCCTCCATATGTCTACCATACCCATTTCTGCCAGTGAGGTTCTTATGAACTTTGTTACATGTTTTTTTGTCTTCTTAACACTTGTGTCAACTTCATGATCCATGACAGCATTTAAGTCTCCTCCACAAATTAGGACTCCTTCACTGTGTGTTGCTATGAGATCAAACAGTTGCTGAAAAAAACCCTTGTCACTTTCTGGTGGGGCATAGATGTTCACTAATGTGATCTGTAAACCATCTATTCTTCCCTTTATTATTACATATCTGCCTTCTTTATCCTGGATTTCTTGTTCACATTCAAATTGTATTTTATTTGAAATTAGTATCATAACCGCCCTTTTATTTCCTCCCTTAAATGAACTGTAGTAGGAGTTCTTATAGCCAAATCTCTTTAGTTTCTCATGTTCTGTCTTGATCAAATGTGTCTCTTGCATAAATATAATTTCGGCTTTTTCCTTCTTGAATTTTCTTATTATTCTTTCCCTTTTAACAGGTGAGTTCAGACCATTCACGTTTAATGTCATTATCTTAAGATTTTTACCCATAGTCATGTTTTTCCATTTTTTTAACTTGTGCTCCTAACCCCTTTAACAACAAAACTAACACATATTTGTACAAAAACACATTGCCAAATCTCGACCTCTGCACTTTGGGCCTTTCTTCTGCCCACTGGTCCCTGTTGGTGGGTGGAGGGAATGTCCTCACAGAGTGAGGGGCCCTCCCTAGACCTGTATTTACTATCCAAGTAATAGTCATTAGTCTAGAAATGTCCAACAAAAATCACTTAAACCTCTCCTAGCCGTTTGTTTCTCTTTTACCTTGTCTTCTTGGCCTTCATTTCTTCTGTGTCCTTCTTAATCTTTGTTATAATCTAGGCTTTCCGTTGAAAGCCTTGCAGTTTTTCCTGGGCCCGGTGTGCCACGTCCGTCTCCCATCTTCTGCCGCTCACTCGCCTCCACTCCGGCTGTCGTGATGCGTTCAGTGCCGCCGCTGCTCCAGCCGCTTCCTCCGGTACGCTCACCACAAAGCCTCGCTCCATCATGTCCCGCGCTGCCTCTCTGGCCGTGTTGTAGGTTTCTACGCCGTCTTCCCAATGAATTCTCATCTTCATTAGCAGCGTTTGGAATCTAATTTTTTTCTCTTTCAGCAATTTTTTAATGTAGGCATATTTCTTTCACTGCTGCACAATTTCTGTCGGGTAGTCATGGTCAAAGAATATCTGTTTGTCGCCAACTCATATCTTTTTTTTCCACGCTTGTGTCAGGATTCTTTCCTTTATGTCGTATTTCAGAAAGTTTACCACAACTGACCTGGGTGTAGAGTTTGGATTCGAGTTCTGTGCCGAGGCTCTGTGCGCTCGTTGGATCTGCAGGTCTGCTTCATGGGGCAGCTCAAGTTCTTTTTTTAAGAAATGATCCATGAATTTCGTCATCGAGTTGCCCTCAATGCCCTCCGGAATCCCGAAGATGCGTATATTGCTCCGTCTGGACCTGCTCTCCAGGTCGGTTATTTTTTCCTGCATCCTCTGTGTTTGTGCCGTCAGGGTCTGCAGCCGCTCGCTTGCCTCGGTCTTCCAGTCTTCCAACTCCGATATTCGAGCCTGTGCTTCTGTCATACACGCCCGTTGAGTGTGCAGCTCCTCCATGTTTTCAGCTAGCTTGCGCTCCATTTCTCTTCGGAGACCCATAATTTCCTCCTTCATCTCTTTTTTCAGCTCTTCCTTAAGAGCCATTAAATCCTGTTGGAGTTGTCGCTTGAATTCTTTTAGGTCTTTACCTATATTGGCGATCCCAGTGTTCATAGTATCGAGTTTGGTATCCTCCATTTTCTCTGCTGTAGTCAACTCATTTTTTTGGGCCTCGTGTACAGCGATTTCTCCTGCGTTGTTGAAGAGGGATTCTTTAGTTTTACCCTGCTTTTGTCCGTGTGCCCGGTTTCTTCGTGTTTTCATCCCTTGGTTTATTGGTCCATTTATGTCGAGTTGGCCATTTACCAATGATTTTTAATCCGACTAGGGAGAGCTCTCTGTTTAAGCATTATGTCTCTCCGCCATCTTCCCGGAAGTCCCCCCAGTCTGGCTTTTTTATGATTTGTTTTCAACAGTGGTGTCCTCCTTGGTCGTCTCCCATGAAGTCCACTTTGGCTCAAACGACGACGGATGGTGCGATCTTACACTGATGTACCTTGACCTTGGAGTTCACCTTGAATGTGTTTAGAGGTTGTTCTGGGCTCTTTTGTTACCATTTGTATTATCCGTCTCTTCCATTTTTCATCAAGTTTCCTCCTGCGGCCACATCCAGGGAGGTTGGCTACAGTCCCGTGGATCTTAAATTTCTGAATAATATGTGCAACTGTAGTCACAGGAACATCAAGCTGCTTGGAGATGGTCTTATAGCCTTTACCTTTAACATGCTTGTCTACAATTTTCTTTCTAATCTCCTGAGACAACTCCCTCCTTTGCTTCCTCTGGTCCATGTTTACTGTAGTACACACCATGTCACCAAACAGCACAGTGACTACTTGTCACCCTTTAAATAGGCCGACTGATTACAAGTTTGTAGACACCTGTGATGTTAATTAGAGGACACACCTTGGTTGAACATGTCCCTATGGTCACATTATTTTCAATCTTTTCTAGGGGTACCATCATTTTTGTCCAGGCCTGTTTCATGGGTTTGTTTTTTAAAGTAATTCTGTTGAACCACAATTCAAAAGCATTGTCTGATTTTCATTGGTTAATTTTCATAGAATTCTTATTTATTACCACTTTTGTCAGATTCAAGTTATTTCTGTGACCATTGTGGGTTTTTCTTTCATTAACAGAGGGGTACCAACAATTTTGTCCACGTGTGTACATAACGTATTAGTAACTTATATAGAACATTTCAATAACTTATAAATAACTTTAACCAACGAATGCTTAGCGTGTTGCCAGCATTCACAACTTATGCCCAACCATAGTCCAACTTACTGTATGCATAGCTTATCCTAACTTATGCAGAGTGCGGTCATGCCAAACTGCCACCACCTCCCGATCCATGAGTCCTAGCTGTGCAAGAGATCATCTCTGTTCAACCGAGATGATTCTCCTCTCCAAAGACCATCGCAGAGCTGTCAAATCTGTCAGGTCGGTCACGTCTGAAACAGCTGATGTGACACGTCAAGAACGTCAGATGACAGTTGTCACAACTTGGCTCAAAGGCACGCAAACTTATGGCGATAAAGTTTACTTTCAATAAAGTAGGGAAAAAAAAGGTAACACTGGTCAACACCAAATTTATTGTCCATGTTTTTTTTAGCTGATTTAAGACAATTTTGATGTGCTGAATCCAAAAATCATATTGGTTTTGCTCAATCAGGTCAACTTCTTGAATTATGGCCACGTTTTATACGTTTTTGTTTACATGTACGGGTATTTTCACTTTATATGATGCAAAATTCTTTTTTATGTCTTGAAATTCTCTGAATTTTGAACAATGATGATGTAACATTCTATTTACATGTACTTACCTTTATATAAAGGTAAGTACATGCACAGTACTAAGTAAGTACTAAATAAGTACAGGTTTTTAATTAGCACCTGATCGAGAGAAACGGATGTCATTTTCGGATTCAGCGGTGCAAAATTGTCTTAAATCAGTTGAAAAAAAAAACACAGACAACTTACAAAAAAATTATTTTTGTAACCCTGTGTAATGGGTGGAGTGTGCTTTTGCCGGTGTGAGCCCAAAAACATCAGAGCGCAGCAGCCAAGGGACAGCAAAGTGTGATTCATCATGGAAAACAGCTGAGCTCTGTGCTTCAGGCCTCTTCTGCTGTGCTGACATTTTGGCATATCTATCAGAACAGCTGAAGGTACAGACTGCAGTCAAAGGAAAAAAACATGACAAGGATGGCTAAACAGCGATTTGGATCTTCATAACCTCGGACACATCCCCGACAGGTCGCATTACATGAACAAGTACATGTGTGTGTGTGTGTGTGTGTGTGTGTGTGTGTGTGTGTGCGCGCGCGCTGCAGGCACCAGCTGAGCTGATCAGAACAGAGAGCAGGTAGATCAAGTCAGCTCTGAATTAGTAAGAGTGTCACCCAGTCTACACAGAGACCATCATAGTCAAAACATGTCAAGTACAAAACACCTTTTTACTTTGAATAGAAGAACAAGGCCAGTTTATCTGGGTTCCTCCTGTGAACCAACACTGCCAATACGCTATTATATTGTAGCTGTAAGTTAAAAACCTGTTCAGTAAGTTACACAGTTTCAGAGAGCATTAGAAATAAGTTTTGGGTACGCTAGACATTTATCTTGATGTACTTCAACTTATGAGTAACTTAAGAGTAGCTTACAAGTAATGTGTGTGAACGAACGCATAACTTCCCTACAACTTAAAGGGCCTGTATCATGCTATTTTAAGCCTTTCAGAGTAAACTATATGCATGTATGTGATAGTATATTACCTTTGGTACACTGGAGAACAAATTTCTTATGAAATATGAGTTATTTTCGCAAGCTACTTTTCCAACCCGGAAGTAAGATGCCTCGACCTCTGAGACTCAGCCTCTCCTTCTTGTGGCTGCCGCCCATTTCATGACATTGTGGTGCACATATGTGGGTTTCATATGCTTCACATGTATATTACTGTATGCTTATTGTATGCTTCACGTCTCAGAGGAACAAAAGGACTGAACCTCCTAGGGGTAACAGGAGGATGTGAAATCTGGCCTTTTGTATGCAAAGAGATGGCCTTGAGGGATTTCCTGACCACCAGGACTTTAGGTGGAGGCGAGAAGACCTGGAGGGGGATGCATTGTGATTTGGGATTAAAAGACAATGTGACTGTGTGCTTTGATGTCCTGGGGTATAAAAGAGACAGATGTTGGAGGATTCACTCTCTGTTTTTGGATGTTGGAGAATGTGAATGTGAATAAAACTGGACTTGAGAAATAAACTCAGCCTCATCCTTCCACACTTCTCCACACTGGTGACCCTAAGACGTATCATGAGCGGAGGTGATTCTCCCGAGCCAGACTCGTCAGGAGCCAGCCAAACGAATGCAGCCACAGTTCAACTACCGGACTTCTGGCAGAGCAATCCGCGCTCCTGGTTTAACGCAGTCGAGGCACAGTTCCACCTCCGGAGGATTTCGGTAGACGCCACAAAGTTCTACCATGTGGTTGCAAAGCTGGACAACCACACAGCCCAGCGAGTGGAGAGCCTGGTCAACCACCCGCCGGACAGCGACAAGTACAGCACGTTGAAGGCTGCACTCATCCGTTACTTCACCCCCTCGGTGGAGGAGCGAGCAGAGAGGCTCCTGGCGCTGACTGAATTTGAGAGCGACAGACCTGCAGACCTGATGGGGAAGATGTTGAGTTTGAGAGACTCCGAAGATGATAACTTCATCTTCACCCACCTTTTCCTCAGGACCCTACCGTCAGCGGTGAGAGTGACCTTGGCCAGTTCACCACTGTTGGCCCGACGAGACTACCACGAGCTAGGCCAGGAGGCGCAACGACTCGTCGACGCCAATAAACGGCGCGTGGCTACGGCTGCAGCAGCGGAGCTAGGCGCAACGTCCGGAGATGGCAGGAGGCCAGAGGCTGCAGCACCAGACTCACCGACGACGGCGGCGGCAGGGGCCAGGAAACACGGAGCAGACGACGTCCTTTGCTTCTACCATCGCCGCTTCGCAGAGAGGGCACGCAAGTGCATTCCACCGTGCCATTTCAAGCGCTCGGGAAATGCCAAGACCGGGGGTCGGTAGCAGCTGCGGCCCTCGGAGAGGAGAACAAGCTGCTCTACTTGAGGGATGCGTGCTCGGGGAGGCATTTCCTCGTGGACACAGGCTCCCAGCTGAGTTTCATCACACATTCCTACGCTGACCGGCTGGCGCCTTCCAGTGGTCCCGGGGTGTCAGCAGCGAACGGCTCGGCAATTAAGACCTTCGGTGAGAGGACTCTGCTTCTGTCTTTACACGGCCGTACATTCGAGTGGACTTTCGTCATAGCGGCAGTCAATTTCAACATGCTAGGGGCTGATTTTTTGTGCTCACATGGTTTGTTGGTCGATCTTGCTAACAGACGCCTGGTTAATGCACTCTCTTTTTATTCTATTCCCTGTACAGCTCGAGTGGCCCCGCCAACAGCACAAGCCAACGTCACAGCTGCAGGTGGTAAGTTCCACACACTCCTCACTCAGTTCCCAGCACTCACGGTCCAAACATTTTCGGCGACCGTGGCTAAACACGGGGTGGAACATTTTGTTACTACCACCGGACCGCCCGTTTTTGCAAAAGCTCGGCACTTGGATTCAGCTAAACTGACCATAGCGCGCGAGGAGTTTGCCAACCTGGAAAGGTTGGGCATCATCAGGCGTTCGAAGAGCCCATGGGCTTCACCGCTTCACATGGTCCCGAAAGCTGATGGCTCGTGGCGACCTTGCGGTGATTTCCGCAGGTTGAACAACGCTACAGCGCACGACCACTACCCGATCCCGCACATCCAAGATTTTTCAGTTCATTTGGCGGGGGCGCGCGTTTTTTCTAAAATAGACTTGGTACGCGGTTACCACCCGGACCCAGTGCACGCTGAGGACATACCCAAAACAGCTGTAATAACTCCTTTCGGGCTTTTCGAGTTTTTGCGCATGCCATTTGGGCTTAAAGGCACGGCACAGACGTCCCAACGCATGATGGACGCGGTTTTGCGCGATCTCCCTTTCGTGTTCGTCTACCTGGACGACATATTGGTAGCCAGCGCGTCCGAAGACGAACACGAAAACCACCTCACGGCAGTTTTCCGGAGGTTGGCAGACCATGGGTTAATAATCAACCCAGCGAAGTGTCAGTTCCAGGTGACGCAGATTGATTTTTTTGGGGCATTGTGTCTCCCCAGAAGGAGCGGTTCCTCTGCCTGATAAAGTGCGCGCAGTAACAAATTTTCCCCAACCACAAACGGTCAAAGCGTTACAGGAGTTTTTGGGAATGGTGAATTTTTATAACTGTTTCCTCCCCCGCGCAGCGCAGCTCATGCAACCATTGTATGCTGCACTAAAAAAAACAAAAACCCACAAATAAAGACGAATGGTCTCCGGAGCGAGGGCGCGCATTCTCTGAAGTCAAAACAGCCCTGGCAAACGCTGCGTTGTTGGCACATCCAGTCCCAGCGGCCCGCATGGCGCTCACTACTGACGCGTCAGATGTGGCCATAGGGGCGGTCGTGGAACAGTATGTAGCCGGAGCCTGGCAACCGCTCGCCTTTTTCAGCAAGACCCTGCGCGACAGTGAACGAAAATACAGCGCATTCGACAGGGAGTTGTTAGCTCTCCACTTGGCCATTCGCCACTTCCAGTTCTGGCTGGAAGGACGCCGTTTCACCGCGTTCGTTGACCACAAGCCGCTGACTTTCGCGATGGCCAAGATTTCAGAACCTTGGTCGGGCCGGCAGCAGAGACAGCTGGCCGCGATATCGGAGTTTACTACCGATATCCAGCATGTGGCGGGTAAACTTAATGTAGTGGCGGACTGCCTCTCGCGCGCCGTGGCGGCTCCAGCCCGCGTAGAGGTAGATTCTGCAGCCATGGCCGCGGAGCAGGTTAGCAACACGGAAGTGCGCGCGGCCCCGGTCCGCGTGGGGATAGATTATGCAGCCATGGCCGCGGAGCAGGTTAGCGACGCGGATGTGCGCGCGCTCCAGTCTGGACCAACAGGGTTAAGGCTGGAGAACAGGGTGCTGCAAGATGGTATGCCCCCCCTAATCTGCAATGTCTCCACTGGGCGGCCGCGTCCTGTGGTTCCAGCCGTGTGGCGCCGCCACGTTTTTGACTTGATCCATTCTCTGGCGCACCCGGGGGTGCGCGCGTTGGTCAAAATGGTGGGAGAGAAATTTGTATGGCCGAGCCTGCGCAAACAAGTTAGAGAGTGGGCGGCAGCCTGCATGGCTTGTCAGCGGGCCAAGGTTCATAGGCACACGAGAGCTACCTTGGAGCCGTTTCACATTCCAGCTAAAAGGTTTGATCATGTCCACGTGGACCTCGTAGGCCCCCTCCCGCCCTCACAAGGGTGCACACATCTTCTGACAATGGTTGACCGCACCACGCGCTGGCCAGAAGTGGTTCCGCTGTCGTCAACCACAGCCGAGGAGGTGGCGCGCGCGTTTTTAATGGCATGGGTAGCGCATTTTGAAGTCCCGTCGGACATTACGTCCGACAGAGGCCCTCAATTTGTTTCCGAACTTTGGTCAGCGATGGCCCGCAGCCTGGGGGCAACGATCCACCGCACGACCGCGTACAACCCGCAGGCTAAGGGGTTATGCGAACGTTTTCACAGGTCACTGAAGGCGGCTCTCAGAGCGTCGCTTACGGATGCAAATTGGGTGGACAAGCTACCATGGGTTTTATTGGGGTTGCGTTCTGCACCTAAAGAGGATTAAGAAGCCTCCCCGGCTGAGCTAGTTTTCGCACAGCCACTTCGGCTGCCCGGGGAATTTCTCCCAGATAATCCAGCGCCAGAGTGCTCCCCGGCTCAGCGGTTACAGAATAGCACGGGCCCGAGCACGCTTCCTGGCCCCGTTCACTGCAGTTTTCCGCGTGTTTTTGTGCCTAAGGCTTTAAAAAATGCAGAGTTTGTTTTTGTCAGACATGATGCCCATCGTTCACCTTTACGCCCACCTTATGATGGACCATATAGAGTGCTGGAAACAGGGGATAAGCATTTTTTGCTAGATTTGGGGGGCAGAAAAGAAATGATTGGCATAAACAGGCTCAAACCCGCTTTTGTGGTAGCTGACGAAGTTGTGCAGTTGGCTAAGGCTCCTCGGCGAGGCAGACCCCCTAGTGAGCATTCCCCAGAACACCCACAGAGGTTGACTAACAGTTCTCATCCTCAGGCAGCAGCTCCACAGCAGGAAGACGCCGCGAAGGTGGTAAAGCCTGCTTACAGCAAATACGGGAGAAGGCTGAGGCCCAAGCGGCACGTGGACTGATATGTAGTGATTTTATTATGACATGCAATCTGTGGTTATGTTGTTCCATCTTAGACGTTTGGGGGGTCATGTGGTGCACATATGTGGGTTTCATATGCTTCACATGTATATTACTGTATGCTTATTGTATGCTTCACGTCTCAGAGGAACAAAAGGACTGAACCTCCTAGGGGTAACAGGAGGATGTGAAATCTGGCCTTTTGTATGCAAAGAGATGGCCTTGAGGGATTTCCTGACCACCAGGACTTTAGGTGGAGGCGAGAAGACCTGGAGGGGGATGCATTGTGATTTGGGATTAAAAGACAATGTGACTGTGTGCTTTGATGTCCTGGGGTATAAAAGGGACAGATGTTGGGGGATTCACTCTGTTTTTGGATGTTGGAGAATGTGAATGTGAATAAAACTGGACTTGAGAAATAAACTCAGCCTCGTCCTTCCACACTTCTCCACAACATAACCCCTGAGCCGGCTGCTGCAGTGTGTCGCTGGGTTCCGCCCACGAAAACTTAGAAGACATTAGTCTTACGTAAAAAAGCAAACAGTTGTTGTCACTGAGCAGATTAGGTGCGAGAGGAACTACTTCTTCACAGCGTCAACGCTAAAGTGAAAGAGTTTTGCCGATCACCGCTCCGTTAGCTGCGTGGAGAAAGTGGGTGTGTGCGTTAGCCTGGGGGCAGTGCTGGCAGCACAGGCACTTCCTAGAGTGGGCGGCTCACTCACGTTCATACGTATGAACGTGGGGACCCAGTCATTATCAGGGACAGGGCGGAGCAGCAGCTCGGAGAGCAGGGTTGAGGAGGAATACTCAGATGCGTGAATGGAGCAAAATACCACTTTGGGGGTGTTTTTAGTGAGGAATTAACATTATAACATGCTTAAAAGCTCAAAAAAGTTGATTTTGCATGATATAGGCCCTTTAAGCTCCGCATATGTGGGACGTTTCAGCCATATGCTGGATACATTGAAAAATTTTCAGAGGAGCTCGGCGTACAATGCCGTACACCAGCGTGCTCTTAACTTATACAAAACATACTCATAGTGGATTCCACATACACCCGCATATTCTCCAATTTTATTTTTTTTTTCCTCTCCATACGTTTGGCAAACACTGCCTAAATCACTGGGTGTGACAGGGCCTTTATCATCCCAACAGAGCACTATGCTCCCAAAATTAAAGATTACTTGTAATACCTAGACTCTCTAAAAGTACAAAAGTACAATGGGATGCAGAGCTTTCAGTTATCAGGCTCATCTCCTTTGGAACCAGCTGCCAATCAGAATTCAGGAGTCAGACTCAATCTGTTTTTAAGAATAGGGTTCAAACCTTCCAGGAGTGCATCTTATGGAGGTTGTTTGCCCATGTGCAAACAACCTCTGTGAGCTGTATTCCTAAGGTAAACTTGGTATGTCGGGCTGATGTTGGCTCAATTTAGGTGTGCTGTTGGAGGAGAAGTGACAAAAGAGGGAGAGTGGAAAGAGCTGAAGCCCATCAGCATTTTAAGCTGATGGGCTTCCAGCACCTTTAAGGAGAGCTCTTTACCATGTGTAAAATGGTACTGCAATAAATAAACCCCGAGGTATTTTGACCAAACATGTAACAGACATTTCATAAACGCCTTCAACATCTGAATCGTGGAGAGAGAGGGGGAAAGAAAAAAAAAAAAAAAAAAAGGGCAATACAGGCTTCTTTTTTTTTTCTCTCAAAATAAAGCTGCCATGTTATTCATGTGACGTTTGTATCTTTTATAACTGTCCGGTGCACATGAACTTGAGTTTGAATAAAGTGTCAATGCAAATGTAAGACATCAAATTTATTTTTATTTTTTTTTTTTTTTTTTTTTTTAAATACGCTGATGAAACCCCCAACCACTGAAACAACTGCTGTGTAACTGCAGCGTAAAAAAAACCGAGAATGGAGCCAAAGCTGCAATGGAATCTGGGTCAGAGCAAGTTAAGTGATTTGTGTACAAAGGAAAAACTACAGCGTGGCAGTCTGGAGCAGCTGCAGAGCTGGAAAAAGCAAAGAGTATTCCAAAATAAAAAAAATAAAATTAAAAAAAATCATGGCCACACCACTGAGACAAAGGCTTTTATTTTGAAGGGCTGCACCAGCGTAACTCCTGCAGGGACTTTAAACCAAAACATATGAATTTTTACTGCAAAAACTCAGTATTTCCATTTTAAACATCACAGCTTCATCATAAAACCACAGCTGAATTCCCCCCCATTCAGACGTGCTTTCTGTGTAGAATAATAAAGATGACGACAACACAGCTCAGATTAAATTTATTTAGTAGAAATCTAACCGCTACGATATCAGATCAGAACATTATCCCCATTCAAATGTTACACACACACTGAATTATTTATTTATGTCTTTCTATGATGCCAACTGCAAACTGTGACATGATATGAGGAGGCACTTTAGACTGCTGGGTTTTGATTCTGAAGAAAAAATAAAAGTTAGCTTTAATCTAAACATTAAAGAACACCAACGGTCAGAGAGTTCATTAGTGTGGACAGAAAGAGTTGGAGCAGAAGTCTGCCACCATAGAAAAGAGACGTGTGTAGCTCATTTATGGTCCCAAAACTGATCGGTTATCATTAGTAATTAGCAAATGTCTCTCCTATATTTCCATCTTTTTTCTGGTGAATTGTTCATTTGTGTGTGTCTGACTTTTTTTCTGAAGTCTGATTTTTTTCATGCACATTTGAAAGTTTCCTCATAAATTTGCACGTTAATTTGCTGCTTTTTTTGTTGTAAATACTTAACTTTTTCCTGTATATTTGTTCATTTTTCTCAGTTAGTCATAAAGTTGCCATTTTTCCTCCCCTCATAAATTTGTAACTTTCTTGTAAATTTACAAATGTTTCCTTGTGATTTTGTGACTTTTTGTTTTACATAATTTGCACCATTTTTCCCCTCAGAAATTTACTACTTTTACCATATAAATTTGTGACATTTTTCTTTTAAATTTGAAACCGTTTCTTCATAAATTTGCATGTTTGCTACTTTTTTGTTATTAGTAAATCTGCATCTTTTTTAAAATCAGTTTGTAACTTCTGTCATAAATTTGCACATTTTTTCCCTTCAGAAATTTGTGACTCAAATATACAAGTTTTTTCTTGTAAATTTGCAAATGTTTCCTCAAGATTGTGACTTTTTTTACATCAGTTTGCAAGAATTTCAGAAATCTGCAGCTTTCCACAGAAATTTGTGTCTTCAAATAAATTTGCTACTTTTTCCTCCAATGTGTTAATTTGCTACTTTTTTCTTGTCAACAATTAAAGTTGTTTTGTGCATCTTTTCTATCAGTTTGCACTTTTTCCATCATATTAGCAGTTTTCTGTTCCCTTCATAAACTGACTTTCTTGTAAATTTGCAAACCTTTTCTTTATGATTTTGTGACTTTCTTGCAATGTTTTGTTAAGAAATTTGTAGCTTTTTTTCTTGTAAGTTTACAACTTTTTTTTGTTCTTGTTTTTGGTCACAGCCACTGGAACCCCACTGGACATAAGCCAAAGAACTTCATTTGGCCCCAGAGCCACAGGTTGCAGACCCCTGATATACAGTGGTGTGAAAAAGTGTTTGCCCCCTTCCTGATTTCTCTTTTTTTTTGTATGTTTGTCACACTTAAATGTTTCAGATCAAACAAGTTTAAATATTAGACAAAGATAACACAAGTAAACACAAAATGCAGTTTTTAAATGAAGGTGTTTATTATTAAGAGAAACAAAAATCCAAACCTACATGGCCCTGTGTGAAAAAGTGATTGCCCCCTAAGCCTAATAACTGGTTGGGCCACCCTTAGCAGCAACAACTGCAATCAAGCCTTTGTGATAACTGGCAATGAGTCTTTTACGCGCTGTGGAGGAATTTTGGCCCACTCATCTTTGCAGAATTGTTGTAATTCAGCCACATTGGAGGGTTTTTGAGCATGAACCGCCTTTTTAAGGTTATGCCACAGCATCTTAATCAGATTCAGGTCAGGACTTTGACTAGGCCACTCCAAAGTCTTCATTTTGTTTTTCTTAAGCCATTCAGAGGTGGACTTGCTGGTTTGTTTTCCATCTTTGTCCTGCTGCAGAACCCAAGTGCGCTTCGGCTTGAGGTCACGAACAGATGGCCGGACATTCTCCTTCAGGATTTTTTGGTAGACAGCAGAATTCATGGTTCCATTTACTACAGTAAGTCTTCCAGGTCCTGAAGCAGCAAAACAGCCACAGAGCATCACACTACCACCACCATATTTTACTGTTGGTATGATGTTCCTTTTCTGAAATGCTGTTACTTTTACGCCAGATGTAATGGGACACACGCCTTCCAAAATGTTCAACTTTTGTCTCGTCAGTCCACAGAGTATTTTCCCAAAAGTCTTGGGGATCATCAAGATGTTTTCTGGCAAAACGGAGATAAGCCTTTTTGTTCTTTTTGCTCAGCAGTGGTTTTCATCTTGGAACTCTGCCATGCAGGCCATTTTTGCCCATTCTCTTTCTTATGGTGGAGTCTGGAGTGAGGCCTGCAATTCTTTGGATGATGTTGTGGGGTCTTTTGTGACCTCTTGGATGAGTCGTTGCTGCACTCTTGGGGTAAGTTTGGTTGGCCGGCCACTCCTGGGAAGGTTCACCACTGTTCCATGTTTTCGCCATTTGTGGATAATGACTCTCACTGTGGTTTGCTGGAGTCCCAAAGCTTTAGAAATGGTTTTATAACCTTTTTCCAGACTGATGGATCTCAATTACTTTGTTTCTCATTTGTTCCTGAATTTCTTTGGATCGCAGCATGACGTCGAGCTATTGAGGATCTTTTGGTCTACTTCACTTTGTCAGGCAGGTCCTGTTTAAGTGATTCCATGATTGAGAACAGGTGTGGCAGTAATCAGGCATGGGTGTGGCTAGAGAAATGAACTCAGCTTTCCAAAGATGTGATAAACCACAGTTAATGGGCAGCACGGTGGTGCAGTGGTTAGCACTGTTGCCTTACAGCTAGAAGGTTCCTGGTTCAAATCTCCAGGTTGGCAGGGGTTGGAACCTTTCTGTGTGGAGTTTGCATGTTCTCCCTGTGCTGCGTGGGTTTACTCCGGGGGCTCCGGTTTCCTCCCACAATCCAAAGACATGCATGTTAGATTAATTGGCTGTTCTAAATTGTCCCTAGATATCTGTCTCCTATAGGCCCTTAGAATAGAGGGTTAGTACTAGTGAAAGCGCTTTGAGTGGTCTTTGTGACTAGAAAAGCACTATATAAGTGCAGGTTAGTAATTTATGTTTTAACATGGGGGCAATCATTTTTTCCACACAGGGCCATGTAGGTTTTGATCTTTTTAAAATCCTTAATAATAAACACCTTCATTTACAAACTGCATTTTGTGTTTACTTGTGTTATCTTTGTCTAATATTTAAATTTGTGTGATGATCTGAAACATTTAAGTGTGACAAACATACAAAAAAAAGGAGAAATCAGGTAGGGGGCAAACACTTTCACACCACTGTATGTTACTCCTCTCCAGTTAGATTTGTGACTGATCTACTGCTCCAGCAGTGGTTTAGTCCAGTTTTTTCTTTATATTAAATGTTGATGTTGTGGTTCTAGAGCTTGGCCTTGGGCGGCTGCAGCTGCAGGTTCTGGAGCTTCATGGCCAGGCCCATGTTCCCCGTGATCTTCAGCTTCCCCTGGAAAAACGCCTGACGGTCACAGAGACAGAAAAATAAAAAGTGAACACGGCTCACTGACCGCTGGTTTTAAGAGCTGGCGCTCAAAGATTAAAAAGTGGGGCAGCAGCAGAAACAACAGCAGCGGCAGCTTATAAAACGGCAGAAAAGCGGACAGTAAACCGGAGCGTGAAGGAGGAACGACGATGCCGGTGTGAAATAGGTGAAGCAGATGTCAGCGTTTGACCACTCAGCTGAAATTCTGGGAATCAGCACTCAGTTCTAGCAGGGAAAATTAAAGACTTATTTGGAAATGGACAAAATGAGAACATCGGTCAGATTTTTAAACGGCAAGATAAAAGCAGGGGAAAAAAAAAAACCTGCAGCCGCATCTGTGGGGATTGCTGATGTAGAAAAAAGGGACAAATTTACAAGAAAAAGCAGATTTACATTCAACAGTCACAAATTTACGAGGAAAAAGGTTGGAAATTTATGAGGGAAAAAGAACAAATTTACAAAAATAGTAAATGGTAAAATAACAGTCAGATTTATCAGGAAAAATGTAGGAAATGTACAAATAAGCTGAAATTTATGAGGGGAAAAAAAGGTAAATTTACAGGAAGAGCTACAAACAAGAAAAAAGTTGCAAATTTAAAAGAATAATTTTACAAATTATTAGAAAACAGCAATTTTACTTGATCACAATTTTATGAGGAAAAAAGCTGCAAATTTGCATAAAAAAAGATGAAAATTTTACAAGAAAAATGTTGCAAATCTACAAGAAAAAGCTAATCTATGTGGAAAAAGGGCACAGATTTATGGGGAAAAATTTGCAAATTTATGAACAAAACATTGGCACATTTATGAGAAAAAAAAAACTAATTTACAAAAAATAAGCAGCAAACTTACAAGGAAAAAGTCACAAACTTGTGTGGAAAAAAAGTCAAACTTGCACTACTCAAAAAGGGATATTTGGCTTTCTGGTGAAATTTCAGGATGCACCTAAAATGCACTATAACCTTTACAGGTGCACTTAATTTGACCTTCTCTAACCTTTTGAATGCACATGTTCAGCTGTTCAATGTTTCAGTACTTTTTGCATAACATGCTGTTCTCTAACAAGGTGCTTAACAGCAAAATTCACAACAGGTGTTTGATCCATGAATCGACCAATAAATTTTCTGGTTCAGTTAAAACTGGTATTTAAACAGTCCTCTTCATCATGCTGTTCACATTTTGACATCATGAGACCAAGACGACACCTAACAATTGATCAACAGTACCTCACCATTGCGAGGCTTCAAACAGGATGTTCTCAGAAGGAAGTGGCCACTGAGCTTAGAGTGTCACAGAGTGTCATCAGCACGACTGGAAGAGTCACAGAAAGGCATAGAAGTGGACGTCCTTTGGCTACATTGCACGCTGATGACCGCTTCATTGTGAACAGTGCCCAGCGGAACCGGATGATGAATGCTACTCAACTCCAGGCACATTTAAGGGAGGTGAGAGGCACCCAAGTGTCACGTCAGACAATTCAAAATGTTTACATCAGCGTGGTCTGCATGCTAGATGACCTGCAAGGGTACCTGACCACACCACCAGGCACCATTGTCTTGCATGGGCCAGGGAGCATTTACACTGGACAAGGGACCAGTGGGCATCAGTGCCGTTCTCTGATGAAAGTCGATTCACGATGAGCAGAAATGATGGCTGCCAACGATGTTGGAGACGTCAAGGAGAGTGCGATGCATCAGCCACTGTTGTCACCAGACAAGCCTTTGGTGGTGGCGGTGTTACAGTCTGGGCAGGTGTGTCTAGTCAATACAGAACTGCCCTACACCTTGTGAATGGTACAGTGACAAGCCAATACTACCTGAATAACATCATTAATCCAGTCATTGTGCCCCTGCATGAACAACACAGGCCTAATTTCATCTTCATGGAAGACAATGCCCCAGCTCATTGAGGTCACATCATTAGGGAACGGCTGCTGGAGGCTGGGGTACCTCAAATAGAATGGCCTGCACTTTCTCCAGATCTGAATCCCATAGAAAACCTATGGGATCAGCTGAGTCGCCGTGTTGAGGCTCGTAACCCTGCACCCCACAACCTCAATGACCTGAGGGCCGCCCTTCAAGAAGTGTGGAATGCCATGCCTCAGCAGACAATAAGTCAACTTGTGAACAGCAGGAGATGTCGTTGTCAAGCTGTAATTGGTGCTCAAGGCACATGACAAGTTATTGAGACATAGACATTTTTTTTTGTGGTATACCCACCACTGTTGTTGGCTTTTGTTTCAATAAATTGTTTGAGATGAGAAAATCACCACTGCATGCTTCTACTTAAATGCCCTACTTTCATGACATATCACATCACTGTAGCGTGAACTTTTCACATTTTCCATAAATTTACACCCAAAAGCCAAATATCCCTAACTTTTTGTGAGTAGTGTATGTGAAAAAAGTCACAAACTTATGAGGAAAAAGTCGCAAATTCACAAAAAGTCAAACATTCACATGATAGCAGTTCTTTTACAAAAGTATATAACTAATAACTTGGCAGGGGGGAAAAAAGCAATTAAGAGAAATATTCACATTTTTCCCACATTTTGCAACAATATCAGTAATACAGTTATAAAAAAAAAGTCAAACGAGGAAAAAATTTGTCAGGAAAAACTGCCAATTATTGAGGAAGAAGTCACAAATTTAAAAGTCAAATTTGTTTTTTCCCCACATAAATATGAGTTCTGTTTCCTAATTTTCCCCAGCGAGGTCAGACACTCACCGTCTGTGGGTTCATCTTGCCCGTCATCATGGCCAGCAGGTCAGAGTCTGACATGGAGATGGTGCAGTCGGCCTTCTGATCTGTGGGGCGGAGATCCACAGAGACGTCAGGAACTGGAGTTATTTATTCATCGACCTGAGGGTGACGGAGATAACCGGCGCCACCTTTAATCTCCTCCGTGTCCGCCATTTAGCCACACCCACTCACCGGCATCGTTGTGGACCTGGCCTTTTCCATTCTTCACGTCCACAAACCACATCGCCTCTTTTCCATTCGGCCCGTCCTTCACTTTGAAGGCAAACACGCCACCAATCTTTTTAACAATCTGCTCGCCTTCCTGGGCAAAAATAAATAATCAAAAACATGTTTATTACAACAATAAAAATTGGGCCTCACATTCAGTCTCACAGAGAGCCAACAAGAAGAATAGCATCACTGTCTGGGATTCATTTTTATTCTCCTGTTTTTACTGCAATATCAATTTAAAAATGTGTGGAAAAAGGCTGAAAATTTACAATAGTGTTTTTGCAAATTTGCTTCCAAAAAGTGAAATTTATGAGGGGAAAAAAGTCACAAATTTACAAAAAAAAAAAAAAATTCCAAATTGATAAGGAAAATGAAGCAGATTTCCAACAATGATTTTACAGTTCTGACCTAGCAATCTGATTGGACAGTTGGGGTTCTGGGGAAGGGGGGGGGGCTTTTTCATCAGAAATTGCAACCTTTTTCCTCAAATTTGTAACTGACATAAATTTGTGACTTTTTCCTCATTAATTTGCAGACTTTTTCCCCCTCATACACTGCATTCCAAATTACAATGCACATGAAATTCATCTCCGATTTTCCTAAATAGTCTACGAAAAATGACAGTCAGTATAATTTTCAAGTCATCAACCACTAGAGCATAATTCAAATTTTATTGAACAAACCTCTCAGTGGTTACTGGTTGTTGTGGGGTTTTTTTGCAAAAATAAAAAACTCAAAATGCGCTGTTCTAAATTATTATGCACAACAGAATTTCAAAACATTTTATTGGTTGTAAAGAACTGAAAATGGTCATTTGTTGAATGGTCATTTTCACACCTTCTGGGACCCTAAAGGGGCCTACCAGCTCTCTCCCCATTATTCCGGCCTAAAACATGACTCCGCCACCTCCTTGCTGACATCGCAGCCTTGTTGGGACATGGTGGCCATCCACCAACCATCCACTACTCCATCCATCTGGACCATTCAAGGTTGCACAGCACTCATCGGTAAACAGGACTGTTTGAAAATTAGTCTTCATGTATTTCTGGGCCCACTGCAACCGTTTCTGCTTGTGGGCATTGGTTAGGGGTGGCTGAACAGTAGGTTTATGCACATTTGCAAGCCTCTGGAGGATCCTACACCTTGAGGTTTGTGGGACTCCAGAGGCACCAACAGCTTCAAATACCTGTTTGCTGCTTTGTAATGGTATTTTAGCACCTGCTCTCTTAATCCGATGAATATGTCTGGCAGAAACCTTCCTCATTATGCCTTTATCTGCACTCACCTGTCTGTGCTCTGACTCAGCCACAAATTTCTTCACAGCACAATGATCACACTTAAGTTTTCGTAAAATAGCTAATGTTTTCATACCTTGTCCAAGGCATTACACTATTTGACGCTTTTCGACAGCAAAGAGATCCTTTTTCTTTCCCATATTGCTTGAAACCTGTGGCATGCTTAATAATGTGGAACATCCTTCTTAACCCTTTACCATTGATTGCATGAACAGATAGCGCCACCGCTGTGCATGGCGTAGTGCTGCGCCTGTCATGATATGTGGCGTGCCAAACACTCCCCAGTTGTACTAAGAATTCCACCTCACAAGGTGGCAGCCACGTATAACTTACTGCTCCTGCCTTTTGACTGAAAGTTATGTAATTTGATATGGCTGCCGCGGTATTATACAAATTAGATGCATAAATTTACTCCCATCTCAAACTTTGGATCATATTCTACATCTTTCTAATTGACAGTAAGCCATTAGCTCTTATCACTTTCAAGTCATAGCTTTGGAAGTCTGACATCTGAACTAAATATTTTCTTGAAAAAAAACCTTCACCACTAGGGGCTGATGGTGCAACGGAGCGCCATACACAGTCATTGGGTTTTCATTGGGCAAGTAGTTTTCCTTTAATTGGGCTCACCTGGCAAACTAATTATGACAGGTGTCTGAAATTTATATCAGTGATGTAAAGACCCCTAAGACACAATATCATCAATGAGTTTAATTGAAAAACAAAAAATTGAACGTTTATGACACTAAAATCCAGGGATGAGAATGGGGTTTGGGGAAAAAAAAGAGGAAACTAAGCCGGGGTCTTGGGGGACACTGGCCCCCAAACCGGATCCAAGGCTGAGCCTTGGTGGGTGGTCTTGGGGGCAACGCCCCTCAGAAGCTAACGAAATCTGGTGTTTTAGAATGCTCAAATGTGGTCTTATATTTAAAGTTAGAAGTAAGTACAAATGCATTTATAGTTTACCTTTTTAATCTGCTGCTGCATCACATGTAAATTTATGATATCTGAATGGTATGTTGATGTAATAATACTAAATTATATTTTACTACTATTTAATATGTTTAGAACTGACACAGAATTACATTTACATGGTTAAATTATTTTGTCTGTTCTAGAACTAAGTAAAATATATTATAAATATTAACAAAATTCCATCACCAGGTCCATCACCCATTTATTAAAATATACTGACATTCTGCAAACACTTTGATTTATTAATGTGTGCATTTGTTAGTGTTACTAGGAATATAAAAAAGTTGCATATTAGTATATTTAAATATTTGAAAGATAATCTAAGAAAGTAAGTAAAACCTAAAAGATGTTTAATATTTTTATGCAATAACCATAAAGAAATGTTTACTAATAAAAGCAAAGATATCTTCGGAAAGGCAACCCATCACCACCCATGACAAAAAAAAACTTACACATGCATTATGCAACTCCTCCTAGTGAAACAAAAAATGATAAATTATATTCAAAATTCTTAGATTGCATTTCAAATTGTGAGAAAATATGTAATAACATTTATCTATTAACAATTGATAATCAGCATTCAAATGCAATTAGCGTTTCAAAACAGGCATGACGTCACAACTTACACATGCTATTTCATAACAAATTCATTACGCGAAAATTCTCAAGTACATTACTTATAACGAGAAAAAAATTTTACCTCGGAATGTGTCTTCCGATCACTAACTGCTGTAATCGGGGCCGATTATGATGAACTTTGATTGACTGGCATCTGAATTTGACCGTGTCCATCGATCGTTTTGAATGCAGCACGAGTGAGTAGTTCGATCTCCTTGTAGCCACAATTTTGAGATGTTTCTGTTTTGAACAGTGTTCAACTAAGGCAACACAACCACGAGATCCATAACTCAAGAAATCGTTGCAATAAACACACTGGGCTTTCCCTGGTACTTCGCATTTCGCTATGAAGTTGGCCATTTTTTCAACCACAACTTTGGTATTTTTACCGATCTTTACAGTCATTGACAGTTTTTTCGAGCCATTCCCAATGGAACATGTTCCTTATCCCTTTGTCGATTTCTAAAATTCTTGCTTTGTTGTCTTTCGTGAGTTTTAGGTTCACCATTTTCACGAAATCGGGAAGATTCGGTTGATTGAACTGTCCGCCATTTGCATTTTGCTCCGCGTGTTGGATATGACAAAGGAATAACAAAATCGCCGATTGGTTGCTTCAATAAGTATCAGCCAATCAGTGGCCTTGTTACATTACATTACTGATCTCGCTGGGTAGCACGTTCTGCACGGTGGATTTTAGCAGCCGATCGAAAATACGACTCGCCGCTCATAACATAGTTAATTCCCTTCACGCCATGAAGGCGCATGGGGCGGCGCCCATCTCCGTTTCTCTGACCCTAGGCCACACAGCTACTGTAAGCAGTGAAAGCTACAGTGGGGGGGTCAGTCCTCTGGTAGCTCTGTGCGTAACTTTACTTTCCCCGTTCCATTATGCGGAGCACCACGCTAGAAGGCAGAAAGTACCATTTTTATATGGTCTTTGGTATGACCCGGCTGGGATTTGAACCCCTGCCTCCCGGGTGTGGGGCGGATGCTCTACCAACTGAGCCACCACTCCGGTCATAACATACCCCATAACATACCCCCCCCCCCCAAAAAAAAAATTTTCTCCTCGAATTTAGACGATTCACGAGAATGACCCTAGACATGATCAACTCCGAGAAATTCCGCAGATCCGCAGAGGATTCTCATCCCTGAAAATCCTAATTTGCATAATAATTTGGAACACGGTGTAAATCTGGGACTTTCCCCTCATAAATTTGCAACCTTTTCCCTTATGAATTTGTGACGTTTTCCAATAAATTCATATTTTTCTGTCTCATGCATTTGCCAATTTTTGTTCATAAATTTGCACATTTTTTTCTTCATAAATCTGCGCCCTTTTCCCCACACAGATTAGTTTTTTCTTGTAAAAGTTTAATCTTTTTTCTTATGAATTTGCAACTTTTTTTGGGGGGGGGGGGGGGTAAAAGGTTGCCATTAGTAAAGCAAAGTGTGTGGGAGAGAGTGTGTTGATGGAGGAGTTCAGTGACATAGGGTGGGGCCAGGTTACTGAGGGTTTGTAAGTGAGGAGGGGGATTTCGTAATAGATTTTCTGGGGGACGGGGAGCCAGTGGAGCTTGCAGAGGATTTGGGGGCTGCTGCAGTAGCCCGGCTGGGAGGCGATGAAGGCGTGGATGACTTTCAGCAGCTGGGGGGGGGGGGGGGGGGGGGGGGGGTTGCAATATTTTTTAAGTGAAAGAAGACAGTTTTGGTGATGTGTTTAAAATGTTTTTCAAAAGAATGCGTCCGGTCAAAGATGGTGCTAATATTACAGCATTCCAGATTTCCAGCTGATGTTAATCTTTTTTTTTTCTGTGAATTTTGTGACCATCATGAAGTTCTTTTTTTGTGGATTTGTGAGTTTTTTTCCTCTTATGTTTGCAGGGGATTTTATGGTAAATCTGTAATTTACCTTGAATAAAATCAAGCTGTTCAGGAGAAGAAAACAAACGAACATCAGGATAATCAAATATCTGGATAAAGCTCTACTAATTTGCAGCTTTTTCTGCTAACTTTAAAAATGTTTTCCTCAAATGTTACATTTCTCCTCTCTGGTTATGGACCAAAGAGTGGCATGTGGAGCCGCAGGTTTTAGACCCCTGCCCTAAATCTGCCTCAAATTAGGATCCTGACATGGAGCTGATGTGGAAACTGAAAAATGGGACGGCAGATTTTCTCTGATGGGATCAAGATAAGCTGCACGGCTGAAAGTTTGGAGATATTATCATAAACCAGAAAATGAGTTCTGATGATTGATGAGAAATCCTGTTATTCTTCATCATCATCATCATCATCATCATCATGAGCTCCATCTCCACGAGTCCGATCACGTAAAGGTAACAAACACGCACAAATCTGGAGGACACCATCTGTCTGACAGACCAAACATTAGCTTCAAATTATTATTATTGAAGTTATAAAATGACCGTCTGGGGGGAGATTTTATTATTAATTTATGAGGCTTAAAACAATGTAGGTCTTTTTAACCTTACTTTCATCACTGAGATTTTCCGGCCAAATAATTCTTGGACTGGATTTTTTTTTTTTTTTTTTAATTGTACACACTCACACACACACACACACACACGTGTCTAAAAAAAATGTTAAAAATTCATCATTCCAAGTCATCTGTGTGTTATTAAACTAATATCTCTCTTAATAATGAGTGCTATGATCACCTCCTGAAGCCTCTTGTTGATCTCCTGGAAGACGGCGTGAGCCTTGAAGCCCTCCAGCCCGTCACTGGAACTGGTGCCGACGGCTTCAATCCTTAATATGGGGAAGACAAATGAGAGCAACAAAAACGGTGAAATCATGAGTGGAGTGAAGGAACGTGTGGCATTTAAATGTTCTCTGTGCACTTGGATTTCCTCCCACAGTCCAAACTCATGCTCGTTAAGCTAACTGGTACTCTAAATTGTGTGTGCTTGTCTGGAGTTTTTTTGCCCCCCCTCCTCTTAACTCCTGAAGCCTACTTTATGCTTGAGTCAACCCTACGTCACAGCCGACGTGGCCAACGCAGTCATCACTTTTTACTTGTGTGCTAGTGTGAATGCATCATTGTGTTGCCAAAACGGATTTCAGCCGATGTGTAGAGTGAGTCGTGTTCGTTGTGTGTAAAAATTAGGCTCAACTAATTACATACAATGGTTGGTTTCTGACTGAGCAACTTGATTGGACAACAGAGATTCCAGGAATTACAATTTTCCCTGATAAACAAATTCAGATGCGTCACCAGATATGAATCACTCTTTTTCAGTTGTGTTCTAATAATCATTAACTATAGTAATCATCAGGGGCTTCTTGGTGAGAATTACAGTGTGCTCCACAGTGAGGTGAAAATTGTGTTGTCGTTTTCTGGGTTCTTGCCAATAATTAGCCCAGTTAGCTCAGTTTTTAATTTAATATCCTAAAGTTAAGATTAAAGCCTCACAGAATAATGCACACTTATGACATTCACTTTATATGGAGAAGCCAATATGGACACTGAAGAGAAGACACTGATCATACTTTTTTTTTTTGGCACTGTGGATACGTAAGCCGGAGCCCAGTGTGCATTGTCTATTGCTACAGAAGAGTTGATCAGTCCGACAAAACCTTTTCAGACCAGCTCACTCTCACCACCACTGCTGTAGTGGAGGGAAACTGATGAAAAGGTGAGCGGTTCGTCTCCTGCTGTCACCGCCCACTGTCTTTGTAACGTTGTGTGTGAATATGTAATATATATGTGAATGGGCAGATAACTGACTCTGTTAAGCACTTTGGTCATCCAGAGATTAAAAAAAAAAAAAAAGCTACATAAACAAATACCGCTTTAAGATGGAATTTAGAATCCTAAATTAACACTGAGGTTAGCCTTTAGGATTTAGGAAAGGGTAAGGTTAAAAAAATAGTAGATATTAATTTTAAAAGTCAAAACAAAACATGGGTTAATGTAACACTTCTGTGTTATTGCTATAGTTTATTACCTCCGCCAAGGAGGTTATGTTTTCATCAGCATTGGTTTGGCTGTCTGTTTGTTAGCAAGATAACTCAAAAAGTTATGGACGGATTTTCATGAAATTTTCAGAGATTGTCAGAAATGGGGTATCCTACAGATAATTAGATTTTGGTGGTGATCCGGATCACCATCTGGATCCAGGAATTTTTTAAAGGATTTTTTTTTCTTTTTTTTATTTAACATTGCGAGATAGGGCCATTTTCAATATTCATATGGGGGGAACTGTGGCGCTTGGCGGAGGTCTGCGCTCTCCGAGTGCTTTTCTAGTTGGTTTATTTGTCAGGGACCATGTCCAGAAAAAACATTAAACACAGGGTAAAGATGCTCTGTACCAGATTATAGCGCTCTCACTAATTTCCATTTGTAGTCCCTGAGGGAGGCAAGAAGATTTTAAAATAAAAACAGCACATAGACAGCAAGTCAGGACATTGTAGTGCTTCTTCAGAGGCTCATTGTGTAATAAAATCCTGCAGAATCACACCAGCTCGTTCTGATAACTTCTTTGTTCTCCTCTTTACATTCCACCAAAACCTCACTACACCCATTTGAGGTCCTACATTAACATGAGAAATACCTTCCTTCAACTGCTGATAAAAGCCTTTGATTTCCATAACTCCAGCCTCTGTGGTCTGCAGATACGGAAGACGTTTCCCCAAACGGAACCACAGGTCCAGTTTAAAAACACACACATATCTACACTACTCACAAAAAGTTAGACATTCGCCTTTGGGATGAAATTTCAGGATGCACCTAAAATCCACTCCATTCCTTCTTGCCTTGAGAGAGAGCAGTCGCATTTTTCTTCCCTCCTCCCCTGCCTTCCTGATCTATTCCCAGCTTTTGCAATGTTGCATTTTTGTCTGTGTTTAGTCACTCTTCTTCTGCTGAATCTTAATCTAAACGGAAATTATGGATTTGGAAGCGGCTTAAATGTGCTATTGTCACTATTTTTCAACAAGAATTGGGCCAAGGGGGAGCCCAAGAATTGGAACCTACGAGGAGACTCATAGACATTGGAATTCATGCGTCTATGGAAACATTATTGGTTATGATCTCAGGACTTCTATTTTTGGCTGTGGAGTTCCCTGATGCATCAGAAATTGAAGGAAAGTGAGAGAGCTGATCAAAGCGGACCCGGCAAGCTCCTTCATCAAATTCGACCAGTTGGGGAGAGCACGAGTAGCGGCAAACGGTGAACTGAATGACAGTGATTCAGTGAAGGAATACATCTGAAGCCCTGTGCTCTCTATCGAAAAACAGTTTAAGCCTGCATATATAATGGAAGCACAGAATTACACGGGTGAGGACAAATTCTATTCTCTGAGTGCACTGTGCTGATTTGATTTGATTTGACCTTGTTTGCCCCGTGTTTACATTCCTCCTGACTGAGATAAGCGGAAGGACCGGCTCTTATGTCTACCCAACATTCAACAATCAGTTGTTTGTCGTCAGCGGATTGGACCCTCAAGGACAATGCCCATGTGCCTTCTGCAAGCAAAAGAGAGAGAGAGATAGACTCTGGACTCTGGACTTGTTTATAAGTCACATGATTATAACATCTATCCACTGCCAGGAGGCGCCCTCTGCTGCTCACTAACAACTGTTACATTTACACTACACAATGCATACAACACTACATGCATACGATATACACACACTGCTCTCCCTCTGCTGTGTGATCTGTCTACTAAATGTCTGCTAAATATGCATTGAGGGTTTTTTTGCCTGCAATCAAAATTTTGCTGACTCATTAAGCGTCAATTTGATAAAACATGTTTTTTTCTCTCGCCTACTGTGTCATATCCTTCTCTTTTCTCTTTTTCCTTTCTTCGTTATGACTGGCGCCTAGCGGCTGCCCCGGCCTTGGATGCGCTCTGCAGAGCGTGCCCAAATGCCAAGTCACGTTTCGTTACCTTGTATTCATACATGTGTAATGACAATAAAGTTGAATCTCAATCTCAATCTCAAATGCACCACAACCTTTCCAGGTGAACTTCATTTGACCTTCTCTGACCTCTTCAATGCACATGTCCAACTGTTCAATGTTTCAATACTTTCTGCACAACTTGCTGTTCTCCATCAAGGTGCTTAATGGCAAAATTCACAACAGGCGTTTGATCCATGAATCGACCAATAAATTTTCTGGTTCAGTTAGAATTGGTATTTAAACAGTCTTCTTCATCATGCTGTTCACATTTTGACATCATGAGACCAAGACGACACCTAACAACTGATCAACAGTACCTCACCATTGCGAGGCTTCAAACAGGATGTTCTCAGAAGGAAGTGGCCACTGAGCTTAGAGTGTCACAGAGTGTCATCAGCAGGTTGCAACAGAGATACAGAGAGACTGGAAGAGTCACAGAAAGGCATAGAAGTGGACGTCCTTTGGCCACATCCCACGCTGATGACCGCTTCATTGTGAGCAGTGCCCTATGGAACCGGATGATGAATGCCACTCAACTCCAGGCACATTTAAGGGAGGTGAGAGGCACCCAAGTGTCACGTCAGACCATTGGAAACCGTTTACATCAGCGTGGTCTGCATGCTAGACAATCTGCAAGGGTACCTGACCACACCACCAGGCATAGGCATCATTGTCTTGCATGGGCCAGGGAGCATTTATGCTGGACAAGGGACCAGTGGGCTTCAGTGCTGTTCTTTGATAAAGTCAATTCACGTTGAGGAGAAATAACGGCCACCAGCAATGTTGGAGATGTCAAGGAGAGCGCTATGCATCAGCCACTGTTGTCACCATGTTACAGTCTGGGCAGGTGTGTCTAGTCAATACAGAACTGCCCTACACCTTGTGAAGGGTACAGTGACAAGCCGATACTACCTGAATAACATCATTAATCCAGTCATTGTGCCCCTGCAGGAATAACACAGGCCTAATTTCATCTTCATGGAAGACAATGCTCCAGCTCATCAAAGTCGCATCATTAGGGAACAGCCGCTGGAGGCTGGGGTACCTCAAAGCGGTCTGCATTTTCTCCAGACCTGAATCCCATAGAAAACCTATGGGATCAGCTGAGTCACTGTGTAGAGGCTCATAACCCTGCACCCCACAACCTCAATGACCTGAGGGCCGCCCTTCAAGAACAGTGGAATGCCATGCCTCAACAGGCAATAAGTCAACTTGTGAACAGCAGGAGACGTTGTCAAGCTGTAATTGATGCTCAAGGGCACATGACAAGTTATTGAGACATTGACATTTTCTGTTGTGGTATACCCACCACTGTTGTTGACTTTTGTTTCAATAAATTGAGATGTGGAAATCACCAATGTATGCTTCTACTTAAATGCCATACTTTCATGATGTAATCTCACTGTAGTGTGAACTTTACATTTTCCATACATTTCACAAAAAGCCAAATATCCCTAACTTCTTGTGAGTAGTGTATATGTAAATAATATCTATTTATTACCTTTTTAACCTTATCCTTTGGTAAATCCTAAAGGCTAGCCTCTTAATGTTCATTTAGGATTCTAAATTCCCTCTCATGTAAAAATAAAATGGTGTTCTTTTATATAGGTCTTAAAAAAAAAAAAAAAAAAAACACTGGATGATCAAAGTGATTATCTAACCATTCATACAAATCACATATTCTCACACTCATTGCAAAAACGGCGATAGACGAACCATTCACCTTTGGATCACAGGTAGACCAAACTTTGCCCCTACCCTACAGTGGAAGTAGCTGTGATCTGAGTTGAAAGTTTTGTCAGATTGATCAACTCTTCCATAGCAACAGACAATGAATGTAGGGCAACGGCATTAATATAACGTATTTGTAGATTTTTGTGAATGTGGTACGGCGTGTCACGTGACACAATCAGATTCGAGCCGTATCTGGAGCAAGCAATTCTACAGGTACAGTTCAGTATCCATAGCCATGATAATATACAAAGATGACGTACGTTCATTTGTGTACAGTTTCCGGTTACTCTACCACCTTCATCCATCCATCTTCTACCGCTTTTCCGGAGGTCCGGGTCGCGGAGGCAGCAGTTCAAGCAGAGAAGCCCAGACTTCCCTCTCCCCAGCCACCTGCTCCAGCTCTTCAGAGGGGATACCAAGGCGTTCCCAGACCAGCTGGGAGGCATAGTCTCTCCACCGAGTCCTGGGTCTGCCCCGGGGTCTCCTCCCAGTGGGACGTGCCTGAAACACCTCAAGTGGGAGGCGTCCAGGAGGCATCCTAATCAGATGCCCATACCACCTCAACTGACTCCTTTCAATGTGGAGGAGCAGTGGTTCTACTCTGAGCCTCTCCCGGATGACTGAGCTCCTCACCCTATCTCTGAGGGTGAGTCCAGCAATCCTACAGAGAAAGCTCATTTCAGCCGCTTGTATCCGCGATCTCGTTCTTTCGGTCATTACCCAAAGCTCGTGACCATAGGTGAGAGTAGGAATGTAGATTGACTGGTAAATCGACAGCTTTGCCTTAGAACTAAGCTCCCTCTTCACCACAACAGACCGGTACAACGTCCGCATCACTGCAGATGCTGCTCCAATCCGTCTGTCGATCTCTCGCTCCATTTTCCCCTCACTCGTGAACAAGACCCCAAGATACTTAAACTCCTCCACTTGGGGCAGGAGCCTGTCCCCAACCCGGAGAGGACAATCCACCTTTTTCCGGCTGAGGACCATGGACTCGGAGGTGCTGATTCTCATCCCAGCCACTTCACACTCAGCGGCAAACCGTCCCAGCAAGAGCTGTAGGTCATTGCTGGATGAAGCCAACAGGACAACATCATCTGCAAACAACAGAGATGAAATCCTGTGGTCACCAAGCATGACACCCTCCATTCCCTGGCTGCGCCTAGAAATCCTGTCCATAAAATTTATGAACAGGATCGTGACAAAGGGCAGCCCTGGCGGAATCCAACTCTCACTGGGAATGACTCCGACCGAGTGTTGGCAATACGAACCAAACTCTCACAACGGTCGTACAGAGACCAAATAGCTCGTAACAACAAGCCCGATACCCCATACTCCCGAAGCACCCCCCACAAAAATCCACGAGGGACGCGGTCAAATGCCTTCTCCAAGTCCACAAAACACATGTAAACTGGTTGGGCAAACTCCCACGAACCCTCAAGAATTCTCGAGAGGGTAAAGAGCTGGTCCGATGTGCCACGGCCAGGACGAAAACCACATTGCTCCTCCTGAATCCGAGGTTCAACCAACGGCCGGACTCTCCTCTCCAGTACCTTGGCATAGACCTTCCCAGGGAGGCTGAGGAGTGTGATCCCTCTAAAGTTGGAGCACACCCTCCGGTCCCCTTTTTTGAAGAGAGGAACCACCACCCCGGTTTGCCATGCCAAAGGCACTGCCCTCGACCTCCACGCAATGTTGCAGAGGTGTGTCAACCATGACAACCCAACAACATCCAGGGCTTTGAGGTACTCAGGGCGAATCTCGTCCACCCCCGGGGCCCGGCCACCAAGGAGATTTTTAACCACCTTGGCGACCTCAGCCCCTGTGATAGGCGAGTCATCCCCCTCGTCCCCAAACCCTGCTTCCTCTGTGGAAGGCGTATCAGTGGGATTGAGGAGATCCTCGAAGTATTCCTTCCACCGCCCGACGATATCCCCAGTCGAAGTCAACAGTGTCCCATCCGCACCATACACAGTGTGGACGGGGAGCTGCTTTTCCCCTCCTGAGCCGCCGGACAGTTTGCCAGAATCTCTTTGAGGCCGACCGAAAGTCTTGTTCCATGACCTCACCGAACTCCTCCCATACCCGGGTTTTTGCTTCAGCAACCACCTGAGCTGCACTCCGCTTGGCCTGCCGGTACACCTCAGCTGCTTCGGGAGTCTCACAAGCCAACCAAGCTTGATAGGACTCCTTCTTCAGCTTAATGGCCCCCCTCACCACTGGTGTCCACCACTTGGTTCGGGGGTTGCCACCATGAGATGCACCGACCACCTTGCGGCCGCAGCTCTGGGCCACCGCTTCAACAACAGAGGTGGAGAACATGGCCCATTCAGACTCCATGTCTCCAGACTCCCTCGGAATGTGGTTGAAGTTCTTCCGGAGGTGGGAGTTGAAGACCTCCCGGACAGGGGCCTCAGCCAGACGCTCCCAGCACACCCTCACTATACGTTTGGGTCTAGCAGGTCTGAATGGCTTCCTCCCCATCCAACTCACCACCAGGTGGTGATCAGTTGACAGCTCTGCACCTCTCTTTACTCGGGTGTCCAAGACATACGGTCGCAGGTCTACGATAACAAAATCAATCATCAACCTGCGACCTAGGGTGTCCTTCGGGCTCAGCCCGAAGGAGTTACATGGGTCCGCCCTCCAGTGGGCTCACCACCTGCAGGAGGGATCATGGGGGTCCGGTGCTATGTGGATTAGGTGGCGGTCAAAGGCGGAGACCTTGGCGGACTGATCCCAAGCTTTTCTTTGGTACTCTACCACCTAAATTACAGATTTTTTTTTAATTGAAAATGTGGAATTTATGTGAATTTGGAGCGTTCTCAAATTATCTACTTTTTTTAATCATTATTTTTATTCTTTTTTTAATTAGACTTAAGAAACTTCATGAAATTTGAAACTGAAGAATTTTTGCTCATGGATTGACATTTTTTTCTTGAATTTGTGACTCGTGTCAAACTGGCATCTTTTTTCTTGTGTCTTTGCATTTTTGCCTCAATAATTTTCCATTATCTTCCCATTCATTTTTTTTTTTTAATTATTGCAAATGAGCTCCATTTCTCTTGTGATTTTCTGACCTTTGTCTCAACAATTTATTAATTTACCTTTTTTAAATGAATTTATTAAATCTTTTAAATAACTTCCTGTGTTTACATTCTCATTGACTAATTATACAGATGTGAATTTTCTCCTCATAAATTTGCAACTTTTGCCATGAATTTGGAACTTTTAATTTTTAAATTCAAGGTTGTTTTTCTTGTAATTTTGCATTTTTTTCTCTCATGAATTTAGTACATATTTTAAATAAATGGGCATTTGTCCCTATAAATTTGTTACATTATTTTAGTAAATTTGAAGCTTTTATTGTATACATATATGTTTGTGTTTTTTCCTTGTAATTGTGTAGCTTTTTCTCGAAGTTTTGTACCTTTGGAAAATTTTGAGACTTTAAAATTATGACAAAACATTTAGCCAGTTTTGGAAGCTTGGGATCAGACTGCCAGGGTCTCTGCCTGACTGCCACCTGAGCCACATAGCACCGGTTGAGGAGGTTTGGGCATCTGATCAGGATGCCTCCTGGACGCCTCCCACTTGAGGTGTTTCGGGCATGTCCCACTGGGAGGAGACCCCAGGGCAGACCCAGGACTCACTGGAAAGACTATGTCTCCCAGCTGGTCTGAGAACGCCATGGTATCATCTCTGAAGAGCTGGAGCAGGTGGCTGGGGAGAGGGAAGTCTGGGCTTCTCTGCTTGAACTGCTGCCTCTGTGACCTGGACCTCCAGAAAAGTGGTAGAGGATGGATGGATGGATAAAATATGTATGCAAAATAGATAATCTTCCTTCCTTCCTTCCAGGATTCACTCGTTAAGGGCAAAAGTGGGATAATTCTGACCTCTGTTAGACCAGGGGTGTCCACTCATGTGCCATGGAGGGCCAAGACCCTGCAGGCTTTACCTCCAACCTTTGTCTTCAACAGCAGATTCCACTGAACTTCTTCCCACCGATTGCTGATGAGACTGGGTAGAAGAGAAAACCTGCAGGGTCTTGCCCTCCATGGCACATGATTGGACACCCCTCTGTTAGACCATTAAGTGTGATGGTTGAACGTTGCTACTTAACAAATTGGACCAAAAATGCCAAAGCTGATTTTTTTTTGTCCCAGTCCAACCCTGGCTAAGACAGCTAGTAGCAGATGTCTTTCTTTAATAGTTGCATTGTCAATCAACCACTGTGCGCTGTTTGAATTTGAGAGAAAGAAGCTGTTGTTTTGGTGTAAGCAAATATTAAATCCAAGCTGTCCCTGTTTTTATGCATCATCAGGTACCATGTTCACTAACTAGAATCCAGGGAGGAGACGTATGAAAGATGATAACGAACAAAATAGTGTGTGTGTGTGTGTGTGTGTGTGTGTGTGTGTGTGTGTGTGTGTGTGTGTGTGTGTGGTGGAGTTCATTGGGTGCTCAGCACCTCTAAAGCTCTGATCCTAGAACCGCCCCTGGAACGTATTTGTAGATTTTTGTGACTGAGGTACGGCATGCAGAATCACGTGACACTGACTGGCCATTCGGATTCAAGCCATATCTGTAGAAAACATTCAACGGCTACGTCTTACGTATCCATAGCCACTGCCTCCCCCCGATGCCGTTTCACCTTCGATTGATGCTCTGGACAGAGACACAAACCAACCAAGACACAATCTGCTGCTATAAGCAGGGGTGCACATAAGTGGTGTGCAGGTGCGATCAAAATAAGCAGTGCGCACCAGATCAAATATTGTAATGCACGTTTGCGTACCTAGGGACAGATAAATCTTAAGCACTGGACTGCAGTGCTGAGAAGGAGTGATTGCTTTTAGGATTTTCTCCGTTCATTAAAATGTCCAAGAAGCAAGCTACGTTAAGCAGTTACTCTGGTGTTGCTCCACCTTCAAAGAAACACCAGATTGAACCTGAACTGCAAAAGAAGTGTGTGTTCTCGGAAAAGTGGCTGCAGGACGTCAGCTGGCTTTCAACAACTGACGCCCACACCGACATGTGGTGCAAACTATGCCGTGAAAATCCCCCTCTGGAGGATAAAAACAGCACCTTTTATACAGGTACTATAAACTTTAATCATCCAGCTTTTGATAAGCATGCAAATAGCAGAGAGCACCGGAAAGTAGTGCAAGCGACTGATATTGCTAGCAGGCACAGCCAGGGTCAGAGGCCCAGTGGTCCGCTCGACAGATGGCAAGACGAACTGAATGAAGAACAACATCAAACACTGAGTAACGTTTTTCTGTTGGCCTTTCACAGAGTGAAACTTGCACGTCCTATGCGTTCATATGAGGAGGATATTCCGCTTCTCAAAAGGCTTGGAATTAACGTTGGGACCGCTTATCATTCTACAGAAGACGGTGCATCATGCAGTGCATCACAGACAATAACTTCAAATCTGAGTGAAAAACTTAAAGCAGCTGAATTGTGGGCTGGGCCCTTTGATGGATAAGAAGAAAACAAAAACGGAGCAGAAAATTGTGTACACCGTTTCTGTGTCCAGCAGTGGACAATTCAGCTCAGATTTCTTTGGACTAATTAATCTGGGGGCCAATCAAACGGCACAGGACATAGTGGACAGACTTGGGCAACTATTCCATACTTGTGGTTTAGCAGAGTGGAAGATGAAGCTGGTCTCGGTATGCACTGACGTAGCAGCAGTCAACGTTTGAATTTACAGCGGCGTTGTACCCAAATTACTTCAGCTGGTGGTCATCGGGAATTTCCTTGTGCATATTCTGTGCACCACCCACACCCTGGGGAACTGCGCCAAGTCAGCTGATCACACAGTCCCATATTGCGAGTTATTTAATCAATCCACCATCAGGTTGCTAAGTTTTTACTTACAGAAAGGGGGTGCAAAATGAATTGCGCAGCTTAAGATCTGTGAGAAGAAAGGCATTGCTTTTGTCAAATTAGGAAAGTTAACAATATTAGATGGTCTGCATGGAGACAAGAGACTAGGGCTGGGAACAATCCCCAATTTCCAGAATCGATTCGATTCCGATTCTTGAAATTCTGAATCGATTCGATTCCAATTCGATCTGGGAAATTACCATTTTAATAGCCATTTTACTTGCCAGGAAAAAAAAAAATCTTCAAGACCTAATGCTGCATATTGTACCAAGAATACTCTAACTTTATTAATACATAAATTATCACATATAGAACTGACCCAAAATCAGTTACAATAATGCACTTTTTATTATTTAACTTGTAATTTCACAAAGTGCTAACAAGTGCTTTCTTTAGTGCAAAGAGTGTGTAGTGTCAAGCTAACAACCCAGAGTCGGTAAACGACTTCAATGCATGAAGCATGCAGACATGATCCCACTGGATTTCAGTCCCTCCAGGATGTCGTCGGCTGTTTTTGTGATTGTTGTGGCCCAAAAAGCCTGAATTTGTGGGAGCTTTTCCAAAAAGTTGCGACATTTTTTGAGTTTTTTTGCACTGAAAGTTGTGTGAGGAAGTCCAGATTTTAAAGTAGCTGCTTTTTCCTGCTTTCTCCATGCGGTTCTATGCAACACCACAAGAAAAAGCACAGGACTGCCAAAAATTCCCTGTTAATGATTTATGTAGAATTAAATGCTCAGTAAAATTGTCAAAAAATGACCAACATTGTATTCTTGCTGAGAACTTAAATTAAAAGAAGAAATAAAATAATTAGTCATTACAGCCATTATGAACTGCACTGAATGCATGTTAGAGTCTGGAGAAAATTATTGCAGCACCTTCTTGAATTTATAATTTACAGACTAAGACCCTGAAAAATCTGAGGTCTTCTTCTGTGCTGAAATCCACATGAAGCAGGGACGGTCCTGCACTGACGACCTCGTCCCTTCAGAAGGTCTCGGTGCAGCATGGAGCTTGGAGTGGAAACCCAGTCTTCACACATCTGAAGGGGAGATGAAAAGGAGAATAGATTTCATAGTAAAATTAATAAACATATTTTTAAATCTCCACACCACAGTAGGATTTAATAATTTGTTTCTTTTATTTTTTGTTGTTTATATTTTAACTACAAATTAACTTTCAATTTTTGAAAAAGGTTTCAGTTCATTTCCTGGGAAGATTTGATCATTTCAGTTTAGTTCTGAGTAAAAACGGCTCGTACTGCAGCCTTTATTAATTCTGCCATTTTCATTCTATTGTGATTTATTATTATCTTCAAATCTCTCACTTAAGTGCTAGAAGTCCATAATGTCATAAAATATACCTTTATTCTGCATTTATTCACAGCGATTAACCAACAGTTAACTCTGTATCAAGTTTGTAAAAAAAAACACCATCATGCTAGATAAATTATTAATTTACAACAAATGTTAAAACAAACAAATGATATTTTACTTACAATTTCAGCAGCTCCAAGTCTCCCTCTATGTTCACGGGTTTCAGCCAGTCTCTGTGCGTTTTCAGTTTATCAATCGTCGACTTTATGTTCCAACACAGCTCTGTAGCGACAAGTACAAAATGTAAACACCGAAGTAAAGACGTGCGCGCGGCATGTGTCTTAGTCTGTAAATATAGACGCGCGGCAGGGAATGCTTGCCGCACGAGAACCGTTTTAACACCACAGAAGAACTAGCACATCTGTTAGCTTGTTAGCTCTCCGGCTGTTTCTGGTTCTTGACTGCGGTTCCTGGCTCACTGACCCCCGTTTCGATCCGATCAGACTCAGCAGACATTCACAGACGTAAAAGCATTATATTAAAAGATCGATCCACGGATTTTGTGGATCCATATCGGCTCAGTCAAACGTGGATTGATCTACATCATATCGATTTTTTGAACCCACCCCTACAAGAGACTGTTGAAAATATGGAGAGTGTTACCAGCCATTCACATTCAAGTGGCAACAAGTGATGACAGTTGCCTAAAACATATTTTCATTGTTTCAAAATCAGATATTTGTACATTTAGTTTTCAGTGCTTGAAGCGCAGTCATTTCATTAAAAAGTTACATACTGTGGAGCTTTAAAGAACATTTTGTTGTAATGCTTTCATTCATATTCAGTTGAAATTAAAATGTGTGTTACGTTATCCACATATTCCTCTATTTCGGGGATGAGCAATTGGCAGCCTGCGGGCCGCATACGGCCCCCGGCATCATCCACTGCGGCCTGCCAGTCCATTTTCAAAACTCAATTATTTATTTATATCCCATTTGAAGGTACATGTGTTTCAGGGGTGTCCAATCGTGCCATGGAGGGCCAAGACCCTGCAGGCTTTACCCCCAACCACTGTCTTCAACAGCAGATTCCACTGAATTTCTTCCCACCGACTGCTGATCAGTGAGAACACCTGCTGAAGAGACTGGGTAGAACAGAGAACCTGCAGGGTCTTGGCCCTCCATGGCACATGATTGGACACCCCTGATGTATTTGGAACTGCATTCTTAAATGCAGTTATAGGGTCCACCAGCAAAGGGAGTGCTAATCAAAACCTAGGTGCAAGTGGTTGAGCGAGAGTGAGGGAGCCAGAGAGAGAGGGAGCAGTGTGTCCCGGAGTACGTCTTTTAAGGTATGTATGTGTTGCATGCTGGGACCGCATTAATAGGCTGTCAACAGCAGTAAATGGAGAATAGGCTGCTTTTAAACAACAGTAAATGCTACAGCTCCTCACTGAGGAGGATTTACAGTAACAAGTTTCAAACTGAAAGGCAAATTGGTATAAGAAACGGCAAGTTTACAACAGAAAAACTCACTGATTTAGAAAAAACTCCAGTACAACTAAAACGTTATAAAATTTTTAAATAAAATGATGCAAATTTATCAGTAGATGCTTGCACATCTAATGCCAAAATAAAGATTTGCAAAAAAAATGGCTAATTTAAACCAGAAATGTAGCATATTTATCAGTAAAACTATTTACTTTTATCATTTTCTTCAAATAGACCTACTATTTTAACCTTGCTTTTGATTAGTTTCCCATTTTGTCTTAATTTATGATTTTAAACCTATTTTATGTCACAATTACTTATCTTACTGCAAATTACTCACACTTATGAATATATGTCTGTTTGACTGTATTTAAGTGTTGTTTTATTCTTCTAGTTATCTTAACTGTCTAGTCTTTTTATCAGCAAATTATCTTCTTATCAGAGACCATTTTGTTTTGGGTTTTTTTTTTGTTTTTTTAAAATCACCCTGTCCAAGCTCCAGCGTTTCCTCACGGCGAGCCCTCCCACAGGGGATTGTGCCCGTTTTCTGGCTGCAGGGCACTGGCCTGTGATTGCCCTGGTCTACCCTGCAGAGGGGATGGTACACTGGCACCACACCTGCAGTGTTGACCCCTTGGGCGGTCTCAGAGGTGGTGTTCCTGTAGCCATGGACTTGGCACTTTCCCTGCTGGTGATGGCTCTCTAGTGATGGTGCTTCCACACTTGGACCCTTGGTGCCCAGCCATAAGTTTTACACTGATGAAAGTTTCTTTGTGTGTGTGTGGGGGGGGGGGGGGCAGTTAACTGTGTTTTATTTCAATGTGTGAAGCACTTTGTGTTGCATCTTTTTGTATGAAAAGTGCTATATAAATAAAACTTTGATTTGAGTCTAATATTTTAAGAACATTTTTCTTCAACATATTGTTAATTACTGTCCGGAATTTCTCTTTGCTCGTCATTTTGATGGAGAGAATTTCAAAAATTAGGTCATGCTATAATTTTATCCGTAATTTTAATTCTAATGTGACAAAACACGCAGCAGCTTTTATTTTCATTTGCATTTTCAGTTTTAGGGGCAGCGCAGTGGCGGAGTGGTTAGCACAGCAACTCACTCTTGGCCGGGGGATCCTGGGTTCGATCCCAGCCCCCGACCAACAGTGATCTGTGTGGAGTTTGCATGTTCTCCCCGTGTCTGCGTGGGTTTACTCCGGGATTTCTCCGGTTTCCTCCCACATGCCAAAAACATGCAAGTCGGGTTAATTGGTATCAAACTGGGGATTCTAAATTGTCCTTGGGTCTGACTGTGAGAGTGAATGGTTGTCTGTCTCTCTGTGTTGGCCCTGCGATGGACTGGCGATCTGTCCAGGGTGGACCCTGCCTCTCACTTAAAGATGCTGGGATACAGTAGGCTCCAGCCGCCCCCGCGACCCAAAAAGGGTTAAGCGGAAGAAGATGGATGGATTTTCAGTTTTAATTGTGAAACTTTTGACTTTGAAGAACCGCCCCCCTCCCCCAAGGTTTACATGCAAATCTAGCCCTCAGGGAGTGAGGAAAAAACTGTGGCCCTCACTCCCACCAAGGCTGCCCATCCCTGCTCTACTGTGAGGTGGGTCGAGGGGAAAAAATGAGGACCAAGCAACAACCTCAGGTTCTCCCCTAAGAATAAGACCAAAAAAAGTTATGTGCACCCCTGTACATAAATTCACATTTGCAAGAAATATTGTGAAAATTTGAAACGGAAAAAAACTGCCAAAATAATTTTAAAAAAGCATATTTACAGGGAAAAACAAATTACCAAAAAGCAAAGTTTCATATTCAAGAGTAAGACCTGTACTTTGACTAACATTAACAAGTCAGTTTATTCTTACAAATCGGCGGATTTACCTTCATTTTACGGCTCATATCTGTTTTTCTAGTCAGGAGAGTTTTTGCACTTAAAATGTCCCTATTTTCAGAGTAAAGGTTATCGACCTCTGAGCTAACTGCAACCTTTAATAACCAACAGAGAAGCTAACGATATTAACCTCTAGTATAACTAAACTAAGAAGCTAGCAATCGAGCCCTGATATCTGCTTTTATGTTCTCACCTCTGTCTCCGTGTTTCAGGCATGTTTCTGTCAAGGTTCAGGCTCACACTGCCCCAGGGCTGTGACTTTTTTTTTTGATCTTCTTCCGTCTCACCTGTTAGCTAATCAACTCTTCTGCTCTTCTTCCGGTTTCTGCTGCTTTCTCCTGAGCCGCAGACTCGGTGAGTGGATGTCAGATTCAGTCGATCAGAGAGGTTTTTACAGAAAAGAAAAGAAAAGAAAAGAAAAGCTCTTTGAGTTGATCACCCTTTTCAGCAGAAGTGGGTAGAGGAGCCAGAAACTGTACACAAGTCTAAGCAGATTAATCCGTGTACTCTTCGTTCTTTTAATATTTCGTTTGTGAAGCCAAAACAGAACGACTGAAAATAGCCGTTATATCGTTCTCGCCTTGTCAAAATAAAATCGAAATTGAGCAAAAACGACATATAACGGATCTGCTTCCGTTTGGTGTCGTTTTCCTTTTATTTTGTCGGTCACAGCCGGAAGTGCTGATGGCAGCAGCAGAGCGCCGCCATTTTCAAATAAGCCTGAAAGACTAGTTGGTAAACTTCACTTTAAAATCGGGAAAATGCCCAAAATTGCAGCATAGACTCATGCAGACATCAGCATCTGATGAAAGAGGAGAAGGACTGCCAGAAATATACATTTCTAGAATTCTTCTTCTTCTTTTAGATTTTATTGGCGGTTTGCAACCAGCTTACTGGCACATTACCCCATCAGCCAACAAAGGAGGATGTTGTGGACAAATGGATATCCAAGGCCTCTGGAGTCATGAAAGGTTGATGTGACTGACCTCTGGTAGGTCTACCGGGAGACCTATTATTAAGGACCATTGATCCAAAAACTAGGACCAAATTAATTAGGCCTAAATTAACCCCTTGCACTCCGGTCAGTTTCCCTAAAAACGCCAAAAATTAACATGCCCAAATTAAATCAAAAGCTGTTCTTCAACCCTTTGCAGCATCTTCATGGGGTTGGTCTCATTTAAAAGAAAACACTTTGAATTTTTTGGCAAAACAGTCATAATCTCTCTAAGTGCTCCGGCCACTGAGTTACAGTCATCTAAACATAGTGAACTTGAAGAAAATAAATTTGGCCTGGGTGTTTTTTTGGATACAAATGCTTGCAAATAACACATAGCTTCAGATCCGGGCTGGAAAATGCAACAGAAATGTAGAACCAAGTGGTATCCAGCTGAGGTCCAAATTTTGTAACAATACCACAAAAAATGAATATATTACACAGCTTTTTACTCAGGTAGTTCCCAGGCATTTTGGAACTGTGCCAAATTGTGCCAAATGGCACAGTTTGGAAAAACGTCTATAACTTTTGAATGATTCAATGTAGAAGCTTCATTTTGGGCTCTAATGAAAGGTCACACTCAGGGCTGTCTGTGTGTGTGGGGGGGGGTTGTCGTCCCCCCCCCCGCTACAGAGGATGGACATCGGCCATCGCTACACAACGGATTAGCCTCATGTGGCGATGTGGGACAGCAGCGCAGTCACCGCGGCTTCCCCCCCCCCCCCCCGCTACAGAAGAATAGCGGGGGGGGGGGCGTTCACGGTCTGGACGCGGTGCGCCACGCCGCGCCGCACAGTTGTAATTTACCGATCGGTCAAAAGTCATTTTGGATTACAATTTTCAGGGATAAATAATAATTTAGCTTATAACACCTTACCTCTTCACAGCAGCAGAGTCCTGGCAAACTTCTCTTCCTCACTGTCAGACGAACGCGACGCTGGTCCGCTCGTGGTTCTGGTCTCGCGACCCGATCAAAACATAATTCCATTATTGCGGTTTTGTGCTTTCATGATTGCGGTTTTTGGCGAACGATTTTTCAAAACAAATAACAGTAGTAATTAAAAAAAGACTGGCAAAGGCGTGTGTGTCACTCAGCCTTCGTCGTCAGCCTCCGTCGGTCTATGACCATGGAAGAAATCATAACATCTACTCTGCTGGAACCAAAACAAAATAAGCACCGCCTGTGGCCGAACATGCCAATGCGCGAATGGCACTCCCTGTCACACAGGTTGCATTTGTGGATGGTCTCCGTGCTGCTGGGTCTGGGGGGTTCTTCCTGCGGGTCCTTTTTTGATCCGCTGCAGCAGCCAGTCTTTACCCAGCCTTAAAAAAAACAGCTCGCGAACTTCTCTGCTTCAATTGGCTCACTGCATTCACAGCGTTGGGAGGCGGGTCCTTCTGGCTAGGTTTTCAGTCATTGGTTCTTCAAGGTTTCAGAAACCCAATTCAAGGCTCTTATTAGTAGAATGAGAGGTCAATCAAATGAAGTAATCTGTTCGCGGCTGTGTCTGCAGCTTTTATTTTCAGTGCGCGCTTGGACGCCATACACCACCTACATCACAATCTCCATCATGTGTTCTAGAGCGCACGAGAGCGCCCTCGTGCGCTCTAGAACGCAGAGACTTGCCCGTCCGCGGTACAACGGAGCGCAAGAGGTTAATAACTATTTTTCTTTGAAAATTAAGGTTGCATTTATGTCTCACCCATCATAGGGACACGTTAGTTAATTAAACATGCTATATATGACAGACATAGTTTAATTCTTATTGACCATATTATTAAGTTAATACATTAATACACTACATGCAAAGTGTGTACATACAGTTAGGCCCAAAAATATTTGGACAGTGACACAAGTTTTGTTATTTTAGCTGTTTACGAAAACATTTTCAGGATACAATTATATAATCAATATGGGCTTAAAGTGCAGACTCTCAGCTGTAATTTGAGAGTATTCACATCCAAATTGGAGCAAAGGTTTAGGAATTACAGCTCTTTAATAAGTAGCCGCCTCTTTTTCAAGGGACCAAAAGTAATTAGACAATCGACCCAGAAGGCTGCAAAATAAAAATAACAAGGCTGCATGGGCTCTTCCCTCATTAACCTGTCATCAATTAAGCAGTTAAAAGGTCTGGAGTTGATTCCAGGTGTGGCGTTTGCATTTGGAAGCTGTTGCTGTGAACACACAACATGCAGTCAAAGGAGCTCTCAATGGAGGTGAAACAGACCATCCTGAGGCTGAAAAAAAAGAAGAAATCCATCAGAGAGATAGCAGAAATGTTAGGAGTGGCCAAATCGACAGTTTGGTACATTCTGAGAAGTGCACTGGTGAGCTTGGGAACTCAAAAAGGCCTGGACGTCCACGGAAGACAACAGTGGTGGATGATCACAGAATCCTTTCCATGGTGAAGAACAACCCCTTCACAACATCCACTAAAGTGAAGAACACTCTCCAGGAAGTAGGTGTATCAGTATCTGTAACGTAGCTGAGCAGTCTCTCATAAATGGAGGCTTTGAGGCAACTGGCAATCAGCAATTTTCATGTTATTCCAAAAGAACTTCACAGGTAACAACTTCAGCGAACATACCATATCTTCACACCGACACGACTCTCTCTCAACAATCCATCAATCGATGACCACATTGATTCTTAACGATAACCACCCAACCAAAATAACCAACACCTGTTATATATTATCTGAGATAATCAAAATCAATTAGCACATACCATATCCCCAGGTAAGACAATAACATTTTCATTTTCCACACATACCCACTAACATCTAAAAGTCCATAAATAATCCCCACCAATTTACAGAATACATATAAATAATACAGAATAAATAATTTGCTAAATAATTTGCTAAATAATTTAATCCTCTATTTACATATTTTTAAATCACCCCTCAACTCGCCATCACCTGCTCCCTTCCTGCTGGTATCCTTTAAAAAGGCGTTCAACCCCTAAAGAGCCTTTTGCCCGGACACCATCAGGAAGCGTGTTGGCAAAGGTATGTGGAATTAGAAATCACCCATTGTTTTACCCAAATAATCAAACATAACAATTATCTCACAAAAAGGCAATCCAAATAGTCAAAAACAGATCCTAAAAATAATATGTGCGCATTCAACAAACAATCATTAACATTTACAAATATTACACAAATAATATAGTTAAACATACAATAAACCATAACAGTGGTGACACTCCGTCATCACATTTCCTCCCCCCTTTTCCCAAAAGTACAGTACTCTAAGAGTCATGTACTCTGGAGAGACTATCTGCCACAAGGTTAGTTTTCCCTGCCACATACCAAACAGTAAAGTTATACGGTTGAAGGGACACATACCACCCTGTGAGACGACTGTTCATGTCCTTCATCCTGTTCAGCCACTGTAGGGCCCGATGATCTGTTTCCAACATAAAATGACGCCCCAGTAAATAGTACTTCAGAGACCCTATTGCCCATTTCATGGCAAGACATTCCTTCTCTACCGTAGAGTAGCTCGTCTCCCGGTCCAACAACTTACGGCTCAAGAACAGTACTGGGTGTCTCTCTCCCCTCTCCTCCTGGAGAAGTACTGCTCCAATGCCAACTCCTGAAGCATCTGTCTGTAAAATGAATGGGCGAGCAAAGTCTGGACTGTAGAGAACCTTCTCACCAGAAATAGCACTGTTCAGATCCTCAAAAGCTCTGTCACACTCCTCTGTCCATTTTACCCTATTTGGTGCTGAAGCCTTAGTGAGGTCAGTCAAAATCGCTGCTCTTTCAGCAAAGTGGGGGATGAACTTACTATACCATCCTACCATTCCCATGAATGATCGTACCTTCTTCTTAGTAGTGGGCACAGGATAGGTCCGGATGGCATCCACTTTACCTACTCGTGGTCTAATGACCCCCTGACCAACCACATGTCCCAGGTACTCCACCTGCTGCTGTCCAAACGCAAATTTGCGTGGATTGATCGTCAGTCCTGCCCTCTTAATCAACTGAAGGACCTGCCCAAGGTGTACCAAATGCTCTTCCTAAGTCTGACTATAGATGACTACGCATCCAAATAGGCAGCTGCAAAGTTCGATACCCTTCTCAATACTTGGTCCATGAGCCGCTGAAAAGTTGCAGGTGCCCCCTGAAGGCCAAATGGCATAACCCTAAATTGGAAACTGCCATAAGGTGTTTTAAAGGCTGTAAGTTCTTTTGTCTCCGGTGCCAATGCCACCTGCCAATACCCCTTGCATAGGTCCAGTGTAGAAATAAATCTAGCCCTGCCCACTTTCTCTAATAGTTCATCAATCCGGGGCATGGGGTATGACTCGAACTTAGATACTGAATTAAGGTATCTGAAGTCAATACAGAATCTTAACGAGCCATCCTTTTTGGGGACCAGCACAATCGGGCTACACCACTCACTGACTGACTCCTCGATCACTCCCAACTGCAACATCAAATCGATCTCTTGCTTCATTTTTGGGACCAATCGCTCCGGGATCCTATAAGATTTCCTACGTGGAGCAGCTTCTTCTTTCAAATGCACTTTATGATGCACCAATATGGTGAAACCAGGTCTCTCCTGAAACAATTCTGGATCTAACAGTGCCTCTAACTCTCTCTGCTGACCAACCTGCAAATGAGACACTTGAAATAAACACGGCTCTGACACATTTGTGGGAAAAGACTGTTCTCTCTCCTCATCCATTTCCGTCACACAAATGAAGAGCTGATGATGTGTCTCCTGAAGAACAGGCTGCTGCTGCTGATGACCAGGCTGCTGAAACTCTTTCAACAAGTTAATATGGAAGGTCTGATGTTTTACCTTCCTGTCAGGCATATATAGTTCATATGTCACTGAACTTAATTTTTTAGAGATTTCATATGGCCCCTGCCATTGAGCCAACAGCTTACTGTCACACGAGGGTGACATAACGTTCGGCTCAGGAGACGCACACACACAGGCTCAGAGTAGTTCAAACTGTTTATTAACAACAGGGATGTTTGGGTGCGTGTCTGCGGAATGTTAATGTGTTGGTGGTGGCGTCTGCTTCGGACCCAGAGGCAGGAGACCGTTCAGCCGGCAACCCTATGGGAGAAATCAGACACAGGGTGATGAGCACACACCAACACAGGAGGAGAATAGGCGAGGGAGAGAAGCTTACTTGTTGGGACAGATGACTGGCGCTTCAAGGATGGAAGCCCGGGAGACAGCCACCTGCAGGGCTCGGTGCAGCAGCGAGGAGAGACGAGGGACGGGATAGTCCGCCGCCGAGGAATCCACCTGTGCACAGGGGAGCAGACTGGAGAGATGAGGTAAGCGATTTTCTTACCAGAGATGAGGATGCTGAAGAGAATGTGGTAGAAGCCCATGAAAGAGGAATGAAGTCTACGGCTTCAGGCCGACGCTCAGGGCGAGGCGGCTTTTATCCTTCGCCGCTGACGAGTAGCAGGTGCATGAGCAGGTGGCGCCGCTGATGAATGGCGCGGCGTGACAGAGGGCAGCAATAACAAAACCTGCTGACATGGGTGAAAAACCCTTTTTCTGGCCTTCTTGTCATGTCAAGTTTTTTGTTTGGCCTGCGCCGTCCTCATGTGCTCCTGAGCCAAAGCAGTCATTCGATCCATTTTCTCTCTCATCTTAATAACGTATCAGAAACAAATTTCCGCAGCATGTTTTTCAGAGTCTGATTGAATCGCTCAACTAGTCCATCTGTCTGAGGGCGATATGGGGTGGACTTAATACCCTTAATACCCAACAGCTTATATACCTGCTGCAACAGTTTTGACAAGAAATTTGTTCCACAGTCTGTTAGAATCTCTCTGGGTATGCCTACCCTTGAAAATAACTGGATAAGGCAGTTGGCAACCTGCCTAGCCTTGATAGATTTCAGGGGGAAGGCTTCTGGGTACCGAGTAGCATAGTCACAAATCACCAGAATGTATTTATTACCAGAGGAGCTTCTCTCTAGGGGGCCAACTACATCCATCCCTGTTCTGTCAAATGGTGTTCCAATAATTGGTAATGGGTGCAGTTGGGCACGGGCTACTCCCCTAGGTGATGTAATCTGACATATTGGACATGACGTGCAGAACTCCTTTATCTGGGTATACATTCCCGGCCACACAAACCTTCTAGCAATTCTCTGTAAAGTCTTTTGAAATGCTAGATGACCTGCCCAAGGGATAACATGTCCCAGTTCCATAATCTGTGGTGTGAGGTCCTGTGGCAAAGCTATGGCCATAACTTCACCTTGTTGCTGGTACAAAATGCCCTTTTTAATGACATACATGGCCTCAGCCAAACAATCCGTTCTACCCTGTTTCACACCCTCAATCTCCGAGACTTTATCAAACCATGGTCCAAGTGCTGGGTCAGCTTTCTGCAATGCAGCTATGTCAGGAGGGATGTCAAACTCTACTGACTGACTTAGCTGTGGTGTTTCTTCACCCAAGTTCTTTACTGAAGCTAACACCTTATCTCTTCTCCTCTGAGCCTTGGATTTAGACTGTTTAATAGGGCCTGCCTCTATCTCAGAATCATAGAACGGCAACTCCTGAAGAACATTGGCAGCCCTCTGCGCCCTGGTTGTCACCATGTTACAAATTTTTCCAACAGGTGCAACAAGCCTCTGCTCAATAGCGCCACCTGCCTGTCCCTCAGTTTGTTCACCTCTAACCTGTTGTATAATGTCCAACAAAGTTGGAACATCATTGCCAAGAATAACAGAATAAGGCAAATCAGGCATAAGAGCTACAGGAAAGAGATAAGTTTGACCCCCTACTGTTAAATAGACATCAGCGGTCGGGTACGATTTCTTATCCCCATGAACACAACTGATATTAACTGCAGTCTCACTCCATAAATCTCTCGGGACTAAATTGTGCAAGACAACAGTCTGGAAACAACCGGAGTCTAACAAGGCCTCTTCACACTGACCATTTAGCAGAACCGTAGTCTTATATATTTCACCATGAATTGGTGCTGACAGAGTAGGTCTTGGAACTGAGCATAATAATGAGGGTTTATCATTCTTTATGGCAGGACATGAATACTGAGTGTGACCGATCTTATTACACTGATAACAGTGTATATCTTTATTTGAAACACGTGATTTTTTGCTACTATTATATCTGCCATTTGTGATTTGACTGGAACTGGAATACAGTCTATTTTGAGCTGGACCACCCCTTTCACCCTCATTAGACTTACTCCGTGTGGTGAAAGAGCTGTCACGGCCAAGAGTAGGTCTCCTGCTCCCAGACCTGGCTGACAGAAAAACCTCCGCTAGACGAGCAGCGCCCTCTGCCGTCTTCGGGTCCCGCTCTTGTATCCAGATTCCCAGTTCCGAGTTCACCATCCACAGAAACTGCTCCAAAATTAACAACTCCATGATGTCTTTCACCGTTGAGGTCTCTGGTTTAATCCATTTAATACACAGATCTTTTAAACGAACATACAGTTCACAGGGGGTTTCATCCTGATAAATGTCCAGAGCACGAAACCTTCTCCTATAGGTGTCGGGTGTTATTTCATACTTATTTAAAATTGTTTCCTTCACTTTTTTATAATTGTCCGTGTCAGCAATGTCCATCAGTACATATGCACTCCGTGCTTTATCTGTGAGCAAAGGAGCCAACTGGATGGCCCACTCTTCTTCACGCCAGCGGCAGACTGTAGCGATCCTCTCAAAAGTCGCCAGGTAGTGCTCGATGTCATCCTCGGGAGAGAGCGGATTCAGCCTGGGCTCGTGGTGCATTCGCGTTCTCCTCGGCTGCACCTACAGCGGTAAATCATCCTCCTGCAGGCCGACCCGACTGGCCGTCACCCTGGGGTCTTCCCCCGAAGTGTCGTCGTTACCACTGCGTTCAGCCCAGCTCCCATACTCCTCTCTCAACTCCGCCACTTGCGACTGCACCCGACGAATTTGATTATCTACAGTCTGCCACCTTTGGTCTTGAAGAGCGGCTTCTTCTTCCCTCTGACGATCTCTGACAGTCAGCGAACGAACCAAGGACTTTACTAAACACATTAGCTCCTCGAGCTCGCCCAGTCCGCTGGCTCCCGGCTCCTCAGCTGCCATAGCTGTGTCCGAGTCAAACTGCTCCTCTTGCCTCACTACTTTTCTTCTCGCCATCAGTCCTTCCGTCCCGTGCTCTTTCCACCGCTTCCACCAAAAGCTACGCTTCGTCCTGGGAACGGACCACCGCTGCCACCAAATGTAACGTAGCTGAGCAGTCTCTCATAAATGGAGGCTTTGAGGCAACTGGCAATCAGCAATTTTCATTTTATTCCAAAAGAACTTCACAGGTAACAACTTCAGCGAACATACCATATCTTCACACCGACACGACTCTCTCTCAACAATCCATCAATCGATGACCACATTGATTCTTAACGATAACCACCCAACCAAAATAACCAACACCTGTTATATATTATCTGAGATAATCAAAGTCAATTAGCACATACCATATCCCCAGGTAAGACAATAACATTTTCATTTTCCACACATACCCACTAACATCTAAAAGTCCATAAATAATCCCCACCTATTTACAGAATACATATAAATAATACAGAATAAATAATACCATAAATAATTCGCTAAATAATTTAATCCCCTACTTACATATTTTTAAATCACCCCTCAACTCACCATCACCTGCTCCCTTCCTGCTGGTATCCTTTAAAAAGGCGTTCAACCCCTAAAGAGTCTTTTGCCTGGACACCATCAGGAAGCGTGTTGGCAAAGGTATGTGGAATTAGAAATCACCCATTGTTTTACCCAAATAATCAAACATAACAATTATCTCACAAAAAGGCAATCCAAATAGTCAAAAACAGATCCTAAAAATAATATGTGTACATTCAACAAACAATCATTAACATTTACAAATATTACACAAATAATATAGTTAAACATACAATAAACCATAACAGTGGTGACACTCCATCGTCACAGTATCTAAGTCTACCATAAAGAGAAGACTTCATGAGAGTAAATACAAAGGATTCACCACAAGGTGCAAACCATGAATCAGCCTCAAAAATAGAAAGGCCAGAACTGACTTTGCCAAAAAACACCTGAAGAAGCCCGCCCAGTTCTGAAACAGCATTCTTTGGACAGATGAGACTAAGGTCAACCTGTACCAGAATGATGGGAAGAAGAAAGTTTGGAGAAGAATTGGAACAGATCATGATCCAAAGCACTACATCTTCTGTAAAACATGGTGGAGGCAGTGTGATGGCATGGGCATGCATGGCTTCCAATGGCACTGGGTCACTTGTGTTTATTGATGATGTGACAAAAGACAGAAGCAGCCGGATGAATTCTGAAGTGTATAGGGATGTACTTTCTGCTCAGATTCAGCCAAATGCAGCAAAGTTGATTGGACGGCGCTTCACCAATGATCCAAAACATACTGCAAAAGCAACCCAGGAGTTTTTTTAAAGCAACGAAGTGGAATATTCTGCAATGGCCGAGTCAGTCACCAGATCTCAACCCAATTGAGCATGCATTTCACTTGCTCAAGACAAAACTTAAGGCAGAAAGACCCACAAACAAGCAACAACTGAAGACAGCTGCAGTAAAGGCCTGGCAAAGCATCACAAAGGAGGAAACCCAGCGTTTGGTGATGTCCATGGGTTCCAGACTTCAGGCAGTCATTGCCTGCAAAGGATTCTCAACAAAATATTGAAAAGTAACATTTTACTTAGGGTTATGTTTATTTGTCCTATTACTTTTGATCCCCTGAAATGAGGAGCGTTTGTATAAAAACAGCTACAGTTACTACATGTTTAATCATATATTTTTGTTCAACCCCTTGAATTAAACCTTAAAGTCTGCACTTCAATTCCGTTGTAGTTGTTTCATTTCAGATCCAATGTGGTGGCATGCAGAGCCCAAATCATGAAGATTGTGTCACTGTCCAAATATTTCTGGGCCTAACTGTATGTGGCGTGGTGGATGAGAAGGGAGGATGTCATGTTGGATGGTTGAGTTGTAGTAAACTTATGTATCTGAGGACTGATTTTAACTGCATAAAACCATTTTTAACAATTAGACTTTAGGACCAATGAGCCTTCAGAATATTGACTAGTCACACAAATTGTGCTTTCTATTATTAGTATAAAACGGTCACTAATTTACTGAATTGTGTTTCTACTATTGATGAGCAATACGTTTAAAAAATATATCAAAAAATAATAAACCAATAAATGAAAAATTTGAAGTCTTTCACTGTCCAACAGCCACACAAGTCAGTAAAGGTTATTTTCTATTGTAAACATTCAACGGAGCAGAGGAGGTAATGTACATTAATCACTGACCATGTTTACATGTACACAAATAAACCGGTTATGACTGGATTTTTGGAGTTATCTGATTTTTGAAGTGACCATGTAAACAGAATAACCCGATAAAGTTCGTGTAAAAGGGGTCATTAATTCAAGTGGTTTACCCTCCAATAATTAGTTTATTCAATGCATGTAAACACAAGAAAACTGAATACTGGCACTTTATTGCCAGCAATCGGTTTATTGTGACCATGTAACCGGGGTCAATGTGAATTTTTTTAATCCAGCAAACGTCTGTGTGATTCGTGACGACTACATCTGAGGTGGAGCTGAGAGCTGCAGAGACCAGGGGACCAGTCTGGTTGTGTTCAGCAGAGACCAGGGGACAAGTCTGGTTGTGTTCAGCGGAGACCAGGGGACTAGTTTTTGTGTGTCCAGCAGAGACCAGGGGACTTGTCTGGGTGTGCTCAGTAGAGACCAGGGGACCAGTCTGGGTGTGCTCAGCAGAGACCAGGGGACAAGTCTGGTTGTGTTCAGCGGAGACCAAGGGACTAGTTTTGGTGTGTCCAGCAGAGACCAGGGGACTTGTCTGGGTGTGCTCAGTAGAGACCAGGGGACCAGTCTTGGTGTGTCCAGCAGAGACCAGGGGACAAGTCTGGGTGTGCTCAGCAGAGACCAGGGGACCAGTCAGGGTGTGCTCAGCAGAGACCAGGGGACAAGTCTGGTTGTGTTCAGCGGAGACCAGGGGACTAGTCTTGGTGTGTCCAGCAGAGACCAGGGGACTTGTCTGGGTGTGCTCAGTAGAGACCAGGGGACCAGTCTGGGTGTGCACAGTAGAGACCAGGGGACCAGTCTGGGTGTGCACCGTAGAGACCAGGGGACCAGTCTGGGTGTGCTCAAATGAGACCAGGGGACCAGTCTGGGTGTGTTCAGCAGAGACCAGGGGACCAGTCTGGTGTGCTCAGCAGAGACCAGGGGACCAGTCTGGGTGTGTTCAGCAGAGACCAGGGGACCAGTCTGGGTGTGCACAGTAGAGACCAGGGGACCAGTCTGGGTGTGTTTAGCAGAGACCAGGGGACCAGTCTGGTGTGTTCAGCAGAGACCTGGGGACCAGTCTGGGTGTGTTCAGCAGAGACCAGGGGACCAGTCTGGTGTGTTCAGCAGAGACCAGGGGACCAGACTGGTGTGTGGAGACAGATAGAAGGTAGTCATATAAAAATGATTCCTTGTACAGTATATTCAGTTAGTTTTATGGAAGAAAAAATTTAAAGCTGTAACACTTGGAGGAAAAGACAAAAACATCACTTTCTAAAGTGGGACATATTAAAATACAAAAGACAATCAAGTACAAATACCTTAGAATCACCCAGAATGCAAATATGCATTCACACCACACTGGCTTCCTGTGGTAACGTATCGTCACTTCCTGTGTTGCTGGCTGTCTGTGTGGTTTGCTCTGTGGTTTGCTCTCCTCATTCTCCTGAGGATTTTTGCCTTTAATTGTATTTTAATCACTTTTTTCCATCTACCGTTAGCTCTCACTTCTGTTTATCAAGCCTCTTGCACCTGTGTGTGCACTCAATGTCATCTAATCACCCTCTTTAGCCTTCTGTTCACCTTTCATCGGTGTTTTTGTTAGCTTCGGGTTAGCCACTAGCTATGACTTCTAGCTCTCCTTCCCCTTCTGCTCTGGTGTGCTCTCTCAGATGTTTAGCTACACCTCGGCCTCTTTTAGTGATAATGGTAAATGTAATAAATGTTGTCTTTTTGAGGCGCTCGAGGTGAGGTTGTCTAATTTGGAATCCCGGCTCCGCTGCATTGAAACACCGTCTGTGCCAGTTAATAATGACGGACGCCCCTTAGCTGCAGCAGAGCTCCCTAGCATAGGGCGGCCTGCTAGCGGTCCTCCGGTCCTCCTCAGCAGCGAAGAGACTGGGTGGGTGACAGTGAGAAGGAAGTATAGTCCCAAGGCCCCGGTTCACCACCAACCTGTTCATGTTTCTAATCGCTTTTCCCCACTCAGCAACACACCCGCTGAGGAAAAAAACTCTGATCATTGGCAACTCTGTAGTCAGAAACGTGAACCTAGAGACTCCAGCGGCCATAGTCAAATGCATTCCTGGGGCCAGAGCAGGCAACATCGAGTCAAATTTGAAGATGCTGGCTAAAAGTAACTGTAAATACTCCACAATTGTTATCTACGTCGGCATTAATGACATCTGACTCCGGCAGTCAGAAGTCACAAAACTTAATGTGGAATCGGTGTGTGACTTTGCCAAAACAATGTCTGCCTCTGTAGTATTCTCTGGGCCCTTCCTCAATCTGACCAGTGATGACATGTTTAGCCACTTGTCATCCTTCAGCCGCTGGCTGTCTGTGTGGTGTCCTGCAAACAATGTGGGCTACGTAGACAATTGGAGCTCATTTTGGGGAAAACCTGGTCTTATTAGACGAGACAGCATCCATCTCACTTTGGATGGTGCATCTGTTTTATCTAACAATCTGGCATCATTTTTATCCAAATTTCCAAAACACTGACAACTCAGAGTTGGGACCAGGAAGCAGAGTCGCAGTCTTACACGCCTCTCTGCAGCCCCTCAACTTAGTCCCTGTCTTCCCCATCAGAGAATCATTGTCTGCTCCCTCCAAAGTAAATAAAAATATAATGTATAAGCATCCCAAAGTGATTAAACAAAAAGTTTAATCAAGTTTAGTTTAACTATCGATCATAATATTCTACTTGATAGATTAGAACACTATGTTGGACTTAATGGTGCTTCGTTGCAGTGGTTTAGATCTTATTTATCTGACAGGTTCCAGTTTGTTCATGTCAATAATGAGTTTTCTTTCAACTCAAAGCTTAGTCATGGAGTTCCACAGGGATCTGTTCTAGGCCCTACTCTTTTTAGTTTATATATGCTTCTGTTAGGCAACATTATTAGAAAGCACTGTAGAGGAGCCTGAAATAACGAGGCGATGTGATTCATAAACCAAAGTTTATTATCAGCTCCTCTAACAAGTCTTATCCTAGTGCAGCAGCAGAAGAAGGAAAAAGAGGCCGGAACACTTTCGGCTCTATGAACTTATACTTGCACATAACAAAAGACATGCATATCAAAAGCTGACATCCCTCATTATCTTAATCTCCCCCATTGTCTTCGTACTCCTCCTCATGGCCCTGGGGGGTGAGGGCAGCTCCTCCGGTCTCCACCACAGTGTCTGGGAACGTCTTTGTTCTTCACTGGCGGTTGAGAGTCTTTGTCCTTTCTGAGGTGTGAAGTCGCCTTACATATGTAATCACCAAACATTCCCACATGCTTCAACATATGTAGGTTATGGAATATATGATTAATATAGCCCACAGCCCCCCCCCAATGACTAAGAAAAGGACAATAGAAAAATTCACAGTTTAAGATAATTACTATGACATACTAACTGCTACACCTCTTGCCACAGAAGAAACTTTCCAGCAGCCATGCTCCTAAGAGAGTTCAGTGGTAATCATAACAGCATAGTAAAATCACAAGTCAGTCCTAAACTGTTACAGCACAATTAGTGAACAACTGTTGAGTAGTTTGCATCAGTCCCTGTGCTGTCTGGGTTTTAATCTTCTCCCGAATCTGCTGTGGGTCCGCTGGGGCGTCCTGCTGAGACCTTCCTGTAAGGAATCTGCAGCTTGGGGAGGAGAGTGATTATTTGATCCCTGCAGGGGGGCTGAGTCTTTTCTCTTGGGGGGTCTACCCCGCCGAGGTGCTCTCGCCAACTGTGCAGGCTCGTCTCTCAACAAGAAGGCAGGTTTAAGTCTGTCAATGCTGACTGTTTCTTTTCTATCCCCAAAATCAAGCACAAAGTGTTTATCACCAGGTTCCAGCACTCTGAATGGCCCATCGTATGGTGGGTGGAAAGTTGGTTTTAAAGCTTCATGCCTAACAAAAACGAATTCAGCGTTTTTTAGAGCTTGGGGGACAAAAACCCGTGGAAAAGAGTGATGTGCCGGTCCGGGGAGAGAGTCCGGTCCGTTGCTGCCTAAAAACCTCGGGGCTGGAAAATGCCCTGGCTCTGGGTTCTCTGGTAAAAATTCACCTGGGAGCCTGAGAGGTTGTGCAAAAACTAATTCTGCTGGAAAGGCGTCTAGATCCTCTTTGGGCGCAGCACGCAACCCCAATAAAACCCAGGGAAGTTTATTTACCCAATTTGTATCCGTTAGTGAGGCTCTGAGGGCGGCCTTTAAAGATCTGTGAAAACGCTCGCATAACCCATTAGCCTGAGGGTGATAAGCGGTGGTGCGGTGAATTGTTGCCCCTAAGCTGCTGTACATGGCTGACCAAAGCTCCGAGACAAATTGAGGCCCCCTATCGGACGTGATGTCCGATGGGACGCCGAAACGTGCCACCCAGTTTGTCAAAAAAACGCAAGCGACTTCCTCCGCTGTGGTTGCCCCCAGAGGGACTGCCTCTGGCCAGCGCGTGGTGCGGTCTATCATTGTTAGCAGGTGTGTGAAACCTTGGGAGGAAGGTAGTGGTCCCACGAGGTCGACATGAACGTGGTCGAACCTTCTAGCAGGGATTGGAAAAGGCTCCAGAGGGGCTTTTGTGTGTTTGTGTATTTTGGCGCGCTGACAAGAAATGCAAGTTTTTGCCCATTCTTTTACGTTTTTGCGCAGGCCAGGCCACACAAACTTTTCGGCGACCATTTTAACCGAGGCGCGCACACCTGGGTGCGCGAGGGAGTGAATTGAGTCGAAAATACGGCGGCGCCATGTAGCTGGGACTAACGGGCGAGGTCGGCCGGTTGAGATATCGCATATTAGTGGGGGCACGCCGTCGCATAAACCCCTTTCCTCCAGCCTTAACCCTGTTGGTCCAGACAAGAGTTCGCGCACGTCCGCGTCGCTGCTTTGTTCCTCTGCCATGGCTGCATAATCTATCCCTGCATGGATTGGGGCCGCGTATGTGTCCGCGTTGGTGAAGAGTTCCACGGCTGAGGTAGTATAATCTGTCTCCTCGCGCTCTGACGATGTCACAGCACGAGAGAGGCAGTCTGCTACCACGTTAAGTTTGCCTGCCACATGTCGAATGTCTGTGGTGAACTCTGAAATCGCAGCCAGCTGTCTTTGTTGCCTGCCTGACCACGGTTCGGAAATTTTAGCCATAGCAAAGGTGAGCGGTTTGTGGTCTACAAAAGCCGTGAAACTCCGCCCTTCTAACCAGAACTGGAAGTGGCGGATGGATAAATGAAGCGCTAGCAGCTCCCTGTCAAAAGTGCTGTATTTACGCTCGGTTTGGTTTAGCGATTTGCTGAAGAATGCCAAAGGTTGCCAGATTCCGCTGACATGTTGTTCTACAACTGCCCCTATAGCCAGGTCCGAAGCATCTGTGGTTAGCGCAATGCGGGCCGAGGGATCGGGGTGAACTAACAATGTGGCATTAGCTAGGGCGCTTTTTACTTCCGCGAAGGCGTGTTCGCGCTCCGGGGTCCATTCGACCACGTTGGAAGCTTTCTGTTTTCTGAGCGCGTCATATAGGGGCTGCATGAGCTGAGCTGCGCGGGGGAGGAAACGGTTGTAAAAATTAACCATTCCTAAAAATTCTTGCAGCGATTTGACCGTTTGTGGCCGTGGGAAACTTTTTATCGCGTGAACTTTGTCTGGAAGTGGGACTGTCCCCTTCGGAGAAACTCTGTGTCCTAAAAAATCAATTTGTGACACGCCAAATTTGCATTTGGCTGGATTGATTATTAACCCGTGCTCTTCTAGCCTCTGAAAAACCATAGTGAGATGCCGCTCGTGTTCTTCCTCAGACGGGCTGGCTACCAGCATATCGTCGAGGTAGACGAAAACAAAAGGGAGGTCGCGTAATACTGCGTCCATCATCCGCTGAAAGGTTTGAGCCGCGCCTTTGAGGCCGAAAGGCATCCGCAAAAATTCAAAAAGGCCGAAAGGGGTTATTACAGCTGTTTTAGGAATGTCCTCTGCTCGAACTGGAACTTGATGATAACCACGGACCAGGTCTATTTTTGAAAAAATGCGCGCACCCGCCAGGTGCAGTGAAAAATCCTGAATGTGAGGAATTGGGTAGCGGTCATGCGCTGTCGCATTGTTTAATCTGCGGTAATCGCCGCACGGTCTCCAAGAACCGTCGAATTTCGGAACCATGTGAAGTGGTGAGGCCCAGGAGCTTTTCGAGCGTCTAATAATGCCTAATTTTTCAAGGGTGGTAAACTCGTCCCGAGCTATGGCGAGCTTGGCCGCGTCTAAGCGCCGAGCTTTGGCAAATACGGGTGGGCCCGTTGTCGGAATAAAATGTTCAACCCCATGTTTAGCCACTGTGGCTGAGAATTTGGGAATTGTGAGTGCTGGAAATTGGGTGAGGAGTTGATCAAACTTACCTCCTGCTGTAGTGACGCTAGCCTGCACAGGTGGTGGAGAAAGCCGGGCTGAGCAGGGAATAGAAGCAAAGGACAGTGCATTAACCAAGCGCCTGTTCGCTAGATCCACTAATAACCCATGTGCACACAAAAAATCTGCGCCCAACAAGTTAAAACTCACCCCCGCTACAACAAATGTCCATCTGTAGTTGCGGCCGTGGATGCAGAGGTGCAGGCTCTTTTCACCAGAAGTGTCGATGATGGAGCCGTTGGCTGCCACCGTTCCATTGCCCCGGGGGCCCATGGCCCGGTCTGCTTGGGAGGGCATGACAAAACTTAGTTGAGCTCCCGTGTCGATAAGGAACCGCTTGCCGGTGTGTCCGTCTGTCACATATAAAAGCTTGCTTTTTTCGCCGAGAACCGCCGCTGTTAACGGCTCTCGGCTTCGGCGTTTTCCGGAAATTGTGAATTTGCAGGGGGGAACGCATTTGTAAGCCTTCTCGGCGAAGCGGTGGTGGTAATAACAAACATCGCTCCGTCTGTTGCGTCCTGGGCGTGTCGCTGTCACCACGGGCTGGCTCTGCTCAGTGATTTGTGGCTCCTCGTGGCTCCGGACATCAGTGTTGAGGTCTGCGGATGCTGCTGTGGGTGTCTGCTCCTTGCAGGCGTTGACGAGCCGTTGAGCTTCGTGAGCTGGCGTGCGGAAGTCTTGCTGGGTGCTGCATCGCATGTTGGCAAGCGTCCCTCTCATGTGTGGCGGCAGCGTACTGAGGAATATGAAATGGAAGAGGAAGTTGTCATTATCCTCTTCTTTAAGTTGCAGCAAGTCCTCCATGAGGGCCTTGGGTCTGCCTCCTCTGTGGCCGTAAACTGCCAGGATCCTCTCGGCTCTCTCCTCGGCTGAGGGGACGTAATTTGCCACGATGGTCGCTTTCAGTTCTTCATATTTGTCCTGGGCCGGCGGCCGCTGGATTATGCTCCGCGCACATCTCGAAGTGGCGGCGTTGAGTTTGGCGACGATGTGATAGAACTTTGTATCGTCAGCCGTGATGCCCGCAAGTGCAAACTGGGCTTCAGCTTGTTGAAACCACGAGGCGGGGTCCTCTTGCCAGAAGTCCGGCAGGTTGACGGTGACGGCGTTTGTGTAGACCGTCACTGATGTGTCCGCAGGGTGAGAGTGCCTTGCTTCGGCTCTCTCCGTGGTGCTGGTGCTCGGTTGAGCCCTCTCTATCACTTCTGCCGTGGGGGAACGTCGTCCATCTGTTCCCCTGTCTGCATGGGCGCCGGCGTCTGCGTGGGTCGCCACAGATGAGTCGATCGCGGGGGAACGCCTCTGGTCCATTCTCGCGTAAGGGTCACCAGTGTAGAGGAGCCTGAAATAACGAGGCGATGTGATTCATAAACCAAAGTTTATTATCAGCTCCTCTAACAAGTCTCATCCTAGTGCAGCAGCAGAAGAAGGAAAAAGAGGCCGGAACACTTTCGGCTCTATGAACTTATACTTGCACATAACAAAAGACATGCATATCAAAAGCTGACATCCCTCATTATCTTAATCTCCCCCATTGTCTTCGTACTCCTCCTCATGGCCCTGGGGGGTGAGGGCAGCTCCTCCGGTCTCCACCGCAGTGTCTGGGAACGTCTTTGTTCTTCACTGGCGGTTGAGAGTCTTTGTCCTTTCTGAGGTGTGAAGTCGTCTTACATATGTAATCACCAAACATTCCCACATGCTTCAACATATGTAGGTTATGGAATATATGATTAATATAGCCCACAGCACTGTATATATTTTCATTGTTATGCAGATGACACACAATTATACCTGTCAATGAAACCAGATGATAGTAATCAATTAGCCAAGTTAGAAGCCTGTCTTAAGGAAATCAAAGCTTGGATGACTTGTAATTTCCTGCTATTAAATTCAGATAAGACTGAAGTCATTCTTGTTGGTCCAAAAAACCTTAGAAATACCTTTCCAAATCAAACTTTTAGTTTGGATGCAGTTACTCTTTCTCTTAATAGCTCTGTGAGGAACCTTGGAGTTATTTTTGATCAAGATCTGTTTTTCAATTCACATATTAAATTTGTTTCTAAGACTGCCTTCTATCATTTGCGTAATATTGCCAAGATTAGAAGCATCTTGTCTCAGAGTGATGCTGAGAAACTGATCCACGCTTTTGTTAGCTCTAGATTAGATTATTGTAACTCTTTATTATGAGGTTGTCCTAAAACATCTTTAAAAAGTCTTCAGTTGATCCAAAATGCTGTAGCAAGAGTTTTAACAGGTACTAGAAAGAGAGATCATATCTCTCCAGTTCTGGCCTCCCTTCATTGGCTTCCCATAGAGTTTAGAATTAAGTTTAAAATCCTTCTTCTCACTTTCAAAGCTCTAAACAATCAGGCCCCTTTTTATTTAAAAGATCTGATAATACCCTATTATCCTAACAGAGCACTACGCTCCCAAAATGCTGGATTACTTGTAATACCTAGAATCTCCAAAAGTACAATGGGAGGCAGAGCCTTCAGTTATCAAGCTCCTTTCCTGTGGAACCAGTTACCAATCTGGATTCGGGAGTCAGACTCAATCTCTGTTTTTAAGAATAGGGTTAAAACCTTCCTTTTGTAGAGAATGCGTTCAAGGATGAGGTTGAGTTTATTTCTCAGGTTCATCTTTAATATTGGAACACATACTCTAGCAATCTCTAAACAAGAAAAGAGACTGAGCAATGAAATACCACACTCTTATACTGCTGGAGCCACGAAACCTAAGTCACATGGTGCTTTAGCAAACATACAATCACATAGTACTTAATCCCAGTCACAATGCAACTCTTTGATGTTTCACTATTGTCTCTTATCCCTCGATGATCCAGGAATCCTTCTGGGGCATCCTCTCTGAGACAAAGGCCAAAACTCACACATCCTCGTCATCTCCTGTCGACCTCTGCAGACCCAGACCTTCTTTGTCCCGCGAGACGTGAAGCACCCAATAAACATACAGCCATACATTTGTGGGAAATATGAACTCAATATATGTGCCACACTTTTTGATATAGCCTACAATTAGGGAGGGATCATGTGTCTCTGAACCCTCCCTTAGTTACGCTGCTAATGGGTTTAGACAGCCGGGGGACCTCCAGTAATGCACTGGGCTTCACTCCTTTCTTCACTCTCAATGAAAAGTTGTTTTTTTTTTTTTTTTTGCTGGTCATTAACATCTGTTTGTTCTCTCCCATAGATTGAGTCCCCATCGTGCTGTTTGCTCTCTACATGTCTGTTCTTTTCATCTTCTCTATCCCCTCACCCCCCAGCCAGCTGCAGCAGATGACTGCCCTTCCCTGAGCCTGGTTCTGCTGGAGGTTTCTTCCTGTTAAAAGGGAGTTTTTCCTCTCCACCGTCACCAAGCGCTTGCTCACAGGGGATCGCCTGATTGCTGGGGTCTTTCTGCAATTGTGGGGGTTTCCCCTACAGTTGAAAGTGCTATGAGATGACTGTTGTTGTGAAATGGTGCTATACAAATAAATAAATATCAACACTAAATATCACATAAAATCAAAGGGACTCCAGTCATATTAAAACTGATGGAAACCTGCATCATCTCAGTAATCACCGAGCCGACATGTGGAGCCCAAACTAATCCGAAAAGAGAAAAAAGTAATAGAAGCATAATTTTTAAATACACCTTACCTGTTGTAAAGTGGTCAAAACAGAGGTGGTTCACATCAACCTTTGATGACTCCCGAGGCCTTCAGTATCCACAACATCCTCCTTTCATCCTCATTACTGGCTGATGGGAATTCTATAAACTGTGGAGAGAAATGAATATGATGAGGCAACGAGCTGGACAACACGAGGCTTTATTATTTCTCCAACATAACAGCAAACACGCTTTGAGCTCTGCTGAGCTACTGCGCTATCTGGGTCTCTACATTCCTCTTTTATGCTTTTATTTCCATACGTAGAGACCCAGAGCTTCCAACCATCATACATTGTTGTGCGAACAAAGAGAAATGCAGCACATTAACATAATATATGCGGGTTCTGCACAGACACACTTCTTCTCTCCGGCATTTACTCCTCTCCTGGGGGGGGCGCATAGTCTTTGCTGTCTCGTTTGATACCCCCCGGTGACCTACTGTCCATTATTCTCCCCTTCCCCCTGGCTTCTGGGTGTGTGGAAACCCCCAAACTGTGCCCCCACAAAACGTCTGTTTCTGGCAGTCCTTCTCATCTTTCATCAGATGGTGATGTCTGCATGAGTCTATGCTGCAACTTTGGGCATTTTCCTGATTTTAAAGTGAGATTTAGCAGCTAGTCTTTCAAGCTTGTTTGAAAATGGCAGTGTTCTGCTGCTGCCATCACCACTTGCAGCTGACAAAATAAAAGGAAAACGACACCAAACGGAATCAGATCCGTTATGTTGTTTTTGCTCAATTTTGATTTTATTTTGACAAGGCGAGAACAATATAACGGCTATTTTCGGTCGTTCTGTTTTCGTTTCACAAACGAAATATTAAAAGAACGAAGAGTACACGGGTTCAGATTTATATATTCAAGTCAATAAGAGCAGTTGCCACAAAATAACTTGAGAGAACAAAAATACTTTAGTACTTTACTCACCAGCGTTATGTCCATAACCAATACTCCAATAACGAGGCTGGAGGTGCAGTAGAACGTGACTTTATTGAATTACTCACAGTATGACAAGGCGCTCCCGTCTAGGCAGAGGCAAGGACAAAAGAGACCGTTCCTCTTCCGCATCAGCCTTTTATACCCCGGGTGGCAGCAGAACCGGAAATGTGGAGCCACCACCCATATCATACAATAATACGTCACATTAATATAATAAACAACATTGCACCCCCCTTCAAAAAAAGTCCAAAACGCATGCACTCCAGTTAGACCCTCCCTAATTTAATGTCCAAATCACACACTAATAATAAACAAGCTAAGTAGGCCTATCCATGCGTACAAACAACTAAGACTAGAGGGGTACAGGTGGACTACTGTTCCACCTCCACACGGCCAGACGGATTATTCTGCCGTCTTTATCAATATATAGTCCATGAAATGAAAAGCTGCCGTGTTCCTAATGTAATGTAAAATAACCCCATAAACATATATGCATACAGGTAAAAATCCCCAAACCAATAAACAAGCCAACCAGTCAGTATATGTACATTCATGCCTTGCTATTAACACACCCAACAAAACCACCCCATGTCATGACCCAAGTGCCGGTCTCGTCCGCGCTCGGGTCATACATTATCTTTTCCAGGCTTTGGCAGCAGTGGGTCCCTTCTAGCTCCCTGGGCTCTTATTGTGACAGCGCCTGGTGGAGCCTCCTGCTGTCAAAGTCAACAGCTGTGCTGCATTCGGGGTCATTAGTGACCGGTGTTAAAAGCGGACGCTGAATGCACCCCGATGCAGCAGTCTCTGTTATACTTCTGTTATACTTCCCGACAGAACGTCACATCGTCTGATGCATCGGGTGTTTCCCGGCTCAGACGCTGCTCATTCGTCTTCTGCCCTGTAAGTTATCCTGTGATTATCCTACCCTCGTCGTCGTGTGTATTATCCTCTGTTCCTTTACCCCTCAATAAAACATCACTGCAACTCACCGGTGACTTGTGGCGTCTTATGGGGGCTTGCGAGGGCCACCGTGACAGTAGACTGCTGCCAGGACGTCTAGAGAGAGGTGCCACACCGAGACACCATTCACCGTGAGTTTTGCATTATTGGACTGTTGTTCTTCCCTGTCTGGGTGACTGCGTGCTGGGGGAATGTCATCCTTCAGGCGCAGCATTCAGCGCCTGGGCTACGAGCTAGTGGAAGCTCTAGATTACGTGGATGGAACGCTCTTCACTGCTACGCTCTACGACACCCCTAGCGATATACGCCGACACTTGGACCTCACTGAGGACATCATAAGGCGCCTTCCCCGCTATTCCAATCATCCGGAGATTACGGCGAGGAGGGCTGACATCTCAGCGCAGTGCGAGAGACTCTGTGGGCTGGAGGGAAACCCCGGCAGAACGCCGAAGAGGAGGAATCGTCACCCCTCGCTTCAGGATCCCGCACCTGCCTCTGTTCTGGCCCGGGAGTTCGCACCATCCAGGGGTCTTTCCCCAACAAGCGTGACGTCACTCAGGATTCCGCCAGAGAAGTTGCAGCTGACAGCAATGGACATCTGGGACCGAGTGGCTGCTGCTCGCTCCGCTGCTCATCCTACACAAATCATTAAGCATGTGACGGCGGCAGTTAGACTGGTGGAGAGGAATCCAGAGTTGCGTGATTTCCCTGAGTTCGCCGACCTGCTCGCCTCTGTTTCTGCACAGGAGCGGCGATTCCCGGACCTCACCTTCGCCTCGCCCCCTGCAAGAAACCTTCGTCACACCGACTGTCAATCAGCGTGAACCCCGTCCGGATCCAGTTCCGGGTCGCCGTAAAGGCTCAACTTCCCACACAGCTGTCACTCCTGCACCTCGTCAGAGGGGAATCCCCGCAGCCTCTCCCCCCGGGCCATCTTCTCCCGCTGTCCCGTCAGTGTTCCGTGCCCGGTTTGTTTCGGCTGTCGCCCCCTCCTCCTCGACGCATTCCCCTACCGCTGTGTGTACTCAGAGCTCTTTCTCAGCGAGCCCCATCCCAGATCCATCACGAGCGGCTCCCCGTCGTCCTCTCAGGGGGCCCTCTGTCACCATCTGGTGGGGAGGGGAGGAGCAACGTCCGCCTCAACAGGCACCATCCAGCCTCCAGGAGACAGGCAAGTCCAAACTCATCCACATTCTCATTATTGTGATTTGCCTTGTCAGACTCCTGGGGGTGGAGTTCGGGGTTCGCAGCCCCCCGAGCTCCTACCACCTGCTGTGGCTTTAATTATTAATCCCGCATCCTCTGTGTCTCCCTCCGCTGAGCGGTCCTCGACGCCAGGCCAACGTCGCCAGATGAGGAGGGGGCCTGCGGTTCTGGAGAGCCTGGTTCCGGTAGCGCAGCCATGGCGTGGGCGGAGGAGGACAGCGGACTGCAGCGTGTAACCTGCGCCGATGAGGAAGCGTCCCCGGGTCTCCACGGAGGAGCGGTCCAGTCCAGCAGGTCGAGGGTCTCCTGCAACCACGCCGTGGGGGTCGTCGGTGTGGACATCGGTGCCGGAGGATTCTCAAGCTGCGCACACCATCACGCCAGCTGCGGAGCCCGACGCAACTGAGTGGGAGCCTGACGACGACCTCCTGCCGTCTGAGCCCGGATCATTGGAGTCCTGGACGGCGTCGGAACCCGAGATCAGGCAAGTGCTCTGTTTTGTCTTTCTCTGTTCCATTCTAGAGCATTTTTGCCTGTCTCTTGGGGAGGCGAGCCGGGTGCAACCGCCCTTTGCATCCGAGCTTGTCTCGCCGGGTTCTGGCGCTGCCGGTGATCCTGATCCCGGTTCTTCTTTCTCTCCCGAGCCTTCTCCCAGGGTCGCCGGCGCAGAGCTGATTTCGTCCGCTGTGCCAGAGGTTCCGGGTTCGGGGTTGGAGGTCGGTACTGGTGCGGTGCCGACCCAGTCGGGGTCCGACGCGGGTGCAGCCGTGACCCAGTCGGGGTCCATCGCGGGTGCAACCGTGACCCAATCGGGGTCCAACGAGGGTGCAGCACCAGCAGAATTAACACTAGAAGACCCAGACATTAGCCCTCTTGTGGCCACTTGATGGTCCCCCTATGGGTTTTCTAGCCAAAAAGGCCAAATGGCCCCTCTCTGGGTCTTCTAGTGTTAAAGGTCGGTGAGGGAGCTGCAGATCCCCTGCCGCCGGACACTGGACGGGCTCATCTCCTTCTTCATCTTCATCATCACCTTCACCCTCCTCGTCCTCCTGAGGAGCACAACCCATCTCCACCTGGGGCCGCTGGGGTTCCGAATGCTCCGCCCGGTTCTCCCTCGTCTTCCCCTTCTCCAGGGAGGCCGCCTTCTACTCCCCCCCCTACGGTCCTGGTGGTCAAGCGATGCGGGTCGGCCGCCCGAAGGACTGCCGCGCCCATTTGGCTCTCTGGGCCGGCCACCCGACCCACTGGACTACCTGTTTGGCGACCTTGTCCGGCCGCCTGAAATTCATTGTTTCCGGGCATGGGACTGGGGTAGGCCGCCCGAACTATCAGCCTCCATGCCTCAGAGCCAGGACTGCCGTCATCCCGGGTTTTTTCCATCATTATCATGTCTGTAAACTTTTGGGATGTGCGGGGGGGCCTGGTATCTGTAATTTTGTATCTCATCTTTTTCCCTTAGCCGGTGATTTGTGGTTTTTTTTTCCTCCCCTCTGTCTAATGTCCATTTACTGTTTGAAACTGATATATGTATTGCCTGTTGGGTTCTGTCCTTGTATTACCCACACGTTATGGAGTATTGTTTTTTTTGTTTGTTTGTTTGTTTTTCTCCCCACCGTACTCTGTAATTGCTTTGTTGGTCCCCTGTCATCATTGTGATTTTTGCTTCTCCTTTTTTTTGACTCTCTCTCTCCTGCCGGCGCCCCATCCGCCCACCCTAAGGGGGGTGGGGGGGGGGGGCTTGGGTGTTATTTGGCCGTTCAGGAGCCCGGCCTCGAGGGGGAGGTACTGTCATGACCCGAGTGCTGGTCTCGTCCGCGCTCGGGTCATACTTTATCTTTTCCAGGCTTTGGCAGCAGTGGGTCCCTTCTAGCTCCCCGGGCTCTTATTGTGACAGCGCCCGGTGGAGCCTCCTGCTGTCAAAGTCAACAGCTGTGCTGCATTCGGGGTCATTAGTGACCGGTGTTAAAAGCGGACGCTGAATGCACCCCAATGCAGCAGTCTCTGTTATACTTCTGTTATACTTCCCGACAGAACGTCACATCGTCTAATGCATCGGGCGTTTCCCGGCTCAGACGCTGCTCATTCGTCTTCTGCCCTGTAAGTTATCCTGTGATTATCCTACCCTCATCGTCGTGTGTATTATCCTCTGTTCCTTTACCCCTCAATAAAACATCACTGCAACTCACCGGTGAGTTGTGGCATCTTATGGGGGCTCGCGAGGGCCACCGTGACACCCCATAACCCGGGCAAACCACACATTAAGATATGTATTAAACACATTAACACAAACATCACTTGGTTTTTTTTTTTTTTGTACACGGGCAATTCATATAGCTCCTCTGCGCAAGAAACATAAGCCTGATTTCCACTAGCCCAGCACACCTCGGTACGGCTCAATTCACTTCAGTACGGCTCGGAATGCTTCTGTCTCCATTAGCACGGTGTTGTGCTTGTGCTGTGATGGTTTGTGTTAGGAAGTTTTAGAAGCGGGGCGGCGGCAGATTCCCAGCGAGGTGGGGCCACACTCCCGTGACGATACGCACCCGACTGAGTCCTTATTTACACGAGACAAAAAATGGAGGATCCAAGGATTATTGCCTTGCTCGCTCTGTGGTTTTATCTCACAATTAATTTTATCTCATAATTAAGCTGTAACAACACAAGTCACTTTTGTTTTGAATTAACTGCCAAATGACCTAGAAATAATGAGCTGAAACTTGTTTTTATTCGTATTAAATAATGAGACAGTGGCACACTGGCCAACACCAAATTGTATTATTTTTTACATCCTAGGGCATTTTGGATGTACTGAATAAAAAAAATTCATGTTTTTCACCTTCAGGTCAACGTTTGGAACAACAGTATTATTATTTTCCGTTTAGATGATGCTACACTCCTTCTAAAGTATTGTAATTCTCTGAATTTGGAATGCCGATAGAACATTCAATTTACATATACTTGTACCTACTTTGACTTGGTGCTAATTTTTTATATTTCAATAAAAAGAACAGAAAGCTTACAAAAACATTTGTTTTTTGGTCTAGTTAAAAATTACATTACCTTTATAATGGTTGACCCCTGACAGGATGATCAGCATCATTTTCATCAGACTAGGCAATGGAATTTCTATGTAATTATACTGTTTTATAATTCAGTGTTATAACAGACAAACCACACTTTCCAAAACAATTCCATTTTATTATATACAAAATATTAAAATAAAAAAAAAACTTTGCAACACAACATGAAGGTTAATCGACATTTTATACATGCCGACCACTGAATGCCTCTACACCAGCTTCCCAAACTGGGTCAGCAAGGCTCGGTTGAATGAATCCGGACGGGCTGTCGCGGCGGACGCGTGGGATGATTCTACAAGGAAAATGCACACAATAAAATACAGCACGAAAGTGCAAGATATACAGAAAAGACAATAGTTTTTAACAAGATTACATAAGCTTATTTCAGCGTATTGTTCACATGAATAATTAAAATAAAAGCTTTAGTCCACAGTGTGCTGCAATAAAGCAGCGATCATCATCCACAAATGAACAGCTTTTTTATTGCATAAATAAACTGAGCGTCTTACCGAATATATTTGCGAAAAAACGCACAATAAAAAAAAATTAAAACTCACCGTTAAAGGACTCCGATGTCGAGACCTCCCGGTATATTTTTTCATTCCGGGCGGCTCCGTCTAACTCGCGCTGGATACGTTTGTCTGACAATGCAGTGAGCAGACACTGCACTTCCTTATTGGTCCATGGAACACCCTTATTACGCGAAGCCATTTTTGATAGATAATAAATGAAAATAGCACAGCAATACACTGAAAAGAAACCGCCAACAGTGGTTGCGTGCTGAGTAATGGCGGTCGTGAAGATTCTTTTTTTTTTTTCCCAAAAACTTTATTGAGAAGGTCGTGAAGATTCGGTAGAAGAGGAGGAGGAGAGGGGCGGTTACAACCTGACCAATCAGCGCCGGTTACGACCTGACCAATCAGCGGCGACCAGTCTGTTAACGTCACAACACGGCACAGCTCAGCACTGCTGTACCCTGCCCTTGAGCGGGGCTGAGAATCACGGCTGTTAAACCGTGTTGGGGCTTGTGGAAAAGCGTACAAAGCGTGCTGAGCCGTCCCGTGTCGCGCTAAAGCGTGCTAGTGGAAAAGGCCCTATAATGGCTATGTAGCCCGGGCAATTCACAACATAACATGCAGTTTAACCCATCACCCCCTGTTACCAGACAGTCCCGATGGAGAAACCACCCCCCGGAGACCCGTCCAGCGGGTCCCATCCAGAGCTTCTTCGTCTCTTCGCCCCTGGAGATGAACCACGTCGGCGCTCCGACACCTTCTTCTCCTCACTGACGTGCCTCAGTTCGTTGGGGTGTCTTCATTAGTCATCGGACAGCTGAAGGTATCCGTCCTCCCGAACAGCCACCACCTACAGCCACCCCTGGTCTTCTCGACGTTTCCTCTTGTTTTGGATCCCTCTCAACCAAGCCTCCTCTCTGGGTCGAACCCCGTCAGCGACTCCCAGAGGTGCTCGATTCGGCTTCCAATGTCCACGACATCTTGACCGGGCCTCCTCACTGGGTCGGACCACACCAGTGACCCCCTGAGGAACCCGACTCGGCCTCCAGTGTTCCTGTGTGGCACGTCTGCTCGCCATGCCAGCTGGTCCTGCCTCGCTCTCTTTCATTTGCAACGCCGGCGAAGCTGTTGTAGCCCCCTGCTTCTTGGTACCTCCTGGCCGAACTCCAGAAGCAGAGGAAGCCATCCATTCGGCTCCACCCACCATCACGGGCGTTCCACCATGCCGCCCAGTTCTCTCATCCAGGGTAACTTGGGCCCTGCCACTGGAACCCTCCCGCGATGGCCCTGGGTGGGATTGGTCCTGTTCATCTCCCCAGAATACTAGGCCAAGATTCGTCCCATACCGCATCGTCCAACACTCTCAGAACCAGTCAGTCCTACAAACCACGGCCCGACCACTCCTCTCCCATACCACTGGTGATCATTAAGCCCAGTCCATAGAAAAGGTCGCAGCCCATCATATTCGACCCACTGATGGTCACCACGAACTGTATGCTGGACACCACTGCTGACTTGTACCTCGCCGTCAGATCCAGCAAACCCACAATGGCCAGCCTGTTGCCTCCGTATCCACAAAATGGCATTGGCAGGCCCCTCACACGGTAATGCGGGAAGAAGCTCCTCACAGTAGGCCAACTCAACATGGACCTCACTGCGCCTGTGTCAACTAGCAGCGGCACTTCCACGCCGTCCAGTTTCATCACACAGTATATAAAGCCATCTGTGCTTGGGGAGACGGTGTGAATAACCGTAGGAGTTGTGGCGGGGAATCCACTTCATGTCGCTGTTCTCCTCGCTCAAATTTTCTGCAGGCCCTGGCAAAATGATGTAGGAGTCCACACTTGCCGCAGCGTTTGCCCCTTGCCGTACACTCTCTTACCTTGTATCGGTGCTTGGTGGACCCGCAGCCCATACATCTGGGCGATCCCGGGGCGGACCTTATTCTAATAGCTGTAGCAGTGCTATCATCGCTACCTGGGTCCACAGCCTGCGCCGCTGACTGTGATTCAGTATGCCCCAACATAGTAGTTCTCTCACCAAGGTCCCTTGATAGTTTATTTGCTGCTTCGTACTGCTGAGCTATCTCCACAGCCATGGCTAACTTCAATTCACCTGAGTGTGTGAGGAGTCTTGACAGAACACAGAGTGTGCTCCGACAACTGATCGTGGACCATTTCTTCCTCCACAGCCCCGAATTGGCACTCTCCAGCCAGCTGACACAGGTCTGCGACATACTGTATCACTGTACCGACTCTCCAGTCTGCTGGCAGTGCTGCCGGAACTGAATCCTCCAGACTATGATGTTTTCAGGAGCACTAAAGTAGCACGCCATTAGCCCAACCACGTCCTCAAAACTATCACTTTCACCCAATGTGCCGAGAATACGTTGTCCCTCCATGCCGATATTATGGACCAGTATCGCTCATGCACGTAGTTTCTCCAATTCGCCGAGGTTCAGTGCCACCAAATAATTTTGGAATGTGGCAAATCACCTCGCCCAGGGAACCGGAGGCTTGCCTGGGAGCTCCAAAAACGGCCGAATACTAGAAACTCCCTTATCCATACTTTTATCCTCATCGCCAAATGTTATGTCCATAACCAATACTCCAATAACGAGGCCGGAGGTGCAGTAGAATGGGACTTTATTGAATGACTCACTGTATGACAAGGCGCTCCCATCTAGGCAGAGGCGAGGTCAAAAGAGACCGTGCCTCTTCCGCATCAGCCTTTTATACCCCCGGTGGCGGTGGAACCGGAAAGGTGGAGCCACCACCCATATCATATAATAATACGTCATATTAATATAATAAACAACATTACAACCAGTACTAAGTACTTATAAAGCTGTAACATTTATCTTTTAAATTAAAAACATGTTTCTCATAAATCTGTGATTTTTCCCCTTACATTTCTGTGATAAATTTGCAACATTTTATAAGTCTGTGACATTTTCCATGCAAACTTGCAACTTTTTACTCACAAATTTGCAACGTTTTCTAGTAAATTTCTGACATTTTTCTCTTAAATGTCTGACTTTTTTTCTTTGAAACTTAGTTCATTGGTAATTTATGCAAGAGTACCTGTCAGGGTGAGACCTTGAGACCAGAAGGACTTAATGAGGTTTTTTTCTTATGTGTTAGACTAACATATAAACCCATGACCTTTAATATAATACAAATATACAGAGGCATAAAGTTGATTAGCCACACTGACGATATGGGAAAGAGTTGCTGAAGCCAGGTTAAGAAGAGGTGAGAATCAGTGAGCAGCAGTATGGTTTCATGCCAAGAAAGAGTACTACAGATGCAACGTTTGCTCTAAGAGTGTTGATGGAGAAGTATAGAGAAGGTCAGAAGGAGTTGCACTGTGTCGTTTTAGATCTAGAGAAAGCAGATGATGGGATCCCAAGAGAAGAAGTGTGGTACTATATGAGGAAGTCAGGAGTGGCAGAGAAGTATGTGAGGGTGGTGGAAGACAACGATGGGACTTTACATACTGGAGCATCGGAGCATATGCCGAGTACTCCAGGAAGGATTTTGCGAAGTGCCTATTAAGGCTCGTATCAATGGTGTATGTGATGAGCCAGCCAGTCGTACCACATGACTGGTTCAGGAAGTGGTTCAAGATCTGGTGTGTGACATGAAATGGAGCAGCAATACACAATGGGGTGGGGGGGAATTCCCTCACGTTCTTTGTTTTCTGGATCGTTGATTGTGACTTACTTGTCTAAGCTAATCTGGTGGAATTTTTTTTTTTTTAAATCGCCTTAGTCCAAAGACTGTTGAAAAGTTATTTCTTAATAAAAATGAATGTGTTTCACTAACACATGGACATTCACTGTAGTCACCCCACTTTTACAATTTCCATTTCCCTTATGATTATTATTATTATCTTTATTATACCCTACGCTTGGGGTATGTTTTTGACCCGTCCGTCCATCCATTCGTTCGTTTGAGAACATGTTGTCGCCACACAAGCTTCTACATTTCTACATTTTTTTTCCAGTCCATTCTATGTTGATCACAATTGTCTTTAGGAGCCACTGTTTGCAGATGACACTGTGATTTGTAATGAGAGTAGGGAGCAGGTGGAAGAGAACCTGGGCAAGTTGAAGAATGAAAGTCAGTAAAAGCAAGATAGAATACATGTGTGTGAATGAGGCAGGTGTAATGGTGATATGCAAGGAGTAGACGTAGTGAAGGTAGATGAGTTTAAATACCTGGGGTCAACCATCCAAAGCAATAAAAATTGCACAAGAGAGGTCAAGAAGACAGTGCAGCCATGCAGGGTGGAGTGGGTGGAGATGAGTGTCAGGGGTGATTTGTGGCAGAAGGATGGCAGCTAGAGCGAAAGGGAAGATTTGCATGACAGTAGTGAGACCTGCTATGATGTATGGTTGGGAGACAGTGGTGATGACAAAAAGACAGGAGGCGGCTGCACTGGACGTGGCAGAGTTGAAGATGCTAAGATTCTCAATGGGAGTGACTAGGAGGGACAGGATTAGAAACTCCTCTGACCCTGCTGTCCCTCTGACAGCTCAGGTTGAGTGGTTTGGAGACAAAATAAGAGCAGCAAGGCTGAGACGGTTTGGACATGTGCAGAGGGACAGTGGATATATTGGACAAAGGATGTTGAAGATGGAACTGCCAGGCAGGAGTAAAAGAGGAAGATCACAGAGACGATTCAGAGGACATGGAGAGGGTTGGTGTTACGGAAGAAGACGAAGGGATAGGGTGAGATGAAGACAGATGATCCGCTGTGGAGACCCCTAAAGGGAGCAGCCGAAAAGAGAAGACTAAATCATTTCTGGCTCCTCTACTCACCTCTGAATAAAGGACATGTGAACTGTGATGTGATGTGAGAGGGAAACAGGAAACATTTTAGCTGAACAGTAACCACTATATGGGACAAAAAAGTGAGGACTAGTAATTAATTCCATACCCACTATAGATACATGAGAGTCAGTGTGGAACATAAGTAGGATTAAGTAGAACGGTTCTGTGTAGAGAGTCCAGGTCGTTTCTAACGTAGAGGGAATGAGAAGAGGCCGACGCAGTAATTTAGCAGAGTGGAGTGGTTGGAGGCAGCATGGAGGAGCTCAGGGCCAGACGGTGACTCACCCTCTGATCTTCACAAACACAGGCTAGACCAAGGTAGAAGGGTCTACAACCAGCGGCTCTGGTGCTCAGAACCACTGCCTCCGGGTTTGACCAAATACTAAAATGAACACTAATTAATGAGGGGGAAAAGTAAACAAAAAACACACAAATTTATCAGAAAAAAGATTCAGCTTTATGCAAAAAAGTTCCATAGCTATGAGCAGTAGGTGATTAGTTTTTAACAAGGGGAATGGGTGCAAAATCATATCTTTGCATCTATATGAGAATAAAAATGCAAAGAAAGATGCAAAAGTTACAACTAACAATTTAATTACACAGAATAAAAATTTAACCAGTATCCAGATGAGTGTGGCAAATTTACAAAAAAAGCTGAAATTTTACAGGAAAAAATGTGCAAATTTGTGAGAAAAAAGTCACAAATCTATGAAAAAAAAAGTTGCAAATTTATGAGAAAGAAGTTTAAAATTTACAGGAAAAAAGTTGAAAATTTAAGAGAGAAAAAAAAAAGAAATTTTTGAGAAAAAAGTTGCAAATGTATGAGAAAAAAAGAAAAAATGCAAACTTACAAGAAAAAAGTAGCAACATTTTGAGAAAAAAGTCACAAATGTTTGAGAAAAAAGTTGCAGATTAAAGAGAAAAACAGGGATGGCAATTTTCCGCCGATCCGCGGATTTCCGCCGATTTATTTTCAAATTGATCATTTCTGTGAATCGTCTAAATCCGTTGAGAAAATTTTAGGGGGGATAAGGTACCTTATTGTTACCGATTTTAGCAAAAATCAACACGATTACATAAGTGCTCGGCGCTTCCCCAGAAGTCGTCTCCCGCGATAACCCGGATGTGTTGTGTTCAAGCTACTGCTGTATTGTAAACAGCCCTGCGATTGGATAGTTGCAAACGATTGGACCAATCAAATGGCTCGTTGTATGCTTTTTCAAAAATTCATGGCGGCGTGTTGTCAGGGATGTGATTTTGTGCTAATTCGCGGAATTCCGCTTTATTTTATCTTCCAGGAAGATAAAGTACGTTAAGTACATTAGCGGCTTGTGGTCCACGAACGCAGTGAAGGTGCGCCCTTTCAGGCAGGACTGGAAGTGGCGTATGGCCAGGTGGAGAGCCATTAACTCTCTGTTACTGGCGGCGTACAACGGCTGTATGAGCTGGGCTGCGCGGGGGAGGAAACGGTAATAAAAGTTAACCATCCCCTTTTATGATTCCAAACAGTATGAAATTGACAGTGCACAGTGAACATTGACTCATAACTTTTGAATATTTCAAAGACTTGGCTACATCAGTGATTGTGCAAAATGAACTGCTCAAGTCTCACTGGAGATTGAAACTGGTGATCTGAAATGAATGCTGAAATTATAAAAAGTAATGGTATGTTGGAATTTTATTTCTATTATGGAATAGATAAAATTAAATGATTTTGATCTGATCAAGTTTTTTTTTTTTTTTTTGTTACTTATTTGTACCCGTAGGTAGATTTGGTTTGCAGTCTGATGACAAGCCACCGGCTGCCGGTCGCTGCGTGCGCGAGCGCCCTAAACCTACATGTTTTTGGTATGCGGGAGGAAACCGGAGAAATCCCGGAGTAAACCCACGCAACACGGGGAGAACATGCAAACTCCACACAGCTCACTGTTGGTCGGGGGCTGGGATCGAACCCACGATCTCATGATCCCCGCGATCCCCCGGCCGAGGGTAAAACTGTGCTGCCACAGTGCTAAACCACTGCGCCACCGTGCAGCCCGATGTGTTAAAGTGTTAAAGCAAGTGTTAAAGCATGTGATGGATAATGTTTGTTGGAATATTTACCTCCACCAAGGAGGTTATGTTTTCATCGGCGTTGGTTTGTCTGTCTGTCTGTCTGTCTGTCTGTTTGTTTGTTTGTTTGTTTGTTAGCAAGATAACTCAAAAAGTTATGGACGGATTTTCATGAAATTTTCAGAGATTGTCAGAAATGGGGTATCCTACAGATGATTAGATTTGGTGGTGATCCGGATCACCGTCTGGATCCAGGAATTTTTTTACTTATTGGGATTTCCAAAACGGGAATCACAGTAATTTGCATAATACAGGACAAGTTTTCAACAGCTTCTACAAGACATGTAAGACCTAAGGAAATGGAATAAATCTGGATAATGATGCAAAAAAATTAAAAAATAGGGAACCTTTGAAATTTTTAAAAGAACAAATGAAGCTATAAACACTCAACAAGCATCACAGTGTAGCTAATATATGACATAATGCACGGCTCAGGAGACACACACGCAGGCTCAGAGTAGATCCAATAGCTTTATTAACAACAAGAGTGTATGACTGCGTGTCTGTGAGATGATAATGTATTGGTGGTGGCGTCTGCGTCAGGCACGGGGGCAGGAAGCCGTTCAGCCGGACAACCCTATGGGAAAAGCAGAGGGAGAAGGGTAACGGGCACCACACCAACACAGGAGATAATAATAGTGACAGCTGGCTTACTTGGTCTGGGCAGGTGGCTGGCGTTAAGCAAGGGCGTAGCCCGGTAGACAGCGACCTGGAGCGCCTGAAGCGACAGCGAGGAGATGGTGGCAAGGGAACGTTGTCCGCCGCCGGGAAATCCACCTGTGCACAGGGGAGAAGGCTGGGAGGAAAAGGTAAGAGATGCTTACATTGTATCTTGCTTGATGAAGGGGGTTCCTTGCAGCAAGAGATGCCAATGAGAACAGACGGCTTCAGGCCGAAGCCCAGGGCAAGGCGGCTTAAATCCCTTGCCGCTGACGTGGCGCAGGTGTGCGCACAGCTGGTGCCGCTGATGAGCGGCAAGTCGTGACAGTACTCCCCCCTCTAGCAGCGCCTCCTGGCGATGGTTTCTCCGGGTGTGCTCGGTGGAACTCAGCGATGAGGGACGGATCCAACACAAACGAGGAGGGCACCCATTGCCTCCATTCAGGTCCGTAGCCCTCCCAATCCACTAAGTACTGCAACCCGCGCCCCCGGCGCCAGGAGTCCAGAATGGTAGAGACTGTCCAGGCCGGATGGCCATCTATCATCCGGGGCGCGGGTTGCGCTGCAGGGGGAGGGCAGAGGGGGTCGGAGAACGCCAGTTTCACCTTGGAGACGTGGAAGGTGGGATGGATGCGGAGGGAGGGGGGAATAGCCACACGCACAGCCACTGGGTTGATAATCTTGGTGATGGGGTATGGGCCCATGAAACGTTGTGCCTACTTTCTCCTCTCACCCTTTAAACAGACGTCCTGAGTGGACACGTAGACTCATTGGCCAACCTGATAGGCAGGGGCAGGTCTCCTGTGCCGGTCCGCCGTGGATTTGTTGCGCTCCGCCGTGCGTAAAAGTGCGCTGCGCGCAGAAGACCAAATGGAGCAGCACAGCCTGAGGTGCGCCTGAGGGGACAGTCAACTCGCTCTCCTGCGTAGGGAACAGAGGAGGATTGTAGCCTGGGATGCCTTGAATGGGGACATCCCGGTGGCAGAAGAGTGGGCGGTGTTATGGGCGTATTCCACCCAGGCAAGGTGTGTGCTCCAGGACGCAGGCTTGGATGCAGTGACGCAGCGGAGCGCAGCCTCCAGCTCCTGATTGGTCCACTCACACTGCCCGTTGGATTGGGGGTGATGGCCGGAGGAGAGGCTTACCTTGGCTCCCAGGGCATTGCAGAAAGACCTCCAGATGTCCGAGGCAAACTGGGGGCCTCGGTCCGAAACCACGTCTACCGGAATCCCATGCAGCCTGACCACGTAAGCCCCCGTAATGGCACGAAGTGAGCAGCCTTGGAGAAACGATCAACGATGGTCAGGACTGTGTCGAAGGTGTTGGAGACAGGGAGACCGATGACAAAGTCTAGGGCGATATGTGACCAGGGCCTACCAGGGACGGGCAGGGGCTGGAGCAGGACCGCGGGGGGAGCGTTACCTGATTTGCTGGTGGCACAGACGGGGCAGGCCCGGGCGTAGCGGGCAGCGTCCCTCCGCAGACCCGGCCACCAGAAGGAACGTTGGAGGAGGTCGATCATCCGAGAGGACCCAGGATGGCAGGTGAGCTTAGATGTATGAAGCCAGTGGATAACCTCCCCCCGGACAGTGGACGGCACAAAAAGCCTCCCCTCCGGTCCGCCGCCAGGGTCCGGTTCCAATTCCTGCGCCTTCCGGATCTTGCTCTCGATGTCCCACGAGACGGCCCCCACAACACACAACCTGGGCAAGATGGTGTGGACAGGGTCTTCTGACGCCTCAGGGGCAAATTGCCTAGAGAGGGCGTCGGGCAGGCCGTTTTTGGAGCCAGGCCTGAAGGTGATGTTAAAGCGAAACCTGGCGAAGAACAAGGACCAACGCGCCTGGTGGGCATTCAGACGTTTGGCAGATCTTAAATATTCCAAGTTCTTGTGATCGGTAAGTACCACAAACGGCATGGCAGCCCCCTCCAGCCAGTGGCGCCACTCCTGAGGCGCGAGCTTGATGGCGAGGAGCTCTCTGTCCCCCACGTCGTAATTACGTTCCACCGGGGACAAGCGCCGAGAGAAGAAGGCACAGGGCCGTTTGGCCCCATTGACAGGCGACCGCTGGGACAACACCGCCCCCACCCCTGTGTCCGAAGCGTCCACCTCAACGATGCATTGCAGCACAGGGTCGACTTGGCTGAGAACCCGGGAGGAGGAAAACTCCACCTTCAGCGCCTGGAAAGCAGCTGTAGCCTCTTCAGTCCACCGGAACGGGGTCTTAGGGGAGGTGAGGCGGGTCAGGGGACCGATGATGGCTCCAAAATTTGGGACGAAGCGGCGGTAGAAATTGGCAAACCCAATAAACTGTTGTACCTGCTTCCTAGATGTAGGAGTGGGCCACTCTACCACCGCTTTAACCTTCGCTGGGTCCGGGAGCACCTGGTCATGAGAGGTGACGAACCCCAGGAAGGATGTAGTCTTGGCGTAGAATTCACATTTTTCCGCTTTAACATATAACCTGTTCTCCAGCAGCCTCTGAAGGACCCGCCTCACATGGACCCGGTGCTCGTCCCTGGATCTGGAGAAGATGAGGATATCATCCAGGTAGACGAACACGAACAGGCCGATGAAATCCCGGAGGACGTTATTAATAAGGCGCTGAAAGACGGCTGGAGCGTTGGTCAACCCGAACGGCATAACCAGGTATTCGAAATGGCCGTTCAGGGTACGGAAGGCTGTCTTCCACTCGTCTCCCTCCCGGATCCGGACGAGGTGGTATGCGCTGCGAAGATCCAGCTTGGTGAACCAAGTCGCCCCCTGGAGGGAGTGGAAGGCGGTGTCCATTAGGGGCAAGGTGTAGCGGTCCTTCTCCGTGATGTCATTGAAAGCACGGTAGTCAATACAAGGACGAAGGGAGCCGTCCTTCTTGCCCACGAAGAAGAACCCAGCGCCTAATGGAGATGATGAGGGGCGGATGATTCCAGCACTCAGCGACTCCTTCAAGTAGGTGTTCATCGCCTCCTTCTCCGGCGCTGACAGGCTGTAGAGACGTCCCGAGAGTAAGGGTGCCCCCTGGCGGATGTTAATAGCGCAGTCGTAGGGCCGGTGAGGAGGAAGGGACATCGCTTTGGATTTGCTGAAGACCATGCCCAGGTCGTGGAACTCCGAGGGCACCAGGGTGAGATCCGGAGGTGAGAGGAGAGGACGGGGCGCAGGCAGCGGATTGGAGGCAGGTGCCCATGCAGAATGAGCTCCAAGCGGACACCCTGCCGGTCCTCCAATCCAGGACAGGATTATGGAGGCGGAGCCAAGGGTATCCAAGAATCACAGGTGTAACTGAAGATGGTAGGACGTAGAAGGTGATATCCTCCCGATGATTTCCTGAGATAATTACTGGGACAGGGGTCGTCCGGTGTGTTACTTTTCCCAGGGAGACACGGGAGAGATTTACTAGGGCGAGAGGAGACTTGAGAGGGTGGCAACGGATGCCCAATCGGGTTGCCAGGCTTTGTGAAATGAAGCTACCCTCCGCGCCTGAATCCACCAGTGCATGGGAGAGGTGCCCTGTGGAATTGTGGCAGAATCGGATGGGCAGCGTTAATTGAGTGAGGGGAGTTAACCGATTAGCGTCCGCAAGGCCCCCTACAGTCACTCGCGGACCTCCCCATTTGGCTTTTCTGGACAATGCTCTACCGTGTGCTGGCTGCCCCCGCAATACATGCAGAGGCCCAACTCACGGCGGCGTTTTTTCTCCGCTGGGGGGAGCTTTGTCCAGCCTGTCACCATCGGCTCCAACTCCTCGGAGAACTCCGGTGGCGGCAACGCCAGGGGGCGAGCTTGGGACAGGCGCGCCGAGGCCCCTCGAGGGCGAGAGGAAGACCTCCACTCCGAGGCACGCTCGCGCAGCCTGTTATCCAAGCTGATGGCAAGAGAAGTCAGCTCCACTAACGTCTCCGGGATATCCCGTCCAGCCAGTTCATCCCTCAGACCAGCGCAGAGACTGCGGAGGAAGATGCCGCAGAGCGAACGCTCTCCCCAGCCAACCTCCTCCGCAGCAACCTGGAAGTCGATCGCGTAATCAGCGGCCGATCGGCTTCCCTGCTGAAGGCTGAGAAGACGATCGACCTGAACGCTCTCTGTTCGCGAATGATCGAACACTTCCAGGAACAGTCTCACGAACTGGCCATAGGTGAGGGTGGCGTAGCTGGGCTTCGCCATTACGGCGTAAGCCCAGGTAAGCGCTCGACCCTCCAAGAGATTTCCTATGTAGCCAATCCGGCTATGGTCTGAGGGAAAGTCTCCGGGGACGCGGTGGAACACAGACTCACACTGCATGATAAACCCCCGCACTCCACCGAGCTTACCGCTAAAGCGGGCGGGGGTCGGAATAGGTGTGAGTCGTGCCGGTGCACCCGGAGCAGGCTGAACGGCCGCTGGAGCAGTAGGAGCTGCGCCACCCAGGCGAGCCGGGGGGAACAGCTGTTGGGGGTCCAGATGGTCTAATCGGTTAGTAATAGTGCATAGTTGATTGAGGATCACCTGTTGTTGGTGAGCTATTAGATCCACCTGAGCCTCGAGGGTGGAAAGTCGGCATGCGAGCCCGCTGTCTGCCGAGCCACTCTGCTGAAGCCGTACTGACATAACGCACGACTCAGGAGACACACACGCAGGCTCAGAGTAGATCCAATAGCTTTATTAACAACAAGAGTGTATGACTGCGTGTCTGTGAGATGATAATGTATTGGTGGTGGTGTCTGCGTCAGGCACGGGGGCAAGAAGCCGTTCAGCCGGACAACCCTATGGGAAAAGCAGAGGGAGAAGGGTAACGGGCACCACACCAATACAGGAGATAATAATAGTGACAGCTGGCTTACTTGGTCTGGGCAGGTGGCTGGCGTTAAGCAAGGGCGTAGCCCGGTAGACAGCGACCTGGAGCGCCTGAAGCGACAGCGAGGAGATGGTGGCAAGGGAACGTTGTCCGCCGCCGGGAAATCCACCTGTGCACAGGGGAGAAGGCTGGGAGGAAAAGGTAAGAGATGCTTACGTTGTATCTTGCTTGATGAAGGGGGTTCCTTGCAGCAAGAGATGCCGATGAGAACAGACGGCTTCAGGCCGAAGCCCAGGGCAAGGCGGCTTAAATCCCTCGCCGCTGGCGAGGTACAGGTGTGCGCACAGCTGGCGCCGCTGATGAGCGGCGAGTCGTGACAATATATGCCACTTGCGAATGGCATTTTTTTCATGGTCAAGGAATCTATAAAGTTACACAAAATAAATGGAGGATTAATATTTATGATGTTAAACACTGTATGGGGGGAACAGTGGCGCTTGGCGGAGGTCTGCGCTCTCCGAGTGCTTTTCTGGTTTAGGAATGCTATCTTCTTGGAACATAAGTCAATATTATACAGTAATAAGTGGCATTCAGCTGTTTGTTTTATGTCATTTAAGCACAGTTCTGGTACTTAAAAATCATAAAAACCCAGGAGCTTCGGGGGCTTTGCCCCCCTTGCTCCCCCCCCACCGGGGCTCTGCCCCAGACCCCTGCTGAATTTTCAGATAATTTCCCCAACCCCAAATCACATCCCTGGTTCGTGTTGGAATTCTGAGTTTTCGGTATCGTTTTCAGCAGAATTATGAGATTTTTATCGAAGGATCAGGAGTCATCAGTGCTAGAAATAGACAAAAGTGTCAAAAATAAGTTCCGATGGAATTGGCTTGAGAGAAAAGTGACGGTAAAGGTGAAAATTGGCTCAAAGTTCGACGAGGTAACAGAAACACTCGGACAATTTCTGAAGAAACCAGAAAAGGAGATGAAGTTCAAAGTTCAGAGACTGACACAGCTTGCTGCCAAAAGGAAGAAAGTTTCACATTAGAAGTGACTTGGTGACCAGTGTAAATTTTTTTTTTTGGTTACTTATTTGTACCCGTAGGTAGATTTGGTTTGCAGTCTGGTGACAAGCCACCGGCTGCTGCGTGCGCCCTAAACCTACATGTTTTTGGTATGTGGGAGGAAACCGGAGAAATCCCGGAGTAAACCCACGCAACACGGGGAGAACATGCAAACTCCACACAGCTCACTGTTGGTCGGGGGCTGGGATCGAACCCACGATCTCATGATCCCCGCGGTCCCCCGGCCGAGGGTAAACTATGCTGCCACAGTGCTAAACCACTGCGCCACCGTGCAGCCCATAGTGTAAATAGTGTAATAAACTCTTATAGAACTGTTAAATATGTTGGACTAAAGACAGTGAGACAACATTGAAGAAAAAGTAAGTTAACTTTTCATTAAATTTAATGATTTATCTAAGTCTAGTATTTCATTTTTTTTTATCATTTTTTTCAGTCTAAATTACTTCTGTTTTACTGAAAACCTCCCAGCTTCAGGGGGGCTGCGCCCCCCCAGCCCCCCCATAGGTCAATCGACCAAATTAGATTTCAGCTGAAATCAGAATTTCCTGTTGCCATCCCTGGAAAAAGTTGAAAATATGCAAAAAAAAATTGCAAATTTATCACAAATTAATGCCAAAAAGTTGCAAAATTTTGAAAGAAAAGTCTCGGATTTATGAGAAAAAATTTGTAAATTTATGAGGACAAAAGTCACAAAATTTTGAGGAAAAAAAGTTGCCGATTTTTTTTCCATTTCTGCATAGAATTGGTGCTTCAAAGTCTTTTTATTCAGTTCTGTAACATGATATACAGTGGGGAAAATAAGTATTGAACACTTCAACATTTTTCTCATTAAGCATATTTCTGATGGAGCCATTGACCTGAGATTTTCACCACATATCAGTAACAACCCAAGTAAGATAGATAGATAGACAGATACTTTATTTCGAACAAAAAAGTAAAACAAAAACAAAACAAATGACAAATGCAATAAAGTAACAGTATACAGTGTTCAAAAGGAAGAAGGAAGAATTGAACACTTATTAATTCCAACTCCTCTTTTCCATAAATACAACCATGTGAAATATATACAAATTACCACATTTAAGACCCCAAGTAAACAATTAACTGTATTTTGTACATATCAACATTAACACCCATCCATCCTAACATACATTGATGTCCATACATCAAAACCAGCCTCAAACAACACAGATATACACAGTGCTGTCCCACCCACCATTCCATAGTGTCCCAGAGTGAGCATAGTGAAACGTACATATAAATACTACCCTTCTAACATATATCCTTTCAGCAAATAATGTTTATACCTTTTTGAATTGATTTCTGTTTGTACATAGTTTCAGTTCCGGCTCCAGACTGTTCCACAAATCCACCCCACAGACAGATATGCACATACTTTTCTTGGTTGTTCGTATCTTGGGTTTTGTGAAGTTTAAGTCTCCTCTCAAATTATAATCATTGTGGGTTTACTCCGGGATTTCTCCGGTTTCCTCCCACATGCCAAAAACATGCAAGTTAGGTTAATTGGCATCAAACTGGGGTTTCTAAATTGTCCTTAGGTATGACTGTGAGAGTGAAAGCTTGTTCTGTCTCTCTGTGTTGGCCCTGCGATGGACTGGCGATCTGTCCAGGGTGGACCCTGCCTCTCGCCCAAAGATGCTGGGATGGGCTCCAGCCCCCCCACGACCCGAAAAGGATTAAGCGGAAGAAGATGAATGAATGAATGTCTCTTTTTTTTAAATATTTTTTGTATATTAGTTGGGAGTTGATTATTAATTGCCCTGTACATGACTTGTGCTGTCTTAAATTTAACTAAATCGATGAACTTTATGACATGTGACTTTAAAAACAATGAATTGGTATTGTCTCTATATCCTACATTATTTATTATCCTTATAGCTCTTTTTTGTAATGTGCATACTGACTGTAGGTTGGTCTTGTAGGTGTTTCCCCAGACTTCTACACAGTAGTTAAGATAAGGTAGAAACAGTGAATTGTACAGTAAGAACAATGATTTATAGTCCAAGATGTGTCTTGTCTTCCCCAGTATCCCTATACATTTTGCCAACTTGGCCCGGATGTGACTGATGTGAGGTTTCCAGCAGATTTTATTGCCTAGCGTCACCCCCAGAAACTTATTTTCCTGTACTGTTTCTATTCTGGTATCATCTATCGTTACCATTATTTCATGATTTATTCTATAATTTCCAAACAACATAATCTTTGGGGGTTTTTTTCAGATTTAGAGATAATTTATTTTTGTTGAACCACTGTGTTAACTTTTTCATTTCAGTTGTGACCACCTCTAAAACCTGCTGCAAATTCTCACCAGTGCAAAGGATATTTGTGTCATCCGCAAACAAAATAAATTTCAGAATTTTTGATACTTGGCATATGTCATTTATATACAAAATAAAGAGTTTGGGTCCCAAAACTGACCCCTGGGGCACACCACAAGTGATGTCCATGAAGGGTGATTTGTGCTCACCAATTTGTACAAACTGTTGTCTGTTACTTAAATAACTTTCCACCCAACTCAGTCCGACCCCTCTTATCCCATACCTTTCCAGTTTCCTTAGTAGTATTCTGTGGTCAGTGGTGTCAAAAGCTTTCTTTAAATCTATAAATACTCCTACAGCAAACTTTTTTTTATCTATACAACTAATAATTTCTTCAATAAGTTCAATCAGTGCCAAAGATGTAGATTTATCTGCTCTAAAACCATACTGGCTGTCTGTAAGGAGGTTGTGTTTTTCAATGAAATCATCCAGTCTCTTAGTGAAGATTTTTTCAAGTATTTTGGAGAATTGTGAGAGTAAAGATACTGGCCTGTAATTTGTGAAACAATGACTGTCTCCTGTTTTGTATAGAGGTATTTCTTTTGCTAATTTCATTTTGTTTGGAAATTTACCAGTTTGAAATGACAGGTTACAGATGTGGGTGAGTGGTTTAACAATTCCTTCAATTACTTTTTTCACTATTGTCATGTCAATTTCATTCCAGTCCGTTGATTTTTTGTTCTTAAATTTACTCACAGTCTCGATAATTCCCTTTTCAGTAACTGCACCCAAAAAGATTGTGTTTGGATTTCTATCTTCTATTTCATTTACAGAACCACTGTTGTTTGTTTCTGGTGTCACTATTGATTTTGCTAATTCAGGACCAACATTTACAAAAAAATTATTGAAACCACTGACCACATCCTCCATATTATTTATCAACTTGCCATTTTCAATAAAATATTCTGGATAATTAGCATTCTTAGGTCAATTACTAATAATCCCATTGAGTACTTGCCATATTCCTCTTAAGTTATTTTTATTATCCTCTAATATTCTGTTGTAGTATTCTTTCTTACAGGTCCTCATTATATTAGTAAGCTTACTTTTATATCTTTTATATTTGATCTCAGCCTCCACCATTCTGCACTTAATGAATTGTTTATATTATGTATTCTTCTTTTTACATGCATTTATTAACCCCTTGGTGACCCAAGGAATATTTTTTCTTTTGTTGTCTGTCACTGTATTGTTTTATAGGACAGTTTTTATTGTACAATGATTGAAATATTTGTAAAAATTTATCATATGCTTTATTTATATCATTTTCATCATAAACTATCTTCCAGTCTTGTATTAATAATTCCTTTGTCAGTAAATACATAGATTCTTCGGTTCTTATTCTTTTATATTTAATATTTTTGGTATACTTTTTCTTCCTATAATCACATTGATAGACAACAAAAATCGGCAGGTGGTCACTGATATCATTCAACAAAAGCCCACTCCTGATATTATTTTCCATAATGTTTGTGAATATGTTATCTATTAGTGTGGCACTGTGTGACGTGATTCTGCTAGGTCCGGTAATTGTTGGATGTAAGCCCATACTGTACATTGTGTTGATAAATTCTTCTGTCAAACCATGTTGTTTTGAATTCATCAGATCTATATTGAAATCCCCACAGATGAACATAACTTTATGAGTTAGTTTTGCATACATTTTTTCCATCCAGTCCTTAAATAAGTCAATGTTTGATCCAGGTGTTCTATATACACAGCTCACTACTATATTCTTCACATTGTCCAGACAGATTTCTATTGTAATACATTCAAATAAATCATCCACAGTTACTGACAGATTTTCAGCAACCTTGTATTGCAAGCTCTTGTCAACATAAATTGCAACTCCTCCTCCTTTTTTCACTTTTCTATTTATATAATTTAATTCATAGCCATCCATGGTAAAATCCACTCCTTTCTCTTCACTGAGCCACGTCTCTGATATTGCCACAATATTGAATGGTTCTTTAAACTGATTTAAATAATCTTTAATGTTATCAAAGTTGGCATAGAGACTTCTGCTGTTAATGTGGAAAATAGAAATATTGAAATCAGATGTGACCATTGTGTTAAACTGTTCATCCGTGTAGTAACTACAGTTATTATTGATGGAGCTAAATAAATTATTATCAGGGTCTATGTTATATTCTACGTCCTGTGGGTTGTGATCTGTATATTCAAAAACTTTCAGTTCCTGTTGTTCCTGTTTGTTGATCTTTTGTTTTATGTTATTAAATGTCTTGTTGCAGATGAGTATAATCCTTCAGTGTCCTACAATTGTCTGTTGTTGCTGTGACTCCAGTTCATAATATTCATTGATATTTGTCCAGTTCCATAATATTACGGATGTTAATGACCTTGGCTTCTTCAGGTGATCCATTTAATTTGATGTATATTTTACAGTTTGATGTCCAGGTGTTTTGAATCTTTTTCTGCTTTCTCATGTATCTTGCTTTTCTGGCTATTTCTGGGTTTTCTTTTGTAAGGTGCTCGTTTATGTAAATGTTCGTTCCTTTCAGTTTCCTACCTTGTTTTAGCAATGCAGTCTTGTGTTTTCTATTCACAAACCTCATGATTACAGCCGGTTTGTCGCTGTTTTTCCTGGGCAGAGGGTGGCAGGCCTCTATGGTGTTACAGTCCAGCTGGATTCCTTTGGACTGCAGGAAGGCCGCCACTTGTTGCTTCGTGGATTCATCCTCCAGCGCGTCGAGCCTCCCTCCGCTGTCCGCGGCCACCGCCCACGCGTATGTGACAGAGATCATCCTGCGCAGTTCGCCCCACACGGGACACGAACCCGCGACCTCTCAGTCAACTACACAGTTCGAGCATGGGAGACACAGCACGATCGCGCTGAGCTAAAGGTCCGACCGATAGCTCAGTGCTACCGATACTGTATGAGGCTTTGGGAGGGAGGTTTACTAACGTTCTACGCCGAACAGTACTAGTTGGCATCCGTTACACTCTCCCCCTTAAACCTCACTCCCATCCCGGGTTCACGGCACCATTGTGACAGAGATCATCCTGCGCAGTTCGCCCCACACGGGACACGAACCCGCGACCTCTCAGTCAACTACACAGTTCGAGCATGGGAGACACAGCACGATCGCGCTGAGCTAAAGGTCCGACCGATAGCTCAGCGCTACCGATACTGTATGAGGCTTTGGGAGGGAGGTTTACTAACGTTCTACGCCGAACAGTACTAGTTGGCATCCGTTACACGTACAATCGGGGTTTAATGTGGAGCCCCGTGATGATCACGTCGTTCACCCGAGTGTTCTGCTCCAGGTCCGACACTCTGCTCTCCAGATACGCCAGCCTCTTGTCCTTCTCGGCGTTCTGGATCCGCAGCGCTTTCACCTCCTCGAGCAGGCCCAGGATGTTTTGTTGCTGCAGCTTAACAGCAGAAATCTCTTCAGCTAAGAAGTCGAGCGATCTTTTAATATCGTCCACCTCCTCAGTCTGCTGAGCTTTCTTGGGACCCATGATCCCGGCCGATGTACGTTGATTGTGATCGTAGAAAAAAAAAACACGTGGGAGAAATCCCTTTGTTCTCCCGGAGTGTGAGGGGATTGATGAACTGCTTCACCAGCCACTACAATATTAAGTTATGAGACTGGCAATTTCTCTCTTTTTTCGCATGAGCAGGCGTACCGTTTTTATTCTCCAGCGGCAGTGACAAGGCAACAGCTAAAAACTCTAGCTCTAAACTGAGTTTTAAAGCAAGAAACGAACTGGGAGCCTCTACCTGTGTGTCCTCACCTTACATGCCACAACCGGAAGGTTTTTTTGATAATCCATACATAATCCATACATACAGTAATCCATACATACAGAGAAATCAAGGCAACTATGTTCAGTAAACAAGTTATATTTAATAAAGTGGAACAACACAGGGAATAAGTATTGAACACATGAAGAAAGAGGTGCAAAAAAAGATAAAAAAGCCAAGAAACCAGCTGAAATCCATCAGAATTTAGGAAGTCATCCCATCCCCCATCAGTGCAAATTATTTCCAGCTGGTTAAAGATGCAATATAAATGATTCTGACCTCCTGGCCAGTCAGTGTCGCACGCACTGTTGACTCACTATAATCTTGTACCGGTTGCCAGGTATAGATAAACAGCACTTCCTGGAGGCTAACATCAATATACTGCAGACTGCTAATATCTCAGATCTTTGGTTATTATGAGCCAGACAGTGTGTCAAGCAAGGATTCTTGTGGTATAGAATTGTTTATTTAACATAATCCTCTCTGATAAACCTTTTTTTAAATAACTATATGGTATAGTGTTATTGACAGTTATGCTAATGTAGCACAGCAGTGATCAAACCAGATAGCTCTCTAGTTTTGACAACGTAATTATGACAACACTTTAGATCAGATTGTGAGGACTTTGCTGTTAGTTGTTCTGTGGTTTTTGTAAATATGCTAAATCACACTTTTATGGTCTGTTTATGTTCATCCATTTTAGCTACGCATGTTTAAAAAAAAACGGTTGTTGTTATTAATCTCCAGCAGTGATTTAAATCAGTTCCAGTTCATTTTAGGTTGTAAATGTGTTTTGTTTTTATTGTTTTAAAATATATAAATAAATGTTGTGAAACGTTGGATACCCGAATTCATTTGTGCCCTTTCAGTTACTGTAGAAGATGAAATCTGTTGTTTATTCAGTGTAACAGATTCACAAATGGTTTACCTCACCTCTGCAAAACTAAAGTATTTTCAGCCTTTTTATAACATAGTGATAAACAAGAACCTAAAATCATCATCATCATAGCAGTCTGTCGTGGGCAACAATAACTGTTTCATTTAGGTCTGATCAGATTCCTCCACACAGCTCTGTCCTTAGCCTTCCACTGCCAGGAACTCCTGTCTATATCCAACTTCTTCAAGTTTCTTTTTACAGTGTCTTTAAATCTGAGCCTTGGTCTACCCTGATTACATTTGCCCTCGCATAACTGTGAGTAGAGTAACTGCTGAGGGAGACGCTGGTGGTCCATCCTCTCAACATGTCCGAGCAATCTCAGGTTCATCTGGTTCCGGTTCTGCTGGAACCGGCGGCACATGAGTTGGCTGCCTTTTGCAACTGCCTTTTTTTTATCTTCCTTCTTCTTTCTACACCTTTCACTCTATATATATATCACGGACACACAGATCGCCCCATAGGTCTCCCGAGTTGGCGGACGGAGCCACTGTTTACAGCAGGAGACGATACAGCAGGGAAGAGCTAGCTAGCACTCAACCACCACCCGGTGCTAACGGAGAAACTCGACATACCGGGGAACTGAAGCGAAAACAACACGGGTGCCGGGCTGGAGTTTAGGCGGCGTGCAAGAAATATAAGACAGAATAATAAAGAACGATGGCAAGAACCAAGCAGACCGCCCGTAAATCTACTGGAGGAAAGCCCCCAGGAAGCAGCTAGCCACCAAGGCTGCTCGGAAAAGCGCTCCGGCCACCGGCGGAGTGAAGAAGCCTCACCGTTACAGGCCCAGTACCGTGGCTCTGAGAGAGATCCGTCACTACCAGAAATCCACGGAGCTGCTCATCCATAAGCTGCCCTTCCAGCGCCTGGTGAGGGAGATCGCTCAGGACTTCAAGACCGACCTGCGCTTCCAGAGCTCCGCCGTCATGGCTCTGCAGGAGGCCAGCGAGGCCTACCTGGTGGGTCTCTTCGAGGACACCAACCTGTGCGCCATCCACGCCAAGAGGGTCACCATCATGCCCAAAGACATCCAGCTGGCCCGCCGCATCCGCGGAGAGAGAGCCTAGACTTTCTGCTGCACATTCACCAACCACAATGCTCCGCACTGTGTGTCTATAAATATATATATACTGTATATATATATATATATACACTACCGTTCAAAAGTTTGGGGTCACTTAGAAATTTCCTTATTTTTGAAAGAAAAGCACTTTTTTTTCAATGAAGATAACTTTAAACTTATCAGAAATACACTCTATACATTGCTAATGTGGTAAATGACCATTATAGCTGCAAATGTCTGGTTTTTGGTGCAATATCTACATAGGTGTATAGAGGCCCATTTCCAGCAACTATCACTCCAGTGTTCTAATGGTACAATGTGTTTGCTCATTGCGTCAGAAGGCTAATGGATGATTAGAAAACCCTTGTGCAATCATGTTAGGTCTGCAATGCTGTAATTGCTGCAAATGGAGGATTCTTTGACGAAAGCAAAGTTTGAAGGAAAAAATTATTATTTCAAATACAAATCATTATTTCTAACCTTGTCAATGTCTTGAGTATATTTTCTATTTATTTTACAACTCATGGTGGTAAATAAGTGTGACTTTTCATGGAAAACACAAAATAATTGTCTGGGTGACCCCAAACTTTTGAACGGTAGTGTATATATATATATATATATATATATATATATATCAATATGTACATATGTATACTAGCTGTTCTTGTTTTTTCTTGCCTTCTGATTGTTGCTCTGCTATCCCTGTGCTGTTGCAATCCTGGAATTTCCCCATTGTGGGACTAATAAAGGCTTATCTTATCTTATCTTATCTTATCTTATCTTATTAGCATGTCCTCCATTGATGGTAGATCAGCTCGTTTCAACACTTCTATGTTGGTTATCTTGTCTTTCCATGAGATGTTCATTATGGCTCGAAGGTGTCTCATCATGTATGCGTGGAGTTTCTTTACCCGCACTCTGTAGACAGTCCAAGTGTCAGCACCGTGCAATAGAGTAGCCAGTACTGTCGCTCTGTACACTTTGCATTTCACACGAATAGACAGATGTCAATTGTTCCACAGTCTCTCCCTCAAGTTTCCAAACACAGCGCTCGCTCTTCCCATTCTGAGAGATAGTTCATCCTCCAGCCTAGCATTCTCAGTACTCCCTAGATACTTGAAAGTCTTGCACTTGACTAGTGGCTCTGTATCAATGCTGATCTCTTCTGGTAGTGATGTTGATAATTGGAACTTTGGTGGTTGATAAAGGCACTCTGTCTTCTTGATGTTGATTTTGAGGCTGAATTGGCTAGCTGCTCTTGCGAATTTCTCCACTAAAGATTGCATATCTTCCACACTGTTTGCAACTAGAGCACTGTCGTCGGCAAAGAGCATTTCTCTTACTACCTTTATCGATGTCTTACTCTTGGCTTTAAATTGTGCCACATTGAACAAGTCTGCCTCTTTCCTTGTTTGAATGTATACTCCTTCTGAAGTGTCTTTGAAGGCCACCTCAAGCATGGCTGCCAGATATAGCGAGAAGAGTGTAGATGCCAGCACACACCCTTGTTTCACCCCGTTGCTTACTGAAAAGTCTTTAGATACTGAACCAGTCATTGCCACGTTTGCTTGCATACCTATATGGAGTGCCTCGATCAGGCTGACAAACTTCTCTGTACAGCCATATTTCTTGAGTACCTGCCAAAGTCCTTGTCGCGAAACAGTATTGAAGTCTTTACTGAAGTCTATGAAGACTACATAAAGCGGCATGTTCTGTTCAATGCACTTTTCTTGAACCTGTTTCAAGCAGAAAATCATGTCCATTGTGCTTCTTCCACTTCTAAAGCCACACTGGGTTTCCGGTAGTACATTCTGCGAGACGTGTTCATTGCGTCTGTTCAGTAGTACACGTGAGAGAATCTTACCAACAGTGGCTAGCAGTGATATACCTCGATAATTTCCACAATCTTTCCTGTCACCTTTCTTGAACAAAGGCACAATACTTGCATCCTTCCAGTCTTGAGGTACTTTCTGGGCATCCCATATCTCTTGGATGAGCTTGTGCAGGCAGTTGGTCAGCTGAACACCACCAAATTTCCACACTTCTGCTGGAATTCCATCCCTTCCTGGAGCTTTACCATCCTGTGTTGTCCTGATAGCTGCCATTAGTTCATCAAAATTTGGTGGTTCATCCAGACTTGATACAGCTGGTCGCTGCACTAGAGCTTCTTTAGCCTCTTCAGTGAGATCTCCAGGGTTGTTCAGTAGTTGGTCAAAGTGGTCTGCAAATCTGTCCAGGATCTTGTCTTTCTCCTGCAAAACCGTTTCACCATCCATAGCCTTTAGTTGGATCAATCCTCTTGGTTTAGGGCCATAGATTTCTCTCAAACCTGTGAAGAATGTTTTCATGTCCTTCCTGTCTGCTGCAGTTTGAAGTTCCTCCACTTTTTCATCCCACCAGTTGGACTTCATCTCTCTGGTGTACTTCTGTAGCTCACTCTGAGATTTTGAGTATTTCTTCTTCTTCGACCTTGTGTTACACTGTAGGTTTTCCTGCCTAGCTGTATTCCTCGCTTCTAGTAGTTTCTTCGGGTGTTCATCATGCTCATTAAACCAATCTTGATATTTCCTCGCAGGGTGGCCTAATACATCACTCGCAGTTTGATACACCGTATCCTTCAGTGTTACCCATTTCTCTTCTATGTCATTCTCTGAGTTGTTGCTGTCCCAGTCTTTCAACTTTTCATCCATTTCCTGTGTAAGTTCTTCCTGCTTCCTTTGGCCTTTCAGTGCACTAGTGTTTAGCTTCCGTGGTGGCTTTGCACCCGTCCTGCAGTGCTGTTTTCATCTCCAAATCCTTAATCTAGATCTCAGCATAACATGATCAGTACCACAGTCTGCGCCTCTCATTGTTCTGGTGTCCAATACATCCCTTATATCTCTCTGCCTGACTATGATGTAGTCTAACAAGTGCCAGTGCTTGGATCTTGGGTGCATCCATGTCTTCTTGTGCGTGTCCTTGTGCTAAATAGAGTGTTGGTTATCACAAGGTTGTACTCTGTACATAGTGCAAGTAGAAGTTCTCGATTAGCATTGCACTTGCCTACTCCATGACTGCCTAGCACTCCTTTCCATTTCTCAGTGTCCGAACCAACTCTGGCATTAAAATCTCCAACAAGTATTAGCCTGCCATCAGTCGGTACACGCCCTATAGTCTCACGTAAATCACTGTAGAACTCTTCCTTCACCTCCTCTGTGTTGGTCATTGTTGGGTAATATACACTGATGAGTGTGGCATACATCTTCCACTGTAATGGGAGTCTCATAGTCATTATCCTGTCATTGATTGGCACCGGTTCCTCATCAAGCATTGCTGCTATCTCCTTTCTAACTGCAAAGCCCACTCCTGCTTCTCTCCTTTCTTGAGTTGATCTCCCACTCCAAAAGAAGATGTACTCATGGTCTTCCAAGCTGTCATATCCAGGAAATCTTGTTTCACTAAGTGCAGCTATGTCTACATTGTACCTATTCATTTCCAGCACCACAAGCATGGTCTGTCTGTCTTTCTGGGCGCTGTGATGTTGTTCTGTCCAACAGAGTGTGCACATTCCATTCTGCTACACACAAGGCTGCTGTTTTCCTCTTCTTTTGTCTTCCTGCTCCTAGCTTACTTTTCGCTGCCTGTCAGAGTGTGAACAGATCAATGCGGACCTTGTAAGCCCGGTCAACGTCCGAGCCGGTATGAGTTGCTTTCTGATTGACCATTTCATGAAACTGCTTGCAAAGTATTTGAGTACCGCTTGCTTTTGCTGGACTAGCAGCACATTCTTGGCAGATAAAGGTATTATCAGTGGCAAGGACAAGCCAAGACAAACTGAATCCAGTATCTGTTGCAGTGACTGACCAGATGATAGGTTTGTTTATCTCTGCTCTTTGTGTAGTGCATGTCACGATGCACCGACTGGCACAGTCCACCACAGACCTTGCGACAGATGTGTTTATCTGCCAGGATGTCCAGTCTCACCCCATGTAACTGGGAGTGGTCCACCACAGACCTGTGGCAGGTATTGTTTTTAGTTCTGCCAGGATGCCCTGTTTCACCCTCTACGCCCTCGGAAGGACGGGTATGCCGGTTGAGTCGCCGACGGCCCAACCCATGAGACAGGTAGTACTGGTTTTCATGGTTATCCGGTAGCAAGCAAGCCAATGCCTGACCCGACCAAAAAAAAAAAGGGGAGGGATGTAAGTCTCAGTTAAAAGCTGCCAATTTCTGATCAAAAAATGTGGAATTTTATGGGTAAGAAGCTGCAACTTTAGCAAAAAGACGAAAAAGGTGTAAATTTCCAACTGTTTACAACCTAAAACACTGCAAATATAAGATTTGAGTAAAATGCTGCAAATTTAAACTTTTTTTAAACTGCAAATTCAATGGTAAGAAAAGTTCTAAATTCATGAGGAAAAAGCTGCAAAATTATGAATAATAAAAAGCTGCAAATTTTCAAGTAAAAAGCTGCACATTTCTGAGTAAAATGGCTGTAACTCTGCAGGAAAATCCTGCACATTTATGAGAAAAATCCTGCACATTTACAAAAGAATGTTTCTAATTTACATGAAAAAGGATGTGATAAATTGGCGTGTTGGCCTTTTTTTTTTTTTTTTTTTTTAGAAATTCTACTCATGTAAAAGCAGTGCGTTGAAATTAATAATTAAAAGTAGACAACCAAAAATTTCTACTTGAGTTAAGGGTACAAAGAGCACCCACTTAAAAATATGAGTAATGACTTCAGTCTTGAAGGTTTGAGGTTTTTCTCAAAAATTTATAACAATTTTCTTATAGTTTTCTACTTTTCTCTGTAAATCTAAAGTTGAAACCATGTTCCTCAAATTTGTAATTTCCTCTTGTAAAATTGACTTTTCTTGTACATTTGAAACTTTATTATAAATTTGTGGATTATTTTATCACTAATTTTTGTCTGTTTTTTTTAAATAAAATTAGTTTTTTTAGATAGATTTGAAATAGACTGTGGTAATTTGTTTTTTACTTTTTCCTTATAACAAATTACATTTTTGACCATAATTTTGCAGTCAGAACAGAACAATAATTTAACTCTGATTACAAAGAAAAAATATTAATAAAATTATATTTAATGAAATAAATTAACTTAAATGACCAAGGATGTCGTTATTTCTGTTATAATATTTCTTGATAGGTTTTTTTTTTTAGAAATCTCACCACCCAGACAGCAAGAAAAACCTCCCTTATTTTGAAATCCAATGTTGACACGTTTAGTTTGTCTGAAGGCTGATGATGGATTAAAGTCATTCACTTCGTGAATTTTGGTCATCTTAACCTGCCAGGTACATAATAGGGAACTGCAGTGGACTCTAAAGACATAATTCACCACAATATGTGTTCATGTCCAGAATGATCTGCTTAGGCACTTATAGTTGTGCTCTCAGGCTTTCTCATTAGGCACCTCTCTAGGCAGCCGTTGAAGGACCTCAGTTTAGAGTGAAAATAGCATACCCCTGCCTGCTGCTGGAACAACCAGATTTCTGGCCATGGCCAAGATGGATAATTTTTTCACACATAAGGAGTTGTAACTCCTTATACAAAGATATAGAGTGATGATAATCAAGTCAGTGGCAGTAATGCACCTGATTACTGATTAATGCAACTGATTGCCAACCGCCAATCAAATCTAAAAGAAGAAGAAGAGAGCTAGCATTTTTAGCTGTTGCTTTTATTCACTGCCACTGGAGAATAAAAATGGCACGCCTGCTCATGTGAGAAAAGAGAAATTGCCAGTCTCTTCATTCCCGCAATTCCTAGAGAACATAACTTAATACTGTAGTGGCTGGTGAAATATATCCTCAGCAATTCATCAGTCCCCCTTGCCTTTCCCTTCATATGAAGCCGACTGCATATGAATTCTAACCACATCTCTTAGCTAAGTGACTCTTCCACTATTGCTCCCATTAACAGCAGGTTAAAATCATGATAAACTCCTCCAGTGCTTACACCTCTTATGATTTTTTACACATTTAAAGAACTTTAATAAACTCATGTCTCTTCGGACAGTCGCGTTTAGCGAGACACTGTTTGCTGACTGACTGGAAAACTCGCGTGGGCGGGGCGCTTCTAAACTCCGCACGGATGACAGCCAGGCGCGTTGTTCATGTGCGCGCTAGCGGAAAGTCATTGCTTCATATATTTTTCTTAATAAATTCATATCTCCTTGCCGTAGCGGTAAAATTTCTGGCAGGGCGGCCCACCACTGAGAAATGTTACCAGAGGAAACCCTGGAGGGGTTGTAACATCTGCACCCTTTTTCTTGCAATTTTGCATCTTTTTCTCAAAAATTTGCAACTTTTTTTCCCTGTGCGGCGGATGATAAAATAAGGCAGCGAACTGAGAGTTTTAAATAGGTTTATTATCATACCGCCATCACGGAGCTCGCCCCATGGGCGAGCTCGGAGGCTCTCCAGCAAAGTGTGCAGATGAGCAGTAGTCAGAGTGAGAGAGTGAACATGGATTTCAGTCAGCTTATATACCCAGTTACAGACAATACATGAAAGGCATGGTATCATCAAAGAGACTGCAGACAGGCATGGGACATTTGCATTTGAGAGACACAGTAAGGGCAGGAAGCATGAACACAATGCATGAATGGCACATTAACATCACAGTACTGAGCCGGAAAAAGCCAGAAGAAGCGGGGCTGCCTGTTGACATTAATACACACATTTCATTGTTCTGTTATTTGCTCTAGCCGAGCGCTGTGCCTGTCCCAGTCTGTTGTGGGGGTTACGCCACACGCTCCCCCCCAGAGGGCTCGGCAGGCGGCCGAGGCCTCTATAGTCCGACTTTGGCAGCGAGCAGGGAAAGCTCTGTGCAGGCAGAGGTGGAGGGGGGTGGGGGGTAGTAAATGCCGGCCGGGGACGGTGAAATCGTCTGAGCCGCGCAAAAATTGCTTGTGGGTCCGCGATGTTGAGGGGCTGTCCCGTTGAACGTGCAGAGATCCACCAGAAGAAAAATTAGTCACTGACTCCTCTCGCGATTAAGTCCTGCAAGGATTAATAGCGGCCGTGAAGAAAAAGGAGTGGCGAGGATTAACAGCGGCCATGAAGAAAAACAGGGGCGGCTGTAAGAAAAAAAAAAAACAAAAGCAAAGGGACTTGGCGTGTTGACTTTAGGTGCGGGCACAACCTTAAAGCCTTCGGGGACCGCAGACTGCTGAATTCCCGTTGTGCGCCATGGCTAAGACCGTTAGAAAATCCAGTGAGCAAGCTGCATGTGTGCCTCAGGTGTACGAGCAAGCCTGAAGGGCCTGTGTGCAGCGGCGAAGGAGAAGGCGGTCTGTGGAGCCGTGTGTCCCGTGCGTGGTGCGCCGTCCTCGTAACTCCCCGGTGCGTGTGCCGGGGTTCCGTGCGTGGGTGGGCCTGCTGGAGAGGGAGAGTCAGGGTCAGGGAGCTTAATCATCCCTGTTGTAGTTGTTGTAGATGGGTCATGGTGTGTTCAGGTCCACGCGTTCTCCGTCGGCCATGGAGGTCGCCGTCGTGGAGAGAGGACGAGGTGCGTGCGCTCTCGTAAGGAGACACAGAATCGTGTGTCAGAAGCTGTGAGAGCGGCCGGTCCAAGCGTGGATGTGCCGATCTAGGCGTGCAGATCTCACCATGAAATTTTCCGCAGCTGTCCCAGTCGTGGGTGGTCTCCGGAGAGTTTCGCCTGGAAACTCTGCGTCAAAGTCTCCCTGAAGCAGAAGGGAGGGCAGATCAGTCAGGCTGCTGCGTTCGCTTGTCGTCGGAGCATCACCGGGTGCTGCGTTCGCTGGCAGCATGTTCTTTTCAGTGTCGGGTCACCAGTGCGGCGGATGATAAAATAAGACAGCGAACTGAGAGTTTTAAATAGGTTTATTATCATACCGCCATAACGGAGCTCGCCCCATGGGCGAGCTCGGAGGCTCTCCAGCAAAGTGTGCAGATGAGCAGTAGTCAGAGTGAGAGAGTGAACATGGATTTCAGTCAGCTTATATACCCAGTTACAGACAATACATGAAAGGCATGGTATCATCAAAGAGACTGCAGACAGGCATGGGACATTTGCATTTGAGAGACACAGTAAGGGCAGGAAGCATGAACACAATGCATGAATGGCACATTAACATCACAGTACTGAGCCGGAAAAAGCCAGAAGAAGCGGGGCTGCCTGTTGACATTAATACACACAGTTCACTGTTCTGTTAATTGCTCTAGCCGAGCGCTGTGCCTGTCCCAGTCTGTTGTGGGGGTTACGCCACACCTGTAAATTTACAACTTTTTTTTTCTTGTAGATCTGAAATTTTTCTTTTTTTTTTTAGCATTCCAGCCATTTCGCCTAAATTTAGCATATGCAAAGAAAATCAAATTCTTTCTTCAGTGAAAAACTGGAAACATCCTACCAGCGGAACACTGGAATTTTAAGAGGTTAATTAAATTGTAATTTTCCCCCAAATTTTTTAAAATATTTTTTGGCATAAATGTGTTTTGCTTTTTTCTTAAATTTTACTTTTTTTGACAAATTTAGAACCTTTATCAAGTAAAATTTAAGACTTTTTCATATAAATTTGTGAAATTTTTCCCAATAAAATTGAGCTTTTTTCACAATTTTTTTTTTTTTTTTGCATAATCTGCTATTCTCATAAGGTTGTCTGATCTGATTATCTTTTTCAGATAAAAATGCTGCTTTTTTACCACATAAATTTGCAACTGTTTTCTAATAACATTGTGGACTTTTCTAGTAAATTTGTGACTGTCAATTTGTGCCCCCCTAACTCATAACACTGCAACATTTTCCCTAAATATTGAGTATTTTTGTCAGAAATTTTCAGTTATTCTAATAAATTTAATCTTATTTTTCTTTATTACCTTTCATAGATAAAACTGCAGCATAAATTTATTACATTTTTCCTTATAAAACAACTTTTCCCAGTAAATTTGGAATTTTTTTTCCAGAATCCTTTGTGACATTTTTGCAAAATTTTCCCCAAAATGTGAGTTGTTTTTTTGTTGTTGTTGTTTTGTTTTTTTTACATAAATCTTCAGGTTTCTAGATTTTCTGCTTTTTAGGATATTTTCCTCATGAATATGCAACTGGGGAAGGAGACACTGGAGAAAGAAAACTGAATGTATTTGGTAAATACAAGTTAGGGCTGGGAATCACTGACCCCAGTTACATGGTCACAATAAACCGCTTACTGGGAATAAACCAATAATGGCAATGACACATGCACTGAAGTTTACATGCACTGAATAAATGGGTTATTGGAGGGTAAACCACTTGAGTTAATGACCCTGGTTAAATGGCCTTTATAGGATTATTGTGTTTATATGGCCACTTGAATAATCAGATAACTCCAGAAATCCAATCATAACCAGTTTATTCATGTACATGTAAATTGCTGTTTTCAAGGACAGTGCAAGTTGATGAACAATGATATCAATCAGTGTAAACTTGTCAGATTGTAGCCAGTAGCTAATTACCTCCACCAAAGGGGGAGGTTATGTGATCATCAGCGTTGGATTGTTTGTTTGTTTGTTTGTTAGCAAGATAACTCAAAAAATTATGGATGGATTTTCATGAAATTTTCACAGATTGTCAGAAATGGGGTATCCTACAGATGATTAGATTTTGGTGGTGATCCGGATCACCATCTGGATCCAGGAATTTTTTAAAGGATTCTTTTCTTTTCTTTTCTTTTTTTTTTTTTTATTTCCTCCGCCAAGGAGGTTATGTGATCAGATAGGGTCCAGCCACCCCCCACCCCCACCCCACCCCCGGCAACCCTAAAGAATTAAGCAGTTGAAGATGTAAAAGAATTAACATTTTCTTCAACTTTTTCTCAATAAATTTGTGACTTTTTTTCTGTTACATTGGTGAATTTTCTCTCAAAAATTAGAAACCTTTTTCTAGTTAATTTTTACCTCCGCCAAGGAGGTTATGTTTTCATCGGCGTTGGTTTGTCTGTCTGTCTGTCTGTCTGTCTGTCTGTCTGTCTGTTTGTTAGCAAGATAACTCAAAAAGTTATGGACGGATTTTCATGAAATTTTCACAGATTATCAGAAATGGGGTATCCTACAGATGATTAGATTTTGGTGGTGATCCGGATCACCGTCCAGAAGAAAACCACCATTACGGAAAATGCAATTTTCGTCAATAACTACTGAACCACTAATCCTATCATTGTGAATCCAATTGCTAGTCATAAGTTTTCATGGTCAAGGAATCTGAAAACGTACACACAAACACTGTATGGGGGAACTGTGGCGCTAAACCGCCATTACGGAAAATGCCATTTTCGTCAATAACTACTGAACCACTAATCCTATCATTGTGAATGCAATTGCTAGTCATATGTTTTCATGGTCAAGGAATCTGAAAACATACACACAAACACTGTAAGGGGGGAACTGTGATGCTTGGCGGAGGTCTGCGCTCTCCAAGTGCTTTTCTAGTTCAAAAAGTTATGAACTGATTTTGATGAAATTTTAAAGAAAAGTGTGTAATGGCATGGGGAAGAGATGATTAGAGTTTGGTGATGATCTGAGAGTGCATACCTCCACCAAGGGCTTTGTTTGTATTTGTGCAGCAGAATTACACAAAAACTACTTGATGGATTTGGATGAAATTTTCACCAGAGGTGGTTCTTGGGCTAGAGAGGAACCCATTACATTTTGGTGAGGATTTGAGAATGCATACCTCTGCTAAGGCTCTTATCTTCTCACAGAGATTTAGCAACAATACTCCAAAACTACTGAATGGATTTGGATGAACTTTTCACCAGAGGTGGTTCTTGGGCTAGATACAAACCCATTACATTTTGGTGGTGATCTGAGAATGCATAACTCAGCTAAGGCTCATATCTTCTCACAGTGTGTTAGCAGCAATATTCCAAAACTAATGGGCAGACTTTGATGCAATTTTCAACAGAAGTGGCTCTAGGTCAGGGCTGTTCAATTACAAAATCAGTTGGGCCACAATTTGAAATCAAGACATGTAACTGGGCCGCACATGTTCAGCAATCTGTTGAATGACAAATTTCAAACCAACACAGATCAGTATGATGAAAAATATGCACTTTTTATTCACTGCCTTGGTTTTAAATGTGCGTTTGGCACATGACAAAGAGCTATCAAAAGTCCGTAAAAACACAATAACAGTGCTGGGGTTGAGCAGAACTTGAAGTAGTAGAAATTGAAAACGTCAAACAGTCCTTGGACAGGGGTAATGTGGTAGGAGCTGTTTTTCTAGATCTCAAAAAGGCTTTCAATACTGTAAACCACAGTTTGCTTTTATCCAAAATGGTATCTTTTAACTTCTCCCCAGATACATTAGAATGGTTTGCATCTTATCTCCAGAATAGAGAACAGTGTGTAAAAGTTCACCAGGATAAATCCTCATTTTTAAACAACCGCATGGGTATCCCACAAGGGTCCATTCTTGGTCCTTTACTTTTCAGCATTTTTATTAATGACTTGCCGTTACACTGCTCAGCTGCAACATGCCAACTTTATGCAGATGATGCAGTTATTTACACAGCTGCCAAGACTCCAGCACAGGCTGCAGATGTACTGTCTACAAGTATGGTTGATGTCCAAGAGTGGCTCCTCCAGAAGCATCTATTGCTGAACCTTCAGAAAACAGTCTCAATGTGCTTTTCAATCAAAAAATGTAACCTGCAACGTTTTAAAGTTAATATACATGATCATGACATCAGTTTAGCTACAGAATTCAAATACCTTGGCATTGTACTAGATCCTCAACTCAAATTTAATCTTCATATAAAGAAAATTTCAAAAACAGTAAAAAAAAAATCTGAACTGCTTTAAATTAATTAGATATTACATACCTTACGAAGCAGCTGTACTGTATATGCATTCTATGGTTTTTTCTCATATATCATACTGTTTGACAGTCTGGGCTCAAGCAGCCCCTTCCACAATAAGACATATAGGTTCATTATATAATCAAACCCTAAAAATCTTGGACCAAAAGCCCATTAGGTGGCATCACTGTAATGTTTTAAAAAAATACAACCTATTGAGTTTTGAGAGTTTCATTGACCTCTGTTTTCTGAAATTAACGTTCAAATGTTTCCATAAATCAGCACCCGAGCCACTTGCTGGTTTTGTCCAAAGACAGGACAGCAGCAGAGCCACCAGGAGTTCTGTTAACAATAACTGTAAAATATTCCACCGCAGAACCACATTTGGACAAACAGCTTTCTCTGTAAAGGGCAGTCACATCTGGAACACAATGCCAAATGTAATTAAAATAATAACGGACTTTAAAACATTCACTAAAAAGGTTAAAAACTGGCTGAAAAATAAACAAGAATGTACTCATGTATGAATTGATTGTCTGCAAAGTGAGAGTGAATGGAGGGAAGGAATGAATGTGTTTGTTTATAATGAGTGACGAAGGGAGGGAGGCCTGAAATAGGCAAATGTGAATCAGGTTGTTATATTTGTGTATTTATAATATTTATAATATTTATAATATTTATAATTATGTATTTATAATCTTTTTGCATTGATGTATGTGGTTATTATGTATTTTCTTTTTCTTTTTTTTACTTGATTCTCTTTTCTAAAGCCCATCCAGGGACAAGAGTTGCAAATTAGCTAATAGCTATACACTCTATGTGCAACACATCAGATTGATTGTCATTGATTAATTGTCTATGTTTATTGCACTGTCCCTGTCAAATAAACTAATCTATCTATCTAAATATTTTTCCTCTTGATCAACAATTAAATAAATAGAATGAAAAAAATAAAATTACTTTTTATTATTAAAATTGTAAATAACCATTTTGGTCACATCTTATTCAGGCATATCTCAAAGTGCATAAAAACTCAATGTGCACTGTTAGTAGCATTAACATTCATTTCCCTTTTGAAATAAACTATACTACATCCTGGTCATAACTGACCTTTGCACATCACAAAGTGCATTTAGCTGAATAAAAAGTGAACTGTCAAACACTTCAGTGCACAAACCCCCCAAGAAAAGATTGATAACATTTACAAACATTGCACATCTATTACTATGGTTTGTTTTGTTTTAAATCACCACATGTGTGAGTAAGAACCTCTTTTTATAACTACACATTCCATTACAGACATATATCAGTCAACCAAAACTTACTAGTAGAGTTAAGGATGCAAAGAGCACCCACTTAGAAACTTGAGTAATGACTTCAGTCTTGAAGGTTTGAGGTTTTTCTCCAAAATTTATAACAATTTTCTTATAGTTTTCTACTTTTCTCTGTAAATTTATCTAAATTTGAAACCATTTTCCTCAAATTTGTAATTTCCTCTTGTAAAATTGACTTTTCTTGTACATTTGAGATTTTAGTATAAATTTGAGGATTATTTTATGGCTAATTTTTATCTATTTTTTTAAATAAAATAACTGTTTTTTTTTTTAAATAAATTTGAAACAGATTGCGGTAAAATTGCCTTTTTTTTTCCTTATACAATTTACTTTTTTGACCATAATTTTGCAGAGCCAGAATAGAACAATAATTTAACTCTGATTTCAAAGAAAAAAAAATTATAAAATTACATTTAATAAAATAAATTACCTTAAATTACACAAGATTGCATTATTTCTGTTAAAATATTTCTATATATTTATAGTTTTTTTAGAACTCTCCTCACCAACCAGACAGCAGGAAAAACCTCCCTTATTTTGAAATCCAAATGTTGGCACATTTAGTTTGTCTGAAGGCTGCTGATGGATTAAAGTCAGTGACTTTGTGAATTTCTGTCACCTTAACTTGCCAGGTATATAATAATGAACATAAATTATTGTAATGGTTGGTGAAGTAAATCTTAAGCGATTCAGTCACTCTTCCCTCTTTCCCTGCATGTGAAGTCTAAACACACCTGTTTGCTCAGCGACTCTTATTGCTCCTGTTATCAGCAGGTTAAAACCACAATAGATGCCTCCACTGCTTACATACCTCATATGCTTTTTCCGTGTTTAAAGTACTTTAATAAGCTCATACTTCTCTTGGACAGCAATGCTGGCGAGACGCTCTGCCTGGCCTGCCGACTGGAATCCAGCTGAACGCTCACGTGGGCAGGGCACTTCTGAACTCCGCGCGGATGATGGTTACGCATGTTGTTCGTGTGCACGCTTACGAACGGTCATTCCTTCATATTTTTTTCTTAAATTTATATTTCCTTGGTGTGGCCTGGGCCTGCGGGCCACTCAGAGGTTGGTTCTGGGCTGCATGTGGCCCGCGGGCCGCTAATTAATTAGGCCTGCTCTAGGCCTACACACAACCTCATTACATTTTGGAGATGATCCACGACAGACGAAAGGAGCCTTGGCGGAGGTGTGCACTCTCTGAGTGCTTTTCTCGTTTAGTATAGTATTCTTTCCTGCTTAACCTCAGACTATTAGTTAACTTATTTTTATATTTTTTATATTTCATTTCTGCCTCTTTAGTTCTCAGCCTTATGAATTCTTTGTAGAGTGTGTTCTTTTTACAGGCATTTCGTATTCCCTGAGTGACCCACAGATGATCTTCAAACGTTATTACCTCCGCCAAGAAGGTTATGTTTTTGCCGGCGTTTGTCTGTCTGTTTGCTTGTTAGCAACATAACTCAAAAACTTATGGATGGATTTTGATGACATTTTCAGGAAAGGTGTATCATGGCACGGGGAACAGATGATTAGATTTTGGTGATGATCTGAGACTGCACACCTCCACCAAGGGCTTTGTTTGCATTTGTGCAGCAGGATTACACAAAAACTACTGGATGGATTTAGATGAAATTTTCACCAGAGTTGGTTCTTGGGCTAGAGGGGAAGCCATTACATTTTCGGAGATGATCTGAGAATGCATAAGGCTCTTATATCCTCACAGACTGTTAGCAACAATACTCCAAAACTACTGGATGGATTTGGATGAAATTTTCACCAGAAGTGGTTCTTGGCCTACACACGAACCCACTACATTTTGGGGGGTGATCCATGACTGCATACCTCCACCAAGGCTCCATCTTCTTGCAGTGGTTTAGTAGGATTATGTAAAAACTTACTGGATGGATTTTGCTGAAATTTTAACCAGAGATGGTCCTTGGCCTGCAGACGAACCCATTACATTTTGGAGCTGATCTGTGAGCACATACCTCTACCAAGGCCCAATCTTGCAATGTATGGTGGGATGGAGGCGGGGAGATACAAACAGATGGATGGACAAAGGGAGGGAAGGAAGGAGCCTTGGCGGAGGTATGAACTTTCTGAGTGCTTTTCTAGTTTCCATCTGTTGTCCGTGGGTTACAGTTTTTCCTTCCCCCATTCTATTATGCCGAGCACCAAGCTAGAGAGCGAGAAGTACCATCTGAACCAATGACTTCCCAACTGAGGGGCGGGTGCTCTACCACAAGCCGGTGGCCTTGGGTAAACATGGTCATTGATTTCCAGAACTGATTCTTGAGGTTTTGAATTGACTCAATTCAATATCCATTCACTCAGACAAACTATCATTAAATACCACTATAATTATTATTTTACTTGAATAGGAAATTAAATTCTCAGAGACTTAAAGCTGCAGACTGCAGCAGGAATTCTCTAACTTGGTTAATTAAATATATGAATGATCACATTAAGAAATGACCCCAAAACACTTACAATGACAATTTTTTTGTTTGTGATTTGGCGAGGTGCTGGTGAATGCTTTCTTTGGTGTGGGGGTGTGGTGTTGGTCATTGTTCTGGAGGTCTGGCTGTGGCCGTCACAGTGTTTTGTTTCAGGTTCACGTTCAGGTTCAGGTTACTTTATTTGTACCCATAGGTAGATTTGTTTTGCAGTCAGGTGACATCCATATTTACAAACAACAACAACATAAAACATAAACATTCAACATAAACACAAACACAGGCACACATGAAGCTGACTATAAACATGATAAAAATACTCAAGTCTCCATCAATCAGGATATAAAGACAAAGAGATGAGAGAAAAACCAGAGATAAGAGAGAAGGGTCATATTAAAAAGTTAAAGACTAGTCAAAGAGGTTAAAAACTCAAAAGTCTAAAACCCAATAAAAGATTTAGAACCCAAATAGGAAACCTACAAAAATAAGTAAATATAAAATGAAATTAATAAATAGGTAACTAAATTATGTGCAATATATTGTTACAACTTGTTCAACTCTTTGACAGAAGCAGGGACAAAGCTGTTTTTGTAGCGCTGGGTTTTACTTTTTGGGACAGCAAACCTCCGTCTGGAGGGAAGAAGCTGAAAGTTGCAGTGCAAAGGATGGGAGTCATCATTTAAAATGGAGGTAGCCATCCTCTGTACTTGTCTGGTGTACAGGGATGTCAGGCTCAGCTGTGACTCACCAAGCAAATGACTGGACCATCTAACTACCAGATCTAAGGATTTCCTCTGTTTCAGTTTTACCTGACCAAACCATGACACTAAAGAAAAGGATAAAACAGATTCAATAAAAGCACGATAAAACTTTGTCATTATGGTTCGGTCAGTTTGGAAGTGTGCAAGTTTCCTTAAACAATGCAGATGTTGCTGACCGTTTTTGCACACCCTTTCACAGTTCTCTTCAAAGTTTAAATTACTATCAATAATCGTCCCAAGATATTTGTAGGATTGTACACATTCAGTAGTCTGGCCTTTTAGTATGGTGACTTTGTGCCTGGGAGTTTTCCTCCTAAAGTCAATAACCATATCTTTAGTTTTTGTTGTATTCAGCTGCAGGTAGGAATCCTCACACCAGTGAACAAAATCATCAACTACTGGGCCGTGGCCACTCTCACCATCCTGGAGGAGACTGACAATAACTGAATCATCAGCATACTTTATAATGTGTCTGTTGTCATGTCTGCTCCGACACATGTTTGTGTACAGGATGAAGAGTAGTGGTGACAACACACACCCCTGAGGAGAGCCAGTAGAAGAGCACTTTTGGTCAGACAATGTGCCATTGACCCTTACTCTCTGCGTCCTGTTGGTTAAAAAAATCCAGAATCCAACCCACCAGATTATTGCTCAAATCAAATTGTTGCAGGAGCCTTTCAACTAAAATATGAGGTTGGATTGTATTAAAGGCGGAAGAAAAGTCCACAAATAAAAGCCTGACGTGTGTCCCGTTAAAATCCAGATGTTTAAAAAGCATGTTAAACAGAGTGACAGTGGTGTCCTCCACTCCTCTGTGAGGCCTATAGGCAAACTGCAGAGGATTCAATGCATGTTCAGTCTGCCTTAGGACCTCACGTCTGACCAGTTTTTCAAAAATTTTCATTAAAATTGAAGTCAAAGCAACTGGTCTAAAGTCATTTACTGTTTTAGGACAGCTGGATTTTGGAACGGGGACAACCACGGCATCTTTCCAGATCTTAGGCACATGTTGTGTCTGTAAGGACTTATTGAAAATATAGTGAAATACAGGACTCAGTTCATGTGCACAGGACTTTACCAATTGCCCACATATATTATCAGGGCCCTGACTTTTGCTCACTTTTACAGCACAGAACGCCCTTTTAATATCCTGCACCTCAATATTAAAGTGCTGATTGTCTTTGAGTTTCTGTTTCAAATCTTGGGTTTCTGTGCTAAAATCAGAGGAATCAAAACGACCATAAAAACAAGTAAGAGCATTAGCCAGCTCTATTTTATACATTTTAAAGTTAATATACATGATCATGACATCAGTTTAGCTACAGAATTCAAATACCTTGGCATTGTACTAGATCCTCAACTCAAATTTAATCTTCATATAAAGAAAATTTCAAAAACAGTAAAAAAAAATCTGAACTGCTTTAAATTAATTAGATATTACATACCTTACAAAGCAGCTGCACTGTATATGCATTCTATGGTTTTTTCTCATATATCATACTGTTTGACAGTCTGGGCTCAAGCAGCCCCTTCCACAATAAGACATATAGGTTCATTATATAATCAAACCCTAAAAATCTTGGACAAAAAGCCCATTAGGTGGCATCACTGTAATGTTTTAAAAAAATACAACCTATTGAGTTTTGAGAGCTTCATTGACCTCTGTCTTCTGAAATTAACGTTCAAATGTTTCCATAAATCAGCACCCGAGCCACTTGCTGGTTTCGTCCAAAGACAGGACAGCAGCAGAGCCACCAGGAGTTCTGTTAACAATAACTGTAAAATATTCCACCGCAGAACCACATTTGGACAAACAGCATTCTCTATAAAGGGCAGTCACATCTGGAACACAATGCCAAATGAAATTAAAATAATAACGGACTTTAAAACATTCAATGAAATGTTAAAAACTGGCTGAAAAATAAACAAGAATGTACTCATGTATGAATTAATTGTCTGCAAAGTGAGAGTGAATGAAGGGAAGGAATAAATGTGTTTGTTTATAGTGAGTGACGGAGGGAGGAAGGCCTGAAATAGGCAAATGTGAGTTATGTTATATGTGTTAAATGTGAGTCAGGCTGTCATATTTGTGTATTTATAATATTTATAATATTTATGTTAAGTGTGAGTCAGGCTGTTATATTTGTGTATTTATAATATTTATAATATTTATAATTGTGTATTTATAATTTTTCTGCATTGATGTATGTGGTTATTGTGTATATTTTTTTTTTCCCATCTTTACTTGATTCTTTTTTCTAAAGCCCATCCAGGGACAAGAGTTGCAAATTAGCTAATAGCTATACACTCTATGTGCAACACATCAGATTGATTGTCTTTGATTAATTGTCTATGTTTATTGCACTGTCCCTGTCAAATAAACTAATCTACTACTATGTCTGAATTAAAACCATCTAAAAACACACGATTACTGCGCTCTGTGCTCTGAAGGCCTGCAATAGTTTTCATACTGGCCCAGGCTGAACCAAGTTTCTTTGTTGCCATCTTGCTTTCCAACTCTGATTTATAATTCTGTTTTGCTCTTAAAATTTCGGACTTCAGCTCTTTTGTGGCAACCTGTAGCTCAGAAACAGACCCCTGTTTAAAGGCAAGTGCTTTCCTCGGTAAGCAGGATTTAACTGATTTTGTAACCCATGGCTTGTTGTTGGGATATATTTTGACACGTTTACGTGGAACGATCATGTCTCTACAGAAAGCCATGTATGAGCATGTGACGTCCACCAAAGAGTCCAAATCATCCCCACAGGACAGCGTGAAAACCTCCCAGTCCATACAGTTAAAGCATTCCTGGAGGCAGTGCACTGAATCCTCCGTCCACACGTCTATGTCTCTGGTCTTCGCCTTGTCTCTTCTGAGAGCAGTTTTATATGTGGGCAGCAAATGTACACAGTTGTGGTCTGAGGATCCTAAAGGAGGAAGGGGAATAGATTTATAGGCCCTCTCAATGGATCCATAGCACAGGTCCAATGTCTTTTTTCGCCTGGTTGGGCAAGAGACATACTGATAAAAGTTTTTAAGTGTCTTCTTTAAAGAAACATGGTTAAAATCCCCAAGAATAAAGTTTGGAGCCTCTGGGGAAATCGACTGCAACCGCTGGACCACATCAAAGACGGTGCTGTGTCAGCATCCGCTCTCGGGTGAATGTACACAGTCATTATGAAAAGTTGGGGGAACTTGCGGGGCAGATAAAAGGGGCGTAGCGATACGGACAGAAGCTCCACATCGGGTGTACAGATGCACTCTCTGACCGTGACGGATGTGCAGTACTGTTTATTAATGTATAAACATACGCCGCCCCCCTGACGTTTTCCCGTTACCTCTTCCTGCCGATCCAAGCGAAGTGGGGCTCCAAAGCTGTCAATCCACAGGTCCGCATCCGGGTCATGCGCCATAAGCCACGTCTCCGTGTAAGCCATGACACAGCAGTTCTTGAAGTCCTTCTGATATCGTACATTCCCTTGAATTTCATCCACTTTATTTCTCAGGGATTCTTCGTGCAGGTTCAAGATCGCAGTTTCTGTGGGCCATCTGTGTATCGGCGAACTGTGCTGTGGCTCTGGGGTGGTTGTGGGACTTCAGACACCATTGTTTTTGGTGATGCTGTGTGGGCATGTGTGCAGCCTCTGTTGTTTTTTTGGGGTGCGCTTTAAATCGGGGATGTCAAACTCATACCGTGGAGGGCCAAGACCCCTAGGTTTTCTGTCCAGCAGCCAACTTCAGTTAATTCCTTCCCAAAGATTTCTGCTCAGTGACACTCCTGCCTCAGTGGCTTTCTGGAAAGAAAACCCCACAGGGTCTTGGGCTCGACATCCATACTTTAAATCTGTACAACAGTTGGTTCTGGTGGAGCAATCTGATTGGAAACAGAGCATAACCTCAAAAGTCATTAACACAGGCGGGTATCACTTTGCTTCACACGTGTCCAATCGTCAATTACAGTCACTGCTGTTTACTTTATAATGTGACAGTTTACTGCACCTTCTTTTCCATAGTGGGGAGCTGTTTGAAAAGAGGGAGTCAAGTCAGTCTGGATGCATTATGACCGTTGTACCTGATTTATGCTGTTAGCCTAGCTTGTTGGCCCTACTTTTAAAATCGTTGCTGTACAGGTTCTATTAAAGCCTTGCAGCATAATGAGAGGCTTTAAAGGGGTCATTGACTGAAAAATAGTGTGTTTGCAGGTTTTAACTGTCTGAAATGAGCCTACTGGTCATGTAATTATCAAACTTTCAAAACAGTCAATTCTCTAAAAAGAAACACCACACACCAGAAACGTTTTTGACTCTTCCGGGAAAACCTTATACATCAAGATTAGAAAAAGCCAACCCACTGCCATTTTTGAGACCCGCCCACTGCTCTATTATTGGCCCGCCTGGCTGTCTGTCATAGAGATGGAAGGGGTGGCTAAAGGTAGCCTACTACCCCCTGAGCCAACACTGGCACAAGGAGCCTTGCACCAAGCGTGACCCACATTGTTATTCTCTTCAGATCCCAGTCACTCTAACAGCCAGAACCTAAAATACACTGTACATATTAGATATATACATAACACTGCAATCAATAATCCTTAGTGAAGTTGGAAATAATTTATGGTGGAATAATCTTTTTTCAAATAATATTGTGTAAAAACAGAACTGCATCTCCAAAAATTAGCACATCACCATTCAGATCTATATCAAATAGCTCAGACATATCCAAAATTTCAAACAAAAAAAAACTTAAAATGGCTAAATTTATATGGGATTATTGTAAAATATGAGAGTTTTACTTTTTAGATTTGAGTTATTTCTAAAAAAAATAAATTCACCACAATATTCCACTTTTGGAGGTGCATGAGTAGAATGTAAAAGAAAATGAACCTCAAATCAAGTCAGTCAACATATAACAAACAGGAATTTATTTGGGGGAAAACATTTATTAAAAAATAAATAGTCCAGATGCAGGGTCCATGGGGCAGACCTTGCGAGCAACAGAGAAATTAATTAAATCAGGATTAGGACTCTCTGGAAAGCTTTTGTTGTCCCTGTAGTCAGTGTTGACCTTTGTTACTATAGTCAGGTACAATTTGTTGATGTAAAAAAGCACAGTCTCTAAGAAAGCGTCATCACAGACTAACAGCATTAAAACATGACGTTATGTGAACTACTAGACAGTTTTAGGACTACAGCAGTGCTGCAATGAGTTTGCTTGGTCTACATAATGTGGATGACAATATACTGTAGGTGAAGGAAAGAGCAGGTACAGAAATGGAATTATTTTTTATGTGTGTGCTGTAGGAGGAGGGAGGAGACCCTGGGGCAGACCCAGGACACGTTAGAGAGACTATGTCTCCCTGCTGGTCTGGGAACATCTTGGTGTCCTCTCTGATATCTGGAGGAGGTGACTGGGGACAGGGAAGTTTGGGCTTCTCTGATTTGACTGCCGCCTTCACATCCTGGGCCCCCAGAAAAGCCGTAGAAGATGGATGGATGGGTGTGTTGTATATTCATTCCTGCTGCAAGACTGGACCTGATTAAAGAAGAGGAACAACATTTTTTCTAATTCCACATTCTTGGAACACCAAGTGCACAGGCAGGTTGTGGTTTTAATAAAAATGAAAAGTCCAAGACATTTTAGCTGCCAAATTATGACTATCTTGAGAAGTTATTCAAAAAAGAAAGAAACAAATATCTGTTGCATCTACTTTTGGCAAAATAATCCATAAATATGATTGGTTTGACCAGGTTACTCACTAAATATTTAAAAAAAAAAAAAAAAAAACATTCCTTAACATTTCAAAAACAGTTAAAAAAAAATCTCCTAAACAAACACATTTAAAAATTCAAAATAAAGGATTTGGCTTTGTACATTACTGTGTGTAAAATGTTTTGATAAGACTAAACTTACATTGGTGCGCTGCTGACTGTCTTCCTCACTGGACTATCCCTCTGGTGGTTGTGGTCCTGAGCTCTAATGGATCCGGGCCTCATACACAGGTGGGGTGGAGGAGAAGCTTCTGCTGACATCATCAGAATGTGGTTTTTAAATGTTGATCTATGAAAACACAGTCATATTAATAATCCTTTTTGTGACTTTTTACCTGTAAAACTTTGCATCATACTCACCTAAAGGTCAGATATTGATTTTCTGTCCTGAACCCCCACTGGTCCATCACATCAGTGAGGGCTTCAGAAGCTGTTGACTCTCTGTCCAGTCACGGTTTGGTGGAACTCTTCTCTGCTGTATCATGATGACATTGTCCAAACACCCATCTGTCCTTATTCACCTCATGATGGAGGAAGTCCTTACAGAGGGTCAAAAATGCTGTGGTTTATTACTTGCATAGACGAAAATCTGACATAAATTTTTCTACATGCATAATTGCAACTACTTCAGGGACTCAAGAAATCCTGTGGCTAATGCTGTGCAGTAACATTAGTAAGAAAATAAATTAAGAACTGTTTATTCTACTATTAGTCAGTCAGGGAGCAACTCATACCGGCTCGGATGTCGCCCGGGTTAACAAGGTCAGCAGTTCCTGGCATCGGAAGGCGAAGGACAGAGCTGCGTGGAGGAATCTGATCAGACCTAAATGAAACAGTCATTGTTACCCCCAACAGACTGCTATGATGATGATGATGATGATGATGATGATGATAACTTAAACTACTTTTAAACTCAATTTCCATCATGGTGATCGATAAAGTTTTACATTATTATCTTAATCTGTAACAATAAACAACTGTAACTTTTTTCACTGTACACCAAATTATTAGACTGAGCAGATGCACATCAAAGCTGATAATTAAAAAAAATATTTATGTAAAACATGACTGCTGCACAATTAGTATGTGCTGTTACATTCATCACTATATAATTCAAGAAATCTGTCTGTGTGTGTGTGGTGTCTGTGTGTCACGATCATAAGACTCGCTAAAAGATCATAGGACCACCTATGATGTCTACATGACTGTCTGTGTGTCATGACCATAGGATTCGCTATGACAGGCATCACTCACGATCATAGAACTCGCTATGACATCATCAACGATCAAAGGCAGGCATCACTCACGATCATAGGACTCGCTATGACATTATCAAAGGCAGGCATCACTCACGATTATAGGACTCGCTATGACGCCTCACTAACGATCATAGGACTCGCTATGACATCATCAAAGATCAAAGGCAGACATCACTCACAATCATAGGACTGGCTATGACATCATCAAAGATCATAGGACTCGCTATGACATCATCAAAGATCAAAAGCAGGCATCACTGAATGAGTAGTGGCATCAAAGATCAAAGGCACTTTTCACCAGGGTTACTGTTGCCATGGTAACCATGTCAAAGTTCAAAGGCAGGCTTCACCATGGTTACTGTTGCCATGGTAACCATGTCAAAGATCAAAGGCAGGAATGCAGAAATGCTTGCTTACACTTGCTTTCTACGGGCATGCACAGGTATGCACTAGTAGATGCAAATGTTGATCATATAATGAATCTGTCATATGTGTCAGCTTGGTAAGGAGTAGTTAGTGGGGTCTATTCCAAGCTATATATTGGCTGATATTACTATACACTCATAATTATAATGTGAACATGTCAGAAATAAAATGTACCTGGTTACATAGACTTTAGACTGCCCCCCCGCCCCCCGCGTCCCTAACCACCAGATTAGCAGCAGATGAATGAGCTAGTTAGCATCATAGCTAGCCTGGTTAGCTTACCTGTCAGAAGAAAAAAGGTCACCTCTGCGTGACTTTTCAGCCCTTTGAGACACTTTAGCAGGCGTTAACCATCTTCTTCTTCTTCTTCTAGTTAGCTTAACGCTGGCCCCAGTGCGCGACCTAACTCCGACACGAAGCGGCTCAGTCCCCGGTGAGGGCTTACCGGAGGAACCAACCGAGGCGGCGGTTGGGAGCTCGGGCGCGGCGTTGGTGAGAGACGGGGGCCACCTGGACCCAGCAGGACAGTGGCCTGAGTCGGAACCCAGTTGCGAGGCCCAGCTGAGGAACTACCAGACTGACGGCGGTCGGTGACGGGGCCTAGCGGAGGTGCCACCCAGCCAGACGGCGGCGAGCGGCGGCGAGCGGCGGTGATCGGCGGCGGTGATCGGTGGAGTTCGGCTGCGCCGGCGGTGTGCGGCATAACCGGCCAGGCAGACGGCGGCAGGCGGCGGCGATCGACGGCGGTGATCTGCGGAGCTGTGCAGCGTTACTTGGCGGAGGAGCTGTGCAGGAGCTCGGTGCGGCGGGCCCAGCAGAGGCCGGGCTAGTTGAGGCCTAGCCGGATTCTCTGTTTATTTCTATCCACAGGTCAGTAAGATGCCACAAAAGAAAGAGGAAATGGAAGAAATCAAAAAATCTCTGAACTTTATGTCAGAAGAATTGGCCAAATTGACTAGCCAGCAGGACAAAATAATAGGCCTAATAGAACAGGTACAAGCCCTACATTTAATAATTCAAGAAAAAGACAAAAAAATTATGGACCTGGAGCAACACGGGCGTCTTTTGGAGCAACGCGTCGAGGATCTTGAACAAGGTTCTCTTCTTGATGACCTAGTAATAAGTGGACTAGACATCAGATATCAGTCATACGCCCATGCCGCAACAGGACTGAATGGTGAAGATGCACCCATGAGTGAATCATTGTCCTTAGAAAATCAAGTGCTTCAGTTCCTTAATAATAGAGACATTAAGGTAGAAGCCAATGCAATCTCAGCCTGTTATGCTCTACAGAAGAAAGATAACAAAACAAAGAAATCAATTGTGATGCGCTTTGTGAACAGAAGGGTAAAGAATAACATACTGAGGCAGGCCAAAAAGCTACAGGGAACTCAAGTTTACCTAAATGAACACCTGACAAAAAAAAACGCTGAATTAGCACGACAGGCACGGATGCTAAAAAAACAAAATAAGATACAAGCAACCTGGACAAGAAATTGTAGAATCTGGATTAAACTAAATGGAACACCTGAGCAAGCAAAGAGTATAATGATCAGAGATGCTACTGACTTAGATAAATACAGATGAACACTGATTAAGAAAATTATGAGCCAATGATAATCCTTATTCATACACATGATAAGAATAGTTCTTTTGATACACCATGCCAAAGTACTTTAAAAAAAATAAGCAAAATAAACAAAAACTTATGACCAACTCGAGTAGACATCAATTATCCCCAGTTGGAGGAAGTCATTTGACACAGAATGAGGAAACTCAAACTCTGAAAATATACCATTATGCTGAACATAAACCACAAGAGATGGAGAATGATATTGATCCTGATAACCACTTTTTCAATAATATTCATAACCACTGTGAATATTACACTGAAAAATAATTCAAAAGTCAAGTGCAATTAGATGGTAAACTGTCAATAATACACTTCAATAGCAGAAGTCTAAACAAAAACTTTCCACAGATTCAGGACTATTTAAAACAGCTAGACAGAAAATTCACAGCTATTGCAGTCTCTGAAACCTGGCTTAATGAAGAACTGGCTCCCCTGATGGCAATAGAGGGATATCAGATGTTTTATATTAACAGATCTCAAAAAAAGGGCGGTGGTGTTGCACTGTATATTGATGACCTATACAGGTGTAAGCTTGTAAATGAAATGTCCTCAGCACTACCAGGGATTTTGGAATGTGTTACTGTTGAGATTGACCTAGACAAAACAAAAAATCTAATCATAAGCTGCATATATAGAACGCCGGGAACTTGCATTGAGACATTCAGAGATAAATTAGTCGAGCTGTACAATAATATTACTAGTAAGAAAATGGTAGCAATTTGTGGAGATTTCAATATTGATTTACTGAATCCACATCAACAAAATGTAGTTACAGAGTTCATGAACTCTATGTACAGCATGAGTCTATATCCCACAATAACACATCCCAGTAGAATCACAGTTCACTCTGCTACACTTATTGACAACCTGTTTGTCAATGTTTTCAATAAGAAAATAGAAAGTGGATTATTGATAAATGATATAAGTGACCACTTGCCAACCTTTGCACTTATCCATGGCCACACGGGGCCCAACGCAGAAAAAATTTCAAAATCGTTCAGACACAAATCACCAAATGCAATCAGTTCTCTTAAAGAGGACTTGCTGAAGCAAGACTGGACAGAAGTCTATGTATCAGATGTAAATGAAGCCTATGACACATTTATAAACATTGTAACCACTCTTTATGAAAAAAACTGCCCATTAGTAAAAAAAAAGCTTAAACACAAATTTGCTGATAAGCCATGGTTAACCAAAGGACTACAAAAGGCGTGTAAAAAGAAAAATTTATTATATAAAGCTTTCCTAAAGAAAAGGACAAAAGAAGCAGAGCAGCGGTATAAAACATACAAAAACAAGTTAACATGTTTAATAAGATGTAGTAAGAGAGACTATTGCAGTAAAGAACTGGTGAAAAACAAAGACAATATTAAAAATACATGGACAATACTCAACAGTATCCTTGGAAATAAAAGCAGAAATACAAGCTACCCAACTAATATTCCAAAAAATAATAAAATGACTCAGAGTGTGACTATAGCTTCACCTGCAGATGAATTTAATAATTTTTTTGTTAACATTGGACCTAAACTGGCCCGAGAAATACCCACTACGGTCCCTACAGGTGATACAATATGCAATAACACTGCTGTAAAAGACTCCATCTTCATAAAGAACACAGACGAAAGAGAGGTCATTGAAATTGTTAAATCGTTCAAAAGTAAAACATCTACTGACTGTGATGGTATTGACATGCTACTAGTCAAAACTGTTATCGAATGCATAGTAAAACCACTGACGTATATCTGTAACCTGTCTCTCCAATCAGGTATATTTCCCAATGCAATGAAAATAGCTAAAGTAATTCCGATATACAAGACGGGCGACAGAGGGGAACTCTCAAACTATAGACCAATTTCACTATTACCGCAATTTTCCAAGATACTTGAAAAAATATTCTATGAGAGAATTGACAACTTCATACTGAAGAATGATTTATTATGTGAGCAGCAATATGGGTTCAGACACAAGAGGACAACTGCATATGCCCTAATGGAATTCACAGAAAAAATATCAACAGCCATTGAAAATAAAGAGTATTCAGTTGGAGTATTCCTAGATCTTAAAAAAGCATTTGATACAGTAGATCATAATTTATTATTAAAGAAACTACAAAATTGTGGTATTAGAGGGGTAGCACTGTCCTGGTTAAGTAGTTACTTAAAGAATAGATATCAGTATGTATGTGTTAGCAACAAAAACTCAGAGTTGCTGAAGGTCACCTGTGGAGTCCCACAGGGTTCAGTTTTGGGACCATTATTATTCAATATATATATAAACGATATATGTAAAGTTTCAGAAAAAAATGGACTTAATATTGTTTGCCGATGACACTAATCTGCTATGCAGTGGAAACAATTTGGAACAACTTCTGGATACACTCGGAAAGGAATTAGGAAAGCTTAAACTGTGGTTTGATTCAAACAAATTAACGCTCAATTTAAGTAAGACAAAATTTATAGTCTTTAACAACCATCACAACAACCCAGTACCCAAACTCAGTGTAAATGGTGTAGAGATTGAAAGGGTATCTGAAACTAAATTCCTTGGAGTAATAATTGATAACAAACTGTGTTGGAAGACACATATTAATTATATTAAAGGTAAAGTATCCAAAGCAATTGCAATATTACACAAAGTGAAATATTTGCTGAATCAACCCACACTATACACCTTGTATCATTCATTAATACTCCCATACATGACATATTGTAATGAAGTATGGGGAAATACATATAAAACAAACATATATCCACTCTTTATGCTTCAAAAGAGAGCTATTAGAATAATAAACAAAGCAGCTTACAGGGAACCAACAAACCCACTTTTTCTTAAACAAAAAACTCTCAAGTTGAAAGATCTGGCTGACTTTAAAACCGCAATAATAATGTTCAAAGTGAAGAATTTATCACTGCCCGCAAATATCCAAAAGTTGTTCCAAACAAGGGAGAAACGATATCACTTCAGAGGAACATGTATATTTCAAAAGCCTACAGTGAGAACAACCACCAAGCAACACTGTATTTCAGTGCAAGGAGTCAGATTATGGAACGATTATGGACCTGAATTAAAATCATGTACAGCGCTTGGACAATTTAAACAAAAACTAAAGGAAGAAATACTTCAAACATATTTACAAGACGACATGTAAACTCACATAAGGATTGACATATCCAGCCTGTGTTGTGTTGTAGCTTAGTTTTTTTTTTTTCTTTTTTTCTCTGTGACATTTTGTCTTAGATTTGTTTGAATAGTAACCGCTTAACTTAGCTTAGCTTAGTTTTCTTTTTTTTTTTTTTCCTCTCAGTCACATTTTGTCTTAGCTTTGTTTTAAATTGTAATCGCTCTTGTCTTGTTTTCTCTTTTTTCTCTTTTGAATTCTTGGATGGAATATGGGTGGGCAATATAAGCTGCGGCTTCAGCCATCACCCATTTCGGATAACTCACGTGGAATTGTATAGTAGAAGGAGTCTTTGTCTAATTTGACCTTGTTGTTATATTATACAGTTTCTATTAACCTGTACTGTACTATCCGAAATAAATTCATTCATTCATTCATTCATTCTAGATTTGGTTGGTGGCTGGCAACCAGCTTACAGGTGCATTACCGCTACTGACTTGATTATCATCACTCTATATCTTTAAAACCCATATTTCTCCTGCTCCTTTGTCATGCCATACTTGAGAACGATTGGGAAACTGACGTTTGCCTTGAGACTCAGGTATTTAGCTAAATAATTCACTACCTGGCAACCCAACAACTCTTTTTCTTCTTCTTTTAGATTTGATTGCCGGTTGGCAACCAGCTTACATGGCACATAACGTCAAGCTAGCGATGCTATTGGCTGTGACAGCCTCACTGGACTTTCGTGTTTGTCTTCCTCCGGCTGCTGGATGTAAATATTTATATTATTGTCAACCCGCCAAAAATTACAAAATATTTTTTTCATCAATATACTAATTTTTAGAAGAACATTAAGACTTACACTGTGCACATTTCTAAATGCTTTGTTGATGTTTTTTTTTTTTAAAAACTCCTTGTTTTCATGAAAATCTTCTGTATTTCTCCTTTAAGTCCTGACTGATAACCAGTGTTGGGCAAGTTACTAAAAAACAGTAACTAGTTACAGTTACTAGTTACTTCTTTTCAAAAGTAACTGAGTTACTTTTGAGTTACTGCATGATTAAAGTAACTAGTTACTTGGAAAAGTAACTTTCACGTTACTTTTAAATGCATACTTAAATCATGTTGCACACACAGCAAGATCAAGGGCCCCTTGTTCTCATCAGAAAAAAGAAGAAAAAGAAAACTGATGAGAAAAAAAAGTCTCATCTTACAGAGAAAAAATGTCTCAGATTTACACAAACTATTGTAATCAGTAGAAAGTCAGAAATTTACTAGAAATAAAGCTGAATTCACAGAGAAAATTTTGGACCCCCTGGTGGGCCATTTTTGGTCCACGAGCCATGTTTGACACCCCTGGACCAGCCCATTAAAAATGCATATTTAGAGGATTTACTTCCATGAAATAGTTGCAGATTACAACAGCATGTAAATGAATGAGATAAAATAAAACAGAAAGCACAGATAAATGAAAGTTCACCGCTTACTGCAGCAAATCACAGTCACTTTTTCTCTGTGCGTAAGAAAACTTTAAATGCATTTAATGCAGACATTAAATGTGAGCTTCTTGTTCAAAAAATACTCATGTTTAACCACAGAGGTAAGAGCTGGTAGGGGCTATTCACTGCTCAGACAACAGGTGATCAGGGCTCGATATGAGAAGTCACCACCACCATGGCATTTCTTCACCGGTTGTGATGTGAAGTGGGGCAGGCCAGGAAACGGACCCGCGGAGGAGACTGTGTGGCGGCTGCATCAGTTACAGTAGGGTCAGTTTATATTTATTTGCTTATTTATTTGCTTGCCTTTGCCTTTGGCAGGAGAACACTGTTCTCCTGCCTTGGAATTTCTTGTTATCAACTGCAAGCCTTTTTATTCCCCACGGGAATTTGCTTCTTTTATACTGATCGCTGTGTACGCCCCTCCCGACGCGGACACGCGCGAAGCTCAGCGCGTGCTCGCGGATCACATTCAACACACAGAGCGGAGTTTTCCAGACTCGCTGATTATTGTGGCTGGCGACTTTAATCAGTGCAATCTGAGCCACGATCTCCCCCGCTACAAACAGTTTATTAAATGCCCCACCAGAGGATTAAACACACTGGATCACTGTTACACCACAGTGAAAGACGCATATCGCGCTGTCCCTCGAGCTGCGCTGGGATTATCTGATCACGTGATGGTTCACCTCATTCCCACATACAGACAGAGATTGAAGCTCACTAAACCTGTTGTGAGCACTACGAAGATACAGACCAGTGATGCTGAGGAGAAGCTGGAAACGTGCATGGAAATATCTGACTGGGGCATGCTTAAAGGAGCCACGCATGATCTGGATGAGTACACGGACACTGTGAACTCATATATCCACTTTTGTGAAGAGAACATTCTTCCATCACGCACCAGGGTGAGTTACTCTAATGACAAACCCTGGTTCACAGCTAAGCTCAGACAGATCAGGAAGGAGAAGGAAGCAGCGCTGAAAAGTGGAGACAGGGACTGCTACAGGGAGGTTAAATACCGGTTTAACAGAGAGCTGAAGAGAGCTAAATCTGTGTACTCAGAGAGACTCCAGCAGCAGTTCACTGCTAATGATTCGGCTTCCGTGTGGAGAGGACTGAGGCAGATCACCAACTATCGGCCTCAGGCTCCTAAAGGTCAGGATGACAAAGCCCTTTGTCAGAGACTGTCCCAACACTATGCCCGTTTTGACACCTCGTCATCTGTGTCCAACTCCCCCCCTCCCTCCAGCTCCACAGCCTCCACATTCCCTACTTCATTTAAGGCACCCCCCCACCTCCCCCCCTTCCCTTATCATCAGTGAGCAGGATGTGCTCAAACAGTTCTCCAGACTGAACCCGCGCAAGGCCCCCGGCCCAGACGGCGTGTCTCCCTCCACCCTGAGACTCTGTGCGAAACAGCTGGCTCCTGTATTCACAGACATTTTTAACACCTCCCTTAAGTTATGCCACGTGCCGTCCTGCCTCAAATCCTCCACCATCATCCCTGTCCCCAAGAAGCCACGGATCACTGGACTTAATGACTACAGACCTGTAGCGCTCACCTCTGTAGTCATGAAGTCCTTTGAGCGCCTGGTCCTGTCCCACCTCAAGTCCATCACCACCCCTCTCCTGGACCCGCTGCAGTTTGCCTACCGAGCCAACAGGTCTGTAGACGATGCAGTCAACCTGGCCCTCCACTCCATCCTGCAGCACCTGGACTCCCCGGGAACCTACGCCAGGATCCTGTTTGTGGACTTCAGCTCCGCATTCAACACCATCCGCCCCGCTCTGCTCCGGGACAAGCTGTCCCTGCTCAACGTGCCTGACTCCCTCTGCAGGTGGATCATCGACTTCCTGACGGACCGGAGGCAGCATGTGCGGCTGGGAAAGACTGTCTCAGACTATACTAGCATCAGCACCGGATCACCCCAGGGCTGTGTACTTTCCCCCCTACTCTTCTCCCTTTACACCAACTCCTGCACCTCCAGCCACCAGTCTGTCAAGTTGATCAAGTTTGCGGACGACACCACCCTCATCGGGCTCATCTCCAACGGCGACGAGTCCGCCTACAGGAGAGAGGTGGCCCAGCTGGCGTCCTGGTGCAGCAATAACAACCTGCAGCTGAACGCTCTGAAGACAGTGGAGATGATTGTAGACTTCAGGAAAGTCACTACTCCTCTGCCCCCCCTCACCCTCTCAGGCTCTCCCATCACCACTGCTGATTCCTTCCGCTTCCTAGGCACTACCATCACCAGGGACCTCAAATGGGAGCTGACCATCAGCTCACTCATCAAAAAAGCCCAGCAGAGGATGTTCTTCCTGTGGCAGCTGAGGAAGCTCAAGCTACCCACCAAGATGTTAGTGCAGTTCTACACAGCTATCATCGAGTCCATCCTCACCACCTCCATAACCGTGTGGTACGCAGGAGCCACTGCCAGGGACAGACTAAGGCTGCAGCGCGTCGTGCGCACTGCTGAGAAGGTGATCGGCTGCAAGCTCCCATCTCTCCAGGATCTGTACATCTCCAGGACCCGGAGGCGTGCTGGCCGGATCATAGCCGATCCCTCACACCCTGGTCATGTACTGTTTGCCCCCCTCCCCTCTGGTAGAAGACTTCGGTCCATCCAGACTAAAACCTCCCGTCACATGAACAGCTTCTTCCCCTCTGCCATTAGACTGCTGAACACTAAGTGACTCTCGTGCACCATGTACAGCAGCTCAACCAGACTCATGTCAATCATCACTGTTTTCTTCCTGCATTACCGACTGCACTATATAGTTCTCCACAGTATCTGCTGCTGGCTAATATATATTTTAACTGTTGACCAGTATCACTTAATCTTATCCTACACTTTATTACATGTATAGTTTATTTCTCTTATCTTATCATGTTTAATGTTGCAGCATTGTACCGAGACAAATTCCTAGTTTGTGTACTACATGAACAATGGCAATAAACCTGATTCTGATTCTGATTCTGATTCTGGCATGACAACCTCCAGTGGCTCGAAAGCCGCTGGTAGATGGTAGTCCCGCCAATAACCACCGAAACTGTGTATTCATCCCCAGTTGGCAGCTGGTGAGGAGGGTGTCTAGCAACAGCAAGTTGTATGATCATCTATTTGCGTTAAAATGTCTATCCATATTAATAAAATGAGTAACGCATCTGATCAAATTTCAGTAACTGTTACACATTACTGAATTTTTTAACAGTAATTTCATTACGCAGCATGTTACTGCAAAAGTAGTGGCATCCCAACACTGCTGATAACCTTTAAAAAGATCTGCAAATATCGGATTGTCACACCTCAAAGAACTCATGATGGGTAGAAGCAAAGAGCTCTCTCTAGACCTTTGCAGCCTTGTTGTTGCAAAACATAATGATAAGATAAGCCTTTATTCGTCCCACAATGGGGAAATTCCAGAGTTACAGCAGCAAAGAGATAGCAGCACTCAGAGCAATAGTTAATAAGATAATAAGAACTGGTTAGCCAAAGCAGTAAATGAATATACAGATGTACACAGATAGATACACAGTGCAGGAGCATTGCAGCTAGATGGAATAGACAGCATTATTGTCATGTACGCTGCGTATTTGCACAGCGCACAAATGAATTGATACGAGTCCAGCCACTGGTGAAGTGAACATGTTTATTAACAAAGGGAAAAGTAACACAAAATGTTCAATGAATAAGTCCAACATGAGAAGAGAACAGATGGGCGGCCACAACTCTGCTAGTTGGAGGAGAGATGCCCCACGCGCTCCCAGATGGGACTGGAGCGGAGAGGAAGGGCAATAATTAAAAATCACAGGAAGACTTACAGGCAGGGTCGGAGCAAACTAGCTCTGGAAACAACGACGCCATACACAGTCCAAAGGGAGAGGAAAACCAGCCATGGGTGAGCCTGGAGCCTGGTGAGCCATCAGTGTTAACTTCGTGTTGACTTCAGACTTTATACTATTGACTACTGACTTACGCCGCCACACCAAGTCCTCCCACTACAACACATAAATACCCATGGACTAATGAGAGACAAGTGGGAGCAGGTGCGCGGCGGGAGTCTGTGCGTGAGTGAGTGAGTGAGTAGGAATGAATGTGTATGTGTGTGTGTGTGTGTGCATGTGTGTGTATGTGTGGAACACAAAGGTGATGGCAACAGCTGGTGAATGCCTGGCAGGGAGAGGAGGAGGCGTGGCTGTAGACTGGCAGGAAGCCCAGGCTCAGAGGCTCCAATAACCTGCCAGCTGGGAATAATTAACAACAATCAGGAAGCTACAGCCACAGATCATGGAACGGCCTCGACGGCCTTGGCCAGCGTCATCTCACCCAGAAATGTGAGCAGCTTAGACCGGACCGCAGCACAGTTGGTGTGTTCCACCAACTGGTTGCGAACCATTTCTTCCTCCAACCGTCCAAACTGACACTCAGCGGCTAGCTTCCTCAAGTGTGATACAAACCACTGGATGGGTTTGCTAACCTGTTGGTGGTGCTGTCGGAATTTAATCCTCTGGACGATGACGTTGTCCGGCGCCCTGAAATGGCACGCCATTAGTTTGACCACTTCATAATTGTCTGCACCACCAAGCATGCCCAAAATCCTCTGGCCCTCCATTCCCAGGTTGTGCACAAGCAACGCGCACGCCCTCAGCTTCTCCATCCTTGCCAAATCCAATGCTACCATATACGTTTTAAAATCTTCGTACCACCAAGGCCATGGCACAGGTGGCTCACCTGGGAGCTCCAAAAACGGCCGAATTGGTGCTCCACACGCTTCCATGGCTTTTCTTCTCGTCACCAAATGTTATGTCTGAAGTTGGAGTCAAGGAGGAGAGCAGTAGTGGAGCTGAACACACGATTATTATCATACAGGGCGCAGTGCACCTAACCGCACATACAGTCACTTGGCAGAGGAAAAGGCGGAAGAGACCCCCCCACCCCACCTGCAGCCCTTCTTATAGGCACGGGGTTGGCGGAACCAGAACTTGGAGCCACCACCCTGTGCCACACAAATAAGAGCTCCCAAACATAATACAATATATGAACAATAAATAACTACATTACAGTATGTATGGATTACTGGGGTCATTACTGATATCTGGTGAAAATCTCAGGTCAATGGCGCCATCAGAGATATGTTTAATGAGAAAAATATTGATGTGTTCAATACTTATTTTCCCCGCTGTAGAAAGGTTGATGATACTGGGGGACAAGTCTCTTTTTTCCTTGATTTACACCTAAGTATGGGAATGGGAGGATGGCAGGTTGAGAAGGTGGTGCTTTGGGGTCATTTTGCTAACAATGGGGATAGCATCCCCCCTCAAATCACTTACTGGTTATGAGGAAAAAAAATACGTACATATTTGCAAAACAAAATCAAAATTGATATGAAAATGTAAATTCAACTTTATGAGAAAAGAAAGAAGCAACTTTACAAAAAAAAGTCACATATTTAAAAGAAAATGGTTTTAAACTTATGTGACAAAGTTGAAAATTTACAAGATAAAAGTCTGAACTTGCAAATTTATGAGAAAAAAGTTTCATATTTAAGAGAAAAAAGTAGACGACTTCATCTCATTGATCAAGAAGCTTAGACTAAAACTAGGATCATACTGCCCTCTGCTGGCCAGGATGTAACACCACGACGTTTGAAGTTGAAGTGGACTTCAGCTCTATTCTGAAGTGGGGTTATGTGAGCTCGAGTACTTGGTGAAATATTTCTGAGTAGTCATGTAATTGACTTCAGTAGAGCCAATTTTCACCATCAAAAAATACTGAAACAAAAAAAAGTCCACTGCAGTTTAAGAGAGCACCATCTCAAGCTAATTCACACCACTTCACACCTGTATCAGAGTGGTGGCCTAGTGGTACAGGATCTGCCTCACAGCCAGGAGGGTTTGGGTTCAAGTTCCATCAGCGTCATAACAAAGACCATATAAAAGTGGTACTTCCTGTCTTCTAGTTTGGTGCTCAAAATAATGGGGGAAGGGAAAGTCATAGCAGTGACACCTCCAATAGGAGAAATGTATTTTTTCTGCTCTACATGCGTGGACTGAATGACAATAAAACTTGGCTTTCTTCCACCCATCCATTCATCTTCTATCGCTTTTCTGGAGGTCCGGGTCGCAGACACAGCAGTTCAAACAGAGAGGCCCTGACATCCCTCTCCCCAGCCACCTGCTCCAGCTCTTCTGAACGGATGCCAAAGCATTCCTAGGACAGCTGGAAGACACAGGGTACATTCCGATCACCCAGTAGTATACTCCAAAGTGGACTGCACAGGGTATTCCGCCATATTAAGTGAGATTCCAAACCAAAGGGAGGGAACGGTCTTCAGTTCAAAGGGAACTGAGAACTGAGCAGGGAAGAAATGAACAACGGTACATCACTTCACTGGAAGATGACAAGATTGCCCATAAGCCATTGCACCTCAAATACGAGTAAAACAAACTATTGTTGCTAACGTTATTCACAAGCTAAATTGATGTTGGTTATTTTTTATATCACCTGATTGTAATAAAAATATATTTGAATTAATAATTTATTTAAGAAATATAAACTATGTCTATGGTTATCATGGTAATGCACGGAGAAGGGAGCCGATGGATACAGGGTGTTTCAAATAGAGAAATTTTGTGAAGGGCAGTTAACTGATATTCACTGAGAACGGAACAGGGAGTAGGGAATACAGTTGAAGTACACTGTGGATTGGAATGTAGCTATAGACTCTCTGGCGTGTCCTGGGTCTGCCTTGGGGTCTTCTCCCAGTGGGACATGCCCCAAACACCTCAACTGGGAGGCGTCCAGGAGGTATCCTGATCAGATGCCCAAACCACCTCAACTGGCTCCTTTCGACGTGGAGGAGCAGTGGATCTACTCTGAGTGGTAAATCAATCAATCAATCAGAGTTTTATTTATATAGCACTTTTTATACAAAAAGATGCAACACAAAGTGATTCACACATTGAAATAAAACACAATTTACCCCCTCCCCCACCCACCACACACACACACACACACAAAGAAACTTTCATCAGTGTAAAACTTATGACTTCAGGCTTATGGCTGGGCACATAGGATCCAAGTGTGGAAACACCATCACTAGGGAGCCATCACCAGCAAAGAAAGTGAAAATCGACAGCTTTGCCTTAAAGCTCAGCTCCCTCTTCACCACGACAGACCGGTACAACGTCCACATCACTGCAGATGCTGCTCCGATGCGTCTGTCAATCTTCTGCTCCATTCTCCCTTCACTTGGGAGTGAGACCCCGAGATACTGAAACTCCTCCACTTGGGGCAGGAGCTCATCCTGACATCGAGAGGACAATGAGCGCCATGATCAAGCATAAGGGTGTCCATATGTGTATTTGGCACCAGGACAGTAGATGTGCTGGGAACATCTGGCTGAGGCCCCTGTCCGGGAGGTCTTCAACTCCCACCTCCAGAAGAACTTCGACCACATTCTGAGGGAGTCTGGGGATATGGAGTCTGAATGGGCCATGTTCTCCACCTCCACTGTTGAAGCAGCTGCCCAGAGCTATGGCCGCAAGGTCGTCGGTGCATCTCGTGGTGGTAACCTCCAAACCAAGTGGTGGACACCAGTGGTGAGGGGAGCCATCAAGCTGAAAAAGGAGTCCTATCAAGCTTGGTTGGTTTGTGGGATTCCTGAAGCAGCTGAGGTTTACCAGCAGGCCAAGCGGAGTGCAGCTCGGGTGGTTGCTGAAGCAAAAACTCAGGTGTGGGAAGTTTGTGAGGCCATGGAACAAGACTTTCAGTCAGCCTCAAAGAGATTCTGGCAAACTGTCCGGCGACTCAGGAGAGGGAGGGAGACAGCTTCCTGTCCACACTATGTATGGTGCAGATGGGGTGCTGCTGACTTTGACTGGGGACATCGTCGAGTGGTGGAAGGAATACTTCGAGGATCTCCTCAATCCCACTGACATGCCTTCCACAAAGGAAACTGAGCTTGAGGACGAGCGGGTTGACTCGCCTATCACAGGGGCTGAGCTCGCTGAAGTGGTTAAAAAACTCTTGGGTGGCCAGGCCCTGGGGGTTGACAAGATTTGCCCTGAGTACGTCAAGGCTTTGGATGTTGTAGGGCTGTCATGGCTGACACCCCTCTGCAACATTGCGTGGAAGTTGGGGACAGTACCTTTGCCATGGCAAACCAGGATGGTGGTTCCTCTCTTTAAGATAGTGGGACCAGAGGGTGTGTTCCAACTTTAGGGAGATCACACTCCTCAACCTCCCTGGGAAGGTCTATGCCAAGGTACTGGAGAGGAGAGTCCAGACACTGAATGAATGAATGAATGAATGAATCTTTATTTCGAATAGATTAAATGTAAAGATTAAAAGAAAAGAACAGAATAATATAACAAAGGGGAAAAAATCTAACAATGTCAAATTAAACAATAACTCCTCTGATTATACAGTTCAACATAAGTTATCCGAAACGGGTGATGGCTGAAGCCGCAGCTTACATTGCCCACCCATGTTCCATCTAAGAATTCAAAAGGAAAATAAAATAAGAGTGATTACAAATCAGAACAAAGCAAAGACAAAACGTGACAAAAACTAAGCAACAGCACAACACAGACTGGATATGATAATCCTTATGTGATTTTACATGTCATCTTGTATATATGTTTGGAGTATTTATTCCTTTAGTTTTTGTTTAAATTGTCCAAGCGTTGTACATGATTTTAATTCAGGTCCAAAAGTGTTCCACAGTCTGACTCCTTGCACTGAGACACAGTGTTGCTTGGTGGTTGTTCTCACTGAAGGTTTTTGAAATATACATGTTCCTCTGAAATGATATTGTTTCTCCCTTATTTGGAACAACTTTTGGATATTTGCGGGCAGTGATAGATTCTTCACTTTAAACATTATTTTTTTTTTCCACAATATCTTTATTGAACCTTTTTTTTTTAACAAACATGATACAAACAATCAAACACTAACACTAAAGTACTACAAAAAAAAAAAAAATGCACTAAAAACACCAACAACCACCAACAAAATCAAGTCTTCAACAATGCTCCTCTGTTTAGTCTAGACAATCCAATACATAAGTATACATATTATGTTCACCAGTTTGGAATTTACAAGGTCCACACACATCATTCACCTTCTTCTTCAAGAGTTATGTTTAAATTTTTTACATAATCAATAAAAGGTCTCCATATATTCTCAAACACAGTTTCCTTTGATTTTAGTATATATGTTATTCTTTCTAATGGAAGGTTTGTTAACATCTGTCTTAACCACTGAGTCACATCTGGTCTATGAGTCTTTTTCCATAATAGTGCAATACATTTTTTGGCATTAAGCAAACTGAGGTCTATGAATGTTCTTTCACTTTTATTAAAATTATGCTTTTCTGGGTACAGACCCAACAAAAACAGTTTAGGATTCAATATGATTTGTTTTGAGATTATTTTTTCAATTGTTACCCTCACCTCTTCCCAAAACATTCTTATTAATCTACATTCCCATAAACAATGAAATAGGGTTCCTTTACTTTCCATGCATTTTGTGCATGTATCTGGTATATTTTTGTTATATCTATTTAACTCCTCCGGTGTAACATACATCCGCATTAACCATTTGAAATGTATCAATTTAAGGCGTGCATTTATTGATTTGGTTTGAGCTTCTGTACAAGCCAATTCCCATTGTTCCTCTGAAATTTCAATTTGCAGATCTTCTTTCCAGTAGTTTAATCTTTTCAGTGAATTTTCACTTGAAGATAGTGTCAGTGAGTTATAAAACTCTGAAATAATACCCTTTCTTTTACTATCTTTCATCATCATTTTTTCCAAGGATGAATAAATAGGTCGAGTGAGAGCTTTATTTTGATTTGATCGAATAAAGTTTCTAAGTTGAAGATATTTAAAAAAATGTGTTCTATTGAGATTAAATTTGATCCTCAGCTCTTCAAAAGACACTTTAAACATTATTACTGCAGTTTTAAAATCAACCAGATCTTTGAACTTGAGAGCTTTTAATTTAAGAAAAAGTGGGTTTGTTGGTTCCCTGTAAGCAGCTTTATTATTCTAATAGCTCTCTTCTGAAGCATAAAGACTGGATATATGTTTGTTTTATATGTATTTCCCCATACTTCAGTACAATATGTCATGTATGGGAGTATTAATGAATGATACAAAGTATATAATGTGGGTTGATTCAGCAAATATTTTACTCTGTGTAGTATTGCAATTGATTTGGATATTTTACCTTTAATATAATTAATATGTGACTTCCAACACAGTTTATTATCAATTATTACTCCAAGAAATTTAATTTTGGATACCCTTTCAATCTCTACACCATTTACGCTGACTTTAGATACTGAGTTGTTGTGATAGTTGTTAAAAATTATAAATTTTGTCTTACTTAAATTGAGCATTAATTTGTTTGAATCAAACCACAGTTTAAGCTTTCCTAATTCCTTTCCGAGTGTATCCAAAAGTTGTTCCAATTTTTTTTTTTTTTGTTACTTATTTGTACCCGTAGGTAGATTTGGTTTGCAGTCTGGTGACAAGCCACCGGCTGCCGGTCGCTGCGTGCGTGAGCGCCCTAAACCTACATGTTTTTGGTATGCAGGAGGAAACCGGAGAAATCCCGGAGTAAACCCGCGCAACACGGGGAGAACATGCAAACTCCACACAGCTCACTGTTGGTCGGGGGCTGGGATCGAACCCACGATCCCCGCGATCCCCCGGCCGAGGGTAAACTGTGCTGCTGCAGTGCTAAACCACTGCGCCACCGTGCAGCCCGTGAAGCCCAAATTGCTTCCACTACATAATAAATTAGTGTCATCTGCAAACAATATTAAGTCCATTTTTTCTGAAACTTTACATGCATCATTTATATACATATTGAATAACAGTGGCCCCAAAACTGAACCCTGTGGACTCCACAAGTAACCTTCAGTAACTGCGAGGTTTTGCTACCAACACATACTGTACATACTGATATCTGTTCTTTAAGTAACTACAAAACCAGGACAGTGCTACCCCTAATACCATAATTTTGTAGTTTCTTTAACAATAATTTATGATCCACTGTATCAAATGCTTTTTTAAGATCCAGGAATACCCTAAATGAATACTCTATTTTCTACAGCAGTTGATATTCTTTCTATAAATTCCATTAGAGCAAATGCAGTTGTCCTCTTATGTCTGAACCCATATTGCTGCTCACACAATAAATTATTCTTCATAATAAAGTTGTCAATTCTCTCACAGAATATTTTTTCAAGTATCTTAGAAAACTGTGGCAACAGTGAAATTGGTCTATAGTTTGAGAATTCCCCTCTGTCACCCGTCTTGTATATCGGAATTACTTTAGCTATTTTCATTGCATTAGGAAATATACCTGTTTGGAAAGACAGGTTACAAATATACGTCAGTGGTTTCACTAAGCATTCAATAATAGTTTTGACTAAGAGCATGTCAATACCATCACAGTCCGTAGATGTTTTACTTTTAAACGATTTAACAATTTCAATGACCTCTCTCTCGTCTGTGTTCTTTATGAAAATGGAGTCTTTTATAGCAGTGTTTTTGCTTACTGTATCACCTGTAGGCGCCGTAATGGGTAGTTCTCGAGCCAAATTAGGACCAATGTTAACAAAAAATTTATTAAATTCATCTGCAGGTGAGACTGCATTCACACTCTGAGTCGTCTTTTTTTTTCCTTTTTTTTCTTGAAAGATTGGTTGGGTAGCTTGTATTTCTGTTTTTATTTCCAAGAATATTGTTAAGTATTGTCCATGTATTTTTAATATTGTCTCTGTTTTTCTCCAGTTCTTTACTGTAATAGTCTCTTTTACTACATCTCATTATATATGTTAACTTATTTTTGTATGTTTTATGCCGCTGCTCTTTTGTCCTTTTCTTTAGAAAAGCTTTATATAATGAATTTTTCTTTTTACACGCTTTTTGTAATCCTTTGGTTAACCATGGCTTGTCGACAAATTTCTGTTTAAGCTTTTTCTTTACTAATGGACAATTTTTTTATAAAGAGTGGTTACAATGTTCATAAATGTGCCATGGTTCCAAGGTTGTCATAGCCAGGAGCGGCACTGGGGTTAAGCTCCCAGTGCTCATAAAATGCTCCTTATGGCGTGCGTCTCGAAAAGCCTCTGACAACTAAGTCCAACTCCTAGCCTGCCCGTGTGGTTTAGTCTCTAAGCCCGGCGGAACTGCTTTTACTAATAAGAGAAGGGGCGAGGGCGGATCTCTGGCACCTTAAAACCAGATGCTTCGGGTAGATGGTGGCTCGTCAACCTGGGAAGGTAGCCCATCTAGGGGAAGGTAAACCCTGATTTCAAACCTCCGCTGCCTTGCGGCATACCCGGTCATGGGAAAGGCTTCGGGAGTCAACCCTGAGGAAAAATCAGGAGTCGGAGCCCCTAAGGCAGTTCTATGTTGTGCTCAACATCGTTCTGGCAGCTCCTGCAACGGCACTGGTGCCAAACTGTAGCAGCCCTGCTGTTCCTTTGGATTCATCAGTGACGTGGAGAGGGGGGACATGCTGCATGGGCAACATCTTGTCCTCCATATCTTCCTGCCCAGGCTTGAATCCTACCAACGCCCAACGCTGGAAGGTAGAACACCGGATCACTGGAGAGGACACTCCAGCTTCGCCTTTGGCGTAGACAAAATACGGGGAATGACAGTTACCGGTTATAAGTCACCGCTCAATTGGCGTAGAGCGCGGTGCCAGGGGTTGTTCCCGACGGTGGGAGGGATCATCGGATCTCACTGGACAGCTACCGCCCACCTCAAGCTGGGCAGCCCCCAGCCAATAAGGTGTTGTCCCGCCACAGCTTGCTTTCCTCATTGGGTGCATGGGGATGAGGAGAAGTCCGAACAGCAGGCTGAGAACCTTCGCACCAGGCAAGACAATAAAACAAAAGAGACCAACTCTAAAACTGGGAACTTTGAACGTCCACACTATGATGACAGGACTCGCTGCTAACCTCAAGGACATCAACGACACCAGGAAGACTGCCATCATCAATAATGAGCTGAAGAGACTGGGAGTGGATATCGCCACTCTCCAGGAAACACGGTTGGCTGACGCAGGCACACTGAGAGAGAAGGACTACACGTTCTACTGGCAGGGAAAGGGCAGTGACGAACACAGGGAACACGGAGTGGGCTTCGCAGTGAAGAACACTTTGCTGAAGATGGTGGAACCGGGCAGCACTGGCTCTGCACGACTCCTCACCCTCCGCCTGAACACCACTCAAGGCCCAGTCACCCTCGTCAGTGTGTATGCCCCAACACAGACAGCCACACCAGAGGCAAAAGACGAGTTCTACGAGAATCTCACAACAACTGTCAGGATCATCCCCAACTCTGAACAACTCATTCTCCTTGGAGACTTCAATGCCAGAGTGGGTGCTGACCACGACTCCTGGCCCTCCTGTCTTGGACCTTTTGGCGTGGGCAGAATGAACGACAACGGACAGCGGCTGCTCGAGTTCTGCACATATCACGATCTGTGCATCACAAACTCGTTCTTCAAGACCAAGCCCCAACACAAGGTTTCCTGGCAACATCCGCGCTCAAAGCACTGGCACCAGCTGGACTTGATCCTGACCAGGCGCACCTCACTGAAGAACGTGCTAATCACCCGTTCGTTCCAGAGTGCAGATTGCGACACAGACCATTCATTGGTGTGTTGCAAGGTCAAGCTGCAGCTGAAGAAATTCCATTGTGCTAAACAGCCTGGAAAGGCACGGATTGACACCAGCAAGATGGCTCAACCAGAACTTGTTGAGCAGTTTGCCTCCACCTTTGAGAAGGAACTTGGTGTACCACAAGAAGGAGAATCTGCAAAGCAGAAGTGGGAAGAGCTGCGAAACACCATCCACCGCACAGCCTTGGCTACCTTTGGGAGGAAGACCTCGAAGTCACAGGACTGGTTTGATGCCAAGTTGACCGAGATGACCCCCGTCATTGAAGCCAAGCACTCAGCACTTGCTGAGTACAAGAAGTACCCAAACGAGAAGAATCTCCAGATTCTCAGGGCTGCGAGAAGCAAAGTTCAGCAGACTGCTCGGCGCTGTGCCAACGAGTACTGGACTCAGCTCAGCCAAGACATTCAAACCGCTGCCATAACAGGGAACATCCGTGGTATGTATGATGGCATCAAGAAAGCACTTGGTCCAGCTCAGAGCAAGACGGCCCCCCTCAAATCCTCCACTGGGGAGATGATCACAGAAAAGAACAAGCAGATGGAGAGCTGGGTGGAACACAACTCCGACCTCTACTCCAGACAGAACACCGTGACACCGTCAGCCCTTGATGCCATCGACTGCCTGCCATCCATGGACGAACTTGATGCAGAGCCAACCATCGATGAACTCAGCAAGGCCATTGATAGCTTGGCCGCTGGCAAGGCACCCGGCAACAACGGCATACCCCCTGACCTGATCAAGCACTGCAAGACCGCCCTACTGCTGCCATTGCATGACGTCCTCTGCCAGTGTTGGAAGGAAGGTGCCGTACCACAGGACATGAGGGACACCAAGATCATCACCCTCTACAAAAACAAAGGGGAGAGAAGCGACTGCAACAACTACAGGGGCATCTCCCTCCTCAACGTTGTTGGCAAAGTCTATGCACGAGTTGTTCTCGTTCGTCTACAGAAGCTTGCCGAACGTGTCTACTCCGAGTCTCAGTGTGGCTTCTGCGCTGAGCGATCGACGGTAGACATGATATTCTCCATCCGCCAACTCCAGGAGAAATGCAGAGAACAGAACATGCCCCTGTACGTCGCCTTCATCGACCTCACCAAAGCGTTTGATCTGGTCAGCAGAGAGGGCCTTTTCAAGATCCTGCCAAAGATAGGATGCCCACCAAAGGTGCAAAGCCTCATCGAATCGTTTCACACCAACATGCAGGGGATAGTGCAGTACGATGGCAGCGTCTCAGAGCCATTCAACATACGCAGCGGAGTGAAACAGGGTTGTGTACTTGCACCAACCCTCTTTGGGATTTTCTTTGCTATGCTCCTGAGGCATGCCTTCAGCACAGCAACAGAGGGAATCTACCTGCATACAAGATCTGACGGCAGGCTTTTCAACCTCGCCCGTCTGAAAGCCAGAACCAAAGTACGCGAGGCTCTAATCAGAGACATGCTGTTTGCAGACGACACTGCAGTCGCAACCCACACACAGCAGGAGCTTCAGACCCTGATGGACCGCTTCTCCCAGGCATGCAAGGACTTCGGGCTTACCATCAGCCTGAAGAAGACTAACGTCTTGGCGCAAGTCACGGAAGCACCACCAACCATCACCATCGACGACTACGAGCTGGAGGTCGTGAATCAGTTCACGTACCTGGGGTCCACAATCAGCAACAACCTCTCCCTTGATACAGAGATCAACAAGAGGATTGGAAAATCAGCCTTCACACTCGCTCGCCTCACCACACGAGTGTGGGAGAATCCCAAACTCTGTCAAGACGAAGATGGCAGTGTACAACGCCTGCGTCATCAGCACACTGCTCTATGGGAGTGAGACGTGGACAACATACGCCCGGCAGGAAAAGAGACTGAACTCCTTCCACTTGCGCTGCATTCGCCACATCCTGGACATATCCTGGCAGGACAAAGTGCCCAACACAGAAGTTCTGTCCCATGCCAGCCTTCCCTCCATGTTCACTCTACTCAGGCAGCGTAGGCTCCGCTGGCTAGGCCACGTTCACCGTATGGAGGATGGCAGAATCCCCAAAGACGTCCTGTACAGAGAGCTGGCAACTGGCAGGAGAGACGTTGGCCGCCCACAGCTGCGCTTTAGAGACGTCTGCAAGAGAGACATGAAGGCCCTGGAGATCAACACAGAGCGCTGGGAGGACCTTGCAACGGACCGCTCCAAATGGAGAGGCACCCTGACCAGACAGCTCAAGGCGGGTGAAGAGACTGCTGCAGCAGATGAAAAAAGGACCCGCAGGAAGAACCGCCACAGACCCAGCAGCACGGAGACCACCCACAAGTGCGACCTGTGTGACAGGGACTGCCATTCGCGCATCGGCCTGTTCAGCCACAGGCGGTGCTGTTCCAGCAGAGTAGACGTTTAGGATTCTTTTCCATGGTCATCATAGACCGACGGAGGCCGACGAAATGTGCCATAGGCTTCATTTACATCTGATACATAGACTTTTGTCCAGTCTTGCTTCAGCAAGTCTTCTTTAAAAGAACTGATTGCATTTTGTGATTTGTACATTGGTTGAACCTCGAATTCAGGAGGAGCAATATGGTTTTCGACCTGGCCGTGGCACATCGGACCAACTTTTTACCCTCTTGAGAATCCTCAAGGGTTCGTGGGAGTTTGCCCAACCAGTCCACATGTGTTTTGTGGATTTGGAGAAGGCATTCAATCGCGTACCTCGTGATTTTTTTTGTAGGGGGTCCTTCGGGAGTATGGGGTATTGGGCTTGTTGCTAAGAGCTATCCAGTCTCTATACGATCGTTGTGAGAGTTTGGTTTGTTTTGCTAACACCCAGTCAGACTCATTTCCAGTGAGAGTTGGACTCCGCCAGGGCTGCCCTTTGTCACAATCCTGTTCATGATTTTCAAGGACAGGATTTTTAGGCGCAGCCAAGGACCGGAGGGTGTCATGCTTGGTGACCACAGGATCTCATCTCTGCTGTTTGCAGATGATGTTGTCCTGTTGGCTTCATCGAGCAATGATCTACAGGTCTTGCTGGGATGGTTTGCTGCTGAGTGTCATGCAGCTGGGATGAGAATCAACACCTCCAAGTCCGAGTCCATGGTCCTCTGCCAGAAAAGGGTGGATTGTCCTCTCTGTCCTCTTTCTTTCTTCAGCACTGTATTTTGAACTGGAGAACGTCTGTGTTGCTATGCAGAATTACATTGTTGGACTCCTCTATGGAGAGTCAGCTGTTTAGTGGGGGGATACAGAGGCAGCCACCATGCAGCGCTGCACAACAACAAAGGCATTCTGCATCTTTAGTTGAATAGCCTACTAGCTAACTAGTTAGCTACCTTCCGATGGGTATTTTCACTTATGTTTACATTCTCTTCACCATCTTTCTACATCCATCTTCAGATAAAGTAAAGAGTCAGAAGCTGACCTACCTGTACACTATGAGGTTTTACTTTGGATGTTATTAATTTTAGAAGTGAGCTAAGACAGCCAACAGGGCTAACTGTTAGCATAAATCCACAACCGAAGCCCAATTTCTGTGTTGGGAAGTTTGTCTCTTCAATCAGCACCTCACTGTGGAAATTAAGAAGAAGAAGAAGCCAACTTTATTGTCATTCAAGCCATACAGCCAATCATGTACAGTAAAACACAATATGTTTCTCCTATCTACAATGTTAAACACATCTAGAACAGTGTTGCCAAGTCCGCTTATTATAAGCGACTTTGGGCTTGTTTTTCTCTAAAGTTGCTTGCAAATCTCATCACTCGAGGGTTGCGAGTTTTTGGCCTTGTTTTGTAACGTGTAGTTGCTTATTTGGGCTTGCTTTGCTGTCTGTGTGACAGCTCTCCCAGCTCCCAGCCAAAGTCACACCCCCTCTACTTCCACAAATGGGACACTGATCTCTATAGAAAAGCTGGATAGCTCACGTCCCGTTAGCTAGTACAGAGCCTGGACCCGATTGGGGGTCCAGTCAACACTATCTGCGGTTTCTTTTTCTTGAGCGCACAGTATAGCAGTTGCAGCAGCTGGGCTGCCCGGGGAAGGAAATGGTTGTAAAAACTGACCATCCCCAAAAATTCCTGCAGTGCCCTCACTGTCTGCAGATGCGGGAACTCTGACACCGCTCGTACCTTGTCCGGCAGCGGAACCGCGCCCTCCAGCAAGATGCAGTGGCCCAAGAAATCGATCGCCGGCAGCCCAAACTGACACTTTGCCGGATTAATTATCTGGCCGTGTGCTTCCAACCACCAGAAAACTTGCTTGAGATGGGTGAGGTGCTCCTCCTCTGATGCGCTAACCACCAGAATATCATCTAAGTAGATGAAAATGAACAGCAAGTCATGAAGCACTGCGTCCATCATCCTTTGAAAAGTTTGGGCTGCGCCTTTTAACCCGAACGGCATGCGTAAAAACTCAAAAAGGCTGAAAGCAGTTATCACTGACATTTTTGGGATGTCCTTGGCGCGAACCGGGACCTGGTGGTAACTGCGTACCAGATCCACTTTTGAAAAAATGCGCGTCCCAGCCAGGTGCACAGAAAAATCCTTGATGTGCGGAATGGGGTAGCGGTCGTGTTCAGTGACATTGTTCAGGTGACGGAACTCACCGCTTGGCCGCCACAAACCATCGGACTTGGGCACCATGTGCAGCGAGGATGCCCAAGGGCTATTGGAGCACCTAACGAACCCCAGACATTCCAAGTTAGCGAACTTCTCGTGTGCAATGGCTAGTTTAGCCACGTCCAAGCAGCGCGGACGTGCAAAAACTGGCGGGCCCTTCGTCATGATCAAATGCTCGACCCCATGCTTGGTCACGATAGCTGAAAAGGTGGGCACCGTAAACGCGGGAAACTGGGAAAGCAAATGCTGGTACTCATCCCCCGAGGCTAAAAAATTTACTTGTGTTGGTGGCCCGATTCCCCAAGCAACACAAGGTAGTGAAGCAAAAGACGCAGCATCCACTAAACGTCTGTTAGCAACATCAACAAGGAGACCATAAGCACACAGAAAATCAGCACCTAAGATAGGAACTGCACATGCAGCTACCACAAAGTCCTATTTGTAATTGCGTCCATGCAAACATACAGTAACTGACCTTTCAACAAAAGTCCTAATGGGGGTTCCGTTTGCGGCCGTTAGTGACGGGCCGCAGCCTTCCGCCAGCCTATCGGTGCTGAGTGGCAAAATGAGGCTCTTCTGGGAACCAGAGTCCACCAAAAACCATCTGCCGGAATGTGTGTCCTCAATGAAGAGCAGCTTCTCCCTGTTGTTAGCGGTCATAGCTGCTACTGACTGCTGGTTGGTCCGTTTCTGCGGCATCTTGAAGCAACATGGGAGCAGGCAACGTTGCGTGTCGGTGCCAAAATGCTGGTGGTAAAAGCACGTCGTCCCGTTCCTGTGTCTCTGAGTGGCCGTCCCGGCCACCACCTTTGGCTCCTCAACATCTGCTGGCTCCGCTGCAGATCCAGGTCTCACTGCCTTGACGCCAAATCTCCTGTTTGCCAGGATAATGCAGTTTGCTTCTTCAGCCAATGAGCGGTAGTTCCTGGCTGCCAGCAGAGGCAAGCTGCCTAGGATCGCCCGCACCGCAGCTGGTAGTTTCTTCAGGAGGAGATGGGCAAAGAGGAAAGATTCGCCATCTGTGCCCAACAGCGCCAGCATACTTTCCATCAATTCCACAGCTGATCCGTCTCCAAGCTCCGAGTGGAAGAGGAGCTTCTCTGCCCTCTCTCCATCCATGAGAGTGTAACGTTGTAACAGCAGCTGTTTGGGCTCATCATGCTTTCCCTGGGCTGGAGGGGCTCGGAGTAGACTCACTGCATGCTGAGTGGAGCGTGGGTCCAGTGAAGCCACCGTGTAGTGGCATTTCATCTCGTCCGCCGAGACTCTGCAGAGAGCGAACTGCGTTTCCATGTCAATAAACCAGGCAGCCGGATCGTGAAGCCAAAAGCCTATGAGTTTTGCCGCTACGGCACATGTGGCCAGGGTCCCAGAGGGAAATCCTAGTATGGATGTCCCCGTAGAGGTGCTCGGTCTGTCTTCCATTCTCACATCTCAAGGTCACCAAGTTAGAGGAATGAACAAGACGAGACACAAGCTGTGTAGACACAGACTTTATTCCTGCAACAGCATAGTAAGACTGCTCTCTGGGTGCCAAAGCCCACCTTTTATACATCTTCACATTCTCTCCTTTGGCACCGAGAGTACATGTCATTATCATACATACATTACATCTCAATACATTCACACTTGCAGTTCCCAGTGTGAAGGCACATCTTAAGAACTTTTCTCTCCCCTGGTGCTGTGGCGCCTAAACCTGCTTCTCATCATTTCAACTCTCCCCCCAGGGTGCCACAGCACCTGTATTCCTCTCTCTCACCTGAGGCACCCACATTACCATGTCTCCTTCCTTCCTCCTGTTCCTCAAAGTCCTGGGTGCGAGTCAGACCTCCCGCTGTGCCATCACAAAGTAATGCATATGTTCTTACCTATCTGATGCTGTTTAGTGCATTTAGTGCAGAGCTTCAGGACAACCTGTAAAAGCCGAAGGCAAGCTTTGATTGACGGGTCAAGCAGTGGCTAGGATAGAGGGCGGAGACCTTTTTATCAAGAGCGCCAGTGAAACACCCATGAACAACAGGTTTACAGTGTTTTCATGCACTCCATGGACAAGCAGCCAAAGTTGCCAGGCACCTCCTCTAGCATGTTACCAAAAATGGCTACTGAACAAAGTCATTTGAGCGGTGACATCCTGTGATTATGGTCCTTATCTCACATAAAGCAGGTGGCGTAGTGTTTACACTATCACCTCACAGTAGGAAGGTTGTGGGTTCAAATCCACCAGCCTGTCTGTGTGGAGTTTGCATGTTCTCCCCATGTTTGTGTGGGTTTACTCCAAGTGCTCAGGTTTCCTCCCCATTCCAAAAACATATAGGTTAGAGGACACCGTGGTGATAGCAGCTTAACGCTGAAGCTCCCAGACCCGATCCAGGAAAATACCTTGAAAATCAGATTTAACGGATTTTTGGAAGAGTGAAAATCAAAAGACAAAGTCATCATGCCTAAAGGAAAACAGAAGAAATCGACATTTACCAGGCCAGGACACGCTTCAGCCGGAGAATCTGATCCGGATGATATCCATTCAGAAGACGAGGAGCTGAATGAAGCTAACAACAAGGTTAGCTTAAAAATGGTACTTAAAGAATTAAGACGATTTCGCCGAGAGTGTTGGGCCGAATTTCGTGAAATCAAAGACGAAATAAAAAGGACAAACAGCAGAGTAGACCAGGCCGAGGACCGAATCATGGAAGCAGAGGAAAGAATAAAAGGGCTGGAAGATACCGTGCTGGAACTACACAAAAGACAGGCAAGACTGGAGGCTAAGCTAACCGACCAAGAAGGAAGACTAAGAAGAGACTTCATAAGAATTCATGGTCTGAAAGAAGGAGTCGAGGACGATTTCACCACAATGGCAGCATGCGTGGAATCCTTACTGAGAGAGAAGTTGGATATTCCCCAAACCACCAACTTGAAGATAGAAAGGGCGCACCGTACATTAGCCCCTAGGCCGGCGGCGGAAGCGTCACCAAGATCGGTGGTGGTGAAGTTCTCCAACTCCAGAATAAAAGAAGAGGTTGTAAGACTGGCTTGGCAGAAAAAAGGATTTATGCACCAAGAGAGAAAAGTTTTCATGGAACACGATTACGCCCCGGAGGTCCTTAAAAAGCGTTGGGAATACAACAATGCTAAAAAGATACTACGAGAGAAGAAAGTGCGCTTTCATACTCCATTTCCGGCAAAGCTGAGGGTGTTTTATGGAGATGAGACGTGTCTCTACAACTCGGCGGAAGAAGCAACCATGGATATGGCGAGAAGAGGACTCCCGGTAACGGTGTATAAACCCGCAGCAGACCCGATCGAAAGAATCAAGGCTCAATCGTGGTCCACACAGAGACCCTCAAAATCCACGGGCCAGCAGCGGGAAACCCAGCGCCAGAGCTATAAGGAAAAACTGAGCGTTTTCAGGAGGGAATAACGATATTTTTAGTCAATCTGCGCATCCAACCCTCCTCCTACAAGGTAACAAACATTAAAGGAGATGCAGAATCAGCAAGTGGTAAAACATTTCATGGAACAGACATAATATTAGAAACAAAATAAGTCTTGAAAAAAAAAAAACCTTGTTAAAATAGAAATGTGACAATGAACCACATGATCTCTCCACACTAACAAATACTGTATTAACGTGACTGTTTGCTGTGATGGTGGTGGGAGGTTGCACACAATTTCATAGGGTATAGGCATAAAAAAAAAAAATCATTACAAGTTCGGATTGGGATCTGAAATTCACGTTAAAAACATGAGACAACTTACAGGGGTAAGAGAGGGCCCTCAGCACGTAACGGAATCTGAGGAATTTCCCTCAGAGCCAACACACCATCAAGGCTCTTCTAAGGTCACTAAAAAGACCTCAGCTCAGGAAGATCTTTTGTCAGTTTTTTGTTTTAAAGTTTTATATACTATGTTCTTAATGTTCTTTCAGTTTCTGAGTAGCATAAAAGAGGGCCACCACACTGTTATACTAAATAAGACAACACAATGGAGAAACAGGGTGTAACCAAAATAATCTCATATAATGTAAAAGGGATCCTGAATCCAGTTAAAAGATCCAAGATTCTAGGCAAAATGAAAAAAGACAAAGCAGGAATAATATTTTTACAGGAAACTCACCTAACAGACGTGGAGCACACTAAACTCAATAGACAAGGGTTTAAAATGATCTCTTCATCTTCATATAAGTCAGGGAGGAGGAGGGGAGTAGCGACATTGATCTCAACCAAAATTATATTTGAAAAAAAATCAGAACACAAAGATAAAGAAGGGAGATTCAGTATGGTACTTGGGCGGTTAGAGGGAGAAGATATCACCCTGCTGAATGTATATGCACCTCCAGGGGCTAACTGGAAATTTTATAAAAATGTATTTGACCTAATGATAACTAAAGCCCAAGGTTTAGTGATATGTGGTGGAGACTTCAATCTAAGACTGAATCCATACTGGGATGCATCAGGTAATTCTCCACATCAAAATAACACTCAAAGTAGAAAAACTCGGATGCTGCTAAAAGAAATGGGAATCTGTGACGTGTGGAGGAAATTCAACCCCAGTGTAAAAGATTATACATTTTACTCAGCACCACATTCATCATACTCGAGGAGTGACTATTTTTTTATGTTTAACAGAGATATTGGAAGAGTAAAAACATGTAAAATAGGACTGATGGATCTCTCTGACCACAGTCCGATCTATATGGACTTAAGTATCCAAAAATACACAAATAATACATTTTCTTGGAGGTTAATTCAAATGTGCTGAAAGGACCACTGAAAGATGAATTGGAATCAGATATTCTCAGATATTTGGAAGAAAATGATAATGGAGAAGTATCCCCTTTAATACTGTGGGACGCATGCAAAGCTGTAATAAGGGGAAAGATTATCGCAAAACTGGCAATCCAAAAGAAACTGAGACAAGAAAAACTAATCACATTAGAGTCAGAACTTAAGAACCTAGAAAAAGAGCACAAAGACAACACTCATTCTAATGACTCGCTCAAAATTAAGGAAATTAAAAAACAAATAAATGAGATCTACACAATAGAAATCCAGAAGAAACTTACATTTCTGAAACAAAAATACTATGAAACAGGCAGCAAATCAGCAAAATTACTAGCCTATAAATTGAGGAAACAACAAACGGAGAGCGCAATCTACAAAATCAGAGACCCAGTATCAAAGGAAATAAAATTTAGAATTCAGGATATTCTTAAAAGCTTCGAGAACTACTACAAGAACTTGTACTCCCTCAAAAAACATAAAAACACATCCAAAGCATTCCTAAACACATTAAACCTTCCCCAACTTACAGAGTCACAAAATAAAACACTACTGTCAGAAATACAACCTAAAGAATTAGAAAAAGCAATTATGAAACTTAAAGCTAACAAATCCCCAGGAGCAGATGACTATACAGCAGAGTGGTACAAAACCTTTAAACAGCAACTATCTCCTCTCCTCCTGAAAACATTTAACTATATCCTCCACACAGGGGAAATCCCCCCCTCCTGGAGAGAAGGGGTCATTGCAGTCATACCTAAGCCTGAAAAGGATAAACTAGACTGCTCCAACTACAGACCAATCAGTGTGTTAAATCAGGACTATAAGTTTTTTACCACTATCCTTGCCAAAAGGTTAGAAAATATACTGACAGACTTAATTCATTTAGACCAAACAGGTTTTATAAGACAAAGACAGACACAAGACAACATTAGACGCACTTTACACATAATTCAGCACCACCAGGTCAGGTGGGAGAGGAAGTTTTCTTTCTCCTCTACTGGTAAGATGTAGCCCAGTACAACCTGTCGCATTAAGGGAGGAGGTGTGTCCCCCTTGGGCTGGGCCCGAATGTGAGGCACGCAGGCCCACCGGCGTGTGGACACGCCCTGGTGCCACACAAAACAACCCCCAGCTATGGGCAAATAGCACCACTGCCTTGTGGCCGTCATGGGAGTGACTAAGACTAAGGGAGACAACCCTTACAGAAAATCCGGAGTGGAGCCCCGAAGGCGGATGGTCCTCGCGTAGCGGGACCTCCTGGCAACTCCTGTAGCCAAGTTGGTACCAAATGTATTGGCTAGTCCCTTCCATTGGACACTACCAGCAAGGCCGAGAAGGAGGATCTGTCGACTGGGTATCTCAGTTTCTCCACAACTTTGCCCTGGCCTGTGCCCTGGAGAGGTCACTCCAGTGCCGCCTTCTGCGGCAGCTCAAAACGGGGAGACGCAGTTACTGGTTAAAAGTCCAGAGCAAATTGGCGTAAGCTCAAGCGCCTAGGGCTGTCTCCCAATGGTGGGAGGGATCGTTGTGTCCCACTGGCCAGATACCGCCCGCCTTTAGCTGGGCAGCCCCCAGTCAGTAAGGTGCTGGCCCGCCACGTCCGCTTACTTCAAAGGGTGCTTGAAGTGTAGGCCAAAAGCTGAATCACGGACTGTAATCATTGCACCAGTTAATATCAAGAAACCAAAGCCGCCAGCGCTGAGTCTGGCAACCTGGAACGTCAGAACAATGTGTCCTGGCCTCTCTGACGACCTCCAGCAAATCAATGACGCCAGGAAAACTGCTATCATCGACCGCGAGCTGAGGAGGCTCAATATTGACATTGCAGCACTCCAAGAGATGCGACTCCCGGGCAGCGGCAGCTTGAAGGAGAAGAACTATACATTTTTCTGGCAGGGACAGGAGCCTGACGAGCATCGCCTGTACGGTGTTGGATTCACTGTTCGAAACTCCCTTCTGTCCTCTGTTGAACCGCCGTCTTCAGCCGCTCCACGAGTCCTCTCTCTCCGTCTCATAACCTCCTCTGGACCAGCTAATATTCTTAGCGCATATGCGCCGACGCTCTGCTCTTCAACTGAGGTGAAAGATGCATTCTACGAGGCGCTCGAAACCAGGATCCAGCAGATCCCTGCCAAGGAGCACCTGTTTCTGCTCGGTGACTTTAATGCACAGATAGGGGCAGATCATGACTCCTGGCCCCGCTGCATTGGCCGCTTCGGCATCGGCAAACTCAACAAGAACGGTCAACGCCTTCTTGAACTCTGCTCCTTTCATGACCTCTGTCTGACCAACACATTCTTCCCCACCAAGCCCTGTCACCGAGTGTCCTGGAGACATCCAAGGTCTCGCCACTGGCATCAGCTGGACTTCGTCATCACCAGGAGATCCCTGCTGAACCGAGTGCTGGTCACACGCAGTTTCCACAGCACTGACTGTGACACCAACCATTCCCTGGTCACTACCAAGGTACACCTCTGCTCCAGACGTGTCAACTGCTCCAAGCAGAAACCCCGACCCCGCATCAACACAGCTATGATTACAGTACCTGAATTGCGGGAACGCTATGCTAAAGTCATAAATGAAGCCCTGGCGGACTGTCCCACCGACTGTGCTTCTGCAAGGTGGAACCACATCCGTGAGGCTGTGTTTGAGACCGCCATAGGTACCTTTGGGAAAAAGGTGGGGAAGAGTGCGGATTGGTTTGAAGCTGGAGCCGCTGAGATGGAACCTGCAATCGCCGCCAAACGTGCAGCCCTAATTGCCCACAAGAAGGAGCCCTCTGTGCGGACGCTTGCTACACTGCGCGCTGCGAGGAACAATGCACAAAGGATTGCAAGGCGATGTGCCAACGATTACTGGCTTAACCTCTGCCAGGACATACAGCTTTCTGCAGATCACGGAAATGTGCGCAAAATGTACAAAGGCATGAAGAAGGCTTTCGGTCCCAGTGTCATCAAGACCGCCCCACTTAAATCAGCTGCAGGAGATGTCATCAAGGATTGCGGTAAACAAATGGAGAGATGGGCTGAGCACTACCAAGAGCTCTACTCGAGAGTAACCACCGTCTCGAACACGGCCCTTGAGAACACCCCTCTACTCTCAGTCATGGATGAGCTTGACGCTCCACCCACCATCGAGGAGCTCAGCAAGGCGATAGACTCCATCTCAAACGGCAAGGCTCCAGGCAGTGACAACATCCCCCCTGAAATTGTCAAAACCGCAAAGGAGAGCTCGCTCTTGAAACACCTCCATGAGCTCCTGCTGCAGTGCTGGGAGGAAGGGGCTGTGCCCCAAGATATGCGTGATGTCAAAATCATCACTCTCTACAAGAATAAGGGGGAGCGGAGCGATTGTAACAACTATCGTGGTATCTCACTCCTAAGCATAGTTGGCAAAGCCTTTGCCCGTGTCGTCCTCAACAGACTACAACTACTTGCCGAACGTGTGTATCCAGAGGCGCAGTGTGGATTCAGAGCAACTAGGTCAACCATAGATATGGTCTTCTCTATGAGGCAGCTGCAAGAAAAGTGCCGGGAGCAGAGACAACCCCTTTTTTTGGCCTTCATCGACCTGACCAAGGCTTTTGACTTGGTCAGCAGGGATGGACTGTTTGCCCTCCTCCAACGAATTGGATGTCCCCCCAAGCTTTTGAGCATGATCAAGTCATTCCACCAGGACATGAATGGCATTGTCCAGTTTGATAGATTATCCTCAGACCCTTTCCCGATCAAGAACGGTGTGAAGCAGGGTTGCGTTCTGGCTCCTACCCTATTTGGCATCTTTTTCTCCCTGCTCCTGTGCTATGCATTCCAGGACTCTGAAGACTGTGTCTTCCTCCACACCAGGAGCGACGGAGGCCTTTTCAACATGGCACGCCTCAGATCAAAGACCACGGTGCGGAGCGTTCTAATCAGGGAGCTGCTCTTTGCTGATGATGCTGGTCTTGTTGCCCACACCGTGGAAGCGCTCCAGCGTCTCATCAACTGCTTTGCTCGTGCCTGCTCTGAGTTTGGCCTCACCATCAGCCTTAAAAAGACCGAGGTCATGGGCCAGGATGTCAGCAGTGCTCCCAGTATCAACATCGGCGACCACACACTTGCGGTGGTGGACAAGTTCACCTACCTCGGGTCGATCATCTCCAGCAATCTCTCCCTAGATGCCGAACTGAACGCCCGTATCGGCAAGGCATCGATGGTGATGGCCCGTCTGGCAAAGCGAGTCTGGGACAACTCTATGCTAACCACCAACACCAAAATAAGAGTCTACATGGCCTGCGTACTGAGTACTCTCCTATACGGCAGTGAAGCATGGACCCTCTACTCCTGTCAGGAACACCGGCTGAACGCCTTCCACCAACGCTGCCTTCGCAGACTATTGCGCATCACTTGGCAGGATCGTGTCTCCAACATCGACGTCCTGGCCAGAGCAGATGTGCCCAGTATGTTTGCCATTCTAACAAAGAGACGCTTGCGATGGCTTGGCCACGTCAACCGAATGGAGGATGGCCGCATCCCCAAAGACTTACTGTATGGGGAGCTGGCTACTGGAACCAGATCAAAGGGACGCCCGACTCTCAGACTCAAGGATGTTTGCAAGCACGACCTCAAGGCCGGAGGCTTCAACCCCTCCGACCTGGAGTCAGCCGCCTCCGTCCGCTCCAACTGGCGGACCACCACCCAGGATGTCATCCGAACGGCAGAGGAGAGAAGAGACACTCGCTGGGGGGAGAAGAGACTCCGCAGACAGAGGAGACTGTCGAGACCCCCATTACACTGTGAAGAATCTGCAGCGGCTGCGGTAGGACCTGCAGATCCTGTATCGGCCTCTACAGCCACACCCGACGGTGCAGCTCCCTGAATGATGACCCAAGGCACAAAATTCCCCCATGATCTTTCGAGATCGATGGAGCCAATGATGAATGATGACACATAATTCATCATATAAAAAAATATAACTTAAATGCAGCCATATTGGGATTAGATGCTGAAAAAGCATTTGATTCGGTTGACTGGTCTTTCTAGAATCTTATCCAGTTTCAGTTTTCATAACAACTTCATTAGAACTATCCAGGCATTATATAAAAAACCAACAGCTAAAATAAGGATTAACGGTAAATTATCATCATCTTTTGAACTGGAAAGAGGATGTCGTCAGGGCTGCCCCTTGTCTCCACTGCTCTTTGCAATCTTCATAGAACCTCTGAGCCAATGAATAAGACAGAATCAAAAAATTCAAGGTATTACACTTGGTCAGAAGGAACATAAAATAGCGCTCTTTGCTGATGACATTTTAATATACCTGGGGCAGCCGGACACCTCTTTTCCAGAACTAATCTCAGTTTTTTCAGAGTATGGAGATTTATCGGGGTACGAATTAAACATGCATAAAACCCAAGTTTTAACATTCAACTATGACCCAAATCAATATTTACTAAGCAAACTCAAAACTAACTGGGAGATGGAATCTATGAAATATCTGGGGGTCAATATCCCGAAACAACTCAACAAAATTATAACACTAAACTATAATCCACTGATGGCAAAAATAAAATCTGATCTAGCAAGATGGAATATGATACTGTGACGTAAGCAGAGTTCACACAAAGACAATGGAGCAAGATGGCTGTGATCAACCTGATTTATTTTTCACACACACTCTGGGCACAGGCAGGAGGGGAGGTCATTCTCCCAGACCTCTGTTTACATCACGGTTACACACACATAACGTTTTCATCTGGCAAAGCATGCTGGGAAATTCACTTAACATGGCCCCAACGTTACACTGCCCCCCCCCCGGACTGGTTTCTGTCCCCAGAAAAATTAAAGTCCAATTTAAAAGTCCAATACAAACTCATCCAGGTGTCGGGGCGGTCTTCGGCGCCGGCGGCCAACACGTACAGGCCCCCTAGTGTCCATCTGGGTTTCGGTCGGGGTATCGGGCCGGGATGGAAGCTCCGGTTCGTCCACCAGCGGTGCAGATGGCCGATACGGGGCGAGACGGTCACGATGAAGGACCACAACCCGGTCCCTTTTTCTAAGCCTCACCCTGTACACCACATCTGACAGTCTCTCCAGGACCACGCATGGCCCCGACCACTGGCTCGCCAGCTTCGGTGATCGTCCTCTCTTCCTCTCAGGGCAGAAAACCCAGACTCGATCTCCCGGTGCAAAGTCCCTCCCCTGGCAGCGGGAGTCATACGCTCGCTTCTGCCGACCCCCTGCCGCTGCCAGGGCCTCTCGAGCCAGCTCGTGCACCGTGTGGAGACGTTCTTTCAAACAAAAAAAATAATCCAATCCGGGTTTTCCCTCCACCTCCGGCTCAGGGGGCAACCGAATACCAAATCCACCGGTGTGCGCAGCTCGCGTCCAAACATGAGCGCCGCAGGGGTGCACCGGGTAGATTCCTGAGCTGCCGTCCGGTACGCCCACAAAACAAAAGGCAGGTGCAGGTCCCAGTCTCGCTGTCGCTGGTCCACTAGGATAGCGAGCTGGGTGGTGAGGGTCCGGTTGAATCGTTCGACCAGGCCGTCACTCTGTGGATGCAGTGGGGTGGTCCGGGTCTTCCGGATGCCCAGCCGTTTGCAGACCTCTCCGAAGACCTCCACCTCGAAGTTCCGACCCTGATCGCTGTGCAGCTCCTCCGGTGTGCCAAACCGACAGAACATTTCATCCACCAGCTTTGATGCCGTCGTAGCGGCGCTCTGATCTGGGACCGCGTACGCCTCTGGCCACTTAGTGAAATAATCCATCGCGACCAGCACGTAGCGGTTCCCCCGGTCCGTGGTCGGGAAAGGGCCCAGGATGTCCACTCCCACTCGCTCCATCGGTGCTCCCACCCGGTACTGCTGCAGGGGAGCGTGGGATCGCTGAGTTGGTCCCTTCTGAGCTGTGCATGTGTCGCAGCGATGAACGTGGAGCTCCACGTCCTGATGACAGCCAGGCCAGTAGAACCGGGCCCGAAGGCGCTGCAGCGTCTTTGTCACTCCGAAGTGGCCCGCTCCTACCACCCCATGAACCAGCTGGAGTACCTTGGGCCGGAGTCGACGAGGAACCAGCAGTTGCCAGACGTGCCGCTGCCCAGCTGGAGTCTGCCACTGTCGATACACCACGCCCTCGTGGCAGCGGAGGTTGGCCCACTGGGAGTGCAGGGCCTTAGTCTCTGGGTCCAGCGGTGACACAACCTCCCAGGCGGGCCGCTGTCCTGCATCCAGCCACTGCCGAACCCACGAAATGACCGGGTCTCTGTCCTGCTCGCTCTGCAGCTGCTGCGTGCCAAGAACCTCTGTGATGTCATCGCTGGGGAGAGCTGCCTGATCATCTGAGGAGGGGCTGTGCGTCGCTGCGTGATTCCTGCTCACAGCGGCTCGGAGAGCGGCAGCCCGTGGGGCGGTTTGATCCCAATTTTCAGCCCATTGACAGTGACGACACTCCTCTGTCGCACGGGGCGCCGAGACAGCGCGTCAGCGTTGGCATGGAGGCGGCCTGCCCGATGCACAATCTGGAAATTATAATCCTGCAGTGCCTCCAGCCACCTCGCCAACTGTCCATCCGGTTCTTTGAAATTTAACAACCAGGTCAGGGAAGCGTGGTCCGTCCTGAGCTGGAACCTCCCCCCGTACACATACGGGCGGAAGTGACGCAGTCCTTGAATGACAGCCAGCAGCTCTCTGCGAGTCACACAGTAATTTCTCTCGGCTCTGCTGAGAGTGCGGCTGAAGTAAGCGACTGCCTGCTCTCCGTGTTCTCCCTCCTGGGATAACACGGCCCCGATGCCCTGGTTGCTGGCGTCCGTGTCCACGATGAAAGGGCGGTTCGGGTCGGGATACTGCAGGACGGGGGCTCTGATGAGCGCTGCGCGAAGATGGGAGAAAGCAGCAGCATAGCTGTCACTCCACTGGAACGTGCGTCCTTTCTGCGTCAGCTGATGCAGCGGGCTGGCGATGGTGGCGAAGTCTTTCACAAACCTCCTATAATAGGAGGCCAATCCAAGAAAACTCCTCAGTTCTCCAACGTTCCGCGGCACTGGCCAGTCTCTCACTGTTGCCACTTTTTCCGGGTCGGTGGCGACCCCCGCTGCGCTGACGACGTGGCCCAAAAAGGTGGTCTCCCACCGGAACAGGTGGCATTTCTTAGGGTGTAACCGTAGCCCCGCCTGCTGGATGGCTCCCAGCACCTCTCGGAGATTTGACAGGGCGCTGTCAAAATCAGCTGCATGCACCAGCAGGTCATCCAGGTAAACAACGTTGCGGCTCTGGGGCACGTGAGCCAGCACTCGCTCCATCAAGCGCTCAAAGGTGGCCGGAGCGTTGCAGAGTCCAAACGGCATCACTTTAAACTGGTACAGTCCCTGCCCGATGGAGAAGGCTGTTTTTTGGCGGGCCTCGGGTGACAGCTCTACCTGCCAATAGCCGCTGCTTAGATCCAGCGAGCTGAACCAGCTGGAGCCGGCGATGTGGTCCAGTGCGTCATCGATGCGGGGCAGGGGGTAGGAATCTTTCCTGGTGGCGTCGTTCAGGCGTCGGTAATCCACACAGAACCGCCACGACCCGTCCTTCTTCTTGACCAGCACCACCGGCGCCGCCCAGGGGCTGCTGGAGGGCTCAATGACATCTGCCTCCAGCATTTCTCGCACTTTTTGTTCCGCCGCTGCCCGCCTTGAAAAGGGCAGCCGGCGTGGGTGGAGTCGAATTGGCCTGGCCTCACCGGTGTCGATCTCGTGCTGCACCAACCCGGTCCGGCCGCATTCCTCATCCTTCGCGGCGAAAACACCCATAAAACAGTCCAATAGCTCCCGCAGCTGGCGTCCCTGTTCCGGGTCCAGCCCGCTGCAGCTCCGCTGAAATAATTCCTCCACCACCTGCTGCGTCTCTGCTGACACGTTGACCCCTCCCCTTGCTGTCCTTGTGTGCGTTCGTGCTCCCTCTGTCCGCGCTGGTGACGTCATCGTGTCCAGTCCTCGCGGTGGCCTGCCTGGTCCGGTCTGTCTTGGCGATCCTCCGATCGCGCAGGCCCCCGTGTTCCTTCTCTGGGTTCTGCTGTGGAGCGTGATGGTCCGGTTTCCCAGCTGGAGGGAAGGTCCCGCGGTGTCGATCTTGGCGTTCCAGGCTGTGAGCAGGTCTAGTCCAATAATACAGGGGTCTTGGATGTCAGCCAGCCAGAACGGGTGTCTTATGTTCTGACCGGCCACCCCCACCACCAAAACTCTCCGCCCCCCCAGTCTGGCGCGCTCACCGGTAGCCGTGGTGACGCAGCGCTTGGTGGGTTCCCACCCCCGCGGGGCCGTCTTGTTCGTGCCCGGCAGCACACCGGGTCAAACCAGGGAGATTGTAGAGCCGGTGTCAATCAGGGCCCAGATCGACGTCTTCCCCAAGCTGCACTGTAGATAGATCCCTGGAGAGTGTCCAATTCGGCCCACGCGTGGTGCCGGCTCCTCGGGGGAAACATCTGCGGGAGGTGGCCTGTTCCCGTTCACGCCACCTCGCTCTAGTTTAACGCCGGCGAGGGGCGTTCTTCTCCGGGGACGCGCCGCCGTGGTCTGCCGTAATTCCTCCTCCTCCTCCTCGCTCTCCATCGTGGCCTGGAAGGTTCTCTGTCTGTGCGTTGGCGCTTCAACTGTGCGATTCATCAGCGGCTCCACCCGCTCTGCTTCTGCCACTGCAGTCTCCCAGTCGCTCGCGGCGTGGATCCGTACGTGGCTCTGGAGCTGGGCCGGGCGGAGACCTTGGATGAAGCTCCGGAGGGCGAGCTTCTCTACCGCCTCCGGTGCGAAATCTGGGAAGCTGCGCCGGGTTAGCAGCCGTATGTCTGCAGCATAGGTTCCTAGGCTTTCCTGGTTGCTTCTACGGCGGCGGGTCAGCTGTTCCTGGGCGTGCTCAGCGTCCGCCGTTCTCCCAAATCGTCTCTGGAGCGCCCCTTGTAGCGCTGGCCAGCTGTAGCGCTCCTCAGGCAGGAGATCAGAAAGCGTGCAGAGAGCTCTCCCTTCCAAGGCCAGCGCGACTTGCACGGCGGTTTCCTCTGGTGACCAGCCGTTCAGCGCAGCGGCCAGCTCGACCTGGGTCAGGTAGTCATCCAACGTGGCCTCGCCGTTGAAGCGGGGAATCTTGGCCAGCTGCCTAACAGATGGGATGGCCGCCTCCTGATCGATCGTCACTCTCGATCGCCGTGGGATTGCCAGCCCGTCCTGTCCTGAAAAGGGCGGGATGCGGGGCTGGTTTGCTCTGCTCTGCCCGCTTTGTCTTGAAAAAGACAGAAGGCGAGGTGTGCTGGCCCCGTCAGGTCCGCTGCCGCTTCGTTCGTCCCGGCTCCCGGGGGTGGTGTCACGGTCCCATCGTCCATCATCAGCTGAGCAATGAACTGCTCCAGCTGCTGGATCTCCATTCTGATCCTGGCATCCATCTGCTCCATGCCCACTTCTGACACCAGTGTGACGTAAGCAGAGTTCACACAAAGACAATGGAGCAAGATGGCTGTGATCAACCCGATTTATTTTTCACACACACTCTGGGCACAGGCAGGAGGGGAGGTCATTCTCCCAGACCTCTGTTTACATCACGGTTACACACACATAACGTTTTCATCTGGCAAAGCATGCTGGGAAATTCACTTAACATGGCCCCAACGTTACAATACCATTCTTAGGTACCGCACAAAGAATTGAAGCAGTCAAAATGAATATACTTCCACGCCTTCTATACCTTTTCCAAACAATACCGGTAGAACCTCCAAAAAAAACATGGCAAGAACTGGACAGAAAGATCTCAAGATTCATATGGCAGGGCAAGAGACCTAGAATCAGATATAGAACCCTACAGCTAAACAAAGACAAAGGTGGGCTTGCGCTGCCAAATATCAGGGACTATTTTAAAGCCGCACAAATTAAAACTTTAATAGAGATATGTAACCCAGTCTACACTGCACAATGGAAGGAGATGGAATGCCAAATAACAAGTGACATCCCCCTACAGGCGATAATAGGGAACAATGCCTTACCTAAACTTTTGAATAACACTAACCCGTGGATAGAGACCCCACTAAAAATTTGGTTTAAGATAGTCAGAGAGAATCAAACTAAAGAACCCTATCGATTACTGCAATGGATTGCCTATGATCAAGACTTTACTCCTAATAAAACAGACACTAGATTTAAAAAGTGGAAAGAGAACGGACTGATAAAATATTACGATTTTTTTAAAGGGCAAATTTTAAGAAGTTTTGAAGATTTGAAAAAAACAAGGTTTAGTAAATCAAGATCTTTACAGGTTCTTCCAGCTTAGACACCACATAAACAATATACTTAAAAAGGAGGATTTGGAAAGGGCCCAGTCAGGTGTTCTGAAGGTCTTCTTAATGGCATATAAAGGGATCCCAGGGATCAGATACATTTCTAAAATATACCAAGGTCTTCAAGACTTAAAAGGAGACAACACATCATATATAAAAGAGAGATGGGAAAAAGAGGGGAATTTCACTTTACAACTGGAAATATGGAAAAAGCTAAATAGACAGCAATGGAAAAGTACCTCATCCCTGCAGTGGAGAGAATTTGGATGGATAAATTTGGTAAGATTTTTCAGAACACCTGCACAAAACAAATTTACTCGTAAGGGGTTGAATTGTTGGCGCTTGTGTGGTGAAGAGACTGCAAATCATTTTCATGTGTTTTGGTCATGCCCAGTTATCCACCAATATTGGACCAAGGTACAGACAATATTGGGGAAAATATTCAAAATTACAGTTCCCTTTTCTTTTGTAACTTTGTATTTGGGTTTACTACCGGACTCACTGGAAAGACGAGGAGAAAAATACTTATTCACTGTTTTAATATTGGCAAGTAAAAAGCTCTAACTAAAAAATGGATGTTGAAGGATTGTCCTACACCTGAAGATTGGATTAACGTGATTCAAGACATTTACTCGATGGAAAAGTTGACATTCGCACTGAGACAGGACATGGATGGGTTCTTGAACTTTTGGCAACCCTGGAACGCATATGTGTCTTCCATCAGATCTAATCTTAGACAAATACCATTTCAATAATGGCACCGCTCTTTGTTCCAACGCTACACAGATGCTCTTTCATTTTTATTTATTTTTTTTTAATCTTTTTTTTGTTCTTTTGTTTTGTTTTGTTTTTTGTTTTTTCTTGTTTTGTTTTTTGTTTGTTTTTTTTGTTCTTTCTTTAATTTTTCTTTCACTTAAAAAAAGGGTGTTGTAATAATTAATCTTCCAATGTTGTCAAAAAACAAAAAAAAGGGAACATGTGATGAAAATGTAAACAATGCAGTGCTATAATGACATGTATACCCTTTACAAAAACTTAAATTAAAAAAAAAGTACAAAAAAAAAACAAAACATACAGGTTAGGCCAGTTGTTCAAATCCAGTGAAATGTCTGAGTCCAGTTTTGGAGGATTTTTGAAACTCCTGGAATTAATTAGAACCAATTGTTGGTTAAAAAAAAGTTATAACTTAAAATTAATTTGATTGGGGCTCATGCGCACGCAGCGACCGGCAGTGGGTGAAAAAAGTTCGACGTCTGTGTCTTTGTTTTTATGCACTTTAATGTGTTTTAACGTAATTCTCTGTGTCGTTTTTGTCCTTGAATGTTTGTGGACTATATAACAAAGAGCTCCCTGGTTCCATCAGTATGGATTTCCTCCTTGTTTTTGCACTGTTGTTTTTTTCCTACTGGTTTTTTGTCTTGGAGGTAAGCGCGATCACGATCATGCCAGGAAGAATACAATATTCCAGAGACATGTTACTACATTTAAACATGGATAATGCAGCATCTGTGTTTGAGTCCGTGCCGCAACTGCCGGACTTTATTCATTCATTCATTCATTCATCTTCTTCCGCTTAATCAGTTTCGGGTCGCGGGGGGGCTGGAGCCTATCCCAGCATCTTTGGGCGACAGGCAGGGTACACCCTGGACAGATCACCAGTCCATCGCAGGGCCAACACAGAGAGACAGACAACCATTCACTCTCACAGTCATACCTAAGGACAATTTAGAATCCCCAGTTTGATGCCAGTTAACCTAACTTGCATGTTTTTGGCAATGTGGGAGGAAACCAGAGAAATCCCGGAGTAAACCCACGCAGTCACAGGGAGAACCTGCAAACTCCACACAGATCACTGTTGGTCAGGGGCTGGGATCGAACCCAGGATCCCTCGGCCAAGGGTGAGTTGCTGTGCTGCCGCAGTGCTAACCACTCCGCCACCGTGCCGCCCTTGCCGGACTTTATTTTAAGAGATTTTCATGGACACAGCAATGAAAAGAGAGACAAGAGGAGGAAACGTGGAAAGCGTGGAGGCGTAAGATTGAACCTGAGGAGGCATCAGCTTAACAGCATTCCTCTTCCTTCCATGATTATGGGGAACGTACAATCCCTGAGAAATAAAGTGAATGAAATTCAAGGGAATGTACGATATCAGAAGGATTTCAAGAACTGCTGTGTCATGGCTTACACGGAGATGCGGCTTATGGCGCATGACCGGGATGCGGACCTGTGGATTGACGGCTTTGCAGCCCCACTTCACTCGGATCGGCAGGAAGAGGTAACGGGGAAACGTCAGGGGGGCGGCGTATGTTTATATATTAATAAACAGTACTGCACATCTGTTATGGTCAGAGAGCGCATCTGTACACCCGATGTGGAGCTTCTGTCTGTGTCACTACGCCCCTTTTATCTGCCCCGCGAGTTCCCCAAACTTTTCATAACGACTGTACATTCACCCGAGAGCGGATGCTGACTCCGCCTCCAGCACCGTCTTTGATGTGGTACAGCGGTTGCAGTCGATTTCCCCAGAGGCTCCAAACTTTATTCTTGGGGATTTTAACCATGTTTCTTTAAAGAAGACACTTAAAAAACTTTTATCAGTATGTCTCCTGCCCAACCAGGTGAAAAAAGACATTGGACCTGTGCTATGGATCCATTGAGAGGGCCTATAAATCTATTCCCCTTCCTCCTTTAGGATCCTCAGATCACAACTGTGTACATTTGCTGCCCACATATAAAACTGCTCTCAGAAGAGACAAGGCGAAGACCAGAGACATAAACGTGTGGACAGAGGATTCAGTGCACTGCCTCCAGGAATGCTTTAACTGTATGGACAGTTAAAGTGATAGGTGTTCACACTAGCCTGTGGAGAAGATTTGGACTCTTTGGTGGACATCACATGCTCATACATGGCTTTCTGTAGAGACATGATCGTTCCACGTAAACGTGTCAAAATATATCCCAACAACAAGCCATGGGTTACAAAATCAGTTAAATCCTGCTTACAGAGGAAAGCACTTGCCTTTAAACAGGGGTCTGTTTCTGAGCTACAGGTTGCCACAAAAGAACTGAAGGCTAAAATTTTAAGAGCAAAACAGAATTATAAATCAGAGTTGGAAAGCAAGATGGCAGCAAAGAAACTTGGTTCAGCCTGGGCCAGTATGAAAACTATTGCAGGCCTTCAGAGCACAGAGCGCAGCAATCGTGTATTTTTAGATGGTTTTAGTTCAGACACAGAGCTGGCTAATGCTCTTAATTGTTTTTATGGTCGTTCTGACTCCTTTGATTTTAGCACAGAAACCCAAGATTTGAAACAGAAACTCAAAGACAATCAGCACTTTAATATTGAGTTGCAGGATGTTAAAAGGGGGTTCTGTGCTGTAAAAGTGAACAAAAGTCAGGGTCCTGATAATATATGTGGGCAATTGGTAAAGTCCTGTGCACATGAACTGAGTCCTATATTTCATTACATTTTCAATAAGTCCTTACAGACACAACATGTGCCTAAGATCTGGAAAGATGCTGTGGTTGTCCATGTTCCAAAATCCAGCTGTCCTAAAATGGTAAATGATTTTAGACCAATTGCTTTGACCTCAATTTTAATGAAAATTTTTGAAAAACTGGTCAGATTTGAGGTCCTAAAGCAGACTGAGCATGCATTGGATCCTCTGCAGTTTGCCTATAGGCCTCACAGAGGAGTGGAGGATGCCACTGTCACTCTGTTTAACATGCTTTTTAAACATCTGGATTTTAATGGGACACACACCAGGCTTTTATTTGTGGACTTTTCTTCCGCCTTTAATACAATCCAACCTCATATTTTAGTTGAAAGGCTCCTGCAACAATTTGATTTGAGTAATAATTGCATTACATTGCAATAAACTGCATGGTGGCGCAGTGGTTAGCACTGCGGCAGCACAGTTTACCCTTGGCCGGGGGATTGTGGGGATCGTGGGATCGTGGGTTCGATCCCAGCCCCCGACCAACAGTGATCTGTGTGGAGTTTGCATGTTCTCCCCGTGTTGCGTGGGTTTACTCCGGGATTTCTCCGGTTTCCTCCCACATGCCAAAAACATGCATGTTAGGTTAATTGGCTGTTCTAAATTGTCCCTAGATATCTGTTTCCTATAGGCCCTTAGAATAGAGGGTTAGTATTAATGAAAGCGCTTTGAGTGGTCTTTGTGACTAGAAAAGCGCTATATAAGTGCAGGTTAGTTAGTTAGTTAGTAATAATCTGGTGGGTTGGATTCTGGATTTTTTAACCAACAGGACACAGAGAGTAAGGGTCAATGGTACATTGTCCGACCAAAAGTGTTCTACTGGCTCTCCTCAGGGGTGTGTGTTGTCACCACTACTCTTCATCCTGTACACAAACATGTGTCGGAGCAGACATGACAACAGACACATTATAAAATATGCTGATGATTCAGTTGTTGTCAGTCTCCTCCAGGATGGTGAGAGTGGCCACGGCCCAGTAGTTGATGATTTTGTTCACTGGTGTGAGGATTCCTACCTGCAGCTGAATACGACAAAAACTAAAGACATGATTATTGACTTTAGGAGGAAAACTCCCAGGCACGAAGTCACTGTACTAAAAGGCCAGACCACTGAATGTGTACAATCCTACAAATATCTTGGGATGATTATTGATAGTAATTTAAACTTTGAAGAGAACTGTGAAAGGGTGTGCAAAAAGGGTGAGCAACATTTGCATTGTTTAAGGGAACTTGCACACTTCCAAACTGACCGAACCATAATGACAAAGTTTTATCGGGCTTTTATTGAACCTGTTTTATCCTTTTCTTTAGTGTCATGGTTTGGTCAGATAAAACTGAAACAGAGGAAATCCTTGGATCAGGTAGTTAGATGGTCCAGTCATTTGCTTGGTGAGTCACAGCTGAGCCTGATATCCCTGTACACCAGACAAGTACAGAGGATTGCTACCTCCATTTTAAATGATGACTCCCACCCTTTGCACTGCCACCTCCAGACGCAGGTTTGCTGTCCCAAAAAGTAAAACCCAGCACTACAAAAACAGCTTTGTTCCTGCTGCTGTCAAAGAGTTGAACAAGATGTAGCAATATATTGCACATAATTTAGTTTGTGGGCACATATGCGGTTTCCATATGCTTCACATGCTTGTTACTGTATGCTTATTGTTTACTGCACGTCTCAGAGGAACAAAAGGTCTGAACCTCCTAGGGGTAACAGGAGAACGCGAAGTCTGGCCTTTTGTATGCAGAGAGACGGCCATGAAGGATTTCCTGACCACCAAGACTTCAGGTGGAGACAGAGGACCTGAAGGGGGGTGCATTGTGATTTGGGATGTAAAGACAATGCGACTGTTTACTTTGATGTCCTGGGGTATAAAAAGGACAGAGGTGGGGGCATGCCTTCCTCTTTGCTGTGTTTGAATGTTGGAGAATGTGTTGGTGAATAAAACTGACTTTGAGTAATAAACTCAGCCTCGTCTTTCCACACATTTCCACACTGGTGACCCTACGACGTATCATGAGCGGAGACGAATCTCCCGAGCCAGACTCGCCAGGAGCCAGCCAAACGAATGCAGCCACAGTCCAACTACCGGACTTCTGGCCGAACAATCCGCGCTCCTGGTTTAACGCAGTCGAGGCACAGTTCCACCTCTGGAGGATTTCGGTAGACGCCACAAAGTTCTACCATGTGGTTGCAAAGCTGGACAACCACACAGCCCAGCGAGTAGAGAGCCTTATCAACCACCCGCCGGACAGCGACAAGTACAGCACGTTGAAGGCTGCACTCATTCGTTACTTCACCCCCTCGGTGCAGGAGCGAGCAGAGAGGCTCCTGGCGCTGACTGAATTCGAGGGCGACAGGCCTGCAGACCTGATGGGGAAGATGTTGAGTTTGAGAGACTCCGAAAATGATAACTTCATCTTCACCCACCTTTTCCTCAGAAACCTACCGTCAGAGGTGAGAGTGACCCTGGCCAGTTCACCACTGCTGGCCCGACCAGACTACCACGAGCTGGGCCAGGAGGCGCAGCGGCTCATCGATGCCAGTAAACGATGCGCGGCTGCGGCAGCGGAGCCAGGCACAACGTCCGGAGACGGCAGGGGGCCAGAGGCTGCAGCACCAGACGCACCGACGACGGCGGCGGCAAGGGCCAGGAAACACGGAGCAGACGACGTCCTCTGCTTCTACCATCGCCACTTCGTAGAGAGGGCACGCAAGTGCATTCCACCGTGCCACTTCAAGCGCTCGGGAAACGCCAAGACCGGGGGTCGGTAGCAGCTGCGGCCCTCGGGGAGGAGAACAAGCTGCTCTACTTGAAGGATGCGCACTCGAGGAGGCACTTCCTCGTGGACACGGGCTCCCAGCTGAGTTTCATCACACCTTCCTACGCTGACCGACTGGCGCCTTCCAGTGGTCCTCGGGTGTCAGCAGCGAACGGCTCGCCGATTAAGACCTTCGGTGAGAGGACTCTGCTTCTGTCTTTACACGGCCGCACTTTCGAATGGACTTTCGTCATAGCGGCAGTCAATTTCAACATGTTAGGGGCTGATTTTTTGTGCTCACATAGTTTGTTGGTCGATCTTGCTAACAGACACCTGGTTAATGCACTCTCTTTTTCTTCTATTCCCTGTACAGCTCGAGTGGCCCCGCCAACAGCACAAGCCAACGTCACAGCTGCAGGTGGTAAGTTCCACACACTCCTCACTCAGTTCCCAGCACTCACGGTCCCAACGTTTTCGGCGACAGTGGCTAAACACGGGGTGGAACATTTTATTACCACCACCGGACCGCCCGTTTTCGCAAAAGCTCGGCGCTTGGATCCAGTTAAACTGACCATAGCGCGCGAGCAGTTTGCCAACCTGGAGAGGTTGGGCATCATCAGGCGTTCGAAGAGCCCTTGGGCTTCACGGCTTGTGGCGGCCTTGTGGTGATTTCCGCAGGCTGAACAACGCTACAGCGCACGACCGCTACCCGATCCCGCACACCCAAGATTTTTCAGTTCATTTGGCGGGGGCGCGCGTTTTTTCTAAAATAGACTTGGTACGCGGTTACCACCAGGTCCCAGTGCGCGCTGAGGACATACCCAAAACAGCGGTAATAACTCCCTTCGGACTTTTTGAGTTTTTGCGCATGCCGTTTGGGCTTAAGGGCGCGGCGCAGACGTTCCAATGCATGATGGACGCGGTTCTGCGCGATCTCCCTTTCGTGTTCGTCTACCTGGACGACATATTGGTAGCCAGCGCGTCCGAAGACGAACACGAAAACCACCTCACGGCAGTTTTCCGGAGGTTGGCAGAGCACGGGTTAATAATTAACCCGGCGAAGTGTCAGTTCGGGGTGACGCAGATTGATTTTTTGGGACATTGCGTCTCCCCAGAGGGAGCAGTCCCTCTGCCTGACAAAGTGCGCGCAGTAACAAATTTTCCCCAGCCACAAACGGTCAAAGCGTTACAGGAGTTTTTGGGAATGGTAAATTTTTATAACCGTTTCCTCCCCCGCGCAGCGCAGCTCATGCAACCATTGTATGCTGCACTAAAAAACAAAAACCCACAAATAAAGTCGAATGGTCTCCGGAGCGGGAGCGCGCATTTTCCGAAGTCAAAACAGCCCTGGCAAACGCTGCGTTATTAGCACATCCGGTCCCAGCGGCCCGCATGGCGCTCAGTACTGACGCGTCAGATGTGGCCATAGGGGCGGTTGTGGAACAGTTTGTAGCCGGAGCCTGGCAACCGCTCGCCTTTTTCAGTAAGACCCTGCGCGACAGCGAACAAAAATACAGCGCATTCGACAGGGAGTTGTTAGCTCTCCACTTGGCCATTCGCCACTTCCAGTTCTGGCTGGAAGGACGCCGTTTCACCGCGTTCGTTGACCACAAGCCGCTGACTTTCGCGATGGCCAAGATTTCAGAACCTTGGTCGGGCCGGCAGCAGAGACAGCTGGCCACAATTTCAGAGTTTATTACCGATATCCAGCATGTGGCGGGTAAACTTAATGTAGTGGCGGACTGCCTCTCGCGCGCCGTGGGGGCTCCCGCCCGCACGGAGGTAGATCCCGCAGCCATGGCCGCGGAGCAGGTTAGCGACGCGGAAGTCCGCGCGGCCCTGGTCCGCGTGGGGATAGATTATGCAGCCATGGACACAGAGCAGGTTAGTGACGCGGATGTGCGCACGCTCCAGTCTGGACCAACAGGGTTAAGGCTGGAGAACAGGGTGCTGCAAGACGGTATGCCCCCCCCTAATCTGCGATGTCTCCACTGGGCGGCCGCGTCCGGTGGTTCCAGCCGCGTGGCGCCGCCGCGTTTTTGACTCGATCCATTCTCTGGCGCACCCGGGAGTGCGCGCGTCGGTCAAAATGATAGGAGAAAAATTTGTATGGCCGAGTCTGCGCAAACAAGTTAGAGAGTGGGCGGCAGCCTGCACAGCCTGCCAGCAGGCCAAGGTTCATAGACACACGAGAGCTCCCTTGGAGCCGTTTCACATCCCGGCTAAAAGGTTTGATCATGTCCACGTGGACCTCGTAGGCCCCCTCCCGCCCTCACAAGGGTGCACACATCTTCTGACAATGGTTGACCGCACCACGCGCTGGCCGGAAGTGGTCCCGCTGTCATCAACCACAGCCGAGGAGGTGGCACGCACGTTTTTAACGGCATGGGTAGCGCGTTTTGGAGTCCCGTCAGACATTACGTCTGACAGAGGCCCGCAATTTGTTTCCGAACTTTGGTCAGCGATGTCCCGCAGCCTGGGGGCAACGACCCACCGCACGACCGCGTACAACCCGCAGGCTAACGGGTTATGCGAACGTTTTCACAGGTCATTGAAGGCGGCCCTCAGAGCGTCGCTTACGGATACAAATTGGGTGGACAAGCTACCATGGGTTTTATTGGGGTTGCGTTCTGCACCTAAAGAGGATTTAGAAGCCTCCCCAGCTGAGCTAGTTTTCGCACAGCCACTTCGGCTGCCCGGGGAATTTCTCCCAGATAATCCAGCGCCAGAGTGCTCCCCGGTTCAGTGGTTACAGAATAGCATGGGCCCGAACACGCTACCTGGCCCCGTTCACCACAGTTTTCTGCGTGTTTTTGTGCCTAAGGCTTTAAAAAATGCGGAGTTTGTTTTTGTCAGACATGATGCCCATCGTCTGCCTTTACGCCCACCTTAAGACGGACCATATAGAGTGCTGGAAACAGAGGATAAGCATTTTTTGCTAGATTTGGGGAGCAGAAAAGAAAGGATTGGCATTAACAGGCTCAAACCCGCTTTTGTGATAGCTGACGAAGTTGTGCAGTTGGCGAAGGCTCCTCGGCGCGGCAGACCCCCTAGAGAGCATTCCCCAGAACACCCACAGAGGTTGACTAACAGTTCTCATCCCCAGGCAGCAGCTCCACAGCTGGAAGACGCCGTGGAAGTGGTACAGCCTGCTTACAGCAGATATGGGAGAAGGCTGCGACCTAAGCGGCACTTGGACTGATATGTAGTGATTTTATTATGACATGCAATCTGTGGTGATGTTGTTCCATCTTAGACGTTTGGGGGGGGTATGTGGGCACATATGCGGTTTCCATATGCTTCACATGCTTGTTACTGTATGCTTATTGTTTACTGCACGTCTCAGAGGAACAAAAGGTCTGAACCTCCTAGAGGTAACAGGAGGACGCGAAGTCTGGCCTTTTGTATGCAGAGAGATGGCCATGAAGGATTTCCTGACCACCAAGACTTCAGGTGGAGACAGAGGAGTGGTTAGCACTGCGGCAGCACAGTTTACCCTTGGCCGGGGGATTGTGGGGATCGTGGGATCGTGGGTTCGATCCCAGCCCCCGACCAACAGTGATCTGTGTGGAGTTTGCATGTTCTCCCCGTGTTGCGTGGGTTTACTCCGGGATTTCTCCGGTTTCCTCCCACATGCCAAAAACATGCATGTTAGGTTAATTGGCTGTTCTAAATTGTCCCTAGATATCTGTTTCCTATAGGCCCTTAGAATAGAGGGTTAGTATTAATGAAAGCGCTTTGAGTGGTCTTTGTGACTAGAAAAGCGCTATATAAGTGCAGGTTAGTTAGTTAGTTAGTTAGAGGACCTGAAGGGGGGTGCATTGTGATTTGGGATGTAAAGACAATGCGACTGTTTACTTTGATGTCCTGGGGTATAAAAAGGACAGAGGTGGGGGCATGCCTTCCTCTTTGCTGTGTTTGAATGTTGGAGAATGTGTTGGTGAATAAAACTGACTTTGAGTAATAAACTCAGCCTCGTCTTTCCACAAGTTACCTATTTATTAAATTTTATTTTATATTTACTTATTTTTGTAGGTTTTTTATTTGGGTTCTAAATCTTTTATTGGGTTTTAGACTTTTGAGTTTTTAACCTCTTTGACTAGTCTTTAACGTTTTAATATGACCCTTCTCGCTTATCTCTGGTTTTTCTCTCATCTCTTTGTCTTTACACCCTGATTGGTGGAGCCTTGAGTATTTTTATCATGTTTATAGTCAGCTTCATGTGTGCCTGTGTTTGTGTTCATCCATCCATCCATCCATCTTCTACCGCTTTTCCGGAGGTCCGGGTCGCGGAGGCAGCAGTTCAAGCAGAGAAGCCCAGACTTCCCTCTCCCCAGCCACCTGCTCCAGCTCTTCAGAGGGGATACCAAGGCGTTCCCAGACCAGCTGGGAGACATAGTCTCTCCACCGAGTCCTGGGTCTGCCCCGGGGTCTCCTCCCAGTGGGACGTGCCTGAAACACCTCAAGTGGGAGGCGTCCAGGAGGCATCCTAATCAGATGCCCATACCACCTCAACTGACTCCTTTCAATGTGGAGGAGCAGCGGTTCTACTCTGAGCCTCTCCCGGATGACTGAGCTCCTCACCCCATCTCTGAGGGTGAGTCCAGCAATCCTACGGAGAAAGCTCATTTCAGCCGCTTGTATCCGCGATCTCGTTCTTTCGGTCATTACCCAAAGCTCGTGACCATAGGTGAGAGTAGGAACGTAGATTGACTGGTAAATCGACAGCTTTGCCTTAGAACTAAGCTCCCTCTTCACCACAACAGACCGGTACAACGTCCGCATCACTGCAGATGCTGCTCCAATCCGTCTGTCGATCTCTCGCTCCATTTTCCCCTCACTCGTGAACAAGACCCCAAGATACTTAAACTCCTCCACTTGGGGCAGGAGCTTGTCCCCAACCCAGAGAGGACAATCCACCTTTTTCCGGCTGAGGACCATGGACTCTGACTTGGAGGTGCTGATTCTCATCCCAGCCGCTTCACACTCAGCGGCAAACCGTCCCAGCAAGAGCTGTAGGTCATTGCTGGATGAAGCCAACAGGACAACATCATCTGCAAACAAGAGAGATGAGATCCTGTGGTCACCAAGCATGACACCCTCCATTCCCTGGCTGCGCCTAGAAATCCTGTCCATAAAAATTATGAACAGTTTGTGTTCATGTTGAATGTAATTGTGGCTTGTAAATATGGATGTCACCTAACTGCAAAACAAATCTACCTACGGGTCCAAATAAAGGAACCTGAACTTCACTTAAGTGTACAAAGGTGCGACATAAAATAATTTTTCAAAAGTTCCACATGGAACTAATTTGTCTGTGAAATAAAGTTTTTGTGGGGGAAAAAAAGAGCTGGCGAAGTCACGTGGCCGTTTTACCGGTTGAACTTCCTGTTGTCACTTTTTTATGAATATATGTGTTTTTCTTTATTGTTTTGGTATATGTTTCCGTTATAAAACAGGATCATGTATTCTTTGAACGCAACCGGAGAGTCAAACCGGTTCAGAAACGGATTTGAACCGGAGCGCTGCGGTCAGATGCTAATGCTAGCCTTTTAGCCCGGAGTTGGTGACAGCCGCGGCGGGGCGGAGGTTCCGGGATCTCCTCTTCTCCTTTAAACCGCATCATTCACCTGTCTCGGCTGGCTAAAAACGCTCTCATACGTGTTCCATTCGGCACCATGTCCTTTCTGCACCGCCTCGTCTCCGCGAGCAGACCCGGCTCTCTGCTTCACCTGAGGAGCGCTGCGGCTCCGGGGCTCCACGGCAGGAGCTACAGCCGCTCCACGGACTCTTCATCCCCGGAGGAGTACCTGCACCGGAGCGTTGTTCCGTCCATGCATTACCAGAAGAGTTTACCCCGGTGAGGAGCTGCTGCGGCTTTCGCTTAAACGTTGGAATCAGTTTTTAGACAGACGTCTGGCTTTCATTCATCATGTTTAATCATATACGACATTAATGGCAGTATGAAGGTAAAAGGTGTTCTGAGGTAAATAAAACGACATTATGAAGCTTTTAAATACATGTAGGTGAAAGGGCAGGGTTGACTTTTAGTTTGGAGACCAATAGAGGGCGCTGCTACACCTTTGTATTTTAAAGGTTCCATAATCTGAAATTTAAATCTTTATTTTACTATTTACTGTTAAATTTACTATCCATCCTTCCCCCAAAAAAGTTTTATGTAAAGCTCTGAAACGGTCAGTTTTCAATCTGCTCATTAATATTAATGAGCTCCTAGTCTGACTGGATAAAAGTTTGTTGAATGGCGTGCTGTAAACCAATAGCCTACTGCAGAGGCAGCATTTAAGAGTCATCAGGACGGTGATTGGAGGGGAATGAAGGGAGGAGTTGCTCATTTGTGACATCACAAAAGCCCAGGAAGTCAAATGTGCTCATTTTGTCTAAGAACAAATGATTAAGTAATAAAAACTGAATAAAGGTGGTGCATATTTCTCCATGAAGTGAGAGTTTATAATTAGTTTTGTTTATATTCTGAATGAATGAATAAAATAAGATATTTATACCTTTGGGAAACTACTCTTTTTTTTTTTTCATTAAATCTGTTTGAACAGTAAACTCGACCAAACAGTATAATTTAATCTCTCTCTATGCTGAACATTTAACCAAGTTATACAGTGGGGTAAAAAAGTATTTAGTCAGCCACCAATTTTGCAAGTTCTCCCGCTTAAAAGATGAGAGAGGTCACCAATTTTCATCATAGGTATACCTCAACTATGAGAGACAAAATAAGAAAAAAAAAAATCCAGAAAATCACATTGAAGGATTTTTAATGAATGAATTGGTAAATTCCTCGGTAAAATAAGTATTTGGTCAATAACAAAAGTTCATCTCAATACTTTGTTATATACCCTTTGTTGGCAATGACAGAGGTCAAACGTTTTCTGTAAGTTTTCACAAGGTTTTCACACACTGTTGCTGGTATTTTGGCCCATTCCTCCATGCAGATCTCCTTTAGAGCAGTGATGTTTTGGGGCTGTCGCTGGACAACACAGACTTTCAACTCCCTCCAAGGATTTTCTATGGGGTTGAGATCTGGAGACTGGCTAGGCCACTCCAGGACCTTGAAATACTTCTTACGAAGCCACTCCTTCGTTGCCCGGGCGGTGTGTTTGGGATCATTGTCATGCTGAAAGACCCAGCCACGTTTCATCTTCAATGCCCTTGCTGGTGGAAGGAGGTTTTCACTCAAAATCTCACGATACATGGCCCCATTCATTCTTTCCTTTACACGGATCAGTCGTCCTGATCCCTTTGCAGAAAAACAGCCCCAAAGTATGATGTTTCCACCCCCATGCTTCACAGTAGATATGGTGTTCTTTCTCCTACAAGCACGACAAGTTGAGTTTTTACCAAAAAGTTCTATTTTGGTTTCATCTGACCATATGACATTCTCCCAATCCTCTTCTGGATCATCCAAATGCTCTCTAGCAAACTTCAGATGGGCCTGGATATGTACTGGCTTAAGCAGGGGGACACGTCTGGCACTGCAGGATTTGAGTCCCTGGCGGCGTAGTGTGTTTTTGATGTAGCCTTTGTTACTTTGGTCCCAGCTCTCTGCAGGTCATTCACTAGGTCCCCCCATGTGGTTCTGGGATTTTTGCTCACCGTTATCATGATCATTTTGACCCCACGGGGTGAGATATTGCATGGACCCCCAGATCGAGGGAGATTATCAGTGGTCTTGTATGTCTTCCATTTTCTAATAATTGCTCCCACAGTTGATTTCTTCACACCAAGCTGCTTACCTATTGCAGATTCAGTCTTCCCAGCCTGGTGCAGGTCTACAATTTTGTTTCTGGTGTCCTTTGACAGCTTTTTGGTCTTGGCCATAGTGGAGTTTGGAGTCTGACTGTTTGAGGTTGTGAACAGGTGTCTTTTATATTGATAACGAGTTCAAACAGGTGCCATTAATACAGGTAACGAGTGGAGGACAGAGGAGCCTCTTAAAGAAGAAGTTACAGGTCTGTGAGAGCCAGAAATCTTGCTTGTTTGTAGGTGACCAAATACTTATTTTACCTTGGAATTTACCAATTAATTCATTAAAAATCCTTCAAAGTGATTTTCTGGATTTTTTTTTTCCTCATTTTGTCTCCCATAGTTGAGGTATACCTATGATGAAAATTAGAGACCTCTCTCATCTTTTAAGTGGGAGAACTTGCACAATTGGTGGCTGACTAAATACTTTTTTGCCCCACTGTACCTGAACCTTTTTTTTTTTTTTTTGGTATTTCAGACTTCCCATCCCAAAACTGGAGGATACCATCAGGAGGTATTTAGCTGCCCAGAGGCCTCTGCTGGATGATGACCAGTTCAGGTAAAAATAACCTTTTCATTTTATTAACACAAGGATTTATTAGCGATTTCAGCACAAAAATGCAGCCGTTCTCACCTATCCACATCATGCTGTAGCATTACGATACTTTGTCAGAAACATGTCTGAAATTTGTTTGGCATCATTGCAGCTTAAACTGCAGAAACACATCAAACTGCAGACTTTAATATTCCCATTATGACAAGAAAACACAATATAAGAGTAGCTGAAGATGACAAAGCTCCATATTCAATTTCAGAATTGACTGATGTGCAAAGGAGTTTTTCAGTTTAACCCTATTGAACTGTGGAACATTTTGGTCAGTTTTCATTAAAAAAGTGCTTATAACTGTAGGATTATGGGCAATATAAAGAATACAAAATGTGATTGTTAGTTCTAGCAGGATCTATCAGTTTGGACATGGTAAGATGCAGTCTTTGAAGTCTTGAAATGTCAGACAAATTTTCACTTGTTTGTCCCCTTTGTCAAATTTAAACATGTTTCTGCATGAAATCTGCAAATTTTTCTTGTATTTCTACTTTTCGTGTGCATGTCCTCTGTACGTTTAGTCTTCACTTTCTTCACATGTGCTAAAACTTAGTCTTGGGATCATGTCTCACTGGGCTGAGACGGCTTGAGACTAGCTGGAGAACGGCGTTCTCAAGGGAGTTTGCAAAATGTCTCCAAACATTTTCATGGTTCTCATTTTCCTCTCCTGAGTTGCAGGGTCTCACACTCGTCTGAGACGAGTGTCTCTCAGACGAGACACTTTCTCTCGGAATAGTCCGAGTCATCTCAGGTGTTTCATACCTGTCTCGACTTTGTCTGGAGTGTTGGGCAGCTATTGTGGGACTGTTGTGAGTGCAGAAACCCACTAGGTTTTGTCTCATGCATGTTGCGAGAATATCCTGCAACACTTGGATGACATGTATGCAAACACCTGGAGAACTCTGGCCAAAAATGCACCGGGAGTCGGTGCAACTTTATTGCGACATTCGGGAGACGGTGTGATGCCAAGTGAAAATTGTCACAAATTCTCAGATTTGTCTCACTTTTTTTTTTTTTTTTTTTAAATCTCCAACTAGTTGCGATCTGTCTCAGCATGTGAATATTTTGCATGAATTTCTGTCTGTTTTTCTCTTCCACCTGCAGAACAACAGAGAAACTTGCTGAGGATTTCCCGAGCGGAGCTGGAGGACGGCTGCACGAAGAACTGCTGGCTCAGGACAAAAACAACAAACACACGAGCTACATCTCAGGTGACTTCAGGCTGACCGCAGATCAGTAAAAAGTCCTCAGTTAGTTCCTCCAAAATTATCCTTCAGATGTCTGGATTCTTATGCACAGGAAGTGGGTCCCTTCCTGTGCAGGTGGCCATTATTATTATCATTATTATTATTATGGCTCATATGTCCAACTCTAATTTCTAAAAGCTCTAAACTACAGTAGCTGCTCTAGCTTTTGGTCTTCTTTGGACTTCCTCCACCAACCTAAAACCTTTGTGTCCTCAGCTCCCTGGTTCGACATGTACCTGTCCGCGCGGGACTCTGTGGTCCTGAACTACAACCCCTTCATGTCCTTCAACCCCGACCCCAGACCGGACTACAACGACCAGCTGGTGCGAGCCACCAACATGGTCTGCTCCGCCGTCCGCTTCATGAAGACGCTGCGGGCCAGCCTACTGGAGCCCGAGGTTTTCCACCTGAACTCGGCCAAAAGCGACACGGACCGCTTCAAGAGCTTGATCCGCTGGGTCCCGCCGTCACTGTCGTGGTACGGCGCCTACATGGTCAAAGCCTTCCCCCTGGACATGTCCCAGTACTTCCGTCTGTTCAACTCCACCCGGATCCCCAAACGCGGGAGGGACGAGCTGTTCACCGACGAGACGGGGCGCCACCTGCTGGTGATGAGGAAAGGACACATGTACGTGTTTGATGTGGTGGACCGGGACGGGAACCTGGTGAAGCCCGCGGAGATCCAGTCCCACCTGAAGTACATTTTGTCGGACCCTGCGCCGGTGCCCGCCTTCCCTCTGGGCGTCCTGACCAGCGAGAACAGGGACGTCTGGGTAGGTCTGAGGGAGAAGTTGATCGCCGCCGGGAACGCGGAGGAGCTGCGGACGGTGGACAGCGCCCTTTTCTGCCTGTGCCTGGACGACGACACCATGAGGGACCACATCCACGTCTCCCACAACATGCTGCACGGCGACGGCTGCAACCGCTGGTACGACAAGTCCTTCAGCATCATCCTGACCAAAGACGGCCACGCCGCCATCAACTTTGAGCACTCCTGGGGCGACGGAGTAGCCGTGCTGCGCTTCCAGAACGAAATCTTCAAAGACACGACGGAGAAGCCGCTGGTCCACCCGGGATCCGCCGCTACTGCTGGAGCGGATTCATCCTCCGCCGTCCGCCGGCTTGACTTCAAGCTGAACCCAGAGCTGCAGAACGGCATCAAAACGGCGAAGGAGCAGTTCGACTCGGCCGTGTCCAAACTCACCATCGACGCCATGGAGTTCAAGAGAGGCGGCAAGGAGCAGCTGAAGAAGAGCAAGCTGAGCCCGGACGCCGTGGCGCAGCTATCCTTCCAGATGGGCTTCCTGAGGCAGTACGGGCAGACGGCGGCCACCTACGAGTCCTGCAGCACCGCCGCCTTCAAGCACGGCCGCACCGAGACCATCCGGCCCGCCACCGTGCACACCAAGAAGTGCTCACATGCCTTTGTGTGCGAGCCGGGCAAGCACAGCGTGGCGGAGCTGAGGGCGATGCTGGACGAGTGCTCCAAATATCACGGCCAGCTCACCAAGGAGGCCGCCATGGGTGAGTGGTGACGGGGCTAACGTTTCGTCAGGGGGATCAAACCGGTGGACGCCACGGGAAAAATGAATTAAGAGGGGAGAAGGTTTCAATTTTAACCCTAGAACACTAATGTTAAAGCTAGTAACACTAGCGTCTCCATTAACATCAGGTGAAAATCACCCTACGTTAGTGTTCTAGGGTTAAGAGAAGATTTACACATTTATGAAATAAAATTTTGCCTTTTTTTTTTTTGAAAATTTACACCACCGTCTTATTTGAAAAATTTTTTCTTTATGTTTTTGTTAATGATTCTGGAACTTTTTCGTGCAGATTTTATTTTTTTTTCCTTTAAATTTGCACCCCTTTTCACCATCAAAAATTGACTTCTCATAAATATGTGGCTTCCAAAAATTTCTAATAAATATGCAAATTTTAAAATTTTTTGAAATCTTCATTTAAGATTGTGTAAACTTAAATATCAAACCAGTGGACACCTAAGAAAAATGGATATTTATAGGGGAAAATGTCTCAAATTAATGGGAGAATTTACAGATTAATAAAATAAAATTCAGTTTTTCTTGTAAATTTACACCAATGTTTTATTTGAAATGTATCACTTTAAGGATTTTGGAACTTTTTCTTGCAGATTTTATTTTTTCCCTTTAAACTTGCACCCCATTTGTGGCTTCCAGAAATTTATTATATGCAAATTTTTAATTTTTAAAAATCTTAACAAAAATCAAACCTGTGGACACCATGGAAAAATTGATATTCAAGAGAAAAAATTGATTAAAAGGGGAAAAGTCTCAAATTTCAGAAAATTTGCACATTTATAAAATTAAAGTTTGCCAATTTTTCTTGTAAATTTGCACCATTTTATGTGAAATTTGTTGCCTTTTTAATGAATTTGGAATTTTTTCTTGCAGATTTAATTTTTTCCTGTTTAAACTTCCACCTTTTTTCGCTCTCAGACTTCTCAAATTTCTTTCAAAAATTTTGTATAAATGTGCAAATATTAAATTTTTTTTTTTAATTTAGCTTAACCTTTTTTCAAAACAAAGTTTGATTTTGAAATTTGCAGATTGTTTTAAAATGTATGTTTTCTTGTATGATTGCAGAAGTATTCATGTAAGCCTTTGGCTGGACTCAAAGATGAAATTATCCAGATATTTGTTCATTACAGTGGAACTGAGTTTTCAAATTTGATATGTGGATATTTTCCCACCACCACCAAAACTGTCCCTCAAACTCTGATGAATCTAAATGGTTAAACTAGTCCGTGGTGGACTGGGACAGAAATTCAGGCCAGGGATTTGCCTCCATCCCAGACCGCCCTGTTGGGGAAAAGCAGAAACCTCCATCATTTTGGTCGGTCAACGATTTAACAATGCAGATATCGACTAGTTATAAATGTGGTTCCAACCTTCAACTATGAGGAAAATTATCCAAATTGTAGAGCTGTAACTAATTACTATTTTGACAGTTAATCAATTAGTGAAAAGGTTGATGGACTCTTCTGATTATAAATCTGGTGCTACTTCAGCTTTTCAGAAAAAACGACAGAACAAGCCATATAGTTAAGTTACTGTGTTGCTATTAATTAGTGATGGGCAGGCAGGCACCGGTGCTCCGAATGGTGATCCGATCTTTCCAGGAAATATTTGGTGAGGTGTGACTCATGACGTATGTGTTGACGTCGACCACGTGAATGGGTCAGGAGAAAATAAACTGAGCAGTGCTACCCAGTGGAACTCCCCGTCCCTCACGTTTCGTTTTGTCATGTTTGACTGTGTAAGGGATTTGTCACAGCCAATTTCCAGATGGAGCCAGCACCAAAAACATTTGCGCCCGTTTCTCCTGCTGATGTATTTTTGACAAATAGTGGCTTCTTATTGCAACTGAGATGATGGCTTAGCGGTTTAGTTTAGTTTATTTGAAAAGGGACAATGCAATTTCATAAAACACATGATTACACATGGTTAAAAAAGCCAGAATTAGCCAAAAGGCTAGTTTTCATCTGTGGTCCCCTGGCCAAGATGTAAAAAAGCAGTAAAATGCATCTACAAGAAAAAAACATGGTTAGACATTTAAGAGGGCACTAATGTAACAAATAACATATACATAACAAACCGTACATTTAAACACAACATCAAACATCACAGCAGACTTATCTTTTAGTGTTGGCAGCTGTAGGTGTTTATAAGCCACATTTTCAATATTTTTGTGAAGGCCTTGAAAGTTGTGAGCAGTTTAACCTCCTCAGGTACTGAGTTCCACTCACTAGCGCTCCTCACTGACCAGGCCGACTTACTGAAAGTGCTCCTGCGCAGAGGAATGAAACCGTCACCTCTGACAGAGCCTCGAGTGACACGCTCAGAGCTGTTTCTTTGGCTGATGAACTCTGCCAGAGGAGCTGGAGCCAAATCATGCAGTACTTTATAAATCAAATTTAAATTTGCAAATGTATGAAGACTATCCCAATTTAAGACTGTATTTTTTTTAAATTGCACAATGATGATAATGCCTAGGTTTTTTATCCATAACTTTAACTGCTTGTTTGTACAAAACTTCCAATGGTTTTTTTGCACTCAAACCCGCCTGGGACCAGCTAGTTAGGCAATAGTTGAAGTGACTCAGAATCATTGAATGCAAGTATATTTTTGCGGCTTCAGTTGACATTTCATTTCGAATTGCACGAAAATTTGCAAGATTTAACTTGATTTTTTTACACAATTTAGCAATATGGACTTTAAAGGAAAGCTGTGAATCTATTATTAACCAAAGATATTTATATTGGCTAACAATTTGTATTTTTCCTCCATTAACATGTATGTCAGGGTCAGGTGACACACTATTTATTTTAGTGAAATACATGCCTACAGTTTTAGAAACATTTAACTGTAGACAGCACTCCTGCAACCAAGTTGTGACACAGGACATTGTTTTACTAAGTTTAGCAGCAACAGTGTCTTTGGAGCGACCATGAACAAAAAAAAATGTGCCGTCTGCATACATTAAGCATTCAGCTTCAGAACAAACAGCGGGCAAATCATTAATATAAAGACTAAATAAAAGGGGGCCTAATATTGATCCCTGAGGGACTCCAGAAGTTAGCCTAAGAGAATCAGATCTGCAGTTGTTAACTGATAGATTGTATTCGATCATGCAGATATGATTCAATCCAGCTCACAGCATTGTGAGAAAAGTTAAATTTAAGGAGCTTGGTAAGAAGAACAGAGTGATTTACTGTATCGAATGCTTTCCTGAGGTCCAAAAACACCGCCCCTACAACTCCACCCTTATCAAGAAAAGATTTTATTTTCTCAATGAAGAGGCATGTAGCCATTTCAGTGGAATGCTTGGATCTGAAACCAAACTGCATGGCATGGAGAGAGGGGGAACTACTGTTTAAATAATGGACAATCTGTTCTGCCACCCATTTTTCTGCAATTTTGGAAATGGCCGGAAGAATGCTTATTGGTCGGTAGTTATGCAGAAGAGTTGAGTCACCGGATTTAAAAACAGGGGTAACAATAGCAGATTTCCAGGCCTTTGGAAAATGGCCAGATGAAATTGAAAGATTAATGATTGAGGCAATAGGAGTGGCAAGAGCTGAACCTAAATCTTTGAGCATGTTCGTGTCCATTCCAAAAACATCCTTTGCTTTAGATGGTTTGAGTGATTGAATTAAATCGATAACTTTGGTCTCAGTAATATTTGTAATAGTAAAAGACTGCGATGCAGACAATACAGGGTATTCCTTCCTTTGTTTTACTATAAACTTATCAGAGATTTCTGACACAGATTCAATGAAGTAGTTGTTAAAAGCATCAGCCATCACTTGAGGTTCTGTCAAGATGTTTCCATTCAATTGAATTTGCATTAGTTTTGCTTTGTTTTTCTGGGAATCACCCAATAGTTTTTTTAATATATGTCCAGGTTATTTTAGAATTTCCCCTTGCACTATTCAAAACAGTAATGAAAAAGTCAGCTTTAGATTTTCTTATTTCTTTCACTACCCTATTTCTCAATGAAATAAATTGGTGCCCGTTTTGTCCTGATTTAACTGACAACTTCAAAAAGTGATCTCGTTCTTTCATCAATTTCAGAATAAATTTGTTTAACCAAGGAAGGCAATTCTTTCTAGCTTTTAGTTTAATTATCCGTGTAAATTGTATAATAATTTGTTGTATTTTGTTGGCAAATTTAGAACAATCCTCATCTAAATTTTTGCCAACGAGTAATTCATCCCAATTTACTTCTTGAATTGAATCTTGAAAATTTTGTTGTTCCTGTTTTGATATCCTATAGAATTCAGTGGCGGCCAAGGATTTGAAGCGCTTTTTATTTAATTTTCTTGTGATCAGACAATCCTGTGAGCATATTGTATGACTTCAAGATCCTTTCTGGCCTGTTAGTAAAAGCTAGATCAATCTGAGTGCTAGTGGAGTTTGTGATTCTCGTAGGGCCATTAATTACCTGAGTCATACCCTGACCAGACAGCTCAAGGCGGGTGAAGAGAGACTGACTGCTGCAGCAGATGAAAAAAGGACCCGCAGGAAGAACCGCCACAGACCCAGCAGCACGGAGACCATCCACAAGTGCGACCTGTGTGACAGGGACTGCCATTCGCGCATCGGCCTGTTCAGCCACAGGCGGTGCTGTTCCAGCAGAGTAGAGGGTTAGGATTCTCTTCCATGGTCATCATAGACCGACGGAGGCCGACGATCCATGTCATCCATAACCTTTTTCAGATTTTTCCTAACTTTGTTGACTTCCCAATTAACATTTAGGTCACCCATTATTATTACCTCTTTTGCAAAATTAAGTTGTTTCAATAAAATTTCCAGCTTTTCATAAAAATCTACATTTGATGAAGGAGGCCTATAAATAACTACAAGAATAAAAGACATTTGCTGTGACAAAGAAACAGTTAGTCCAAGAAATTCCAGTCCATTCTCATCTGTAACATGTATCTCATTACAATTAAAAGTATCCTTGGCATAAATCATAACGCCTCCTCCCTTAGAACCCTGTCTGTCTTTTCTAAACATTTTATAACCAGGTACAGACAGTATTGCTGAGGGCGAAGATTCACGGAGCCATGTCTCAGATAGGCAAAGAAAGTCAATATTTGAATCAATGAGAAGATGATGAACCTGATCACTTTTTGTTAGAATACTTCGTATATTTAAGTGTGCACAAAGAATGCCTTTTGGTTTATGTGCTGAGTCCCATATTAATTTAGAGTTATTAACAGTTTGAAACACCCTGAATTTCCGGTGTTTTAATATTGCAGGATTTGGCAGCCTCCTCTTTCTTTTATTGGCAATGTTTGCACATAGTGAAGGCCCTGCTGATGTTGGTGAAGATTCAGTTAGAGGTGATGATGACTCAAATATCAACGGAAGTGGCCCGGCTATTATTGAAGGTGATTCGACTGGCTGCAATGTAGGTCCAGCTGGCTGTGTTGTTAGCCCAGGTCCAAACCCAGCTGGCAGGGGTGAGAACCCAGCTAGCAAAGTTGGAAGCCCAGTTGGCAGAGATGGAGATCCAGCTAGCAGAGGTGGAAGCCCAGTTGGCAGCCCAGTTGGCAGAGGTGGAGGCCCAGCTAGCAAAGTTGGAAGCCCAGTTGGCAGAGATGGAAATCCAGCTAGCGGTAGTACATCTGTTTTACAGGCGGGAAACCTGAGTTCAAATCCCAGCTGTGTCATTCTTTTAATTTCATTTTTATTTGCAAGGAAGAGCTTGGATCATTATTACGCATCATTATGCTGAGGCACTATTGCCATTGTGCCCTGCGTGAGAAACAGGCCAGAGTTAAATATACTGAGACAGTATAAGACTGTTGAAAATTTATTATTTCTTAATAAAAATGGATAAGTAGTACAAGCACATGAAATAACACAGACACATTCACTGGAGTCACCACAGTTTTATTTTTTTCCCCTTATGATCATTGATATTTCTTAAGACAGTACATTTGTTGAAATTGAAAAATACACATCTGCATGCTGTATACTTTGTCCACTACATGGCCTAGTAGAGCAAATGAAGTTTCACATGAGGCCTCGTCTATGTGAACCATTTTGATGAAAGGCTCAAGTGTTCAAGAAAGCCTCAACTACCCATGACTTAATAGCTTTGAGGGAAAATATCTGTCCTGCAATTGGGGAGCTGGGGTTGAAGTCCCAGCTGAGTCATTCAAATAATTTATTTTTTTTGCACAGTGATGTGTCTGTTGTGTTTGAAAGAGCTTGGATACAACAATAACACATCATTATGCTGAGGCACTATTGTGCCCTGCATGAAAGTAAGGACAGATGAATGTACTGAGAAAGACAGCATGACTGCTGAAAAGCTATTATTTCTTTAAAAAAAAAATGGATAAGTAGCACAAGCACATTCACTGCAGTCACCTCAGTTTTATTATTTTTTTCCCTTATTATCATTGATATTTCTTAAAAAGTGCATTTATTGAAATGGGGAAAAAAAATACACATTAAACCAAAAATCAGCATGTTGTATATGTTTTGTCCACTAGGTGGCCTGGTAGAGAAAATGAAGTCCCATGTGAGGCCTTGTCTATATGAGCCATTTTGAGGAAAGGCCTCAAGTCCTCCAGAAAGCCTCATTTGCCCATCACTACCGTTAATATACAGTGTGTGCACTGCTGATATTTTAGATCAGGGCTGTCCAGTCATGTACCATGGAGGGTCAGGATCCTGCAGGTTTCCTCTTCTAGCCAGTCTCTTCAGCAGGTGTTTTCACTGATCAGCAGTCAGTGGGAAGAAGTTCAGTGGAATCTGCTGCTGAAGACGCCGGTAGGAGGTAAAGCCTGCAGGGTCTTGGCCCTCCATGGCACATGATTGGATGCCCCTGTTTTAGACGATATCAGTTGTTAGTCTACAGTTTTAATAAGACAGAAAAAAGTTGCATACTTGCATGAAAATGGTCACAGCTTTGTCACAGAAAGTTAAAAATCCCCTGGAAGTTTATGAGAAAAGTGTAACAACTTGATGAGTAGTTGCAAAATTTCCCAAAAAGTTAAGATTTACAAGAATAAATTTGCATGTAAGAAGAAAAGTTTAATTTGCATGACAAAAAATTGCAAGTTTATGAGGGGAAAAAGTAATACTAAAGTTTACAAGAAAGGAGCAAAATTAAGTAGGAAAAACTACATTTATAAAGAGAAACTTTGATGTTTATGATGTACAAAATTACATTTTTTATAAACACTATTTTTTGTTAAAGTTGCATATCTACATGAAAAAGTATCATTTTATTATTAAGTCATATTTTAGCTCATTCTGGCAAAGCCCAAAGGAGCTAATGCGATGACGTGACGTCCGTCGGTGCACATCTGACGGCAGTCACTCATCCTGCGAGGCAACTGCCCCGATGGTCAACAAACTCACACGCAGTGATCCTCAGGTCTGTCTGCATCCAAGCCGCGCTCGAGGTCAAGGTCAGAGGTGCGGAGCTCTCAGGTGAGTTCACCAGACCAGAAGGAGCTGCGCCGTCGTTCGTGGTCTGGTTAAAACGCTGCATCAGACCTGAATGTTCAGAGCTCCAAAACGGGAACAGCCCAAAAACAAAAAACGACTTATTTCTGTGTGGAAAAATCACATTTAGAACATAAAATATGATTTCACGTGAATGTTTTATAATGCAGATAAGACTGAAGTAATTTTGACGATAAATCTATTGTGCACACCTTTATTTCTTGTCCCTCGGTGACTAAACGGTGATCCCGTCTCTTCCCTCCAGGTCAGGGTTTTGACCGCCACCTCTTCGCCCTGCGCTACCTTGCCAACTCGAAGTCCCAGCCCCTCCCCGGCCTGTACGGCGACCCGGCCTACGCCGCCATCAACCACAACATCCTGTCCACCAGCACCCTCACCAGCCCCGCCGTCAGCCTCGGCGGCTTTGCCCCCGTCGTCCCCGACGGCTTTGGCATCGGCTACGGCGTCCACGACGACTGGATCGGCTGCAATGTGTCCAGCTACCCGGCCCGCAATGTCCACGAGTTCCTGCGGTGCGTCCACAAGTCTCTGGAGGACATTTTCAGTGTGGTGGAAGGGAAGCCAATCAGCTAAAAAAAAAAAAAAAAAATAAGGGGGTGGGATTAAGGAATAATGAAGGTGGCACCTGATAGTTTTTTTTGTTTTGTTTTTTTTACATGAAGATCATGAACGCAGATCAGAAAATCACGTCAGAACCGTTTCTGGATCTAAAGAATGCCTAAACGCTACAGGCCCATTCAGCCACTAGGGGGCTCCAAGTTACAAGTTTACCTTCAATCAATTCAATAAATTTTCCAACTTCTTTCTTATAAATTTGTAACTTTTTTCCTCATACATTCACTACCTCATCTTAAATTTCCAGTTTTTTTCTCCTAAATTTGCAACTTTTTTTGTAAATTTTTTGAAAGCTTGCAGCATTCAATAATGGATGCTGATTAATTGTTTTCATTCTATGTAAGCTTTATTTTCTGTACATCTAGACAGTGGACCCAGTTTTGTTTTTTTAATGTTTTTGTTAAGAGGGGAAAGATTTTTTTTTTTTCATTTTAAAGGGTTTTGACATTCTTCTTCATCCTCCCCCCCCAAAAAAAAAATAAAAATCTACAAACGACGCTGATCACTTAAATGAAGCATGCACTAATGTTGGGAACTGATTATATTTAGTCTGTTTTTTTGTTTTTTTTTAAACTGTGAACTCAAATCAAACCACGTTTGTAGTCAGAGAGCTCATACCTCTGCCAACACTTCAGTGCTCATTTCTGATGGCCACCATATTTACACACTCAGAATTATAACTAGAAGGTTCCTATAAAGTGGGGGTCAGCAGCCTTTAGTGATTTTTGATCAAAGAATCTGCGTGGAGCCACAACACACATTTAAGCCTTAAAATTTGTATTTTTTTAAATAATTGTGACTTTTACTATAAAATTCATCATTTGTCATATTGTAGATTTTGGAGCAATTTATGTCCAACTCTTCTTCCCTATAAATGTCACTTTTTAATTGTGTGCACTTCAACAGCTCGGTGGTGCAGTGGTTAGCACTGTGGCAACATGGTAAGAAGGTCACGGGATTGATTTCACCCCCTGACCATCGGTGACCTGTGTGTGTGGAGTTTGCACGTCCTCCCTGTGTCTGTTTATTCCGGTTTCCTTCCACAGGGGCCAGAAACATGCAGGTTAGGTTAACTGGAGACTCTGAAGTGGCCCTAGGTGTGAATGGTGAAGGGATGGCACCTTACCGTGGCTGCCCTGAATTTCCCCCTGGGATTAATAAAGTATACAAAATGTTTTTGTGTGTGTATACTTTATTAAACTCAGAGGTTTGATTGAAGAGCATCTGCCTGGATGGGACAGCCGCGGTACAGGGACAGTCACGTCACCATTCCCACCTTGGGCCACTTTAGAGTCTCCAATTAACCCAACTTCTTGCTGTGAGGCAGTAGTGCTACCTTTTCCAATAATTAATTTGCAGTGAAATTCACAGGTTAACGCAAAATTGTGTCTTGTCACCCGTCAGCCTGTAAATGGCCGAAGGAGTGTCGTCGTCACCCGGATGGGCGGAGTTGTCAACACCAACCTCATGAACGTGATAACTAGAGGAAGAAATGACTTGGGCTTTTCAAATCAATAATATAGATGTATCTATGAAAAAATCTCAAGACAAGTTTGAATTTGGGTGACCTTTGACCTTTAGGTCAGTTTTCCCAAAATCTTGTAAAAGTGACGCCTGCAGAGAGAAATGATGTAGCCTTTTCAAATCGATATCTTAGTGGAGACAAATCTTGGACAGCTTAGACCCCGACCTCTGTGGGTTTGGGGTCAAAAGGTCAAAGTTAGCTTTCCCTGTGCCGTTGCTGAATGTGTAAGGGTCACCAAACTTTGTGCACAGGTTCAACCTGTGACCCTGATGCTTTTGGGATGGCAGGGTCAAAATGCCATATAGACTACATCAGTAGCAAAGAAAGGAGACTGAGGGTCCCAGTGGCAGCTGCCAGGATTTTTTCTCTTCATTGTAAATTATTTTCCCAGGTTAAGTTTGGGAGGTTTGTGTAGTATTTTTCCTCCCTCAAATGTACCTTCTTTGTCAATTTACTGCTTAAAACTACCTTATTTCCTCCATACATTTGTGACTCATTTTCCCCTTTGGTAAACATGTTTTTTTTCTCCTGTAATTCAGGTTGCTGACCCCTGCTCTAAATTCATTCCTGCTGATGTGTACCAAAATAACAGGAATGGGGTTTGAATTTTTGGTTTGGGAAAGATCCATGCAGGACTGTAATGAAAAGTTAATTCAGTAAAATCAAACTGATTCTGCTGACATGAGTCCTGTAGCTGAACGTTAAACGTCAGGGTTTGTGTGTGATCATGTTTCTGCTGTAGTTATGCCGAGTGCCTTATTAAAGCAATGTGCAGCTCGCTGTTAATTTAAGCCTTGTTGTGATTGAATGTTTTTGTTACATCAATAAAAAATAAAGCCGTTTCCCATCTCAGATGAATTCAGAACATTAAAGAATGACGCAGGATAAAGTTTTTCTAAACCCTTTATTTTAAAATAAACATTCCCAGCAAAAGTAAATGTACAAATTCCAAAGAAAACATTAGATAAACAAACAAGAAAAACAAAAAACAAAAAAAAAATCCATGTTTTAGATGGGCTTGATCTTGAAGTGCAGACCGATCAGACTGAAGACGAGACATTTCAGATCCTGGACCAGATAGTAAAAAACTCTAAGACCTTCAGGGTCCCTGAAACAGGATTTTAATGTATGTTAATCTGTCAGATACTGTGTAAGTATAGAGTACATGTCTACCTTCTCATGCAGTACTCACTTAGACTGGTTGACGTCGATCAAGGAGCCGATTTTGGAAGTTGTGAATGAAATGTGCTCGTCACCAATGACGATCTCCAGCTCCTGTCAAAGAAAAAGTCATTGGACAAACTCTAAAATGGGGCTGATTTAGTGCAGAGTCATTATACAACAAAACTGACTTTTCAAAGGCGTTATCAGGTTCTGACAATGTTTAAGATCTTATTTCTATTTCTCCTGTTCTGGCCTCCCTTCATTGGTTTCCAATAGAATCAAGAATTTAAAATCTTTCTCCTCACAAAGTTCGAAATGATCAGGCTCCTTGTTATTTAGAAGATTTTATAGTACCATATTCTATAATCTCAAAGTACAATGAGAGGCAGAACTTTCAGTTATCAGGCTCCTCTCCTATGGAACCAGCTGCCAGTTTGGGTTAAGAGACTCGATCAGTGCTTCTACGAATAGAATTAAAAGCTTTCCTTTTTCACAGAGTTTATAGTTAGGGTTGGATCAGGTGACCCTGACCCCTCCCTTAGTTGTGCTGCTATAGGTTTAGACAGCCAGGGTGCCTCCCATGATACACTGGGCTTTCACTTCTTTCTTTACACTCAACTTGTTTTCAAGATTTTGCTGTTCATTAACATTTGTCTGCTTTGATTGAGTCCCCGTCATGCCATTTGATTTCTACATGCCTGTTTGTTTCTTCTTCTCCATCCCCTCACCCCCCCTGCCAGTCGCAGCAGACAACTGCCCCTCCCAGACTTCCTGCTACAATGGGGTTTTTCCTCTCTACAGTCTCCTAGTGCTGCTCACAGGGATCACCTGACTGTTTGCCCTACAACTGCAAGTGCTATGAGATGACTGTGGTTGTGAATTAACGCTATATAAATAGTTAAATTGAATTTTCATATCATTTGTGAACTGCAGTAGACTGCTGTTTGTTCTTATAACACATTCTGTTCAGTAGTCAAGATCTACAAGATTACTTTGTTATTCAAGCACTACATCAAAGGTGCAGTGTAGAACGAGACTACGTTGCAGTCGGTCCCAGATAAAAACAGACAAAAACACAAACACCTCCAGCAACAGAATATATAGCAGAGATTTTAAAACAAATTTCATTAAATCCACATAAATCTTTGCAACCTTTGAAACTGGTTATTTATTTTGAGTCTCAGTTTGGATTGAGAGCCGGTAACTGAAAAGAACACAGCTCTTGTTTTAGATCAATGTCTCACACTTAAGCTGGATTTATACACCTGCGTTGACATGACGCAGCAGCGACGTGTGTTCCTATTGTGTCACTCGATGTGCGGTGCACATCGGCAACGCAGGCCGTAAGAACTGTGATTGGTCCACTTTGTTTCCTCCTTCACATTTCCTGGTTCTCATCGCTGCTCCGCTCTGCCGAGGCACAACTTCCAAAGTGAGTCGGTTAAACAGTGGTCCAAATTCAAAAGAATATTGAGTAAGTGAGGACATACGGAACATTTTGTGGCTCATCATAACCTCAGTAATTACAGATTGTTAAATAATGGCAGCGGCAGTGGTCGCATGCACTGTTTTCTCCCTCTTATTCTCTTTTTCTCTGTGCAACGATCATATGAAAAGTTGCTTTTTCTTAACATTTATTAGCTCCAACTCCATCACAATCTGCTCTTGTCCATCGCCATTTCATAAACAAAGACACACGATGAAGACAAATACTCTACACACATAAGCCGAAACCCATTTTGGCAACAGAACAAAGCATTTCACCCAACTGACAAGAAAAAATAGCCAATCTCTGCATCAGCGATGAAGGTCACTAATGGCGTCAACGTGGTGCGGGTGCATAAATCCTGCTTCACAAAACCCTTGAAGTGACACTCTGCCAAAAATCACATTTTTTCCCCCCGTTAACATGTCTGTAACATGTTTTTTGTGAATTACAAGACATGTCGGTGTTTCCTGCTGTGAATGTCCAGTTAAGCTCCGTCCCCCCCAAAAAGGTGACTTTGGACAGAGTGTTTCTAGCTACGTAAGCATTCGTGCTTAGCCTGATTAGCTATATATAACATTACATATAAAATATCTCGGGGCGACTCTCCGCCCCACCAAGATCCTTCCGCAGGTTCACCGACGGAAACCTTGTTCAGACTTTTACTTCCTCTAGTCAAGTCGGATTGTCTTCTCGGAGCCTTGTACAATGTCCTCTTCTTCCTGTTCTTCTTGTGAGTCCCTCTTGGGTCCAAACATGTACGGCTGAATCACTACAATGTTTTGACTAGATTGCTTAGTGAGGCGGTCTTCGGTGTCCAATATCGATTCCCAAAATCCCAAGACTGATCTTTTCACTATCGTGCCTTTTCACATGTGAAACTTATAAAAGGTTTACAGGAGGTCTCTTGTGTGGCTGAACTCTCACGTTCATATATTTATTTTACATTTAGAGTACTGGGTCTCTCAGAAATTCTTTCATATGCATGGAAAATAGTAATAATGGCAAAATTCCTGGCTGAAATGATGCAGAATCAAACTGAAACTGAATCAGTTCTGGAAAATATTGTTGATACCCAGCCAAAACTACATATTTTTTATGGAGTTTTTTTTTTTATTATTATTATAGCCTGATAATGAACGACAACATTCTAACTGCCATATGTGCCATATTGTATCATTCACGATAATACCGGTATAAATTTTGATACCAGTGTAAAAATGAATATCGCGATATTTGGGGTCTGTTACGCTGCCAACAGAAGTTACGTGTTACCAAAGAAACGGGGGAAAAAACATGGTGCGGGAAAAGCAGCCCTCCAGCGTGATTTATTCAAACAACCGAAAGAAAAAAAAATCTGTTAACAGCCCCAGGAGTTGGGTGTGCAACTGAGATTTCTAACACAGGTAAACTGAGAGAAAGATGGGAAGTCTTACCAGCAGAAGTGTCTTAGGAAACGACAGGTAGGCCAGCATATATTTAATATGATAAAAATGATGAAATGATAATAGTTTTAAATAAGCCCACTCCCTCCCCGTTTTATTTAGACCCTCTTCCTGACCCGGTGCTAAAAACATGTAAGTTAGGTTAATTGGAATCAAAACGGGATTCTAAATTGTCCTTAGGAATGACTGTGAGTGTGAATTGTTGTCTGTCTCTGTGTTGGCCCTGCGATGGACTGGCGATCTGTCCAGAGTGGACCCTGCCTCTTGCCCAAAGATGCTGGGATAGGCTGCAGCCCCCCCGCGACCCAGAAAGGATTAAGCGGAAGAAGATGGATGGATGGATGTTAAAATGAGCAAAACCCCCTCATGTCCCAGAGCACAGAAATGAGATAAAGACAGAAGTAATGTGGTGAAAGCGTGTCTGTGGTTATATTATACTGCAGTTTAGGGTTTACGTTTTTTAATGTAATAAATAGGTTGCATGAACCATAGCTAAATTGCTCTTACATTCATAAGGCAATGTTTTCAGGACTATTCAGATGTTTTGAGAAAAATCTGCAGAATTTTCAAATTTTCAAAACTACAGGCTATATGTAGTCTGCAGTACCAACTTTACTCTCTTCTGCTTGTTACCGTTCTCTCCTAAATTGTTTTTTTTCCTCATTAAACATCTTTTCATGAAGGTACTTTTTTTAATTTTGAACATTTTTGGTGACAAATTTGTGACCTTTTTCATACAGAATTGTAACTTTTTACTTAAAGCCTCTCATTTCTTCACCTCTAAAGTTGAAGAAATGAGAAGCAGAACCAGATTTAATTAAGATTAGTCAATCAGTTGTTTTAATAATCAATAGATCAGATGACTATTACAGTCCAAATTTATAATTTTCATCTCACCTGAAGGTTATAATTACATTTATAACTAGTTTGATACTGCTTATTTTAAAATATTAACCTACTAAAACTGTGGTGGTTTCTGGTTTCCAACAACAGGGTGGCCGAGGATGAAGTCAAATTCCCGGTCTGAATTTTTGTCCCAGTCCACCCCTCAGTTCACTTAAAGTAGAACTGAACCCACCTTTTGGCGCAAAAAGTAGAATAGCAGATTAATTCCTTATTACCTATTGTATTTTTCAACACATAAAAGAAATTTTTAGGCCATGCGATGGCCAAGCTATAAGCCGATAAACTTTTGCCTCTGGCTGGCAGTGCCAAACAAACCGGAAGTAGTGCAGACGACGCTGCGTGACGTCACGAGTGTGATCCCTAAACAAAACAACAATGGCAGATGATAGCAGTTCCAGCAGTCAAGAAAACCAGAGTTTTCAGAGTGAAGAGGCATTCAGGATCGGTGACGAGACAGAGGAGGATGCAGGAGTGTGGCAGGTGGCAGGCGTGCACAAGGGCGAGCCCGGGAGACAGAGACCTAATGCACCTGTGACAGCAGCTGGCAGACGGCGATGCAGAGGCGAGGTCCGCCGCCGGGGAATACAGTGATCCCTCACTTATCGCGTTTAATGGGGACCAGAACCAACCGCGAAAAGTGAAAAACCGCGAAGTAGCGTCACCCCCCCCCTGCCCAAGGGCGTCACAAGCACTATTTTGCACAAAAAGGCACAAGAGAACAGCGAAAAGTGCCACTAAGCAACACGAGCGATAAAGAAGGCGCTCTGCAGGGAGAGAAGCTGGGTAAAACGTCTCGGCCAATCAGCTTGCGAGGTGAAACGTCTCGGCCAATCAACTTGCGAGATTCCCGAGCGGTGAAGAGGTGGGCGGAGAGGAGTGGAGCGGTGGTCAGAGAGGTGGATTTTGAGTTGTGCGGGCTCTCCGTGTTGATACCTGATGTTCGTAGTCCATCAGGTATCAACACGGAGAGAATTTTAAAAAAAGTTTTAAACGCATTCTAAACTGCTATTTATAAACTGGAGAAATAAGGGTTGTTTTGTTTTTTACTGAATATGTTGAACATAATAAACACTGGTCTGTGAAACTGTCCTTTATAAATTTAAAAGAAAAAAACTGTATTCCTTGATATCATGAAGAATACTGTTATCATGAAAATTCACAGAAATATCATGATATCATTTTTAGGCCATATCGCCCACCCCTAATTCTAACACAGAAGTAAATGATACCAGGAGAAAACTGATAAAAGATGAAGTGCCACAAACCTGTCTGCCCACTCTGTCAGGAGGCGGCCACAGCGCGTCGTCTTCTTTGGTGATTTCACTGTCGTCGATGATCCTCTTCAGCTCCTCCATCACACTTTTGTGGACGTACGCCTGAGGTAGGAAACACAGCAACTGGGTTCTAATGTGTATATGCAGATTTATATAACACACACGCAGAGGTTGCACTAGATTTCTTTGTTGTCATTTTGATAGTGGGTTGTAAAAATTCTGTCATAATCTATAATTATCTATCATTTTAATTGCTTTTAATTAGGGCTGGGCAATAAAACAATAATTATCGCAAAATAACTTTTCCTCAATAGAGACATAAAACATTTGACAGAACAGAACTCATTTGTTCCGTGTTTTGATAGACAACACGAAAAGCCAATGAAAATGAGAATACACCACACCAAACCAATCATGTGGCTGGAAGTCCTGTCTGACGTACACAACAGTGTACGTAGGCACGTAGGAACAGCATACAGCCAGGGCTTAGCACACCTGCTAATGTCTGGGCTAGCATAGCCGTGTAGGAGACGACAGAAAACATTAATGAAAAGTTCAGTGACAGCGTTACCAAAAAAAGACACTGAAATGGATGCTGCCTAATGCTCAACAGATGAGGAGATTGTTGAAAATAACGGTCCAAGGAATTCAGCAGTGTGGAAATATTTTGGCTAGTTAAAGTCTGACAAGAAGCAGCTTAGCGTGCACTGCAAACTGTTGCAAGCACGTTGCCACAAAATCAGGTAACACTACAAATCTTTTTTTACCATCTGAAGCAGTACCATCCTGTTGAGCACACAGAATGTCGGATTTAAGCGGCTGATTAAAGTAACTGACCCTCGCTACCAACTCCCTGGCCGTAAATATGTCTCCCAGATGGCACTTCCCCAGCTGTACATGGAATGTAGAGAAACGGTTGAAAATGAGCTGCAAAGTCTGCCATACTTTGCTACTACGTCAGATTTGTGATCAAGTCACAAATCTGAACCATATATGAGCCTCACTGCCCACTTCAGTGATCAAGATTGGAATTTGAAAAGCAAATGTCTTCAAAGTTTCCTGAAGACCATACAGGTGAAGTCATTTAGGACTGACCGAGGCATCCTGGAGACTGAATGAAGACAAACAAGTCTGCATCACGACAGACAATGGGACATCAGTTTTTTTGTTTTTTCCCATTTCAGACAAGAATAAAAAGATGTTTTTACCTTTATATGTTTCGACTGGCGACAGCAGTCTTCCTCAGAACTGTCAGCTGATCGCTGTGAAGTGTCATTTATCAGCCGTTTCCCCTAGGCGTGGCCAGCCCAGTGGAACTGCAAGATCCACTGGGCTGGCCACGCCTTCCGCCGTCCAATGGTCTCTGGAGAATGTAGTCCCAAGTGTGGGAAAGCATAAATGCCCCCTCATCCCGATTCATGCTGTCTGCTCCCCGCTTCCTGATTTCTGTGACCTCCTTGATCCAGCGTTTGTGTCGGTTACTCGCCGATCCAATGATTTTTGCTTTGTCCCAGTCCACGATATGATTATTTCTTTTGCAGTGATCCGATATTACTGATTTTAGTATCACTTGTTCTTCCTTTTCTTTTTGCGATCTTGTGAGCTGTCCTTGTGTTTCCTTCTCACATTCCTTCTGGTGTTCTTTTTGTCTTGTGAATGATCTTCCTGTTTTTCCGATGTAAGTCTTGTTATATGATCTGCATGATATTTCATATATTAAGTTGCATTTTTTTTTGCCTTGTTCTATTTTGTCCTTGGGGTGTACTACAAATCTCTACAGGAAACCAACCCACATGGATCAGTACCAACTGTGGACATCACAACACCCCACAGCACACAACCTATCAGTTGTCAGGACACTATATGAACGGGCTACCATCATAACAGACCAAGAAGACAGACAGGAGGAGGAAAACCACATAAAACATGCACTCATACGCTACCAATATCTGATATGGGCCATAAATAAAGGGAAACAGCAAGTCAAAAACGAAGAAAACAAACAGAAACCAAGACACAGACCAAAAGCCGAAATCAAAAACAAGGACATCATAACCATACCATACATCCGAAGGATAACGGAACCAATTCACAGGATTATGAAAAACACAAAATAAACACAGCAGTAAAACCACACAAAAAATTAAGACAGTTATTAGTACACCCCAAGGACAAAATAGAACAAAGCAAAAAGTGCAACATAATATATGAAATATCATGCAGATCACGCAACATGACCTACATTGGAGAAACAGGAAGAGCATTCACCACAAGGAAAAAAGAACACCAGAAGGAATATGAGAAGGAAACACAAGGACAACTCACACGATCACAAAAAGAAAAGGCAGAACAAGCAATATTAAAATTAGCAATATCAGATCACTGCAAAAGAAATAATCACATCATGGACTAGGACAATGTAAAAATTATTGGATCAGAGAATAACAGACAAACACTGGATCAAGGAGGCCATAGAAATCAGGAAGCGGGGAAAAGACAGCATGAATCAGGATGAAGGGGCATTTATGCTTTCCCACACCTGAGACTACATTCTCCAGAAACCATCGGACGGCGGGGGGCATGGCCAGCCCAGTGGATCTGACAGTTCCACTGGGCTGGCCACGCCTAGGAAAAACAGCTGATAACTGGCACTTTACAACAATCATCTGACACTTCTGAGGAAGACTGCAGACGCCAGTCGAAACACGTAAAGGTAAAAACGTCCCCTTTTTGTTCTTGTCTGAAATAGGAAAAAACAAAAAAACTAATAATTGAAAAAGACAAAATGAACCTAGTCGAGCTAGATAGTGGAACAAATACAGTGAAGGCCACATCACTAAACAAGTGGACACAGCTGCAGTGCTTTGGGCATGTACTTCACTCAGCTATGGGTAAGTTGGTGAGCAAAAGATTATAAAATGTTTATATTTTATGTTATACATGTATAATTATTTGAAATATAGTTGTATAATGTTCTACACTACATCTGTCAGGTTCAACTTCTGACAGAAAATAAATATTTAAAATTAATCTTATTATATGAGGGGGGGGGGGCTGAAAAGTTCATTGTGGTCAAATTTGAAAAAATGTGGTTTATTTTTCAACCGCAGGGATCCTAGCGCTGCAACACCGATAAAAGAAGTGTGTGGACCGAAGGGGAGACTATGCTGAAAAATAAACCACATTTGGTCTAATTTGACCACAATGAACTTTTCAGCCCCCCCTCCCTCATAGCTTCACATTTCACTTAGAAGTAAAAAGGAACCTTTACGCTTGACAGAAATAGTGATTTGATTCATATTGCAATATATATTGATATTGATCAATATGAATTTTTTGTTTTATCCATCCATCCATCCATCCATCTTCTACCACTTTTCCAGAGGTCCGGGTCGTGGAGGCAGCAGTTCAAGCAGAGAAGCCCAGACTTCCCTCTCCCCAGCCACCTGCTCCAGCTCTCCAGAGAGGATACCAAGGCGTTCCCAGACCAGCTGGGAGATTTAGTCTCTCCACCGAGTCCTGGGTCTGCCCCGGGGTCCCCTCCCAGTGGGACATGCCCGAAACACCTCAAGTGGGAGGCGTCCAGGAGGCATCCTAATCAGATGCCCATACCACCTCAACTGACTCCTTTCGATGTGGAGGAGCAGTGATTCTACTCTGAGCCTCTCCCAGATGACTGAGCTCCTCACCCTATCTCTGAGGGTGAGTCCAGCAATCCTACGGAGAAAGCTCATTTCAGCCGCTTGTATCCGCGATCTTGTTCTTTCGGTCATTACCCAAAGCTTTTTGTTTTATTGTGACAAATATTTTCATATCAGCCAGCCCTACTTTTAATTAGATCACCTTCGGTGTAATCTGTCAAATGACAGATTTCAAAATTTTCTATTATTGCTGAAAAAAAATCTGTTAATGAAGGACAATTTTCAGTTAATGCAACCCCTACACACATGTAAAGTGACAAAACAGGTAACATCCTACATACTGATTAACCTACCGCAAGAAAAATAAAACAATATATTGTTGACCAAAGTGTTTCCTGATTAAATTCATAGAGACACTCTTGTAAAAGCAGCACTTAAAACATCAGGTATACCATCATTAGGAAACTGTTGAGGCGTCAATGTTAAATCTGTGTTAAGAGCAATGATACAGAGAAAAAAAACAGCAGCGCTCAAATACACTACTCACAAAAAGGTAGGGATATTCGGCTTTTGGGTGAAATTTCAGGATGCACCTAAAAATGCACTATAACCTTTCCAGGTGAACTTAATTTGACCTTCTCTAACCTTTTGAATGCACATGTCCAACTGTTCAGTGTTTCAGTACTTTGTGCATAACTTGCTGTTCTCTAACAAGGTTAGAAACAAGGTTAAAAGGTTAAACCTTGTTAGAAACAAGGTTAAAAATTCACACCAGGTGTCTGATCCATGAATCGACCAATAAATTTTGTGGTTCAAGTAGAATTGGTATTTTAGCAGTCCTCTTCATCATGTTGTTCACATTTTGACATCATGAGACCAAGACGACACCTAATAATTGATCAACAGTACCTCGCCATTGCGAAGCTTCAAACAGTACGTTCTCAGAGGAAAGTGGGCACTGAGCTTAGAGTGTCACAGAGTGTCAGCAGGTTGCAACAGAGCTACAGAGAGACTGGAAGAGTCACAGAAAGGCATAGAAGTGGACATCCCTTGGTAATATCCCACGCTGATGACCGCCTCATTGTGAACAGTGCCCTGCAGAGCCAGATGATGAATACCACTCAACTCCAGGCACATTTAAGGGAGGTGAGAGGCACCCAAGTGTCACCTCAGACCATTCAAAACCATTTACATCAGTGTGGTCTGCGTGCTAAATGACCTACAAGGGTACCTGACCACACCACCAGGCACAGGCGTCATCATCTTGCATGGGCCAGGGAGCATTTACGCTGGACAAGGTACCAGTGGGCCTCAGTGGTGTCCTCTGATGAAAGTCTACTCACATTCAGCAGAAATGATGGCCGCCAACGATATTGGAGACGTCAAGAAGAGCGCTATGCACCAGCCACTGTTGCCACCAGACGAGCCTTTGGTGGTGGTGGTGTTACAGTCAATACAGAACTGCCCTACACCTTGTGAATGGTACAGTGACAAGCCAATACTACCTGAATAACATCATTAATCCAGTCATTGTGCCCCTGCATGAACAACACAGGCCCAATTTCCTCTTCATGGACGACAATGCGCCAGCTCATCAAGGTTGTATCATTAGGGAATGGCTGCTGGAGGCTGGGGTACCTCGGAGTGGCCTGCACTTTCTCCAGACATGGGATCAGCTGAGTCGCCGTGTAGAGGCTCGTAACCCTGCACCCCACCACCTCAATGGCCTGAGGGCCGCCCTTCAAGAAGTGTGGAATGCTATGCCTCAGCAGACAATTAACCTCGCCAGCCCACGTGACAAACGCGCAATGCATTCTGGGCGGGGTAGGAACAGCGATCGTAAACGGACTGCAAACACACAGTGCCTCGGCATTTCTTGTGAATGAACGGGAAAAAAAAAAAAAAAAAAAATCACAAAATGGACCGTGAAGGAAAATTTAAAGGGACCGTACTCCGCCAAATTGAATGGGACTGCAAAGGCACGCTATTTGGCGAAGCTTGAAGGAGTTAATGGACTAGATCTCTACCAACATATCACATGGAGTTCAGATGTAAACATTCTGCCAAACTTCGACCATGCCTTCATTTATAATTATATGACTGTAAGCATAAGTCCACACACACATGAAGTTTTTAGTAACTTTAGGTCTTTGAAGCAAGCGAAAGTGCAGTTCACAGACGGATGGCTGCATGACTTGTAGATGTACAAGGTAGACTTGAAGACAGTTGTGCTCACAAAGGTGCTTTTTTTTTAAATTTCTTGTCTTGATTACAAGTATTTATTTACTAAATAAAATAAGTGCATGCCATAAATTGAATTATGCACCCAATATACATGTGAAAGTGTGCTTATAATATTTTATAATCAACCCCTCCTTTCCTGAAGTTGGTGCAACCCCTGATGCACTTGTGTCCTGCACCTGTTGTGAAAAAGGCTGTGTGGAAATAAAATCCCATATAAGCACCGCAACAACAACATCCTGCAGGCCTGTGCAGACAATGATTTTTACCTGGAACTCTCTGATGGGAGACTAGAACTCAAGCAGTCACAAGTACTACAAGCAGCTACAAATGCAAATCTTTGTGACAGGCTCACATTTCTGTGACTTTGTTGTGTGGACCACAAAAAGTTGTGTTGTTGTACGCGTCACACCAGATTCTGACCTGTGGGAGCAAACACTTTTACCAGTGGCCCAGAACTTTTTTTTATTAAGTTTTCCTACCTGAGCTTGTTTCCCGTCACTTCACTGACTCTGACCCCACAACACAAAAGAGGAAAACTGCAGCTGATAAACCCACCCAGAAGCCCAAAAGACGACGTCTAACTGCATTACAGCCAGGTCCCACACACAATCCCAGAACACAGGCACAGAACACAGCAGAAGTGTGGTGGACTTGCAGGCAGCCAGAAGAGCTGGATGACATGGTTGCCTGTGAGAACCAAAACTGTGAAATTCAGTGGTTCCATTTAGGATGTGTGGGACTCTGAAGCACCAACCCCACAGCAGCCGTGGTTTTGTGACGTGCACATTAGAGTAGTGCTGTAACATGAGACAGTTATGCGCTATAACGTTGTGTGAACAATGATGCATGTCAGTCATGCATGTCAATTTATATTCTTGTATTGTGTCATGGTTATGGTTACAGTTTTGCATCTTTGAAATAAAGAGCTGCAGTTTGTAAGCCATTGTGTACTTTATTCCAAAAATTGTTACAAAGCAAGCAAGTGTATTTATATAGCACATATCATACACAAGGGCAACTCAGTGTGATTTACATATATAAAAAGAGGAAAGAAAGCAAAATGTTTGAGCAATAAGAAAAATTGAAGAAGTGCTGCTTTAACTGCTTCAATATTATTGATGCAGTCAAGACATGATGACAAAATGGGTAAACCACACCAACAACATGTCATGGCCTACATTCTAAAACTAAAAAGTTCAAAGCAGTCAATAAAAACTGTGACCTTACTGCCAAACATTTCAACGTACTGATGTGGCATGCTAGCCTGCATGGTCTCTTTGGCCAGAACACCAAAGGGCTGAGGTGTGCATGGAGCACATTTATGGTGTCGCAGAACAGGATGGATGCGGTTTGTCTGCTTATGTCAAAAAGGTGTGCAATATGTTCAAGAGGCAAATTAAGCCGCAAACGCATCATAGTTAAAAGGAGAATTTGAAAATGGGAATTTTTTCTGTCTTTGGTAGGCTGGGAAAAAATTGCATCAGCAGAGCCATTAAACTGAAAGATGGAAGCCCAGTGTGGTATTTCACCTTTGAGTCATTATCTTTGAGGAAATTCTCATCCAGAGTATTTCTGGAGAGCTCTCCCTTTAACTTTCTGTTCTCCTCTTGCAAGAGTAAAATTTCTTTAAGCCTAAGGTGACACATGCTGCAGTTCTGTAGTTCTTGCACATTTTCCTCTGGAGCATCATCAGCCTGACAGATCAGTGCTGCTTCATCAGATGTCGTCTCCTCCATCTCAGCCAGAGGTGTGGTGTCATCTGCTGCTGATCAGCACAATAAACAACTGTAGTTAATATATTTTGTAATCAAAAGGAATCCCAAGACACATTTTAGAAAGAAAAACATAAGTAAAATTTAAAAAAAGACTACCTGAAGGAGCTACATTATCCATCTCAGTTACGGGGTCAGTGATGTTGGGGGTCTGTGCTGGGGGGGTCACTTGCCTGCCCTGCTGATTCTTTTTGCCATAATCTTGTCCGTCTGCATAAACGGTTAAACCTGTCAGGAGTGGCAGCTGGAAGCTCTGCACGCCCAAGGTTTAAAGAAGGTGCCCAGTCAGGATCACAGTCTAGCATTTCATAAGCTGGTCTGCTGTTAAAGCAAAGGAAACGGTAAGAAAATACTTTGGTGTAGAACAAATTAAACCCGCTCACACAGGTGTGTGAGTGGTAACTTTTTTGCTACTCGGATATCGGAGTCTTTCTTTAGCTTAGCTCTGTTTAGCTTAGCACTGCTGACGTAGGGTAAAAGCTATGACCAAGCAAGTCTTAACCACAACACAAGAAAGTTTTAACAGACACACACAATAAATCATAACGTACCTTTATGAAAATGTTTTGAGCACACCAACATCGATACAGGTGCATGTTTGAAAGTTATGTTGGGTCTTCTGACTGCTGCAATCCAGGCCAGGCGTCGCCTCTTAGTTACATCCGAAACATGCGCTGTGCTGTTCTTCTTCCATGCTGGAAAACAATAAAAGCCTATTCCATGGTTTACCTTTTCTCCACGGCGGTTGTGAGAACGACTATTACAGTTTAAAACACAGCTGCTTTGTGACGATGTCTCCTACGTTGACGTGATCTCAGCGAACTAACGGTTCCTACCCTACCCAGAATGCACTTGGTCAATTCTACGGACCCTACGTAACACTGGCGGAATCAATAAGTCAACTTGTGAACAGCAGGAGATGCCGTTGTCAAGCTGTAATTGATGCTCAAGGGCACATGACAAGTTATTGAGACACTGACATTTTTTGTTGTGGTCTACCCACCACTGTTGTTGGCTTTTGTTTCAATAAACTGTTTGAGATGAGGAAATCACCACTGCATGCTTCTACTTAAATGCCCTACTTTCATGATATGATATCACTGTAGCGTGAACTTTTTACATTTTACATAAATTTCACCCAAAAGCCAAATATCCCAAACTTTTTGTGAGTAGTGTATCTAACAATGCAGATGTTCAGTTTTTATTAAACATGGCATACAGATGCTAGACTTTATGTCTTAATTCTTTGATTTTAAAAATATCTGGTTGCAATGTTATAAAGATCGGATTTTATTTTCCTTATGTCTAAAACAGAGCTGTACAACTAACTGAATCACTACTGCAACATCAGCCTCTGCAATGATATACTACCAAAAACTGCAATTCACATTCAAATGCAACTATAAGCTGAGAAACATTTCAGGACACATCAAAGGTGTTTTATTTGCAAGAGGTGATGTTCTGTTTATCCGAGATGCAAGTTACGCTGTGTGCTGAAAAGTTTATTATTTTTCTCAAATTATAAATGTTTACGAGAAAATTTGTCATACAGCATGCAATAACGTACTCCTAATGATAGATTACCTCCTTCCTGATCATAACGTCGTTCTTGTAGTTGCTGTTGTTTGCATACCTGAGTTTACCTGGAAGGGGACAATAATTAAAGAATAAACTTTAAAAACAGCAAATGTAACGTGTTTGTTATAAGTACAGACAGCATGGCCCCTTTACACTTAAAGGCTATTGCCTCAATTTAGACATTACAGCGCTACACATTACAGCGTCAGCCCCGCCTTAGTTATAAATATTGATTTAATACACAAATTAAAAGCCAAAGTGAAAATTTGGCGCCTCTAAAAACACTGCGGCCTGCCGATGCTAACAAGGGCTAACACGGAGCTAACGTGTCAGAATCAAAGATAAAAAACTACACTGACCGTCAGGCCTGAACTCGAATTCCAGAAATTCGTGGCCGAACTTTCCTTTGTGTCCGACATAGTATCTCAGGTAGAAGTCACTTGATGACATTTTAACTCCGCTGAAAATCTGTTTCTGTATTTAAATCCGGTGGGAAAACTGGACTAGCACAGCTAGTGGCTAACAGTACCAGCTTCCACAGCCGTCTGCGCATGCGTAAAGGACTACCAGTTCGAACTTGGGGGATTTTAGTCCTGAGCGTTGTCTTCAAGTCCTAAGCTTCCGTTCAATATCAAATTTCGCATTTAAACAAACCAGTGTAAGGCTTTATTACTGAAGAAATTTTAAAAATGTGAAACGTAATTCTAGCTTCATGTCTTAAAATTGTTCCAATATTTATAAATGTCAAACGTTTTCAAATTCAAATGTGTTTTATTGGCCTGTTGGTTTAGGGAAAACAACATTTGTTAAGAACAATAAATAGCATTTGTATGATTTGTAAATTTCTTAAAGATTTAGTTCTTTTTTAAAAAACATTAATATATCTCATACATTTGTTAATTTTCTCCTAAAGTTATTTTCTATAGTCACTACTGTAACAAAAGGGTAAGACATAAGACTTACTGTATCTCTTTGTGAATGTAATTGAATGTTTCGAATCCATGTTTTTAATTTCTATATTTAAAACAGATGTAAACTATAAGTTATCATTCAATACATTTATTTGTAGATATTTTTAATTAGAACAAACTTTTGATGGACTTCAGGAGTCCCAACATAATCGGTACTGGCTCTGCAGCCTGACAGACCCGGAGAGGGTGACAACTTCCCATTGCCTCCCGGTCTGTCGCGTGTTTGTGACCTCATCGACTGTCCTTCCGTCGCACGCACACGTGTGTGTACAGTCTCAGGCATGGCGGCGGGTAGTTTTTCTCGTGAATTGGAGGAGTTGCTGAACCCTTTACCCCGGTTCGGAGACCCGGAGGACGGAGACGAAGAGGATGCTACGAGGGCCCGGGTGGTGGACAGGTTCGGGGAGGAAGATGAGAAGGAGGAGGAAGGTAGAGGAGCTGCGAGCACCCTGAGGAGGAGAAATGTGGGTCTGCTGTCGGACACGGACAGACGGTACGCGGGGAAGGCGGTGAGCAGGAGGGAGCTGCTGATGGAGGAGGATGAAGATGCGGAAGATGACGCTTTAGAGGAGGAGGAGGAGGATGCATTCGATGAGGAGGATGAAGATGTGGAGAAGGATGATGGGGACGTGATAGTGATAGATGATGAGGAGGAGGAGGAGGAGTCTGGGCTTACGCTTCCTCAGGGCGTTGACCTCCACAAACTGACAGAAGGAATGGACGACCTTGGTGTTAGTGAGGATGAAGAGGAGGAAGACTCTGATGAGGATGAAGGCTCTGATGATGATGAAGAGAAGGATAAAGATGAGGACGGAGGCGTGTGCGCCTTCTCTCAGGACAAAGTGGACGAGGAGGTGGTGAAGGGCAAGGCGGTCCAGAACCAGCTGGCCCTGTGGGACCGACTCCTGGAGGGTCGCATCAAGCTCCAGAGAGCCCTGATGACGGCCAATCAGCTGCCTGGGCCACAGAACCTGCCGGAGTTCAGGAGGAGGGATGGCGGCGGCGGCGAGCTGGCGGCGGCCCTGAAGAACTCCCACAAGGCCCTGAAGGCACTGCAGAGGTCCCTGATGGAGCTGCACGACCAGCTGCTGCTCCAGAACTCAGAAACCAGGGTGATGGTCACAGGAGGTGAGGATGAAGAGGAGGAGATCAAGAGCACCGATGAAGAGGAGGAGGAGGAGGTCAGTATGGAAGTCCAAACGATGCACAGTTCGTTAGCTTTTCTCTGCTATATGGTGTTTAGCATTCCAGCAAATTTCCCTAAATTTAGCATATGCAAAGAAAATCAAATTTTTTCTTCACCGGAACACCCGAATTTTAAGAGGTTAAATTGACAACTTTTTTCTCCTCAATTTGCATCTTTTTTTCTTGTCAATTTGCAACATTTGTCTTGCAGATTTCAAACTTTTCTTGAACTCCTTAGCATTCCAGCTAATTGATGTAAATTTAGCGTGCACAAAGGAAATCACAGTCTTTCTCCACTGAGTGGCAGGAGGAAATTTGAAGCATCCCACAGGTGGAACAGCGAGATTTTGCATCTTTTTTTCTCCTCAATTTGCAGCTTTTCTCTTGTAAATCTGCAACTTTTTTGTGTAAATTTGCAACTTTTTTCAGAAAAATTTGCAGTTTTTTTAAAAAATTTGCATCTTTTTTTCCTGCAAATTTGTGACCTTTTTCCTTTAAATATGCAACTTTTTTTCCTTCAAATTTGCAAGATTTTTCATGTAGATTTAAAACTTTCCGTTTAACCCCTGCATTCCAGCCAATTTTCTTAAATTTAGCATACACAAAGAAAATTCTTTCTTCACTGGGTGGCAGTAGGAAATATTAAACGTCCCACTGGGGGAACGCCAGAGCTTTAAGAAGTTAATAACAGTAGCTGAAGCGTCCCTTGAATTGACATCATAGACATAGAAGCTCATCAGGATCAAAAACATGTAATTAACATGTAAACAACATATAGAGCTTAAATTTCAAGACATTTTTCATAAATTTTCAGCTATTCTCATAAATTTATTATATTTTTCTTTGTAAATTTATCAAACTTTCATGGATAAAACTGCAGCATTTGTTATATAAATTACATATTTTCTCATAAAACTGACTTTTTCCAGTAAATTTGTGATTTCTTTTCCAGGAATTTTGTGACTTTTTTTCTTATAAATTTGTGGGTATGTTTCATCAGAGAATTGAAAAAAAAAAAAAAATCCCAAATTTATTTATTTTATTTTTTTTGGGGGGGGGGGTCCAGATTTTCTCATTTTCTGCTTTTTTAGGATATTTCTTCATGAATGTGGAATGTTTTTTCTTGGAAATTTATTGCTTCTTTTCTTGGAAATGTTTGAGTTTTGTTTTTTTCTGAAGGCCTCAGGGAGCCACTATCTACGGGCAAACGAGCCACATGTGGCCCCAGATCCACAGGTTGCAGTCTTGAGCTCTCTGGGCCACTGCACATGAGCCTTTGGTTCTGTTTGTCACATCATTACCGTTGCAGTTATGTGTATAAACTCCTGCTGATGTTATTAAAATGTCATGCATCAGAGTGAAGCGGAGGAATTATTAACCTTTTGGCTTTCCGTAGGTCAGAGCGCCCAAACGGAAGCTGGGGATGGCAGAGTATCCCGACTTCATGGCCAAACGCTTTGCAGCGTTCAGGCCGTATCGGGACGATACGCTGCAGAAGTGGCACGACAAGACCCGTCTAACAACGGGGAAGAGCGGCCGAGGGTTCGGGGCGTTCGAGCGGAACATCGTGACGCAGGTGGAGCAGGTGCTGGTGGACCGGGAGAGGCTGATCCGCCGCACACAGACGCGACGGTCCGAGTACCGGGTCCTGGGGACGAAAGAGGCACCCAGTGTCGTCACGCCTACAGGGGAGGGGGACGAAACGGCGGTGGACGAGCAGCGGCTGAAGTCCAACGCTCACCTGAAAGACCTGGACGAGGACATCTTTGACGACGACGACTTCTACCATCAGCTGCTGCGGGAGCTGATCGAGTGCAAGACGAGCGCAGCGGACCCCAACGACCAGGTGGCCATGGGCCGGCAGTGGCTCGCCATCCAGAAGCTGCGTAGCAAGATCAAGAAGAAGGTGGACACCAAGGCCAGCAAGGGCCGCAAGGTGCGCTACCACGTCCACGCCAAGCTGGTCAACTTCATGGCGCCTGTGGACCACAGCGGCGTGAGTGACGAGGCGCGGAGTGAACTGTACCGGAGTCTGTTCGGTCAGAACGCCGCCGTGGTCCAAGACTGAGGTTTGAAACAAAGCTTCATGGTTTAGACTTTTAACAGACGAAGGAGAAACTTTGTTGGAAATGTCGACGTAAACAGAATTATGGCCGACGTTAAATGTCAGCAAAAACACTAGAGTGTCTCAGCAGATTAGAATATCAGGATTTGTAATTTATTTTCAAAAACTGCAACCATAATAATCGAAATTAAACTAAAAAGCTTGAACTATTTCATCTTATTTAGTAATTTGTTTTCCACAGTATTCTAACTTACTGAGATACGCAGCTGTTTGGGGGCTTTGACTAAAAGGTTGAAAAATATGAAAATATATATTTTGACATCCTGATTTTGATGTATTATGTTTGGCTTTTTTCTTGTAAATGTGCAACTGTTTTCTTTTAAAAAGGCCATTTCTTTTGTGAAAGTGTGTGTGTGTTAAGTTAAATGACGGCGTTGAGCGGATTTGTCTGTTTTATATGGCGACTGACATAAAAGTGTAATAACTTGAAAGTGTAGTAACTGGGGGAATCGCCCCTCACAACCTGGTAAGAAGAATCGTCTCTGTCAGTATCTTTATAAAACTTTTGATGTCATGTTACATAACTGAATAAAATGACTTTGAACCACCAATTCTAAGCAGAAATTCAAAATAATGTGTAAATTTTCAACTTTTTCTCGTAGATTTGCAACTTTTTTTTCCCCAAAAAACTTAACTTTTATTTTCAAATATGCCACTTTTTTTCCTAAAAATTTATGACTTTTTTCTGAGAGTTTTTTCCCTCTAAATGGAGCGGCCAGATTAATTGTATGTCACATGCTGGAAACATGAACTCACCGCTGAAGCCACATGTGCAGCTCCGGTCCTTTCCACACCAGACTCTCCTCAGCACCCAGAGCCCGGCCAGCGGGAGTCCCCACTGGCTTTTGCATGATTTCAACTTTTTTTTTTTTTTCTTTTAAATGTTGCTGCGTCAAGCCAAAGCTGCACTGCAAAAATGAAACCATATAATGCAAGGATTCTATGTGTGTGTGTGTATCATTCTGTGTTCTGTGCATATCTCTCAAACCGTTTGTCAGGCTGACCCCAGATTTGGTTCTTGCTTTGCCGAGGTTAGGAGGATGTGCATCCCCGAATTTCAGCCTCCCCAGATATGTGGAAGTGCAGGAGGGGAAATCTTTAATGAACATCCATTGGGGAACTATTAAATGAACACAGAGGTGGAAAAGGTATAACTGCTGAGATTTGGGGGCTGAAATTTTGGATTTACGGCTACAATATTAAGCCTAACAACCCCTGTAAATTTCAGCCTCCCCGGATATGTGGAGGTTTAGGAGGGAAAATCTTTAATGAACGTCCATTGGGGAGCTATTAAATGAACACAGAGGTGGAAAAGGTATAACTGCTGAGATTTGGGGGCTGAAATTTTGGATTTACGGCTACAATATTAAGCCTAATAACCCCTGTAAATTTCAGCCTCCCCAGATATGTGGAGGTTTAGGAGGGAAAATCTTTAATGAACGTCCATAGCTATGGAGTTAGCTCAGGGACACACAGCAAAAGAAAAAATAGCTTAAATCAAGGCTATAACTCCTGTTTTTTGTCTGACAAGGTATTTTTTTCTTGTGCAGTTTTCTAGGAAAATTTTATTTGTTCTAAGATTTTTTAATTTACTTGTTTTAAGCAATTTGATAAGTAAAATTTTCTTGCTCTATTGGTAGATTTTGTTAACTTAAAACCAGATTAAATTGCTTAAGTAAAATGAAAACACCAAGGTGCTGATGCCTCGGTGCCAGAGCCTTGGCGAAGGTATACGTTCTCCGATCATCACCAAAATGTTATGGGTTCCTCTCTGGCTCAAAAAACACCTCTGGTAAAAAAATTTCATCCAAATCCACCCAGTAGTTTTGGAGTACACGCATGCACAGTGGAAAATCTGCAGTTCACATGCTCATACTGTCGGCGGCAGCCAAGAGCCACCAACCCGATTTGAAAACAGTCGATGTGATGAATAAATGGGGTAGTTGCTGAATATGTGGGGTTTTTTTCTTCAGTAACCGCTATTTTATAACAGTTCAGCAATACTTGCTGTTAAAAAAAAAAAAAAAAACATGCTGTGTTGTGCTGTAAAAAAGTCGCACTGCCGCCTCTAGTGGCCCGGCATAGTCATTAAATACCTTTTTTTTTCTGGCTCCATTGACAGTAAAGGTGAGTTAAATTTGTATTTATTTAGAAAACAAAGCCTCATCTCGGAATGAGTCTCAAATTACATTTTTATTTCAGAAACAAGTTGTTTCCCGTCCAGTGTAAGAAAGCGACTTGTGGCGGCCACATTCCTACCACTGCTGGATTATGGAGACCTTCTCCATACGCATGCACCTGCACAGCCATTGCATATGCTTGACTCAGTTTATCATGCCTCCCTTCGATTTATTATAAATCATAAGCCTGGAATTCGTCACAGAGTTATATTCTCTGGCTGGATGGTCTGCTCTAGAAACTCGACTGCAAATGCACTGCTGTAGACACGTATATGAAGGTGGAGTTGGCCTGCTTCCGCCCTACCTCTGTGCCCATCTTCAGCAGAAGTCAGGTGGACCTTGTGGGCTCCGCTCACAGCACTTTTATACTCCGACTGTCCCCAGTGTTCGCACACGCAGAGAATGGCGTTTCAGTATCTGCTCCTTCTGACTGCAGCAAACTACATGGCACTTTAAAACGTAGAAATCTTGTTTCTCTGCATCATTTCTGGCTTTTTCTGAAGGACCTAGAATCAGTGTGACTTGCCGTTTTTTGATATTTTCATTTGTTTTGATGATTTTCTTTGCTGTTATAACCATCGTCTCTGCTTTGTGATGTGGGCTGTGAAGTTGCTTCTCGGCCAGGGCTGCCTTGCAAAAGAGATCTGCCATCTCAATAGGATTTTTCCTGGTTAAATAATGGTAAGATAATAAATTTAGTCGAGAAAATACGGCGATACAATGATACAAGCCTTTAGTTGAATTTAACGTTGACTGGGTGAGCTGAAACGGACAGATGGACCCACACACACAACCATCCACACACAGGAATATTGAGTGATTGCTGTACGCCTCCATGTTCACCGAGGCATAAAAATATAACTTAGAGAAAACTGCATGATAAAAAAAAAATATTCAGACAAAAATCAAGAATTATGTTCTTGATTCAAGATATTTTTTCTGATCAAGATTTCATTTTTTTGCAGTGTGCCAAGACTACTGAAAATGAAAGCGTGACAGGTGCGAGGGTCAAATCCAGGAACGAAGGTCTTGGTCCCTGCCAGCAGAAACGGGGCTCATGGTGGAAGTGACGCTCCACCAAATCATTTTGGAAACATTAGTTTAAAGGGCCTATATCATGCAAAATCGACTTTTTTGAGCTTTTAAGCATGTTATAATGTTAATTCCTCACCAAAAACACCCCCAAAGTGTATTTTGCTGCATTCACGCATCTCTGAGTATTGCTCCTCAACCCTGCTCTCTGAGCTGCTGCTCCGCCCTGTCCCTGATCATGACTGGGTCCCCACCTTCATACGTATGAACATGGGTGAGCCGCCCACTCCAGGAAGTGCCTTTGCTGCCAGCACCGCCCCCAGGCTAACGCACACACCCACTTTCTCCGCGCAGCTAACGGAGCGGTGATCGGCAAAACTCTTTCACTTTAGCATTGACGCTGTGAAGAAGTAGTTCCTCTCACACCTGATCTGCTCAGTGACAACAGCTGTTTGCTTTTTTACGTAAGACAATGTCTTCTAAGTGGCGTAAATGTGTCTTTGGCTGTGAGAGATTTAGGAGTTTGTTCAGCCTTCCTAAAGAAGAGCCTACTCGTCAGAAATGGTCAAAATAGACCAGAATGCAGAGGCTAAAATTGTAATATTAAACGTGATTAACCATACACTACATAAGAATAATATTATAGGCTAAAATAATAACAGGAGGCTAAAGAGTTCAACATGCTCATCCATCTTTTCTAAAGTTTACTGTAGATGTTGTTTTTGTGGGCGGAACCCAGCGACACGCTGCAGCAGCTGGCTCAGGGGTTACGTCATGAAATGGGCGGCAGCCACAAGAAGGAGAGGCAGAGCCTCAGATGGAGGCATCTTACTTCCGGGCTCACGAAAATAACTCATATTTCATAAGAAATTTATTCTCCAGTGTACCAGAGGTAATATATTATCACATACATGCATATAGTTTACTCTGAAAGGCTTAAAATAGCATGATATAGGCCCTTAAAGGTGAAAATCTTAGTGATGCTTTAAGAGGGCAGTTCACTTATTGACCACCGGTGTCACTAAAAGCAAGTTACACAGAACAGAAAGATTTTTAATCGTCAAAAATGGAAATAATTGTCTTTTTTGCAGTTAGGTTTTATGTTGTATAATTCAAATATTTCCGGGGTCATAGAACACAGTAACATGTGCATCTTTATATGAAATAATAAAGATAATGAAATAATGAGACACTGATCAGATCAGGACATAAACAGCAGATTTACCCCGAAGAACAAAGAACCTGAGAACTTTAGAAGAAAAAGAAAACGGTTGCCTTTACAGATCAGACTCATTTCACAGCTCACTGCACTTTTCTCTTTTTAAATGAAAATATTCCGCATCCATAACACGAGCAGCGGAGGACTTTAAGAAAAACAACACTGTGGTAATCCCAGAACTGGAAGCATTAGCTGGTCTCCGTTCACGTTCAAAGAAAACCAACACGGAGCGTCTCTGCAATTCAGACGACACAGACGCAGCACGGCCTGAAGGAGATGCTTGAAGAATACAAATCAGTGGAGAAGTAAAAATACTTCATAAAGAAATTAATTGAGCTGCGTCGAAGCAGGCGAGGATCACGCCCTGATTTCTGCAGTCCATAACCTCGCTGTTAAATCACTAAAGCCGTTTTCACGAGTTTTTACAGTCAACGCTCTGAGGTCTAAAAACAGCCACAATTATCACCCTTTTCACCTTGGAAATTAGATTTTCCCCCCCTTGTAATTTGCTTGTTTTTCTCAACTTTTTTGCATTTTTAGTTTTTCATTTTTTACTAAATTTAAGAATTTTATTCTTTCAAATTTGACGTTTTCCCAGTGAAGTTTCCTTAATTTACATCTTTATGAAATTAGTATTGCCTTTGAAATTTGCAACATTTTTCCTCTTAAATTTATGTTTTATTCTTATATTTGCAGCTTTTTTTGTAAATTTGCAATTTTTTTCCCTCATATTTGTGACTTTTGTGAAATTTTTCTTCCTGATAAGGGATTTTTTTTTTCTAAATTTGTTCAGTTTTTTTCTTGTTAATTTTCTGGGGTTTTTTCTCCTAAATTAGCAAGGAGAATTTTCTCAAACTTGCAACGCTTTTGTCTTTCATAAATTGCAGATTCATGTCTAGTTTTTTTTCCCCACATAAATTACCTTTATTCCCCCCGTAAATGTGAACAATTATTGCCTCTTAAATTCATGCATTTTATTCATATTTGCAGTTTTATTTTTTGTAATCAATATTTGTGCCGCCACCCCCCCCCCCCCCGAAAAAAAAAAATTCTTCACATATTTGCAAGTTTTTTTCAGAGAAACTCACACCTTGCTTTGAAAGTGACATTTTTGTTAACTTTTTTTTTTAAGTTTTGGACTAATTTTTAAATCCAATTTGGGAGGCGTCTTCTTTCAAACTTTAAATATTGCTCTTTTTTTTAATTTTTCAGAATGTTAAAAGGTGTTCTGAAAAATTTGCAAATTTTCATTGAAATTGACATCTTTCATAAATTTGCATGTTTTATTTCTTGTAATTTGGCGACATTTTTAACAAAAATTTGCATCTTTTCTCTGGAAAGTTTGTTATTTATTTTGTTATTTTACAACTTTAATTTATTTCACTTTATTTTTATTTATTATTCTTTGGTAAAAATGTTTTATGTTACTTGAAACAACTAACAGAATTTAAACTTGATCCTAACGGGCTTTAGCAGCAATTTAAAAAAAAAAAAACATCAGAAAATTCAGTCCCTGTTGTCAACCATCTCACAGTCCAAAAACAATAGAAAAGAATTAACTGAAGACGACTGCTTTAATCCACATCATCGCCATCTGTTTTAGTCCCAGCAGAGTCCCATCAGTCAGACGGTTTTTTGTCAGTTTTTGTCTTCCGTACAGTCACTCTCATAAAAATCTCCCTGTGGCGTCCTGACACCCATTACAGACCAATTCAGATTCAACATCTATGACTCCCGTCAGTGGGGGCGGTTGCTGGACTCCACGCTGGACACCGCTGTCTTCACCGGTTCGTCTCCGCTGAAGAAGCCGTTGACCCGTTTGGTCAGTCCTCCGTTTAGGATGTCCTGGATGTGCTGAACAATCAGGTTTATGGCAACTACAATCACAGAGAAACTGTATTAAAAGCAGTGTGCACTTTGTTATTTTTAACAACGGGGATGGGGGGTAGTCACAAATTTAACATGAGGTACAACTGCCCTCAATTTCCCCTCTGGGGATCAATAAAGTACACAAAATCAAAATGTATAAATGTAAATTAGGCACAAATTTGCAAGAACAAAGGTGCATGAATATGATAAAAGATGACAATTCAAAAATTAAAGTAACAAATTACTGTTTAATTACATAGGAAAAAAATGTTGCCAGCATTCAGACAAATGTTATAAATTAACAAGAAAAAAGTTGCAAATTTATTAGGAAAAAAGCTGCAAATTTATGAGGAAAACGTGGCAAGTTTACAAGAAAAAACTGCGCGTTTACAAGAAAAATGGCTACAAATTTATGAGGGGAAAAAGTTGCAACTTTATGATGAAAAAAGCTGCAAATTTCCTGGAAAAAAAGTTACAAATTTACTGGAAAAAGGTTGCAAATTACAAGAAAAAAGTTGCACATTTACTGGGGGAAAAAGTTGCAAATTTACTGGGGAAAAATTTGCAAATTTACTGGGAAAGTTGCAAATTACAAGAAAAAAGTTACAAATTTACAAGGGAAAAAACCTGCAAATTAGTGCAATATCTGGATACTTCAACATGTTGACAGTACTGCTCAGTTTTCTCTCTAAAGCCTGATTTTTTTCCTCCCCTGCTGATTTCGTCCTTGTCTGACTCCCTGAGAATCAACATACTTCCCACCAAAGGAATTCAGCAGCAGCAGCTGCTTCGACCTTCCTGATAAACCTGCCGAGTGTCTGCTGAAACAACAATACTCACCCATGTTATCCACTCCCCTCGGTATTATCACATCGGCGTATTTCTTCGTCTAAACAGCATCGGTGTAAAAGAATAAAAACAGGAAGAAAAAAGGAGGGTTTAATGTTTGAGTCTATAATAAAGGGCAGAAACACTGACTGGAGACTCACAGGAAGGCAAAACTCCTCAAAAGCAGGTTTGACGAAGTTGATGTACTGAGCCAGAATGCTTTCTAGATCCCGTCCACGTTCACTGATGTCCCGCAGAACTGGAGACACACGGGGACGAGTTAGCTTAATTAAGCAATATTACACCAGAGAGGCTGTGGTATGTGCGGTCATAGACGACATTAGCATGGTGGTGTATTCGTGGTATCACACAACCTTGAGTGTAATATTGCTTTTATCCAACAGTTTACTATATGACCGCGAAACAGGACAAAACATTATGATTTTTGTTTGTTTAGCCAGTTATTTTGCTCCGCCAAGAAAAACAGGCCCTTTGAATGTACCCAGTTAACTGCTGCTAGGCACCTCAATGAGCAGAATATACAGGTACATCTCCAAAAATTAGAATATCATGAAAAAGTTCAATATTTTGTCACTCATTTCAGAAAGTGAAACCCATATATAGATTCATTACACAGAGAGTGATATATTTCAAGTGTTTATTTATTTTAATTTTGATAATTATGGCTTACAGCCCATGAAAACCCCAAATTCAGTTTCTCAAAAAATTAGAATATTACATAAAATTAATTAAAAAAAAAATAGTTTTGTAATAGAAGTGTTGGCCGACTGAAAAGTATGTCCATGTACCACTCAATACTTGGTCAGGGCTCCTTTTGGATTAATTACTGTATCAATGGTGTGGCATGGAGGTGATCAGCCTGTGGTACTGCTGAGGTGTTCTGAAGGTCCAGGTTGCTTTGATAGTGACCTTCAGCTCGTCTGCATTGTTGGGTCTGGTGTCTCATCTTCCTCTTGACAATCCTCCATAGATTCTCTATGGGGTTTAGGTTAGGAGAGTTTGCTGGCCAATCAAATACATTGATGCCATGGTCATTAAACCAGGTTTGGATACTTTTGGCAGTGGGGGGGGGGGGGGGTGCCAAATCCTGCTGGAAAATGAAATCAGCTTCTCCATAAAGCTTGTCAGCACAGGGAAGCATGAAGTGCTCCAAAATACTTTTCAGTCGGCCAACATTTCTATTAAAAAACTATTTTTTTTTTTTTTATTGAATCCTAAACTGTTTTTGTTGGGTCTGTACCCAGAAAAGCATAATTTTAATAAAAGTGAAAGAACATTCATAGACCTCAGTTTGCTTAATGCCAAAAAATGTATTGCACTATTATGGAAAACGACTCATAGACCAGATGTGACTCAGTGGTTAAGACAGATGTTAACAAACCTTCCATTAGAAAGAATAACATATATACTAAAATCAAAGGAAATTGTGTTTGAGAATATATGGAGACCTTTTATTGATTATGTAAAAAATTTAAACATAACTCTTGAAGAAGAAGGTGAATGATGTGTGTGGACCTTGTAAATTCCAAACTGGTGAACATAATAAGTATACTAATGTATTGGATTGTCTAGACTAAACAGAGGAGCATTGTTGAAGACTTGATTTTGTTGGTGGTTGTTGGTGTTTTTAGTGCATTTTTTTTTTTGTAGTACTTTAGTGTTAGTGTTTGATTGTTTGTATCATGTTTGTTAAAAAAAAAAAAAAGGTTCAATAAAGATATTGTGGAAAAAAAAAACTATTTTTTTAAATTCTAAATTGTCCTTAGGTCTGACTGTGAGAGTGAATGGTTGTCTGTCTCTCTGTGTTGGCCCTGCGATGGACTGGCGATCTGTCCAAGGTGGACCCTGCCTCTCGCCCAAAGATGCTGGGATAGACTCCACCCCCCCGCGACCCGAAAAGGATTAAGCGGAAGAAGATGAATGAATGAATGAATGAATTTTCTGTAATATTCTAATTTTTTGAGAAACTGAATTTGGGGCTTTCATGGGCTGTAAGCCATAATCATCAAAATTAAAATAAACACTTGAATTATATCACTCTCTGTGTAATGAGTCAATATATGGGTTTTACTTCCTGAAATGAGTGACCAAAAATATTGAACTTTTCCATATTCTAATTTTTTGAGATGAACCTGTAGAAAAGAATAGGCCTATTGTCACTTCACACACATGTAACCAACCAGTAGATGATCTGATGGGGGGTGGGGGGATGCCATTCCCCTTGTTAGCAAAAATGACCCCCTATCATCCCCTTGTTAACCTGCCTTTCCCCCATGACAATCCCCATTCATAAGTGTAAATATAATACATTTGCAACTTCTCATAGTTTTGCAAAATTTTTCATGTAAATTTTTTTCCTCAAAAAATTGTAACCTTTTTTTCGTGTAAATTTGCAACTTTTTCTAAAAAAAAAAAAAAGTACCTTTTCTTGTAAATTTACAGTTTTTCTTAGAAGTTCACAGGTTTTTCGTAAAAAAAAAATTCAAACTTTTTTCTAATATATTTGCAGTGCTCATATGGATGCTGCTTAAATTTTTAATCAATGTAATTAAATAATTGTCATCATATTTTTGCACCTTTGTTTTTGTAAATTAGGTACAAATTTACATTTATACAGTACATTTGCACCTTATGCTAAATGTGTGACTGTGCCCCCAGTCCCCCTTGTTAAAAAATAAATTGCCCACTGCACGTCTTCTTCCAGCTGCTCCCTTCAGGGGTCTCCACAGCTGATCATCTGTCTCCATCTCACCCTGTCCCTTGCGTCTTCCTCTGTAACACCAACCCTCTCCATGTCCTCCTTCACAACATCCATGGATCTTCTGTGGTCTTCCTCTTTTCCTCCTGCCTGGCAGCTCCATCTTCAACATTCTTTGTCCAGTATCTCCTCTATCCCTCCTCTGCACATGTCCAAACCATCTCAGCCTTGCCTCTCTTACGTTGTCTCCAAGCCGCTCAACCTGAGCTGTCCCTCTGATATACTCATTTATAATCTTGTCCCTCCTAGTCACTCCCAATGAAATTCTTAGCATCTTCAACTCTGTCACCTCCTGTCTTTTTGTCGGCACCACCATCTCCAAACCGTACATCATAGGAGGTCTCACTACCATCTTGTAAATCTTTCCTTTCACTCTTGCTGCTACCTTTCTGTCACAAATCACCCCGGACACTCATCTCCACCCACTCCACCCTGCCTGCACTCTCTTCTTCACCTCATGCATTTTCCATTGCTTTGGATGGTTGACTCCAGGTATTTAAACTCATCTTCTTTCACTACCGCTACTCCTTCCATCTTCACCATTACACCTGCCTCCCTCTCATTCATACTCATGTATTCTGTCTTGCTTCCTCTTCTTTCCAGAGCATACCGCTACCTCTCCAGGTTCTCTTCCACCTGCTCCCTACTCTCACTACAGATCACAATGTCATCTGCAAACATGGTCCATGGAGACTTCTGCCTGACCTCGTCTGTCAGCCTGTCCATCACCATAGCAAACAAGAAGGGGCTCAGAGCCGATCCCTGATGTAATCCCTCCCCCACCTTGATTCCATCCGTCACTCCTACAGCACATTTCACCACCATCTCGCTGTCCTCGTACATGTCCTGCACCACCCTCATATACTTCTCTGCCACTCCTGACTTTCTCATACAGTACCACACTTCCTCGCTTGGCACCCTATCATATTGTGATGTATTAGGGGTTCACACAAGAAAAGGAGAAGATGGTTGCGACAAACAGGCTTTATTGAAACACACCCTTCAACACAGACAGGAGGGGAGGTCATTCCCACAGACCTCCGTTTCAATAAGGGTTACACAAACACATGATCAGTCTTGTTCTAATCCTACCTAGAACACTGCTGTGTCATAATGACACAGCAATATAATGACACAGTAATAACGTCCTTTGCTGGCACAGCATGCTGGGAGAATCCCCGCCCCCCTTAACACAGCCCTGACATTACACTGTCCCCCCCGGACTGGTTTCTGTCCCCAGAATAATAAAAGTCCAACTCAAAAGTCCAACACGAATCCGTCCAGGTGTCGGGGCGGCCTCCATTGCCGACGACCAGCATGTACAGGCCCGCCAGCGTCCACCTGTGTCTCGGTCGGAGTATCTGGTTGGGGTGAAGGCTCCGGCTCGACCACCAGCGGGACGGATGACTGGTACGGGGCGAGACGGTCACGGTGGAGTACCACGACCCGGTCCCTTTTCTTTAGCCTCACCCTGTACACCACATCCGACAGTCTCTGTAGAACCACGCACGGTGCCGACCAATGGCTCGCCAATTTCGGTGACCGTCCTCTTTTCCTCTCCAGGCAGAAAACCCAGACTCGATCTCCTGGTGCAAAGTCCTTCCCCTGGCAGTGGGAGTCATATGCCCGCTTCTGCCAACTCCCCGCCACTGCCAGGGCCTCCCAGGCGGGCCGCTGGCCCGCATCCGGCCACTGCCAAACCCGGGAAATGACCGGATCTCTGTCCTGCTCGCTCTGCAGCTGCTGTGCGCCGAAGGCCTCTGTGATGTCATCGCTGGGGGGAGCTGCCTGATTATCCGAGGGAAACTGTGTGCCACTGTGTTATTCCTGCTCACAGCGGTCCGGGGAGCAGCAGCCCGTGGGACGGCCTGGTCTCGATCCTCTGCCCGCTGGCAGTGACGATAGTCCAACAGCTCCCGCAGCCGGCGTGTCTGTCCCGATTCCAGCCCGCTGCAGCTCTGCTGGAACAATTCCTCGACCGCATTTCTGCTGACACGTTGACCCGCTCCGCTGTGATCCTCCCCCTTGCTGTCTCTATCTGTGATTGTGCTCCTTCTGCTCGTGCTGGTGGCGCCGTTGTGTCCAGTTCTTGCGGTGACCCGCCCGGTTCGGTCCGTCCTGGCGGTCTCTCGATCACGCAGGCCTCTGGGTTCCTCCTCCAGGTCCCGCTGCAGAGCGTGATGGTCCGAGTTCCCAGCAGGAGGGACGACCTGGCGCTGTCAATTTTCGTGCCCCACGTTGCGAGCAGATCGAGTCCAATAATGCAGGGGTCTTGGATGCCAGCCAGCCAGAATGGGTGGTTTGGTTTGTGTTCTGGCCGGCCACCCCCACCACAAGAATTCCTCGCCCTCCCAATCTGGTGCGCTCACTGGTAGCTGTGGTGACGTAGCGCCCGGTGGGTTCCCACCCCTGCGGTGCCGTCTCGTCTGTGCCTGGCAGCACACCGGGTCGGACCAAAGAGATGGTAGAACTGGTGTCGATCAGGGCCTGGATTGGCCTGTTGTCCAGGCTGCACTGTAGGTATATCCCTGGCGAGTGTCCAATTCGGCCCACATGCGGTGACAGCTCATCGGTTTGTCGTGGGGTGGGTGCCAGGCAGTACCGCACGGTGTGTCCTGGCTCCCCGCAGCAGAAGCACCCTTCCTCGCGCCACTGCGGCCATCTTCTCAGTGGGCGCGCCGCTGTGGTCTGCCGCAGCTCTTCCTCCTCACTCTCAGCTGTGGCCTGGAAGGTTCTCTGTCTTGATGCCAATGTCTCGGCTGTACAATTCATCAGCGGTTCCACTCGCTCTGCTTCTGCCACTGCAGTCTCCCAGTTGCTCGCGGTGTTAATCCAGACGTGGCTCTGGAGCTGGGCCGGGCGGAGACCCCGGATGAAGTTCCGGAGGGCGAGCTTCTCCATTACCTCCGGTTCAAAATCCAGGTAGCTGCGCCGTGTCAGCAGCCATATGTCGGCTGCGTAGACTCCCAGGCTCTCCTGGCTGCCTCACCGGCAGTTGGCCAGCTGTTCCTCTGCGTGCTCAGCGTTGGCCGCTCTCCCAAACCGCCTCCGGAGCATTCCTTGTAGCGCTGGCCAGCTGCGGCATTCCTCGGGCCGGAGATCGGACAGTGTGCGGAGAGCTCTTCCCTCCAGGGCTAGCGCGACCTGCATAACGGTCTCTTCGGGTGGCCAGCCGTTCAGCACAGCAGCCAGCTTGACCTGGACCAGATAGTCATCCAGCAGGGTTTCACTGTTGAAGCGGGGAATCTTGGCCCGCTGCTGGATAGGTGAGATGGTCGCCTCTCGGTCGATCACCGCTCCTGGTCGCAGTGGAATCGCCGGCCCGTCCTGCCCTAAAAAGGGTGGGGGGCGGGGCTGGTTTGCTCTGCTCAGCCCGCCCTGCCTTGAAAAAGGCAGAAGGCAGGGTACGCTGGTCCCGTCAGGTCCGCTGCTCCGTTCATCGGCGTCTCAGCTCTGTCGTCCATCCCCAGCTGAGCGATGAATCGCTCCAGCTGCTGGATCTCCGCTTGGATCCTGGCTTCCATCTGCTCCATATCCCACTCCTGACACCAGTGTGACTTATTAGGGGTTCACACAAGAAAAGGAGAAGATGGTTGCGACGAAACAGGCTTTATTGAAACACACCCTTCAACACAGACAGGAGGGGAGGTCATTCTCACAGACCTCCGTTTCAACAAGGGTTGCACAAACACATGATCAGTCTTGTTCTGATCCTACCTACAACACTGCTGTGTCATTATAATGACAGCAATATGACGACACAGTAATAACATTTTAACACACATGAATATTACGTCCTCTGCTGGCACAGCATGCCAGGAGAATCCCCGCACCCCTTAACACAGCCCCGACGTTACAGTATGATTTCTCTCGATCCACAAAGACACAGTGCAACTCCTTCTGACCTTCTCCATCAACACTCTTACAGCAAACATTGCATCTGTAGTGCTCTTTCTTGGCATGAAACCACACTGCTGCTCACTGATTGCCACCTCTCCTCTTAACCTGGCTTCAACAACTCTTTCCCATATCTTCATAGTGTGGCTGATCAACTTTATGCCTCTGTAGTTACTACAGATCTGAGCATCACCTTTGTTCTTGAAAATTGGTACCAAAACACTTCTTCTCCACTCCTCAGGAATCCTCTCACTCTCCAAGATTGTGTTAAAGGTGGATTCACACTACGACATTTGGACAGACTTTTACTGACATCTTGGCAAACGTCTGGCTCTGCTGGCAAAAGTTAATGATAGTTGGTGTTTGTTGGCAAACGCTGGCAAAAGTTGTGTTCTTTGAAAATTTTCAGCCTGCTGAAAATTTACCCACGTTTGGAATAGTTACTGAGCACTGGGATAAGTTATGCAGAGTTTACCTAAGTCAGTCTAAGTTAAAGCTGGGTTCACACTAGCGTTTGGATGACTTGTACAGACATTTTGAAAAATCCGAGAAATAATCAGCGCAGGTCAGCTGACATCAGCGTCAGGTCAGGTGACGCTTATAAAGATCAGTGTTTGTGGAGGCTCCCTGCCATTTTGCCTTTGGAGTGAACACATCTCCCCTGGGCATACGTTTCAGTATTTATTACCTCCGCCAGGCCGAAGGCCAGGAGGAGGTTATGTTTTTGCCAGCGTTTGTCTGTCTGTTTGTCTGTTGGTTAGCAAGATAACTCAAAAAGTTTTGGACGGATTTCGATGAAACTTTCAGGCCTTGTTGGAAATGGTACAAGGAAGAACTGATTAAATTTTGGAGATGATCCGGATCACCGTCTGGATACAGGAATTTTTTAAAGGATTCTTTTACATTGTGAGATACGGCCATTTTCAACATGTGTGCAGGGGCAATAGAGGGCGCTGGTCGTCGTGTCTGACGAACACAAACTCCGCATTCTTCAAAGTTTTAGGCACAAAAGCACGCGGAAAACAGTGGTGGGCAGGGCCCGCCACAGCGCCTGTGTTTGCGCTACGCTGCAAAAGCTGAGACGGGCAGCTGTCCGGCACCGGATTATTTGGCAGAAATTCCCCGGGCAGCCATAGGGGCTGCGCAAAAACCAGCTCTCTTCCGGGGAAGCTTCCAAATGCTCTTTTTTTCCACGGAGCGCAACCCCAATAAAACCCACGGCAACCATTATCACACCTTCTTTTGTCCTGCGGCTCTGGAACAGAGAGGAATCCCGGCGCCAGTAATGCTGCGCTGATATGTGTGGCTAATGCTAAAAGTGACTGCATCAGGGATTTTCGACCTGAAGTCGCACTTTGCTACACAGGGCCACAAAAACTGTGTAGCCAAATTCGATTGATGGATGAACATTTTCAGCCAGTGAGAGAACCGATGCCTTCCAAATCCAATGCATCACTAGCAGACACCAAACATCACTAGCAGAAGTGATGTTTTGTCATTTTGTGGCAGAGCACAATCTACCCCCATTGGTGGCAGATCACTTCAGTGATTTGGTGCCAACATTGTTTCCTGACAGCAAGAGCGCTCAATTTTTTTGTGCTACTTGGCTTATTATTTTCACATTACCAAAAAGTTATGGCTCAAGATTGTGTCCATATAAGTGTACATTTGAATAAATATGTTTGAAATAGTTCATGTTGCAGTTGCTGTTTGTTTAGTTTTTGTTTGTTTGTTTGTTTGTTTTTGCTTCAGTTTTCTTTCATCTGCCGATAAATACAGTTTTGAAGTACTCAGTACAGGTGTGAAAGCCCCCCAATAAGGGAGGCATGAGGTATGCCTTGACAGGTCGCAGCCTGGCACTTTCCAGATGGAGGAGATGGACACAACAGCAACACTTCAGTTTATTACCTCCGCGAAGGAGGTAATGCTTTTACTACTGAACCACTAATCCTATCATTGTGAATCCAATTGCTAGTCATATGTTTTCATGGTCAAGAAATCTGAAAACGTACACACTGTGGCGCATATTTAAGGCGCATATATTGTATTCATATCCCCCGCATTCACCTAGTAGGAATGACGGTGCATATTCCAGAAGCTTCACGTCTTAAGGACCAAAGAGGACCTGACCCTGTGAGGACCTACGGGAGGTGTGAAGTTGGCCTTGCAGGAGATGTGAAGCTGGAGAGAATGCCCCAGCAGGAGCCCCAGACGCTAGAGGGTCAGAGGACAATGGAGACGCCAAGGAGCCTCGGGCGCTGGATGTTTACCTAAGACTGTGGGTTGGGGGTGTGTGATTTGATGTGGGGGGATTTGTGTCTGGTAAGACTATAAGAGCTGTGTTGGATGATTGCTCTGCCTCTATTCTTGAGATCCTGTTCTTGTTAGAGGATGTGATCTTGCAATAAACCAACCCTGAGAAATAAACTCAGTCTCGTTTGTGAAAGTCATCCTCTACACTGGTGACCTACGACAAACCATGGCCGGTGGCGACGGTCTTTCCGCACCGGACTCTTCAGGGGCCAACCGGGTTAACGCAGCTACCACACTACAGCTGCCCGATTTCTGGCAACATAACCCGCGCTCCTGGTTTACCACTGTGGAGGCGCAGTTCCACCTTCGGGGAATCTCAGCGGACGCAACGAGGTTCTACCATGTCGTTGCGAAGCTGGACAGCCTCACAGTGCAGCGGGTGGAGAGCCTGACCAACCACCCGCCCCGAGACGACAAGTATGGCGCACTGAAAGCCGCCCTCATTCGAGCCTTCACTCCCTCGCTGGGAGAGCGAGCAGAGAAGCTCCTGGCGCTGACAGAAGGGGAAGCAGACAGGCCGGCAGATCTGATGGCGAAGATGATGAACCTGAGAGGCGAAGATGACGACAGCTTTATCTTCGCCCACCTCTTTCTCAGAACGCTACCGCCAGCAGTGAGAGTCACCCTGGCCAGCTCACAGCTACTCAACAACCGTGACTACCACGAGCTGGGCCAGGAGGCGCAGCGGCTTGTCGACGCCCATAGACGGCACGCAGCCACGACGGCAGCAGCAGAGCTGAACGCACCCCCATGAGACGAGGGGAGACCAGAGGCTGCAGCACCGGACCCACTGACGTCAGCAGCGGCAGAGGCCAGGAGAAGCGGAGCTGACAACACCCTCTGTTTCTACCATCGACGCTTCGCCGAGAGAGCGCGCAGATGCATCCCACCGTGCCGATACAAGCGCCAGGGAAACGCCAAGACCGAGAGCCGGTAGCAGCTGCGACTCTCGGCGCGAAGAACAAGCTGCTTTTCGTGACAGACGCAAATTCAGGGAAAGAATTCCTGGTGGACACAGGCTCCCAGCTAAGTTTTGTCAAGCCTTCCTACGCGGACCTGCTGATGCCTGCCAGCGGACCCCTGGTGTTAGCGGCGAATGGCTCCACGATCAAAACCTATGGGGAGAAGACGCTCCTCCTATATCGGTCCATAACCAGGAAACGGGCGGGAAACATCTGTGCTGACCCATCACACCCTGGCCACAAACTGTTTGAACTTCTATCTTCTGGTCGTCGTTACAGATCACTGAAGGTCAAAACCACCCGTCACAGGAACAGTTTCTTTCCTCAAGCCATCACTCTGATGAACTCCTAACATTCACCTAGTCCTACCTGTTGCTGTACTCATGACTTTTCATCCATTATTACATTGCACATAACTCTCACACTGCTTTTTACTTCATTCACATTATATCACTGAATCTGAGTTCACATTGAAATACTGTGTGACTGTATATTTTTTCATATATTTCTGCAAAGTGTGGTTAGTCTCAGTAAATAACTGCATATATTCCTGTATATATTTGCATCCTTTTATAGAAACGTGGACAGACTGTAATTTACTGTACATACTCTGTTGTCATTGAATCCTTATTTAAATCCTCCACCTGAACAACGAGAGCAAGTTTTTAGCCAAAGTCAAATTCCTTGTATGTGTTGTGCATACTTGGCCAATAAAGCTGATTCTGATTCTATCCCTCCAGGGCCGCACCTTCGAGTGGACCTTCATTGTAGCTGCAGTTAGCAACAACATGCTAGGTGCTGACTTTTTATGCTCAAACAGTTTATTAGTTGATCTTACTAATAGACGTATTGTAAATGCACTGTCTTTCCACTGTATCTCCTGTACAGCTCGGGTGGCCCTGCCTTCTGCACATCCCAATGTCACAGCTGCGGGTGGTAAGTGACTGGCGCCTAGCGGCTGCATGACTGGCACCTAGCAGCTGCCCCAGCCTTGGATGCACTCTGCAGAGCGTGCCCAAATTCCAAGTCACGTTTCGTTACCTTGTATTCATACATGTGTAATGACAATAAAGTTGAATCTCATCTCATCTCATCTCATGCACTACTCAATCAGTTTCCAGCACTCACGGTCCCAACATTTTCAGCGTCGGTTGCCAAACACGGGGTCGAGCATTTCATAACTACCTCTGGCCCCCCTGTTTTTGCAAAAGCTCGGCGCTTGGACCCAGCTAAACTGGCCATCACGCGCGAGGAATTCGCCAACTTGGAAAAACTGGGCATTGTTAGACGCTCTAACAACCCTTGGTCGTCACCCCTGCACATGGTGCCCAAGGCTGACGGCTTGTGGCGCCCTTGCGGTGATTTCCGCAGATTAAATAATGCTTCAGCACACGACCGCTACCCGATTCCGCACATCCAGGATTTTTCGGCACATTTGGCGGGGGCGCGCATCTTTTCCAAAATAGATTTGGTGCGCGGTTATCACCATGTCGCAGTCCGCGCGCAACACATACCCAAAACGGCAGTTATAACCCCTTTCGGGCTTTTCGAGTTTTTGCGCATGCCTTTCGGCCTCAAAGGCGCCGCTCAGACGTTCCAACGGATGATGGATGCGGTATTGCGCGGCCTCCCTTTCGTGTTCGCCTATTTGGATGATATTTTGGTAGCCAGTGCATCCGAAGTCGAACACGAACGCCACCTCACAGCCGTTTTTCAGAGGCTGACAGAACACGGGCTGATAATTAACCCAGCGAAATGCCAATTCGGGGTAGCGCAAATCGATTTTTGGGGGCACTGCGTGTCTCCAGAAGGCGCGGTCCCGCTGCCTGATAAAGTGCGCGTGATAACGGATTTCCCCCAACCGCAGACAGTTAAAGCACTGCAAGAATTTTGGGGGATGGTCAATTTTTATAACCGCTTCCTCCCCAACGCGGCACAGCTCATGCACCCATTGTACGCGGCACTAAAGAAGCAAAAACCTGCAACTAAGGTCGAGTGGTCCCCGGACCGGGAGCGCGCTTTCTCCCAGGTCAAATCGGCCCTCGCGAACGCTGCGTTATTGGCACACCCGGTGCCAGCAGCTCGCATGGCGCTAACCACGGACGCTTCCGACGTGGCAGTGGGGGCGGTTGTCGAGCAACTGGTAGCAGGGAGCTGGCAACCACTTGCGTTTTTCAGCAAAGCATTGCGCGATAACGAGCGTAAATACAGCGCGTTTGATAGGGAGCTTTTAGCCCTGCATTTGGCCATCCGCCACTTCCAGTTCTGGTTGGAAGGGCGCCGTTTCACCGCGTTTGTAGACCACAAACCATTAACATTTGCAATGGCTAAAATTTCAGAGCCTTGGTCGGGCCGACAACAGAGATAGCTGGCCACAATTTCGGAGTTTACCACCGACATTCAACACGTGGCGGGCAAACACAATGTAGTGGCAGATTGTCTCTCGCGTGCAGTTGCAATGCCAGGCCCCCAGGGGGCAGACTCGGCGGCTGTAGACACGGGCCAGGCTTGCGGCACGGAAGCGCTCGCAGCCCCGGTCTGCGTTGGGTTAGATTATGCAGCCATGGCCGCCGAGCAGGTTAATGATGCGGATGTGCGCGCGCTCCAGTCTGGGCCAACAGGGCTAAGGCTGGAGCACAGGGTGCATCAAAGAGGTATGCCCCCTCTAATCTGCGATATCTCCACGGGGCGCCCCTGCCCCGTGGTCCCAGCTGCGTGGCGTCGCCGCGTTTTTGACTTAATACATTCGCTGGCACATCCGGGCGTTCGCGCATCGATCAAAATGGTGGGAGAGAAATTTGTTTGGCCGGGGCTGCGTAAACAGGTCAAAGAATGGGCCGCAGCCTGCGCAGCGTGTCAAAGAGCAAAGGTACACAAGCACACGCGGGCCCTTCTAGAACCTTTTCACATCCCAGCCAAACGCTTCGACCACGTGCATATCGACTTGGTGGGACCCCTCCCGCTGTCACAGGGGTTCACACACCTTCTAACTATGGTGATCGCACTACGCGCTGGCCAGAGGCGGTCCCCCTGGCGTCAACCACAGCAGCAGACGTTGCGCGCGCTTTTTTAACAGCTTGGGTCGCGCGCTTTGGAGTCCCGTCAGACATAACGTCTGACAGAGGACCCCAATTTGTTTCCGAGCTCTGGTCATCCATGGCACTCAGCCTGGGGGTGAAAATTCATCGCACAACTGCGTATAACCCCCAGGCCAACGGTTTATGCGAACGCTTTCACCGGTCATTGAAAGCAGCCCTCAGAGCGGCTCTCACGGACACAAATTGGGTTGATAAACTTCCATGGGTTTTATTAGGGTTGCGTTCAGCACCTAAGGAAGATTTGCAAGCCTCTACGGCCGAGCTTGTCTTCGCCCAACCTCTTCGGTTACCGGGAGAATTCCTTCCTGAGAACCCCGCACCAGATCGCCCCCCTGCTCAGCTGCTGCAGAGCGACGCGGGATCAAACGCCCTCCCCGGCCCAGTTCATCACAGTTTCCCACGCGTTTTTGTGCCTAAAGCCTTAAAGAATGCAGAATTCGTCTTTGTTAGACACGACGCACAGAGGTTAGGTTTAAGACCACCTTATGATGGACCGTTCAGAGTGTTAGAAACCGGGGAAAAGCATTTTTTGCTCGATTTGGGAGACAGGAGGGAATTAGTCTGCATTAACAGACTCAAACCCGCTTTTGTGTTAGCTGATGAACAAGTGCAGTTAGCCAGGGCCCCCCGCCGCGGCAGGCCGCCAGGGAGACACTCTGCTAAGCTTTCACAAGGATGTGCTAATGACTCTAATTCACAGATGCAAGAAGCAGCTACTGGAAGGTCGAAACCAGCTTACAGCAGATATGGCAGGCGATTGAAGCCCAAGCAGCCGGAAGTGTGATGTGTTGTGCCTTTTTTTGCTGTTCTGTGTATTATGTTATGATGCTATGCATATTGGGGTGCACTTTGTCCTTATTTAGACGTTTGGGGGGGCTTATATGGCGCATATTTAAGGCGCATATATTGTATTCATATCCCCCGCATTCACCTAGTAGGAATGACGGTGCATATTCCAGAAGCTTCACGTCTTAAGGACCAAAGAGGACCTGACCCTGTGAGGACCTACGGGAGGTGTGAAGTTGGCCTTGCAGGAGATGTGAAGCTGGAGAGAATGCCCCAGCAGGAGCCCCAGATGCTAGAGGGTCAGAGGACAATGGAGACGCCAAGGAGCCTCGGGCGCTGGATGTTTACCTAAGACTGTGGGTTGGGGGGGTGTGATTTGATGTGGGGGGATTTGTGTCTGGTGAGACTATAAGAGCTGTGTTGGATGATTGCTCTGTCTCTTTTCCTGAGATCCTGTTCTTGTTAGAGGATGTGACCTTGCAATAAACCAACCCTGAGAAATAAACTCAGTCTCGTTTGTTAAAGTCATCCTCTACAACACAAACACTGTATGGGGGGGGGGAAACTGTGGCGCTTGGCGGAGGTCTGCGCTCTCCGAGTGCTTTTCTAGTTTTCCATTTTGTATTCATATGCAGTTACTTCTGCATACCCTTTTCCCCTGTGCATTCATCCATTTAAAAAATAATAAAACAATGTTATAGACTCCAACACTAAGTCTGCAATTAAAATGTGAATGGAATAAAAAAAAATTGTTTAGTGAATCATCATATAAATAAAATGACGGGTGATTATGTTTTGACTGTTACACCTCTCTCCATTAAAATAACATAAAATCCTATTAAATGTCATTTACTTTTTGACACCACATCAGCCTGTTTGATTCCCACAGTGGAAGCCAAACCAATAAATCCTGGAGAGTGATTACGCACAGAGCAGAAAATTAAGAACAGTAAATTTCTCAATGAGATTTTTTTTTCCTTTTGGCTGTCACATGTTTGGGAGACTATTATATATACAGTATACACACACACACACACATATACATACATACATATACAGTACACATATATATATATATACATACATACATATACAGTACACACACACACATATATATATATATATATATATATATATATATATATATATATACTGTATATATATATATATATATATACATATACACACAGTTGTGAAAAAATTAGGATACCCCATTAAATATTCAGTTCTTTTTAAGAAATGTTCACATATCTATGTCAGAATCAGATTTATTGCCATTGTTCATGTAGTACACAAACTAGGAATTTGTCTCGGTGCAATGCTGCAACATTAAACATGATAAAATAAAAGAAATAAAAAAACTATACATGCAATAAAGTGTAGAATAAGAATGAGTAATACTAGTCAGCAGTTTTAAATATATTAGCGAGCAGCAGATATTGTCTAACCTTGTTTTTGTTTTTAATTTGCATTTTTTACCATTTATTTTAGCCATTTTAAGTGGGAATGAATGTGAGGGTGTCCTAAAAAAGATGGGGGGGAATCTTAATTTATTCCTCACTATTTGTTTAGAATTATATTTAGAGAAACTTTGAAAAAAGTCTTTAATTCATTTTTAATTGTTTAGTTGTATTACATGAATCTCCAAGTATTTTAAACACTGATATTAAATATCCATATGTCCAAATATGTTTAAAAAAAAAAAAACAGGCTTATACAGGGTATCCTAATTTTTTTTCACATGACTATATATGTATAGCAGGCAGAGAGTAGACAGACTGAAAATTTCACGAAAAAAAAACTTTATTCCATATACCAAGAAAATGTTTTTTTCAGACTGCAAAAAAAAAAAATTTAAAAAATGATCAGTGTCTGACTCCCGGTCTGGACGCCATGGTGATAGCAACTTAACGCTGAACCTCCCAGACCCAATCCAAGGAAAACATCTTCAAAATCAGACTTAACGGATTTTTGGAAGAATAAAAATCAAAAGACAAAAACACCATGCCTAACCAAAAACAGAAGAAACTGACATTCCCCAGGTCAGGACGTGCAGCGGCCGCAGAATCTAATCCCGAGGACCTCCGTTCAGGAGACGAGGAGCTGGACCTAGCTAACAAAAAGATTAGCTTGAAATCGCTATTTGATGAATTACGACGATTTCGGGCCGAATTTCATGAATTCATCCATCCATCCATCCATCCATCTTCTACCGCTTAATCCTTTCGGGTCGCGGGGGGGCTGGAGCCTATCCCAGCATCTTTGGGCGAGAGGCAGGGTACACCCTGGAGAGATCGCCAGTCCATCGCAGGGCCAACACAGAGAGACAAACAACCATTCACTCTCACATCCATACCTAAGGGCAATTTAGAATCCCCAGTTTTGATGCCAGTTAACCTAACTTGCATGTTTTTGGCATGTGGGAGGAAACCGGAGTGCCCGGAGTAAACCCACGCAGACATGGGGAGAACATGCAAACTCCACACAGAAGGGTCACCGATAGTCTGGGGGTGGGATCGAACCCACGATGGTCAAGGGTGGAATCGATCCCATGACCTTCTTGCTGTGCTGCCACTGTGCTAACCACTGCGCCACCGTGCTGCCCTTCATGAATTCAGAGAGGAACTAAAAAGGACGAACAGCAGAATGGACCAGAGAGGAACTAAAAAGGACGAACAGCAGAATGGACCAGGCCGAAAACCGAATCTTGGAAGCTGAAGAAAGAGTAAAAGTGCTTGAAGATTCTATGCTGGATTTACACAGAAAACAGTCAAGGCTGGAGGCTAAGCTAACCGACCAAGAAGGAAGACAGAGACGAGATAACATCAGAATTCACGGTCTGAAAGAAGGAGCTGAAGATAGTTTCAACACAGTGGCGGAATGCGTGGAATCCTTATTGAGAGAGAAGTTGGATATTCCACAAACCACCGATTTGAAGATAGAAAAGGCCCATCATACATTAGCCGCAAAGCCAGCGGCAGAAGCGCCCCAGCGTTCGGTGGTGGTAAGATTCTCCGATTTCAAAATAAAACAAGAGGTTGTAAGACGGGCTTGGCAGAAAAAAGGATTTATGCATCAAGAGAGAAAAGTCTTCGTGGAGCACGATTATGCCCCTGAGGTTCTTAAAAAGCGACGGGAATATAACGACGCCAAAAAGGTTCTACGGGAACAGAATCTACGCTTTCAGACGCCATTTCCGGCGAAGTTAAGGGTCTTTTACGGTGAAGAGTCATGTCTCTATAATTCAGCGGAAGAAGCAACAATTGACATGGCGAGAAGAGGACTCCCGGTAACGGTGTTTAAACCCGCAGCGAATCTGAGCGAGAAGATCAGAGCTCAAACGTGGTCCACTCAGAGACCTTCAAAATCCACGGGCCAGCAGCGGGAAACCCAGCCCCAGAGCTACAAAGATAAGCTTTCCAGTTCCAGGAAGGAATAGCGACCTTTTTTTTTTTTTTTTTTTTTCTTTTTCTTTTCAGCCATTCTGCACTTCCACCCCCCTCCTACAAGGTAACAAACATTAAAGGAGGTGCAGAATCAGCATGTGGTAAAACCTTTCATGGAGCAGTTATAGCATTAGAAACAAATGTCTTCTTAATTTAAAGGGAAAAAAAAAAAATCTTGTTAAAATAGAAATGTAACAATGACCCACATGTTCTCTCCACACTAACAAATACTGTATTAGAGTGAATGTTTGCTGTGATGGGGGTGGGAGGGTGCACACAATCTCATAGGGTATAGGCATAAAAAATAAATAAATAAATAAAAAATCATTACAAATTCGGATTGGGATCTGAAATTCACGTTAAAAACATGGGACAACTTACAGGGGTAAGAGAGGGCCCTCAACACGTAAGAGTTTGAGGAATTTCCCTCAGAGCCTACACTCCATCAGGGCTCTTACAGGGTCTTTAAAGAGACCCCAGCTCAGGAAGTTTTTTTGACAGTTTTTTGTTTTAAAGTTTCGTACACTATGTTCTTAATGTTTTTTATGTTCTTAATGTTCTTTCAGTTTCTGAGTAGCAAAAAAGAGGGCCACCACACTGTTATACTAAATAAGAAAATACAATGGAGAAACAGGGTGTAACCAAAATAGCCTCATATAATGTAAAAGGGATCCTGAATCCAGTTAAAAGATCCAAGATTCTACGCAAAATGAAAAAAGACAAAGCAGAAATAATATTTTTACAAGAAACCCACCTAACAGACGTGGAACACACTAAACTCAATAGACAAGGGTTTAAAATGATCTCTTCATCTTCATATAAATCAGGGAGGAGGAGGGGAGTAGCGACATTGATATCAACCAAAATTACATTTGAAAAATAATCAGAACACAAAGATAAAGAAGGGAGGTACAGTTTGGTAATTGGGTGGCTAGAGGGAGAAGATATCACCCTGCTGAATGTATATGCACCACCAGGGGCTAAATGGAAATTTTATAAAAATGTATTCGACCTAATGATAACTAAAGCCCAAGGTTTAGTGATATGTGGTGGAGACTTCAATCTAAGACTGAATCCATACTGGGATGCAACAGGTAATTCTTCACATCAAAATAACACTCAAAATAGGAAAACTCGGATGCTACTAAAAGAAATGGGAATCTGTGACGTATGGAGGGAATTCAACCCCAATGTAAAAGATTATACTTTTTTTTCAACACCACATTCATCTTACTCATGGATTGATTACTTTTTTATGTTTAATAGAGACATTGGAAGAGTAAAAACATGTAAAATAGGACTGATGGATCTCTCTGATCACAGTCCAATCTATATGGACTTAAACATCCAAAAATACACAAATAATACATTTTCCTGGAGGTTGAATTCAAATGTCCTGAAAGGACCACTGAAAGATGAATTGGAATCAGATATTTTCAGATATTTGGAAGAAAACGATAATGGGGAAGTATCCCCTTTAATACTGTGGGATGCGTGCAAAGCTGTAATAAGGGGAAAAATTATTGCAAAACTGGCAACCCAAAAGAAACTGAGACAAGAAAAACTAATCACACTAGAGTCAGAACTCAAGAACCTAGAAAAAGAACACAAAGACAACACTCATTCTAACGGCTCGCTCAAGATTAAAGAAATTAAAAATCAAATAAATGAGATCTACACAATAGAAATCCAGAAGAAACTTACATTTCTGAAACAAAAACACTATGAAGCAGGCAGTAAATCGGCAAAATTACTAGCCTATAAATTGAGGAAACAACAAACAGAAAGAGCAATCTACAAAATCAGAGACCCAATATCAAAGGAAATAAAATTCAGAATTCAGGATATTCTTAAAAGCTTCGAGAATTACTACAAGAATTTATACTCCCACAAAAAACATAAAAACGCATCCGAGACATTCCTAAACACATTAAACCTTCCCCAACTTACGGAATCACAAAATAAAACACTACTGTCAGAAATACAACCTAAAGAATTGGAAAAAGCAATTATGAAACTTAAAGCTAACAAATCCCCAGGAGCAGATGGCTATACAGCAGAATGGTACAAAACCTTTAAACAGCAACTATCTCCTCTCCTCCTGAAAACATTTAACTATGTCCTCCACACAGGGGAAATCCCCCCCCCTCCTGGAGAGAAGGAGTCATTGCAGTTATACCTAAACCTGAAAAGGATAAACTAGACTGCTCCAACTACAGACCAATCAGTGTATTAAATCAGGACTATAAGCTTTTTACCATTATCCTTGCCAAAAGGTTAGAAAACATACTGACAGACTTAATTCACTTAGACCAAACAGGTTTTATAAGACAAAGACAGACACAAGACAACATTCGACGTACTTTACACATAATTCATCACATAAAAAAATATAACTTAAATGCAGTCATATTGGGATTAGATGCTGAAAAAGCATTCAATTCGGTTGACTGGTCTTTCCTATATAAAATCTTATCCAGTTTCAATTTTCATAACAACTTCATTAGAACTATACAGGCATTATATAAAAAAACAACAGCTAAAATAAGGATTAACGGTAATTTATCATCATCTTTTGAGCTGGAAAGAGGATGTCGTCAAGGCTGCCCCCTGTCTCCACTGCTCTTTGCAATCTTCATAGAACCTCTGAGCCAATGGATAAGACAAAATCAAAAAATTCAGGGTATTACACTTGGTCAGAAGGAACATAAAATAGCACTCTTTGCTGATGACATTTTAATATACCTAGGGCAACCAGACACTTCTTTACCAGAACTATTCTCAGTTTTTTCAGACTATGGAGATTTATCGGGGTACAAATTAAACATGCATAAAACCCAAGTTTTAACATTCAACTATGACCCAAATCATTATTCACTAAGTGAACTCAAAACTAACTGGGAGTTGAAATCTATGAAATATCTGGGGGTCAATATCCTGAAACAACTCGACAAAATTATAACACTAAACTATGATCCACTGGTGACAAAAATAAAATCTGACCTAGCAAGATGGAATATGATACCATTCTTAGGTACTGCACAAAGAATTGAAGCAGTCAAAATGAATATACTTCCACGTCTTCTATACCTTTTCCAAACAATACCGGTAGAACCTCCCAAAAAAACATGGCAGGAGCTGGACAGAAGGATCTCAAGATTCATATGGCAGGGCAAGAGACCTAGAATCAGATATAGAACCCTACAGCTAAACAAAGACAAAGGTGGGCTCGCGCTGCCAAATATCAGGGACTATTTTATAGCTGCACAAATTAAAACTTTAGTAGAGATATGTAACCCAGTCTACACTGCACAATGGAAGGAGATGGAAGGCCAAATAACAAGTGACATCCCCCTACAGGCGATAATAGGGAACAATGCCTTACCTAAACTCTTGAATAACACTAACCCGTGGATAGAGACCCCGCTAAAAATTTGGTTTAAGATAGTCAGAGAGAATCAAGCTAAAGAGCCCTATCGACTTCTGCAATGGATTGCCTATGATCAAGACTTTACCCCCAATAAAACAGACACTAGATTTAAAAAGTGGAAAGAGAAAGGGCTGATAAAATATTACAATTTTTTTAAGGGGCAAACTTTAAGAAGTTTTGAAGATTTGAAAAAACAAGGTCTAATAAATCAAGATCTTTACAGGTTCTTTCAGCTTAGACACCACATAAACAATATACTTAAAAAGGAGGATTTGGAAAGGGCCCGGTCAGGTGTTCTGAAGGTCTTCTTAATGGCATATAAAGGGATCCCAGGGATCAGATACATTTCTAAAATATACCAAGGTCTTCAAGACTTAAAAGGAGACAACACATCATATATAAAAGAGAGATGGGAAAAAGAGGGGAATTTCACTTTACAATTGGAAATATGGGAAAAGCTAAATAAACAGCAATGGAAAAGTACCTCATCCCTGCAGTGGAGAGAATTTGGATGGAAAAACTTGGTAAGATTTTTCAGAACACCTGCACAAAACAAATTTACCCATAAGGGGTTGAACTGTTGGCGCTTGTGTGGTGAAAAGACTGCAAATCATTTTCATGTGTTTTGGTCATGCCCAGTTATCCACCAATATTGGACCAATGTACAGACAATAGTGGGGAAAATATTCAAAATAACAGTTCCCTTTTCTTTTGTAACTTTGTATTTGGGTTTACTACCGGACTCACTGGAAAGACGAGGAGATAAATACTTATTCAATGTTTTAATATTGGCAAGTAAAAAAGCCCTAACTAAAAAAGGGGTGCTGAAGGACTGTCCTACACCTGAAGATTGGATTAACGTGATTCAAGACATTTACTCGATGGAAAAGTTGACATTCGCACTGAGACAAGACATGGATGGGTTCATGAACTTTTGGCAACCCTGGATCGCATATGTGTCTTTTCCATTAGATCTAATCTTTGACAAATACCATTTGTTCCAACGCTACTCAGATGCTCTTTTACTTTTAATTACTTAATTTTCTGTTTGTTTGTTTTTTGCTGTTCTGTTTGTTTGTTTATTCATTTTTTTTATTTAATTCTCTTTAATTTCTCTTTTTCTTTCACTTTTAAAAAAAAAGGGGGTGTTGTAATAACTATCCTACCAATGTTGTCAAATAGCAAAAAATAAGGGAACGTGTGATGAAAATGTAAACAATGCAATGCTGTAATGACCTGTATATATATATGTATATATATATATATTTTTTTTTTTTTTTTTTTTTTTTTTTTTTTTTTTCCTCGGCGCCACACGAGTCGGCTGCCTTTTGCAACAGCGGCTCGATTCCGAGTCTTTTTCCCTTCCTCTCTCTTTTGATCCGTCTTTTTTTTTCACCCCACTTATATCACGGACACACAGATCGTCCTAAATGTCTCCTGAGCCGGTGGACGGAGCCACTGTCTATAGCAGGATACGATACAGCAGAGAACAGCTGCTAGCATTCAACCGCCACCCGGTCCCATTGGAAAAACTCGACATACCGAGAGAACTGAGGCGAAAACGCCGCGGCTGCCGGGCTGGAGTAAGGCGGAGGACAAAAAATATAAGGTACAGACCCTCCCTTCCATCTGTTGTCATGGGAAATGTACGGTCGATACTGGGAAAGTTAGATGAGCTAGCGGCTATCTCCCGTTATGATAGCACATACCGGGAGTGCTCTCTCCTTTTGTTTACTGAGACGTGGCTAACTGAACTAGCAGCAGATGCTAACATTGAGCTGGAGGGTTTTCACATGATACGAGCTGACCGAACACCAGACAGTGGCAAGGCTAGGGGCGGTGGAGTGATCATGTATGTTAACAACAACTGGTGCAGACCGGGACATATCACTGTTAAACAACGACACTGCAGCAAAGACATTGAGTTGCTAGCTGTTAGCATGAGGCCTACATATCTCCCGAGAGAACACTCACACGTGATCTGCATTGTTGTTTATGCAAATCCGACGGCGAACGCTGGGACAGCACGTGACGTCATCCATTCAGTAACCAGCAGGCTGCAGACAGAACACCCAGATGCTCTTCTCCTCATCTCAGGTGATTTCAACCATGTTTCACTGTCTCCCATTCTACCCACGTTCACCCAGTATGTCACATGCCACACTAGAGACAATAAAACACTGGATTTATTCTACGCAAACACTAAGGAGGCGTACACCTCATCACAACTACCCCCACTCGGGAGATCGGATCACAACTTGGTTCATCTCCGGCCGGTGTACAAACCCCTAGTGCACAGACAACCTCCGGCCATGCACACTGTGGAGTTATGGTCTGAGGAGACAATGGACACCCTAAAGGGCTGTTTTGAAGCCACCGCCTGGAAGCAGCTCTGCGATCCACATGGTGAGGACATCGATGGCCTCATTCACACCTTCACGGGCTACCTCAGCTTCTGTGTGGACAAATCCGTTCCCACCAAGACCATACGGCGTCACTCAAACAACAAACCCTGGATCAACCCTGAGATAAAAACACTTCTGAGAGAGAAGAAGAGGATCTTCAGGTCAGGGAACAGGGAGATGCTGAAGTCCGTACAGAGGGAGCTGAGGAGAAAGATCAGAGAAGGCAAGGACAGCTTCAGGAAGAAGATGGAGGACAAGCTGCAACAGAGCGACATCAGCGGGGTCTGGAGAAACCTCAAAACCATCTCGGGGCTCCAGAATACCTCCCCCCAGGCCACAGGGGGCAGGGAGTGGGCGAACAACCTGAATCTGTTTTTCAATAGATTTGACCAACCGCCCTCCCCCCTGACTGCACAACAACCACTGCTGCCTCTAAAGAAATCAAGTCCTGCTGCCCACTCCCCACTCTACCAACACCCCCCCACTCCCAACACACAGCCCCCCATCCTGACCCTGACCTGGACCCAGGTGAGGACGGAGCTGAGGAAGATCAAGGCGAGGAAGGCGCCGGGACCGGACGGCATCAGCGCAAAGCTCCTCAAGTCCTGTGCAGACCAGCTGTGTGGGATTGTGACGTATATCTTCAACATGAGCCTGAAACTGGGGAGGGTACCACAGCTGTGGAAAACATCTTGTGTGGTACCTGTACCAAAAACTTCCCACCCCAAAGACCTGAACAGCTACAGACCGGTGGCCTTGACGTCCCACTTGATGAAGACCCTGGAGAGACTGCTCCTTGCTCACCTCCGCCCCCTGGTGGAACCAGCGATGGATCCACTCCAGTTCGCCTACCAGCATGGCATTGGGGTGGAGGATGCGGTGATCTTCCTCCTTCACCGTTCTCTGTCCCACCTGGAGAAGCCCGGGAATATGGTGAGGATCATGTTCTTTGACTTCTCCAGTGCTTTCAACACCATCCAACCGATGATCCTGAAGGACAAGCTGCTGCGCGCAGGGGTGGACCAGCACCTGTCATCATGGATCCTGGACTACCTCACGAACCGGCCTCAGTTTGTGAGAACCCGGGACTGTGTGTCCGACACGATCATCAGTAGCACGGGGGCCCCCCAGGGAACGGTGCTGGCTCCCTTCCTGTTCACTCTTTATACTGCGGACTTCTCACACAACACAACACACTGCCATCTACAGAAGTTCTCTGATGACTCTGCGATCGTTGGCCTCATCTCCAATGGAGATGAAGCTGAGTACAGAGGGCTTATCCAGGACTTCGTGGACTGGTGCCATCGGAACTGCCTCCAGATCAACGCGAGGAAAACTAAGGAGCTGGTGGTGGACTGCCGCAGGCATGGGCAGCCCCTCACAGTACCAGTAAATATACAGGGAACAGACATCGAGATGGTGACATCCTATAAGTACCTGGGTATTCATCTGAACAATAAACTAGACTGGTCACACAATACTGATGCACTCTACAAGAAGGGACAGCGCAGGCTGTTCCTGCTGAGGAGACTCAGGTCTTTTGGTGTACAAGGGGCGCTGCTGAAGTCATTCTATGACACGGTGGTGGCATCAGCCATCACTTTTGGAGTGGTCTGCTGGGGCAGTGGCATTACTGCAGCCGATAGGAAGAGACTGAACAAACTGATTAAGAAAGCTAGCTCTGTCCTGGGGCAGCGCCTTGATCCGATGGAGGAGATAGGAGAGAGAAGGACGGTGGCTAAACTGTCATCTCTGCTGGAGTCCGAGTTCCACCCTATGCAGGACATACTGAATGCACTGAGGAGCTCATTTAGCAGCAGACTACATCATCCCAGGTGCACAACCGAGAGGTTTCGTAGGTCCTTCCTACCAACGGCTGTCAGACTGTACAACCTAAGCAGGGCTGCTCGCAGAGATAGCAAAAAGACGTAACAAACTAATAGTTTTTTGAATGCAAAAGATGCAATAGACTTACACAATGGTCCTCTCCGGCATACAACTAGGAACATACCGGTCGCTATGGAGGGTGAGAATATGTATGGGCACATAATCATACCATGTAGGATAACTAAGTAGACGGTTATGCTGTTTCATTCCATCTAGCAACAATGCTCTGCACTGTGTGTGTTTATATATTTGCATATTTATTCCATCTAGCTACAATGCTCCGTACTGTGGGTGTTTATATATTTATATATCTACATATTATTCCATCTAGCTACATTGCTCCGCACTGTGTGTGTTTATATACTTGCATATTTATTCCACCTAGCTGCAATGCTCCGTACTGTGGGTGTTTATATATTTACATATTTATTCCATCTAGCTACAATGCTCTGCACTGTGTGTTCATATATTCATATATTTATTCCATCCAGCTACAATGCTCTGCACTGTGTGTCTGTGTGTGTGTGTATATATATATATTTTATAGTAATACGTACATATGTTTATTAGCTGCTCTTGCTTGCTTGTTTTTTTTTTTCTTGCCTTCTGATTGTTGCTCTGAGTGTTGCTATCCCTGTGCTGTTGCAATCCTGGAATTTCCCCGTTGTGGGACTAATAAAGGCTTATCTTATCTTATCTTATCTTATCTTATACCCTTTACAAAAACTTAAATTAAAAAAAAAAAAATGATCAGTGTCTGTTTCCAAGGCAGCCAGTAATCCATACTGGCATAAGACGTGTTTGCGCAACAGCACAGCCTGGTGGTAGAAAAATAACACTGCAAAGACATGAAACCCCAAACCACTTACGAGACCACACCCATCACACCATCAAATGCCCGTTTTTTTTATAATATATCCATCCATCTTCTACCGCTTTTCCGGAGGTCCGGGTCGTGGAGGCAGCAGTTCAAGCAGAGAAGCCCAGACTTCCCTCTCCCCAGCCACCTGCTCCAGCTCTTCAGAGGGGATACCAAGGCGTTCCCAGACCAGCTGGGAGACATAGTCTCTCCACCGAGTCCTGGGTCTGCCACGGGGTCTCCTCCCAGTGGGACGTACCTGAAACACCTCAAGTGGGAGGCGTCCAGGAGGCATCCTAATCAGATGCCCATACCACCTCAACTGACTCCTTTCAATGTGGAGGAGCAGCGGTTCTACTCTGAGCCTCTCCCGGATGACTGAGCTCCTCACCCTATCTCTGAGGGTGAGTCCAGCAATCCTACGGAGAAAGCTCATTTCAGCCGCTTGTATCCGCGATCTCGTTCTTTCGGTCATTACCCAAAGCTCATGACCATAGGTGAGAGTAGGAACGTAGATTGACTCGTCGCAGGTCTGATGATACGATAACAAAATCGATCATCGACCTGCGACCTAGGGTGTCCTGGTGCCAGGTGCACATATGGACACCCTTATGCTTGAACATGGTGTTCGTTATGGACAGACTGTGGTTAGCACAGAAGTCCAATAACTGAACACCACTCGGGTTCAGATCGGGCAGGCCGTTCCTCCCAATCACCCCCCTCCAGGTTTCACTGTCGTTGCCCATTCCATGTCGTTGCCCCCTCCTCATGGATCGTCACCTTATCGTGGTGGGGGGGTTTGCGTGCCCCAGTGATCCCAGGAGCTATGTTGCCCGGGGGCAATTTGCCTCTGATAGGGTCTCCCAAGACAAACTGGTCCTGGGTGAAGGGCCAGACTAAGAACAATCCAACAGACTCTCATGATAAATTGTATATCAAGGATTCAGTGTACCCCACCCGGTATGGGGTTACCGGGGCCCCACCCTGGAGCCAGGCCTGGGGGAGGGGCTCGAAGGCTAGCGTCTGGTGGCCGGGTTTCCACCCATGGGACCCGGCCGGGCTCAGCCAGAAGGAGTTACATGGGTCCGCCCTCCAGTGGGTTCACCACCTGCAGGAGGGATCATGGGGGTCCGGTGCTATGTGGATTAGGTGGCGGTCAAAGGCGGAGACCTTGGCGGACCGATCCCAAGCTTTCTAAACTATAATATATAAATATATAAAATCCCATACATGAAAAAATTTAAAAAAAACATGACACACACCTTGTTATCACCAAATGAATACTGTACATTGTCCTCTTACACATATATTTTCTTTTTTTATTCCTCCTTCTCTTCATTTCTCTTTCCTTCATGAATATCATCTGCTTCCACCAGCATTTCAGTCAATGTTTGCCAAAGGAACTTAACTTAGGCGAACTCTGCATAACTTAGCCCAGTGCTCAGGAACTTTTACAAACTGAGCACAACTTTCACCAACGTTTATTTCCAAACGTCGGCTCGATCTCTCTGTCTAGCCAATCAATACAAGTCTTCTTCTCCTTCCTTGATGTCCAACCTCTCATACAACTCACTATATGCCGTATCCTTTCCTACCTCTCTTTGCCATGCCATGCGTGCCAAATACTCCTGTCTACTTTCTTCATCTCCCTGACTATCCCACTTTTTCTTTGCTAACCTCTTCCTTTGAATACTTTCCTGTACTTTCCTGTACCTCCTCATTCCACCACCAAGTCTCCTTGTCTTCCTTCCTCTGTCCACTGGATACACCACATACCTTTCTACGTGTTTCCCTCAATATTTGTGCTGTACTTTCCCAGTCATCTGGTAATTCTCCCCTACCACCCAGAGTCTGTATCAACTCCTTCCTCAACTCTGTGTGACCTTCTTCCTTCTGTAACTTCCCCCACTTAATCTTTGGCTCTGCCTTCACCGTTTTCCTCTTCTTGCTTTGCAAAGTCATTCTACAGACTACCATCTGATGCTGTCTAGCTACAATCTCCCATCTCTTTCAGATTTCTCCTTCTGCATAAGCTGTAGTCCACCTGTGTGCACCTTCCTCCACTCTTGTAAGTCATCCTGTGTTCCTCTCTCTTCTTGGAGTATGTGTTCACCACAGCCATTTCCATCCTTTTAGCAAAATCCACAACCATCTGTCCTTCCACATTTCTCTCCTTAAGACCATACCTACCCAGGACATCCTCATCACCTTTGTTCCCTTCACCTACATGTCCATTAAAGTCCGCTCCAATCACCACTCTCTCCCCCCTGGGAACACACTCTACCACTTTGTCCATCTTACTCCAGAATTCCTCTCTCTTCTACCTGACATCCAACTTGTGGGACATACGCACTGACAAAATTCAACATCACACCTTTGACTTCTAGCTTCAAACTCATGATTCTGTCCAACTCCCTCTTTACCTCCTGAACACTCTTCACATACTCTTCCTTCAAGATTACTCCTACTCCATTTCTCTTCCTATCTACAGCATGGTACAACAGTTTAACACCCCCCCCCCCCCACCTCCAATGTTCCTAGCCTTGCTTCCCTTCCATCTGGTTTCTTGAACACACAGTATATCTACCTTTCTTCTCTCCGTCATATCAGCCAACTCTCTGCCTTTACCAGTCATAGTCCCTATATTTAATGTCCCTACTCTCACCTACAGACTTCTACCTTTCCTTTTCTCTCTCTCCTTTCTAACACACCCTCCCCCTCTCCTCTCCCTTGATCTTCAACCAACAATAACCCAATTTCCACCGGCACCCTGTCAGTCAACAGCACAAGTGGTGGTCGTTGTTAACCCAGGCCTCAACCGATCTGGTATGAAAGTCTCATTCGTCATGATCCACATGTTTGATGTAGCAAAGGTTTTACGTCGGCTGCCCTTGCTGACACAACCCTCCCTATTTACCCGGGCTTGGGACCGGCACTAGAAGTACACTGGCTTGTGCGCCCCTGTGGCTGGGTTAAATTGCCCATTGCATGTGACCACATTAAATATTGTCCAGGGCAGAAGTCCATGGTAAGGATGTGGACTGGCAAGAGCAAGGTCACCAGTTCAGATCTGGGTGGAACAGATAACACAGCAGTGTTTGCCCCACCCTCCTTAACCCCACTGTGGTGTCCTTGAGTAAGGCCCTCAACCCCATCTGCTCCAGTAGAGCTGCTCAGTGGCCATAGGTCAGTCTGTGGTTCTACTTGGCAACTTACAGGTGTGAATGTGTAACTGTGTGAGTGTGAACAGGGCGTCCTTGAAAAAGAGAGGTTGCCTCTCAATGGACCTTTCCTGTATAAATAAAGATTAAATAAAATACTGTCCACCTCTTGAGCAGATTTTGTGGGTCATGTGACTTACACTGGAAGCTAGTTAGCTTGTTAGCTGCATTATGCAGTCACGATTATGTTATCACCACATAGGGATTACGAGTCTCTGATCAGGATGGTAAATCCAACCTCAGCTTGTGTATTTTGTCGTCCGTTCCGCCACTGTCAACGGTCGAGCTGATGTGGACAGTGGTTAGATTAGAGGCTATTTAGCTTCAGCGCATTTCTGTGATCACTTCCGTGCACTTCACTCACTTTTTCTTTGTATTTTCAGGTGAAACAAAAAGTCCTTCAGCACAAAGGTATTCTGATTGGCTAGTCGAGACAATACATCCAACTCTAGCTTGTGTATTTTGCTAGAAACAGATGTGAAATATCTAGCCAGATGTTTACAAGGATGGGGCTTCTGGGTCACGGAGATCTGAATTTTTAGGACCATCTCTTTTCAAACAGCGCCTCCCTGTGGACATTAAGGTATCCAACACAGTATTACAATTCTCACATAAGAAGCCACTGATATTAACTATAGTTTAAAGATTAGTCAAACCCAGCTGAAGCAAAGTGATACTTATTTGGTGAAACGTCCGAATGTGATTATCGGGAAATATAGTCCCTCCTGGAATCCTCATTGTTCAATCAGATTGCTCAGTCAGAGCCAACTGTTATTTAAATCACATTAAAGTTATTGTTAAAAAGCATCATCAGGTCACCTCTCCGTGACAGGCGTGTGTCAGCGTCCGTGTCCACGAAGAGTTTCATCTGGAAAAGCTCTCTGATCTCCTGTGAGTAGAACATGAGAATTCCCTCAAACAGAACCACGTCAGCCGGATACACCGTCACCGTCTCCTCCTTCCTGTTAGAATTTTAAAAAAGGAGCCAAGTCCTGAATAAACAATTTTCCTCTGTCGTCAACAATTATTCAGACAGGCAGCCATGACCCATGACCTTCAACGGATTTAAAGTTCTCCTGTTCTGCTTTTTTGAGGCCCCCCCCCCCTTTATTCTACTGTGTTCTGTAGGATTTCTGTGAGAACTCCTGTAAAGTCAGATAGTTCTCCTGTCCCACAGGATCTAGGACTACAGAGCTGTCTGAAACGCCTCGTTTGGATTGGCTGTTCTCTTCTGTGATGTCATCACATCATTATTCACGTTTTAATGTCAGTGTACAGCTGACAGCCTTTGTCCTGGTACATCTTCCCCAAATTTGCTTCTGATATGATGAATTCTGTGACTCTTAAATTTGTGAGTCTCTCATAATTCATTTTTTCTACAAATATGGAACTCTTACGTTTCTGAGGGGTTTTTTTAATCTTTTTTTGTAAATTTGTGCATTTTTCTTTCATTTTTTGTTATTAATTTGCAACTTTTTCTGTTTAATTTGTCTGAACCCCCCAAACGTGCGGCTGCAGTGTGGATGTGACCAGACTCGGTGGTTTACCTGGAATGGGAAACAAAGTCGTAAACGGGAATGTGGACCGTCTTTCCCTCCTTTATGGCCCACAGAGTGGTGATGATGAGGTCGTTATCGAAGGCGTCTGCAGACAGGACAGACAAAAACAGTCAGCGGCAGCAGCTGTGGAGACAGATGTGTGAGGCCGTTTATGCAAAATAATGTTGCACCTTTTTTAGTTGTAAATTTGTGAGATTTTTCCTCCTAAATTTGCATCTCTTCTCTTGCAACTTCTTTGTCGTTTGTTTTAAGCTTATTTTTCTTTTTCTGAATATCTGATGTTTCGCTATTACTTTGCATTATTTAATTTGAAACTTTATTAATTTGCAGCTGTAAAAATCAATTTTTTTTTATTTGTAAATTAATTTAAAGTTGAAAATTAAGAAAAATAGAAAAATGTATTTTTTACATTTTTAACAATTTGCAGCTTTTCTAATTCTATAATAATGTGGGATTTTTTGTTATTAATTCACAACTTTTTTCTAATGATTTGAAACTTTTGTTTTAAATTTGCCACTTTTTTCTTATTAATCTGAGACATTTTGTGTAATTTAGGATTTTTTTCCCCAAATTCAATTCCCTCAATTGTGATTTTTTTCTTAATTTGTGATTTTTTTTCCTTATTTGCAACTGCTGTTGAATTTGTGATTTATTTGAATTAATCTGCAACTTTTTTCCTGATTTTTTTTTTCTTATTTGCATTTTTTTTTCTTATGAATTTGTAATTTTCCCTCATTAATGTGTGATTTTTTTTAAATTAATGTGATTTTCTTTATTTTAAATGCACCACTTTTCCCCCCCTCTTTAATTTGTCCCTGGAGCCACAGCAAGCAGACCCCAGAGTCAGAACATTAAAATCCTGAATGAATAAATGCAGCCTTCAGTCGGTCCCCACGGTGGACGTGGCGTACCGGGGTGGTCGAAGTTGAACTGGCCCCTGAGGGCCTTGGTCTTCTGCTCCGGGGTCAAGACCCTGTAGAAACTGTCCTGGCTGAGGATGACCACCTGCCTCTGATGATGGTCGATCTTGTTCTGACCCAACAGCTCCATGATTTTACTGCACACGGACGACTGAAAACACAGGAAAGAAAGCAATCATTTATGGCCACCATGACAGGGCTGTACATGAATACGACATTATGCTAGACTGTACATTCGGTTCTTTGGAATTTAGCTTTAACAAAACATATCTGAGCCTTAATTTAAGCAACAAATAACGGGTTTTGCTCTGAACATCAGCTGTTCTACCTTAGCTGACAGTAAGTGACAACGCATTATGATCCAGTTATTTTTGATCAGTTATTTTGCTCTGCCAACACAAATATTTTATGATTGCACCGGGACTTGACCGTTTCTATGCAGCTCAAAGTAACTGGTAAACTAGCCGCTCTGCAACTTTGATTCGTACATTTGTCAAAGTGCTACAGAGTCTTTTCGGCATCGTGTGTGAACACGGCATGTACTCTGCCCCATCGCCTTCTGGTGAATTTGATTTTCATTTAAACCTCGCTTTTGTGTCTTCATGGTGTTTAATACATAGAAATGTTAGAAATCAGCAATACTATACATCCAGGAGGTGATCTGAAGGGGGTGAGGGAGGATGTTGTCACCCTTGTTAGCAAAATGACCCAAAATCATCCCACTTGTTTATTCTGTCCTCCCCCACATGTAAGGAAGGGGGGGGACCAGAGGGGAGACCCCCCCTCCAACCTGATGTTAGACAGTGAATAAAATGAATTGGAAGCACCAAATTAAAGTTAATTTTAAAAAAAAACAAAACTATAAATTTGCTAATTTTTCTCATAAATTTGCAAAAAAAAATTCTTGTAGATTTGAAACTTTTTTCTCATGAATTTGCAACTTTTTCTTACAGATTTAATACTTTTTTCTTATGGATTTAAAACTTTTTTCTTGCAAATTTTATTTTTTTTTTCTTGTCAATCTGCAATGCTCATCAAGCTGCTGGTTGAATTTTTTTTTTCCACAATATTTTTTATTGAACTTTTTTTTTTTTTTTTTTTTTTTACAAACATGGCACAAACAATCAGACACTAACACAAAAGTAATTTAAAAATTAAAAAGAACAATAAAAAAAGTAATAAAAACAACAACAACCATTAAACACAAGTCAACAACAATGCTCCTCTGTTTAGGTAATCTATTACATAAGAATACATAATATACATTCACCAGCTTGGAATTTGCAAGGTCCACACATATCATTCACCTTCTTCTTCAGAGGTTTTGTTTAATTTCTTTACATAATCAACTAGAAAAGCACTCGGAGAGCGCAGACCTCCGCCAAGCGGCACAGTTCCCCCCATACAGTGTTTGTGTGTACGTTTTCAGATTCCCTGAGCATGAAAAGATATGACTAGCAATTGGATTCACAATGATTATTTGTTTATTTGACATGGACAGTGCAATAAACAGACAATGAATGACAATCAATGTGATAGTGATAGGATTAGTGGTTCAGTAGTGTAAAACGGGGCTATAAGGGACGGCGGGTTGATAAGGGACACTTTTCTGGGAAATGTTTTAAATGTAATTCTGCTTTTTTTATTTTGAGCAGGACGCTGAGTTGTGTTGTTATTGTGAAATATCCATGAATCCTTCATCAAATCTAGGCGGAAGCAAAATTAAAAAAGCAGAATTACATTTAGAAAAGTGTCCCATATTACCCCGCCGTCCCTTATAGCCCCGTTTTACGGTTGTAAAAGCATTGCCTCCTTGGCGGAGGTAATAAACTGAAGTGTTGGTGTGTCCATCTCCTCCACTGACGGATGCAGATTGGTTAGACAGGTTGCCGTGGGTTTTATATTATATTGTGGTTCAACAGAATTATTTAAAAAAAACAAACTCATGAAATTAGAAATTATAAATTATTGGGGTTGCGCTCCGCGGCAAAACAGAATTTCGAATTTTCCCGGGCAGAGAGGTCGTTTTTACGCAGCGCCTATAGCTGGGCGGGGAATTTGTGGCAAATAATCGGGCGGCGGACAGGTGGCCATGTCAGGTTTTGCAGCGTGGCGCAAAAACAGGCACGCTGGCGGGCCCAGGGCAGCAGTGTTTTCCGCGTGCTTTTGTGCCTAAAACGTTGAAGAACGCGGAGTTTGTGTTGGTCAGACACGACGACCAGCGCAATGTGCGCAGCGCCTATGGCTGGCGGGCCCAGGCCACCAGTGTTTTCCGCATGCTTTTGTGGGTAAAACGAAGAAGGCGGAGTTTGTGTTGGTCAGACACGACGCCCAGCGCCGTCCATTGCGCCTGCGCACATGTTGAAAATGGCCATATGTCACAGTGTAGAAAAATGCTTTAAAAAATTCCTGTATGCAGACGGTGATGCGGATCATCCCCAAAATTTAATCAGTTCTTCCTTGTACCATTTCCAACAACGCCTGAAAGTTTCATGGAAATCCGTCCAAGACTTTTTGAGTTATCTTGCTAACCAACAGACAGACAGACAGACAAACAGACAGACAGACAGACAAACACACAAACCCTGGCAAAAACATAACCTCCTCCTGGCCTTTTCGGCCTGGCAGAGGTAACTAGAAAAGCACTCGGAGAGCGCAGACCTCCGCCAAGCGCCACAGTTCCCCCATACAGTGTTTGTGTGTACGTTTTCAGATTCCTTGACCACGAAAACATATGACTAGCAATTGGATTGACAATGATAGGATTAGTGGTTCAGTAGTTATTCACGAAAATGGCATTTTCCGTAATGGCAGTTTTCTTCTGGACGGTGATCCGGATCATCCCCAAAATTTAATCAGTTCTTCCTTGTACCATTTCCAACAACGCCTGAAAGTTTCATGGAAATCCGTCCAAAACTTTTTGAGTTATCTTGCTAACCAACAGACAAACAGACAAACCCCGGCAAAAACATAACCTCCTGGCGGAGGTAATGAAAGGTCTCCATATATTCTCAAACACATTTTCCTTTGATTTCAATATGTATGTTATTCTTTCTAGTGGAAGGTTTGTTAACATCTGTCTTAACCACTGAGTCACATCTGGTCTAAGTCTTTTTCCACAGTAGTGCAATACATTTTTTGGCATTAAGCAAACTGAGGTCTACGAATGCTCTTTCACTCTTACTAAAGTTATGTTTTTCTGCATACAGACCCAACAAAAACAGTTTAGGATTCAATATGATTTGTTTTGAAATTATTTTTTCAATTGTTACCCTCACCTCTTCCCAAAACATTCTGATTTTTCTACATACCCATAAACAGTGAAATAGGGTTCCTTTACTTTCCATACATTTTGTGCATGTATCTGGTATGTTTTTGTTAGATCTATTTAATTCCACTGGTGTAACATACATCGGCATTAACCATTTAAAATATATCAGTTTAAGACGTACATTTATTGATTTGGTTTGAGCTCCTGCACAAGCCAATTCCCGTTGTTCCTCTGAAATTTCAATTTGCAGGTCTTCTTTCCAGTAATTCAGTCTTTTCTGTGAGTTTTCACTTGAGTATAGTGTCAATGAGTTGTAAAACTCTGAAATAATACCCTTTTTCTCTTACCATCTTTCATCAAAATTTTTTCCAAAAATGAATAAGTAGGTCGGGTGAGAGCATTATTTTGATTTGATCGAATAAAATTTCCAAGCTGAAGATATTTATGCTGGTTGAATTTTTTATTCAGTGTAATTAAATTGTAATCTGCAACTTTTTCAATTTTAAAAACGCACTCCAGCTGCTCTAAAACTACCTCAAAAACAGATATGTATTATCTGTTTTTAAAATGTATATTAAAATATTACAGTGGTGTGAAAAAGTGTTTGCCCCTTTCCTGATTTCTCATTTTTTCTGTACATTTGCCGCACTTAAATGTTTCACATTAAACAAATTTAAATATTAGACAAAGATAACACAAGTAAACACAAAATGCAGTTTTTAAATGAAGGTGTTTGTTATTAAGGGAAAAAAATCCAAACCTACATGGCCCTGTGTGATAAAGTGATTGCCCCCTAAACCTAATAACTGGTTGGGCCACCCTTAGCAGCAACAACTGCAATCAAGCGTTTGTAATAACTGGCAATGAGTCTTTTACAGCGCTGTGGAGGAATTATGGCCCACTTGTGGTGTAACCCCCACAACAGACTGGGACATGCAGAGCGCGCATCTGGAGCGATTAACAGAACAATAGGCAGCCTTCCTGTGTCTAGCTCCTTCCGCTGGTATCATGCTGTTTTGTATGAATCAAATGCAAACGTTCAGGCTTCCTGCTCTTACTGTGATGCAAATGTCTCATGCCTTTCATGTAGTGTCTGTAACTGGGTATAAATACTGCACATGTTCTGTAACTCATTCTCTCTTCAACTGCTGCTGCTGAGACACACACTCTGTGTCTCTTTGCTAGAGAGCCTGAGGACACACACCAGCCCGCCTGTACAAGGGCTGGGGTGGTGTTCCTATAATGGCGGTATGGGGGGGAGCCCTGCTTAAAAACCTCACTTCGCCGCTGCTTATTTTATCATCCGCTTCATTGGTGTCCCCGAAGACGCACACGCTTTGTGCGACGCAACCTTCTGGCTTGGACAGCCACACTGCCGGCGAACGCAGCACCCGGCGGTGATGCTCCGACGACAAGCGAACGCAGCAGCTCCCTTCTGCTTCAGGGAACTCTCCGGACATCACCCACGACCGGGAAAGCCGCAGCAAACTTCATGGTGGGATCTGCACGCCTAGATCGGCACATCCACGCTGGACCGGCCGCGCTCACAGCTCCTCCACACGAGAGCACATGCACCTCGTCCCCTCTCCACAACGGCAACCTCCATCGCCGACAGAGAATGCAGCGCATGGACCTGAACGCACCATGGCTGAGCGAGTGACAAAGATAGTCTCCTCCCTCTCACCACTCCAACGCATCTGCACGAGCGCGAGGGACAAAGATCGTCTACTTCCTTTCACCGCTCCAACACATTGAACAGGGATGATTACGCTCCCTGACCCTGTCTCCTCTCCAGCTGGCCCAACAACGCATGGAGCCCCGGCACACGCACCGGGGAGTTACGCGGACGGCGCACCACGCATGGGACGCATACGGCTCTGCAGATCCCCATCCTCCTTCGCCGCTGCACACAGGCCCTTCAAGGTTGCTCGTACACCTGAGGCACACACGCAACATGCTCGAAGGATTTGCTAATGGTCTCAGCCACGGCACACATAGGGAATTCGACAGTCTGTGGTTCCCAGAAGGCTTTAAGGTTGTGCCCGCACCTAAAGTCAACACGCCAAGTCCCCTTGCTTTTGCTTTTTTTTTTTTTTTTTTCTCTCTTACAGCCGCCACGCAGCCTCGTCGCTCCTGTTTTTTCTTCACGGCCGCCATTAATCCTTGCAGGACTTAATCGCGGGAGGAGTCAGTGACTAATTTTTCTTCTTGTGGACCTCTGCACGTTCAACGGGACAGCCCTTCAACATCGCGGACCCACAAGCAATTTTTGCGCAGCTCAGACGATGTCACCGTCTCCTGCTGGCACTTACTGACCCCCCCCCTCCACCTCCGCCTGCACAGAGCTTTCCCTGCTCGCTGCCAAAGCGGCACTATCGAGGCCTCGGCCCCCTGCCGAGCCCTCTGGGGGGGAGCGTGTGGTGTAACCCCCACAACAGACTGGGACATGCAGAGCGCGCATCTGGAGCGATTAACAGAACAATAGGCAGCCTTCCTGTGTCTAGCTCCTTCCGCTGGTATCATGCTGTTTTGTATGAATCAAATGCAAACATTCAGGCTTCCTGCTCTTACTGTGATGCAAATGTCTCATGCCTTTCATGTAGTGTCTGTAACTGGGTATAAATACTGCACATGTTCTGTAACTCATTCTCTCTTCAACTGCTGCTGCTGACACACATACTCTGTGTCTCTTTGCTAGAGAGCCTGAGGACACACACCAGCCCGCCTGTACAAGGGCTGGGGTGGTGTTCCTATGATGGTGGTACGGGGGGGAGCCCTGCTTAAAAACCTCACTTCGCTGCTGCTTATTTTATCATCCGCTTCACACTCATCTTTACAGAATTGTTGAAATTCAGCCATACTGGAGGGTTTTCGAGCATGAACCACCTTTTTAAAGTCATGCCACAACACTTCAATTAGATTCAGGTGAGGACTTTGACTAGGCCACTCCAAAGTCTTCATTTTGTTTTTCTTAAGCCATTCAGAGGTGGACTTGCTGGTTTGTTTTTCATCTTTGTCCTGCTGCAGAACCCAACTGCGCTTCAGCTTGAGGTCACGAACAGATGGCCGGACATTCTCCTTCAGGACATTCTCCTTCATTCTTTGGTAGACAGCAGAATTCATGGTTCCATTTACCACAGCAAGTCTTCCAGGTCCTGAAGCAGCAAAACAGCCCCAGACCATCACACTATCACCACCATATTTTACTGTTGGTATGATGTTCCTTTTCTGAAAAGCTGTGTTATTTTTACACCAGATGTAATGGGACACACACCTTCCAAAATGTTCAACCTTTGTCTCGTTATTCCACAGAGTATTTTCCCAATAGTCTTGGGGATCATCAAGACGTTTTCTGGCAAGACTGAAACTGAAAGCAGACCGCCCGTAAAATCTACTGGAGGAAAAAGCCCCCCAGGAAGCAGCGAGCCACCAAGGCTGCTCGGAAAAGCGCTCCGGCCACCGGCGGAGTGAAGAAGCCTCACCGTTGCAGGCCTGTGGCTCAGAGAGATCCGTCACTACCAGAAATCCACGGAGCTGCTCATCCGTAAGCTGCCCATCCAGCGCCTGGTGAGGGAGATCGCTCAGGACTTCAAGACCGACCTGCGCTTCCTGAGCTTCGCCGTCATGGCTCTGCAGGAGGCCAGCGAGGCCTACCTGGTGGGTCTCTTCTTCGCTAAGAGGGTCACCATCATGCCCAAAGACTTCCAGCTGGCCCGCCGCATCCGCGGAGAGAGAGCTTAGACTTTCTGCTGCACATTCACCAACCATAATGCTCTGCACTGTGTGTCTATATATATATATATTTATAGTAATATGTACATATGTTTACTAGCTGTTCTTGTTTTTTCTTGCCTTCTGCTTGTTGCTCTGAGTGTTGCTATCCCTATGCTGTTGCAATCCTGGAATTTCCCCATTGTGGGACTAATAAAGGCTTATCTTATCTCATCTTAAACGAGCCTTTATGTGCTTTTTGCTCAGCAGTGGTTTTCATCTTGGAACTCTGCCATGCAGGCCATTTTTGCCCAGTCTCTTATGGTGGAGTCATGAACACTGACCTTAACTGAGGCAAGTGAGGCCTGCAGTTCTTTGGATGTTGTTGTGGGGTCTTTTGTGACCTCTTGGATGAGTCGTTGCTGCGCTCTTGGGGTAATTTTGGTCAGTCAGCCACTTCTGGGAAGGTTCACTATTGTGCCATGTTTTTGTCATTTGTGGTTATTGGCTCTCACTGTGGTTCGCTGGAGTCCCAAAGCTTTAGAAATGGCTAGAAAATTGAACTCAGCTTTCAAAGATGTGATAAACCACAGTTATGTTTTAACAGGGGCAATCACTTTTTCACGGAGGGCCATGTAGGTTTGGATTTTTTTTTTTTTTACCCTAAATAACAAACATCTTCAATTAAAAACTATTTTGTGTTTACTTGTGTTATCTTTGTCTAATATTTAAATTTGTTTGATTATCTGAAACATTTACAGACGTAGACAAAATTGTTGGTACCCCTCTGTTAATGAAAGAAAAACCCACAATGGTCACAGAAATAACTTGAATCTGACAAAAGTGGTAATAAATAAAAATTCTATAAAAATTAACTAATGAAAATCAGACAGTGCTTTTGAATTGTGGTTCAAAAGAATTATTTTAAAAAACAAACTCATGAAACAGGCCTGGACAAAAATGATGGTACCCTTAACTTAATATTTTGTTGCACAACCTTTTGAGGCAATCACTGCAGTCAAACGATTTCTGTAACCGTCAATGAGACTTCTGCATCTCTCAGCAGGTATTTTGGCCCACTCCTCAAGAGCAAACTGCTCCAGTTGTCTCAGGTTTGAAGAGTGCCTTCTCCAGACAGCATGTTTCAGTTCCTTCCACAGATGTTCAATAGGATTTAGATCAGGGCTCATAGAAGGCCACTTTAGAATAGTCCAATGTTTCGCTCTTAGCCATTCTTGGGTGTTTTTAGCTGTGTGTTTTGGGTCATTATCCTGTTGCAAGACCCATGACCTGCAACTGAGACCAAGCTGTCTGACACTGGGCCGCACATTTCTCTCTAGAATACTTTGATAGTCTTGAGATTTCATTGTACCCTGCACACATTCAAGACACCCTGTGCCAGATGCAGCAAAGCAGCCCCACAACATAACAGAACCTCCTCCATGTTTCACAGTAGGGACAGTGTTCTTTTCTTGGTATGCTTCATTTTTGCGTCTGTGAACATAGAACTGATGTGCCTTGCCAAAAAGTTCTAGTTTTGTCTCGTCTGTCCATAGGACATTCTCCCAGAAGCTTTGTGGCTTGTCAACATGCAGTTTGGCAAATTCCAGTTTGGCTTTTTTATGATTTGTTTTCAACAGTGGTGTCCTCCTTGGTCATCTCCCATGAAGTCCACTTTGGCTCAAACGACGATGGATGGTGCGATCTGACACTGATGTACCTTGACCTTGGAGTCAATGAATCAGCAATGGATCAGCGTTCTCGTCGCGCCCTCCGCCAGTACCCGGGCTCGCCTGGGGAAGCTAATGATCCTACCAGCAGACTAAATTTGAAGAGACGACGCCTTTGTGCCAAGTCAAAGAAGAATCCTAGTCACAGTCCTAAAGCCGAAAGCAAACAGCCCCAAGAGCACTTTGTGGTAGGATCTGCCCTTCGCATATTACAACTAAACGTTGAAGGCCTATCTGCAGCCAAGCGAAGCCTTATCGAAGTCCTCGCCTTCCAACATTCGATTGATGTAATCTGCCTCCAAGAGACTCATATTGGCACAGAGGAAGCTGGCCACTTCACCATCAAAGGCTTTGACCTCCTGTGCTATGTTCTACATGCTAAACATGGACGTGCCACCTATATGCGTTCTGACATAGTTGAAGCAAATCACCTGATAACAACACATTTCTCAGACACCATAATCATTGGTGGCTTCCATATTGTCAATGTGTACAAGCCCCCTAATGCCAACTGGGATCTGCAGGTCTTACCCACCCTACCCCACCCTGCCATCTATGTGGGGGACTTTAACAGCCATCACCCTGACTGGGGGTACCCAGCAGTGGACAGTGATGGGGAGGCACTTTCAGACTGGGCATCCAGAAATGACCTCGCTTTGATATACGACCCCAAACAAAGAGGAACCTTCCACTCTGCTAGGTGGAAGAAGGACTATTCTCCTGACCTGTGTTGGGTCAGCTCTTTGAATGGGGAGCCATATCCTACACAGATCCTCATTCTTGATGATTTTCCACACAGCCAACACCGGCCCCTGCTTGTACACATTGGCCTACAACTTCCAGTCATATACAGCCCAAGGAAGATGCGCTGGACCTTCCGCAAAGCCAATTGGAAGAAATTCAGTGAAACTCTGGACCGGAGCGTTGTTACCATCCCACTCCACACCATCACTGTAGATGAAGCATACAACCGCTTCTGCAGCGCAATCTTCAAGGCTGCCCATACTGCAATCCCACGAGGCTACCGACCCCTCTATGTCCCATGTTTGGACGGAGAAAGTGCTGCCCTCCTACAATCCTATCAAACATCAGGGGACCCAGAGATAGCAGACCATCTCATTGAATCGCTAAATACAGCCCGGCGAAAGAAATGGGAGGAGACAGTTGCTGACCGGAGCTTTACCCACTCTAGCAGGAAATGTTGGAGCCTCATCCGTCGCCTAGGAGCTGCACAGAAGCCCCCTAGCCAAAGCCGAGCATCCGTCACACCCAACCAAGTTGCATCCCACCTACTGACTATCGCCAAAGCACCCCAAGACAAAGACACCAGAAGAGCAGTTACAACTGAGCTAAAAAAACACCAAAAAATGCCTGTAGAGGAAACAAACCCTGAACCCTTCGAGGCTGCTGAACTGGAGAAAGTCCTACAGGGCCTGAAATGTGGAAAGGCAGCAGGATACGATAACATCTTCCCAGAATTCATGAAAAATCTTGGCCCCCGAGCCCTAACCTGGTTGACACAATTCTACACAAGGATCACACAAACAAACTCGATCCCAAAGAAATGGCGGACAGCAAAGGTCATTGCCATCCCAAAACCTGGCAAAGACCACAAACTACCAGCAAGCTACCGCCCAATCTCCCTACTCAGCGTTCCTTACAAAATCATGGAGCGCCTAATACTGCAACGCATTTCCCCAGAAATAGAGGATATTCTAAGTGTGGATCAAGCAGGTTTCCACAATGACCGCAGTACAGGAGAACAAGTACTGGCCCTAACCACCTTCATCGAAAATGGCTTCGAGAGCAGACTGAAGACAGGGGCTGTGTTTCTCGATCTTACAGCCGCCTATGATACGGTCTGGCACAAAGGCCTCCTCCTGAAACTTATAAAGGCGATCCCTGCTTGGGCAACAGCAATTATAAAAACCCTGCTGACCAACCGAAGGTTCAGAGTCCACCTCAGTCAGAACACAAGTGCATGGAGAATGCAGAAAAACGGACTCCCACAAGGCTCAGTTCTAGCTCCAACTCTGTTCAACCTCTACATAAACGACCTGCCTATTACAAAATCCCGCAAATTCATCTATGCAGACGACATCTGTTTGGCATTCCAAGCACCAGACTTTGAACCACTGGAACGGGTGCTCACGGAAGATCTTGCCAAACTGGACCAGTTCTGCAAAATCTGGCGCCTAAAACCAAGCCCAGCAAAAACCGTCTCCAGTGTATTCCATCTCCACAATGCAAAAGCTGCCAGAGAACTAAACATCCACCTGAGTGGACTCAAGCTTAAGCATGCCCCAAATCCAACTTATCTTGGAGTGACCCTTGATAGGACCTTATCCTTCAAGGAACATCTAAAGGGGACGGCTGCTAAGGTGAAGGTACGAAACAACCTGCTCTGCAAGCTCGCTGGTGCAAAATGGGGGGCGGCAGTCTCCACCCTGCGCACCTCAGCACTGGCCCTTTCATACTCTGTAGCAGAATATTGTGCCCCTGTCTGGTCCAGGTCATCTTACACACACCATGTAGACACCCAGCTCAACTCAACCATGAGAACTATAACTGGAACAATCCACTCAACACCACTCCCCTGGCTCTCTGTACTGTCAAACATAGCCCCTCCACACATCCGGCGAGCAGCATTAACTCAAAGGATGCTCCAAAAAGTTAAAGATTTTCCTCACTTACCAATCCATGCAGATATCTACACCCCACCCACTGCCCGACTTTCATCCAGACGGCCGATTTGGAAAAACCCTCCCCCAGCTGACTTTACCATCCAGACAGCTTGGCAAGAGGAATGGGAGACCAAGGAGGTCCCAAACAAACAGCTGGTGATAAATCCCAACCAACAGGTCCCGGGCACCAACCTTCCAAGGAGACAGTGGGCTACACTCAATCGCTTCAGGACTGGACATGGCCCCTGCTTGGCCAGCCTTCACAGATGGGGCAGTAGCCCTAGCCCACTGTGCGCATGTGGAGAGGAGCAAACAATGGAACACATCATAGAGGCTTGCCCGCTCCAAAGACTGGAAGGAGGATTACACACCCTCCATACAGCAAACCAGGAGGCAACTGCTTGGCTTAAGGACTTTGCATTCGCTAAATAAATAAATAAAACCTTGGAGTTCCCCATGAATGTGTTTAGAGGTTGTTCTGGGCTCTTTTGTTACCATTCGTATTATCCGTCTCCTCCTGCGGCCACGTCCAGGGTTGTTGGCTACAGTCCCGTGGGTCTTAAATTTCTGAATAATATGTGCAACTGTAGTCACAGGAACATCAAGCTGCTTGGAGATGGTCTTATAGCCTTTACCTTTAACATGCTTGTCTATAATTTTCTTTCTAATCTCCTGAGACAACTCTCTCCTTTGCTTCCTCTGGTCCATGTTTAGTGTGATACACACCATGTCACCAAACAGCACAGTGACTAATTGCCACCCTTTAAATAGGCCGACTGACTGATTACAAGTTTGTAGACACCTGTGATGTTAATTAGAGGACACATCTTGGTTGAACATGTCCCTATGATCACATTATTTTCAATTTTTTCTAGGGGTACCATCATTTTTGTCCAGGCCTGTTTCATGAGTTTGTTTTTTTAAAACAATTCTGTTGAATCACAATTCAAAAGCATTGTCTGATTTTCATTGGTTAATTTTCATAGAATTTTTATTTATTACCACTTTTGTCAGATTCAAGTTATTTCTGTGACCATTGTGGGTTTTTCTTTCATTAACAGAGGGATACCAACAATTTTGTCCACGTATGGACAAAACTGGCGCATGGGCAATGGCGCGTCTGGACAAAAATGGACGCATGCGCACGCAGCGACCAGCAGCTGGTGAAAAAAGTTCAACATCTGTGTCTCTGATTTTATGCACTTTAATGTGTTTTAACGAAATTCTCTGTCGTTTTTGTCCTTGAATGTTTGTGGACTATATAACGAAGAGCTCCCTGGTTCCATCAGTATGGATTTCCTCCTTATTTTTGCACTGTCGTTTCTTTCCTACCAGCTCTTTGTTTTGGAGGTAAGCGCAATCGCGATCATACCGGGAAGAATACAGTATTCCAGAGACATGTTACTGCATTTAAACATGGATAATGCAGCATCTGTGTTTGAGTCTGTGCCGCAACTGCCGGACTTTATTTTAAGAGACTTTCATGGACACAGCGATGAAAAGAGAGACAAGAGGACGAAACGCGGAAAGCGTGGAGGCGTAAGATTAAATCTGAGGAGGCGTCAGCTTAACCGCATTCCTCTTCCTTCCATTATTATGGGGAACGTACAATCCCTGAGAAATAAAGTGGATGAAATTCAAGGGAATGTACGATATCAGAAGGACTTCAAGAACTGCTGTGTCATGGCTTACACGGAGACGTGGCTTACGGCGCATGACCGGGATGCGGACCTGTGGATTGACGGCTTTGGAGCCCCACTTCGCTCGGATTGGCAGGAAGAGGTAACGGGGAAATGTCAGGGGGGCGGCGTATGTTTATATATTAATAAACAGTACTGCACATCTGTCACGGTCAGAGAGCGCACCTGTACACCCGATGTGGAGCTTCTGTCCATATCGTTACGCCCCTTTTATCTGTCCCGCGAGTTCCCCCAACTTTTCATAACGACTGTGTACATTCACCCGAGGGCGGACGCTGACTCCGCCTCCAGCACTGTCTTTGATGTGGTACAGCGGCTGCAGTCGATTTCCCCAGAGGCTCCAAACTTTATTCTTGGGGATTTTAACCATGTTTCTTTAAAGAAGACACTTAAAAACTTTTATCAGTATGTCTCCTGCCCAACCAGGCGAAAAAAGACATTGGACCTGTGCTATGGATCCATAGAGAGGGCCTATAAATCACTTCCCCTTCCTCCTTTAGGATCCTCAGATCACAACTGTGTACATTTGCTGCCCACATATAAAACTGCTCTCAGAAGAGACAAGACGAAGACCAGAGACATAAACATGTGGACAGAGGATTCAGTGCACTGCCTCCAGGAATGCTTTAACTGTACGGACTGGGAGGTGTTTACACTGTCCTGTGGGGATGATTTGGACTCTTTGGTGGATGTCACATGCTCATACATGACTTTCTGCAGAGATATGATCGTTCCACGTAAACATGTCAAAATATATCCCAACAACAAGCCATGGGTTACAAAATCAGTTAAATCCTGCTTACAGAGGAAAGCACTTGCCTTTAAACGGGGTTGTTTCTGAGCTACAGGTTGCCACAAAAAAGCTTAAGTCCAAAATTTTAAGAGCAAAACAGAATTATAAATCAGAGTTGGAAAGCAAGATGGCAACAAAGAAACTTGGTTCAGCGTGGGCCAGTATGAAAATTATTGCAGGCCTTCAGAGCACAGAGCGCAGCAATCGTGTGTTTTTAGATGGTTTTAATTCAGACACAGAGCTAGCTAATGCTCTTAATTGTTTTTATGGTCGTTTTGATTCCTTTGCTTTTAGCACAGAAACCCAAGATTTGAAACAGAAACTCAAAGACAATCAGCACTTTAATATTGAGGTGCAGGATATTAAAAGGGTGTTCTATGCTGTAAAAGTGAACAAAAGTTAGGGCCCTGATAATATATGTGGGCGATTGGTAAAGTCCTGTGCACATGAATTGAGTCCTGTATTTCACTACATTTTCAATAAGTCCTTACAGACACAACATGTGCCTAAGATCTGGAAAGATGCTGTGGTTGTCCATGTTCCAAAATCCAGCTGTCCTAAAACAGTAAACGACTTTAGACCAGTTGCTTTGACTTCAATTTTAATGAAAATTTTTGAAAAACTGGTCAGATTTGAGATCCTAAAGCAGACTGAGCATGCATTGGATCCTCTGCAGTTTGCCTATAGGCCTCACAGAGGAGTGGAGGATGCCACTGTCACTCTGTTTAACATGCTTTTTAAACATCTGGATTTTAATGGGACGCATGCCAGGCTTTTATTTGTGGACTTTTCTTCCACCTTTAATACAATCCAACCTCATATTTTAGTTGAAAGGCTCCTGCGACAGTTTGATTTGAGCAATAATCTGGTGGGTTGGATTCTGGATTTTTTAACCAACAGGACACAGAGAGTAAGGGTCAATGGTACATTGTCTGACCAAAAGTGCTCTTCTACTGGCTCTCCTCAGGGGTGTGTGTTGTCACCACTACTCTTCATCCTGTACACAAACATGTGTCGGAGCAGACATGACAGACACATTATAAAGTATGCTGATGATTCAGTTGTTGTCAGTCTCCTCCAGGATGGTGAGAGTGGCCACGGCCCAGTAGTTGATGATTTTGTTCACTGGTGTGAGGATTCCTACCTGCAGCTGAATACGACAAAAACTAAAGATATGATTATTGACTTTAGGAGGAAAACTCCCAGGCACGAAGTCACTGTACTAAAAGGCCAGACCACTGAATGTGTACAATCCTACAAATATCTTGGGACGATTATTGATAGTAATTTAAACTTTGAAGAGAACTGTGAAAGGGTGTGCAAAAACGGTCAGCAACATCTGCATTGTTTAAGGAAACTTGCACACTTCCAAACTGACAGAACCATAATGATAATGTTTTATCGGGCTTTTATTGAATCTGTTTTATCCTTTTCTTTAGTGTCATGGTTTGGTCAGATAAAACTGAAACAGAGGAAATCCTTGGATCAGGTAGCTAGATGGTCCAGTCGTTTGCTTGGTGAGTCACAGCTGAGCCTGACATCCCTGTACACCAGACAAGTACAGAGGATTGCTATCTCCATTTTAAATGACTCCCACCCTTTGCACTGCAACTTTCAGCTTCTTCCCTCCAGACGGAGATTTGCTGTCCCAAAAAGTAAAACCCAGCGCTACAAAAACAGCTTTGTTCCTGCTGCTGTCAAAGAGTTGAACAATATATTGCACATAATTTAGTTACCTATTTATTAATTTCATTTTATATTTACTTATTTTTGTAGGTTTTTTATTTGGGTTCTAAATCTTTTATTGGGTTTTAGACTTTTGAGTTTTTAACCTCTTTGACTAGTCTAACTTTTTAATATGACCCTTCTCTCTTATCTCTGGTTTTTCTCTCATCTCTTTGTCTTATGTCCTGATTGATGGAGCCTTGAGTATTTTTATCATGTTTATAGTCAGCTTCATGTGTGCCTGTGTTTGTGTTTATGTTGAATGTAATTGTGGTTTGTAAATATAGATGTCACCTGACTGCAAAACAAATCTACCTACGGGTACAAATAAAGTAACCTAAACCTGTCTGTAAGTGTGACATGTGGGGGCACAGTTTTGGGGTTTCCTCACAAAGGGAAGAGAGAACAATGGACTGAATGAAGAGGTACCACCGGGAGGTATCAAACGGGACAGTTAGGTTAACCACTTGCGCTCCGTTGTTCCGCGGGCGGGCAAGTCTCTGCGTTCTATGACGCCTCGTGCGCGCTTGGACGCATGACGCATGATGGTGGTGATGGTGATGTAGTAGCGTCCAAGCGCCACTCAAAAAAAAACTGCAGAGACAGCCGCGAACAGATTAGTTCATCTGATTGACCTCTCATTCGACTAATAAGAGCCTTGAATTGGGTTTCTGAAACCTTGAGGAGCCAATGAATGAAAATCTAGGAAGGAGGACCCGCCTACTGTGAACGCAGGAGCCAATTGAAGCACAGGAATTCAGGCAGGGTAAGATAAGATAAGCCTTTATTAGTCCCACAATGGGGAAATTCCAGGATTGCAACAGCATAGGGATAGCAACACTCAGAGCAACAATCAGAAGGCAAGAAAAAACAACATCTAGTAAACATATGTCCATATTACTATAAATGTATATATATATAGACACACAGTGCAGAGCATAGAGAGATTTACTGTTGCAACAGATGAAAACAAAGGACGCTGGACACAGACCCAGCAGCATGGAGAACACCCACAAGTGGGACCTGCACTCATTCCAGCAGAATAGACGGAGGCCGACGACAAAAGTCGTAAATCATTCGCCAAAACGGCAATAATGGAATTATGTTGATCGGGATCCACGAGCGGAGCAGCGTCGTGTTCGTCTGACGCGTGGGAAGAGATGTTTGCCACGACTCTGCTGCTTTGAAGAGGTAAGGTGTTATAAGCTAAATTATTATTTATCCCTGAAAACTGTAATCCAAAAATGACTTCTGACTGATCGGTAAATTACAACTGTACTGCGCACAAAGTACGAAGTGCGTGCGCCGCGATAAACGGTTCATTTGCCGTGTTCGGACCGTGAACACCCCCCCCACCGCTGCAGAAGAGGAGCGGGGGGGGGGCATTCACGGTCCGAACGCCCCCCGGTCCGCGGGGGGAACCATATCAGTCTATTCCATCATGTAGCGATGGCCCTCTTCTGTAGCGAAGGGGGGGGGGCGTTCACGGTCCGTTCACGGTTCCACACACACACACACACAGTAGCGAGGGGGGGGGAGCCGCTGTGAAAACATGCAAGGAGTGTAATCCGTCTGTAGCGAGGGCCGAAGTCGGTCCTTGGTAGCGGGGGGGGGGAACGACCCCCCGCCCACACACACACACACACAGACACAGCCCTGAGTGTGACCTTTCATTAGAGCCTAAAATGAAGATTCTACATTGAATTATTCAAAAGTTACAGACGTTTTTCCAAACTGTGCCATTTGGCACAATTTGGCACAGTTCCAAAACGCCTGGGAACAGCCTGAGAACAAAGCTGTGTAAAATATTCATTTTTTGTGGTATTGTTACCAAATTTGGATCTCAGCTGGATAACACTTGGTTCTACATTTCTGTTGCATTTTCCAGCCGGATCGGACAGCTGTGTGTTATTTACAAGCATTTGTATCCAAAAAAACAGTGTCCAATTTTTTTTTCTTCAAGTTCAGTATGTTTAGATGACTGTAACTCAGTGGCCGGAGCACGTAGAGAGATTATGTTTTTTATGCCAAAAAATTCAAAGTGTTTTCTTTTAAATGAGACCAACCCCATGAAGATGCTGCAAAGGGTTGAATAACAGCTTTCGATTTACTTTGGGCACATTATTTTTTGGCATTTTTAGGAAAATTGCCCGGAGTGCAAGTGGTTAATGCACCCCCCGGGGAGAGTAAGATCACCGGAGCCACGGAGAGAAGAAAAGTGTGTAACAGCGGCGCCAGCGTAATGTTATGTTAATGTGCCAGAGCCCACAAATATTATGCTAATGTGCTGTATTTCTCTTCATGGATGAGGGTCGGAAGTTCTGGGTCTCTACATATGGAAATCAAAGTATAAAAGAGGGATGTACAGAGACCCTGATAGCGCAGTAGCTCAGCAGAGCTCAGAAGCGTGTTTGCCGTTATGTTGGAGAAATAAAGCCTTGTGTCGTCCAGCTCGTTGCCTTCGCGTATTCCTTTTTCTCCACAGTGGTGACCCCGATGCGCCATGGAGTGCCTATCCCTTCCTCCACACTGGTGAACCCGACATACCATGGAGAGTGCTTGCCTATTCATTTCTTCTCACTGGCAACCTGAAGGGCCAGGGAGAGCAAGCCACACTGGGACCCAACACGCGCCATGGATAGCAAGCCGAGCACACCCTGGAGACTCCTGGAGGGAGAACATCAGTGCTGCCTGCGCCGTTTCAGTCAAGCTCCTGAACTTCTGACTTCATGACCCGGCAGCGTGGTCTTCACAGATGGAAGCCCAGCGCATTCCATGGGATAACTATGGATGACACAAAATGCTACAACGTGGTCACTGCGCTGGACGCACGCGCCATGCAACAGGGACAAGCCGGCTCCAGGAACTTGTATATTGTTCTCAGCCGCTGTGCTTCCCCAGGGAATTGGGCCGATCGCCTTCCCCAGATCCTTTAGGGCTGCGCTCCGCACCTAAAGAAGTTTGGTAGCCTCACCAACAGAACTTATATTTGTTTCTCAGCCGCTGCGCATCCCTGGGGAATTGGGCCGACCGCCATCCCCGGATCCTTTTAGGGCTGCGCTCCACACCTAAAAGAAGGATTTGACAGAACTTATTTTTCTTAGCCGCTGCGGTTCACTGGAGAGTTTTACTGGAAAATCCCGCACCCAAGGCTGATCCGCCCACACAATTTTTGCACGGCCCGGAGGCTTCTAATGCACCAAGCCGGCCCTCCATTGCTTTCCCCGCATCTTCGTCCCAAAAAGCCTGCAGAATACCAGTTTTGGTTCTGTCTGGCACAATGCACACCAGACCCCACCGCGCCTACCGTACAACAGACCATTTAATGTGCTGGAACCTGGGGCGAAGCATAAGGTGTTTTCCCACCCTCCCTCTTTCCCTCCACAGGCTGACACGTCCTCCAATACACTTCACCAGCAGGATGGTTCTACTGGATCGACAACCCCCCTGCTGCAGCCACTATGGGCGCCAACTTGAACCCAAAGGACCGGGGGGTTAGAGCCCCTTCTGGGTGTTTGGGGGGGCTGTGTGGGGGCACAGTTTTGGGGTTTCCTCACACCAAGACAGACAAGGGGAAGAGAGGACAATGGGCTGAATGAAGAGGTGCCACCGGGGGTACCAAATGGGACAGTTAGGTTAATGCCCCCCCCCCCCCCCCGGGGAGAGGAAGATCACCGGAGCCACGGAGAGAAGAAAAGTGTGTAACAGCAGCGCCAGCGTAATGCTATGTTAATGTGCCAGTGCCCGTGAATATTATGTTAATGTGCTGCATTTCTCTTTATGTATGAGGGTTGGAAGTTCTGGGTCTCTACATATGGAAATCAAAGTATAGAAGAGGGATGTACAGAGACCCTGATAGCACAGTAGCTCAGCAGAGCTCAGAAGCGTGTTTGCTGTTATGTTGGAGAAATAATAAAGCCTTATGTCGTCCAGCTCATTGCCTTCGCCAATTCCTTTTTCTCCACAGACAAACATACAAAAAAAATGAGAAGTCAGGAAGGGGGCAAACACTTTTTCACACCACTGCATATTGTGGCTTTTTCTGCACAAAAAACTTTCATTGCCTGAGAATTGCTTGGAAACAGTTTATACATCTTCCACCTATTCAATTCAACTTTATTTATATAGCGCCATTTCACAACAACAGTCATCTCATCGCACTTTCAACTGTAGGGGAAACCCCCACAATTGCAGAAAGACCCCAGCAATCAGGCAATCCCCTGTGAGCAAGCACTTGGCAATGGTGGAGAGGAAAAACCTCCCTTTAATAGAAAGAAACCTCCAGCAGAACCAGGCTCAGGGAGGGGCAGTCATCTGCTGCGACTGGCTGGAGGGTGAGGGGATAGAAAAGAAGAAAAGAGCAGACATGTAGAGAGCAAACAGCACGATGGGGACTTGATAGGATATTTTCAGGTTTCATTGATTATTCTATATGATTTTAATGCTGTATTTTTCTATTTTATATAACTGTATCTGGTGCATATAATGAGCCAATGTCTGATACTCTGTGTTTTTCCATTGTCTCAGAGCTTGAAAAGAATGTCTGTTTCTCAGTGTAAGATTAGGCTGAGCAAGACTGTAAATAATGACGAGGGTTTTTGTTTTATCATACCAAGCTGTTCTGATTAGAATACCGGAAGTTAGGATGACTTAGGATGACCAGGTCATGTAAAGATCATAGCAGAATGTTCAGTGCTGTCCATAGATTAGAAGCAGTCTCTTGGAAAGATGGCTCCCGCCGTCTTTAGGTTTAGATAAGGTCAGGGATGCCTGCCCAGGGTATAAGAAGCAACATCCTTGAACACATGTTAGGGAGTTGGTGTGAGCAAGTTCTGAGACACGTTATGCTGTGACCGATTGCCTCCTTTTTCTGATCAGAAAGAGAATAAATGGCTCAGAACTTGGAAACCGCCTATTGATAATTGATTCAATCTCAATCAATTCATTTTTGATCTTGTGGAGGAAAAGGATCAGGCGAGATGCGACGAGCTGGAAGGTTGCCAAGTTTTATTTTCCTCCAACATAATGAGATGCACTTTGTAGGAAATGACTGCTATAAGACTTGTAGCAACACAGAATAGAATGGTACTTGATCAGTTGACTGCCGCCCATGGGAGTGTGTGCACAATTGTAGGTCAGTACTGTTGCACCTTTATACCTGCACATGATGCAGATGGAGATGTCATTGCTTCAGCCATACGGAATATGACTGCTTTGCAGACTGCTGGAGCTAAGGATAATGCTCATGACTCATCACACTGGATAAACTGATTGTTCTCCTCATGGAGGAGTCTTGTCATAAACTTGGTGGTGATTATTGTAGTGATACTTTTGATCTTTTCACGTTTCATTCCTTGCATCCGTGATATGATGCCGAAACTTGTTCATGTGAATTTAGTGTTATATCATGAGGCCACCACTGGAGATGATAGGGAAACAACATCAACTTAATGTTTTATGAGTACAGAGTAAAAGTATGACTGACATGCAGAAAACTGAAAGGAGATGTACAGTATGTTCATGATGTGAATTTGAAATGTACTGAGTTGCAAGAGTAATCAAATATGTCTTGAAGTTCAGAGAAGTTGTGTTATCCTTATTTGAGATTTCTCACTTTATCCTGTTTATGTTCTGTTTTAATATATGTTGTATTTGAAACCACTATGTTACTAATCACTATTTGGCCAGTATACAGTTTTACTGCATTGATTGTTGTTTGATTGTTGATACCTTGTTGCAGTTTCACATTAAGGTACTAATACACATAGGTTAGGATGCTAGCACACATAGATCTCTAATACGAACATACACATATGTCATTTACACATAATAGGTTTTTAGTCATTTTTTATTGTTCTTTATTGAAGTTACATTCACATATAAGCATTAACTTTTTATTAAATCACTGCTAATCTACTGACACATAGAATGACAAATACATACACTATTTCATCTCAATTTATGGTTAGTCACCATCACTGGATCGATTTTTCTCTTTTATGACTTAATTAGATGATTGATTTCTTTTTTTGAAATAAAAGGTATTATCCTCACATGCTCCCCAGGAAATGAAACACTCCAGGGGCGCTCGGGAGTGGCAGCCGGGCCGATGGCGGACTTTCCTCATTAAAAAGCGAGTTAGGATCTTTTGCAATAAAATGCTTTAGCATAAAATGCACCGGAACTTAGCGAGCTGCCCAATGAGGTTTTAGAAGCCATAGTGTTTCATCTCTGATGCTTTTTAAGCATCAAAGGGGGGGGAATGATAGGATATTTTCTGGTTTCATTGATTATTCTATATGATTTTAATACTGTATTATTCTATTTTATATTATAACTGTATCTGGTGCATATAACGAGCCAATGTTTGATACTCTGTGTTTTTCCATTGTCTCAGAGCTTGAAAAGAATGTCTGTTTCTCAGTGTAAGATTAGGCTGAACAAGATTGTAAATTATGATGAGGGTTTTTGTTTTATCATACCAAGCTGTTCTGATTAGAATGCCCGAAGTTAGGATGACCAGGTCATGTAAAGATCATAGCAGAATGTTCAGTGCTGTCCATAGATTAGAAGCAGTCTCTTGGAAAGATGGCTCCCGCCGTCTTTAGGTTTAGATAAGGTCAGGGACGCCTGCCCAGGGTATAAGAAGCAACATCCTTGAATACATGTTAGGGAGTTGGTGTGAGCAAGCTCTGAGACACGTTATGCTGTGACCGATTGCCTCCTTTTTCTGATCAGAAAGAGAATAAATGGCTCAGAACTTGGAAACCACCTATTGATTATTGATTCAGTCTCAATCAATTCATTTTTGATCTTGTGGAGGAAAAGGATCAGGCGGGATGCGACGAGCTGGAAGGTTGCCAAGTTTTATTTTCCTCCAACATAATGAGACGCACTTTGTAGCTCTGTGCACTACTGTGCTGCTGAGGCATGTATGGCAAGCTCTTTTATACATGTTATATGAACAGAGAGAGAATGCATGGCACGTTAGCATAGTAATATACATATCAGTCAATACCTACTATTAGTGTGACCAACTGGCGCCTGGGCATCCTCTCCCTAATCCGGGGATGTATAAACAACAGTCCCTTGTTCTGGTTGTCCCTCAGGGGCTCTCTGTCCATATGTGAATTGTCCTCTGTATGTAAATGGTCCTCTGCTTCCTCCAGACCTGCTGAGTGTGAGGAATGTCTGTGTAGAGTGTGGTGAGTCACCACAGGGATCCCCCCCAGAACACTCAGAAGGGGCTGTGACCCCCCCCCCCCCCCCCGGTCGTTTGGGCTCCAGCTCCGGTAGAACTGTCCTGCTGTAGAGGAGTGTCGGAGGGCATGTCAGTCCGTGGGGGGACGGGAGAGGGGTGGAAAAGACAGTGTGCTCCGCTCCGGGTCCCAACACGTTGAACGGCCGTGGATCGTGGGTGCATGGGGCCGGTGCACGTCGTGCATAATGGAACCAACCAGTGATCGGGCGGCTTTAGGAAGTGATGTGCGGGAAGAGCACTGTGAAGGAGGAGGGGGAGGGGGGTGGGAGTAAGTGAGTGCCGGCCCGGGATGTCAAAGGTGTCTGGGGCACGCAAAATTGCGTGTGGATCCGCGATGGTGAGGGACTTTCCCGGTAAACCTGGCGGTGATCCACAGCGGCTGTGAAAAAAATTAAGTCTCTGACTCCTCCCGCAGCTCGGTCCAGCGAGGATGTGGGGAAGGCAAATGGCCAAATTCCCCGAGGATGCGTAGCGGCTGTGAAACAACTGCAGCTGTGTGAGGGACTTGCCAGTTTGGCTTTTAGGTGCGGAAACAGCCCTAAAGCCATTGGGGACAGCAATCGGCTAAATTCCCCTTGTGCGCCGTGGCCAAAAAACCCATACAAAGTCCTGTGTGCGGGTTGTGTGTCTGCTTCAGGTGCATGAGCAGCCCTGAAGGTTCCGAGGACGGCGATCGGCCGTGTTTCTCGGGCATGTGCAGCGGCGGAGGATGCTGTATCAGTCTGTGGAGCCGGTTTGTCCCTGTGTGTGGCGCACTCTTGGCACAGTGACCACATAGCTGGCAGCTGCGCTGTCCTCGTAATCCAGCGGTGTGCGTGCGGGGCTTCTGTGCGCGGGAGGTCCGCTGTCGGGAGCTGAGTCAGAGTCGGGGAGCTCGGTGGAAATCAACGCAGATGGCGCCGATGATCGTCCCCGTTCAGGCTGCTTCCTTCGTTTTGCTCGTGTCGCTGTTCATGGTGCATGTCAGTTCCAGTGCTGCCCTCTCCGGGGAGCACGCTCCAGTGAGGATGAAGAGGTTGCAGGCGTTCTCTGGTCCTCTAGGATCCACAGCGTGGTGAGAGGGAGCAGATGGTCATTCTCTCTCGTCAGGTCACCAGTGTGGAGGGAAAAGATGAGGCGAGGGGCGCACCATGACACGTCTAGGGTCACCACTGTGGAGGAAAAGGATTATGGTGAGATGCGACGAGCTAGAAGGTTGTTTAATTTCCTCCAACATAATGGGACACACATCGTAGCTCTGAGTGCTACTGTGCTGCTGAGGCATGTATGGCAAGCTCTTTTATACATGTTATATGAACAGAGAGAGAATGCATGGCACATTAGCATAGTAATATACATATCAGTCAATACCTATTATTAGCGTGACCAACTGGCGCCCGGACGTCCTCTCCCTAATCCGGGGATGTATAAACAACAGTCCCTTGTTCTGGTTGTCCCCCAGGGGCTCTCTGTCTGTATGTGAATTGTCCTCTGTATGTAAATGGTCCTCTGCTTCCTCCAGACCTGCTGAGTGTGAGGAGAGTCCGTGTAGAGTGTGGTGGGTCACCACAATCTAACATTTTTGGCGCACCGAACAGGGACCCACATAAAGAGGTCCACGGCGTTTTCCAGCGGATCCAAACTGGTCTGTGCACGGTCAAAGAAGAGGAGAGGCCCACACTTCTGGGGAGCGCTGAAAAGACGCTGAATTTCCCTCTTCAAAAGCCCTGGAGACGTCAGGAAGCGACGTGGAGTTCTGACGGGTCAACCGGAACTCAGAGGCGGATACCAAGTGCGAATAATTTATTTCAGTTTTGTTATTGTTGTTCTGGCCAGTGATTGATATCCGAGACTGATTGTACACTGTTAAAAAGCTGAAAGAATGAAACTAGCGGCTAAACTGATGAGTTATTTTTTACCCACAGTGAGAATATCATAATAATCCCTTGGGAGGAACGAGGTTTTCCTTTGTAAACGGTGACTGATATTTCAAGACCCGGGGTAATTCTTAGAAATTCACTGCTTTCTACGCTCAAGTAAGCAAGTGGAGGTCTGGAAGGGCATATGCAAAGAAAAAAGGGAAAGATTTGTGGTCTCGTTCCTGTGTCGAAGAGTCACGTGATCCCACAGAAGTGAATTTTTCGGGGACAGATTTGTGCTCTTGTGACCACTTCTGCTAATGGTCCAGTGTTTGGACCTTGAGCATTTGTGGGGAGGCTATGTGAACCCTGAAAGGAAAAAAAAAAAAAAAGATTTTATTTTGTGAGTTTGTTGAAGCGCTAGATAAAAAAGTTACTGCAGTCTGAATTTGTTTTTGTCTCAGTGTTACATGAAATCCGTTCTGGTGTGAAACACAGAGGCTGTGTTCCCACGGAGGCAGAGTGAATAGGTTGTGATTTTTTCCTAATATTTGTGGAGCATAAAAGGGTTGGTTAGTTAACCTGTGCGCCATCCACGCCAAGAGGGTCACCACCATCATGCCCAAAGACATCCAGCTGGCCCGCCGCACCCGCGGAGGGAGAGAGAGCTTAGACTTTTTGCTGCACATTCACCAACCACAATGCTCCACACTGTGTGTCTATATATATATATATATATATATATATATTATTTATAGTAATATGTACATATGTATACTAGCTGTTCTTGTTATATGTATACTATAACAAGAACATACATATGTTCAGAAGTATACATATGTATACTAGCTGCCCAGTGAGGTTTTAGAAGCCATAGTGTTTCATCTCTGATGCTTTTTAAGCATCAAAGGGGGGAATGATAGGATATTTTCTGGTTTCATTGATTATTCTATATGATTTTAATGCTGTATTATTCTATTTTATATTATAACTGTATCTGGTGCATATAATGAGCCAATGTCTGATACTCTGTGTTTTTCCATTGTCTCAGAGCTTGAAAAGAATGTCTGTTTCTCAGTGTAAGAGTAGGCTGAACAAGACTGTAAATAATGACAAGGGTTTTTGTTTTATCATACCAAGCTGTTCTGATTAGAATGCCCAAAGTTAGGATGACTTAGGATGACCAGGTCATGTAAAGATCATAGCAGAATGTTCAGTGCTGTCCATAGATTAGAAGCAGTCTCTTGGAAAGATGGCTCCAGCCGTCTTTAGATAAGGTCAGGGATGCCTGCCCAGGGTATAAGAAGCAACATCCTTGAACACATGTTAGGGAGTTGGTGTGAGCAAGCTCTGAGACACGTTATGCTGTGACCGATTGCCTCCTTTTTCTGATCAGAAAGAGAATAAATGGCTCAGAACTTGGAAACCGCCTATTGATTATTGATTCAATCTCAATCAATTCATTTTTGATCTAAAAGGACTCAATCTACGGGAGAGAACAAACAGATGTTAATGACCAGCAAAAAAAAAAATATTTCATTGAGAGTGAAGAAAGGAGTGAGGCCCAGTGCATTATTGGAGGTCCCCCAGCTGTCTAAACCTATTAGCAGCATAACTAAGGGAGGGTTCAGAGACACATGATCCCTCCTTAATTGTAGGTTATATCAAAAACGAAGGTTTTAACCCTATTCTTAAAAACAGAAATCGAGTCTGACTCCCGAATCCAGATTGGCAGTTGGTTCCACAGGAGAGGAGCTTGATAACTGAAGGCTCTGTCTCCCATTGTACTTTTGGAGATTCTAGGTATTACAAGTAATCCAGCATTTTGGGAACGTAGTGCTCTGTTAGGATAATAGGGTAGGATTATAGGGTAGTATCAGAACTTTTAAATAAAAAGGGGCCGTTTATAGCTTTGTAAGTAAGAAGAAGGATTTTAAACTTAATTCTAAACTCTATGGGAAGCCAATGAAGGGAGGCCAGAACTGGAGAGATATGATCTCTCTTTCTAGTACCTGTTAAAACTCTTGCTGCAGCATTCTGGATCAACTGAAGACTTTTTAAAGATGTTTTAGGACAACCTCATAATAAAGAGTAACAATAATCTAATCTAGAGCTAACAAAAGCGTGGATCAGTTTCTCAGCATCACTTAGACAAGATGCTCCTAATCTTGGCAATATTACACAAATGATAGAAGGCAGTCTTAGAAACAAATTTAATATGTGAATTGAAAGACAGATCTTGATCAAAAATAACTCCAACGTTCCTCACAGAGCTATTAAGAGAAAGAGTAACTGCATCCAAACTAAAAGTTGGATTTGGAAAGGTATTTCTGAGGTTTTTTGGACCAACATGAATGACTTCAGTCTTATCTGAATTTAACAGCAGGAAATTACAAGTCATCCAAGCTTTGATTTCCTTAAGACAGGCTTCTAACTTGGCTAATTGATTACTATCATCTGGCTTCATTGACAGGTATAATTGTGTGTCATCTGCATAACAATGAAAATGTATACAGTGCTTTCTAATAATGTTGCCTAACGGAAGCATATATAAACTAAAAAAGAGTAGGGCCTAGCACAGATCCTTGTGGAACTCCATGACTGAGCTTTGAGTTGAAAGAAAACTCATTAGTGACATGAACAAACTGGAACATATCAGATAAATAAGATCTAAACCACTGCAATGAAGTTCCATTAAGTCCAACATAGTGTTCTAATCTATCAAGTAGAATATTATGATCAATAGTATCAAAAGCTGCACTAAGGTCTAAAAGGACAAGTACAGAAACAAGTCCATTATCAGATGCGATAAGGAGGTCATTAGTCACCTTCACTAAGGCTGTTTCAGTACTATGATGGATTGTAAACCCAGATTGAAACTCTTCAAGTAAACCATTTCCCTGCAGGTGGTCAAATAATTGCGGAGCAACAACTCTAAGATTTTTGAAATGAAAGGCAGATTAGAGATTGGTTGATAGTTAGCTAAAACTCCTGGATCCAGTGTTGGCTTTTTGAGTAAGGGTTTAATTACAGCAGTTTTAAAAGCTTGCGGTACGTGGCCTAAAGTTAATGAAGAATTGATTATTTGAAGAATAAAGCTACCAATAAATGGGAAGACTTCTTTAAATAGCCTGGTAGGAATAGGGTCTAAAAGACAAGTTGAAGGCTTGGATGAGGAAATTATTTTGTCTAACTCCAAAAGGTCAATTGAAGTAAACTCATCCAAACAGATATCAATTGAAGGAGTTGTAGTAGTTACTGTATTTAAGTTAACAGTGGAAGAATCTGATTGATTTTATCTCCGATAGATGAAATTTTATTATTGAAAAAGTTCATCAAGTCCTGACTAGTAACCTCTAAGAGAATGCTAAGATTGACAAACTCCTGACTCTTTGTCAGCCCGGCTACAGTGCTGAAAAGAAACCTGGGATTATTCTTGTTCTCTTCTATTAATGCAGAATAATAACTCGTTCTAGCTTTTCTAAGAGATTTTTTTATAAATTAAAAGATGATTTCTCCGACTTCCGGTCTGGACACCATGGTGATAGCAGCTTAACGCTGAAGCTCCCAGACCCGATCCGTGAAAATACTTTGAAAATCAGATTTAACGGATTTTTGGAAGAGTGAAAATCAAAAGACAAAGTCATTATGCCTAAAGGAAAACAGAAGAGATCGACATTTACCAGGCCAAGACACGCATCGGCCGAAGAATCTGACCCAGAGGACATCCCCTCTGAAACGGAGGAGCTGAATGAAGCTAGCAACAAGGTTAGCTTAAAAATGGTACTTCAAGAACTAAGACAATTTCGCCGAGAGTGTTGGGCCGAATTTCGTGAAATTAAAGACGAAATAAAAAGGACAAACAGCAGAGTGGACCAGGCTGAGGACCGAATCATGGAAGCAGAGGAAAGAATAAAAGGGCTGGAAGACACCGTGCTGGATTTACTTAAACGACAGTCAAGACTGGAGGCTAAGCTAACCGACCAAGAAGGAAGACTAAGAAGAGACAACATAAGAATTCATGGTCTGAAAGAAGGAGTCGAGGACGGTTTCACCACAATGGCTGCATGCGTGGAATCCATACTGAGAGAGAAGTTGGAAATTCCCCAATCCACCGACTTGAAGATAGAAAGGGCGCACCGTACATTAGCCCCAAGGCCGTCGGCGGAAGCGCCACCAAGATCGGTGGTGGTGAAATTCTCGAACTCCAGAATAAAAGAAGAGGTTGTGAGACTGGCTTGGCAGAAAAAAGGATTTATGCACCAAGAGAGAAAAGTTTTTGTGTAACACGACTACGCCCCGGAGGTCCTTAAAAAGCGTCGGGAATACAACGACGCTAAAAAGGTACTACGAGAGAAGAAACTGCGCTTTCAGACTCCATTTCCGGCGAAGCTGCAGGTGTTTTACGGAGATGAGACGTGTCTCTACAACTCGGCGGAAGAAACAACCATGGATATGGCGAGAAGAGGGCTCCCGGTAACGGTATATAAACCCACAGCAGACCCGATTGAAAGAATCAAGGCTCAAACGTGGTCCACACAGAGACCCTCAAAATCCACGAGCCAGCAGTGGGAAACCCAGCGCCAGAGCTATAAGGAAAAACTGAGCATTTACAGGAGGGAATAACAATATTTTTAGTCAATCTGCGCATCCAACCCCCCTCCTACAAGGTAACAAACATTAAAGGAGATGCAGAATCAGCAAGTATCAAGTGGTAAAACATTTCATGGAACAGACATAATATTAGAAACAAATAAGTATTTAAAAAAAAAAAAAGCTTGTTAAAATAGAAATGTGACAATGAACCACATGATCTCTCCACACTAACAAATACTGTATTAACGTGACTGTTTGCTATGATGGTGGTGGGAGGTTGCACACAATTTCATAGGGTATAGGCATAAAAAAAATAAAGAAAGAAAAGAAAAGAAAATCATTACAAGTTCGGATTGGGATCTGAAATTCACGTTAAAAACATGGGACAACTTACAGGAGTAAGAGAGGGCCCTCAGCACGTAACAGCGTTTGAGGAATTTCCCTCAGAGCCAACACACCATCAAGGCTCTTCTAAGGTCACTAAAAAGACCTCAGCTCAGGAAGATCTTTTGACAGTTTTTTGTTTTAAAGTTTTATATACTATGTTCTTAATGTTTTTTATGTTCTTAATGTTCTTTCAGTTTCTGAGTAGCATAAAAGAGGGCCACCACACTGTTATACTAAATAAGACAACACAATGGAGAAACAGGGTGTAACCAAAATAATCTCATATAATGTAAAAAGGATCCTGAATCCAGTTAAAAGATCCAAGATTCTAGGCAAAATGAAAAAAGACAAAGCAGGAATAATATTTTTACAGGAAACCCACCTAACAGACGTGGAGCATACTAAACTTAATAGACAAGGGTTTAAAATGATCTCTTCATCTTCATATAAGTCAGGGAAGAGGAGGGGGGTTGCGACATTGATCTCAGCCAAAATTATATTTGAAAAAAAAAATCAGAACACAAAGATAAAGAAGGGAGATTCAGCATGATACCTGGTCGGCTGGAGGGAGAAGATAACACCCTGCTGAATGTATATGCACCTCCAGGGGCTAACTGGAAATTTTATAAAAATGTATTTAACCTAATGATAACTAAAGCCCAAGGTTTGGTGATATGTGGTGGAGACTTCAATCTAAGACTGAATCCATACTGGGATACATCAGGTAATTCTCCACGTCAAAATAACACTCAAAGTAGAAAAACTCGGATGCTACTAAAAGAAATGGGAATCTGTGACGTGTGGAGGGAATTCAACCCCAGTGTAAAAGATTATACATTTTACTCAGCACCACATTCATCATACTCAAGGACTGACTATTTTTTTATGTTTAATAGAGACATTGGAAGAGTAAAAACATGTAAAATAGGACTGATGGATCTCTCTGACCACAGTCCGATTTATATGGACTGTGGTCCATATAAATCCACAGTGGTGGATTCTGGTGGTGGATTCCACAGTGGTGGACTCTGTGGTCCAGAGTGCAAGGGACTGTGGTCCCTTGCACTCTGGTCAATTTCCCTAAAAACGCCAAAAAATAACGTGCCCAAAGTAAATCAAAAGCTGTTCTTCAACCCTTTGCAGCATCTTCATGAGGTTGGTCTCACTTAAAAGAAAACACTTTGAATTTTTTGGCAAAACAGTCATAATCTCTCTAAGTGCTCTGGCCACTGAGTTACAGTCATCTAAACATACTGAACTTGAAGAAAATAAATTTCGCCTGGGTATTTTTTTGGATACAAATGCTTGCAAATAACACACAGATTCAGATCCGGGCTGGAAAATGCAACAGAAATGTAGAACCAAGTGTTATCCAGCTGAGGTCAAAATTTTGTAACAATACCACAAAAAATGAATATATTACTCAGCTTTGTTCTCAGGTAGTTCCCAGGCGTTTTTGAACTGTGCCAAATTGTGCCAAATGGCACAGTTTGGAAAAACGTCTGTAACTTTTGAATGATTCAATATAGAAGCTTCATCTTGGGCTCTAATGAAAGGTGACACTCAGGGCTGTGTGTGTATGTGTGTGTGTGTGTGTGTTTATTCATTCATTCATGAATGAATGAACAAACAAGCCCCCACACACAAAGAAGCATGCTACGTAAAAAATGTGTGGCTTTTTTTTTTTTTTTTACAAGAAAAAATAACCTACAGTGCACTAAAAATTATTCTAAAATATCTGTAATGTAGAAGATAACAACTCCCACCACCACCACCACCCCACCCCCGCTACAGAGGACGGACATCGGCCATCGCTACATGACGGAATAGTCATGTGGCGATGTGGCGACCGCGGCGCACAGTCACCACGGTCACCCCCCCCCCTCGCTACAGAAGAGTAGCGGGGGGGGGGGCGTTCACGGTCCAGACACGGCGCACGAACCGTGTACCGCGGCACACGGACTTCGGACTTCGTGCGCCGCACAGTTGTAATTTACCGATCGGTCAAAAGTCATTTTTGATTACAATTTTCAGGGATAAAGAATAATTTAGCTTATAACACTTACCTGTTCACAGCAGCAGCGTAGCTGGCGAACTTCTCTTCCTCATTGTCAGACGAACATGAAGCTGGTCCACTTATTACAGACTCGTGGTTCTGGTCTCGCGACCCGCTCAAAACATAATTCCATTATTGCGGTTTTGCGCTTCCATGATTGCAGTTTTGGCGAACGATTTTTCAAAACAAATAAGAACAGTAGTAAGAAAAAAAGACTGGCGAACGTGTGTGCGTCACCCAGCCTTCGTCGTCGGCCTCCGTCGGTCTATGATGACCATGGAAGAGAATCCTAAATGTCTTCTCTGCAGGGACAGCACCGCCTGTGGCTGAACAGGCCGATGCGCGAATGGCAGTCCCTGTCACACTGGTCGCACTTGTGGGTGGTCTCCGTGCTGCTGGGTCTGTGGCGGTTCTTCCTGCGGGTCCTTTTTTTCATCTGCTGCAGCAGTCAGTCTCTCTTCACCCAGCCTTACACAAAACAGCTTTCGAACTTCTGTGCTTCAATTGGCTCGCTGCGTTCGCAGCCGTTGGTAGGCGGGTCCTTCTTGCTAGGTTTTCAGTCATTGGTTCTTCAAGGTTTCAGAAACCCAATTCAAGGCTCTTATTAGTCGAATGAGAGGTCAATCATATCTAATCTGTTCGCGGCTGTGTCTGTAGTGGAAGAACAGAAATGCAACTTTTTTTTCCAGTGCGCTCTAGAACGCAGCGCCCTTGTGCGCACTCGTGCGCTCTAGGACGCAGAGATGTGCCCGCCCGCGGTACACCGGAGTGCAAGAGGTTTTAAGTATCCAAAAATACACAAATAATACATTTTCTTGGAGGTTAAATTCAAATGTGCTGAAAGGTCCACTGAAAGATGAATTGGAATCAGATATTCTCAGATATTTGGAAGAAAATGATAATGGAGAAGTATCCCCTTTAATACTGTGGGACGCATGCAAAGCTGTAATAAGGGGAAAGATTATCGCAAAACTGGCAATCCAAAAGAAACTGAACAAGAAAAACTAATCACATTAGAGTCAGAACTTAAGAAACTAGAAAAAGAGCACAAAGACAACACTCATTCTAATGACTCGCTCAAAATTAAGGAAATTAAAAAACAAATAAATGAGATCTACACAATAGAAATCCAGAAGAAACTTACATTTCTGAAACAAAAATACTATGAAACAGGTAGCAAATCGGCAAAATTACTAGCCTATAAATTGAGGAAACAACAAACGGAGAGAGCAGTCTACAAAATCAGAGACCCAGTATCAAAGGAAATAAAATTTAGAATTCAGGAAATTCTTAAAAGCTTCAAGAACTACTACAAGAACTTGTACTCCCTCAAAAAACATAAAAACGCATCCGAAGCCTTCCTAAATACATTAAACCTTCCCCAACTTACTGAGTCACAAAATAAAACACCATTGTCAGAAATGGGTGCTTCCATTTATTAGGGGTCCAATGTGTGACATTGGTGGCAAAATTTAAAATTGATCAAATCTGCACATGAAATTGACTAATCACTATCCAATTGTGTCAGGTTTATGAAACTATTAACTATTTTCGTAACGGCATTCGCATTCAGGAACTCTTGAGGATGAGAGCTCACTTAACTGCTTGTCAATGGGGACGTAAATGGGACACTCGGGCTTTTGTTTCCCCGTGTGCCAATGCACTTTGCAATGGCACACGTTTTACACGAAACAACTTCAACACTTCCGGTATTTTTCACGCATCAAAACTCATCAACAGCTACATTTTCATGACATATTAAGATGTGATAACGTGTATACATACCTTCAAATTCTCCCTGTTTGTTGGATAAGACGTAAAATCATAAAAGGCGTAAATGCGGGACACGGAAGTTTGGACCTTCGATAACTTCAATATAAAGTGGCCACGGTTAGTCCTCTCCACATGGGTTGAGCACATCCGGGGTAGAGAAAATAAAAGTGCTTTCCCAGGGCGGTCACCTCGCCAGACGGGGCTGCGCGCGGCTGACCAAGACCGAAGACGTAAATTTTTTAAAGGACACCATATTCGATGTGTCATAAATGTTTGAGATTTTACTGAAATATTCTACATCTGAGCTTCACAAAGACTGATCTCCTTTTTACGTGTATGGTTTGGGATTTGAAAGGTGCAAAGTGAAAAGCATCAGCACTTCCTGTTTTCTGGTTACTTTACCAAATAACTTGCATGTTGCTGCGTAAATTCGGGGACACGGAAATTTACGTCGTACGAGTAAATTTGCAGGGGTCGCCGTACAAAAACCATAGATCCGATCACATTGGGGAATGTTTTATTTTGAATTTGCATGACAACTCTGTTATCTCTTGCATAAATGAGTAGAAAGAGTTACTCAGAGATCCCTTTCAGGTACTTTGAAATTGATGCGATTGTCATGTCACACAAAAACTGGGAAAAATGAGGGGACACGACCAATAGTTTCGATTCTAACGGCAAAATCAATGATTTTTTTTTTAAAATTGCAATGCAAGTCTGAAACTCTTTTATGATCCCTTGCATATTATAAAAACGAAACAGACATCTGCAAATTACAGAAAAAGAGAGAGCGCTTGAAAGTCGGATACCCCTGATATAGTGCACTGGACCCCAAATAAATGGAATCACCCAAATACAACCTAAAGAATTAGAAAAAGCAATTATGAAACTTAAAGCTAACAAATCCCCGGGAGCAGATGGCTTTACAGCACAGTGGTACAAAACCTTTAAACAGCAACTATCTCCTCTCCTCCTGAAAACATTTAACTATGTCCTCCACACAGGGGAAATCCCCCCCTCCTGGAGAGAAGGGGTCATTGCAGTCATACCTAAACCTGAAAAGGATAAACTAGACTGCTCCAACTACAGACCAATCAGTGTGTTAAATCAGGACTATAAGCTTTTTACCACTATCCTTGCCAAAAGGTTAGAAAATATACTGACAGACTTAATTCATTTAGACCAAACAGGTTTTATAAGACAAAGACAGACACAAGATAACATTAGACGCACTTTACACATAATTCATCATACAAAAAAATAAATGCAGCCATATTGGGATTAGATGCTGAAAAAGCATTTGATTCGGCTGACTGGTCTTTCCTATATAGAATCTTATCCAGTTTCAATTTTCATAACAACTTCATTAGAACTATCCAGGCATTATATAAAAAACCAACAGCTAAAATAAGGATTAACGGTAAATTATCATCATCTTTTGAACTGGAAAGAGGATGTCGTCAGGGCTGCCCCTCGTCTCCACTGCTCTTTGCAATCTTCATAGAACCTCTGAGCCAATGGATAAGACAGAATCAAAAAATTCAAGGTATTACACTTGGTCAGAAGGAACATAAATTAGCACTCTTTGCTGATGACATTTTAATATACCTGGGGCAGCCGGACACCTCTTTTCCAGAACTAATCTCAGTTTTTTCAGAGTATGGAGATTTATCGGGGTACGAATTAAACATGCATAAGACCCAAATTTTAACATTCAACTATGACCCAAAACAATATTTACTAAGCAAACTCAAAACTAACTGGGAGATGGAATCTATGAAATATCTGGGGGTCAATATCCCGAAACAACTCAACAAAATTATAACACTAAACTATGATCCACTGATGGCAAAAATAAAATCTGATCTAGCAAGATGGAATATGATACCATTTTTGGGTACTGCACAAAGAATTGAAGCAGTCAAAATGAATATACTTCCGCGTCTTCTATACCTTTTCCAAACAATACCGGTAGAACCTCCCAAAAAAACATGGCAAGAACTGGACAGAAGGATCTCAAGATTTATATGGCAGGGCAAGAGACCTAGAATCAGATATAGAACCCTACAGCTAAACAAAGACAAAGGTGGGCTCGCGCTGCCAAATATCAGGGACTATTTTAAAGCCGCACAAATTAAAACTTTAGTAGAGATATGTAACCCAGTCTACACTGCACAATGGAAGGAGATGGAATGCCAAATAACAAGTGACATTCCCCTACAGGCGATAATAGGGAACAATGCCTTACCTAAACTTTTGAATAACAATAACCCGTGGATAGAGACCCCGCTAAAAATTTGGTTTAAGACAGTCAGAGAGAATCAAACTAAAGAACCCTATCGATTACTGCAATGGATTGCCTGTGATCAAGACTTTACTCCTAATAAAACAGACACTAGATTTAAAAAGTGGAAAGAACGGACTGATAAAATATTACGATTTTTTTAAAGGGCAAACTTTAAGAAGTTTTGAAGATTTGAAAAAACAAGGTTTAGTAAATCAAGACCTTTACAGGTTCTTTCAGCTTAGACACCACATAAACAAAATACTTTAAAAGGAGGATTTGGAAAGGGCCCAGTCAGGTGTTCTGAAGGTCTTCTTAATGGCATATAAAGGGATCCCAGGGATCAGATACATTTCTAAAATATACCAAGGTCTTCAAGACTTAAAAGGAGACAACACATCATATATAAAAGAGAGATGGGAAAAAGAGGGGAATTTCACTTTACAACTGGAAATATGGGAAAAGCTAAATAAACAACAATGGAAAAGTACCTCATCCCTGCAGTGGAGAGAATTTGGATGGAAAAATTTGGTAAGATTTTTCAGAACACCTGCACAAAACAAATTTACTCGTAAGGGGTTGAATTGTTGGCGCTTGTGTGGTGAAGAGACTGCAAATCATTTTCATGTGTTTTGGTCATGCCCAGTTATCCACCAATATTGGACCAATGTACAGACAATATTGGGGAAAATATTCAAAATAACAGTTCCCTTTTCTTTTGTAACTTTGTATTTGGGTTTACTACCGGAATCACTGGAAAGACGAGGAGAAAAATACTTATTCACTGTTTTAATATTGGCAAGTAAAAAAGCTCTAACAAAAAAATGGATGTTGAAGGATTGTCCTACACCTGAAGATTGGATTAACGTGATTCAAGACATTTATTCGATGGAAAAGTTGACATTCGCACTGAGACAGGACAAGGATGGGTTCTTGAACTTTTGGCAACCCTGGAACGCATATGTGTCTTCCATTAGATCTAATCTTTGACAAATACCATTTCAATAATGGCACCTCTCTTTGTTCAGATACTCTTATTTTTTTTTTCTGCTCTTTTGGATTTTTTTTCTTGTTTTGTTTTTTTTGTTTGTTTTTTTGTTCTTTCTTTAATTTCTCTTTTTCTTTCACTTAAAAAAGGGTGTTGTAATAATTATTTTTCCAATGTTGTCAAAAAACAAAAAAAGGGAACATGTGATGAAAATGTAAACAATGCAATGCTGTAATGACATGTATACCCTTTACAAAAACTTAAATTAAAAAAAAGTGCCCAAAGGCTCAAAAAAAAAAAAACACAACAAAAAAAAACTAAGTGAATGTCTTCTGTAGTAATTCTATTAAAAACATTTGTAACTCAAAAAAAAAAAAGATGATTTCTCCAAACTAAATAGATTTCATCTAAATTTGTGGAGCGCCATTTTCTTTCTAATTGATGAGTCTTCTGTTTTAAGCTACGAGTTTCTGTGTTGAACCAAGGAGTTAGAAATCTCTGATGAGACTTTCTTTTTTAAAGGGGCCACCATGTCTAGAGTCTGATGCAGAGAAGCTGTAACACTATCTACCATGCTATCAATTACAGAAGGAGCAAGCTGTCTATAGCTTATTTCCGTTGTGTTGACATATGGCATAGAGGAAACAATCTGCATAAATTTGGTTACAACATCATCTGAGATGCATCTACTGTAGTAATATTTTTCTTTAGGAGCCAAATAGTCAGAAATAGTAAAATCAAAGGTTAACAAATAAGGTTCAGGTTCCTTTATTTGTACCCGTAGGCAGATTTGTTTTGCAGTCTGGTGACATCCATATTTACAAGCCACAAATTACATTCAACATAGACACAAACACAGGCACACATGAAGCTGACTATAAACATGATAAGAATACTCAAGGCTCCATCAATCAGGGTATAAAAAGACAAAGAGATGGGAGAAAAACCAGAGGTAAGACAGAAGGGTCATATTAAAAGTTAAAAACTAGTCAAAGAGGTTAAAAACTCAGAGGTCTAAAACCCAATAAAATATTTAGAACCCAAGTGACATCCTACAAAAATAAGTAAATATAAAATGGAGTTAATAAATAGGTACCTAAATTATGTGCAATATATTTTTACAGCTTGTTCAACTCTTTGACAGCAGCAGGGACAAAGCTGTTTTTGTCGTGCTGGGTTCTACTTTTTGGGACAGCAAACCTCCGTCTTGAGGGAAGAAGCTGAAAGTGGCAGTGCAAAGGGTGGGAGTCATCATTTAAAATGGAGGTAGCCATCCTCTGTACTTGTCTGGTGTACAGGGATGTCAGGCTCAGCTGTGGCTCACCAAGCAAACGACTGGACCATCTAACTACCTGATCCAAGGATTTCCTCTGTTTCAGTTTTATCTGACCAAACCATGACACTAAAGAAAAGGATAAAACAGATTCAATAAAAGCCCGATAAATAATGGTCTGACAGTACAGGGTTATGAGGAGACACTACCAGATTTTCTATTTCTATGCCATATGTCAGAACAAGGTCCAACATATGGTGGAGATAATGGGTAGAATTTCCTACTTTCTGAGAAAACCCATTGAGTCTAATATTGAATTAAATGCCATATTTAGGCAATCACTATCTACATCTACATGTATATTAAAGTCCCCTACTATAATTATTCTGATTTCAGCACTAAATCAGCTAAGAATTCAGCAAATTCGGATAAAAACTCTGAGTAGGCTGATGGAGGACTATAAACTATGACAAATAAAATTGGGTTTAGCCTAAAATTGCTAAAATGCCCAATACTGAGGACCAGGCCCTCAAAAGAATGAAAACGTGTTTTTTGCTTTACATTAACCTCTTGCGCTCCGTTGTACCGCGGACGGGCAAGTCTCTGCGTCCTAGAGCGCATGAGGGTGCTCTCGTGCACTCTAGGACGCGTCATGGAGATTGTAATGTAGGTGGTGTATGGCGTCCAAGCGCGCACTGAAAATAAAAGCTGCAGACACAGCCGCGAACAGATTAGTTCATCTGATTGACCTCTCATTCGACTAATAAGAGCTTTGAATTGGGTTTCTGAAACCTTGAAGAACCAATGAATGAAAATCTAGCCAGAAGGACCCGCCTCCCAACGGCTGCGAGCCAATTGAAGCACAGAAGTTCGCTGAGCTGTTTTGTCTAAAGCTGGGTGAAGAGAGACTGCTTCAGCAGCCACAGGCAGTGGTTTATTTTTTTTTTTTTATTATTATTCCAGCAGAGTGTTTAGGATTCTCTTATATGGTCATCATAGACCGATGGAGGCCAACGACAAAGGTCGTAAATCATTCACCAAAACCGCAATCATGGAATTATGTTTTGACCGGGTCGCGAGACCAGAACCAGAGCGGACCAGCGTCGGTTTGTCTGACAATGAGGAAGAGAAGTTGGCCAGGACAATGTGGCTGTGAAGAGGTAAGGTGTTATAAGCCAAATTATTTTTTATCCCTGAAAATTGTAATCCAAAATGACTTTTGACCGATCGGTAAATTGCAACTGTGCTTCGCAGCGCAGTTCGTGCGCCGCTGTACAAGGGGTTGTTCACCGCGTACAGACTGTGAACGCCCCCCCCACCCCCGCTATTCTTCTGCAGCGAGGGGGGGGGGTCGCGGTGATTGCGCTGCTGTCCCACATCACCACATGAGGCTAATCCGTTGTGTAGCGATGGCCGAAGTCCATCCTCTGTAGCGAGCGGGGAGGGGGACAAACCCCTCCACACACACACACACACAGACAGCCCTGAGTGTGACCTTTTATTAGAGCCCAAAATGAAGATTCTACATTGAATTATTCAAAAGTTACAGACATTTTTCCAAACTGTGCCATTTGGCACAATTTGGCACAGTTCCAAAACGCCTGGGAACAGCCTGAAAACAAAGCTGTGTAAAATATTCATTTTTTGTGGTATTGTTACAAAATTTGGACCTCAGCTGGATAACACTTGGTTCTACATTTCTGTTGCATTTTCCAGCCCGGATCTGAAGCTGTGTGTTATTTGCAAGCATTTGTATCAAAAAAAACACCCAGGCCAAATTTATTTTCTTCAAGTTCACCATGTTTAGATGACTGTAACTCAGTGGCCAGAGCACTTAGAGAGACCATGGGTTTTTTGCCAAAAAATTCAAAGTGTTTTCTTTTAAATGAGACCAACCCCATGAAGATGCTGCAAAGGGTTGAAGAACAGCTTTCGATTTACTTTGGGCACATTTTTTTTTTGGCGTTTTTAGGAAAATTGACCGGAGTGCAAGGGGTTAACTAGTAATTTGGAATGGTAAATTGTTGCTCCTCCTCCTCCATGACCAGAACTTCTGGGATTTTGACAGTTTAAATAACAAGAGGGAGTTGATTCATTTAAACCAACATAATCCTCTTGCCCTAACCCTTAATATCCCTTACTCTGTAAGGGATATTAAATCAATCTGATGATCAATTAACAGATCATGGACTAGCAGAGACTTGGGAGTTAGAGACCTAATATTTAACAAACCGAATTTAATTTTTAAATTATGAGAAGGAACAGAGGCCAAATCATTCAATTTAGAGGCTTCATGTTTAATTTGAGTTTTACTAACTTTTTGTTTAATCACTTTGGGATGCTTATATATTATATTTTTATTTACTTTGGAGGGAGCAGACAATGATTCTCTGATGGGGAAGACCGGGGCTAAGTTAAGGGGTGGTGGATGGAGAGGAGCTGCAGAGAGGTGTATAAGACTGTGACTCTGCTTCCTGGTTCCAACTCTGAGTTGTCAAGGTTTTGGAAATTTGGATAAAAGTGATGCCAGATTGTTAGATAAATGAGACGCACCATCCAAAGTGGGATGGACGCCGTCTCGTCTAATAAGACCAGGTTTTCCCCACAATGAGTTCCAATTGTCTATGTAGCCCACGTTTGCAGGACACCACACAGACAGCCAGCGGTTGAAGGATGACAAGCGGCTAAACATGTCATCACTGGTCAGATTGGGGAGGGGCCCAGAGAATACTACAGAGGCAGACATCATTTTTGCTAAGTTAAACACCGATTCCACGTTAAGTTTTGTGACTTCCAACTGCCGTAGTCGGACGTCGTTAATGCCAGCGTGGATAACAATTGTGAAGTATTTACAGTTATTTTTAGCCAGCATTTTCAAATTTGACTCAATGTCACCTACTCTGGCCCCGGGAATGCATTTGACTATGGCCGCTGGAGTCTCTAGGTTCACGTTTCTGACTACAGAGTCACCAGTGATTCGAGTTTTTTCCTCAGCGGGTGCGTCGCTGAGTGGGGAAAAGTGATTAGAAACATGAACAGGATGGTGGTGAACCAGGGCTTTGCGGCTAGGCTTCCTTCTCACGTCACCCACCCAGTCTCCTCACTGCTGAGGAGGACCGGAGGACCGCTAGCAGGCCACCCTATGCTAGGGAGCTCCACTGCAGCTAAGGGGCATCCATCAAGATTAATTGGCGCAGACGGTGTTTCAATGCAGTGGCGCCGGGATTCCAAATCAGACAACTTCGCCTCGAGCGCCTCAAAAAAGACAACATTTATTACATTTACCGTTATCACTGAAAGAGGCAGAGGTGTAGCTTAACATCTGACAGAGAGAGCACACGTAGCCATAGCTAGTGGCTAACCCAAAGCTAACACAAACGCCGATGAAAGGTGAACAGAAGGCTAAAGAGGGTGATTAGATGACACTGAGTGCGCACACAGATGCAGGAGGCTTGATAAACAGAAGTGAGAGCTAATGGTAGAAGGAAAAAAGTGATTATAATACAATTAAAGGCAGAATCCTCAGGAGAATGAGGAGAGCTAACCACAGAGCAAACCACACCGACATCCAGCAGCACAGGAAGTGACAATACGTTACCACAGGGAGCCGGAGAGAAAAAAAAAAAAACTACTCAAGTATGAGCAGATTGATGAATATTCTAAGTAGCTCCACCCATACTCCCACCCACCAGTAGTGGGAAGAAGAGGACATTGGGTTCTGAGAAGGTGATCCAACTTGAGGAAGTAAAAGTCATAAGTGAACCTGTGTAAGGATCATTCTCGGTGAAGCAGAGAGTCACTGCCCAGACCCGGGTGGAGGCTGGAGGGCTCCCCGCCATGGAACCATGACCGCAGCATGTGCGGCCTCCCTGGCTCACCCCAGCCGTTGTGCCACATGCCCCCAAGAGAAGGGGGGACCTCCACGGCTGTTTTATGGTACACACTGTTGCCGTGGTTCCACGGCGGCAGGTGAGCAGGCGCAACAGACCACTGGCGTCCTGCGAGCTCCTCGTCAGTCCCAGCCAGCTCGCTTCCGTGGTGGTCAGGGGGCTGCGCCCACCGACTTGCCTCCTTCACTCCCAAGCAGGAAAGACTTGGAGCGAGCCAAAGAGACCCTCGGCGAGTGGGCAACCAAAGACCAGCAGGGAGCCCTCCAGCCTCCACGCGGGGCTAGGCAGCGACTCTCCGCTCCACCAAGAATGATCCTTCTACCCTGGCCGTTGTGCCACACACCCCAGGAGAAAAGGGGGGGGGGACCTCCGTGGCCGTCTCCCCCGGCATGCAGAGTAAAATGCAGGCTGCAAACCCATATCCTCTCTCCGGTATTTCAGCAGGGACACTGAAGTTTTTCCAAATAAAATTAATCATTGCTGTCGTATTTTCATTTCGGTGAGTAAGACCTATAATTTAAAAGAGGATTTCTTGCTCACACAGCCCCTCATGGATCATCACCTTATCGTGGTGGGGGGTTTGTGTGCCCTAGTAATCCCAGGAGCTATGTTGTCTGGGGCAATTTGCCTCTGGTAGGGTCACCCACAATAAACTGGTCCTGGGTGAAGGGCCAGACTAAGAACGATCCAACAGACTCATGATGAATGTTAGAACAAGGATTCAGTGTACCCCCGCCCGGTATGGGGTTACCGGGGCCCCACCCTGGAGTCAGGCCTGGGAGAGGGGCTCAATGGCTAGTGCCTGGTGGCCGAGTTTCTGCCCATGGGACCCAACCAGGCTCAGTCCAAAGCAGTTACATGGGTCCGCCCTCCAGTGGGCTCACCACCTGCAGAAGGGATCATGGGGGTCCAGTGCTATGTGGATCAGGTGGCAGTCAAAGACAGAGACCCTGGCAGTCTGATCCCAGGCTTCCTAAACTGGCTTTTGGGACATGGAATGTCACCTCTCTGGTGGGGAAAGTGTCTGAGCTGGTGCATGAGGTTGAGAGATACTGGTTAGATATAGTCGGCCTCACCTCAACACACAGCTCTGGTTCTGGAACCAGTCTCCTGAAGAGGGGCTAGAGCTTAACCTTCTCTGGAGTTGCCCCAGGCAAGAGGTGACAAGCAGGGGTGAGTATTCTTGTATCCCCCCCACCTTGCTGCCTCTATATTGGCGTTTTCCCTGGTGGATGAAAGGGTTGTTTCCCTACGCCTTCGAGTTGGGAAACAGGTCCTGACCATTATTTGTGCCTATGCAACAAATGATGGTTCAGACCTGGTAGACCAAAACATATAGTGAGGGTGTGCTGGGAACGTCTGGCTGAGGCCTCTGTTCGGGAGGTCTTCAACTCCCACCTCCAGAAGAACTTCGACCACATTCTGAGGGGAGTCTGGAGACATTGAGTCTGAATGGGCCATGTTCTCCACCTCCATTGTTGAAGCGGCTGTCCAAAGCTGTGCCCACAAGGTCATTGATGCATCTCGTGGTGGCAACCCCCGAACCACGAGGTTGACGCCAGTGGTGAGGGGGGCCATGAAGCTGAAGAAGGAGTCCTATCGAGCTTGGTTGGCTTGTGGGACTCCCAAAGCAGCTGAGGTGTACCGGCAGGCCAAGCCGAGTGCAGCTTGGGTGGTTGCTGAAGCAAAAACTTGGATGTGGGAGGAGTTCAGTGAGGCCATGGAACAAGACCTTCGGTCGGCTTCGAATAGATTCTGGCAAACTATCTGGAAGCTCAGAAGGGTGAAGCAGCTCCCTGTTCACACTGTATGGTGCGGATAGGGCACTGCTGATTTCTGCTGATGTAGTTGGGCAGTGGAAGGAATACTTCGAGGATTTCCTCAATCCCAATGACACAGCTTTCACAGAGGAAGCAGGGCTTGTGGATGAGGGGGATCACTTGCCCATCACAGGGGCTAAGGTTGCCAAGGTGATTACAAAGCTCCTTGGTGGCCGGGCCCCGGGAGTGGACGAGATTCACCCCGAGTACCTCAAGGCCCTGGATGCTGTAGGGCTGTCATGGTTGACACACCTCTGCAACGTTGCGTGGAGGTTGGGGACAGTGCCTTTGGCATGGCAAACTGAGGTGGTGGTTCCTCTCTTCAAGAAAGGGGACCAGAGGGTGTGCTCCAACTTTAGAGGGATTCCACTCCTCAGCCTCCCTGGGAAGGTCTATGCCAAAATACTGGAGAGGAGAGTGTGGCGTCGCGAGTGTGGCTTGTGTGTGTGCTGCCGTACCCACCCCTGGCGTGACGTTAGGTGGGCACGGCCCATTGTATACAGTGTACTGGTGTGTTCTATAATAAAGAGTTAGTTGGCTGCATGAATAGACTCCAAATGCCTCTTTCTCATACATAACATCTGGCAACGAGAAGAGAAATTATTGCAGCGTATGGGCTACCTCAACCCCAAGTGCCGTTTCTGGAGTACACGGGAGAGCCAGTGATCCTGTGGGCCAAGTGGAGGGCCATGTTTGAGGATTACATCAGGCCGCTGGGCCTAGGCGGACTCGCCAGGAGAAGACGATGAGCACTTCTGGCCCATCATCTCGGCGCGGAAGGCCTAAGAATTCTCAGTACGTTGGGAGAGACGGAGCGCTATGAGGATGCTGTTGAGCAGCTGGCTGAATTTTTCACCGGGCAGATGAGGACCACGATGCTGTGGGTGGCTGGAGTGTTGGCGCCAAACATGGCTAGGCTAGTTAGCTTGGAGAAGCTAACAGCACAGTCAGTGTCTATAGACGAGCTAGCCACGAAGCTAACTGCACACCAAAGGAGAGCTCCAGGCAACCAGCTGGGCATTCAAGTGGGACCAGGGAAGTCCCCAGTCCCTGAAGACGGCAGGCCAGCTGCGAAGTGCAGGAAGGTGGAAGACCGAAGCACTGACGAGTTGGACGGCACGGTGTGCGATGACAGCAGAGAAGAAGAGCAGCAGGAGTCATCCCTGCAGCTGGAGGCTAGGCAGCGAGTGAGCGGGACCATGGAGGCTCAAAGCCCCAGTGAAGAGCAGCAACAGTTGGGCGTAGAGACGACGCAGCAGAGCGCCTGGGACGAGGGTGCTGAAAGCAGCGACAAAGCACCTGGGTTGGAGAGTGGAGCCAACGACAGTGACGCTGAGAGCCCCGAGGGAGAGCAGCTGCAGCCGGACATGGAGTTGACGCAGCAGAGCGCATGGGACGAGGGTGCTGAGAGCAGCGACGAGGCGCGTGGGTTGGAGAGTGACGCCGACCAGAGCAAAGTTGTCAGCCCTGGGAGAGGGCAACTACGACCGGGCATGGAGACAGCGCAGCGGAGCGCCTGAAATGAGGGTGCTTGGAGCAGCGGCAAGGTGCCTGGGTTGGAAAACGTTGCCGGAGAAAGTGATGCTGTGAGCCCCGGGAGAGAGCAGCTATGGTTGGGCACGGAGACAGTGCAGCGGAGCGCCTGGGACGTGGGTGCTAAGAGCAGCAGCGAGGTGCCCAGGTTAGCGAACGGCGCTGATGAGCAGGCTTCGGGTTTCCCTGGAGTTCGGCCACAGGGGGCCGGAGTAGCTGGAGCCATGATGACAGTGTTGCAGGTGGTCAGGGGCGGACCGACTAGCATGGAGGGACGGCGTGCCAGACAACAGCACTGCGGGTCCCGGGAAAATAAGCAGGCGATGGTGAAGAGGGACACTCTCGTGGGAGACGTTATTTTTGACCCGAGGGAGACGGCGGCCAGAGGTGCGCACGTTGTGGGGCTGCCCGGGGCCTCCGAGCCTGGCTTATTTTCGGCAGCCAAGGGAGTGGATGGTTTGGGGCTGTCCTGGGCCCCCGAGCCGGTTTTACCCGTGGCTGCCAACAGACATTGGTATAACTTGGTATAAGTGCTCTTCTACTGGCTCTCCTCAGGGGTGTGTGTTGTCACCACTACTCTTCATCCTGTACACAAACATGTGTCGGAGCAGACGTGACAACAGACACATTATAAAGTATGCTGATGACTCAGTTATTGTCAGTCTCCTCCAGGATGGTGAGAGTGGCCACGGCCCAGTAGTTGATGATTTTGTTCACTGGTGTGAGGATTCCTACCTACAGCTGAATACGACAAAAACTAAAGACATGATTATTGACTTTAGGAGGAAAAATCCCAGGCACAAAGTCACTATACTAAAAGGCCAGACCACCGAATGTGTACAATCCTACAAATATCTTGGGACGATTATTGATAGTAATTTAAAGTGTGAAGAGAACTGTGAAAGGGTGTGCAAAAAGGGCAACATTTGCATTGCTTGAGAAAACTTGAACGCTGCCAAGTTGACCGAACCATAATGACAATGTTTTATCGGGCTTTTATTGAATCTGTTTTATCCTTTTCTTTAGTGTCATGGTTTGGTCAGATAAAACTGAAACAGAGGAAATCCTTGGATCAGGTAGTTAGATGGTCCAGTCGTTTGCTTGGTGAGCCACAGCTGAGCCTGACATCCCTGTACACCAGACAAGTACAGAGGATGGCTACCTCCATTTTAAATGATGACTCCCACCCTTTGCACTGCCACTTTCAGCTTCTTCCCTCCAGACGGAGGTTTGCTGTCCCAAAAAGTAGAACCCAGCACGACAAAAACAGCTTTGTCCCTGCTGCTGTCAAAGAGTTGAACAAGCTGTAAAAATATATTGCACATAATTTAGGTACCTATTTATTAACTCCATTTTATATTTACTTATTTTTGTAGGATGTCACTTGGGTTCTAAATATTTTATTGGGTTTTAGACCTTTGAGTTTTTAACCTCTTTGACTAGTTTTTAACTTTTAATATGACCCTTCTCTCTTACCTCTGGTTTTTCTCCCATCTCTTTGTCTTTTTATACCCTGATTGATGGAGCCTTGAGTATTTTTATCATGTTTATAGTCAGCTTCATGTGTGCCTGTGTTTGTGTCTATGTTGAATGTAATTTGTGGCTTGTATATATGGATGTCACCAGACTGCAAAACAAATCTACCTACGGGTACAAATAAAGTAACCTGAACCTGAACTTAAATGTTAGTGTGAAAAAAAAATAAATACATATACAGTATATATATATTACACACACACACACATATACCTTGCATATATATACACACATATACCTTGCTGGTGTGCATGAGCGTACATATGATATGGGATTATTTTATACATTTTCAGAGACTCGGTCCAATTTTAATTGTTTTGTGTCAATGTGGAAGGCTATTTTGTTACAGTTCATGATTCCCTGGTGTTTTTAGTACATGATTCAGGTCTTAAATTGGGGAGGGTGTCGATTGTGTGTGTGGTTTGCATTTTTGTAAGGGGGAGGGGAATTGTGGTGTTGTGTGGCTTGTGTGTGTCCTGCTGTACCCACCCCTGCCGTGACGTCAGGTGGGCACAGCGCATTGTATATATACTGGTGTGTTCTGTAATAAAAAGTTAGTTGGTTGCATGAATAGAGACTCCGAATCCATCTTTCTCATACATAACAGAGAATCCGGCAGTTGGTCGAACCTCAGACACAGGAGGAGCAATGTGGTTTTCGTCCTGGCCGTGGCACATCGGACCAACTCTTTACTCTCTCGAGAATCCTCGAGGGTTCGTGGGAGTTTGCCCAACCAGTTTACATGTGTTTTGTGGACTTGGAGAAGGCATTCGACCAAGTCCCTTGTAGATTTTTGTGGGGGGTGTTTTTGGAGTATGGGGTATCGGGCTTATTGTTACGAGCTATTCGGTCTCTATATGACTGCTGTGAGAGTTTGGTTCATATTGCCAACACTTGGTCGGACTCATTCCCAGTGAGAGTTGGACTTCACCAGGGCTGCCCTTCGTCACCGATCATGTTCATAATTTTTATGGACAGGATTTCAGGGAACGGAGGGTGTCATGCTTGGTGTCCACAGGATCTCCTCTCTGTTGTTTGCAGATGATGTTGATCTGTTGGCTTCATCAAGCAATGACCTACAGTTCTTACTGGGGTGGTTTGCCACTGAGTGTGAAGCAGCTGGGATGAGAAACAACACCTCCAAGTCCGAGTCCATGGTCCTCAGCCGGAAAAAGACGGCTTGTCCTCTCCAGGTTGGAGACAAGTTCCTGCCCCAAGTGAAGGAGTTTAAGTATCTCTGGGTCTTATTCACGAGTGAGGGCAGAATGAAGCGAGAGATTGACAGACGGCTTGGAGCAGCATCTGCAGTGATGCGGACGTTGTACCGGTCCATTGTGGTGAAGAGGGAGCTAAGCTCTAAGGCAAAGCTGTTGATTTACCGGTCAATCTACCTTCCTATCCTCACCTATGGTCACAAGCTTTGGGTAATGACTGAAAGAATGAGATTGCGGATACAAGCGGCTGAAATGAGCTTCCTTTGTAGGATCGCTGGACTCACCCTTAGAGGTAGGCTGAAGAGCTCAGCCATCCAGGAGAGGCTCAGAATAGAACCGCTGCTCCTCCACATTAAAAGGAGCCAGTTGAAGTGGTTTGGGCACCTGATCAGGATGCCTCCTGAACGCCTCCCACGAGGTGTTTCGGGCACGTCCCACTGGGAGGAGACCCTGGGGCAGACCCAGGACTCGCTGGAGAGATTAGGTCTCCCAGTTGGTCTGGGAACGCCTTGGTATCCCCTCTGAAGAGCTGGAGCAGGTGACTGGAGAAAGCAAAGTCTGGGCTTCTCTGCTTGAACTGCTGCCTCCGTGACTTGGACCTCCGGAAAAGCGCTAGAGGATGGATGGATTGATGGATAGATTTCTTACTCACACAGCCAAAAAAATTAAACGGGTATAATCTGCCATTTTTCCCAACTAGGAAAAGCTCCTGCTGCTCCTCCCTCTTTCCCTGAGGGAGTGAACTCAGGCCTGTAGCCATGCCCAGTGCTTAGCCTGATTGGTTAATGTTATAATCAATCAGGCTAAGCAGGAATGCTTACGTAGCTAGAAACGCTCTGTCCAAACTTGTCTTTTTTTTGGGGGGGGGGCAGGGCTTAATCAAGCAAAGCTTTATTTATCTAACACTTTTCATACAAAAAGATGTAACACAAAGTGCTTCAACACATTGAAATAAAACAATTAAGCCACACACACAAAGAAACTTTCGACTGTGTAATACTTATGGCTGGGCACTGGCGTTAAGTGAAACTTTACAGCAAAAAAAAAAAGATACGAGACATTTGAGTGATTTTGCTTGATACGTCTTGTAAGTCGCAAAAACACATTACAGACATGTTAACAACAGAAAAAAAACCCTTGATTTTTGGCAGTCACTTTAAATTGGCATCTTTTATCATACTTTTGCCCCTTTATTTTTGCAAATATGCTTTTGTATCTTATGCTAAATTTGTGAATACCCCCCATCCTCCTTGTTGAAAAATAAATCAACCACCAACCATAGTTGAACCTGTCAGTCAGAATAGGGAAAGACAACAGGACAGCAGTTTGTCGTGTTCACATGTTAGAGAACAGGTGGTTCAGTGAGCTGTTGGTACTGTGGGAAGGCGGTACACAACATCAGGAAGTTAAAAAAAAAAAAAAAAACCACAAACACGCTGAACCACAGCCTGAGTCGACTAAAACTACAGCAGGAGAAAAAGACAACCACCTTTCCTTTAGACACCACAGTCATTTAAATGAGCGTCGCTCAATGTTTCAGAGTTCCAAAGAGACAAACTATTCTAAACAACACTCAGAGTATGTCACACATGTAACAAGGCTTGACTCCTCACTCCAGAAACTACTCTTAAGAACAAACTGTTAAAAAAAATAGAAGAATCTGGACTAAATATGAAAGCACTGCATCTTTTTCAGCTGTTAAACTCATACAAGGAATATAAAAAAAAGGTTCCAGTCCCTGTCCTAAATCTTTGGCACATAGGGCCATTTCTAGCCCTTTATAATGGGGAAAGTATTCAAATCCTTTAACATTTCCTGTCCCAACAAAACATTTTAAAAAATAAACTCGTGTCACTTTCTGTATGAAGAGAAAAAATAAGCATTACACAGAATAAAAATTTAACCAGCATTCATATGAACGATGCAGATTTACAAAAAAAAATGCTGCAGGTTAAGTATGAAAAAAATAGCAAACTTTGCACATTTACAACAGTTGCAAATTTATGAGGAAAAAAATGAAAATTTACAACCATTGCAAAATAGAAAGTATGCACCTGATGTCACAGAACACTGAAAAATGAGTGGCAGCATGAGGGTCTATGCAGTAAAACAAAAAATATGCAGTATTCAGTCACAGCAGTGCACGGCGTGAAATAAGCTCATCCTGTCATTCTATCTGGTATTAATTAACAAAAAACTAGATAAATAAAGGCTCAGATCCAGGTCTTTACTTGTGTGTGCTCCTTGTTCTTTACTCACACATCACTAGTCAGCTAAACAGTCAAAAGTCATCAAAAGTCAAGCAAAAAAAGACACCGTGTACTGCTGTGGCTAAACACCGTTTTGCTGCATACAAACTAAAGCTACCACTTGGTGCTGTGTCACTACGGTAACTGCCAAGAGTTCAGTTCCAGTGCATACCCTCTATCACAAGAAAAAGGCAGAAAATTTAGAAGAAAAAAATTGCAATTTCATGTGAAAAAAAGTCAAAAATTTATGAGAAAAAGTTGCAGGCTTACAAAAAAGTCAGATTCATGAGGGAAAGTTGCAAATTTAGGAGAAAAAAGTACACTTGAGGAAAAAGTAACAAATTTAAGCAAAAAGTTGCAAATTCATGCAAAAAATTTATCTGGAAAAACTTACAAATTTTCAAGAATAAGATTATTAATTTATGAGAAAAAAATGAAAATTTAAGATGCAAAAAAGAGCTGAAGGTGTGGAGGAATGAAGTGACAAGACACGAGAGATGCCAATTCAGAGCTTTATTCAACTCCAACAATAACATAAATGTTCCCCATCTCTCCACCCTTCTCCCCAAGACACTAGGTGTGAGTGGAGCCTCCACCACACAGCCCCCCCCCAAACACCCCGAAGGGGCCTTAACAGTCCAGCACCTTGGACTTGAGCAATTGCCCATAACGGCTGTAACGTGGAGCAGCCGGGCCAACTGAGGGGTCTCATGGTTGAGGTGGGGGTGGGGGGGGACAACTCAGTCTCTTGTCTTGGCAAAAAGTCCTCTGTAGGTAAAAAACCAACCTGTGAACCCATCACAGGTGGGCGTCCACACCGGGGAGCCTGGGCCAGCACCACCTGCTCGTCTGCCAACACGTGAGAGGGCTTAAGTCTATATATGCCCTCCAAAATCCAACACAAAATGTTTTGCACCCGTTTCCAAAACCCTGAAAGGACCGTTGTAAAGTGGACGCAGCGGAGTCCTGTGGGCATCGTGTCTGACAATGGCACCGGAGAGGAGTGGTCGGGCTGTGGTTTGTGGAGCCGACCTGCTCCATGTGTGGAAGATGAGGAGGTGTGGGATCCTGACTGGTCTAGCGTTACAGGAGGAGTGCATGCCCGGCGCCATGTGATGTCATCTCAGGATGGACCCGATGCCAGAGTCCAAGTTACCCTTGGTGTGGGAACTGGACAGCATGGTGGGACCCCCGGGGTGTCGGGTAAGAACGAGGCGCCCGTGCTGAAGAATGATGGGGCGAGACCAGAGGGCGCAGTATTTAAACACTCCAAGCGACGGCCTTCAAAAAGGACTTCGAACCAGACACGCGAGACAACCGGTTCTGAGGAAGCATGATAGAGCTCCCCTGAGGATTGGTGATAGAGTCCGCCCAAGGGTTGAAGCTCGGCTGAGAGGGATACACGGAACGCGCGAGCGACGCGATGACCAGGGGCGGCTCCAGGTGGTGGCTGCCCAGAGTGACGGGTATTTGGGCCTGTCAGATGAGACGTGGAGGCACCCCAGTGAGCTGCACCGCATGGTGGAGAAGAGGAGACGGCGCAGTTCATCCCCAGAGGTCAAGAAGAGAAGGCGCTCTGGATGGGAACCACGAGATGGCAATCCAGGGGGAGGGCCCTCCATGGGATGTGTAAAATGACTGTGGGTACGTTTGTTGGCGTGTTCTAAGTTTTATGCTCCTGTGTCATCATGTACAGTATATAGTTTATAGCCTTATTGGTGTGTGTGCCATGAATATTTAAAGTAAAAGTAAAGAATTATACATTATTAATTGTGCGTATTGGATTAGAAGACTGCAAGAAGTATTGGTTATTTTATGGGAATTGTGTAAATTTTTTTAACCCTCAAGCGACCAAGCTATTTTACGGACTGAAATGACCAAGTGGGGTCATTTATGACCCCATTGTGCTCTGTACAGGGATCCTTATTAAAAATGGCTGGTTGGAGGTTTATCATACCAAAACTACTCCCTGTATTTAAGACAGGTATTTTATAATGATCTAATGTAAAATGTGTTTGCTAATAATACTTTTATTGCAAGAAATAACCAAAACGCAGACTGTAAGAACAACATTACATTTATTTAGACAGTCCTTGTCAGTTCACTCTTGGAACATCATCATCATCATAGTCATCATATCATCATTATGATGATGATGATACCTATTATTGTAGTTACGATGATGATCATGATACCTATTATGGCATTTTGCGTAATGGCGGTTTTCTTGTGGACGGTGATCCGGATCACCACCAAAATCTAATCATCTGTAGGATACCCCATTTCTGACAATCTGTGAAAATTTCATGAAAATCCGTCCATAACTTTTTGAGTTATCTTGCTAACAAACAGACAAACAAACAGACAGACAAATGTAAATCTTGCTATCCTAGGTCTGTTAGCCATGGTTCACTGCAATACAATATAAAGTACTGATTAGAAGTGGAAGCCGGAGTGGTGGCTCAGTTGGTAGAGCATCCGCCCCACACCCAGGAGGCAGGGGTTCAAATCCCGGCCGGGTCATACCAAAGACCATATAAAAATGGTGCTTTCTGCCTTCTAGCGTGGTGCTCCGCATAATGGAATGGGGAAAGTAAAGTTACACACAGAGCTACCAGAGGACTGACCCCCCGCTGTAGCTTTCACTACTTACAGTAGCTGTGTGGCCTAGGGTCAGAGAAACGGAGATAGGCGCCGCCCATATACACCTTCAGGTGTGAAGGGATTAACTAACTAACTATTAGAAGTGGAACATTTGAATAAAATTTATAAAACCAATGTTTAAAAACCAGTGCTTCTCTTCGGGGTCATAAATGACCCCACAAGAGTTTGCGATGTCTACGCCACACCAATTAGTTGATCCCTGTAAAAAACTATGAAAGTGTGTAGGATTAGTAGACTGACAAATTCATGCTAGGAAAGAAAATCTGGATAAAAAATAAAGAGACGGCACATTAAATTATATGGCTGGGGTCGTAAATGACCCCACACGGTCGCTTGAGGGTTAAAAAAGGAAAAAAGGTGAATAAGAAAGACAAGAAGGGTCAAATGTTTTATTGATAAACTTAGTATATGGTAAAAGGAGAATCACTGAGTTGACTGATTTACACGAATTGATGGAAATATATAGATGTTGTGAAGGAGGAATTTAAGTACAATGTCTATACTGAAAATATTATTGCTTAAGTGGAAGATGCCCAACACTGTTAATTCGGTGTAATGTGCCCAAGTGTGGGGTGGGTGTGTTGGGGTGGGGTGGGGGGCTGCCAGTAGAGGGTGATATAGGTTCTGTGTTTGCATTGTTTATTGTCTGCTGTACATATATATTTTAAAAATGTTCGGGATAAATTTCTTTAGAAACACAGCTTTCTTTTATTTGGACTCTTTGGGACAAGGCGGCAGAATAATCCGCCCGGCCGTGTAGGGGGTGGCAGCAGTCTACCCAGCCCCCAGCCTATGTTGTGTGAATGGATAGGCTTTTTATTTATTTTGTGCATGTTTTCTGATCAGAGTGCGAGTCGGGTGACAAATTTGGGTGGGCCAATCAGTGTGCTTGAAGGGGGGAGGAATGTTACGTATGACTTTTAGTTAGTAGTAGTAAGATGGCGGCTGGGTTGGCTGGGGAAGAGATGGGGTGGTGGACTGCCGGTTCCGGTAGTGATGCCACCCGGGGTATAAAGGGCAAGGGCAGAAGAGGCTTGTCCTCTTTCGCCGTAGACACCCTGGCCTGCTGGAGAGCGCCGTGAGTCCAAAGGGTATTTGTTATGTATGTAAATAGGCTGGTAGTAGTAAGATGGTGGCCGGGTTGGACGGGAATACACTGGGGTGATTAGCTACTGGTTTCCGGTAGTGACGCCACCCCTAGTATAAAGGAGGTGGGCGGAAGAGGCTAGCTCTCTTTCATCGGTAGAGGACACCTGGCCTGCAGGCGAGTGCCGTAAGCCTTATTACATGTATAACGTGCATCCTGAATAAAGCTCCGTAAACCAAGATGCCACTTACTCATTATTTGCCTAACTATGGATGCAACAGTATTGTACATAGTTCCTGTTAGTAAAGCTCCATTAACAGCGACGCCGCTCTGCTCATTATTGTCTCATATATGGACACAACAGCTCCGCTTTCCGGTCACGCCACCACCCACGACTATAAACGGCTGCAGTGATGATACAGAGTGAAGTATGTGGCGGTAATGCACCTGTAAGCTGGTTGCCAACTGCCAATCAAATCTAAAAGAAGAAGAAGGACGGCCTGTTGGCCATTCCCTCAGCCTGGCGGCCGACTGTGGTGCACCTGTGCCCTTTAATAAACGTGTTCAGTTCTACACCTGGCCTCGTCCTTGGCTCCATTTCCAGACATAACAGTCACTTTAAGTCCAAAAAAAAAAAAAGGGAGCCTGAGAAAGGCTGAATAGAATTAAAATGTAAATAAAATGACACCGAGGACAAACAGATCAGTGAAATTGGATCAAAATGAATGTCAAGAGAAAGTGACAGTAGGTGAAAAGATCCAGAACCACCAGGAGAGACAACAGATGTCAGAGAGGGACAATAGATGAGCCTGACACCTGCTTCCTCAAATCCTGGCTCACTAAACAACACTAAAAAGCAAAAAAACTTTCTACCAATTTACAGAAATAACATTTAAAGGGACTTATAGTTATGGGAAAACTGCAAATCTGAGGGGAAAAAATTACAAATTTACAAGAAAAAGGCAACCTCTGAAAAAAGTCAAGATTGAGGGGGAAAAAACAGACGCATGAAGAAAAAGTGTTAAATTTGCAAGAAAAAGCTTCCCTTTAAAAAAATAAATAAATTGTAAATTTCTGCAAGTTTGTCCCTTCATTTTGAAGCAGGACGCAGACTTGTTTGTTCCAAACGGCCCTTCCCACGTGGAAGCTGCCGATTTCAATTAAAATCTGCTTCTATTTTCACTACAGGGACCACTTTTATTAGAAGACTCTGCTTTACTGGACAGTTTAACTGAGGTTGAAGTTAGTTTTGCTTGGAGTTTTTAATATGCAGACAGCACAGCTGAGTCCGATTAACTGAAGCTTCTTTCATCATTTCACTGCTGCAGATACAGACGGAATATGGTTTTTAAAAAATAAAAGCAGAGACGTCACACTGCTTTAAATGACAGTAGGTCAGAATGTTTAGGTGAAATATTCAATTAGGCTGAATTTACTGGCGTCATTACTGAGGGAACATCAATATTTGATCCAGTAAAAACAGACTAATTATAATCCCTATTAGGCAGCACTTGATTTAACTCGACACACATGGAATAAACACCACCAGTAATTAATAATAATAATGATGGAGGCTGATGTAAATTCCGACCTTCCCGCTGGCTGTGCCTCCGGCCACGCCGATGAGAAAAGGGTGCCGGTTATTGTCCCGGTCGTCCTCCTCGGCTCCTACACCCGTCTTTGTGTCGCTGTCTCCGGCCATGCTTCATCTGCAGCATCCGGTCCCGGCTCCACTGCACCGGAGCTCCGCGGCCCCGCCCCGTTTCATCACGGGGGGACACCAACCTGCGGCTCCCGGGCCACACACGCCTCCTTGTAGAAGAAATGTGGTAATAAGTTTATGACTACAAGAGTTCAGTTCAATTCAGCTATATGGCGCCATCTCACAACAACAGTCATCTCACAGCACTTTCAAACTGTAGGGGGAAACCCCCACAGTTGCAGAAAGACCCCAGCAATCAGGCGATCCCCCTGTGAGCAAGCACTTGGCAACGGTGGAAAAGAAAAACTCCCTTTTAACAGGAAGAAACCTCCAGCAGAACCGGGCTCAGGGAGGGGCAGTCATCTGCTGTGACTGGCTGGGGGGGGTGAGGGGTTCAGGTTCAGGTTCAGGTTACTTTATTTGTACCTGTAGGTAGATTTGTTTTGCAGTTGGTGACATCCATATTTACAAGCCACTAATTACATTCAACATAGACACAAACACAGGCACACATCTTACAAAATAGGTAAATATAAAATATGTACAATATAATTTTTATAGCTTGTTCAACTCTTTGACAGCAGCAGGGACAAAGCTGTTTTTGTAGCGCTGGGTTCTACTTTTTGGGACAGCAAATCTCCGTCTGGAGGGAAGAAGCTGAAAGTTGCAGTGCAAAGGGTGGGAGTCATCATTTAAAATCGAGTCGGCCATCCTCTGTACTTGTCTGGTGTACAGGGATGTCAGGCTCAGCTGTGACTCACCAAGCAAACGACTGGACCATCTGACTACCTGATCCAAGGATTTCCTCTGTTTCAGTTTTATCTGACCAAACCATGACATTAAAGAAAAGGATAAAACAGATTCAATAAAAGCCCGATAGAACATAGTCATTATGGTTCGGTCAATTTGGAAGCGTGCAAGTTTCCTCAAACAATGCAAATTTTGCTGACCCTTTTTGCACACCCTTTCACAGTTCACCTCAAAGTTCAATCCACTATCAATAATTGTCCCAAGATATTTGTACGATTGTACACATTCGGTGGTCTGGCCTTTTAGTATGGTGACTTTGTGCCTGGGAGTTTTCCTCCTAAAGTCAATAATCATATCTTTCGTTTTTGTTGTATTCAGCTGCAGGTAGGAATCCTCACACCAGTGAACAAAGTCATCAACTACTGGGCCGTGGCCACTCTCACCATCCTGGAGGAGACTGACAATGACTGAGTCATCAGCATACTTTATAATGTGTCTGTTGTCATGTCTGCTCCGACACATGTTTGTGTACAGGATGAAGAGTAGTGGTGACAACACACACCCCTGAGGAGAGCCAGTAGAAGAGCACTTTAGGTCAGACAATGTGCCATTGACCCTTACTCTCTGCGTCCTGTTGGTTAAGAAATCCAGAATCCAACCCACCAGATTATTGCTTAAATCAAATTGTTGCAGGAGCCTTTCAACTAAAATATGAGGTTGGATTGTATTAAAGGCAGAAGAAAAGTCCACAAATAAAAGCCTGGCGTGTGTTCCATTAAAATCCAGATGTTTAAAAAGCATGTCAAACAGAGTGACAGTGGCATCCTCCACTCCTCTGTGAGGCCTATAGGCAAACTGCAGAGGATCCAATGCATGTTCAGTCTGCCTTAGGACCTCACATCTGACCAGTTTTTCAAATATTTTCATTAAAATTGAAGTCAAAGCAACTGGTCTAAAGTCGTTTACCGTTTTAGGACAGCTGGATTTTGGAACGGGAACAACCACGGCATCTTTCCAGATCTTAGGCACATGTTGTGTCTGTAAGGACTTATTGAAAATATAATGAAATATAGGACTCAGTTCATGTGCACAGGACTTTACCAGGCGTCCACATATATTATCAGGGCCCTGACTTTTGTTCACTTTTACAGCGCGGAATTCCCTTTTAACATCCTGCATCTCAATATTAAAGTGCTGATTGTCTTTGAGTTTCTGTTTCAAATCTTGGATTTCTGTGCTAAAATCAAAGGAGTCAAAACGACCATAAAAACAATTAAGAGCATTAGCCAGCTCTGTGTCTGAACTAAAACCATCTAAAAACACACGATTACTGCGCTCTGTGCTCTGAAGGCCTGCAATAGTTTTCATACTGGCCCAGGCCGAACCAAGTTTATTTGCTGCCATCTTGCTTTCCAACTCTGATTTATAATTCTGTTTTGCTCTTAAAATTTCGGCCTTCAGCTCCTTGGTGGCAACCTGTAGCGCAGAAACAGACCCTTGTTTAAAGGCAAGAGCTTTCCTCTGTAAGCAGGATTTAACCGATTTAGTAACCCATGGTTTGTTGTTGGGGTATATTTTGACACGTTTACGTGGAACAAACTTATTTTGACAGTGAGCCATGTATGAGCATGTGAGCTCAGCCAGAGAGTCCAAATCATCCCCGCAGGCCATTATGAACATCTTCCAGTCTGTACAGTCAAAGCATTCCTGGAGGCTGTGCTCTGAATCTTCTGTCCACACATCAATGTCTCTGGTCTCCACTTTGCCTCTTCTGAGAGCAGTTTTATATGTGGGCAGCACATAGAGGGGATAGAGAAGACGAAGAAGAAAAGAACAGACATGTAGAGTCTGTAGTTGCATGTTTGCCAGGGAAAAAAATCACAAATTTACTGGGGAATAACATCACACTGAAGAGAGGAAAACTCTCACAAAAAAAGTGAAAATTATAAGAAGAATGTATTGAATTTTTATGAGGGAAAAAGCATAAATTTACAAAAAAAAATATGTTCAGTTTAAAAGTAAAATGTCAAACATTTACAAGGAAAAAAACTGTAACAGTATGAGGGGAAAAGTCACATATTTATGAAAGAAAAGTTTTATCTTTGAAAGTAAAACATTTCCTATTACCAGCTCTGCCTGTTTTCATACTTTTGAGGGCGCAGACCCAATCAATGATATGAGGTCAAGTGTGTGTGTGTGTGTGTGTGTGTGTGTGTGTGTGTGTGTGTGTGTGTGTGTGCTTTAACCATTTGAGTGTGTATGTCGCCAAACTGCGACATAACCTCTAGTGGTCAAGAGTGGTAAAGATTTTTTTCAAGAAGCTAGTCAGATCAGATGTCAGAACTTTCCAAGGCTATAACTTTAAAGTGGTAAGAGATAATGGCTTACTGTCAATTAGAAAGACATAGAATATGATCCAAAGTTTCAGATAGGAGTGAATTTATGCATCTAATTTGCATACAAATAAACAAAGACATTCGTCACTTACCTCTGGCAAAGTGGCGTCCTTTAGCAGCATTCTAGTGGTTATTTTGTCCTCTCCCGGTCATTTCAGCTTTCTGTCCTACATCCAGAAACTCTTATTGATTATTTCACCGTAATTTCGCTTTTATTCTGCCGCAATTTATCTTATATTGATGGCATACAACCGGCGATTGTCCTCCGTTCACATGACGCTCCGGGTACCGGCAGGTGAATTCAATGAGCCTCACGCTCCCTGTGTTATAAGAACATGTAAACATCTACCCTCATAAGCTAAATAATCTCTTTTTAGAATCATAGTTGGCAAATTCGGAACCAAATCCTCAGAATTTCCTCATCTGTGGGTGATCATGAATGTCCACAGTGGCGGTCGGTGTCCATCTTGCCCTGTGCTCTCCAAGAAGAAGAAGAAGGAGGATTTCTTCTTCTCTGGTGTATTATGTGTCATCCATGAGTCCTCCAATGCATGCCTGCCACTTTGTGAACTGGCATAATCAGTACAAATCCTCAGTAAAGGTGAACAGTGTTTAGGAAAGTAAAATCAGTTGACAGGGGCAGTGCTGCGCTCTGCCACTAGGGGCATGCAAAATCTCACACTCAAAGGGTTAAATAGGGTGTGTGCAGAATGAGGTCAAACTGAGTAACAGAGGATGAGTTTACTGTGGTGTAAATATAAGTGCCGAAAACCAGATTACTCTTATTTTAAGCTGAGCCAGCTGCTGAGACAAACCACTCACTACTGCAGATGCCTCCTCAGAGATTGACCTGACAGCATCAGTTTTTAAAAATGCTTAACTGGCCCACATTAATCAAAAACGTTAACCCATTATCAGTTATTAGCAATCGGAAGAAATTCAGTGAAATGTGCTGTTGAAGACACTGGTTGGAGGGAAAGCCTGCAGGGTGTTGGCCCTCCATGGCACATGATTGGACACCCCTGCTATAAACTCTGTACAGCACATCAATTCCATTTTCTTTATTGGAACTATGCTAAACTGTAACGTCCATATTTAAATAAAATTCTATTTTATTCTATTTAATATTTATTTTGTTGAATTTTATCAATTAAGAAAACTTTACTTTTTAATTACTCTTTAAATGTAACTTAATGTAATTATTTTTAATTAATAAACTGGTCAGGTGCGCCTCTTTGGGTATGTTGGGGTTATAAAAAATGTATTAAAACTCACGCTTCGTCTGAATATTTGTTCTGACCACCTGCTCGGTAAGATTTAGTTAAGAAAGAGATTTTTTCAACAAACAAAAAGAAATCTCTGCTCAGTGTATTGACCCGGAAGTGATCCTGCTGTCTCTGTCACTGCGGTACCGCTGACTGCTCACTGGAACTTCGCGTGAACTTCTCAGGGTTTATATTAGTTTAATGTGAATTTTAAATGAAACAGGCTCTTCTGCTGTAATATCACCGTGACTGTGGCACCATGAGCACCATGTTCGCAGACACCATCCTGATCGTGTTTATCTCGGTGTGTACGGCGCTGTTAGCCGAAGGTGAGCTAATGAAGCCATTGCTAACGCTAATTCAGACTCTGACCGGCAGGAGGAAGAGATTTAATTAAATAAAGGTGTTAATAATTAAATTAGTGTTGCGCTACATGATTTACATTCATTTAGACTAATTATATTTTCTGTGTTTTGCTGGACTCGTAGTTTGTTAGTGAGCTAATGTAGCTTAGCCACTGAAGCTAATGGCTAACGTTTGTATGTTCCGGTTGATATTTCAAAATAAAAGTTGAATTTCAAGTGCCGCAGTGCTTTGAAGTGTTAATTAACATTCCTCTGTTTTGGGCATTAATTTGGATTTCTGAGAAAGCTCAGGTTAGCGATCTGACTTTCAGGTCTACTTTGACATATCAATTTAAAAGTGTTCTTTATTGATTTGCTTATGTTCTTTGGCTTAAAAACAAGTGTTGAACATGTGATCTCTGTTGAATGAGGTGAAAGTTGAGTTCATTACTTTTTAAATGTGATTTCACTTAATACCAAACGTTGATTTGTGTATTCTGCAGGAATCACCTGGGTTTTAGTGTATCGGACTGAAAAGTATAAGAGGCTAAAGGCTGAGGTGGAAAAACAGAGCAAGAAGCGTGAGTGGACATCAGTGTGTGTCGTTATTTAGATGGTTTTTGTTGTTCAGTGTTCACTGTGTGTGGGTTTGTGTGGGTTTTAGTGGAGAAGAAAAAGGAAACCATCACAGAGTCTGCCGGTCGTCAACAGAAGAAAAAGATCGGTGAGAGTCCAGGGACCAGCCTGGTGGGTGCTGCCATGTCTGGGTGAATGTAGCGATTATGACTGTGTCTGTGGTTGTTACAGAGAGACAAGAAGAGAAACTGAAGAACAACAACAGAGACCTCTCTATGGTGAGAAATAGTTTTACTGATAGGGGATCAGCAGAGGGGGAACATTTAGCTCAATAACATCTAGACACAGGTGGCAGTACTAAGGCCTTGGTTACTGGGCACTCCGTACCCTTGCCTCTCCATCCCAAGTCACTCCGTACCCAAATCACAGTGTACCCTAGACGTTCCATACCTGTATAATTAAATACTTACCAAACCAAAATGATGATGTGGTTTATTTTTGATATCAAAATGTGATTCAAAACAGAAAAAAGAATTAACAACAATAAAAAAATTTCAGATCACACCATATAAAATATTGTACAGCTCACTCGGTTGGTCCATAGAGTTTCCCACAGACCTGAAGCTGGGAACTGGGAGGGATCTGGGAGGCTCTTTGTAACCCATCTTCATACTGGTCCCAAAGATCGCTTTGTGCACTCTGGTATATGTTTTGCTTTGGTACCGTTTCAGTTTATTTTCACTAACCAAGCTCATCTGTAGAGAAACTACTTGACTTTCTTTATGAAGAAGTGGCACAAGAATGTAAAATGGCAAGCTGGATCTCCTGCCCTGCCATTAATGCATCGGTTTATTAAAATCAGCTGCTACTCTTATGCCACTGATTGCCATGACATTTTTGAATTTAATTTCAGCCTTAATTAATTCAACTTCTGTTTTGAATCACATTTTGACATTAATAAACCACGACAACAACATTTTGGTTTGGTAAGTATTTAATTATGCAGGTACGGAAGCGGGTACGGAACGTCTAGGGTACGTTGCAATTTGGGTACGGAGTGACTTGGGACGAAGTGGCAAGGGTACGGAGTGCCCAGTAACCAAGGCCTGGGGGACAAATACAGCACTCTTCTCTATGTTCTCTGGCCCGCTGATAAACTTGGAACTGTTTTCCCAAACCTTGCAAATTTACAACTCTCTTTTTTTTTCCCACTAGTCCCACAAATTTGCAACTTTTTTTGCATGTTTCATAAATTTGCGACTTCTGCCCTTGTAGAAATTTGTTGCTTTTCCCCTTTTTGAAAATTTGAAACTTTTTTTTTTGCCAGTCTCATCAATTTACGTCTTTTTCCTCACTTCTTGTAAACTCAATGTTTTTGTCCTCACCTGCTGACTGATAGCTTTCACCAATTGAGATCCCTTGTACCGGTCAGTTGTAGTGAAGGGGGAGCTGAGCTCTAAAGCAAAGCTGTCAATGTACCGGTCAATCTATGTTCCTACCCTCACCTATGGTCACGAGCTTTGGGTAATGACTGAAAGAATGAGATTGTGGATACAAGCGGCTGAAATGAGCTTTCTCCATAGGATTGCTGGACTCACCCTGAGAGAGAGGGTGAGGAGCTCAGTCATCGTGGAGAGGCTCAGAGTAGAACCGCTGCTCCTCCACATTGAAAGGAGCCAGTTGAGGTGGTTTGGGCATCTGATCTGAACGCCTCCCAATTGAGGTGTTCTGGGCATGTCCCACCGCGAGGAGACCCCAGGGCAGACCCAGGACACGCTGGAGAGACTACGTCTCCCAGTTGCTCTGGGAACGCCTTGGTATCCTCTCTGAAGAGCTGGAGCAGGTGGCTGGGGAGAGGGAAGTCTGGGCTTCTCTGCTTGAACTGCTGCCTCCACGACCCGGACCCCCAGAAAAGCGGTAGAGAGTGGATGGATGGATGGATGGAGATCCCTTGATGTCTTGTAAGCTCTCTGAGAACCACGCCTTTACTGTAGGATGGAACAAAGTAAATGTGAGGAAAATCGTACTGGGATGCCTTAACTTTATTTGGGATTAATCAGAATAACTCAAAAAGAGTGAATGCTGTAATTAAAAAATCAAAACGTGCTTCAACAAAGTATTAGTTTAAGGGTGTGTGAACTTATGCAACCAGCTAATTGTACTTTTTTTTATTGTTTATAGGTGTGAAATGTTTAGAAGTGATTTTGCTTGGTCTCACTTTTTACATCACCAAAAAAAATGGGGCATTTCAGCAGGGGTGTGGACGCTTTTTATATCTGTTGTAAATCTCCTGTTAATTATTTATTTCTGAAGATAACTGTGGTTGTTTCTCAGGTGCGCATGAAGTCCATGTTTGCCATCGGTTTCTGCTTCACTGCTCTGATGGGCATGTTCAACTCCATGTACGTTTCACCGGCCTGTGACACGTCACTTTAGATATTTCCCAGTTTTATTACCATGTGACGAACTTCTTTCTTCCTGCTCCCGTTGTCCAGTTTCGACGGAAGAGTGGTGGCCAAGCTGCCCTTCGTGCCGCTGTCATACATCCAGGGCCTCTCCCACCGTAACCTGCTGGGCGAAGACTACACTGACTGCTCCTTCATTTTCCTCTACATCCTCTGCACCATGTCCATCAGACAGGTAAAGCACCCAGGATCATGGGTCGGGGACTGGTGGACAAAAGCAGACTGGAACCGTGTAGTTTTATGGACTTATATACTGGAAATAGGACACAATGTCACCAGGGTTTCTGTTGCTATGAGGGAGATCACGTTACGGGTTTTTAAAAGCCGTGCGATTACATTTAAGACCTCATGTTTGCCAGATTGCAAAATGCATGTAAGCATATTACAGTTAGCCCAGTTCAGCTGTTTAACAGAAATGAGCTGACTGGAAATTTGAGGTCATCAAACCAGCTCACATGAAAGTTTAGCTTTCCTAGGAAGGAAAGAAGTGACAAATTAACAAGGAAAAAAGCACAGTCATACTATAATGCAAGAAATCTGTGTGTGTGTCTGTCTGTGTGTTCCGCGTGTATCTCCCGAATCGTTCATCGGACTGGCCTCAAATTTTAAACGGGCTTTGCTGAGGTTACGAGGGTGTGCATCCCTGAATTTCAGCCTCCCCAGATATGCGGAAGTTTAGGAGGGGAAATCTTTAGTGAACGTCCATAGGAGGGCTGTGGATGTCATAGTCACCATGGTTACTGTGATGTCATAGATCAAACGCAGGCATCACCATGGTTACTGTTGCCAGGCAGACACATCATCAAAGGCAGGTATCACTGAACTAGTGATGTCAAAGATCAAAGGCAGGTTTACAAGGGGAAAAGTCACAAATTTTTGAGGATTTTTTTTTTTTTTGTAACTTAAGATTTTTATTCATTTTTCATTATATATATTGCATTCAGATCACAGTCTACATTTAAAAAAAACAAAGGGGCTAGAGTAAAAAAGAAAAAGGAGAAAAAAAAAAAAAGAAAAAAAAAAAAGGGGGGGGGACAAATGTTGGAGCATCAAGTTTTTAGTTTCCATCTCTTAATTCTTCTGGTTTTTCCAGCGTCTTTGGTTATTCTTTCAATATCTGTCTCGTTGTTGCACTTTGTAGTGTGTCCATTTCCGCCATTTTTTTTCCCATAGTCCTTCTTGCATTCTTTGTCGATATGTTAGTTTTTCCATCATACGTATGTCCTCAACAATGTCAGTCCATTGCTCTTGGTCAGGAAGAACTTCTGATCACCATTTTTTTGTGATTGTTTTTTTACATGCAATCAACAAGATTTTAACTAGATATCTGTCCTCAGCCTGTATAACATTGTCTCTTTTAAGATCACATAGGTACATCAAGTTACAGTTCATTGGTATATTATATCCTAATATCCTCTGTATTGTCACATGTATAGATTTCCAGAATGATGAGATTTTGCAGCATTTCCAAAACATATGCGAGTGGTCTGCATTTTGAGCCCCACATCCCCTCCAGCATATAGATTGGGTATTTGTATACTTTCCTTGAATCTGTGGTGTAATGAAAAAGCGAATCAGGTTTTTCCATCCAAATTCCCTCCATGTTCTTGAATTTGTTGACGTGTGTTGTGTTTTCCATATTTCCTGCCAGCTTTCTTCTGTTATGTTTAAATTGAGCTCTTTCTCCCATTTCTCCTTTATATAGTTACTTGAATGATTGTTTGCCATAAGTTTCTGATATAGCTTTGAAATAATTCTTGTTTTATTTCCTGTATATGAGCTTAAAATGAATTGTATAATCTCGCTCACATCTGTTTGGAGGTTATGCCTAATCTTCTTCATATAATAGTCTCTCATCTGCAGATATCTGAAGAATTCCGATCTTTCTAGTTTAAATTTTCTCCTGATGTTTACAAAGCTCCCGAGATCTTTTTTTCCGATATTGCCCCATGCTGTGATTCCCTTGTTCACCAGATTTTTGTATCCCCTATCTTGTTTTGCCGGTTCAAACTGACTGTCAAATGCTACCCATTTCAATAGTTTTATGTCTTCCTTTATATTATACTTTTGTACTATTTTATACCACAGTTCTAAAGTAAATTTAGTGATTGGGTCTATTTGTTTGATTTGCTTATATGCATCTTTATCTCCTATTATGCTTTGTACTGGGAGTCCCTCAATTTCCTTTTCCATTTCTTTCCATTTTGCCTCATATCCTCCGTCGCACCAACATATGATATATCTTATTTGTGCTGAGTAGTAATATTCCTTTAGACTCGGTAGGCCCATGCCTCCTTTCTCTTTTGGTAACTGGAGAGTTTTATATTTCACTCTTGGCTTTTTACCTCCCCAAACAAATCTCGATATCATCCTGTCCCACTTTGAGAATTGGGCATCTGGAATCTCTGTTGGTATAGCCTGGAAGAGGTAAAGTAATCTAGGTTGTATGCTGATTTTGACTGTCTCAATTTTTGAATTCAGATCCATATTTAAGATTGACCATCTATCAATCTCTTTTTTTATTTCTTGTTCCAACCTATCATAGTTTGCTTTATAGATTTTGCTTAGATCTTTAGGTATGTTCACTCCAAGGTATTTTATTTCTTTTTGTTTCCAGTTTAGTTTGATCTTATCAGTTATCTGGTTTAGAGGGTTATAGTGGAATGTCAGTATTTGTGTTTTTGTTATGTTTATCTTGTATCCTGATAATTTTCCAAAATTTTCTATCAAGTTCATCATTTCCATTATTGATTCATCTGGTTGTTCAAGGTAAACTATAATATCGTCTGCAAATAGCCCAATCTTGTGTTCCGCCCCCTTTATTGTTACACCTTTTAATTTCTTATTTTGTCATATCGCTTGAGCCAGTGGCTCTATGAACAGAGCAAACAAGGTGGGCGATAAGCAGCATCCCTGCCTAGTTGATCTTTGTATATTTACTTTGTCTGTTAAGCTACCGTTTATCTTGATTCTTGCCACAGGTTCTTGATACAGTGTCCTTATGCATTGTACTGATTTTTCGTTAAATCCAAAGCGTTCCAGCACACTATATAGGAATTTCCAGTTAACCCTGTCAAATGCTTTTTCTGCGTCTAAACTCATTATTACTGCGCTTTTCTTTTCTTTATGTATTTGATTAATTATATGTATTGTTCTCCTGATATTGTCATGTGTTTGGCGTCCCTCTATGAAACCAGTTTGATCATCTTCTATCAATTCCGTCAAGAATGTCTTTATTCGTTTACATATAATTGTTGTATATATTTTATAATCCACATTTAATAAAGAGATTGGCCTATAGTTTCCGCATTGTTCTCTATCTTTCCCTGGCTTTAAAATGACTGAAATAATGGCTTCGTTCCATGATGGAGGTATTTTGTTGTTGTTCAACGTCCAATTAAATGACTTTAGGAGTTGTGGCGTGAGTTCTTCTATAAACAGTTTATAAAACTCAGATGGGTATCCATCACTACCTGGTGATTTACCGTTTTTAAGTGACTTAATCACATCTCTAATCTCTTGTGTTGTTATTTCTGCTGTTAGCTTTTCATTTTGTTGATTTCCTATTGATGGCAAGTCCAATGTGCATAGAAATTTTTTAATATCTTTAGTATTTGTTTCTTCAGGTTGCGAGTATAGTTCTTGGTAGAAATTATGGAATATTTCTTCGATGTTTTCTGGGTTAACTGTGGTTTTATTTGTGGTGGGGTCTTTAATCTTATATACATTATTCATTGTTTGTTGTTTTCTTAACCGTTTTGCCAGCAGTTTTGTGGCTTTTGGTCCCGTTTCATAATATTTTTGCTTTAGATATCTATTTTTCCTTTCAATTTCATCCATTTGTGTTTCTTTTATCTTTATTTTTTCTTCTTTAATTTCTTGATATATTTTTGGGTCATTTGTGCTTTGATGTTTACGTTCTAATTCCCTCAGTCTCTCACATCTTTGTTCATACGCTTCCAGTTTAGTCTTATTTGCTTTTCCTGTTTCAACAATTAATTTACCTCTTAACACGGCTTTTAGTGCATCCCATAGTATTGTTGGGTCCACTTCTTCATTGTCATTCTCTTGGATATATTCATTTATGTTTACTTTTATTCTTTCTTTCATTTTATCATCATTTAACAGTCCTACATTAAGTTTCCATGTTGTTTGTCGTTTTCTATTGTTTAAATTTATTTCCATGTATATAGGATTATGATCTGATATTTCTGCCCCTCCAATCCAACAATTTCTCACCCTGTGTCTGTCACCTTCATTCATAAGGAAGTAATCTATTCTAGAGTGTACTTTATGGACTGCTGAATAATGTGTATAGTCTTTTTCGAGTGGGTGCAGGTCCCTCCATATGTCTACCATACCCATTTCTGCCAGTGAGGTTCTTATGAATTTTGTTACATGTTTTTTTGTCTTCTTAACACTTGTTGTATCAATTTCATGATCCATGACAGCATTTAAGTCTCCTCCACAAATTAGGACTCCTTCACTGTGTGTTGCTATGAGATCAAACAGATGTTGAAAAAAACCCTTGTCACTTTCTGGTGGGGCATAGATGTTCACTAATGTGATCTGCATTCCATCTATGCTACCCTTTATTATTACATACCTGCCTTCTTTATCCTGGATTTCCTGTTCACATTCAAATTGTATTTTATTTGAGATTAGTATCATAACCCCCCTTTTAGCTCCTCCCTTAAATGAACTGTAGTAGGAGTTCTTATAGCCAAATCTCTTTAGTTTCACATGTTCTGTCTTGCTCAAATGTGTCTCTTGCATAAATATAATTTCGGCTTTTTCTTTCTTGAATTTTCTTATTATTCTTTCCCTTTTAACAGGTGAGTTCAGACCATTCACGTTTAGTGTTATTATCTTAAGATTTTTACCCATAATCATGTTTTTCCATTTTTTTAACTTGTGCTCCTAGCCCCTTTAACAACAAAAATAACACATATTTATATAAAAACACATTAAAAAATCTCGACCTCCGTACTTTGGGCCTTTCTTCTGCCCACTGGTCCCTGTTGGTGGGTGGAGGGATTGTCCTCACAGAGTGTAGGGCCCTCCCTAGACTTCTAGTTACTATCCAAGTAATAGTCATTAGTCTAGAAATGTCCAACAAATATCACTTAAACCTCTCCTAGCCGTCTGTTTCTCTTTTACCTTGTCTTCTTGGCCTTCATTTCTTCTGTGTCTTTCTTAATCTTTGTTATAATCTAGGCTTTCAGTTGAAAGCCTTGTAGTCTTTCCTGGGCCCGCTGCTCCACGTCTCCCCCCGTCTTTTGCCGTTCACTCGCCTCCACTCCAGCTGTCGTGATGCGTTCAGGGCCTCCGCTGCTCCTACCGTTTCCTCCGGCACGTACACCTCAAGGCCCCGCTCCATCATGTCCTGCGCTGCCTCTCTGGCTGTGTTGTAGGTTCTTACGCCGTCCTCCCAATGAATCCTCATCTTCGTTAGCGGCGTTTGGAATCTAATTTTTTTTTCTTTCAGCGTTTTTTTAATGTTGGCATATTTCTTCCGCTGCTGCACAATTTCCGCCGGGTAGTCATGATCAAAGAATATCTGCTTGTCGCCGATTCGAATCTTTTTTTTCCACGCTCGTGTCAGGATTCTTTCCTTTACATCATATTTCAGAAAGTTTACCACAACTGACCTGGGTGTAGAGCGTGGGTTCGGGTTCTGTGCCGAGGCTCTGTGCGCTCGTTGAATCTGCAGATCCGCTTCGCTGGGCAGTTCCAGCTCTTTTTTTAAGAACTGATCCATGAATTTCGTCATCGAGTTGCCTTCAATGCCCTCCGGGATCCCGAAGATGCGTATATTGCCCCGTCTGGACCTGCTCTCCAAGTCGGTTACTTTCTCCTGCATCCTCTGCATTTGTGCCGTCAGGGTCTGCAGCTGTTCGCTTGCCTCGCTATTCCAATCTTCCAACTCTGATATTCGGGCCTGCGCTTCTGTCATACACGCCCGCTGGGAGCGCAGCTCCTCCATGTTTTCTGCTAGCTTGCGCTCCATTTCTCTTCGGAGGCCCATAATTTCTTCCTTAATCTCTTTTTTCAGCTCCTCCTTAAGAGCCGCTAAATCCTGTTGTAGCTGCCGTTTGAAGTCTCTCAACTCTTTACCCAAACTGGCGATGCCAGTGTTCATGGTATCGAGTGTGTCCTCCATTTTCTCTGCTGCGGTCACCTCGTTTTTTTGGGCCCCGTGTTCAGCGGTTTCTCCTGCGTTGTTGAAGAGGAATTCTTTAATTTTACTCTGCTTTTGTCCTTGTGCCCGGCTCCTTCGTGTTTTCATCCCTTAGTTTATTGATCCGCTTATGTCGAGTTGGCCATTTACCGATGATTTTTAATCCGGCTAGGGAGAGCTCTCTGTTTAAGCGTTATGTCTCTCCGCCATCTTCCCGGAAGTCGAGGATTTTTTTTAAGTGACACTTGTACAGGAGAAAAGACTGAGCAAGTACAAGCTGTCAAATAGTCAGTTTTTTATCAAAAGAAACTTGGAAATAAGTGACAATTTTACATGAAAAAAGTCACAAATTTGGGGAAAAACTAATGAATTCATATGAAAAAAGGTCACAGATTTACTGTAAAATACAATTTTTTTCTATAAAAGTGGGAGATTTACAAAGGAAAAAAGTGGCAAATTGATGAGGAAGAAAGCTGAATATTTACAAGTAAATAAGCAAATTTGTGATAAAAACATTGCAAATTTTTGAGGAAAAAAACATGGCAAAATTGAGAGGGAAAAAAAGCTTTTTAAAAACTTTTTTTCCTTTGAGGAAAAAAAGTCAAATTTTTGAGGGAAAAAGTGGCACATCTGACATTTTGAATTTGTGAGGGAAAAAAATCACATTTTCAAGAAACATTTTTTTTTAAGTTTTTGTGAGAATTTTTTAAGTGATGATTTTGCAAGAGAAAAGTATCAACAATTACAAGTTGTCATATGTACACTGAATTTACATAAAACAGTTTGATTTTGTGAGGAAACAATCAGTTTCTAGAAAAAAAACTAATTTTTAAAGAGAAAAGTTTTTAGTTTACATACAAACTAAAGCTGACATACAGTGCTGTGTTACCATGGTAACTGGCCGGAGTTCAGTTCCAGTGCATACACTCCATCACAAGAAAAAGGCAGAAAATTTAGAAGAAAAAATCTGCAATTTTATGTGAGAAAGTAAAAAAAAATTATAAGAAAAAGTTGCAAACTTGTAGAAAAGTCAGATTCATGAGGACAAGTTGCAGATTTTTGAGAAAAAGTAACAAATTTAAGCAAAAAGTTGCAAATTTATGCAAAAAACAAATTTATTAGGAAAAACTTACAAATTTACAAGAATAAGGTTTTTAATTTATGAGAAAAATAATTGAAAATTTAAGAGGGAAAGTTACAAGTAGTCATATATACACTCTGAATTTACACAAAAAAGCCCCTGTTTGAACATAAATCTGTGGTTGTCGCTTACATTTGTTAAAATTTTAAATCTTTTTTTCTCCCCAGAACAGTGAGAGTAGGACCTAAATGTGTTTTTATCCTCCAGAACATCCAGAAGATGCTGGGCCTGGCTCCGTCCAGAGCTGCCACCAAACAGGCCGGAGGATTCCTGGGTCCTCCTCCTCAGGCAGCCAAGTTCTCATGATCCTGGTCCTGCACTCACAGCGCCCCCATCAGGCCGCCAACAGAACTGTTCCTGCTGGAGTCTGGAGTCACCACTTACTGTCTCATTTCTCTTTTTTCCTGTTGGTTATTTAACTCTAAACTCATCTTCCATCCATCCATCTTCTTCCACTTAATCCTGCTTGGGTCGTGGGGGGGCTGGAGCCTATCCCAGCATCTTTGGGCAAGAGGCAGGGTCCACCCTGGACAGATGGCCAGTCCATCGCAGGGCCAACACAGACAACCATTCACTCACAGTCATACCTAAGGACAATTTACAATCCCCAGTTTGATGCCAGTTAACCTAACTTGCATGTTTTTGGCATGTGGGAGGAAACCGGAGAAATCCCGGAGGAAACCCACGCAGACACGGGGAGAACATGCAAACTCCACACAGATCACTGTTGCTCGGGGCTGGGATCGAACCCAGGATCCCCCAGCCTAGGGTGAGTTGCTGTGCTGTCGCAGTGCTAACCACTCCTCCACCGCGCCGCCCTCTAAACTCGTCTTATTTTTTAAATTAGTTAAAGTCCAATAATTAATAATTGTGTTGACTACCAAAAGTTACAGATATCTGATGTTTGAGGTTTTTAATCCATCAGCACAGGAACGTCTTATCTGTTTCATCAGTATTACTGTCTCATCCTCTGTATTTGTGTGGTCTGTTTGAACACACATTAATAATAAAGTTTTAATATTGAATTTATTTCCTTCTGTATTGTCATTTTTTTAAATCAATCACACTGTTAACAGACTTTGTCCGTGATAAAATAAATCAAATTTATCATGATTAAATGCAGTGAAAAGTGAAACCTAAAAAGGTTCCAGTACTTAAGGTTCCATTCACACTCAGGAGGAACCTTCTGAATATCAAGAACTTTTCAAAATCAAAAACTTACCACAATATGTCATTAATTTATGAGAAAAACAGCACAAATTTTAGAAAAAATGTTGATTTATGAGAAAGATTTTACTGTTAGACAAAAATGTCTCAGGTTTCTCAAATCTAGGAGAAAAAAGTTAGGAGGAAAACCTCAAATTTAAGACAGTAAAGTATGAAATGCAAAAAAAAAAACTTTAAATGCAAAAAACCCCTTTTGAATTTAAGAGAAAAAAAAATACGAATTTAAAAGTCCTAAAAATTTTAGTGTGAGTAATGTTATTTCTTACTACTCGAGTAACTTAGCAAAAAAATTGCAAATGGATTAGGACAAATTCGGAAAAAAGTAGGCGGGAAGCACAACTTAATTAGGAAAATATAACTTCATTAAAGCTACAAGTTAATCAGAAAAAATAGCTGCAGGCAGCAACCATCGGGTTCCAAGCAGCTGTAGACTTCAAGCTCTTGTACTGTTTAGCAACAGCATTTAAAACCCAAAGTGTGTTACACATTAGGTTTTAAAATGCAGAGAAGAGGCATGTTGTGCTTCAGCTGTTCAGAAGAATAAGACCTCCCTGGGAGGATTTGAACCGAGGACCTCCAGCAAACCAGATGAACACCCAAAGTCACTGCACAACAGGAATGCTTTGACAAAAACTAAATGTTCCACTGACATGACACAAAGGCTGATAGACATTTCATAAACATGGTTTTTGGAATGAACAAAATTGCATGAAAGAAGAATACTGTTGTAATTGCACGACGTTCCATCACGTTGGGATCGGCGCATCAAAGATACACTACTGTTCAAAAGTTTGGGGTCACTTAAGGCACTTTTCCACTAGCCCAGCACACCTCGGCACGTCTCGATTCACTTCGACATGGTCCGGCTCACTTTTGTCTCCATTACAACCGTGTTAAGCTGGGGTGAGTGGGATTTCTATAACAGCGAGGCGGCGCCACACTCCCGTGACATAGAACACGCAACCCAAGCAAAACATAAACACATGCAGCTGCACAAGGCGACTCCTCAGTCTGTGGCTTTTTTCACCGTAAATGCCAAAAAGGACCGCCAGACAAGGGTACAGGCAGCGAGATGAAACACTCTGGAATAGTTCTGCAGCTTCTGGGAGAGCCGAAGACATGAGGATACAAACTAGGTCATATGACGGTAAGCTAATGTTGCTAATGCTAGTTTGCTATAAGTACGTCGTACTACACTGTAATGTCTGCAACTTATCGCTGTTAGGTACTAAAATATGTACGCTGTGTGTGTTTCAGATGGCTCTGTTGTGGGGAAATTACCGCTTCATTCGGTCTGGGCGTTCAGCACAGCCTGTCACTGATGTCAACACAGCTTCACAAACGATCACTGGTTATAGAGCTTAAGAATGTCTGTAGAAACGTTTATTTCCTGTGCAACAAATTGCTCTGATCTGCGTGAAAATCATGGAGATACTGTTGAGACATTATGGACGTACCTGCTCCAGCTGCAGAGTCTGAGGTGTTGTCATAGAAAAAAATGATGAGCTGACACAACTTGATCGCCATGTTAATAACTATATTAGCCACAAAATATATATTCAAAAAGTAAACAGTACTGAGTTAGGTATAATAAGATATATTTGACAGTTATCATGCATTTTAGGCCAAAACAAACAATCTAGGATTAAAAGCAATTAAAATAATGCAGTCACAAGGTTACATGGAAAATACTTGATTTACTAGATACATTTACTGTAGAAATATATATTCTCTACATCAACAATGTACTAGACATGCATTCATGTAGTATTGCACTGGGAATTGCACAGACAATAAACCTCTGAAGTTTTTGCAGATGTCTCTTTTTTTTATATGTGAAGGTTACCACCATGTGGCATAAATTAAATACTGAAAGATTGGAAAAGCTAAGAATAATCCAGCAGTTTGAGAAATCACTTTTGGTTTGGTGTAAGTCTGTCAACAGAATTATGAACCATAAAGCAGTTTGTGTTAAAATGTTAAATCCCATTAAACCTAATCCGGGGGCTTCCAATCATGTGTCATGGGGGGCCAAGACCCTGCAGGTTCTCTCTTCTACCCAGTCTCTTCAGCAGGTGTTGTCACTGATCAGTCAGTGGAAGAAGTTCAGTGGAATCTGCTGTTGAAGACACTGGTTGGAGGTAAAGCCTGCAGGGTCTTGGCCCTCCATGGCACATGATTAGACACCCCCGCCCAAACCCATTATGATGAAGAGCAGATGCTAATATGACCCAGAATTCCTCCATATACTGGTACTGTCACTAAAGTATGCAGGGTCTTCTGCGGTGGCACATCCAACAATACAGTCTTCAGTTAATAAAATAATTGTTTTGGTTACTTTTTTCTTAAAAATGAGCCTGTGGAGCGTGTAAATAATGAGGCTGATTTGGTTCAGGCGGTTTATTACACGACTCACACAAGGAGCATAGACAGAATGGCATACAAGTAGGAACTCTTCCCTTAAATAACATGACATCCTTCTAGACTCTTCTCACACACAAAAGATAATCCCCCGTCTGACTGCAGTCAGTCCATTCATCCTTGACACCTCCCTGTTATCTTACTAGGGCATCTAGAAACTTCTCACAAAAGGTTAACTTGTGGAAGATGTGGAAAGGACGAGGCACAGTTCATCTCACGAGTCAGGTTTATTCACATCTTCCAACATCAGCAAAACAGAAAGAGGAAGAAACCCCCATACATTCGTCCTTTTTATACCCCAGGACATCAAAGTACACCGTCACATTGTATTTAATCCCAAGTCACAATGCATCTTCTTCCAGATCTTAACACCTCCACCCACAGTCTCAAAATCCCCCAAGGCCGTCTCTTTGCATACCAAAGACTAAACTTTCACATCCTCATGTCATCTCCAAGGAGGCTCAGTCCTTTGTTCAATCTCAGATGTGAAGCCTAAGGTGGTATACATATGAGGCATAGAGTGATATACATATGTGCACATGTGTCCCACAAACTTTGCATCCTTTGTTCCTGTCTAAGGTGGTAAACCATTATGCACTCCCCAGGTTGCCACACCACCACCCCAGCAACTTAGATAGGACAAGAGAGTAACAGTCCACATGCTGTGATAAAACCATTAACATCAGTCCACATGCTGTAGAACAAGCAACATCAGTCCGCATGCTGCTTGGGCTTCAGTCTTCTACCGTATCTGCTGTAGCCAGGATTCGCTGCCTCCATGGCGCTGCCATGCTGGGGGGCTGATGTCTGGGGGTGAAAACTTTATGACTGTCCATGTGGGTGCTCTGGAGAATCTTTTCTCTGGGAAGCGCCCCGTGGGGGTCTTCCACACCGAGGGGCCCTCGCCAACAGCACTTGCTCGTCAGCCACAACGAAAGCAGGTTTGAGTCTGTCTATGCCAATTTTCTCCCTCCTACCCCCCAAATCTAGCAAAAAATGCTTATCCCCTGTTTCCAGCACTCTAAACGGTCCATCATAAGGTGGGCGCAGTGGGGGGCGGTGGGCGTCGTGTCTGACAAACACGAACTCTGTGTTTTTCAAAGCTTTAGGCACAAAAATGCGTGGAAAACTGTGGTGGGAAGGACCTGGCAGCATGCTTGAGTCTATGCAACGCTGCAGCAGCTGAGACGGGGAGCTGCCCGGCGCAGGATTATCTGGCAGAAACTCCCCAGGCAGCCGGAGTGGTTGTGCAAAAACGAGTTCTGCCGGGAAAGCTTCCAGATCCTCTTTAGGCACAGAACGTAACCCCAATAAAACCCATGGTAGCCTGTCTACCCAATTTGCATCCGTCAGTGAAGCCCTCAGAGCCGCTTTTAACGACCTATGAAAACGTTCGCATAACCCATTAGCCTGCGGGTTGTATGCGGTTGTGCGGTGAATTGAGACACCTAGGCTGTGGGCCATGGTTGACCAGAGTTCAGAAACAAATTGAGAGCCTCTGTTGGACGTAATGTCCGACGGAACTCCAAAACGCGCCACCCATGCTGTTAAAAACGCGCGCGCCACCTCCTCGGCCGTGGGTGCCGCCAGCAGAACCGCTTCTGGCCAGCGCATGGTGCGGTCCACCATTGTCAGGAGATACGTGTACCCCTGTGATGGCGGAAGGGGGCCTATGAGGTCCACATGGACATGGTTGAACCTCTTAGCCGGGATGCGAAACGGCTCCAAAGCAGCCTTCGTGTGTCTGTGAACCTTGGTTCGTTGGCACGCCACGCAGGCTGCCGCCCACTCTTTCACTTGTTTGCGAAGGCCCGGCCACACGTATTTCTCTCCTACCATTTTGACCGACACGCGCACCCCTGGGTGTGCCAAACAGTGAGCCGACTCAAACACACGGCGGCCCCACGCGGCTGGAACCACAGGCCGTGGGCAACCCGTGGAGACGTCGCAGATTAAGGGAGGAATGCCGTTAAATAGCGTCCTCTTCTCCAGCCTTAACCCTGTTGGTCCAGACTGGAGCGCGCGCACGTCCGCGTCACTAGCCTGTTCCGCGGCCATGGCTGCGTAATCCAACCCTACACAGACCGGGGCCACAACAGCGCGCGAGAGGCAGTCTGCCACTACATTCAGTTTGCCCAACACATGCTGAATATCGGTAGTAAACTCTGAGATCACGGCCAGCTGCCTCTGCTGCCGGCCCGACCAAGGTTCTGAAACTTTGGCCATCGCGAATGTTAGTGGCTTATGGTCAACAAACGCAGTAAAATTGCGCCCTTCCAGCCAGAACTGGAAATGGGGAATGGCCAGGTGGAGAGCCAGCATCTCTCTGTCGAACGTGCTGTATTTACACTCATTGTCGTGCAAGGTTCTGCTGAAAAAGGCAAGCGGCTGCCAAGCCCCGGCAACGCGCTGCTCCACGACAGCCCCTATGGCCACATCTGAGGCGTCAGTGGTGAGGGCTATGCGGGCCGTTGGGTCTGGATGTGCCAACAATGCGGCGTTTGCCAGGGCTGCTTTAACTTCCGAGAACGCCTGCTCTCGTTCCGGGGTCCATTCGACCCTATTCGCGGGTTTCTCCATGACGAATCCCAAGGTTGCGCAGCTCTTTACGGACGGGGTCAAACTGCTTCCTCAACCGTTGAATTCCTGTGGCCAAATCTGGATAGAACCGCACCTGTTGATCGTGGTATTTAATTTCTCCTTTGGCTCGCGTCGCGTCGAAGATCTTCATCCTGTCTCTGTAGCTGAGGAACTTCATAATTAACGTCCTCGGTGCTGACTTATTATCTCTCTGTGGTCCAATTCGGTGTGCGCTTTCTAAAACAACTGATGATTGCAGCTCCGCGTTGTTCAGCGCTTCTGGAATCCACTTTTCCAAAAAGGAACATGGGTCCCGACCCTCGGTTCCCTCCGGTAGACCCACCAGCCTCAGGTTGTTCCGTCTCGACCGGGACTCCAAGTCCAGGACATTATCTTCCAGACATTTTTTTTTTTCCAAAGTGTGCACCTTTAATTGAAGGCTGGCGACGTCATCTTCAGCACTGGAAACTCGAAGCTCCACCTGCGCCATTCGTTCCACACAGTCACCCAATTCCTTTCTCATTCCTTCCAACGCTGCCATAATCCCATCAAATTTAGCGGAAAAGTCTGCTCTCATTGAACTAATGGCAGCAAGCACTGCACCTGTACCGTCGCCCGCAGTCACCGTACCGCTGCTAGCTTCCTCCGCCATATCTGGAGCTTTATCTGCGTCATGGACGTGAAAGTCCGTTAATTTGGACTGTTTCGGCGGTTCAATTTTTCCTCCACCTGATTTTCCAGCCTAAGGTTTCATCGGCATATCCTCGCCCAAACGCTGGGATAGATTCTGTTCCAAATGAAAGAGTTATTTGCCGATTTTTTTTCTCTAGGAGCAGAGCAGAGTGATATGTGTCCTTCTACGTTTTTTGAGCGCAGCGTACAATGGCTGCATGAGCTGCACTGCACGGGGAAGGAAACGGTTATAAAAGTTCACCATTCCCAAAAATTCTTGTAGCGCCCTGACCGTTTGTGGTCGGGGAAAATCTGTCACTGCGTGCACTTTGTCAGGCAGCGGAACCGCTCCTTCGGGAGAGACGCGGTGCCCTAAAAAATCAATCCCCGTCACCCTGAACTGACACTTCGCTGGGTTGATTATTAAACCGTGCTCTTCCAACCTACGGAAAACCGTCGTGAGGTGGGTTTCGTGTTCGTCTTCGGACGCACTGGCTACCAAGATATCGTCCAGGTAGACGAACACGAAAGGGAGATCGCGCAGCACTGCATCCATCATGCGTTGGAACGTCTGTGCTGCCCCTTTAAGCCCAAACGGCATGCGCAAGAACTCAAATAAACCAAACGGAGTTATTACCACTGTTTTGGGTATGTCCTCAGCGCGCACTGGGACATGGTGGTAACCACGGACCAAATTTATCTTAGAAAAAATGCGAGGTGAGCGGAAAAATCTTGAATGTGGGGAATTGGGTAGCGGTGATGCGCTGTAGCGTTGTTTAACCTGCGGAAATCGCAGCAAGGTCGCCACGAACCTTCAGCTTTAGGGACCATGTGTAGCGGGGAAGCCCATGGGCTGTTTGAGCGCCTGGTGATGCCTAACCTCTCTAGGTTAGCGAACTCCTTGCGCGCAATGGCCAGTTTAGCTGCGTCCAAATGCCGAGGTCTTGCAAAAACGGGCGCCCCGGTGGTGGTGATAAAATGCTCCACCCCATGTTTAGCGATAGCTGCTGAAAACGTTGGGACTGTGAGTGCTGGGAACTGAGCGAGCAGTGTGAGGAACTTACCACATGCTGCTGTGACATTGGCTTGTGCTGTTGGCCGGGTCACTTGAGCTATACAGGGGAGAGAGTCAAAAGACAGTGCATTAACCAGGCGCCTGCTAGCGATATCTACCAACGACCCATGTGCACATAGAAAATCAGCCCCCAGTATATGGTAATCCAATGCTGCTACAACAAAAGTCCATTCATATGTACGACCGTGTAGAGACAAGAGCAGAGTCCTCTCACCAAAGGTCTTAATGTCTGAGCCGTTTGCTGCTGCCATCTCGGGGCCACTGGTTCCTGCCAGCCGGTCAGCGTAGGTCGGCCGGATGAAACTCCTCTGTGCGCCGGTGTCCACGAGGAAATGCCTCCCCGAGCGTGCATCCGTCAAATAGAGCAGCTTGTTCTCCTCCCCGAGGGTCGCGGCTGCTACTGACCCCCGGTCTTGGCGTTTCCCGAGCGCTTGAACTGGCACGGTGGTATACATTTGCGTGCCCTCTCTGCAAAGCGGTGATGGTAGAAGCAAAACGTGTCACCTCCACGTTCCTTGGCCCCCGCTGCTGCTGCCGTCGGTGGTTTTGCTGCTGCCGTTGGCAGCTCCTCTCCTCCTCGTGTTGACGTGCCGGGCTCCATCGCTGCCGCAATGGTCACGAAAGCCTTGGTGGCGACGATGATCCGGTCTGCCTCTCGGGCTAGCGCACGATAGTCCCGTTTGGCCAGCAACGACGAATTGGCCAGGGCCGCTCTCACCGCTGTCGGAAGGTTCCTGAGGAAAATGTGGGTGAAGATGAAGTGGTCGTCGTCCGTGCCCTTTAACCTCAGCATCTTCTCCATCATGTCCACGGCCGAACCGTCTCCCAACTCGGTCCGCGTCAGAAGCCTCTCTGCTCTCTCACCATCCGAGAGCGTGTAGTGCTGGATGAGGGCAGCCTTCAGCGCGTCATATTTGCCGTCGGCTGGTGGCTGATCGAGCAGGCTCTCGATGTGCTGAGCCGTGCTGGCATCAAGCGCTGCGACCACATAGTAGAATTTCGTATCATCCGCCGATATCCCTCGGAGGGCGAACTGCACCTCGGTTAGGTGGAACCAGGAGTGCGGGTTGTGCTGCCAAAAATCAGGTAGTTTGATCACTACAGCGCATGCGAAGCTGGGGGTTCCAGTCGAGGTTGGCTCTGGGGATCTTCCGTCGTATTCCATGATTCGTCTTGGGTCACCAGTGTGGAGCGTGTAAATAATGAGGCTGATTTGGTTCAGGTGGTTTATTACACGACTCACACAAGGAGCATAGACAGAATGTCATACAAGTAGGAACTCTTCCCTTAAATAACATGACATCCTTCTAGACTCTTCTCACACACAAAAGATAATCCCCGTCTAGACTCTTCTCACACACAAAAGATAATCCCCTGTCCGACTGCAGTCAGTCCATTCATCCTTGACACCTCCCTGTTATCTTACTAGGGCATCTAGAAACTTCTCACACACAAAAGGTTAACTTTGCATCCTTTGTTCCTGTCTAAGGTGGTAAACCATAATGGTTTACCACCATACCATTATGGTTTACCACCATACAACCCCAGGTTACCACAAGCCATTATTTTCAAGGTCACCGATAAATCCTTTGTACAGCTGACTCTTTTCCCACCGGTGTCTTAACAGACAAAATAGAAAATCATGATGCAAACACATGTCACTAAATTGTTTATTACAATCAGCAGCAAATTCCAGATTATTCAGAATATGCAAAATTCAAACTGTAAAAAAAAAACTGGAATGGTCACACACGGCAGCCACGCTGCCTCACTGAGAAGCAACTGGATCGGCCCCTCGTACTGGTCCTGGTTCAGCAGATCTTCAGCCTGCATCTCTGTAAATAGTGAGTAAATAGTGAGGCAAGGTCCAGTTGGGGTGGACAGTTTCCCTCTTGCCTAGACAAAAGACAAATGGGTGGTGGTTAATTAAAGCAAGTTTAAAACATCCATCCATCTTCTATCGCTTAATCCTTTCGGGTCGCGGGGGGGCTGGAGCCTATCCCAGCATCTTTGGGCGAGAGGCAGGGTACACCCTGGACAGATCGCCAGTCCATCGCAGGGCCAACACAGAGAGACACACAACCATTCACTCTCACATCCATACCTAAGGATAATTTAGAATCCCCAGTTTTGATGCCAATTAACCTAACTTGCATGTTTTTGGCATGTGGGAGGAAACCGGAGTGCCCGGAGTAAACCCACGCAGACACGGGGAGAACATGCAAACTCCACACAGAAGGGTCACCGATGGTCTGGGGGTGGGATCGAACCCACGATGGTCAAGGGTGGAATCGATCCCATGACCTTCTTGCTGTGCTGCCACTGTGCTAACCACTGTGCCACCGTGCTGCAGTTTAAAACATATTTGGGAAATACACTTGTTGCTAAAAGCCAGTGGTGGAATGTGAATTAATGAATGAATCTTTATTTCGGATTGATTAAAAGTAAAAATTAAAAGAAAATAGAATAATATAACAAAGGGGAAAAAAATCTAACAAGGTCAAATTAAACAATAACTCCTCTGATTATACAGTTCAACATAGGTTATCTGAAATGGGTGATGGCTGAAGCTGCAGCTTATATTGCCCACCATATTCCATCCAAGAATTCAAAAGAAAAACAAAACGGGAGCGATTACAATTTGAATGTGACAATAAAGTACTTCGTTGTTGTATTTAACCACAATTTTCATGTAGCTGCGCTTCGGTAGATTTTACAAGGGCTGCGTTACATTTAAAATCATCTGTTTTTACTGTGGCCTCAGCAATCAGAATGAATTAATACATTCACTTGAATGGAATATAGTACTTTAACTGAAGGTGTGCATCACCGAGTATGGAGTCGCTCAGTCAAAATATGAAGTTTTTATCAATAAAAGTTTGTCTTGTCTGTAAAAGTGTCTCTTCTTGCCCTGGCTTCATGTGTGGGCGGTGTTTTGTACTAGCATTGCTAAAATATAAAAGGAAGCACTACAATGGGTCTCAAATATTTGTAATGTGTCCTGTTACTACATGAGTTTATTGATGATAGACTATAAACTACACATATAAAGTAAATTATATTGACGACTGAACATCTCACATTCGCCAAAACATACAGTTATGAACATAACTCACAAAGGATCACACAAGTGATCTGACAAAAAAATAAATACATTAACAAGCGGTTTATTTTACAGTTGATGTGCCATATTCACACAATCAAATAAATCTCAGTTCAGTCCCTTTTATATTAAGTGGAAATTGTGCTACTTTGGTTTTGACACTTTACCTATAAAAGCAAAGGATTTCAGTACTTTCCACAGTGGCGAGGTCCGCTGTGAGGCAGCTGCTTTACTCTTGCCTAGATGAATGACAGAAATGGATGGCGGTTAGTTTCAAGCAAGTTCAACACTTATACAGGCACATCTCAAAAATTAGAATACCATGAAAAATTCAATATTTTTTTCACTCATTTCAGAAAGTGAAACCCATATATAGATTCATTACAGGGACAGCGATATATTGAAAGTGTTTATTTTAATATTGATGATTACGGCTACAGCCCATATTAACCAACACCTCAGCGGCCAACATTTATATTTAAAAACTATTTTTTAAAGTTAATTTTATGTAATATTCTAATTTTTTGCCAAATTGAATTTGGGGTTTTCAGGGGCTGTAAGCCGTAATCATCAAAATTAAAATAAATAAACGCTTGAAATATATCACTGTGTGGGCGACACACATTGTGGGCTCACGTTGCCACAGAGACAGGACTGCATGTGTATTGAGGGTGTCACGTCTGCAAGGACAGAGGACTCGAATCTGCAGAAGATAACAAGGAGGTGTGAGATTTGTCTCTTTGTCCCACAGAAGATGCCCCGGAGAGATTTCCGGTTCAACAGGAAATGAGAGACAATGGTGAAGCTTCAAAGGGATGCTTTGTGACTGTATGTTTACTGAAGACACCTTGTGACTTGAATTCTGATGCTGGAAACATATAAAAGGGTGTTGAGATATGATTCTTTCTCTTTCCTGCTTTGAGAACGCTAGAAGCTGTGTTCTGTCAAATAAAGCTGGTTTACGACTAAACTCAGCCTCGTCATTTGAGCACATCTTCTACACTGGTGACCTACGACGAAAAATGAGCAGACAGATTCTCCCGAGCAGGGCTCGGCGGAAGCCAGCCTGATGGCCGCCTCCGCGATCCGGCTGCCCGATTTCTGGCAGCACAGCCCGCGCTCATGGTTTAGCGCAGTCGAGGCGCAGTTCAACCTCCGGAGAATCTCCAACGATGACACAAGATTCTACCACGTGGTAGCGAAGCTGGACAGCAACACGGTCCAGAGAGTGGAGGATCTGGTTAACCATCCACCAGACAGCGACAAGTACAGCGCACTGAAGGACGCGCTGATCAGCCATTTCACCCCCTCAGTCCAACAACGAGCAGAGGGGCTCCTGACGTTGACGGAGGCAGAAAACGATAGACCTGCGGACCTGATGGTGAAGATGCTGAAGCTCAAAGACTCTGAGGATGGCGAATTCATTTTCGCCCACCTTTTCCTTCGAACTCTGCCACTAGCAGTGAGAGTGGCCCTGGCAGAGTCGCCCCGATTGGCCAGGCGAGACTACCATGGGTTGAGCAAAGAGGCGCAGCGGTTGGTCGACGCCCACAAGTGGAACGCGGTTTCGGCCGCGGCGGCCAGCCCGGGAACAGCATCCAGAGACAGCGCAGGTCCAGCGGCCGCGGCGCCAGACGCACCAACGGCGGCGGCGACGGGAGCCAGACGACGTGGAGCGGAGGACGGCCCATGCTTCTACCACCGCCATTTTGCAGAGAGAGCGCACAGGTGTGTCCCACCGTGCAACTTTAAGCGCCAGGGAAACGCCAAGACCGAGGGCCGGTAGCAGCTGCGACCCTCGGCAACGAGAACAGGCTGCTTTACCTGACAGATGCACGCTCGGGGAAACAGTTCCTCGTGGACACGGGCTCTCAGCTGAGTTTCGTCACACCCACCTACGCGGAACGGCTGATGCCTTCTAAAGCTCCCTGGGTGTCAGTGTCAGCAGCGAACGGCTCCACGATTAAAACGTTCGGTGAGAGGACCATGCTTCTGTCCTTACAGGGCCGTTCATTTGAGTGGACATTTATTGTAGCAGCAGTCAGTTTCAACATGTTAGGGGCTGATTTTTTGTGCTCACATGGTTTATTGGTTGACCTTGCTAATAGACGTCTGATTAATGCACTGTCCTTTCATTCTATTCCCTGCACAGCTCGGGTGGCCCCGCCGACTGCACATGCCAGCGTCTCAGCTGCGGGTGGTAAGTTTCACACATTGCTTGCTCAGTTCCCAGCACTCACAGTCCCCACGTTTTCGGCAACGGTGGCTAAACATGGGGTGGAGCATTTCATAACAACCACCGGCCCTCCCGTTTTTGCAAAAGCTCGGCGCTTGGACCCAGCTAAACTGGCCATCGCGCGCGAGGAGTTCACTAATCTGGAGAAACTGGGCATTGTTAGACGCTCCAAGAGCTCTTGGGCTTCGCCGTTACACATGGTCCCAAAGGCTGACGGCTCGTGGCGACCTTGCGGCGATTTCCGCAGGTTGAACAACGTTTCAGCGCATGACCGCTACCCGATTCCGCACATTCAGGATTTTTCTGTTCATTTGGCGGGGGTGCGCATTTTTTCTAAAATAGACTTGGTGCGCGGTTACCACCAGGTTCCAGTGCACGCGCAAGATGTACCCAAAACAGCGGTCATAACTCCTTTCGGCCTTTTTGAGTTTTTGCGCATGCCTTTTGGCCTCAAGGGGGCCGCGCAGACTTTCCAACGCATGATGGATGCAGTTTTACGCGACCTTCCTTTCGTGTTCGTTTATTTGGACGATATTTTGGTAGCCAGCGTGTCCGAGGGCGAGCACGAAAAACACCTCACAGCAGTTTTCCGGAGGCTGGCAGAGCACGGGTTAATAGTTAACCCAGCGAAGTGCCAGTTTGGGGTGGCGCAGATTGATTTTTTGGGACATCGCGTTTCGGCAGAAGGAGCGGTTCCTCTTCCAAATAAAGTGCGTGCCATAACGGATTTTCCCCAACCTCAAATGGTCAAGGCACTTCAGGAGTTTCTAGGGATGGTTAATTTTTACAACCGGTTCCTCCCAAGCGCAGCACGACTCATGCAGCCATTGTACACCGCGTTAAAAAAACAAAAGCCCGCAAATAAAGTTGAATGGTCTCTGGAGCGGGAGCGCGCTTTTGCCCAGGTCAAATCAGCCCTGGCAAACGCAGTTTTGTTAGCGCACCCAGTTCCAACGGCCCGCATGGCGCTCACCACTGACGCTTCCAATGTAGCGGTGGGGGCAGTAGTTGAACAGTTTGTGGCAGGTACCTGGCAACCCCTCGCGTTTTTCAGCAGGACTTTGCGCGATAGTGAACGGAAATACAGTGCGTTTGACAGGGAGCTTTTGGCCCTACACTTGGCCATCCGTCATTTTCAGTTCTGGTTAGAGGGGCGACGTTTCACCGCGTTTGTGGATCATAAACCGCTAACATTTGCGATGGCCAAAATTTCAGAACCCTGGTCAGGCCGGCAACAAAGGCAACTAGCCGCAATATCGGAGTTCACTACTGATATTCAGCATGTCGCGGGTAAACACAATGTTGTGGCAGACTGCCTCTCGCGCGCGGTAGCACCACCAAGCCCCATAGGGGCAGACTCTGTAGCCGTGGCCGCGGGCCCGGGCAGCGACGCGGGGGCGCGCGCAGCCCCGGTCTGTGTTGGGTTAGATTATGCAGCCATGGCTGCGGAGCAGGTTAACGACGCAGACGTGCGCACGCTCCAGTCTGGACCAACAGGGTTAAGGCTGGAGCACAGGGTGCAACAAAATGGTATGCCCCCACTAATCTGCGACGTCTCCACGGGACGGCCCCGCCCCGTGGTGCCAGCCGCGTGGCGTCGCCGCGTTTTTGACTCGGTCCATTCTCTCGCGCACCCCCGGGTGCGCGCATTGATTAAATTGGTGGGGGAGAAATTTGTTTGGCCCGGGTTGCGCAAACAGGTCAAGGAATGGGCGGCAGCCTGCGTAGCGTGTCAGCGAGCCAAAATACACAGACACACTAAGGCCCCGTTAGAACCTTTTCACATCCCCGCTAAGCGTTTTGATCACGTGCATGTTGACTTGGTCGGCCCGCTTCCATTATCACACGGGCACACACATCTTTTGACGATGGTGGATCGCACCACGCGCTGGCCAAAGGCGATTCCTCTGACATCAACCACAGCGGAAGAAGTTGCGCAAGCATTTTTAGCAGCGTAGGTTGCGCGTTTCGGTGTACCGTCGGACATAACGTCCGACAGGGGTCCCCAATTTATTTCCGAGCTATGGTCATCGATGGCCCGCCGCTTGGGGGTGAAGATTCATCACACCACCGCGTATAACCCCCAGGCTAATGGTTTATGCGAACGCTTTCACAGGTCATTGAAAGCAGCCCTCAGAGCGTCGCTAACGGATACAAATTGGGTGGACAAACTTCCATGGGTTTTATTGGGGTTGCGTTCTGCACCTAAGGAAGATTTGCATGCTTCCCCGGCTGAATTAGTTTTTGCACAACCGCTCCGTTTGCCGGGGGAATTTCTTCCCGATAACCCCGCACCAAATGGCCCCCCTGCTCAGCCGTGGCAGAGCGACTCAGGAGCAAACACGCTCCCTGGCCCGGTCCATCACAGTTTACCACACATTTTTGTGCCAAAGGCTTTAAAAAATGCAGAGTTTGTTTTTGTTAAACATGATGCTCAGCGTCCAAGTTTGCGGCCGTTTTATGACGGACCGTTCCGAGTGCTGGAGACCGGGCAGAAGCATTTTCTGCTAGATTTAAGATAAGATAAGATAAGATAAGCCTTTATTAGTCCCACAACGGGGAAATTCCAGGATTGCAACAGCACAGGGATAGCAACACTCAGAGCAACAATCAGAAGGCAAGAAAAAAAACAAGCAAGCAAGAGCAGCTAATATACATATGTACATATTACTATAAAATATATATATACACACACACACACAGACACACAGTGCAGAGCATTGTAGCTGGATGGAATAAATATATGAATATATGAACACACAGTGCAGAGCATTGTAGCTAGATGGAATAAATATGTAAATATACTGTATAAGCACCCACAGTACGGAGCATTGCAGCTAGGTGGAATAAATATGCAAGTATATAAACACACACAGTGCGGAGCAATGTAGCTAGATGGAATAATATGTAGATATATAAAAACACAGTGCGGAGCATTGTAGCTAGATGGAATAAATATATAGATATATAAATATAAACACACCCAGTGCAGAGCATTGTAGCTAGATGGAATAAATATGTAAATATATAAACACACACAGTGCAGAGCATTGTTGCTAGGTGGGATGAAACAGCATAACCGTCTATTTAGTTATCCTACATGGTATGATTATGTGCCCATACATATTCTCACCCTCCACAGCGACCGGTATGTTCCTAGTTGTATGCTGGAGAGGACCATTGTGTAAGTCTATTGCATCTTTTGCATTCAAAAAAACTATTAGTTTGTTACGTCTTTTTGCTATCTCTGCGAGCAGCCCTGCTTAGGTTGTACAGTCTGACAGCCGTTGGTAGGAAGGACCTACGAAACCTCTCGGTTGTGCACCTGGGATGATGTAGTCTGCTGCTAAATGAGCTCCTCAGTGCATCCAGTATGTCCTGCATAGGGTGGAACTCGGACTCCAGCAGAGATGACAGTTTAGCCACCGTCCTTCTCTCTCCTATCTCCTCCATCGGATCAAGGCGCTGCCCCAGGACAGAGCTAGCTTTCTTAATCAGTTTGTTCAGTCTCTTCCTATCGGCTGCAGTAATGCCACTGCCCCAGCAGACCACTCCAAAAGTGATGGCTGATGCCACCACCGTGTCATAGAATGACTTCAGCAGCGCCCCTTGTACACCAAAAGACCTGAGTCTCCTCAGCAGGAACAGCCTGCGCTGTCCCTTCTTGTAGAGTGCGTCAGTATTGTGTGACCAGTCTAGTTTATTGTTCAGATGAATACCCAGGTACTTATAGGATGTCACCATCTCAATGTCTGTTCCCTGTATATTTACTGGTGCTGTGAGGGGCTGCCCATGCCTGCAGCAGTCCACCACCAGCTCCTTAGTTTTCCTCGCGTTGATCTGGAGGCAGTTCCGATGGCACCAGTCCACAAAGTCCTGGATAAGCCCTCTGTACTCAGCTTCATCTCCGTTGGAGATGAGACCAACGATCGCAGAGTCATCAGAGAACTTCTATTTAGGGGGCAGAAGGGAGTTGATTTGCATAAACAGGCTCAAACCCGCCTGTTTTGGCTGATGAGGAAGTGCAGCTCGCGAGGCCCCCCCGCCGTGGCAGGCCGCCGAGAGGACATTCTCCAAAGTCTTCACAGAAAGGTGCTAACAGCTTTAATCCACAGGTGCAGAGAGATGTTGCAGGTGCAGCCAAGCCAGGTTGCAGCAGATTCGGCAGAAAGTTAAAACCTAGGCAGTTGGTGGATTGATTAGCGATGTATGGAGTGCTTTGTGTTTTTCTTTTTTTTATGCCATGCAGGTTTTGCCTTACTAGACGTTTGGGGGGGGGGGGGGTAGTGTGGGCGACACACATTGTGGGCTCACGTTGCCACAGAGACAGGACTGCATGTGTATTGAGGGTGTCACGTCTGCAAGGACAGAGGACTCGAATCTGCAGAAGATAACAAGGAGGTGTGAGATTTGTCTCTTTGTCCCACAGAAGATGCCCCGGAGAGATTTCCGGTTCATCAGGAAATGAGAGACAATGGTGAAGCTTCAAAGGGATGCTTTGTGACTGTATGTTTACTGAAGACACCATGTGACTTGAATTCTGATGCTGGAAACATATAAAAGGGTGTTGAGATATGATTCTTTCTCTTTCCTGCTTTGAGAACGCTAGAAGCTGTGTTCTGTCAAATAAAGCTGGTTTACGACTAAACTCAGCCTCGTCATTTGAGCACATCTTCTACAACTGTCTGTGTAATGAATCGATATAATATACGGATTTCTCTTTCTGAAATGAGTGACAAAAAATATTGAAATTTTTCATGACATTCTAATTTTTGGAGATGTACCTGTATTAGGGAAATACACCTGTGAAAGTCAGTGGTGGGATGTGACAAAAATGCTTCGTTTCCCTGACAAGCACTGCAGGATCCACAGAATAGGTGTGTGGGTCTATTCTGACGCTTTAGAAAATTATATGAATGACTTTATAAATCACTGGTTTGAAAAAGCAATTTTAATATGACGAGATTTCGGCTCCTGTGGTTCATTTCACCAGTATCCACAATATAAACAGGGAGGCTAGCCCCTGGCATGTAAAAACACATTCTAGCATTAAATTGCACACAATTTAATGCGCAGCACCAAAGTGCAGCACGTACACAAACCAGGACTTTAACCAGGATTAACATATTTCATCGTTTTGCTCTCACAAGCGAATACTTAGGAGAAAACAAGCGCGAATCAGCCGTCGGTACTAGCTAGCTACTAGCTAAAAGTCGTTAGCTAAAACTCGTTAGCCAGCACAGAACAGCGCTGTATGGCTCAAAAAAAGTGAGCTTACCACCAACAGGATAAATAAGCGAACAGATGCACATTATTACAAATCACTCACCATCGATGGTTCTCTCACGTTCGTCTTCAGCTTGTCCGTAGTCCGGTTCTATGCTGGGCTGCCATCTGTGTCGGTCCGGGTCGCTCCTCTCACTGTGTAACTGCCACCAAGCAGAGAAAACCCCGCACCACTTCGTTGGACCACGGTGTAGAGTTCCGCAAAACCTACAATGCTGTCTGTATTAATATCATATTTACTCCGTGACCGAGTTAGTCTGTGAAATATTGCAAATGGCGGTTGTGTGTAGATTCATCAGAAGGCAGTCGCTTTCGTGACGTTACGACCTGACCAATCAGTGGCGACCAGTCTGTTGACGTCACAACACGGCACGACTCAGCACGGTTGTACCCTGCCCTTGAGCGGGGACGAAAATCGCGGCTGTTAAACCGTGTTGGGGCTAGTGGAAAGAGTTACAAAGCGTGCTGAGCTGTCCCGTGTTGGGCTAATCGGGGCTAGTGGAAAAGGCCCTTTAGAAATTTCCTTATTTTTGAAAGAAAAGCACTGTTTTTTTCAATGAAGATAACTTTAAACTAATCAGAAATACACTCTAATATCTAATATACATTGCTAATGTGGTAAATGACTATTCTAGCTGCAAATGTCTGGTTTTTGGTGCAATATCTACATAGGTGTATAGAGGCCCATTTCCAGCAACTGTCACTCAGAATCAGAATCAGAATCAGATTTATTGCCATTGTTCATGTAGTACACAAACTAGGAATTTGTCTCGGTGCAATGCTGCAACATTAAACATGATAAAAATAAAAGATAGAAATAAAAAACTATACATGCAATAAAATGTAGAATATTGTAACGTTGGGGCCATGTTAAGGGGGGCAGGGATTTCCCAGCATGCTTTGCCAGTTTGAAACGTTACTGTGTGTGTATTAAATGTGTTATTACTGAGTTATACTGCTGTGTCATTATAACTGCGTTATAATGACCCAGCAGTGTTTAGCAGGATTAGGGCAAGATGTATCATGTGTGTAACCATGATTCAAACAGGGGTCTGGGAGAATGACCTCCCCTCCTCTCTGTGCTCAGAAGTAGGTTGGGGGTCGGGGTGTGTAAAATAAATCCCGTTGATCACAACCATCTGCTCCATTGTCTTTGTGTGAACCCTGCTTACGTCACACTGGTGTCAGGAGTGGGATATGGGGCAAGATGATAGCCAGGACCCGGGAGGAGGTCCTGCGGCCGGGGCGGTTCATCGCTTGGCTGGGGACGGAGCGTAGAGCTGAGACGCCGGCCCCCAGAGAGGTTTGCCGCGATGGACGGAGCAGCGGACCCGACGGGCCGAGGAGAGCAAACCAGCCCCGCTTCCCGCCCTTTTCAGGGCAGGAGGGGCTGGCGATTCCAGGGCGATCAGGAGCAGTGATCGACTGGGACGTGACCGTCCCATTCATCCGGCAGCGGGCCAAGACTCCCCGCTACAACGGCGAGAACCTGTTTGATGACCACCTGTTCCAGGTCAAGCTGGCCGCCGCGCTGAAAGCGAGCGGGAGGAGGAGCCACGGCAGTGCGTGCACAAGGGAGACTACAGTGGCAGAAGCAGAGCGGGTGGAGCCGCTGATAAATCGCACCATTGAAGCGTCAACGCCGAGACCAAGAACTTTCCAGGCCACGGCTGACAGCGAGGGGGGAGGAGGAGGAGTTACGGCAGACCACGGCGGCGCATCCACGGAGGAGACGGCCGCGGCGCGAGGAAGGGTGCTTCCGCTACGGAGAGCCGGGGCACATCGCACAGTACTGCCCCGCGCCACCCCACGGGAAACTGGCCCCTCGCCAACGTTAAATTAGAGCGAGGTGGCATGGACGGGAAAAAAAGCCGCCTCCTGCAGATGCTTCCCCCGGCGGTGACGTCACAGAGGCCTTTGGAGCGCAGCAGCAGCGGAGCGAGCAGGACAGATCCGGTCTTTTCCCGGGCTCGGCAGGGCTGGACGCCGGGACGCGGGCCAGCGGCCGCCTGGGAGGTCCTGGCAGCGGTGGGAGTCATGGGACTCCCGCTGCCAGAGGAGGAACTGTGCGTGTCCTACCGCCACCGCAGATGTTTCCCCTTTCGGTGACGTCACGGAGGCCCTCGGCGCAGCAGACGCGCAGCAGCGGAGCGAGCAGGACGAAGATCCGGCCATTTTCCAGGCGCGGCAAGGGCTGGACGCATGGACGCGGGCCAGCGGCCGCCTGGGAGACCTGGCAGCGGTGGGAGTCGGCCGGAGCGGGCCTGGGACTCTCGCTGCCAGGGAAAGGACTGTGCGTGGTCCTACAGAGGCTGTCAGATGTGTCCATCCGCCCGCTGGTGGCCAAACCGGAACCCTACCCCAACCAGATGCTCTGACCGAGACTCAGATGGCCCGTGCATGCCGCCCTGGCACCGGGCTGACTTGCATTGGATTTCTGAAAGTGGACTTTGAATTTTCTGGGGACAGAAACCAGTCCGGGGGGGGGGGGGGGGCAGTGTAACGTCAGGGCCATGTTAAGGGAGGCAGGGATTTCCCAGCATGCTTTGCCAGTTTGAAACGTTACTGTGTGTGTATTAAATGTGTTATTACTGAGTTATACTGCTGTGTCATTATAACTGCGTTATAATGACCCAGCAGTGTTTAGCAGGATTAGGGCAAGATGTATCATGTGTGTAACCATGATTCAAACAGGGGTCTGGGAGAATGACCTCCCCTCCTCTCTGTGCTCAGAAGTAGGTTGGGGGTCGGGGTGTGTAAAATAAATCCCGTTGATCACAACCATCTGCTCCATTGTCTTTGTGTGAACCTTGCTTACGTCACAATATGAATGAGTAATACTGGACAAAGCAATTTTTAGATATATTAGCGAGCAGCAGATATTGTGGAGTACCCCATAGTGCAGTCGGTAATGCAAAAAGAAAACAGTGATGATTGACATGAGTCTGGTTGAGCTGCTGTACATAGTGCACGAAAGTCTAATAAGTCACTTATTAGTGTTCAGCAGTCTGATGGCAGAGGGGAAGAAGCTGTTCATGTTCACTCCAGTGTTCTAATGGTACAATGTGTTTGCTCATTGCGTCAGAAGGCTAACGGATGATTTGAAAACCCTTGTGCAATCATGCTAGCACAGCTGAAAATAGTTTAGCTGGTTAGAGAAGCTATAAAACTGACCTTCCTTTGAGCAAGTTGAGTATCTGGAAAAAATTATTATTTCAAATACAAATCATTATTTCTAACCTTGTCAATGTCTTGACTATATTTTCTATTCATTTTACAACTCATGGTGGTAAATAAGTGTGACTTTTCATGGAAAACACAAAATAATTGTCTGGGTGACCCCAAACTTTTGAACGGTAGTGTATGTCGGAAAATGCACACCAAAGAGAAACTGTACAAATTGATTGGCCTAAAAAATCAAAATGGATTGACATTTTTGGATAATTTTAACAACTTTTAATTGTCAATATTTGTAGATGAGTTCTGAATAATTTCAAGCAATTTGGATGAATGCCTTGAAGGAGTTTGTTTTGAGTTCATTTGCACATTTTTGAAAATGTAGTGCAGAAAACTTCATTCATATGGTGCATTCACACCAAACAGCAAATTTTTCACACAGTGTGATTACAAGTTAACTCAGTGTCTGCAGCTGAAATGGAATGTTGTTCATCCACCCACATACAGATGGGCTAACAAGGGCTAGCAGTGTAAACAACCGTCATCCAGGTACAGTTTCTGGAGGAGACGGTGACAGTTTTCCAGCTAAACTTGATGTTTTGGGGATTTCCACAGTAGGTAGAAAGCAGCTGCAGAAGTTATGAAGGTCAGCCCGCCCCCTGCAACTTACTCAGATGCGAATTAGCATCTATCCGCATGTTTGCATTGAGTTAACATGTTATTGCGCTGTCCAGAAAATTTGTGCTCTCGCGTTTGGTGTGAATGCACCTTAAGCGCTTAGGACCAATGGAGAAAAGTTGCAGAAGATTTCAGTGAATAGAATGATTAAAGAATTTTGAGTATATGCCCAGCCATTCTTGAGATATGTACAAAAACATAAAACTGTTTGTCACCCCGACAGACTGCTATGATGATGATGATGTTTATTATAACACCACCTATGGATGCAGTGCCTTGATTTTTGGTCTCTGAATAGTGAGGAGAATTTCTAACCAGACTGTAAAATAACATGTTTATGCGTATTACTGTTTTTGATGCACATGCACTTTTAACAAAGAAATTAATTTTTAAAGTTGCAAGTAGAAAAATGCTAAATAATTAACAAACGCTGGCAAATAAGAAAAAAAAAATCCACAAGTTACGACACTACTTTTAATTTAATATAATTTATGTCTACTCTAAGAGCCCCCCAGACACATTCCTCCATTGGGCCCTGAAAAAGCTCGGGCCGGCCCTGCTGTCGACTCACCGTTGCTGGGCGGGCGGTGCAGCCCTGAAGGAGGCGGCTCCCGGTCCTGGTACTTTAGGGGAGGGAAGGCGTAGTGAAAACCTTCTTCGTTCCCAGTTCTGCAGAGAAACGAACGGTACAACTTTAACTTTTTTTTTTTTTTTTTTTTTTTTTAACTTTAACCCGATTTCCATATCTTGTTTTTGTGCTAGCGTTTAGCTAGCGTACAAAGTTCCATGCTAGCGTAGCATTTGCAGCCAGAACCGTTAGTTCACTTTAAAAGATCATTTTTCTTCATAAACTCGGACTAAAGCCGCTCTGCTCTGTGTCTGCAGGCTGTTGTCCCCGTCTGAAAATGGCCCAGTCTACCCTGGATAGCATGCCCGGAGCCTCCACCGGGACCGTGATGGTGTCGGAGCCGCTCAACTTCTGGGGAGGAAAACGGGTGAAGCCGCGGCAGGAGGCTAACGCAGAGCCGGTGTTCGAACCAGCGACCGGTGGGTTTCCAGTAACGCTGTTTATGGAGGAAACGTTTGGTTGCATGGGCGGTTAAAACGGGGACGGGGTGGACTAAAGGGAAACACCCTTTTCTGCACCTAGACCACATTAGACCAGATCCAGAAATCAAAGTCAAAACACTGAAACTTGTCGAACCTGGTTTGGATTATTCCAGTAATTCTTTATGGGAACAGGTCAAGTGGACCCCCTTATCCAAACTGTAAAAGTACCTTTTCGGTCCAGTTATTTACAAATTGATAACTTGCTGAAGCCTCATTCAGAACATTATAGCCCCACATAACTTCTGTGGATTTCCATCTGGGGGGGGGGCGGCAGCAGCGGTGGAGAAGAAAAGTCTTGAAAGCGGAAACGGAGTCGAAACCTTCTCTTACACACACACACAAATATAACATTACACTTCTTGGTGACCGGGAAAAAGTCTTTCCTACAGTTTTACACAAATACCTGTTCTCTTTGGTCTTTACAGATCACTTAAAATGTGCTTGTACAGATTGGATCCCGGTGTCCGTTTGGGGGTGCTGGCTTGGTCGGGGGTCCACTTGACCTGTATTCAGGCTTTATATATTATGTTTGGGAGAGCCTATTTTTGTTGTGACGAAGCGTCAGTCAGTTTAGCACAAGAAAAAAACCCTTATCTCCCAGCAAAAGTTGCAAATTAGCCGAAGGTAAAAAACTGTTGAGAACATCACCGTTGAGAACGTGGCAGCATTTGCACACCCTTTCAGCCAGAAAGATGCTCTGCTTCCCTGGATTCTGCTAGTGAGACCAGCGTGCTTTCGCACCTACAGGCTTTAGTTTGTTTCAGTCGAACTCGAGTTGGTTTTCTCTGTTGGTGCAGTTCGTTTTGTCTGGTGAGAACACGGTAATCGCACTCTGGTGCGCACCAAAACCAGTGGTCTCAGTACGAGTCAACTGGTGAACTCGGTCCTGCAGGTGAGAAAGGGACCACACTAAAACAGGACCAGCGGCAAACGGTAAAACATTTTATGCCACTGTATATACCTGATGCATTTTTTTCTCGCCCGATCGCCTTGAATGATTTTGTTTTTTGGTTGTTGTTTTTTTTGAGCATTTGTGTGCTGTGGTCTTTGGGGGGGGGGGGGGGGGAGTCTGTGTCCTGTATCCCAGCAACAGCTTGTCACTCACAGCTCAGCACTTCCGCTTTTTCTATGATCAGACTTTTTTTTTTTTTTTTTGTTACTTATTTGTACCCGTAGGTAGACTTGGTTTGCAGTCTGGTGACAAGCCACCGGCTGCTGGTCGCTGCGTGCGCGAGCGCCCTAAACCTACATGTTTTTGGTATGCGGGAGGAAACCGGAGAAATCCCGGAGTAAACCCACGCAACACGGGGAGAACATGCAAACTCCACACAGCTCACTGTTGGTCGGGGGCTGGGATCGAACCCACGATCTCATGATCCCCACGATCCCCCGGCCGAGGGTAAAACTGTACTGCCACAGTGCTAAACCACTGCGCCACCGTGCAGCCAACAGCAGCCCAGACTTGCTACTTATTTTTTAATAGCAGTCTCTAAATAACAATGGACAAGAAATGTATTCTTGCATTGGTAGCAGCTCTGGATGCAAAATATGATGACGTGGAAAACAGGAGTCTGAGTACAGACTGTGCCGGCGTCCTATGTCCCACCCTTCCTTATTTTGATTGGCTGCTTAGAAAGGTCTGACATTGACGAGCTCAGCTGTAGTCTGAAAAGTTGAAATCTTTTCAACTCTGAGCGCCGTGACAAAAAGCGGCCACCGCCGAGAGCGTTTCAGTGCCGAGGGCGCTCAGCGCTGTAGACGCTGGACTACATAGAGAATGAATAGAAAATGGTCGCTCACAGTTGGGGGGGGGGGGGGGGTGTTTGGTGGACAAGCAGCCGAAGACAACACTGCTTTTACATGAGTACAGTTTCTGGCTACTATGTGCACCTCTGATCATATAATTTAAGTATGCGTGAGTTAATTACTACAATATCATGGTTTTTTTCCTCCCCTTCAGGTGTCATGTGTTGGTCATTGTGTAAAATGGTGTTTCATTATTTTATAGGATATTTAGAGATTAAATTTACTGCTACATTAATGTGTAGCATTGAAAGGTTGGAAAAATAGTGTTAAGTGTATTAAACACTGTTAATAAATGTGCTTTGTTATCTGAAGCAAGTGTGGTCTTTCCCCTTTATCTTCTTCTCAGTACACCAGAATGCTTAATTTACGTGTTAAAATCACGAAATTTTTCGGGAAGGGGCGGCTGCCCCCAGACCCCCCTACAGGGGTTTAGTTTGTCACCTTTTTTCACCCCTTCTGTGTTTGCAGGTATGAGACTACAGGTACGGACATGTGAGGTGTTTATTTGTTTCAAAATTTTAATTAATATCTATTTACTACCTTTTTAACCTCACCCACTCCTAAATCCTAACCCTGGATTTCCACTGACTCCGGCTGCAGTCCGTTACAGATGCAGTGCGGACAGAGCCTTGTGTTCATCTCTACCAGCTCAGTTTGTGTTTTGAAGCGGCATGGATACAAGGTTCAAAATACAAGATTGCATGCTAATTATATAAAAGAATGCGAGATCTAAGGACCCAAGCGAGACCGAGGAGAACTGATTGTGATCACGTGATGTTGTGGCTCTCCACCTGGATTTTTGTGCTCTAAAGAAGATTCAAAGATTTTATTTGTCAATACTGCTATACGTACAGGACATACAGGAGAATTGACATGCCATTTCTCTTCAGTGGTGTGCGCAATACGTATATATTAAAAAAAAAAAAAAAAAAAAAAAAAGAATAAGGCTGGAAAAACAACAGCAGTCTATGTACAGTAATGCTACCTGTAGTGCAAATAACGGTAAAAGATAAAACCCAGCAATCCTATATACAGAGAAGGTAGAGCAGTAATACTCGTAGTTGCAAGTTTGATGCGGTAGTGTAGGTGCAGACAGTGACAGATTGGAATGCCCATGATCAATATTGCAATAACAGACAGCAGCAGATATGGCATTTGTGTAAATGGTTGCAGTAAGGTGCGGAGACATACAACAGCAAATGTATTACTGTTAGTGTGCCAACAGCTGAGGTGGTTATTGTGCAGGTGAGTGCATTACTGTCTGGGGGGGTAAATGGACAGAGTTCAGAGTCCTGATGGCCTGGTGAACAAAGCTGTTTAGCCATAATAATAATTTGTAAGTAGCCCGTTAATTTTAATTCTGTGAAGTGTTTGTATGCTATGTCAAAGTTTTTACCTTCTCTGACAGTGGTGAAGGAGTAGACCTCAGAAAATAACAGACAATACGAAGTAGTTTTTAATGAACAAATGGCTATTAAATACCACGAGATATCGTGGCATTTCCTTGCGGATTGAATTTGTCATCCATCAAAAATAGATTTGTGGCGTTTCATTAGCGATCCGAATCTGGCTCGTCAAATTCATGCCACAGTGGCCAGGACCAGGTGGGGATTAGAACATTGAGAATGGAGAACTGTATGCTGCGGAGTCCGGATGGCAGCCGTAACTGACTGGATCCAGAGTCGGTATAAATCCAGGGTCAGGCTAACCTCTTAATTTTAATTCTAAATTCCATCTCATATCAAGTAAAAATGGTGAGGGCAAGGCACCAAAAGCAGGATGTGAACCAGCAACCTTCTGATCACAGGTCCACAGTACTATTTACCTAAGCCACAGTGGCAGCGGGCTTGGAGTTGATCTGGAATTGATCAACTCTTCCATAGCAACAGACAATGCGTATTGGACTACAGCTTAAGTATCAATAGCTACTTTTTTTTTTTTTTATTTTGAAAGAACGAAGGAGTCATAATAAATAAATAAATCTGTGTAATTGCAGGCAAAAAATGACTTGCTGACAGCTGGTTTGAATATTTAATAAGGAGTCTTCAGTCATAACGTTTAGAAAAAATTACAAGTAAGAAAAAGTAGTGATGTGATGTTGGCTGGCTGAGCAGCTGTGCATAACTGCAATTAAAACCTTCAGTCTGTAAATCCTCTTTGGTTTTAAATTTGATTATTTTTCTCTAGAAGGCTGCATGTCGTGTTTTTTTTTTTGTTTGTTTGTTTTTGTTTTTTAATAAAGCATTTTACAGATACCGTTTAACAGACTTTTTTTTTTTTTTTTTTTTTACTCAGTCCAAACTGACACATCAAGATAAAAGTTTAATCACGGTGTGTATTTCTGTGAGAAGTACATGCTCCTTGGCAGGTGGACTGGCTGAAATATTTTCTAAACTGGGGCTATAACTTACTGTTGCTGTTTATTTTGTGCACAGGGACCCAGGAAAAATGGTGCCGATAAAACCTCTCCACTCTGGAGACTGGTTTCAAATCTCTCCACTCTCGCACCTCCAACACCTGCCGTCATACACACGGACAGCTGAACTGTGGACAAACTTCCACAGTTTGGGTTAAAAACGTTGTCATGTGCACAGCCACTATGACGCTTTTTTTGTTTGTTTGTTTTTTAAACATCAGTGTCTGAATGATTAGCTGTCTCATGGGATTTTTAACTGGGAGGTCACAGCAGGTGAGCATGAATGGGTCTTTCAGTTGTCCTTTCCTTCTCCACTGGTTCCTCCCGGGTCATGTCCACTCCCTTCTCATAAATTGCACCACATTGTCAAACTTGCAAATAATTCTGTAATTGTCTCTCATCAGCTGTGACAACTCAACACAGTCCTGTAGAGGGATTTTATTAATGGTGTAAATATTGTTTTAAGCGTTAATGTGGTCTGCTGTCTCCCCTGTTGTTGAACTGGTGTGCCGGTACAAACCTCAGCTGCCTGGAAAGTATGAATAAATGAATCAGCTGCTGTGACATCATATTGGGCCATTTGTTTAAAGCAAATTCACTGCAGAAGAGTGTACTTTGTTTTTGAGCCTTTGGCCACGTTTAAGATAATTCCTGGTTTTAACACTGTAGATGAGTGAGAAAACGTGGACAAATGTTCACGGGCCCTGTAACCCAAACGCTGATGCGTCTGAAGCCCTCTGTTGTATCAGCTGACTGACGTTAATAAATTTTCCTCCCAGCTGTCTGTAACCCATGCGGGTCCTGTGCTGTCTGCAGGCCGGGTCCTGTGTCAGCTGGCTCCCTGTGGTGCCGAGGAGGTGGACGAAGCCATCCAGAGTGCCCATGCCGCCTACCTGAAATGGAGCAAGATGGCAGGCATGGAGAGAGCACGAGTCATGCTGGAGGCGGCCCGGATCATCAGGGTGAGACGACGGGGCCGTTTGAAGTGATTCAGCATTGTTTGATTGTTGCGTAATAAAAAAGGAAAAAGTAGAGCTGACTGTTGGATGACCCCAGTTATTCATTAAATCACTGTGACAAAAATGGTGGGCAGCGAAGCGAGGCCAGAGTTTCTTATTTTCAATTATTCCAATTTATTCTCAACTTACAAGTAGTCATCTCCAGTCTCTCAGGACAATCATCTGACAGTTTTTCAAAAACAAAATGTACTCCCTTAACCAAGAAGCATATCGAGCAATAAGAACTCTGCAATCAGCAATGCAATGCCATGCAGTCTAATATCATCAATCAACTTCTTTTATCAATGACACTCAATATCTCACACCTCTTATATAGTGGACAAGATAATTAGAGATGATTAGCCCCTACCATAATCCCAGGTAAAACAGTCATCATTCCTATTCTTAACACATACCCACTAACATCTAAAAATACATAAATAACTTTCCCCAAACATACACAATATAAATATAAATAACATACAATAAATAGTCATAAATAGTTCAATAAATAACCTTAACCCCTATTTACAAATATTAAACCACCCCTCTGACTTACCAGACATATTTGCTCCCTGATGGTGTCCTATATAAGGCCCTCAACTCCTAACGGAGTCTTTTGCCTGAACACGCACAGGAAGGATGTTGGCAAAGGTATGTGCAATAAATCCTTTAACAATTATTTTACCACATTCTTAATCATACTAATTATCTCCCAGGGCATTCAAATTAACAAAGACAAATCCTAAACTACTATGTGCATCTTACCAAACAATCATACAACAATACAGATACAACATAATCACACAATATAACCAGACATACAGTGGTGACATCCCATCGTCACATTTCCTCCCCCCTTTCCCGAGAATACAGTACTCTGAGTCATGTATTCTAGAAAGGCTATCAGCCACCAGGTTGGTTTTCCCTGCCACACACCGAACAGTAAAATTATATGGTTGGAGGGACATATACCACCCTGTAAGATGACTGTTCACATCCTTCATTCTGTCGAACCACTGTAAAGCCCGATGATCTGTCTCTAACAAAAAATGACGCCCTAATAAATAGTATTTTAGAGACCCTATTGCCCATTTTATGGCAAGACATTCTTTTTCAACCGTAGAGTATCTTGTCTCCCGGTCCAGCAATTTACGGCTCAAGAACAGTACTGGGTGTCTCTCTCCCTTCTCCTCCTGGAGAAGTACTGCTCCAATGCCAACCCCTGAAGCATCAGTCTGTAAAATGAACGGGCGAGCAAAGTCTGGACTGTAGAGAACCTTCTCCCCAGAAATAGCCCTCTTCAGATCCTCAAATGCTCTGTCACACTCCTCTGTCCATTTTACCTTATTCGGTGCTGCGGCTTTAGTGAGGTCAGTCAATACTGCGGCTCTTTCAGCAAAGTGGGGGATGAACTTACTATACCATCCTACCATTCCCATGAATGATCGCACTCTCTTCTTAGTGGTGGGTACAGGGTAGGTCCGAATGGCATCCGCTTTACCTATTCGTGGTCTAATGACCCCCTGACCAACCACGTGTCCCAGGTACTCCACCTGCTGTTGTCCGAATGCACATTTGCGTGTGTTAATTGTCAGTCCTGCCCTCTTAATTACTGTAGCTGAAGGACCTGCCTAAGGTGTATCAGATGCTTTTCCCAGGTCTGACTATAAATGACCACGTCATCCAGATAGGCAGCCGCAAAGTTCGATACCCTTCTTAAAACTTGGTCCATCAGCTGCTGAAACGTTGCTGGTGCCCCCTGAAGGCCAAATGGCATGACCCTAAATTGAAAACTGCCATACGGTGTTTTAAAGGCTGTAAGTTCCTTTATTTCTGGTGCCAATGCCACCTGCCAATACCCCTTACATAGGTCCAAAGTAGAAATAAATCTAGCCTTGCCCACTTTCTCTAATAATTCATCGATCCGGGGCATGGGGTATGACTCAAATTTAGATACTGAGTTAAGGTATCTAAAGTCAATGTAAAATCTTAACGAGCCATCCTTTTTTGGAACCAGCACAATCGGGCTACACCACTCACTGACTGACTCCTCAATCACTCCCAGCTGCAACATCAAGTCAATTTCCGTTTTCATTTTTAGGACCAATCGTTCCGGGATCCTATACGATTTTCTACGTGGAACAGTTTCCTCTTTCAAATAAATCTTATGACGTACCAATGTGGTGAAACCAGGTCTCTCCTGAAACAAATCTGGATCCAGTAATGTCTCTAACTCTCTCCGCTGATCCACCTGCAAGTGAGACACTTGAAATACATAAGGCTCTGACACATTTGTGGGAAAGGACTGTTCCTTCTCCTCATCCACTTCCGTTGCACAAATCAAGAGCTGATGTGTCTCCTGAAGAGCAGGTTGCTGCTGCTGATGGCGAGGCTGCTGAAACTTTCAATAAGTTAATATGGAAGGTCTGATACTTTACCTTCCTGTCAGGCATATATAGTTCATTTGTCACTGAACTTAGTTTTTTAGAAATTTCATATGGCCCCTGCCATCGAGCCAACAGCTTACTGTCACACGAGGGCAGCAATAACAAAACCCGTTGTCCTGGGTGAAAAACCCTTTTCCTGGCCTTCTTATCATACCAGGTTTTTTGTTTGGCCTGCGCCGTCCTCATGTGCTCCTGAGCCAAAGCAGTCATTCGATCCAGTTTCTCTATCATTTTAATGACATAAGAGACCACATTGTCCTGATCACTCGGTGGACTCTCCCAGTGCTCCTTTAATAAATCCAGTGGGCCCCTCACCTGACGACCATAGAGTAGTTCAAAAGGTGAGAACCCTGTTGAAGCCTGGGGCACCTCCCGATAAGCAAACAGTAAATAAGGTACCCATTGATCCCAATCTGAGCCCGTTTCAGAAACAAATTTCCGCAGCATATATTTAAGAGTCTGATTAAATCGTTCCACTAGTCCATCAGTCTGCGGGTGATAAGGGGTAGTCTTAATGCCCTTAATCCCCAACAGCTTATACACTTGCTGCAATAGTCTGAACAAGAAATTTGTTCCACAGTCTGTCAGAACTTCTTTAGGTATGCCTACCCTTGAAAACAACTGGATAAGGCAGTTAGCAACCTGCCTAGCCTTAATAGATTTCAGGGGAAAGGCTTCTGGGTACAGAGTCGCATAGTCACAAATCACCAGAATGTATTTATTACCCGAGGAGCTTCTCTCTAGGGGGCCAACTATATCCATCCCTATTCTATCGAATGGTGTTCCAATAATGGGTAATGGTTGCAGTTGGGCACGTGCTACTCCCCTAGATGCTGTAATCTGACATACTGAGCATGTCGTGCAGAAGTCCTTTACCTGGGTATACATTCCCGGCCACACACACCTTCTAGCAATTCTCTGTAGAGTTTTTTGGAATGCTAGATGACCTGCCCAAGGGATAACATGTCCTAGTTCCATAATTTTTGGTGTGAGGTCCTGTGGTAAAGCTATGGCCATAACTCCACCGTGCTGTTGATATATAGGGATGAGAATCCTCCGCGGATCCGAGGAATTCCTCGGATTTGATCATGTCTAGGGTCATTCTCGTGAATCGTCTAAATTCGAGGAGAAAATTTATTTTTTTTGGGGGGGGGGGGGGTCTGTTATGAGCGGCGAGTCGTATTTTCGATCGGCTGCTCAAATCCACCGCGCAGAACGTGCTACCCAGCGAGATCAGTAATGTAACAAGGCCACTGATTGGCTGATACTTATTGAAGCAACCAGTCGACGATTTTGTTATTCCTTTGTCATATCCCACACGCGGAGCGAAATGCAAATGGCGGACAATTCAATCAACCAAGTTTTCCCGATTTCTTGAAAATGGTGAACCTAAAACTTACGAAAGACAACAAAGGAATAAGGAACAAGTTTCGTTGGGAATGGCTCCAAAAAACTGTGTCAATGACTGTAAAGATCGGTAAAAATACCGAAGGTGTGGTTGAAAAAATGGTCGACTTCATAGCTAGGGATGAGAATCCTCCGCGGATCCGAGGAATTCCTCGGATTTGATCATGTCTAGGGTCATTCTCGTGAATCGTCTAAATTGGAGGAGAAATTTATTTTTTTTTGGGGGGGGGGGTCTGTTTAAATTATTTTACTTTTAATTATTTATTATTATTATTATTATTTTTTTATTATTATTATTATTTATATTTTATTTTACTTTTAATTATTTTAATCACTCTTCCTCCTCCTCCCTGCTGACCTACATGTGTGCTGAATAAGGGCTTTACAATTTTATGGTCTCTTGCTCGTAACCAGTGGCTCACTGTGGCTTTGACCAAGAGTTTAAAAAATGTTGGAAATTTAATGGGGAAAAACATCACAAATGAAACATTTTTTAGAAAAAAAAAGTTGAAAAGTTAAAACATTTTTAAAAATGCTAGAGAAAATATTGCACATTGTTGGAAAAAAAGTTCTAAATTTTCTGAAAAGTTGCAACTTGAAGAGGGAAAAAAAAATCATAAATTTACAAGAAAAATGACACTTAAGAAGAAAATGAGGAACATTTAAAAAAAATAGACAAGAGTTTAAATTTTACAAGAAAAACTTTATTAGAAAAGGTTCAAATTTGTGGTAAAGCTTTAACACCCTGTTGGAAAAATTCGCTTTAACCAGTAGTCAAAGAATCAAGCAGGATTAAAGTTTCAGTAAATTTATTTGGCTATGATCAGTGGAAAACAATAAGTGATAGACTCAGTCGGCTCTGGAAATTGTTCTGCATCACATACACAACTTGCAGTCTTTAAGATAAGCCTTTATTAGTCCCACAATGGGGAAATTCCAGGATTGCAACAGCACAGAGATAGCAACACTCAGAGCAACAATCAGAAGGCAAGAAAAAACAAGAGCAGCTAGTATACATATTAAAATATATATATATAGACACACAGTGCGGAGCATTGTGGTTGGTGGATGTGCAGCAGAAAGTCTAAGCTCTCTCTCCGCGGATGCGGCGGGCCAGCTGGATGTCTTTGGGTATGATGGTGACCCTCTTGGCGTGGATGGCGCACAGGTTGGTGTCCTCGAAGAGACCCACCAGGTAGGACTCACTGGCCTCCTGCAGAGCCATGACAGCGGAGCTCTGGAAGCGCAGGTCGGTCTCGAAGTCCTGAGCGATCTCCCTCACCAGGCGCTGGAAGGGCAGCTTACGGATGAGCAGCTCCGTGGATTTCTGGTAGCGACGGATCTCTCTCAGAGCCACGGTACCGGGCCTGTAACGGTGAGGCTTCTTCACTCCGCCGGTGGCCGTAGCGCTTTTTCGAGCAGCCTTGGTGGCCAGCTGCTTCCTGGGGGCTTTTCCTCCAGTAGATTTACGGGCGGTTTGCTTGGTTCTTGCCATCGCTCTTTATTATTCTGTCTTATATTTCTTGCACGCCGCCTAAACTCCAGCCTGGCACCCGCATCCTGTTATCTAAAAACTGTCCATGAGAGAATATCTGGTTCAGACTGGTTCTTCCAGGCTGTCTCCCTTCTCAGACACAATCATAACAGCACAAAACGTTCACCTGAGAACATCCAGATAAATGTCCAACTGGTTGTCCTTGTACATTTACACCCAGGCTCTGAGGTACCAAAGATAAGGAACACAAAATTATTCCATCACCCCCCCCCCCCGCCCAAGCTATGCAAGGCATCATAAATGAAAAGTGATAAGTTATGGCATCTAAAACCCCATCTGGCAGCTATGCTAAACTCCAGTGCACTGATGTGCAACAGACCCTAACTAGCTAGTGACGGGAAAGTCTGCTATCAACCCTGCTGCCCCAGGCACTGCCTGACATTTTAGTCCTTTTAGGAGGATAAATGGAACAGTAAAATTTATTAATGATAAAAGCATTACAATCAAAATGATAATAAAGTAGGGATAGAATAGTAAGGATATAATAATATATATGTGTGTATGCTTGTATATATTTTAAAAAAGATGAAAACCAAACAAAAATAACAATATTAAAACAGAAATGAGAGTAACAAACAAAATAAAAAGTAAAAATGTATTTACAGGTAGTACATTTCAACTTCATATCATAATCATGCAACTCCTTTTGGTTTTCTGCATGTCAGTCATACTTCTTTTTCCCACAATATTTTTTATTGAACCTTTTTTTGCAAACATGGCTCAAACACTAACACTAAAGTAATTTAAAATTAAAAAAAAAAAACACCAACAGCAACAAAAAAAAGTACTAAAAACAACAACAACCATTAACAAAAGCAAATCAACAACAACGCGCCTCTGTTTAGTCTATTACATAATCTTAATCTATTACATAAGAATACATAATATACATTCACCAGTTTGGAATTTGCAAGGTCCACACATATCATTCACCTTCTTCTTCAGAAGTTATGTTTAATTTCTTTACATAATCAATGAAAGGTCTCCATATATTCTCAAACACACTTTCCTTTAATTTCAGTATGTATGTTATTCTTTCTAGTGGAAGGTTTGTTAACATTTGTCTTAACCACTGAATCACATCTGGTCTATGAGTCTTTTTCCACAATAGTGCAATACATTTTTTGGCATTAAGCAAACCGAGGTCTATGAATGCTGTTTGACTCTTATTAAAGTTATGCTTTTCTGGATACAGACCCAATAAAAACAGTTTAGAGTTCAATGTGAATTGTTTTGAAATTATTTTTTCAATTGTTACCCTCACCTCTTCCCAAAACATTCTGATTTTTCTACATTCCCATAAACAGTGAAATAGGGTTCCTTTACTTTCCATACATTTTGTGCATGTATCTGGTATGTTTTTGTTATATCTATTTAACTCCACTGGTGTAACATACATCCGCATTAACCATTTAAAATGTATCAGTTTAAGATGTACATTTATTGATTTGGTTTGAGCTTCTGCACAAGCCATTTCCCATTGTTCCTCTGAAATTTCAATTTGCAGGTCTTCTTTCCATAATTCAGTCTTTTCTGTGAGTTTTCACTTGAGACTAGTGTCAATGAGTTATAAAACTCTGAAGTAATACCCTTTCTCTTACTATCTTTCGTCAAAATTTTTTCCAAGGATGAATAAGTAGGTCGGGTGAGAGCATTTTTTTGATTTGATCGAATAAAATTTCTAAGCTGAAGATACTTTAAAAAATGTGTTCTATTAAGATTGAATTTAATCCTCCGTTCTTCAAAAGACATTATGTTATCTGAACATGACAAATATAAGTCTTGAATCTTTTGAATCAATTTTAAATTCCATACTTTAAATACAGCATCTGCTCTCCCTGGTGTAAAATATTGATTACCCCATAGTGGGCTAAATTGTGACAGTAAGTGTGGTTCTTTTAAATATTTTTTGGTTTCACACCATATTTTGATCATGTGCTTTACAATTGGATTTTTAACTTGTTTCTGTAATTTATTAGCCGAGTCTGAGTATATGAATATGGGAAGAGGTAAAGGTAAATTGTATGATTCAATTTCAGTCCAGTGAGGAGGATCATTTGATGAAAAATAATATGTCATAGACCTCAGTTGTGCTGACCAGTAATACAACATAAAGTTTGGACATTTCAGACCTTCACGATCAAATGGTAAATATAGTAAAGACAAACGTAATCTAGCCTTCCTATTGTTCCATATAAATTCCACTAACTTTTTTTTAATTTTTGAGAATAGATCTGAAGGTGGTGGTAAGATAAGATAAGCCTTTATTAGTCCCACAACGGGGAAATTCCAGGATTGCAACAGCACAGGGATAGCAACACTCAGAGCAACAATCAGAAGGCAAGAAAAAAAAAAACAAACAAGCAAGCAAGAGCAGCTAATATACATATGTACATATTACTATAAAATATATATATACACACACACAGACACACAGTTCAGAGCATTGTAGCTGGATGGAATAAATATATGAATATATAAACACACAGTGCGGAGCATTGTAGCTAGATGGAATAAATATGTAAATATATAAACACACCCAGTGCGGAGCATTGTAGCTAGATGGAATAAATATATAGATATATAAACACACACAGTGCGGAGCATTGTTGCTAGATGGGATGAAACAGCATAACCGTCTACTTAGTTATCCTACATGGTATGATTATGTGCCCATACATATTCTCACCCTCCATAGCGACCGGTATTTTCCTAGTTGTATGCCGGAGGGGACCGTTGTGTAAGTCTATTGCATCTTTTGCATTCAAAAAACTATTAGTTTGTTACGTCTTTTTGCTATCTCTGCGAGCAGCCCTGCTTAGGTTGTACAGTCTGACAGCCGTTGGTAGGTAGGACCTGCGAAACCTCTCGGTTGTGCACCTGGGATGATGTAGTCTGCTGCTAAATGAGCTCCTCAGTGCATTCAGTATGTCCTGCATAGGGTGGGACTCGGACTCCAGCAGAGATGACAGTTTAGCCACCGTCCTTCTCTCTCCTATCTCCTCCACCGGATCAAGGCGCTGCCCCAGGACAGAGCTAGCTTTCTTGATCAGTTTGTTCAGTCTCTTCCTATCGGCTGCAGTAATGCCACTACCCCAGCAGACCACTCCAAAAGTGATGGCTGATGCCACCACCGTGTCATAGAATGTCTTCAGCAGCGCCCCTTGTACACCAAAAGACCTGAGTCTCCTCAGCAGGAACAGCCTTCGCTGTCCCTTCTTGTAGAGTGCGTCAGTATTGTGTGACCAGTCTAGTTTATTGTTCAGATGAACACCCAGGTACTTATAGGATGTCACCATCTCGATGTCTGTTCCCTGTATATTTACTGGTGCTGTGAGGGGTTGCCCATGCCTGCGGCAGTCCACCACCAGCTCCTTAGTTTTCCTCGCGTTGATCTGGAGGCAGTTCCGATAGCACCAGTCCACGAAGTCCTGGATAAGCCCTCTGTACTCAGCTTCATCTCCATTGGAGATGAGGCCAACGATCGCAGAGTCATCAGAGAACTTCTGTAGATGGCAGTGTGTTGTGTTGTGTGAGAAGTCTCAGTATAAAGAGTGAACAGGAAGGGAGCCAGCACCGTTCCCTGGGGGGCCCCCGTGCTACCGATGATCGTGTCAGACACACAGTCCCGGGTTCTCACAAACTGAGGCCGGTTCGTGAGGTAGTCCAGGATCCATGATGACAGGTGCTGGTCCACCCCTGCGCGCAGCAGCTTGTCCTTCAGGATCATCGGTTGGATGGTGTTGAAAGCACTGGAGAAGTCAAAGAACATGATCCTCACCATATTCCCGGGCTTCTCCAGGTGGGACAGAGAACGGTGAAGGAGGAAGATCACCGCATCCTCCACCCCAATGCCATGCTGGTAGGCGAACTGGAGTGGATCCATCGCTGGTTCCACCAGGGGGCGGAGGTGAGCAAGGAGCAGTCTCTCCAGGGTCTTCATCAAGTGGGACGTCAAGGCCACCGGTCTGTAGCTGTTCAGGTCTTTGGGGTGGGAAGTTTTTGGTACAGGTACCACACAAGATGTTTTCCACAGCTGTGGTACCCTCCCCAGCTTCAGGCTCAGGTTGAAGATGTACGTCACAATCCCACACAGCTGGTCTGCACAGGACTTGAGGAGCCTTGCGCTGATGCCGTCCGGTCCCGACGCCTTCCTCGCCTTGATCTTCCTCAGCTCCGTCCTCACCTGGGTCCTGGTCAGGGTCAGGATGGGGGGCTGTGTGTTGGGAGTGGGGGGGTGTTGGTGGAGTGGGGAGTGGGCAGCAGGACTTGATTTCTTTAGAGGCAGCAGTGGTTGTTGTGCAGTCAGGGGGGAGGGCGGTTGGTCAAACCTATTGAAAAACAGATTCAGGTTGTTCAGAACTCAGAACTCAGAAAAGATTTATTGCCAAGTACATTAACAGATACTGATAACAGATCACTGATAACAGATCACTGATAACATACGAGGGATTTGACTTGACACAGAAAATGAACCTGCATTTCCGGTGACACGGCTGCATCTGAAACGCGCCTGCCAACAGAAGGGTACAGGTAGCATAAGAAATAATACAATAGGAAGGAGCAAAAAAAATCATTGATTTCAGAATAGTGGTCATGTATGATCAATATTATGATTACAAAGAAAAAAAAGCCCTCAATGCACAATCAGCAGACCAAAAAAGTTCACAGGACACAAAGAGAGCAGTGAGTGAATCATCTTTATCATCAGTTTATGGATCAGTAAGAGTGTAATGTTGAAAGCAGGTGTTGTATCAGTTAAGAACAACAAGGACTCTTTGGCAGGAGATGTTTTGTCTGGCTACTGGCAATTGTCCTTGGCAATTGTCCACGCAGCTGCCTGTCCGAAGGCCATGAGCTCAGCGTTTTGAAAAACAAAGTTCGCCCATTCCCTGCCCATTCCCATACAATGTTCGCCCATTCCCTGCCCCCCGTGGCCTGGGGGGAGGTATTCTGGAGCCCAGAGATGGTTTTGAGGTTTCTCCAGACCCCGCTGATGTCGCTCTGTTGCAGCTTGTCCTCCATCTTCTTCCTGAAGCTGTCCTTGCCTTCTCTGATCTTTCTCCTCAGCTCCCTCTGTACGGACTTCAGCATCTCCCTATTCCCCGACCTGAAGATCCTCTTCTCTCTCAGAAGTGTTTTTATCTCAGGGTTGATCCAGGGTTTGTTGTTTGAGCAACGCCGTATGGTCTTGGTGGGAACGGATTTGTCCACACAGAAGCTGAGGTAGTCAGTGAAGGTGTGAGTGAGGCCATCGATGTCCTCACCGTGTGGATCGCAGAGCTGCTTCCAGGCGGTGGCTTCAAAACAGCCCTTTAGAGTGTCCATTGTCTCCTCAGACCATAACTCCACAGTGTGCATGGCCGGAGGTTGTCTGTGTACTAGGGGTTTGTACACCGGCCGGAGATGAACCAAGTTGTGATCCGATCTCCCGAGTGGGGAGAGTTGTGACGAGGTGTACGCCTCCTTAGTGTTTGCGTAGAATAAGTCCAGTGTTTTATTGTCTCTAGTGTGGCATGTGACATACTGGGTGAACGTGGATAGAATGGGAGATAGTGAAACATGGTTGAAATCACCTGAGATGAGGAGAAGAGCATCTGGGTGTTCTGTCTGCAGCCTGCTGGTTACTGAATGGATGACGTCACGCGCTGTCCCAGCGTTCGCCGTCGGATTTGCATAAACAACAATGCAGATCACGTGTGAGTGTTCTCTCGGGAGATATGTAGGCCGCATGTTAACAGCTAGCAACTCAATGTCTTTGCTGCAGTGTTGTTGTTTAAAGTAGAACTGAACTCACCTTTTTGCCAAAAAAGTAGAATAGCAGATTAATTCCTTATTACCTATTGTATTTTTCAACACATAAAAGAAATTTTTAGGCCGTGCGATGGCCAAGCTATAAGCCGATAAACTTTTGCCTCTGGCTGGCAGTGCCAAACAAACCGGAAGTAATGCAGACGACGCTGCGTGACGTCACGAGTGTGACCCTTATCAAAACAACAATGGCAGATGATAGCAGTTCCAGCAGTCAAGAACACCAGAGTTTTCAGAATGAAGAGGCATTCAGGATCGGTGACAAGACAGAGGAGGATGCAGGAGTGTCAAGTGAACAGGAAGAGAGCGAGGGAGGCATCGAACCGTACAGATTAGAGCCAGAATTTTCGGGGATTCCGGCACCGACTCGGACCGCAGCAGTGATGGGGAAGAGAGTCGCTTATTGAATACAGAATGGTGAGTCTTTACTTTGGCATGTTTGGGGTGTCAGGATAAGGAAAATTAACAATAAAAAAGGGGGGGAAAAAAAACCATCAGCATTTTTCCAACTTATTACAGTGATCCCTCACTTATCGCGTTTAATGGGGACCAGAACCAACCGCGAAAAGTGAAAAACCGCGAAGTAGCGTCACCCCCCCCCCCCCCCAAGGGCGTCACAAGCACTATTTTGCACAAAAAGGCACAAGAGAACAGCGAAAAGTGCCACTAAGCAACACGAGCGATAAAGAACAATGAATGTGGTCTTCCTTCGCTGGGTATAGGCGCTCGGCAGGGGTAAAACGTCTCGGCCAATCAGCTTGCGAGGTAACACGTCTCGGCCAATCAGCTTGCGAGATTCCCGACCGGTGAAGAGGTGGGCGGAGAGGAGTGGAGCGGTGGTCAGAGAGGTGGATTTTCAGTTGTGCGGGCTCTCCGTGTTGATACCTGATGTTCTAATGTAGAAGGCAGGGAGACTACATTAGAACATCAGGTATCAACACGGACAGCCCGCACAACTCAAAATCCACCTCTCTGACCACCGCTCCACTCCTCTCCGCCCACCTCTTCACCGCTCGGGAATCTCGCAAGCTGATTGGCCGAGACGTTTTACCCAGCGAAGGAAGACCGCATTCATTGTTCTTTATCGCTCGTGTTGCTTAGTGGCACTTTTCGCTGTTCTCTTGTGCCTTTTTGTGCAAAATAGTGCTTGTGACGCCCTTGGGGGGGGGGGTGACGCTACTTCGCGGTTTTTCACTTTTCGTGGTCGGTTCTGGTCCCCATTAAACGCGATAAGTGAGGGATCACTGTATATCTAGAAACGCATCGCTTCCCGGTCGCTTTTCCTCCCCCTTTCTTTTCTTTTGTCGCCATGACAGCTTTCCTTGGCCACTGAACAGATCTTCCCAGGTGTTGGAAGTGTTTTGTAGTCGACTATCACGACAAAATGCACCAAAAACAACCAGTGTCGACGTGCTCGCAGTGGTGAACATGAGGACTGTGTCACACTCGTGACATCACGCGGAACTCCGGCTGCACTTCGGCGGATTTGTCTGATTTTTCAGGGCAGGAAATTCAAAATCACGATTTTCTCCAAGATTCCGGGATTTGTGGAGGGGGTGCCAATGATAAATTATCTTTATAATTGTATGTACTATCACCCAGTGCCGTTCAATGCCGTTCAGTTCAGTTCTACTTTAACAGTGATATGTCCCGGTCTGCACCAGTTGTTGTTAACATACATTATCACTCCACCGCCCCTTGCTTTGCCACTGTCTGGTGTTCGGTCTGCCCGTATCATGTGGAAACCCTCCAGCTCAGTGTTAGCATCTGCTGCTAGTTCAGTTAGCCACGTCTCAGAAAACAAAAGGAGAGAGCACTCCCGATATGTGCTATTGTAACGGCAGATAGCCGCTAGCTCATCTACCTTTCCCAGTAACGACCGTACATTTCCCATGACAATAGATGGAAGGGAGGGTCTGTACCTTATATTTTTTGTCCTCCGCCTTACTCCAGCCCGGCAGCCACGGCGTTTTCGCCTCAGTTCTCTCGGTATGTCGAGTTTTTCCAATGGGACCGGGTGGCGGTTGAATGCTAGCAGCTCTTCCCTGCTGTATCGTATCCTGCTATAAACAGTGGCTCTGTCCACCGGCTCAGGAGACATTTGGGACGATCTGTGTGTCCGTGATATAAGTGGAGTGAAAAAAAGACGGATCAAAAAGAGAGAGGAAGGGAAAAATGACTCGTAATCGAGCCGCTGTTGCAAAGGGCGGCCGACTCGTGTGGCGCCGGGAGAGGGGAGAAAAAAAAAAAAAAAAAGGAATGTATTGAAATTAAGTATTTTTGGTAAGATATTACTTTTAAGTATATTAATTCTTCCGATCATTGACCTTGGTAGTGACATCCATCTCTGAAGTAACTCATTAATATCTGTCATTAAGGCTTCATAGTTGGCATTGGCAACTGATTCTAGCTTAGGCAAAATTTGAATTCCTAAATATTTAAACTGATTTACAACATTGAATTGATTTACCTCAGGAGCTGGGTGATTTCTCTGGCTCTCATTTAGCATTAATATTGAAGATTTTGTTTTATTTATTTTATATCCTGATATTTCCCCAAAGTTCTTTATTAAATTTAACAAGGTCAGAATTGATTTTTTTAAAATTCGACATAAACAAAATTATGTCATCGGCATACAGGGAGATTTTATGTTCTGTTGGTCCTACTTTAATTCCATATATTTGTGGATGTAAACGTACTGCCATCGCTAAAGGTTCAATTGCCATAGTAAACGATAAGGGTGAAAGTGAACAGCCTTGTCGACATCCTCTATTGATTTTTATTGATTTTGAGATATTGCTGTTTTTTAGGATTTCTGCTGTAGCATTATTGTATATTATCTAAACCCATTTTATGAAATTATTTCCAAGTCCAAACCTTTGTAGGACTTCAAAAAGATAGGGCTATTCGACCCTATCAAAGGCCTTTTCGGCGTCCAATGATAGGAGAGCTGTATCCGGTGCTTCTTTATTGGAATAAATAATATTAAATAGTCTTCTTACATTATGGAAGCCTTGTCTTGCCATTATAAAGCCATTCTGATCTCTGTTAATAATATTTGGTAACATTTCTTGTAGTCGTTTTGCTAAAATTTTACAGATTATTTTAAGATCAGCATTTAATAGGCTTATTGGTCTCATGTTTTCACATTTATTAGGGGGTTTACCTGGTTTTGGCAACAGTATAATTAAGGCATTATTCATGTATGGTGGTAAATTACCATTTTGAAATGCTTCTAAAACCATTTCCAAAAGTGGTTTTATTAATTTATTCTTAAATTTTTATAGAGGTCAACTGGAAGACCATCTGGTCCTGCTCTTTTTCCTGATTTCATATTATCAATGGCTTGCCCAACTTCTTCTTGACTAATTTTAGACTCCAGTATCTCCGTGTTTTCATTTGGAATACACGGTATAGATAATCCACCCAAAATCCCATTTAGTTTTGTTAAGTCAGTTTCATTTTTTGTATCATATAGTTTTTCATAATAATCTCTAAAGGCACTATTAATTTCTAAAGGATCTATAACTACCTGTCCGTTACTTGTAATACTGGTAATTGGTGTTTTAAATTCTAATTGTTTAATCTGCCATGCCAATAATTTTCCTGATTTTTCACCTTGTTCATAAAAAGTTTGCTTCAATCTTAGAAAACTCCAGGCAGCTCTATTCGCTGATTTTTTTTTTTTTTTTTTTTTTTTTTTTATCATATTCAGCTCTCAGAATCAGTAATTCGTTCTCTAACTATGGGTTACTTCCCGCATACTCCTTTTCTTGAAGAATTTTTATTTTACGTTCCAATTGAACTCTCTCCTCTCGAGTCTTCTTAGATTTTGAACCTGTATAACTAATAATATGCCCCCTAATAAAAGCTTTGAAAGCCTCCCACTTTATACATGCCGTTGTTTGTGTAGTATTAATATCAAAGAACTCATCTGTTTTTCTATGTACTTGACAAATTCCTCATCCTGAAGCCATTTATGCTGAAAATGCCACCTACCTGGATCCTTTGTCAATTTCTTCTCTACATACTGTATATTAGACAGCAGGGTGCATGATCAGAGATCACAATGTTATTATAGAAACAATTTTGAATCTTGGACCTTAATTCTGTAGAGATCAAAAAGTAGTCAATACGTGAGAATGTCTTATAGGTATTAGAATAACAAGAATAGGCTTTGACTTGTGGTTTCATTTCTCTCCATATATCTAGCAATCTCAATTCTTTCATAAAATGATTAATAGTCATTCTACATCCATTGTGCGTACAGTCCAGTCCTGTTGATCTGTCTATACTGGGATTCAATGTACAATTAAAATCCCCTGCTATTATATGTTGCCCTGTAAGTGATGATAAAGTAAGGAATAAATTAACAAAGAAGTTTTGGTCATCAATATTGGGGCCATATAAGTTCACCAGATTTATATTTTCTAATAACAAAGATCCTTGGATGATTAGATATCTTCCAAATTTGTCTCCAGTTACATTTTTCACTTGAAATGGGACTGTTTTGTGTATGAGAATCATAACTTCCCTGGCTCGGGATGAAAATGATGAGGTGAACACATTACCTTGCCATCTTCTCCCAATTCTTTTTACATCCTCCTCTATTAGATGAGTTTCTTGTAAAAATACAATTTTTGAATCTTTTATTTTATTCATAACTTGTTTAAGTTTTTTTTAGATTTTGTAGACCTCTGCAATTCCATGAAGTTAAATTAAGATTAACACTTTGATCTATGATCAATAAGGAGTTTAAGATTACCTTGCAATATGAACATGCTCATACAGAGAAGCAAAAACATGGATGATAGAACATTCATCCTACAAACCAAACAAAAACAAATTCCCTGTCCCCACATTCGTGGTTATCCCCCCAAAATCAAAGAAATTCCGTCTCCTGTTACAGCTAGTGACTGTTCCACACCTGCGAGGATCAGTCAAACCACTCTCACTTTCTCCTCTCAATCACCCAGACTCTACTATTTTTATGACATGACATTAACTCTCTTCTGTAGTTTTTTTAACGTAACTTCAAAGTTTTATAGCAACTTTGTACATCATAGCTTTTTTTTTTTTTAATACAGTCTGTATTTTGTAGACATGTTATGTTTCAGATCAATCAGATGCCTGTACAAATGTTTAAATGTTCTACCTTTGTCATGTTCATGCTTAGCTCCCACCAGTCTCCTTTTGGATCTGCTTAATGAGCTCCTGCGCCTCTTGAGGGTTCTTGAAGGTGTGGGTTCTCCCGTTATATGTGACCAGCAGTCTTGCCGGATGAATCACTCCGTGACAAATCCCTAGGTTGCGCAGCTCTTTGCGGGCGGGGTCGAACTGCCTCCTTAATTGTTGAATTCCTGTGGCGAAGTCTGGGTAGAACTGCACCTGTTGATCCTGGTATTTAATTTCCCCTTTAGCTCGCGCCGCGTTGGTGACCGTCATCTTGTCCCTGTAGTTGAGGAACTTCATAATCGGCGTCCTCGGTGGTGTCTTATTATCTCTCGGTGGGCCGATTCGGTGAGCGCTCTCTAAGACGACCGATGACTGCACATCCGCGTTGTTTAGCGCTTCTGGAATCCACTTTTCCAAAAAGGAACATGAGTCCCGTCCCTCCGCTCCCTCCGGGAGGCCCACCAGCCTCATATTATTCCGTCGCGAGCGGGACTCCAAGTCCAGGACGTTATCTTCCAGACGTTTCCATTTTAATTCCAGTGTTTGCAACTTTGATTGTAGCCTGGTGACGTCATCTTCAGCGCTTGAAATTCGGAGCTCCGCCTGCGATACTCGTTCCATACAGTCGCTTATTTCCTTTCTCATTCCTTCTATCGCTGCTATAATCCCATCAAATTTAGACGAAAACTCTGTTCTCATGGAGTTGATGGCAGTGAGCACTGCGTTTGTCCCCTCTTCAGCAGTTCCCGCTCCGCCGCTGGCTCCCTCCTCCGCCATAGTCTCTGGAGCTTTCCTTGTTTCGCCTCGAGCATGGAAGTCTGTTAGCTTGGGTTGTTCTGTCGAATTACTTTTTCCTCCACCTAATTTCCCAGCCTTGGTCTTTACCATATCCGCGCCTAAATGCTGGGATGGGTTTTTGTTCCAATTAAGAGAGTTTTAGTAAACTTTTTATTTTTAGGAGCAGAGCAGTGTGAAACACATCTTCCTATGTGGCCGCCATAACTGGAAGTCCGTCAGTCATACTTTTACTCTGTACTTGGGTCATGGAGAGACACCTTGAGCTCACACTGTTCATCATCCCTGGCAACTGCTTCATGGTACATCACTAAATTAACATGCACAAGTCTCATCATATTACGGATGCAGGGAATAGCACAAGAAAAAAAACAGAAATATTACCACAAAAATCACATACAGGTTCATGAAGAGAATAACCAACTTAACCAGGTACTGTATGTTCATCAGTGACATTGTCTTTGGCTATGGCAGCCTGCAAAGCAGTCAAATTCCGTATGGCTGAAGCAATCACGTGACCATTTGCATCATTTTCAGGGATAAAAGTACAACAATAATCCCCCACAATTGCACAGACACCCCCTCAGGCGGCAGTTGTTTGATCGAGAACCATTCTATTTTGGGTAACATAAGTGTAAAGCTGTGTTCACACCAAAAGCGAACAGAGGTGCGAATCCATAGAAAATCAATGGGAAGATGCGAGTACGCGTGAATTTTCGTCGTTGCATGTCCGCTAGCTAGCGGACATAGTAAAATTATCACCGTTGCAGAGTAAACTAGTTAGAAAATGAAACTCACTCACTGGGAGACAGGAGGACCGGGAAGTCTAAAGCTGAATCATGTTTTTGGAGTTATTTACCCGTGGTTTCTGGCCACGGATGTCCTAGCAAGCCAGCTAGCAATGTAAACACAGGATCATCTGTGAAGTGTTGGAGGCTTGAGACATAATTTTCAGGTGAGCCCCCGATCGGATAATGGAAACAAGCATGACGTTATTTTGGGAATTTCCACAGCAGGTTGAACACAGCTGCAGAAGTTTTAAAGACAACTTCGCCTAGTCTGCATCTCACTATTCATGTCTGTTGGTGTGTTTACATTGAGTTATAATGTAATCGTGCCGCACAAAAAATTTGCCTGTTTACATTTGGTGTGAATGCACCTTAAGAGCTGTTAACTCCTCATTTATACCAGAAAAAGCAGACAAAGAAAAATTCAGAAATGATTGTAATCTATAAATAGTTGTTTCAATCCATAAGGTGTTCTTAGCCACTCCATCCAAGGAAACAAGGAATAGAGTACCTTCTGCCCAGCAGTTTCTAACTTGAATTCTTTCGGCACATCTGTGCCCCAGATGAGATCATGTAGTGAAAAAGAAACATCTCTCTTCACCTTGCCTGCCTGTCCTCCCGACAATATGATGGTATGGACAGTCACCACCTTGGGGGCACACGCCCCTCCCTATTTCACGGGTAGGTGTGAGTAGGCACCATGGCCACACAGGCACCAACCCCCTGTCACCATATATGTGCTGTACTTGTGAGGATCACAAATTGTGGCACTGCAGAGCTCCTGCAGGGTGGCATCGCCTTCCAGACTTCTAGACTGACAGCAAAGAACTTCAGGACAGCTTTTTCCCACTACATTGGTCTGGCAGGTAGCAGTACAGGGGGCGAGATGCACTATGTACCATTGCACACCTGGAAAATGATAAACTGCTCCAAGAGACGTTTCCACACCCTTTTAGACAAAAGGAAAAATTCCCCAGCGAGGTTAATCTTGCCTTCACCGAGTAAGGGGTGTCATCATGTCTCTGGTCAGTGGAGTCATAGACAATGTGGCAAGTGTGGTTTAAGTTAATGGTTGCTGTACTATTTCCATACATAGCCTCGTGCAAGAAACAAACAGCTTCCGACAGTTCTATTGATTTAGCAGTAACAGACATTTGACCAGCTGAGAGTGGGAGCAAAGAACACATATAACAGTTTGAATGATTAGCTGTTTTGGCTGTGTGGTTAGCATACTTCCACCACACATTACCAGCATAAACATGGTCATCATATCCTGGTTCTTCTAGCCAGTCGTGATGTGTATGAGTAACATACCTAGTCCTGTGATAAATGGGTAATGGTGTCCCTAAAAGTAACCAAATCAAAAAAGTCACTACAAGGAGGATGATAACAGGTGTACCATTCACATCCTTCTGCTGCCAACCTCCTCTCTCTTGCATTTTCTCTCCATGATAAACAACAGTTGTTACGCTATACAAGCCGTTGCTGGGCACCACGAGGGCGCCGTCAGTTGACACTTGTATAGACAAACAGTTAAATAGTCACTTGCTGAGGATTTTTAGTGGGATAAAGTTTGCAATGTGTATTAAACAGTTTCTTGTTGAGGGTTTTGAGTGAGGTAAAGTTTGCAATATGTTAAATGCACCCAGGAATCACGTCCTTTGACTTTCACAGCTGTTGGTGTTGCCAGGATGACCTTGTGTGGTCCTTGCCAGGGAGCGTCTGCCCAGTTTTTCTTGTTGATGGTTTTGATCAGGACCAGATTCCTCGGTTTGGCGATGCTAGGTGCTTCCCCGTGTTCCTTCCTGGGAAAAGCAGCATGTACAATATCTCTGTCAGTCAACATTCTTCGCATGTAATTAGCGAAACACTTCATCACCTGAATTAAATGGCCTTAATGGTGGGAGTAGATAAGGCTTGCCATACATTATTTCAAATGGAGACAGCTCCCCTTTTGAGGGCATTACCCTCATATAAAAAAAGGACTAGGGGCAAGCAGTATATCCAATTTTGTCCTGTTTCTGCCATTGTTTTTCTAAGCCGTTCTTTAATGGTCCTATTTGTGCATTCCACCAATCCTGCAGATCGTGGATGGTAAGCTGAGTGGTTTTTCAAGTTAATGTTGAGTGCTGTACCTAAGTGTGATATAACCTGATTTGCAAATTGTGTTCCATTATCCAAGTAAATCTTTTCAGGTATTCCAAATCTTGGTATTATTTCAGTTAAGAATTTCTTTGCTACCGTAACAGCATTTGGATGAGTGCAAAGGAAGGCTTCTGTCCATTTAGTAAATGTATCGGTAATCACCAAACAATATTTCTTCCCTTCACATTTATTTAGTTCAGTGAAATCCATGCAAATGTTTTGAAATGGAGAAGTTGATACAGGGAAAGTACCCTTGAGGTCTTAAGTGTCCCTGAGCATTGTTTTTTGCACAGATTAGGCATTTTTTTACAAAATTGAGTAGCAAATTGGCTAAACCTATAAGTGGTAAAAGATTTACTCAACATAGAAATCATACCCCCTGCCACTACATGGGAAAGCCCATGTAGCAGAACAGCAGTCTGGTGGAATAATTTGCGTGACAGAATAGGGTTGTGATTGCATCATTTGTAGAGTTTTGAAGTGTTGTCAAATGTTGCCCCCTTTTTTTTAATCCACTGGTAAATTTCAGCTTGTGGTGATGTCTCCTGGGTGTTAATGAGCATGTCATGTGTTAGCTGTTTTGTCAGTGCTAAAAGAAGAGATGCTGTGGTGGTGTTTCCTGTATGACCTTGAGCAGCTGCTTTTGCGGTGGTGTCTGCAAAGTGGTTGCCCTTAGAGATTGGATCTGTGCCATTGGTGTGTGCAGCACATTTGCATATAGCCAATTTGGAGGGAAGTTTAACACTGTCTAGCAGTTTTAAGATGAGATCTTTGAGTTGGATTGGCTTTCCTGTTGATGTTATCATGCCTCTTTTTTTCCACTGCTGTGCAAAATGATGGATGTTAGAAAAGGCACATTGGCTGTCTGTGTACACTGTGTGCTTTTCCCTGGCCCAATTTACAAGCTTCAGTTAGAGCAACTAATTCAGCCGCTTGTGCAGAATAATAATAATAATGTGATGGGAGTCTTTGTGACCGTAAAACTGTGTCATGGGTGACCACTGCAAAACCGGACAAATTTGAACCAGTACAGTCACGTTTGGAGGAACCGTCAACAAATAATGTGAGATCAGAGTCCTCCAAAGGTGTGTCTTGCAAATCAGGGCGTGGCAATGTTTCACTCTTGATTTCTGCTAAACAGTTATGAGGTTTGCCTTGTGTAGAAATTGGCAAGAAGCTTGCTGGATTTGTTACCGTGCAACGTTCAATGGTTAGATGAGGCTATGATAATAACACTGCCATGCGTGCAAGGTGTCTGGATAGTGAGAGAACTGATATTTTACTTTGTAACAAGATAACTGATACTGCACGTGTGATCTTTAGGGCCAAGGGATGAAAAAGGAGCCCTGCTGAGGCCTGCACCGCCATAGAGGCAGCTAGGACAGCCTGCACACATGACGGCACTGCCTTCGCCACAGGGTCTAACCTTGAGGAATAAAATGCTATTGGACGCATTTTTGTACCACTTGGTT